>LR991066.1:8411326-9694087 GCA_905163555.1 Notocelia uddmanniana
TTTTTATTTGATTACGAGCGAGCGCGAAACGCGAACGAAGCGTCTCCATTTCACCTTGGGAAAAAATGATTCCAGTCAAATGTCGGACTATTTATATCCTTTGTAGGGTTCCGTAGCCAAATTGGCGAAAACGGAACCCTTTTAGATTCGTCATGCTGATCGTCCGTCCGTCCGTCCGTAGCTATATCATAACCGATTTACTCGGAGACTATTAAATTTGGTAGGAAGGTAAACCGCTATAGAAATATTATGTGAAATTACGAAAAAAATATTAAAGTGGGGGCACCCCATACATGGAACAGGGGTATCAAACTTTTTTTTTTCAATGCACATAGGCGTGTGGGGTATCAATGGATAGGCCTTCAAAAAGGACATTAGAGGTTTCTATAAACTTTTCCATTTAAGTCTACCGTTGGTGAGATATTAGCTGGCAAAGTCGTAAAAAATGTAACCCCCCCCTCTAATTTCCAAACTATGAAGATTAAAATTCTAAAAAAAATCAAGATAGTGTACAATAATAAATCCTTTCAACGATTTTTGGTTTGAACAAGAAAGGTGTAACGGTTTTTGAGTTATTGCTGAAAAACTGTCTTGCCTAAACAAAAGGGCGTAAGTGCCGTGAGTTTCCTATGCAGATACGACCTTTTTTTGATTCAATGTATTGTATAGTGGTTTTGAATGTAGTTTGGGAGGTTCCGGTACGGAACCCTTCTTTGTGCGTAGTCCGACACGCACTTGGCCGATTTTTTCTTATTCACTCATTCGATTACGCCGAGCACGAAGCGCGAACGAAGCGTCTCCATTTCACCTTGGGAAAAATGATTCCAGACAAATGTCGGACTACATATTTATATCGTTTTTGTTATTACTTATTCGGTTACGAGCGAGCGTGAAGCGCGAACGAAGCGTCTCCATTTCACCTTGGGGAAAAAGTGACTGCAGTCAAGTGTCGGACTGTTTATATAATTTTTGTTAATTATTCGATTACGGCGATTTCACCTTGGGACAAAAGTATTCCAGTCAAATGTCGGACTGTTTATATCCTTTTTATTTACTTATTGGATTACGAGCGAGCGCGAAGCGCGAACGAGGCGTCTCCATTTCACCTTGGGAAAAATGATTCCAGGCAAATGTCGGACTATTTATATCCTTTTTGTTATTTACTTACTCGGTTACGAGCGAGCGTGAAGCGCGAACGAAGCGTCTCCATTTCACCTTGGGAAAAATGATTCCAGGCAAATGTTGGACTGTTTATACCCTTTTTGTTATTTATTTATTCGATTACAAGGGAGCGCGAAGCGCGAACGAAGCGTCTCCATTTCACCTTGGGAAAAATGATTCCAGGCAAATGTCCGACTGTTTATACCCTTTTTGTTATTTACTTATTCGATTACGAGCGAGCGCGAATCGCGAATGAAGCGTCTCCATTTCACCTTGGGAAAAAAATGATTCCAGACAAATTTCGGTCTGTTTATATCTTTTTTTCTTATACGAAGAGCGCGAAGCGCCAACGAAACGTCTCCATTTCACCTTGGGAAAGAATGATTCCAGTCAAATGTGGGACTGTTTATATCATTTTTGTTAATTAGGTATTTGAATACGAGCGAGCGCGGAGCGCGAACGAAGCGTTTCCATTTAAGCTTGAGCGAAAGTGCTTTCGTATGTCCGGATATCCGACTGTTCTCTACCGGTCGCATTTATCAACCGATTCTCGTATGAGCAGGTGCCATAACTATAGGTATGAGACCTGCGCACAGCACGTGGCAAAACAATAGGTATATTATATCAGCAGTTTTATTTATTCATATAATAAAATACAAACTAACTTCCGAGTATCAGGTACCTAATCTAAAATAGTAATAATAATAATAAGACATTTATTCAAAGTTAGTTAGTATACCTATTACATGGTATTTCCAGGAACTTAAATACAATGATGGCACAACAGAAAGTATAGGTACAAAAACAACTATTGAAATGGTAGGTGGCTCAGCTTGTGTCTAATACTTTTTATAAGTACTAATACTAATAGTTTTAATTACGTAGGATTGATGTCAAAGTCAAAGTTCTTTATTCTTCAAGTTAGGAATAATATTAGGTACTATGATGAAAGTCGATAAACTATCACGGGTTTTGAAAGATAAAACAATATGTAAACCAATATACCCATTATCTTATACATATATTAAAATGTTGTGGGCATTATTTGTGCATTTATGACGAATATTGTTCCTGAGTCTTGGATGTTTGCTATTTATTTAAGTAAGTATTTGTCTATATATTATTTAAGTATGTATATCGTCGTCTAGTACCCAAGATATGAGCGCCGCCGCGCCGCGCCGCCGTCGCCGGCGACTAATCCCACGCCGCCGCCGACTAATGGTCATCGGCGCGCCGAGCTCTGTCTCGCGCTCGTTTCGGATGGAGTGTAGCTCATTCATTTCATCGATCGTGATACTAGTTAAGAGTTTAATATTTTACGGTTGCGAAGGGTTGTTTATTTTTAGGGTTCAGTACTAACAAGGCTAAAAAGGAATCATTATATCAACATAGCACATGTATATCAATCCTAGATCCCATCATCAGACCTTCACTAAATTTATATGGGACCAATGTCGGGAAAACTGCTGTGAAACAAAAAAATATCAAAATCGGCCAACGTGGTCAAGAGTTATCGGGGAACATACATACATAAAAAAAAACAAGCAAACATGCAGACGAACTGAGAACCTCCTTCCTTCTATTAAAGTAGGTACCTAAAAAGCAATTGAGGCGCCTTTATGTAAATATGTAGAGTTTAGTTATGTTTGTTTGAATCTACGGTTTTTACAAGGTCACGTCGCCGACGCCGCCGATCAATTTTGACCGGCGCGCCGCCGCTGACCAAATGCCTGTTGGCGCTCATATCTACTTTGTTTGGTTTGGGACTAGGTCGATTTGTGTAAGATTCTCCCCCAATAGTTATTCAATATATAATAATAAATAAACCTTTGTTAGGTATCAATTTCAAATTATTTGTTAGGTAGGTTATTCTTAAAGGGTCGGCAACGCGCATGTGATACCCCTAGAAGTTGCAGGCGTCCATCGGCTGCGGTGACCGCTTACCATCAGGCGGGCCGTAGGCTTGTTTGCCACCGACGTGGAATTAAAAAAAAAAGAAAAATGTAGGTAAGTATTTTAATTTAAGGACATCTTTGAAACTTAACTTCATTCCAATAATAAAATTACCTTAAATTAATGTTTGTGCCGACCTGTTCGACGTCAATACAAATTTTATATAATTATTTTAAGCTTTTTGTAGAATGAAAAAAAGTACAAAAATGAATAAGAAGTGACCGGCTTTTGAGCACGATAAAGAATGCAAGTTGCCAAACCGCCGAGAGAGTTTGTGAAATTTACAAAACTAGTTTAGTTAAAGCATAGACTAACAGAATAACCTCAAGGCCATTCGACGACGTCACCAGGTTGCTACCGCGAACTTCGTATCGTACCGTCCCTTTCCGTCATATAGAGTGAAAGGGACGGCACGACATGAAGTACGCAAGGAGGCTACTAGAAGGTTAACCCAACGGTCGTACATTTTTACTCAGTCCAGTCTCGATATTCAGTTCATGCGAGTGGAAGTTCGATAATTCATTGTCCCGAAATTAGAAAAAATGCAAGATGAATGTGAACATAACAGTGAAGAAGACGTGCTCTTAATACATTCTTTATCAGAATGGGGGCTGTCTGCAGCGACAATAAAGAATTTTCAAGGTAAGTTGATACAATAAGTACTTATATTTAGTTACGTTGACAAGCTTTATAGCACAAACTTACTTTACTAGGTTATTTTATGTAAATTGTCAGTGGTATTTTTTTAATTAGTTTAAATAATCTACCAAGTTGATCGATCAGAGTGAATTATGCTGGTAACTTCATACGCGCCACCACACGTCCAATTAATTAGTAGGTATAGGTATAGTGAAACAATATTGAATACCTATTCGGCTGAAGTAAAATAACGGTGAGAAAACAATTAGGTACCGTTGTTCTTACGATAGTTATTTGGTTGAGTTCAGACCAGTCGCTCTCAAAAATGTGCCATTAAAAATTTGGCGCGCATATAGACAGACAAGTACGAGTATATCCCGACCAAGCTAAATTGTCACCTCGCTCAGTGTAACTTATTTGACGCAAGGTGCTTACTTAGCTCGGTCGGGTTGTCACTATTTGTTCCCGAACTAAATGAACCGATTTTTTAGCATTTGTGATGTGATGTGCGAGTTTCAGTTTTCACTCTCGTGTTATACACTATATGACGGAAAGGGACGGCACGATACGAAGTTCAATTTTCGAAGTTCGGAGTAGCCTTCAGCTGTGAGCAAAGACAAAGTCTGAGAGCCGCCGCCATATTGTTATACCAGCGAATTTTTCAGCGGCTGTCAGCCTGTTGCCTACTATATTAAAATTCAAAAACTATCAAAACACGCGTGAAATGTTGCTGAATGTTCATGCAAGCCAACTGGGGCTAGAGTTGAACCTAAAAACTTATAGATATGTGAGTGAGATACTTTAAATCCTTTTAAAGTAACCTATTCATTCATTCAAAATGGCGTAATTGAGCATTTATGGCAGAGTTGTGAATTTGATAAAAAATACAATGTTTTGTACGTGTTCAAACATTTCAAATTATCCAAAATTGTTGTGTGATTGTTGTGGTTGATTAAATTTAAACTATTGTTGGTGGAATATTTCAAAACCTAATGTTTTTGATTACTCTGAAGTGCATACATATATATGCATCGCCTTGTCGCAATCACGCGCATACCTTTGGCGCCTTATCTCACGATTATCTTTGATTGTTTTAGATAACCAGATTACATTCAAGTTACGGATGAAATTCAGGAATCTGAGCTTAAAGAACTTATTCCCAGTATAAAAGAAAGGATAATCTTTAAGAGCGCTTTAAAAAAATTCAACGAAATAATTCATGTAAGTACCTACTAATGTAGCTAGCGGACGTGAAATTTATAAATTACTATATCGGTCATTGAGCTGCAGTTAAGTGATCTGTCTGACCTATACTGTCTATAGTGTGCTAACGGTCAATTTTATGTCGGTGATCATTTTAGGCGCAGCATTGATACTTTTGGTAGGTATCAATATTGCGATTGTTAGAATGCGTCAAAGTAGTGAAAGTGACAAGGTACTAAAATGATCATCTACTTTTGATTTTGACTATAGAACTCGGTTAACTTAAATAATTTTGCATAACAACTAGATATGAAGCCAACCAGTTGAACTAGCATGCATGCACAGATAAGAAATTCATCGACAGAATAATAATTATGTTTTGTTTGCTAGTTTAGCTTTTAATATATTTACAAAACATGACATACTTGACACACTTTAAATTGTTATTACAGGACACAGCATCTGAAGATACAAATAGCTTGTGCTCAATCGATGTAGGTAGCACCAGTAGTGCGAGTAGTGCAGAGTTGACTGATAAGGATGTGATAGCCCCCGAAAAATGTCATGTAAGTTCTTCAACTTCTCTTACTTGTCTTCAACTCTCTCTCCAACTTCTCTTTAACTCTAGTCAAAGTTTTTCCTATTATGGCTTAGATATCGTCCATCTATCATTTTCGTGTTTTCTTTCCTTTTAATAAATTTATCTCATTTCATTAGGAACGAAGTGATTTAAAATCTATTTTGAAGACAACTACTTGTGGAGAGTTGTGTCTTGCTTCAGTGAACAAAAGCATTGACATGACTATAAGAAAACATATGACCAAAACTATAGTCGAATATTACATTAAGCAGTATGGTTCTATGACTAGTCGCGACTTTGATGACATGTCCAGCCAAATAACCATATTGTTTCCCTCAGAATGCAAGGTTTTTAATTATTTTATACCATTTATACCTATGAGTAGAAGTAGAAGCCAACAGAGAATGCATTCGGAGGTCTTAAGCGCGTCACACACTTAGCCAAAATATACAATTATAGCATTATTAGCATTATTTTTTTAAGGCATCTTACGATATAATTATTTTCCACGCTAGTTGATAGAATCCACACACTCAAGCTATGATATATATTAATATCTTGATATATTATAGGTAAGTGTGATACGCGCTTAATTTGTAAGTAGCACTAGCATACGGTACCTATTTATTTATAATATTATTATTTACTAGCATTCTGCCCATCCATCCATCTCATGAACCGTGGTAGCTAGCTGGACAGTTGAAATTATCACAGATGATGTATTTCTGTTGCTGCTATAACAACAATTACTAAAAATAAAATAAATATTTAATGGATCATCCCATACAAAAAAATATTGTTCTTTTGTCGCTCTAGGTCTATAAACCAAAATTTTAAACCGGGGTTGGATTATCAATTTTTTAGGAGCAAAATAAATGTTTTATTAATTTTATTATAGATCTATATTGTGCATATAGTATACCAGATTACTTATAAAGTCAATTTTTGATAGCTCTTACCGTTTCAGAGATAAAAAACCGGCCAAATGCGAGTCGGACTCACGCACGAAGGGTTCCCTACTATTATCTATACAACATTAGACACTTAATATAACGTTTTTTAGGGTTCCGTAGCCAAATGGCAAAAAAGGGAACCCTTATGGATTTGTCATGTCTGTCTGTCTGTCCGTCCGTATGTCACAGCCGATTAACTCGGAGAATATGACCACTAGAATTATGAAATTTGGTGTGAAGGTGTATGTTATGAACCGCTATAGAAATATAATGTGAAATTACGAAAAAAATATTAAACTGGGGGGGCACCCCTTACATGTAACAGGGGGGACAATTTTTTTTTTCAATGTCTATCTCTATAGGCGTGTGAGTTATCGATGGATAGGCCTTCAAAAATGACATAGAGGTTTCTTAAAAAAAAAACATTTAAGTCACCGTTAGTGAGATATTAGCTGCCAAACTCGTAAAAAGTTATTTTTTTATCAGTAATATTTAGGGGTGAAGATTACTCATACTCATACTCATTTATTTGCAATGATTTTATACATTACACGTCAAAATAGATCAAAATAATACATTACATCATACTACTCGTAGGTATTTACATAATATACTTAAAAGGTCCAAAAAAAATTTAATTACAGAAATACATATGTATTAATATGTATAGTAACGCATTTTGCGTGCGTTACCCTAGTTTAGCAAATTGGTGCGTAGTGTAGCGTAAATGTAGTTTGCATTATTTTAGTAAAAGTTTATAGATATTGCATGGAACTCGAATCGTTGCCGAACTCGAAAGCGTTAATCTCTCATTAAATATGTACAGTTAAGGGCATAAATATGTATACATTTTTAGGGTTTCGTACCCGAAGGGTGACAAACGGAACTGTATTACGACTCCACTGTCCGTCCGTCCGTCTGTCACAAAGTTGTATCTTATGAATAAAAAATATTAACAATACAATAATAAATTAATTATGTGGTGTTAAATAAAAAAATTCTATGTCTATGTCTAAATTTAAGGGGGCCATCATTTAAAAGAGGGATGGAACCCTTCGTGTGAGAACCCGACTCGCGGTTCGGTTTTTAGGGTTCCGTACCCAAAGGGTAAAAACGGGACCCTATTACTAAGAGTTCGCTGTCCGTCCGTCAGTCCGTCCGTCCGTCTGTCACCAGGCTGTATCTCAAGAACCGTAATAGCTAGACAGTTGAAATTTTCACAGATTGTGTATTTCCGTTGCCGCTATAACAACAAATACTAAAAACAAAATAATCATTAAGAGGGGCTCCCATACAAAAAACGTGATATAACCCTTATTTTAGCCCTTTTTCATGGCTACCACTCGCCGAGCTAGATCTGAAGAACCGTAATAGCTAGACAGTTGAAATTTGCACAGTCACACGCTATAACAACAAATATTAAAAACCTGCCAAGTGTGAGTCGGACTTTTTTTATAGATCATGCGGTACGGAACCCTTCGTGCGCGAATCCGACTCGCACTTGGCCGGTTTTTTTATTCATTTCAGTAGAATAAGGACTAGAAATGAATACATATTTATGCTCTTGGCTGACCACCAGAGTGCGGCAGTTAGTAGATGGGCAATAAATAATCAATGTAACATTGTCTGTTTTCATTTTAGGAGACATATTATGTTCCAAGCCGGAAATATTCGGCCAAATCATACATTCCTGCCAGGGGGAAGTTGGTTGATAGGTACCACAACCAAAAAAGGATATTAAGAAAAACTGGGGTTCTTAAAACTGCCCAACAAGCCGTGGACAAAAGTGATACTACTGAAGGTAGACGTAAACTAAGAAATAAAATTAGACCTTCATTTAGAATCATTACGAACAATCTATAGTAGTCTGTGGTTAAGGAGTCAATCCTGACATCTGTCATTCCCATACAGTTTATAACCTCAAAGTGCTTTTAGGTTATGAACTGTAATAGTGTGGCCGTTTGCGTTTATATTTTATCCGTGAGCGTGTGTTCTTGATTGTTCTTAATGATCCGTCTATTGTTTTTCTTAGTCTGAGTAGACACTGAATTCGAGTATGTAGATAGTACGTTTTTGAGACCTTTGAAGGCAGGTTCTCTTTGTTTTGTTGATGTTTGTAATAAAAACAGAAACAGAACTCTTGTAGTAAGGTAAGAGTTCTATCTTGAGTTTGATTTTTGTCTGGCTTGTTTTATAGAAATATAAAGTAAACTTAACATTGATATCAAACTCACGAGTCCATAATATGTTCCATTCGTTTGTCCGGTCTCTCAGTTCACCGCCGCTATTCATCTAAGTAAGCTGATATGTTTTTAAATAATCTACCTACATATCTAGGTAGGTACCTAAATGCAAATTATATAGTAGTTTTGTAATACAACATTATGTTTAACACTCCTAATAGAGTTAAAAGGTATTATCCCCCTATTTCTGTTCCTTTTGCATCCTGGAATTACAGACGTAACAGTTTCCTTATTCGCGCGGGTAGATCACTTAACAATCTGTCAAGAGAGCACGATATTGATGTGTTTAATATAAATACGCAGTCTATACGCCGTATTTTAACGCTTAAATTCTTTGAGTGAGCTTGAACTTCCTATTTTGTCTGTAATGATTTTTGTTTTTTTATTTGTTTCCATTTTTAACTTATATATGTACTTGCCTAGTCTACGCAGATTTGTATAGTATGTATATATACTTAGAGAAGTTTTTTTTTCTATGTAATTTCTATCTGTGAGAACCTATAATTGGCCTCCGATTTTTAAATATATTGCCAAATTGTTTCATGTGCTGTTGGTTTTCCAATAAATAAATAAATAAAAAATAAATAAACATTTATATTTCCAGAATCAGGATTCAGTCCCACTGTCACAGCAGAAGAGATTGAAGAGCACCAGTTATGGCTTAAATTTAATAAGGAGCCATTTGTTGAAATTCTGGAGAAGTGGCACAAGACAAGAGATTACCGCATGAAATCCTTAGCTTGTCATGAAAACACAATACATGATATACTCTCTGAATGGCCAAGTTTAAAATTAAGCCTAGGCTACAAGCTGGTATGTGTTATTTAAAGTTCTGTATAGGCTTTTCTCATAGGCCAGTCTTCTTTTTTAGGGTTCCGTAGTCAACTAGAAACCCACATAGTTTCGCCATGTCAGTATAGCGGACATGATCAGTTTAACCTTTATTTGAGTTATCATAAAAATTCTTCCCTTCTTAGTAAAAGACGTTTGAAACGCTGCGAAGGTATAATAAATAATAAATAAATATTGGGGGACAATCTTACACAAATCGACCTAGTCCCAAACTAAGCGAAGCTTGTACTATGGGTACTAGACGACGATATACATACTTATATAGATAAATACATACTTAAATACATAGAAAACATCCAAGACCCAAGAACAAATATCCGTGATAAATGCACAAATAAATGCCCTGGCCGGGATTCGAACCCGGGACCTCTAGCTTCGGAGGCAGAGTCACTACCAACTAGGCTAAACAGGTCGTCAACCGTATCGTATTCCCTTTTGCTTGTTATCTTATCTTACTAATACTATAAAGAGGAAAGATTTGATTGTTTGTTTGTTTGTTTGCATTGAATAGGCTCCGAAACTGCTGAACCGATTTGAAAAAATCTTTCACCGTTGGGAAGCTACACTATCCCCGGGTGACATAAGCTATATTATATTTTAACCTTACTGAAACTCCAATAAGTAAAAAAAATCACAAAAATATTTTTGATATCGCGTGCGCTGCGAAAACTATAGATGATAGTATAATTTATTTGTTAATTATTTGTGTATATTGTAATATTTAATTTTAATAAATACTTGTGCGAAGACGGGGCGGGCCGCTAGTTATTTGATATTTTTAATTAAGTTAATTGGGCAACTACGGAACCCTACATTGAGCATGGCCCGACATGCTCTTCGCCTATTTTTTTTACTTGTAAATGAACTGCCCCTTTTACTTGTCTTATGCGGCTTATTTTCAGATTGAAACGGACTTTGATGCCATGCATCCCAACCGTGGGCTAAACTTGTTAAAGAAGTGGCCGATATTCATGGATAAGGCTCTAACACATTTCAAGAAACTTAAATCAAGTGAATTACATATACTTGATGAAAATCCACTGGAAGGTATAATTTAACATTACAAAGTTTTTTTCATTATTTTTGTACGTTTTTATGTATGTGTCTTTACGGCTTCGTGCCATCGAAGTGGCTAACTAGCCAACTGGAATTTAACCATTTTTATTTAGGCAGCTGGTCATCCACACATAGTTAAAGAATACTTTTTACCCGACTACGCTGAAGTAAAAAAGAGTTATAAACTTATGACTTTTTTCTCTTCTAGTTAATACAAAGTTTTGGTGTGGGTATTTTAAAATATTTCGCTAATAATAATAATAATAATAGTTAGGCGTAGGGATGTGACAACCCTATCGCCCACTGGATTTCCAGTGCAGTCAGTCAACGTAGGGCAGCTTGTGGCGAGCTGTTAGGGAGCTGCGACCCTATGTATCTGAGTGCTCCTGGAGGTTTCCTGTGGGTTAGTGGTATGAACAGGCCCCCCGCCTCTGGCTTGCTTTAACTTGCTCCGGCACTTTAGGAGCGCGCGTTGCCTACTTTCCCTGAGCGCACAGGGTTGTCGCACAAATTTGTTGGATAACAATATGATAACAATTACTTATACTAATTTTGAATGTCAGGTGTTATTAAACAATGTGTAGTTGAAATTAAGTAACATGCTAGTAATAGTCGATGCTACCATATCAGTCAGTACATAAACGAATTATTATACTTAACGTACGATTATTTTAACTTTTGCTATATACGTGCTACGTAAATTGGAGTGTTAGGTATCTCTTACCACATGCGGCAACCTTTGATAGTGCGGCGCGCGGCAGGACCCTCGCTCTACCTTACACGAGGCGGCATCTTTTGACTGTTGGCGGCGCGGCACTTTACTAGGAACTCCATATAGACCAGGAACGCACTAACATTATAACTACTTTGTACAAATTGTTTATTGTGTTATCTATTTTATACACTTATACGATAAACTTGTATACGGGTATACAGTTGTATGATAAAGTTATGTAATTGAAAATAATATATTTATGGACAAAACATTTTACACAACACTTACAAATTAGCTACACTAAAGTATTTCCGTCTATTTCTTGATGTACGGAATTCTTGGTTATTATTCTTTAGCGTAAAATAGATCCGCATCCTTATATATAATTAAAAAAATATATTGTTTAGGAAAACAAGGGCAGGGAACAAGGGAAGCTCATTCACACAGATGTCGTTTTTATCGTTTCGAGGGACAACGCTCCAAACACGGCGACGGCGCAGCCCGGACTGATTTACGCAATTTCAGGCCGCTCAGTTTCCATGTGACGCGGGCTGGGCGCGTACGTGCACGGCACGCACACAAACAAACCGCGCGATGTACCTTTGTTCGATGTTTACCTACTGTCTATATACTGTGCCAGAGTGGAGTCGCTGGAGCTGTTGCTCGGGGGTGGATGTGGTCCCCTAAGTGGCGAGTTGGCTATATGTTTAAAGTCCAGTATCACCTCTCTTTTAATGTCGCTATTTATTGGGGCCCATCTATTAGAGGGCGAGTCACCGTCTGCTGATGCTGTCTGGGATAAAAATGTGAGACAGTTTTGTTAGGCAGACGTCCGTTGTCTCACTCAATAACCCAGCCTTAGTCCATCATATTCACTCAATAGTCCGGTTCATTTAGATTCCATCAACCAGTAATAGTCCCTGTACACCCTGGCGGGTGCTGTATCTGTGTGCGTCCCATGACACGGGTAGGGACAGCATCCGCTCGGTGTACCCCTTGCATTTCATTAAATTGTCAAAAGGGCCTCTACGTGTTGGCTATGTGGTACTCGTTTGGTACTTCGGTGCCTCTAATAATAGCAAAAAAGTAACGCGAATAATAATAATAAATAAATTAATATTAAATGAGAATTTTACACAAATTTAACTAGGCCCACAGTAAGTTTATTAAGGCTTGTGTTATGGGTACTAGACGACGGTATAATTTAATAGATACAAATACTTAAATACATAGAAAACACACAAGACTAAAAAACAAATATTCATATGCGCATCACACTAATATTTGCCCATACTGGGATTCTAGGCTACCCGCTGGCTATAACCGGTCGTCAAATAATTAAGTTTCGGTTTTTATTTTGTTTTATTATTCATTTTAGATGCCAGAGACTACATTTTTTTTAAATTAATGGCTTACAAAATGCCACCAACTGTGAAAGTGCCATTAAGAGACAATGACAAAAAGAAGAAGCTTTACAAACCCAGCATCTTGGAGTCGCAGAATGCGTTCATTTTGCACGTAACGGTAGGTTCATTTAATCAAAGAATGGTAATATCTAAATTTGTATTAAACTCGTACTTGTCGAATTGGAATGTTTCCTGGGTATAAGTAATATTAGTAAGGTAATATAAGTAATATTTTTTTTTGCTTTATTAGCTACTAATTGGCCATATTTTTTTTGTTATAGAACCAAAGTGAAATAAAAAATAAACTGGAACAGTCCCAAAAGATTCATCTGAGCAGAGGAACTACACTCCAACCTCTTATCATCGTCGTCGGGCCGACCGCGAAGGACATACGGGACTTCTACGTGGCAGTCGAACATGTATTATACAAAATTGATTCCCTGCTTAAAGCTGTAGACGTATGTTTCAAAGTCATACATGTTCTCAACGCCCAGTACCCGATGGAAAGCATAAGTATTTGGACGTTTATTCAAAAATATTTTTATGATATTGATTGCAAGACTGATAAGAAAATTTCGTCTGTTTCGTGTTTCTTATCCGATCTTTTGTAAATTTGAATATCACGCTTATTCACAACAGTCGAAATTTTTAATTCGTTTAAACAATGTTCGTCTGTTTTCTCTGCTCGATGGTGGCAAACAACCACCAAGAACTTATTCATCATTACAAAACTAGCCACGACTTGGGCCTAGACTCGACCTATCGATGCGCACAGTCGAATTGTTTTAGAACATTTCAAAGTTTAAGATCATTTCGTCGTCATCTAGTTGGTCATAAAGTTTCAACATTAAACATAACTTCAGTAATTCCTCCGGAACCTAGTTTAGACGAACCAGATATTGATAATGTTTTCGATAACGTTAGTGAATGTGGTAATTATCAGGAAACTACTCGTAGATCCGATACCTTGAGCAAAACCAATGAACATTTACAGAAGTCTACTGCAAGTTTAGCGTTATCTTTATATAGCAATCCCTCGTTAAATCGTAAATGTGCTACGAAAATAATCAACGATATTTCAGAGCTAGTAACCGAAGTTATTGGAACCATGTTATCTGAATTATTACCGAGTGTACCCACAGATAATTTCAATGCACTACAACACGTAATTAGTGCAATTTCCCGGTCTTTCGATGATTTAAAAACAGAGAGTCGAGTTATTAATTATTTTTCTGAACGTAATCTCTATATACCACCTAGGAATTTCATTATAAATGAAAATGTCACTATAGGTACGGGAAATTCCACAGTGATGCTAAGGCCTATGTCGGAAACTGGAGCAATAGTACCACTCAGCGAAATTTTCCAAAAAATTTTTGAATTGCCAAATTTTCTTAAATATTGCTTGGATGATTCATTCGACGTCAACTCTATATCAAATTTTACCCAAGGTAATGTATGGAAACAAAAAGTGTACGGAAAAGTGGATGACAATAGCAGCATATGTATTCCATATTTCCTGTATTTTGATGATTTCGAATGTAACAACCCTCTGGGAAGTCATGCAGGGATACATTCAATTGCCGCCACGTATTACCAATTTCCTACCTTAACAGGGGAATACGCCTCACTATTAGATAACATATTTGTTGCAATGTTACATAAATCATCCAGTAAAGTTCATGGGAATGCTGCAACTTATTACGAACTTATTAAGGAGTTGAAGTATTTAGAAGAAATTGGAATAGATTTAGAAACATCAGGAGGTAAATTTAAAGTTTATTTTATATTAGGAATGATTATTGGGGACAATTTGGGACTTAATACTGTTCTTGGATTTGCAAAGTCGTTTTCAAGTAACTATTACTGTCGAATATGTAAGGCTCATAAAAACATTATGCAAACACAATGCAGGCAAGATCCCAGTTTCCTACGAAACCAACACAATTATGAAACTGATGTTGAAGTTAACAATGTAACAATGACAGGAATAAATGAGCGTTGTGCATTTAATGATATTAATACTTTTCATGTTGTTGATAATTTATGTGTTGATATAATGCATGACATATTCGAAGGAGTTTGTCATTATGACTTGGCTCATATCATTTTGTATTTTACGGAAAACATCGCTATATTCAATTTAAACTATTTGAATAATAGATTAAGTTTATTTGACTATACCTGTGGTGAGCTCAATGATAAATGTGGTATGATAAAACAGGAACATTTAATGAAAAGAAAGTTTATGTCATTTGTACATATCTTTCCCTTGTTGATAGGAGATTTAATACCTGAAGATGATAATGTATGGCAATTTTTTCTTACGCTGCTAAAAATAATTGATATTCTTCTTTGTAGAAACATCGATAACAGTACTGTATTGTATTTAGAATCCTTAATAAGCGAACATCACGAAAGTTACGTCCAACTTTTTCATGACACTTTAAAACCGAAACACCATTTCATGCTGCATTATCCGCATATCATAAAACAGATAGGACCGTTGAGACTAATATGGTGTATGCGATTCGAAGCTAAACATAAACAACTAAAAAAAACAGCATCACTTATAACGTCACGGAAAAATTTGCCACTGACTTTGTTAATAAAAGAACAGTTGTCTTTTGCGCATAGACTTTACATAGGAAAAGGATGTGAAAGTAGAATAGAGTTAGGCTCCCAGAAATCTGAACTCTATTCTGAATCCAACATTGATAGTCATATAAAAGATGTCATCATTCCTAATGATGTAAATCTAGCAAAATCTTTCAACTGGGTTTATTTTAATGGCATAAAATATGTGCCTGGAATGATTTTAATAACATCGAATGAGACATGCTATCAGTTTTTTAGAATAGAATTTATTTTTGAGTCAACATCAAATAAAAGCATATATTTTCTATCAGAACAAATTGATTGTATTGGATTTAATTGTCATTTGCAGGCACATCAGCTTAATCCTAACGAGACTGGCTCATGCAGGTTCATTATGCCAGAAGATCTCATTTTTGCACCGACATTTTCTCATATTATGGGTCATGGAGATTTGTACTGCAGAGTAAAATATATGTAGGCATTGTAGGCAGGTCCAGACAAGGTCATTTATTTGCAAATAAGGGTATGATTATTTTCAAAAGATCGCGAGTCCTACTAACGCTTAAAACTGGAACAAGATAAACTTTTAAAATCCACCCCCGTGTGGTGCCGGGTTAGATTAGAATAGTACCACCCCCTTTCTTCCCGTGGGTGTCGTAAGAGTCGACTATGGGAACCGAGGTTAAAGTGTGTTGCGGGCGATGGGCTAGCTACAATTGCTAAAAGTGGCACTAAAATTAAATTTCATGTGCACTGTCTACGCCTTTTGGGAATACAGGCGGGAGTTTATGGATCAAAATCATCAAGGTGGTAAATTTCAAGCATAGGATTTCTTGTTTTTTTCTTCTTTGTTTGGTTTTGTTCTGGAAACCAGCCCTTATCATTGACTGTCTAGCCTTTAATTGATATCTTAACGGGACAAGGTCACAATTGAAAATTACGTTAAATTAATAGTAGTTTTATGTAGCTGTTACATAATGAAAGGCATTAAAATACGAGTGTCGTTTTATGACACTGGTTTTATAATAAGATCACACGAATGTTTTAATGCCTAATTATGTACAGTCGCATACATAACTTTATCTACATGTATATCATAGCTTTCTACAATACGTACAGATATGCAAAAGAAAAAAAAATCACCACAGCTGGCCGCCTATATGCATGTCTTCTCTCATTCTAACATTGTTATTGCATCCCTCTCACTTATCAATAAAAACATTAGAAAAAGTTTGCAGTTGACATTTAATTTAGAATAGAACGTCATCTCGATTAAAATTAGATTTGAGTTTTTTTTTGTCAGTGTCGCTTATTGGCACGTTCACATTTGGTGGTATTTTGTGAGCCATTAATCTACAAGCAATGATTAGGACTGGTTTCCAGAACAAAAAAAAAACAACAATAAAATCAAGAAATCTTTTACTTCAAATTTACCACCTTGGTGATTTTGATCCATAATTTCTCACCTGTATTCCCAAAAGGGGTAGACAGAGCACAAGAAATTTAATTTCACTGCCACTTTTAGCAAATGTAGGTTTCTAGCCTATGAAAACAGCTTTAACCAGTTTGTAGCCTAGGCTTGATTTTAAACTTGGCCATTCAGAGAGCATATCATGAATTGTGGTTTTATGACAAGCTAAGGATTTCATTCAGTAATCTCTTGTCTTGTGCTACAAAAGGCCGTCGAGTAACATGAGAAGAAATATAACTTGTAGCAGTGGTTTTACTGATCAAGTTGATGTACGTAAGTCTTAGGCTCGGAACATAATATGTCTTCTAAAACGAAAACAGACAATGTTACATTGATTATGTATTATCCCCGTGTGGTGCCGGGTTAGATTAGAATATTACCAACCCCTACAATTGCTAAATGTGGCACTGAAATTAAATTTCATGTGCTTTGTCTACCCCTATCTAAAGATACAAATAGCTTGTGCTCAATCGATGTATGTAGCACCAGTAGTGCGAGTAGTGCAGAGTTGACTGATAAGGATGTGATAGACCCCGAAATTTGTCATGTAAGTTCTTCAACTCTAACTTCTCTTCAAATCTAGTCAAAGTTTTTCCTATCATTGCTTAGATATCGTCTATCTATCGTTTTCGTGTTTTCTTTCCTTTTAATAAATTTATCTTATTTCATTAGGAACGAAGTGATTTAAAATCTATTTTGAAGACAACTACTAGTGGAGAGTTGTGTCTTGCTTTAGTGAACAAAAGGGGTAGACAGAGCACAAGAAATTTAAATTCACTGCCACTTTTAGCAATTGTAGGTTTCTAGCCTATGAAAACAGCTTTAACCAGTTTGTAGCCTAGGCTTGATTTTAAACTTGGCCATTCAGAGAGCATATCATGAATTGTGGTTTTATGACAAGCTAAGGATTTCATTCAGTAATCTCTTGTCTTGTGCTACAAAACGCCGTCGAGTATCATGAGAAGAAATATAACTTGTAGCAGTGGTTTTACTGATCAAGTTGATGTACATAAGTCTTAGCAACCCGCATAAAGTCTAAATGGGCAAGGCCTAAAAATTGGCCCTATTAACATAAAAACAGTGTTATATTTTTTTATGTAACAGAATTACATACAAGTATTATAAAAATAGGTAAAGTAAGGTTTTTGTATAAGCCAAACAAAGAAACATCTCATTATATTTAATCAATTAAAAATAATAAACCAATATACATACATATGTGCCATAGTCGATGGCACCAACATACGGTCAAAATGTTCATGCTCAAGGCCATTCGACGACGTCACCAGGGTGCTACCGCGAACTTCGTATCGTACCGTCCCTTTCCGTCATATAGAGTATAACACGAGAGTGAAAGGGACGGCACGACACGAAGTACGTGCACAAACCTTCCGCCCGCCGAAATTACTATTACTAGAGCAAAGCCAACTAAGCCAAGCGGTCTGCATAGTTTGTTCATGCGAGTGGAAGTTCGATAATTCATTGTCCCGAAATTAAGAAATAATGCACGATGAATGTGAACGTAACAGTGAAGAAGACGTGCTGTTAATACATTCTTTATCAGAATAGGGGCTGTCTGCAGCGACAATAAAGAATTTTCCGGTTTGTAAAGCTAGCTAGCTATTTGTCATTGTCTCATAATTCTTCTCATGTTACTCGATGCACTATATACTAATGGCATGCACCATTAAAAACAGCACAATCATGTCGGGCCATGAACCACTGGTCCCGCAAAAATTAAGTTGTTTGTGAAAAATGCTCATAGGTGACCGTTCCAACAGAATCCAGTAGTCCCTGTTTCCAGCTGTAGTTTCTTAGTTAGGTTGATCAAGGTTTTAATTGATTAGTCATGTAACATTTGTTTTCATCCTATGAGACACATTCTCTTCCGAGGCCGGAAACATTCGGCTAAATCATACATTCTGCCATCAGGGGAAAGTTGGTCGACAGGTACCACAACCAAAAAAAGGATATTAAGAAAAACTGGGGTTCTTAAAACGTCATTGTTGTCTGGGATATTTTCTATGTATTTATATATATTTATTAAATATATCGTCGTCCATTACCCATAAAATGAATACAGACAAAGTTACATGACTATTAGTCATACTGCATGCCGGACACAGCATCTGAAGATACAAATAGCTTATGCTCAATCGATGTATGTAGCACCAGTAAGTGCAAGTAGTGCGAAGTTGACTGACTTCGCGTGTTCTTTCTTTCTTTTAATAATTTTATCCCAATTTATTAGGGACGCAGTGATATAAAATTTATGTTGAAAACAACTACTTGTGGAAAGTTGTGTCTTGCTTCAGTGATCAAAGGCATTGACATGACTAAGAAACCATATTACCAAAACTATAGTCGAATATTACATTAAACAGTATGATTCTATGACCAGTCGCGACTTTGATGACATATCCAGCCAAATAACCATACTTAGCTTGTCATGAAAACATAATGGTACATGATATACTCTTTGAATGGCCAAGTTTAAAATCAAGCCTAGGCTACAATTTGAACGAATGGCTCCTTATTAAATGTTATTGCTTGAAACTAGAAGTTATTATACGAAATGCTTCATTAAGACATTTATTTTAACAAAATACAGTAAATATTTTTCTTGATACAAACACGTATAACATCTTAGTCCCTTAAACGTATAACACAAATTCGTATAGACATTTATTCGTCCCACATACTTTCGATACTTATTTTCAATTTGGAATACATTTTAACGTCGAATTTTGGTGGATCTCACACTGATGCGTTTGTCTGATGAGGCGACGGCGCCGGTGTGCAAGCAAGACAGTATTATAGCCATCTATAGCGCTGTCTCGCTCGCACACTGGCACAACCGCCGCATCAGACAAAAGCATCGGTGTGTTAAGCGCCTTCTGAAAAAAACTTGTTTTTTTTTTCATACGAATAACGTTGGCACTTTTGGTATGGAATAACAAACAAAAATATGGCCAATTAGTAGTTGATAAACCAAACAATACCTACGTGTCCAATAGAATTCTAATTAGAATTATTACTTATGTTATTACACAGGAAACATCCCAATTGGACAAGTACGAGTTTAATGCAAATTTAGAAATTACCATTATTTGATTCAATGTAGGTACATTTAACCGTTACGTGCAAAATGAACGCATTCTGCGACTCCAAGATGTTGGGTTCTTTAAAGCTTCATTTTTTGTAATTGTCTCTTAATGGCACTTTCACAGTTGGTGGCATTTTGTGAGGCAATAATAAAAAAAGTAGTCTCTGGCATCTAAAATGAATAATTAACTACTATATATTGTTCGTAATGATTCGAAATGAAGGTCTAATTTTATTTCTTAGTTTACGCCTACCTTCAGTAGTATCACTTTTGTACACGGCTTATTAGGCAGTTTTAAGAACCCCAGTTTTTCTTAATATCCTTTTTTGGTTGTGGTACCTGTCAACCAACTTCCCCCTGGCAGGAATGTATGATTTGGCCGAATATTTCCGGCTCGGAACATAATATGTCTCCTAAAACGAAAACAGACAATGGTACATTGGTTATTTATTATCCCCGTGTGGTGCCGGGTTAGATTAGAATAGTACCACCCCCTTTCTTCCCGTGGGTGTCGTAAGAGTCTTCTATGGGAACCGAGGTTGAAGAGTGTTGCGAGCGATAGGCTATAGCTACAATTGCTAAAAGTGGCTCTGAAATTAAATTTCATGTGCTCTGTCTACCCCGTTAGGGACTACAGGCGGGAGTTTATGGATCAAAATCACCGAGCTATGAAATTTCAAGTATAGGATTTTTTGTTTTTTCTTTGTTTATTTTTGCTCTGGAAACCAGCCCTAATGATTGACTGTCTAATCTTTATTTGATATCTGAACGGGGCAAGCTCACCATTGAAAATTACGTAAATTAATAGTTTTATGTAACTTTTACATAATGAAATCCGCGAAAAATCACACTCGTATTTTAATGCCTAATTATGTACGGTCGCATACATAACTTTATCTACATGTATATCATAAGCTTTCTACAATATGTACAAATATGCAAAAGACAAAAAAAAAACACCACAGCTGGCCGCCTATATGAATGTCTTTCTCATTCTAACAGTGTTATTGCATCCTTCTCACTAATCAATAAAAACATATGAAAAAGTTTGCAGTTGACATTTAATTTCGAATGGAACATCATCTCGACTAAAATTTGAATTGAGAATAAGGTCAAATCAAATTGCTTTGTTTTTAAAAATGTTTCAAATTTGAATGTAATTAAAGTATCGCTTATCGATACTTTAATTTAAACACTAACCCGCATTCACAGATACAGGTTTCTTAATATAGGCCTTTTGCTTATCGCTTTTGAAAATAATGTAGGAATTATGATATGGATGTAGATAAATATATTAATAGAGGAGAAGTCATGAGATACTATTATTCCAGGAACTCTTAAAAAAGTAATAATTACTTATTTATGAATAAGGAAAATGATCTAGATATTATATGTAGTAGACATGTAGTCGAGATATGACCTCTACTGATTTTGATGCGATGCATCCCAACCGTGGGTTAAACTTGTTAAAGAAGTGGCTGATATTCATGGATAAGGCTCTAACACATTTCAAGAAACTTAAATCAAGTGAATTAAATGTACTTGACGATAATCCAATGGAAGGTAGTTTTTAACATGCATACATACACATTACATAATGGATTCTTTTCCGGGAGAACAAAAACAAACAACAAAAAAATATAGAAATCCTATCCTTGAAATTTACCACCTTGGTGATTTTGATCCATAATTTCCCGCCTGTATAGACAAAGGAAATAGACAGAGCACAAGAAATTTAATTTCAGTGCCACTTTTAGCAATTGTAAGTTTCTGGCCTATGAAAAAAGCTTTAACCAGTTTGAGGCTAGGCTTGATTTTAAACTTGGCCATTCAGAGAGTATATCATGTATTGTGTTTTCATGACAAGCTAAGGATTTCATGCAGTAATCTCTTGTCTTGTGCCACTTCTCCAAAATTTCAACAAATGGCTCCTTATTAAATTTAAGCCATTACTGGTGCTCTTCAATCTCTTCTGCTGTGACAGTGGGACTGAATCATGATTCTGGAAATATAAATGTTGTATTACAAAACTACTAATAAATTGCATTTAGGTACCTATATAGGTCGATTATTTAAAAACATATCAGCTTAGATGATTAGCCGCGGTGGACTGAGAGACGGACAAACGAATGGAACATATTGTGGACTCGTGAGTTTAATGTTAAGTTTACTTTATATTTCTATACGAGTAGAACAAGCCATACTAAAACCAATCTCAAGATAGTACTCTTCTTACCTTACTACAAGATTTCTGTTTCTTTACAAACAAACAGAAAAAAAAAGACAATCTGCCTTCAAAGGTCTCAAAAACGTATTATCTACATACTCGAATTCAGTGTCTAATCAGACTAAGAAAAACGATAGACGGATCAGAATGGGGGCTGTCTGCAGCGACAATAAAGAATTTTCCGGTTTGTAAAGCTTCTTTATTTGTCATTGTCTCTTAATGGCACTTTCACAGTTGGTGGCATTTTGTGACCCGATAATTAAAAAAAAGTAGTCCCTGGCATCTAAAATGAATAATTAAACAAAAGTAAAACCTAAAGTCAATTATTTGACGACCGATTTTAGCCAAGCGGATAGCGACCGTGCCTGTGTACGGAAAAAAAACTGCAATAGCGATGTACAGTTTAGCTGTTTGACACACGCGTACTAGAGAGGTCGAAACTAAATTTCTGACCCGCACCCGCAGTTCTTACAAAAAAATCCCTTAGGAGGGGAGCGCTGAGTCATTTCTTTTTTTGTATAGGTGTTTTTTTCATAAACCTGTGTTGTAGGTATTATTTGAAAGGGCTTTTTGAGGCATATGTAAAAATATACCACATCAAAGTCAAAGTGAAAATATTCTTAATTCAAATAGGCCTAGCAACAAGCACTTTCGAATCGTCAGTTATAACATGTTAATCTATTAATTATTAAATTATTTAGAGCAATTTATTCATGCTATTGTTACTTATTCTTTAATTGAATATTGAATTTCTGTAGACATGTCAAAATTAAGAAATGATTCTGTAGTGAAATTCACAATTGGATCGTCAAAACATAAATAATAATAATAAAATGTATAAAAAAATAGAAGTCTAGTCACTTTCCAGAATAGTATCAAAAATAAAAAGTAATTAATGTCCAATGCCATAATGATTTATATTTCATTCACAATTAATCCCACGGTGTTTTATCATTCATGTAGTCGTGTGTGCTATATATAATATGCTTTCGATATGAGTTTACGCTTTATATAATTTTCATCATTACAATTATGACGTACTAGCACTCCCCTCCTAAGGGAATTTTTAAGAGCTGCGAGTCAAAAAAAAAACTTTTACCTCTAGTATGGTTGTGCCAAATGGCTAAACAGTACATCGATTTGCGGTTTTTCGTTGGAATTGAACTCGTACGCCGTCCACTAACACTAGATTGTTCGCAAAGATCGGTCTACTTTTTTTTCTTAATCCATAAATACATAATATGTTTCTATCCTCGCCGCGCACGATTGTTTCACAATAGCCTTAAATTAGAGCCATAACTGGTGCTCTTCAACCTCTTCTGCTGTGACAGTGAACCTCTACTGCTGTGATACCACTGTCACAGCAGAAGAAATCCTGATTCTGGATAAATAGATAATAGATGATGTATTACAAAACTACTTATTTGGCGCATTAACGTGCGACTCTTTCACTCTTCTCTCGACTATCTCTAATTGTATTAGATAACCAGATTACATTCAAGTTACCGGATGACATTCAGGAATCTGAGCTTAAAGAGCTTATTCCTAGTATAAAAGAAATAATATACTGTTCAGATGCGGTCTGCACAAGATGAACGAACATCAGCATAATATAATACATAGCACACACACGGCAACATAACACATGCGGCATTAAAAACGTAACCACAGGGCCTATGATGGTCACCATTTTATCACTTATCGTCGTGGATAAGACATTCGTCACGTTCTGACGAGTATGCGAGTGCGAGTGTGGCGGGCGTCTTATCCACGACGATAAGTGATAAAATGGGAACCATCATACGCCCGCTGGTCCCGCAAAAATTAAGTGGTTTTGTGAAAAAAAAATCAAAGGTCCAAGAGAATCCAGTATGACGGCTGTAGTTAGGTTGATCAACGTTGTAATTGACTAGTCATGTAACATTTGTTTTCACCCTACACTCTGAACTCTAATTCAAGATCAAATAAACTAACGACATATCTGTCACTGTCAAATGTGTCCAAGTCATAAGGTATCATAGAGGTATATTCATGCATATAATATAAGTAACAAAAACTTGTATATTTAAATCGTAAGTTTGAAACTACCAATAAATAATTTATATCAGTGGAGTTTTTTGATAATTAGATAAATAGCACTGTAAAATTATATTTGTGTAGTGACATTGATCTTGAAGGCCTATGTCCAGCAGTGGACGTCCTAGGGCTGATATGGTGGTGGTGGATTGATCTTGAATTAGAGTTTCGAGATTAGGAGACATATTATTGTTTACTCGTATGTTACCAGCCGGTCATAAAATTCGGTTAACCTCTTGACCGCCGCAGTAAATTCAGTAAGTCGTGTCTCACGCGCCAGTCTTTGTAACAATAGACGGAAAATGAAACTTACTTAAAAGACCAGTATCGCTTGAAAAGCTCGAAAAGTTCGCGCGCGGCTGCCCGCGGAGCCGCGAGCGGCATCGCTGCGCCGCAGGCGGCCGCGCGACCTATTCAAGCGATACTGGTCTTTAAAATATGTAGATAAAGTTTAAAATTATTTTAAACTGAAAGTGTTCGTCTCGCCGCTATCGGCCGCTGCCGTTCCGGTGTTAATCGGCTCTAAGAAAAACTGGGGTTCTTAAAACTGCTTTGTTTCTTGGTGTTGGATGTTTTCTATATCTATTAAATATATCGTCGTCTAGTACTAGTGAATATGAAAACAGACTATGTTACATGACTATAGTCATACTGCGGTTTATGTTGATCGTGCGTATAGTTCGTTGCCACGAAATTACTCCATATTGGAAGATTAAGACTAGTGAATGTAAAAATTAATGCCCCCATGTGACACACCCACGAATAACAACGTTATTAATTGACAACGCTACTGCAGGCCCACCACTACTAATTCATTCGTAGTTATTGTTAGATTTGGAAATTTTCTTTAAACTTTTAAGAGTCGCCATATGTGATAAAATATATTCACGTACCACCTGGCCATAAAGTGGCATTTACCGCACGTTTCGCGTGCGGAAAATCCCATTTCGTTTTAGAAAGTTTCGGAAGTATTACTGAAGCTGTGTTTAATGTCGAACCAATATGATCAACTAGATGTTACTAAGGAATCCGGTATATGTAGGCTGCCGTTTTTTTTAGTTAGGTTGATTAACGTTATATATATGTGACGCTGATACTACCGTAAGGTTAGATGCAATCGTGCTGGAGTTTGACTTGTTTGGTGTTATTATTCTCGCGACGAATTTTCCCAATTGTTTTATCTCATCACACACCCACAAGCGCACGACACAAACTAACCGGAGTACAGTAACACACCCACTTGCAGGGAGTCATGTGCCCCCAGGTGACACAGAACACCTATGAATGATAACCTTATTAATTGACTACGCTACTGCAGGCCCACCACCATTTAGTCTTTCTTAATTATTGTTACGCTTGGGACTTTTCGTAGAGTCGCCATATGTTAAAATATATTTACACCACACCTTGCCAAAAAGTGCGAGGAAGCTTTTTGACCAAGTGGTGACGTAAAATTGTGTACAAAACACGGGTCGTAAATCAGAAAGCCCTCTCTCTAACTTCTGCGATATCGACCTTTCTTTGTTTTACAACCCTTGTATCGTAATGTACTATTATGTCACACCTGGTCATAAAGTGGCAATAACCTTACGTTTCGCTTGCGGTAAATCCTTCTTCCTGGCCAGACAGAGACGTAGCTGTGACATTTATCTTTTTAACGCCCTTGGTAAGTAATCTACTATTTCGATATCAAAGTCAAAGTAAAACTATATTAGATATCGTAGTTTATGCTATTACATCGTTATACGAAACCTATTCTTATAGACCGTAATTAATTTTATCATAAACCTATATTATAATAACGATCACAGTTCACATGTTACGTAATATTAGCTGTCATATATATGTATATAATCATAATAATCATAATCTTTATTTCCAAGAATATTTAATTCTAAATACACAGATGTTATTGTGCAAGTTTAAGTTACAGTATACGATCGTTAACAACATGCAAATATTACACAGTTATATTTAACAAGACCTGCTTTTGCTGATTGATTACAGTGTACTTATTGACACTATAAAAAAAGTGCTCTAACAGGAAGCTAGTACTATATGTATATGATATCTAATATTACGGCATATTTTTAGACTTTGATTTTAAAAAAATATTTAAACATATGGCAACACGCATGTATTCTAGAACCACGGTATGCTAATACCAAAATTCCCAAGCCTAATTATTGTATTTCTCGGCCATGGAATAGGGCAAGGAACAAACCTCGCGCCTATGGCCTAAAGGTGGCACCGGTTCACTACCCAACGCGGAAGTGTTCCCTACAAAACTATTGGAGAGAGTTATCAAAATTATCCGGTTATCAGTATCAAGTCGTGCCATGAAACACTGGTCTCGCAAAAGTTAAGTTGTTTGTGAAAAATATTCATAGGTGACCGTTCCAAGGAATCCAGTATATTTAGGCTGTATTCTTTCATTTAGATCGATCAACGTTATAGTACGCTGATGCTACCGTAGGCCTTAGATGCAATTGTTTCCAGCGTCGGCCTTGCGGATCCAATTGATGCCAAGGTACTAACGTCTTGTGATCCTGGGCCGGGGATCCTTGTTTTAGTGTATTAAGATGTTTACGCGATTAAGTAACGTTTAGCTATACAAAATGTTCGGTAAATAAATAAAATCGATGTCATGATTCCTAAGTACCATCGCCAACACAGTTAACTGTCCACTCGTGCACTTTATGCGCAATGTAATAAGGGTCACGAACAGACAGTTATGGTTGACAAAATATTTAAATTTGCACCGATTCCTCTAACAACTTGTATGCCCAATCGGTGCCTATTATATTTAGTAAACCATAACATAACAGTGTTGGCGTTAGTAGGTACTTACTCATACTCTTTATTCCAGGGTTCGAAAGGATAATTGTCAATGATGGTTATCTTGATAATTATTGTAATTTTAATAGTTGGATGATTATCGATTTAATCTATAATTTGATGTGTTTCCGAACGCGCTTGCTAGATTTTAGCGTCAATGTACATTAATGCATATATAAAAAAAGGTAACATTAATGTCGAACAAATCAATAATAAATATAGATAATTGATAAGAATGGCAGGCTTATTGTTTATTGCGTGTTATCGTCATAATCGTTATTATTTAATTCATGCAAAACATTATTTGTAGAATTCCGAACAATTTATTTAGCGTTTTAAAAATATTTTAAATTGTAGAGCATGACTGATTGGCAGTTTTTTATTTTTTTTGTGATAGTTTGGGGTTGTTCCCCGTTTTGATGTGGATTGGTAACACATTATACATTGTAGGATCTATATATGGCTGTACATATATCTATATGGCATATGGCTCTATATACAGCCATATATAGATCCTAAAATGTATAATGTGTTACCAATATATATTGGTAACACATTATACATTTTAGGATATATATATAGCGTGTGCATTCCATACGACCATAGTAACCCTAATTAATATCTGGTATAGGTGAAAAACTTAAGTAAGTCACCTGTTGTATGTAGTTGTGGCGTGTTCGAATAGGCGTTTGTTTTGTTTGTGTTGTACATTTTAAATATGTAATATATACAGACTTTTAGAAAGCATTTGATAAAGTTGATCATCTGCTGCTTCTGAAAAAGCTCTCCTATAATGGAATAAAAGGAAATCTACTCAGATGGTTTGCCTCGTACTTATACAACCGCACCCACATTGCAATTGTAACATCTGGCGTGCCACAGGGCTTTATCCTCGGCCATTGCTATTTATTATATTTATAAATGATATTTCATCCTGTTTCAAGCATAGTAACATATTGTTATATGCTGATGATCTCAAAACCTATAGAAGAGTTAATTGTCTTCAGGATGTCACCTTACTACAGGCTGACCTGGATAGGCTTAATGAGTACTGCCTAAAAAATAAATTATATCTAGCTTATAACAAATGTTCACAAGAAAAAACATACAATTCCTTACTCATATAACATAAATCAACATCATCTGGAGACTACTGACATTATATGTGATCTAGGGTTGCACCTTGATTCTAAACTTACTCTTGATGTGCACGTAGATAATGTCATCAGGAAAGCATACCAATTGCTTGGCTTTATAATACGCACTACTAAACACTTCAAAAAGCAAAGCTCTTTTATACTACTCTATCAGGCATTGGTGAGATCATATCTTGAGTATGCTTCAGTAGCTTGGAATCCATATTATGATATTTACGTGTACAATTTGGAGATGGTGCAGAAGAAATTTCTCCGGTTTTTAAATTATAAAATGAGATCCCCACGTTGTTCTTACTCTGATCTCTTGGCCAAGTATAATATGTTGTCTCTGGAAGACCGACAAACTGTCGCTGGCGCTGTGATGCTACGCAACATCTGCGTAGCCGATATAGACTGCCCGCAGCTTCTTGCGTCTATACCGTTCCGCACTCCACAGAAATCGACCAGATCCAAGCATTTATTCGGGCTACAAAAAACTCGGACCAATGCAGGCAAAAGGGCTCCGATACATAGAATTTGCGACCACCACAACAAATTACTTTCTACTTATTTCTCATGCTCCCGCGCCTCATTCAAGGCTGCTGTTACAAAACTATATAAAAATAAGTAGATAAATTAGTAATATGTGTAACGTGCAAGTTTATAGTATAGTTATAGTGCTTTTTTCAAGAATGGGGGGACGGAGACTGGATTGAAATTGAAACGAACTGTTTTACTTGTTGTTCTCAGTGAGATATGTTTAGGGAAACATCTTAGTCTATATTGTACTGTACTACTTACCTATGTTGTTCTTCATTTGTATGTTTCTGTTTTATATCCGAATAAATAAATAAATAAATGTCTATTCGAACACGCTACAACTACATACAACAGGCGACTTACTTAAGTTTTTCACCTGTAACGTGCTAATGGTCATATGATATTCACACGCGGTACATATATATATATATTTTGGATGTGAGTTTTGTACTCGTATTGTGGTTTGCGATTTCAATCACTCAGTTGAATTATGTTTGCACCACGTTTGAATGGTGAACCAGGTGCAAACTTAATTCAATCAGGTTTTGTGTTCACATTTCACAAATTTCATAAGTATATATCTAATTGTATTACCCCCCGGAATGCTAGTCCGGTTCGCATCTGGTATTTTTTTCATTACATCTGTTTAATTATACCTTACCTTTTGTATGTAATAAAATACAATTGTTTAAATCTCGTTATTGTTTATTTTATTGCCCACCCTGATATTTCAGCCAGGTGTAGTAGTGTATAATTTATCAGGAAAATAATTTATCTATACCCATATCGTAAATCCTATGTAGGGTTTATAACATGGGTGTATATAAATAGAATTCCTAATAAATTATGTACTACTACAACTGTTTGGATTTTCATTTGTATATTATACGAATCATACTTTAGTATTTCTTACTAAATTCAGATTGGTATAATATGCAAAACAATACACTTTTGATTTGTATATTATACGAATCTTACTTTGATAAATCTTACTAAAATAAGATTCGTATAATATACAGAACAAAATGTATTGATTTGTATATTATACGAATCTTACTTTAGTAAGAATTACCACAGTAAGATTCGTATACTATACAAAACAAAACATATTGTTTTGTAAATTATACGAATCTTACTTTAGTAAGATTTATCAAAGTAAGATTCGTATTATATACAAAACAAAAGTTTGATATAACAAAATCTGGTTTAGTAAATTGTACGCAAGTAAAATATTAAAATCAACAAAAGCCGTTTAGTAAAATATATTAGAGATATTTTGTAAATGGCACGTAAGTAAAATAGTAATAATTACAAAATTAGTACAGTAAATCGTACAATCAGCTGTAGTAAACTACACAAAAGCAATTTAGTGGAATTTACTAGAGTACACTAGGTAAAATATACTAAAGTCAAGTAATGTGTTTTACAAAACATAAAGTAGAATATACAATACTCGGTATAGTAGAACATACATGAATTGTTTAGTGAAGGATACTATAGTTGTTTAGTGTAATTTACTCATTTATAGTAAGTAGATTATACTAAATTGAGCTAGTATATCTTACGAAACATAAAATTGAAAATACAATCCTTTGTATAGTAAAACATACATAAGCAGTTTAGTAAACGGTACCAGACTTGTTTAGTACAATACACCTGACTAGATCATGTAAAAAATACTAAAGTGATCATGTATAAATTACAAAAAAAAACGGTTAACAATACTAACTATGATATTGTAAAACATACAAAATCTATTTCATGAAATATACTAGAGCTGAATAGTAGAAATCACCTACCTAAAGTTCGTAAAATATACATTATTTAGTATCGTAATACGTACTAAACAAATTTAGTGATATCTATCAAAGTTCATCATGTCATACATACTTAACAAGTTTAATAATAATTACGATACCAATTTCATCGATTTTACGTCAATAAGTAAGGTAATTTCCACTAAACCTCTACTGTAAATATATCAAATACAGTTTTGTAGGAAACACAAAAGCAAACTAATAATTGCTACTCAAGTAAATTCGTACAAATCAAGCCAATTTTACTAAACTGGTTTTGTAAATAGTCAATCAAAGTATGTATCGTAAAATCAACAAATCTCGTAGATAGGTCCCAAATTAACCTAAAACTTTAGTAAAACTTTTGTAAAACCAACCATAGTATTTTTTCAGTGTAGGATCATCAAAATCTATGTGCGGTCCCTATAGAATTTCACATTATCTCAATATGCACGTCACAAGTCGACCTGCAAAGATTTAACAATATTATATGCTATCAGACCTGAGACCCCTTATTTTTTAAATAAAAATACAGATTTTGTCAACTTAGACCGTCTCAAACTACATTTTTGGCGTATTGCTTCAACATTTATTACATGGAAAATTCGGTCGTCTATATGGACAACCATATTATTCAACAATACATTTCTCAACAATATCTAAAAGTAGGAACTAGGAATACTCCTATAAGTCCTATCAAAGTTAATGTTAATTTTAAATCTGCTTTTCTCAATTGTTATACAATATTATAATGTTCCTAGCCTTTTTACAAGTAACTTACCTTATAGCCAACCTTAGATTTAGTGCAAATAAGGGTGGATTGAGTGTAGACGTAATTAAGTAGATTTTACTATGTTTAATGCATGCCGTGTTTGCCTGTAATTGGGTGAATACTCTAGCAGTAGTTAATTATCTGTTGTAAATAAGATTTTTATTGTATTACATCTGTTGGCAAACCTTAATAAATAAATAAATAAATAAAAGTATAGGTAGGTACATCACAACTACACATATCACAAAGAATATCCAAACTCCATAAAAAGAAATCCTTAGTATTTTTTATAAACCTACCGCTATTATTACGCAATTGAACCTTTGCTACACCTGATTGATCAACTCAATGAAATATAATCCATACGTTCTTGGTGTTTAAGCTTATAACATTGTACACATGAGCCGCCTACCTGGTAAAGAATGTAATATCGGCAACCCTACATGTTCGGCGTTAACAAAATGTTGTCCTAATCAGACATTTGTAATCTTTGCGGGATTCCGCGATGTTTTCATAATGTCAGTACAAATGGGAGTGGAATTTATCGATGCGGATTCGACTCGACGAGATATCACCATATCGGTTTGGAAAATCGATAAACATGCGAGCATTGGCATTCAGTCGACGTTAAAGATATCACGTGTACATTTTTCGCCGTGTTACGTTGGAATAAAGACGCAAAAGTGTTTTTTTTAACCTCAACTATATATACGTAGGTGTATACGTGATTGGTTCACAGTGAATATTCTATGTATGACGGATCTAGAAAAAGCATATGAAATGTGAAATGTCTTAACATACGAGTAGTACCCTGTCACGTTCGGCTGCGATCTGACATAACTCTCTGATATATAAGTTCGCCTTTATCGCTTCAACATTCCAAGACATTTTACATAGTTAAATGACAGTTCGCACATGACATCACTTTTTTAACCTTTTCGCCGCCATTGATATAAAGTCAGTGTCCCATGACTGCAAATCAAGTTAATGTAAAGGCAACCGACTTGCTATCAGATTAAGGTTCGTAACAAGTAAGGTTCATTTTCAGTTTTTTGCTACAAAGACTGGAGAGTCAGACATAACTTCCTGAATCCACTGTGGCGGTGACAAGGTTAAATAAAACAAGGCATATTGCCATTGCGCCTCTGTTTATGAAAAGTCTAGCAAAGACTATATCAATTTCACTACATCAGTATACCGTGACATTACTAGTCGAATCAAAACCATATAACCAATAATTAATGTAAATGGCACTTTCCTGCATCGTACTACGGTATGATTTTCTTTATCCGTTATTTGTTTTGTAGCAACCGTATAACACATTCAATTCATGTACTCAGCTTGTAATGAAAATCAAATCAGCCCTGTGGCTGGATGTCAACACTTGCTGTTTATTAAATAAAACATAGTGTTTGTGTTGCGCTTGATTGGACCCATCCACTAATTATTGGGAGCATTTACCTTTGAAACCCTATTAAATTGCCATTACAGAACAAACTTTACGTTGTGCCACATAAGATTCATTTTGTAACATACAAGTCAACTGCAGCAGACTTTATATGTGCATATTGACGTAAAGTACTGATTTACGATTAATTTGATTCGTGTCGTTAGTAGAACAAGGCACAATGCATATTTTAAAATGTAAATTTGCTGATAAAACTGTTCGTTAGGTATCGATTTTGTTCCCTTTTACAGGCTGCGAGGTAAAATGTACAGTCAGCTGCAGAGAAACATGACCCCTGTGCATAGAAGTTTGTATGCATGGGGGGTTCGGTTTCTCTGAAGCTGACTGTATAAGTACATTAAACCTCCGAAGGTTTTTCATAAATACTCGAAATTCTCACTCCGGCTTAATTATGGCAACAGATATATAAATATCGATAGTAAATCCAGGAATTCTCAATTTGAATAAAATAAAATCGATCGTTAGGTTATCGTTGAATTCTGATCGGGAATAACTTAAATCTTTGCGTAGATTGTACTCGTATTCACAACGGTTACTGACATCTTGCCCCTGAGGAACCGCCATATGTCTTACTCCCGATTAACTTAAGATACTTACGGATTTCAGGGTTAGCTTTATACTGGGAGTGGTAAAGCATATCGTGTGTTAATAGCAATAAGCTTGTGGTTGTTTTGGAGATCCTTGAAGGTTCAAAGGAGATAAGATTAGTTAGCAAATAAGCTTTGTCCAATCCAATTAAAATCCGTCGAAGAAATAAAAACCGTTTTATGTTTAATGCGTTTCGAATTGCAAGCCCAGTGGTACGTAACTTTAATTATAAATAACGTATTAACAGTTAGTAGTCTTATATTTAATCAACATAAAATAATTGACATTTTAATGGTAAATATAGTATGTATGTAGGTAGGTACAGTTGACAAAAAAATGTACTATAAAATATAATCATTTAACAAAGTTTATAAAATAAATAAAATAAAATAAAAAAATAAAATAGCCTTTATTTCCCATCATTTGAGAAACAATACATGCTTGACTAAAATTTTATAGTTTATGATTTTTTATTACAAATTCGTTTGAATGTATTTAGTTAAATTTACTAACAATAGTGTTCTATATCTATTTTTAAGTATAACATATTTATGTACTACTAACAAAGTTTAAAATAATAATAATAATAATAAATATGCTTTACGCCACGCTTGGCATGCGGGTTGGCGATCGCAGTATCTCCACCGCATTTAAGGAATGCTGCTGCCCATTCCCCGGTGGTCTTGGTCGTAGTTTTAGGACATACCCGGGTCCATGAAATTGGGGGAGGCCTATGTCCAGCAGTGGACGTCCTAGGGCTGATATGGTGGTGGTGGTGGATGCTTTATTGCACCACACAAGAGAAACAATGTTACACAAAAAAAACCTATCTATCTATCTATTTTAATAAATATAAATTTAGCAATACTCCTTTAGATTTACTCGTAGATAGTATTTGCTGATAACATAAGATAAAGCAAATATTATCTTTAGAAGCTTTTTAGGATCAAATGATCCTTCGTTTGAAAAGTAACTCTATAATATAAACTACAGGTCAACACACCTATAGCCACTTTAATTCCTCACACGTTCGAATGCATAACGTCCAAGTGCAGGTGTCCCTGCACCTTGCTCACGCGCAGCTTGTATCAATGAGCTCCGAGGCGAGCTTTATAGTAATTGGATTAAATAGACATTGTATGTTGATGGGTGAGTTTGGAAGTAGAAATAGATGATGTTTTGGTTTTGAAACGACTTCACCACGAAGGGGCGATTACGTACGTAACGACTTCAGGCATGCGTACGGGTACGTAACTAATTAAATAGCTGGGCAGGGGTTGATTGAAAATCAGCATAGCAAGAAACAAGTGACAATACAACACAACATACTAAGTAAGTGGTTATTTGCGGGTCACGACGTATATTTAACATGGGATTAAGTAGTACCTAACACCCATAGTGTTGAATGAAGTGCTCGAAACATCACAAAATACTTACTGTATCCGTTACTAAAGCAGGTTAAAGAACCTATTTATTTCATATCATAATGTATGAGTATATAGGTGTTAACATGGACATTGAAAGCACTTTGCACGATCCAACCGGCCGAAATAGAACCGAAATAGACCACACACGGCTGTACACCCACGGTCAAAATGGATTTACGAATATATATGTATGAGTACATGTATTTGTGTACTTAATCCTTAGGCATCCCAAACAAGGTGAAATAGGCAGGTTAATGTCACATGGATAACAATTTCACCGCAATACCTAATAGCGACATATCAATAGCGATATTCAATACATTTGTCGACTTAGTTCACAGTCCCCAGTAATAGTTGACCCCGAGACGTAACAACTACGAGTAATCGAAGGTAAGATTTAAAATGGTTTGCTAGAAGCGAGTTTTCGGCAAGTGTTATGAATACTAGTACTAGGCGATGCAAATCCGAAGCCAGTGAACTTTGAGCTTATAATTAATGGTCTAGTTCAGTCTCTGATTCTACAGAGCTTCGTGTATGGCGTTAATGTGTAATAGCACATAGGATTATAGAAGCATCGAGCCATTAACGGTCAAAATAGCGTATTGGATAACATCTTGTATTGTTTTTCATGCATTAATAAAAGTTTGCTGCCATAAAGATCTTTTTTTACACAGCTTTGCTTGTTCTTTTAAGTGGAATGGAGGTTAATCTAAATTTGTGATTTGCGAACAGTCAACGTCAATATCCGATTGAGATATACTCTGTATATACATCAATATACTTTGTAACAAAATAAAGGAACATGACTTTAATGAAAAGGACGTTAAAGCGTACAGATTATTTTTGTCACTTTGGGAACATGAATATGGTCTTTTGGTGGTGGTTGGGGTCTTTGATAATACCTTTTCTTAAAAAAAATCTAGCCAAACTGAGTACCGCTAACCAGGTGGATTTAGATTAACTAGAGCACCAACACATGGATAAGTCCAATAATTTTTTTCAGCATTAAATAACTACGTCGCGCTCTCTTATATGAAAGTATGTCGCCAATGATCTTCACGGTGATGTTTTTTTTGCGGTCTAGTGGCTTTTCTCTAAGTTTCATTTTTAGTATAGCCATGACATGTAAGTACAATATTAAGATTTACGTCTATTTTGGTTAAAAATTATTTTACTGCACTCCAGATTCTAAGATTTATCCCATAAAATATATTGAGCATGGGTAAAATAATTGAAAACACTTATTGAAACCTGCGTATCAAGATTAATAGGAATATCACGAATAACGATTTCCAATTGATCACGGACTTGAATCTAATGTTGATAATCATTCACGGCTTCGTGCGTGTCGTCCAAATTTTACCAATTCTAACCGCGTGTAAATGTGTCGGTAACATACATGGATATGTTCGAATGCAGAGTCCATTTAAAATGCTGCAGTGTCGAGGGAATTTTAAACAGACCGAATTGGACGTGAGAGGGTTAATGAAATTGTGTAACTTAGAATACTTAGATCATATTATGTAAGGGGAATTTCCATCGACCTTCGTTGAATTGTCGTCTTGTGTTAGGTCGTCTTCATCATGGATAGATTAAGAGTAACCAATGCTATAGGCCCATCAGTAACCTCAGTGAGACGGTGCCTACAATGGATCAGGAGGGCGGATGGAGATGACAAGCGTGATGTCTCAGTTGAACGATCAACCTATAGTATAAATAAATATATGTAGTATCTCTGGAACCATTAAGAAGTGCCTCACTCCAGCCTACATTAAGTAGGTATTATGGTAAGAGTCCGATTTTTAATACGAGGAAAATTATTAGACAATCCGGTGAAAAAGTAGTTCTAAAAGCCACGTGACTAGCTTAAAAAAAAGTAAAAGTAAACGTTATTTATTCTTCAATTTAGGCATATTATGATATGCAACTATGCATGTCAATAAACTACTACCGGTTCGAAAAAATAATCCTCTGCCACGAGAAAATCCGGCGTAAAAAACACGGCAAGTTAATTGTTTTCCAAATAATATAAATTGTATACAGTGTGTTACCGGCGGGCTTTTCTTTGAGCAGGGTATCTAAACGTAGTTCCTAAACCTAAGCATGAACTTAGTTTTATTGTAAAACAAAATTTTAAATTTCCTTTGATTTGAACAAAATTTAAATTGCCAGCAATGTTAAGCAAAGTCAATTATCAAGACAGTACAAATGACAGCACTTAATGTTTTGTTTTCTACCACGTCATCTTAAGCAAGTGCACCTAGTACATTGAAGGTACAGATTTAAGAAGTTTCATTGTATAGTTAAATCAACTAATTATGATTTGGTATTACATGCAAAAGTTCCTAAGGAAACATACTATTGACCGTTTTGAAAAAAGCCCGCTTGCCGGTAACGCACTGTATAATTTAATATAAAATTACAGTATCACAGTACAACAAATTACAATATTGATTATGGACAGAATATAAGTACGAAATGAAAAGGAGTGTTGGTGCTTCCTTGTGGATTTACGAACTAGAAACTTTGCGGTTGTAGGTGGTCGAGGCCTTACAAATTACAACAAAAATATACAAAACGATCAAGCCAAACACAACGAAATGCATAGATTTTTGTCTATGCTAGTTGTTAACTTCGCTTAAAACTTTTAAGGAATAAATAGTAGCTATATCATCAGTGTTAAAGATATGTATAAAATCGATACAGACTGAATCGCGGCTTGAATAAAGACAGCTATTGGCTCGGCTAGCTAGCTCGCCATTCGAGATCTTACGTGTCTGTTATACGTATACAACACACGTGAAACATAAAGATGAAAATAAAATTTTATTGTAAGTTGTCGATGAAATAGAAATACCAACCCCCATTTATACGACGGCCTGTTTAGCCTAGTTGGTAGTGACTCTGCCTCCGAAGCTGGAGGTCCCGGGTTCGAATCCCGGCCAGGGCATTTATTTGTGCATTTATCACGGATATTTGTTCTTGGGTCTTGGATGTTTTCTATGTATTTATCTATATAAGTATGTATATCGTCATCTAGTACCCATAGTACAAGCTTTGCTTAGTTTGGGACTAGGTCGATTTGTGTAAGATTGTCCCCCAATATTTATTTTTATATCCATCCGTGGTGTACAAAAATATCTTTCTTCTCTGAGTTTTAAACAAGCTATCGTGCAATCAAAATAGATAAAACTGATGTGCAGAAGAACCAATTCATGCAGCCAAAATTTGAATTTTCGTATCATCATGATTGGCTCGTTGTTTGCCCAGCGGATTGGCATAGCCATCCAACGGGGGAACGCAGCCAGCCTTATGGGTACTGCGTTCCTCCAAGGTTCCGATCTGGAGGATCTAATGTAGTTTTATTTTTATTTTTATTCTTGTATTACTGCACAGTATAATACCCCCCGCCCCCTTCTACCATCGGACGACCAGGGATACGGCAAGGCGACATCGTTTTTCGGTGGCAGTTCCAAAAACTCCCACGAAGCGTTTCGCTTTCTCTTTTATTGTGAGAACAGCCAAGCTGTGGATCTCCTTGCCGGAATCCTTGTTCCCTGAAAACTACAACCTTACGGTCTTCAAGACGAAAGTGAACCGGTTCTTACTAGGTAAGCGCGGTCAATCCTAAACCGCAATATCGCTTACCATCAGGTGATTTGTGGTCAAGCGCAAACCTATCCAGAATAAAATAATAATAATTAGAATAAATAAAAGATTAAAACAAAAAAATCCTCACTAAACAAGTTTAGCGTAGTCTCGTCAATTCTTAAAAAAATACTCCTCTAACTAAATAAGAGATTGCCAAATTTTTTGCCAATTCGTGCCTCAATTAAAAAGTGTTCCCCGGGCTAAGCATGACCGCCATCTTAAATTTTGAACACTAATTTCGAACAAATACCCATAGCAAGTGATGTAACACAATACGAGTCTTGATTATAAGCCGACCTTAAATTGTCTTAGACACGTAGAATTCAAGTCAGTATGATTTCATAGCACGAAAATTTATATGCTTAGGAATGTAAATTTACATAGTATTGTAATGTTAAGTCAAACGTGGTTCAGTGTAAACTTCATATTTGTATATTTAATTCAATCAATGGTTTTAATACCTCAATCATTTTATTCGCATTAGAATGATGCCTGCCAGTTTTAGTCTTGTCAATATCTGTCAACGCAAATGGGTGGTCGTGGTCGGCATCAAAACTCGATAAGCACGACTACAAAATGGCATTGCCGGTAAGTTTCATTAAAATGAATACTGAGTTCAATGTTAAGTTATAATAATGCTTAATGGCCGGTTTATGCGAAGTACAAGTGCGAAGTTCATACATTTTCTAATTGCCACCTGACAGCAAATGTATAAACTACGCAGTACACTTCGCAATGTGTAAACAGGGCCGTAAAATAAATAACAACGTATTTACCCCGAAAGTAGCAGTTAGAAACATATTCTTACTCAGAAAAACTCTTCGTCAGAGTCCAAGTGAAAGAGCTGTCAGAATATACTATTACTAAATAGTACTAATGTACGGTTTCCTAAAATCCAATATAACTACTGTCCAGTCAATGTTCACATTGGCGTATTCGGTACGGTAGTTAAGATTCCACATCGTAATTGATTCCCAAAAGTTAGTACTGTGATGATAGGTATGTGGACTAAAATTGAATGGGTATTAGAGGCTGATTACCGCCCGGGGTGCCCATAGACATTAATTCGATCCTCGGCACTCAAGACATCGAAATTCAACAACAAGATAATCTTGTCTTTTTCTTTCGATACCGTTAAGTTTAGAGTGTGAGCGGAACAGCAGATGCGATTAGATTTTAGGACTTCGCGGTATCCCAAGGATCGATCATAGATTAGCTCCACTTCCTGCTTCTAAACCAATTTGGATTCCGAAATGCTTATTACAACGTTACGTTTAATATCCCTCGGAATTGTGGCTATCCTGTTCTGTGTTTTGTTACGAGGATCTTAGTGTTCAGAATCGTTTACGAGGCGCATGGTGTGGTTAATGTTATTGCTTTGGCGTTGTTATTGTTTTGTTTTTATACGAAATGAGCCTGTCCGTCGATTTCAAAATGCTCGGATGATATTACAGGCGCGATGTCGATAGTTATACAAGTTTTATCTATACGTAAATGAGGCTTTATTACAAATGTCTCATTTTAAATGTTAAAACATGGCTTTCTTTTAAATAAAAATAAAGCATATTAATATTAACAACAAGCGCCCGTTAAATACGAGTAGTTATGTAACGTGTGAAACTTATATTAGGTAGATCTCTGTCATTTGAAGTACGTATGAAATGAATGACATTTAGATCAACCTTGCTGCACGGTCGAAAGGGTATGGTGATCACGCCTCTAGTATATTATACCTTATGTTTCGAAGCATTTATTGAATTACATTTAGTAAGTTTGCATAGAAAATTAATTGCACTCCGTTTGCAGAAGCGATTCGCAAATGATACCTTTCAACCAAGACAGGCAAATAATAGATCCTATACTAACAAATAAAACAAGAAATCCAATAAAAATAGAAATATTGGTCGAGTAAAAAGGCGCAATAAAACGGAGCTAAGCCCAACCTTTTCTAGTCGTAATCCTACGCCATCTTATTAATTACATTTTCTCAAACATGCGCCTAAATGTATGCATTAATGTCACGAAAAGAGGACATGAAGTTACCTGTTTATGGCTCCGTACATTACTTCTTGGCCGGCGACCAAGAAGTAATGTAGGTATGGAGAATGTATCAAACTAACATATTTGTCCGCTCCTCTAACTTTTTAAATTTGCTTACTAAAATCAACTGATAAAGGAAATATTACATAGAGCCAACCGCCACGATTTTGTAAATATATTTTTAATTTGTTATGTAAATTAGTTTTTTTTAGGTTTTACCAGTTTTTTTATCGTTCTTGTATTTTTGTATTTTGTTGTTTTTTTTTCGAATTTTAAGTATTTTTGTATTTTTTTTTAGTTTTTTCGTGGTACTTTATAGCGTTTTTTGTGTTTTTTGATATATTTGGACTTTTTAAATGTTTTTTGATATTTTTGTGTACTTTTCGTATTTTTTTTAGTTTTTCTTATTTTTTGGTATATTTTTTTTAGTTTTTACGTGTTTTTTGGTATTTTTTAGTTCTATCGTGTTTTTTTTAATGGTGCTTGTATTTTGTAGCATTTTTCGTGTTTTTAATTATTTTCCGTTATTTGTCGTGATGCTTTGCTACTTTTGGACGTTTTGTATTTTTTTTATTGTTTTTTTTTTCCAACGTGTTTGAGAAAAGTACTATACAATCCTCGGCCGGAACAGGGATTACAGTAATGTACTATTATGACAAGTGACGAGCAATCCGCAGGCCGCTAAATCGGATGTTTCTAATGGATCGACAAACTCGCCAGTATCTTGAGTTTTTTTTTATAGGTAACTGTTTTTTTATCATCTTAGTGCAAAGGTAGCGTAGCAATTAGATTGGAATGTTGACTGATAGTCAAATCAGCAACTTTTTATGAAACGTCATAAACGAAATGGACGACCTGTTTAGCCTAGTTGGTAGTGACTCTGCCTCCGAAGCTAGAGGTCCCAGGTTCGAATCCCTGCCAGGGCATTTATTTGTGTATTTTTCACGGATATTTGTTCTTGGGTCTTGGATGTTTTCTATGTATTTAAGTATGTATTTATCTATATAAATATGTATATCGTCGTCTAGTACCCATAGTACAAGCTTTGCTTAGTTTGGGACTAGGTCGATTTGTCTAAGATTGTCCCCCAATAAAAAAAAAAGTGTAACAAGAGAAGCGACAGCGCAACACTTTTCTTAGGTCAAACAACGTTAAGGTTTTAAACTTTATGTATTTTAAAATAGCAAAAATAATTTGCAGCGTGATATTTCCCGAGTATTTTCTTGAGTATGTTGTCAATGTGTCATTGTGAGTAATTTTCCTAATCTGATTTTATAGAAATATTAAGGTTTTTCTGTGGTATTACAGCTGAGAGCTCGCCTAGAGATCACGATACTGTCACAACACGAACGCTCGGTGCCACTCGGTGCGTTCCAACAGAATTCACCTTTACAGTATTATTAGCCTCATCGACCATCTGTCCTTAAATCGTTTAATTTACGAAAAGGCAACCACGTACCTACACCATGGACAAACTACAAACTAGTATTCTAATATCTATAGCCTAGGCTATTCCGTATATTGTTTATCTTCTTCTAAATCTGTCCAATATAGACATTACCTACTCATGTAACATATTTATTACTTTAAGCCTTTATGAATGCTTTACGTAATTAATATTAGCCATATACTATGCCATTATTTATAAGTATAGCACAAGTCTGACTCATTCTACGTGACTGTACTACGTCGCGAAGGGCTTTATGCTGAGTAGGTATGTACAGTCGCGCGGGAAATTGGTTTCCCAATCGTTCGGGAATTCCTTATCCCAAAACAGCGCAGAATTGACGTTTTCGCGGAATACTAATGCACAAGAAGCGGTTTGATTTGTTCTAGTAGCTATTGATTTGTTTATTTTTATTAGGAAAAAGAAAGTTTGTACTGAAGTACTTAGGTAGTTCCTTGTGTTTTCTTTTATGTCTATTAGTAAGTAATATCGAAAATTCAATGTAACGTAATTTCAAAACACACACTCAATAGCAGAAATAAATACAATTTGTGGCCTATTTTTTTTTATATGCGTAAGTATTTTTGAAAGTGCCGGCCCGGCACTGCCGGGTAGGACAAAAAAACCTATACTAAACAATTGAAAGAATTACAAAAGAAAGATTAATTAATGCTTAAAGCGGATAGAAGCTAATAGATTTACATTTTTCGACTCGAAATATTATAAATATTTCATTAACAGGATATTTCCAAGACTCCTTCATTACATTTCCGCAATGACAGGCACATTTTACTTGAATAATATATAGTTGCGTCGCTTCTAAAATGGAAGGCAAACATATACTTTAAAGGGAATAAATAATTTCAACGCCCGTTATACCCGAATGTACATTATTTGTGCCTGAAGCCAACATGAAATTGGACTCTAGGCGTGTAAAATAAAGTCGGTATTTTACTAATCGTGTATTAAGCAATAAGTAACGGACACTTTAAGCAGGGATTTAACACGGGAGTGGTTAACCATTCGTTACGTTAAAACGTCAGGGGTGACATTTGTATGGCGTCCGAATGAGACTTTATTTATATCTTTAAAATGTATGTAAAACAGAGCAACCTTTTCTAACCACAATTTGCAATTGAGAATATTGAGGGACGGCTCAGAACTTTATGTTCTAATTTGACATTAACAAATGATTTAGGAATTTTGAATTTTAAAATGGACCAAAAGTACGTGGATACCTAATGTAGACACAAATTAGCTGCCTATGTCTTTACCTTTCGGGAATAGGAGGGATTTTACTATTCTTATGCCATGCGTAGGTACAATATGAATGCTACATATCTAAATATATAAAAGAAGAAACTGACTGACTGACTGACTGACTGACTGACATATCAACGCGCAGCCCAAACCGCTGGTCCGAGAGATTCCAAATTTGGCATGTAGGTTCCTTATAAGGTCTAGGGGTGCACTAAGAAAGGATTTTTCAAAATTCAACCCCTAAGGGGGTGAAATGGGGGTCCGAAGTTTGTATGGGGAAACAAGATTAGCTGGACTATTTTATTCGAAACTTCACAGGAGTATTTCTAACGGTAAATGAGTAAACACGTGTTTCAGGTTTTTTGAAAACTCAACCCCTAAAAGGGGCAAATGTGGTGACAAATTCTGATAATCGACATGGGTATTGTTTTTATGGTTTATTAGGTCGGTGATAACGAAAATAACAAGTATTTTAAAATCCCACGTGGAGGACGTGAAATACCATCTCCTCCTGTTGGGGTGCGAGGGGGATGAAATGTCTAAATATTAATATGGGTGTCGTTTTTATGGTTTTTTGGGACGTTAATTACGAAAACGGCATCGGTTTTGAAATTAAATATTGTGGACATGAAAACTTTTGAAAATTTGTGCCAAATTGCAAGAAATAACTGACTGACTGAGTGACCAACATATCAACGCACAGCGCAAACTGCTGGTTCTAGAGATTCCAAATTTAGTATGTAGGTTCCATATAAGGTCTTGAGGTGCATTAAGAAAGGATTTTTCAAAATTCAACCCCTAAGGGGGTGAAATGGGGGTCCGAAGTTTGTATAGGAAATCAAGATTAGTTAGATTATTTTATTCGAAACTTCACAGGAGTATTTCTAACGATACATCAGTAAACATGTGTTTCAGGTTTTTGAGAAATCAACCCCTAAAAGGGGGAAATCTGGTGACAAATTCTGAAAATCGATATGGGTGTGGTTTCTATGGTTTATCGGGTCGCTGATTACGAAAACAACAATAATTTTAAAATCCCACGTGGAGGACGTGAAATACCATCCCCTTTGTTGGGGTGCGAGGGGGTTGGAATGTCTAAATATTAATATGGGTGTGATTTTTGTGATTTATTGGGTTGTTAATTTCGAAAAAGGCGTTGATTTTGAAATTTAATATTGCGGGCATGAAAACTTAAAAGTAGGTGCCAAATTGCAAGAAGAAACTGACTGACTGAGTGAGTGACATATCAACACACAGCCCAAACTGCTGGTTCGAGACTCGAGAGATACCAAATTTGGCATGTAGGTTCCTTATAAGGTCTAAAGGCGCATGAAGTGCCGTGAATTCCCTATGAAGATACGACCTTTCTTGAGTCAATGTATTGTAAGTGGTTTTATTAATTAGTGCCGTCCGATACGATTTCGACATAAATCGATATTTGAGCGTCCGAGAGGACTCTTAATACGACTCCTAGGTAAAATTTGGCAAAAGTGGCGGCCATATTGCTTTTCTTCATTTTCGTCCCGATTTCGTTCAAAATCGATATCTGAGCGTCCGAGAGGTCCCCAAATACGACACCGAGGTAAAATTTGAAAAAAGTGGCGGCAATATTGATTTTCTTCATTTCCGTCCCGATTTCATTCAAAATAGAAATCTCAGCGTCCGAGATGTCTCTTAATAAGAATCCGAGGTAAAATTTGGAAATAGTCGCAGGCATATTGAATTTCTTCATTTTCTTCCCGATTTCGTTCAAAATCGATATCTGAGCGTCCGACAGGTCTCGTAATACGAATGCGAGGTAAAATTTGGAAAAAGTGGCGGCCATATTGATTTTTTCCCCTTCGGTCCCCGATTTCGTTAAAAATCGATATCTGAGCGTCCGAGAGGTCTCTTAATACGAATCCGAGGTAAAATTTGGAAAAAGTCGCAGCCATATTGATTTTTTCATCTTCTTCCTAATTTCGTTCAAAATCGATATCTGAGCGTCCGGAGGTCCCCGAATACAAATCCGTGGTAAAGTTTGGAAAAAGTGGCAGCCATATTGATTTTCTTCATTTCAACCCGATTTCGTTCAAAATCGATATCCGAGCGGCCGAGAGGTCCCCTAATATGAATCTGAGGTAAAATTTGGAAAAAGTGGCAGCCATATTGATTTTTTCATCTTCTTCCTAATTTCGTTCAAAATCGATATCTGAGCGTCCGGAGGTCCCCGAATACAAATCCGTGGTAAAGTTTGGAAAAAGTGGCAGCCATATTGATTTTCTTCATTTCAACCCGATTTCGTTCAAAATCGATATCCGAGCGGCCGAGAGGTCCCCTAATATGAATCTGAGGTAAAATTTGGAAAAAGTGGCAGCCATATTGATTTTCTTCATTTACAACCCGATTTCGTTCAAAATCGATATCTGAGCGTCCGAGAGGTCCCCTAATACGAATCCGAGGTAAAATTTGGAAAAAGTGGGGGCCATATTGATTTTCTTCATCTTCGTCCCGATTTCGTTCAAAATCGATATCTGTGTGTCCGAGAGGTCTTTTAATACGAATCCGAGGTAAAATTTGTGAAAGTGGCGGCCATATTGATTATCTTTTTTTCCGTCCCAATTTCGTTGTAAATCGATATCTGAGCGTCTGAGAGGTCTCTGAATACGAATCTGAGGTAAAATTTGGCACTCCATACATGCCTGTATGCAAAAAAGTTTTATGTTATTATATAGGCGTGTGGGGATATGGACTTGCTTTTAATAACGACATAGAGGTTTCGTTTTTTTTTTCCATTTAAATTAACAAGTACGGTTGCCAGTTTTTGTTGCACTTTTAGCACCACCCAGTAGTCACGTGTAGGGTAACGGTGGGTACTCCCTACGGACGTGGTGCAACTTCGACCCCCTTTGTCAAGTGAGTGGGCAACTTGACTGTTAGAAGTTCGCAAGCCGCTCGAAGGCCTCTAACTTGGCTTAACGATTGCAGCCGGGATCAACGGCTTAGCGTGCCTTCCAAAGCACGAGAGTCATTTAGTAACCACTCAAAGCGATCACCCATCCAAGAACTGACCTGCGCCCACATTGCTTAACCTCGCACACCGCACGCGGTAGGCGGGTGCCGCTGGGCCACGAGCGCTCTAATTTCTTGATAGTTTGTGCCAATTTGCAATTCAATCGGTCCAGTAAAAGCAACTTGGTTGTAACAGACGGACTGAAGTAAGAAGTGCGAATGGAAGTGAGGCCAAATTTTCTTTTTGGATGCTCCAATGGGAACTGGCAAAACCTACGTAATAAATTTAATTTTAGGAAAAATAAATGTTACACGTGATATTGAATTAGCCGTATTTCTGTACTTCAAAGGACCAGAGTTTATGACCGCTGCGCGCTGCTTGGTCGTTTACAGACCTATCGGTGTTACTGTAGTACACAGATACTTTTACTAAGGGCCATTTAAGACATGCTTTTATTTCATCGGCCCTTTCCCCTTCGGCCTCTCGGAAATGTATGATAATAGTTTTCGATGCTTATTTTTGGCAAAATCAAATGAAATTCAACAGTTTGCCGGTTCTCAGAATGTATACTGACTTTTCATCTTTTCATCTGTTAATGAATCACAATCACCAAACATCGTATACCGAAACCCCCAGAATGTAACAACTACTTTTCTGGAGACCGCATCTAAATCGGTTCAGCCAAACGCGAAATAATCGTGGACAAACATACGAACCTGTTTTTTGTAGCCGGTTAAAAATTTCGCTTAGTACGCAGGCGAAGCCGCGGGCAAATGCTAGTAAAAATATATGACGGATAACACACAGGGCTATGGCTTTGCGTAATCGTGCGTTGAAAAACTGCGGTGCCGTGTGTGCACCTTGGTTAGCCAGCGTCAATCATATTAGTTGATCTGGAATACTGGAAATTTATTCCGATCTGAAGGTTTCCAAGCTGCGTTAGTTACGTTACACTCCAAGACATCCTAACAAAACCCACATTAGTTACCTTTTGACGTCGACTGTACTTGAATACAATGGAGCTTCACACGAGGTGAGAACAAGTTGTATCCTTCCTCTTATCGGTTGGTATCCGCCCGATTAAAACTTCAAAAGAGCAGCTATTTACTAATCTTACTGATTTTGCTACTGGGTGACCAGTATAACTCTGATCTGCGATTCTAATTTCCTTTACTAATCTAGGGATCATATTACACTTGGAATGGAATCACAATCGAGTTCGGATTTGTTTGTGAATTTACACGTATTGTGCTTTTAATCGGATCGTATCATTGTCTTTTGTATTCATATCGAAGTTATAGAACCGCTTTGTAGGATGACTTAAGTTAGTGCGAGACAATAAGATTACTAAATTATCTGGCTAAATTTATACTGAACTGGGGTAATTGAGATCCCAATAATTACTAAATTTAGTAATGATTGGTCCTATAAGGACATATGGGAAACACCTATTTTACCAACAAGGTTTGACGGTGAGAGAGAATTATTATGCTCGATTCAAACTGTTGTAAAAAAGGTGTACGTCGGTACAATTTTCGGGGAGCAATTGTAAAGTAGGTACTTACGTAGTAGGTACTTACGTAGTAGGTACTTATTTAACTTTCAACACTTATCTAACTTATCTTCAAAAATTTCTCTACACTAAAGTATTTCATTAGAAACAGGAATAGTAAGCATAAGCATACATACACTACCGCTCATAAGTATTTAGGCACCCATACCTTTTTCCATACATCTGTATACAAAATGACTTTCAGAAATTGACCCTTGACAGTTTTGCGTGCATTTTGCATTTTTTATATAACTGACTTATTGAGCCCTAAATCGGTGCAAGAGATCCCGCTTTTAAAATGGTAGTTTTCTTTTTGTAATACCATTTTAAAAGGGGGGTCTCTGGAACTGATTTAAGGCTAAATAAGTCAGCAAAATAAAAAATGCAAAATGGACGCAAAACTGTCAAGGGACACTGAGGGTCTACTCCGAAATTCGAAATCCGAACTCATATAGTGTATGACAGAAGAGTGAAAGGGACGGCACCATACGAAGTTCGGATTTCGAATTTCGGAGTAGACCGCCTGACTTGGGAGTGTATTTCTGAAAGTCATTTTTGTATACAGATGTATGGAAAAAGGTATGGGTGCCTAAATACTTAAGTATGAGCGGTAGTGTATACATATATGTATGTATATATACAAAGAACGCACCTAAATATGTTTACCTCAACAAATGTCTATACGAACTCATTTATTCAGCAGGTGTAATGGCACAAGGAAAAATCTACTCATATATTATGTATTCATACGTTAACGTACATACGTCTGAAGGCAGACGCTAACATCTGGCATAAATTTAGCTTAGGATAGTGCATTCCGTATGCAAATATTCTTACAACTTGCGTCTCTCTATAATCTCCAAAGTTTTAATCTTCGTAGCTCCTCACAGTGTTTGAAACTCAAGGAATGGGATTGAAATTAGTATTAAATTCCGCTCTAAACCGTAAGAGTCAGTAAACATAAATATGTAAGTAGGCAGTATACGCACTCCGTTTCCTAATATTTCATTATAGAAAATCTTCTTCTTTGTTTTTCCCTTATCTTAACTACTTGGGGTAGGTTGGTACTTAGGTTAAGAGGTTATTAGAATATACCAGTCGAAAAATCCTTATAAAGCCGTTAAGAGGCAATTGATGTATAACATAACAGTAACAGAAAATCTCATTTCCTAGCTAGGGATAGATGTAATGTAAAATACTGTAAATGTTAAAAAACGTTGATAAACAATAAAGAGATGTATATGTACCAAACAATGTATAGTGGCGGAATGAAAAGGTTCGTCACTTTTCGACCTTAACTTCATTAAATAGAATTGATAAGTGGGTCGCCCCAAGTATCGCTGTAAGGATATGGTGGACGCGGACCTGCGTGAGCTTGGAGCCGGTGCAAGCTGGCGAGAAATGGCGCAGGATCGAGAAAAGTGGCGTGCTCTTGTCTCGGAGGCCAAGACTCATTTTGGGTCGTCGTGCCAGCCTAGTTAGTTAGTTAAGTGACGAACCTTTCCATTCCGCGACTGTACCTACTATTACAGTTAACGGCCGTACACTTCCACGGACTCTATTATTTGGGTTCAAAAGTGGCAGACCATTTTCTTGGTTGACTTTACTACGTCAGTTATAGTGTAAGACGACATTGTGCGCCAGTATAAATTATCTCAAATTTGTAAAACAAGAGGCAAGACGCGCGACGTCTAACGTTCCAGTTCGATACCCAGCCGTTGACATGCCCAACGAAAACCGCAGCCCATTGTCTTTTTGTACCTTTGGAAAAAAACATATCTTCCAAAGAAAACCTTACGCGCCAAAACAGAAAGATGATAAACGCGAGCTCGGACCGCAAATTTATAATGGAAAAATCTGTAAGTGGGCCCGGTTTCGTCTTTTCCAAAGAATAGAGATATTTTTGATGTAGAACAGCTAGCTTTTATGAAGATATCCGATTACGTTATCAGAGACCACTGGCCGGGTATTGACCGGGCCGATAATTTGTCTCGCCATTATTGAATGTCATACAAGACGGGTACGAAATGGGACTGTTTTTTGTAGTTTTTAGGGTTCCGTACTCATGGGGTGCTAACAGAACCCAATTACCAAGCCTCCGCAGTCCGTCCGTTAGCCGGCTGTGTCTCATGAACTGTGGTAGGTACCTAGGTAGACAGTTGATCTTTTTACAGACCATGGATTATTGTGGCCGCTATAAAAACAAAATAAAATACCTAAAGTTAAGAATTAAAGGGGTCTCTTTTAAGAAACTACAAAAAAAACCTTCCAGTGCAAGATAAACTCGCACTTGGCCGGTTTTATTTGTACGTGACATGGTATAACAAAATCTGATAGTCGGCGACATCGCTGATATTGAAATAAATATAGGAATTGGACCCGGGTATGTCCTTAAACTACGACCAAGACCACCGGGGAATGGGCAGCAGCATTCCTAGAGTGCGGTGGAGATACTGCGATCGCCAACCCGCATGCCAAGCGTGGCGATTATGGCATTTACCCCCCATGAAATTGGGGGAGGCCTATGTCCAGCAGTGGACGTCCTAGGGCTGATATGGTGGTGGTGGCTAGGAATTGAATGTCTGAATCAATCGGTTACTTGAGAAGAATGAACTGATGAAATATAACATAATTATGAAATATACCACAGCTCTTACATATTTAGGAATCAAGGCTAGTTTTAAGAAGATTTTGTTGTACATTGATGTCTGTTGAAATAAATATTATTATTATTATTAAATTTGTATTTGTTATTGATACAAATCAAAGTCGAGCTATTGTGAAGACAAATCACAATGCAAACAACATGGTACTCTTTGCTTCTAGTTTTAAGATGAGTAATAATCGTCAGAGCGAAACTATTTTACGATCATTTACGAGCATTATTTTCTATTGAAACGTGTATCAACCGTTTAATTACGACCACCGACTACGTGGGAATAAAACGACAGGTGCAGCTTAAACTTACCAAAACATGCGCATGATTATTCCTATCGTCGACCCAAGCCACGAGCAAGTCGGCTCCTCGCATGTTCCTCGCGGAATTGAACCCGATTCCGACGTAACCACGGGTCCTCGCTTCAACCCGAAAGGTAATACTCGAATCAGAATTCACCCATCTGAGAACAACATCGCCGTTCTCATCTAGACGCTCAGAATGAGCCCATATTAAGCTAGATTCGTTGTAACTTTTCGAATTGAAGACATCCCTTCGATGCCTTGGTTTATATTCGTTTACTATTCTACTAGTTTTTGCGCTTTTAGCTTGTACATCTAGGAGACGCAGCGCTTGTACGTTCTGCGTCGGATTTGGAGGCAGCTCATTTGGCTGTAAGTGGCTCTTGTGTGTTGGTAACTTAGCATCACATGTCAAAATCGCGGCTAGCGTGATCACTGTTTGTAGACGCATTTTCCTTTAAATTTTGTTATCTCATTCCTCGTCCACCTGAAACAAGAATAAAAACAAATAAATAACTGTTTAATCAATTTAAAGGCGAGGCTCGTGAGAACAAAAAATCGTCGTACGAGTAGCTCGTCTTGCGAGTTGAAAAAGTAAACTGATACACTTAAAACATGCCCCCAAAACCTGATGATACGCAACAAATAATGTAAGATGATAAAAATTATAAAACGCGGATGTAATCATTAAACGGGTATTATTTCCGGAGCAGGGCCCCTACCATGGTATTAACTCGTGATTAAATTGGATTTAACGAAACTGACGACAGGTAGGAGTATATTATATGGTCAAATTTGATGGTTCGGTACGTACCGCTGTAACACTTAAGTAAACGTTTACCTAAGTGTTACATATTCCAGGATGTAATGAATAGGTATTATAACTACGAATGAAAATGAAGATGCTGCGTCAGGCGTATGATCTGGTATCAGCTGCGGGAAGCTGGTCCGCCTGCTCATTCGTGATTATCTGACTACCAACAATTTGGGTTTGCAAATTTTACAAAGCACGCCCACACACCGAGGACACGGAAGGACTTCTTGTACAAAATGACGCGTAACGACTGCAGATGGTCGAGCCTATAAGACAGCTCGACTATTGTTGAGGCCAAACGTTCCTTCGCGCTATGAAATAGCTGTACCAACCGCCTCCAGCCCTCCATTCAGGGCGCTTTGCCGATTCCGCTTCCTAATAAACAAATAGTAGTGACTACATAAATGCCCATTAGCATACTAGCCACAATTCGGCGCCTTCCGACCGTGTCATTGGTCTCATAAAACTAAGATATGCACACTGCTCTATTAGGTGTTTTATTCGTTGTCCGTGGTCGTTTGTTTGCGCATGCTATAATTATTTATAGATTTGAATGGAATTCTCACATTGGTGTGAACATATTATTAGCATGGTAGAAGTTATTTTTGTAAGCAATGTGGCTAATACATATATTGATTTAGGATGAGCGAAAGCAAAGTCAAAGGTGCTTAAGTATGTAGTAGGTACTAGTCGTGTTAGGGACGATATAATAAGAAAGGATGTGAATAACGTGAAGAGCATCCACATAAATGTATGGAAAAGGGCAATGATAACTTAAAGTAGGTTTATAGAGTATAAATAAATATTCAAAACCGTCTCATGCAAAAGCTAACATCGGTGTTTAAAGAAAATCCCTTAAATATTCACCCGACTTCCAGACCTATTTGCTAACCAATAAGATCAGACCCGAAAGGCACATAGTCCTCTGTAAAGCCATCATGCTATAAGTTTCATGCAAATACAAAAGAGTCATAAAATCAACGTAAGCCTTTCCGCAACAAAAACGCAGTCCTTTATTCCCCCTTCTGTTTTCAGGGTGGTAATAAAAAGACAGTGAAAATATACGGAGTAAAAGTAAGTTAAATTTGGAAATGGGCCTGTACAATGCCTTGTTTCCATTGCGAAATTGGAGAGTTGTGTAAAAACAATGAGAGACGTGTTATTTCTTTGAAATGTGACTTCTTGAGAATCTTGAGTAAGATTTTTTTCTATAGCATTTATGGCGAAATAGTTCATTATATTGATTGAGACAGAAAGGCGCTTAATCTCGTATTTTTGTTTTATTTTAATCAATGGTCTACAAAAAAAGTTTATTTTATTACAATTATATATAACTTCCGCTTATAGAAGTCAATCAAGTTTTGCTTTGAACTTTGTATTATCAAAGTAAAGAGAAAAAAGCGCGACTTGTTCGAAGCGTTCCGGGTTCCGTTTCAGCACTATATTTGTATTTTTAATTGACACCTTTACAACAAATTGTACCTTAAACTAACTTCAGGCAGGCTGTATAATTGTTTGCCACTATCGTAAGACTTTTATGACCAATTCCTTTTTTTATTTAATCATGCAAATACATAGGCAGTCGAAAATTAGTTTTGATAATCGACCTCACTTATAATCATTCGTAAAAATAGTCATATATGGTTTTAGAAAAGTAATGATTTTCATATCTAGCTGTATATCGTTCATTTAGGTGTGGAATATACTTACTCTAATTAATAACACAATTAATTATTATAATGTAAACCGTCGTGAAGATGTTATCTTGTAAGTAAAATTATTCTTCACCTATGATCTTAGTATACGACACGATAAGTCGCAGTATGTCCAATACCTTGAAGTTACAATTAGCACTGAACCGATAATATCTGGGTCATGATTTGTATGGCGAACATTTCTGAAATACGCAAGTAGGTCCATCAGCATACCAATTCCAATGTTTCGATTACTTACAAGAAACTCCGAGTGATTTATGATAATTCAATTTAAAAATGTAGCAATTGGTCCCTAAAACCAAGACGCTCTCGTTTTGAGCAAAAAATCCCACGCTCCATCTGTTACAGAGGCACCTCGTGTACGGTTTGCAATTGTATCTCGAATATAAATCATATTAACTTCGCATGTATGATTTACGGCTTTTTAAATAATAAAACCGGTCAGTTCCGAAAACAAGAAGATTCCCATGCGCGATATTGCAAAAAGTTCAGCAAAACATCTCCAGATATTCACCAGTGACTGAGCTGGTTTCAAAAATGACTATTACTCGTACCATTATTAGTGACCAGTTTTGCACAAGGCTGAAAAATGTTGCTCTTCATTTCGTTGTGAATCTTAACTGTCACTTCACTAGTCATCCGTTTTTATGCCATGCTGGACTGAAACACTGTGTTCGCCTGTTACTTTATTTAGTGTAGTGATATGGTTTTACACGAGTATGAAAAATTATTGTCCCGTCACTAAGGGTCCATCCATTTTCAGCCCGACTAGTTGATCATCTTACTACTAATAAGCAGTCGCTGTGGCCGAATACGGCTAAGAAAGGATGATGATGATGACGACTAATAGTATTTTATAGTACAAGAATCCCTACAAAAATTACTAATCAAAATCCTATGATTGAACCCTTAATCCTTATTCTCGTACCAGAATTCTAACAAAGTAATATTTATCTGTACGTTCAAAGAAACCGCCCATCACTAATGTATCAAATTAAAACACCTTCCAGGGTCCATTATCGGTATCCGGCAAATAAATTCATGATTTGGAAGTGCCGGTATAAAAAAACTGGAAAGTAATGTAAGCGGTTTTCTGGTACATTTTTGGACAAGTGATTAGTTGGTACGGAATTTTAATTAGTGTACGAATTGTTGAGGCGTTTGACTGTAAAAGGGTCGTAAGTGCCATTTTTTGGAACACTTAAGCGAGTTTACGTAAATAAAGAGGCATAGTATGGTGTTAGAGGCGTAGGTATAAATATATACTTAGTCAAATGTATATATTATTTTTTGCCGTCTAGCGTTTATATCAGTTACTTTGCCAGGTGGTTAGGCAGGTAGTTAACTTACTTTACACCACACGTTGCCAAAAAGCGCGTTTTTCCGCACGCTGCGCGTCCGAAATACCCACTTTTTGGCCAAGTGGTGATGTAAAATTATGTACATAACACGGGTTGTAAAACAGAAAGCCCTATCTCGCATATTTATGACCCTCGCCTGCGGCTCGGATACCCTTGTATCGTAATGTGCTATTATATCAGTTAAAGAGATATACGAAAAAGCCAGTAGAAAGCGACTAACGTAACAACTCAATTGACAACTGGTCGATATTTAACGTAAAACAACGCAGCGCGCTGTGCAGACTTTTCAAATGTGTCGAACTTTTTTAAGAGTTCTGTCTGATTGCTAGCAAAAACATCTTACTAATAACCTATGTATACCTAAACAAGGGGATAAAAAGGACTGGCACACTATGTATTAATATTAATAATTCTTATACTTACTTCATCAATTAGATTAGGACTTAAAACTTCCACATTATCGATTTGCCATCTAAAATGTCTTGAACATCTTTCAAAAGTACAAAGAAAGGGATTTACTATTTGAATTGAAGTTTAATTGCAGTTGCAGCAAGCTGCGCCATCTTGGTTTCATTTCAAATCTAATCTCATTGTAATCCAACTTTACTATCAATTCCACTGCGACGCACAATTTGAAGGCGATTGTAATCTGTCAGAGAATTTTTATTTATTTATTTGTGAGAGTGAAATATGCTCAGTTGTTTATTCAGGGAATCGAACACGTTTGTAGTTATTTTGTAGTGCGCCGGTACTTTTATTAAGGCACGGTCATCATCATCATCATATTCATCATCAGCCGAAGGACGTCCACTGCTGGACATAGGCCTCCCCAAAGAGTTCTACAATGACCGGTCCTGCGTCCTGCGCCACCCGCATCCACCACGGTAACGAAACAAATTGTAATTTTGTCTTACACGTGTAACCGAATATACCTACTGGGCAGAAAATGCTATCAATTTGTGGTTGGTACAGAAAAAATCTTCTGCTTGTGAAACTTCCTAAAATAGGCTTGCCTTAATCGGATAACAAACCGGGTCTTGTAATCAAAAATAAATAAAAAACATGCCGTGTACTTCATCATAAAGGTCTAAGCGGTTATTGATACAGTTCAGTTCAGCTCTAAATTTAATAATAAGGACTACAAGTAAAAATTAAATGGAGACTTAACACTTAACATTATAATAATGTATTATTAATTAACGTATCGTTAATCTTGTTTCAGATCTAAAATAATATTAACAATTTCATATTTTTCGCATAAAATAAGATTGTTCGAATTAACTCTTCCTGTGAGTGTCGTAAAAATCTACAGTTGTTATAGGATTGAAGCGTGTTGTGGACGATGAGCTAGGAACCTATCACTGCAATATCACACTTTCTGTTATAATTGTTAGAAGTAGCATTAAAAAATTAACTTCGTCGTCCAAGAAAGTGGTCTCACTTTTGAACCTACATTGCCTTCTTGGCGTATTGTTCGAATAATTCATAATTTTATTGGCATATTGTTTAATCAATATGCAATGTATATACATTATGGAGGTTCCAAGTCATTTCAAAAATCCTTATTCCCAGTCCATATGGTAACGCGAAAGCAAAACCAACAAAACGGCCTGTTTCACCGGTCGGTTCCCAACTTCCTCCCGCTGAGTGGATAATGATCGCGTCTTGTTCTGCCGGTGTGCAGCAATTGGCACTTTTTGTGCCGTTTCCGCTCTATTCCTAAGACATTGGAAGTGTTAAAGCTGATGTTAAACAGGTTTCATACTAAGTTGAAGTTTCTGTCAAAAATATTTTTGAGAAAAGCTTTTATAGCGGGCTGTGTTTTTTGGAATTATCAACTAAAACGATTGTAAAGAACCCTAGACGAAATTATAATGTGTAATATAGGAGTTCCTATGGACAACTTCCATCCATGATCAGGCCAGCTTGATGTTACCAATGCATTGTCACGGGGCTTGTGCATTTCTAAAAAAATATTAAAAAAATTATATGTTAGTAATATACAAAAACACATTTGGGTTAACATAGCTTTAAGTTTTACGAATAAGTCGAATAAAGGAATAAACAGTTACATATATATACAGCTTTCGATTAAAAATAGGTACGAGTTTCTCCTATAAAGTGTTTGTTTAGCAAAATAAAACGAGCACAAAGATAAAAAAGGGAACCTTTATTCTTCTCCTCTTATTAGGGAAATCTATTGAACACGAATAACACACAGAGAAATCCAGAATCAATCTAATCTATAGACATGTCAAACTGTTGAACAATCACTTTTCATTGTGCTCATCGTATTGTAACCGTTTTTCTGTCCTTTTCCTTTGATAAAACGTGCGATTTACATTTGCCTAATTAGATGCGCACGAGTGCTCAGATCAGATAGGTTTTGATCTCTGTCGCTCTCGGCTTAGAAAAGGTGGTAACGAACGGAGGTATCTAGCTAGAATACTTTATATTAAAATACTGTATAAATCTTTTAGTATCTATAAATATTTGTTTTGTAACAACTTTTGTTACATGGCGAAGCGGAAGACCCAAATTACGATGGCTCAATGGATGAGCAAGGATATGAACGCCTGTGGAGTGTGAGGAGAAGTCCAGGACACAGCGAAGTGGAAGCAATAGACCGGGAAAACGGGCCCATCAGTCGTAAGAATTTTAGGTACTTTGTCAACAGTCAATATTTTTCTGGGGTAATATTTCATTTTATTAAATAAGCGCTTTGGGGACCGAAAGGCATTCCTTCTTTATCTGAATCCGTCTTAGGAGATATAAGAATCGTCAACGAGACTGGCCAAAGGTAAGTCCAAGTTAAAGTTCAAAACATTTTCGGTCACTAAACTTTTTTTTATACTACGTAAGCAGACATCGTAGACACTTGAGACTCCAGAGTAATCACAAGAACAAAAACTTACACTAGATACTTAATATTAAACTATAAAGATGTAGTATATTCTAAGTACCTACATATATACCTATAAAATAAAGGTACATACATATGTAAATGTTTCATTGTAAGCGAGGAGGCCACCAAGAATTTATGTTTACATGCAAACGAAAGTATCAGTTACGGACTTCGGAGTATTGAAAATACTTAGTACATATTTTTGTTCCCGAATAATAAGAGCATTGGAAACATAATTGGTAGCGATATCTGAGTATTTTCGGTTTAATGGGCCGGTTATGGAAAATAGGACAAGTGCGGCTTGCTGGCATTTCCGATAAAACGAGTTTTTCTAGAGTTATAGTGTAGTACACAGTAAATCGCGAAATTTGATATAAAAATCTACTCTACCTACTTATATTTTTGTTAATGCGTAATTGTCGCGAAAATCAATGTCTACATTTTGATATATAAAAATTGCATACAAAAAATTGCATAAAAATTGCAGTATACTTCTTTTATCAATAAAGAAATTAACATGTTCCAGTAAACATAAGAATCATCAGGGTAAGCCCGAAGAAGCTACGCATATGAAGGAGGGCACAACAGCTCTTCTCCCCTTAGCTAATACTTCCGATGCTATAGTGCATTCAATATTATCTGGCGTGTTTCCACTTGAACGCAAACAATACGGGTAATAAACCAAAGACTCATAGAGGCCATGAAGTACCGACACTTCTGTTCACTACGGGTAAGTCCACTACTCAAGTACGGTTATTCACGGCAATGTAGAATACTATTATTTACAACTGTTTCAGTTTGTATACTTTGAATGTCAAATTAGTACACAGAGGGAAGGAGATTGAGCGCTTTCGTGAATGGACAGAATAGTAAATTTTAAAATAAGCAAACTCTACAGGTTCACATTGTTAGAATATCAATATTGCACCTATATGCTTACGTCAGATGTTAGCGGAAACATAGAAGAGGTGCGTTTCGTTTAATTAGTTAATCTACTCTTTTGAATTGTGTCTTAGAGTGACCGTTCGACTTCCCAAAACAAAACCCATCGAACTTTCATCAAATGGAACCTTGAATGCACAAGTTAAACACTCTGTTTTTTCAGGGCACAATTGTCCTCTTATAATCAATGCCGTGTAACCTGATGCCTTTTTCTTACAATAACAAGTGTGTTTTGATAAACAAAGTCGTATGTTATCTTTGTACATGAATATTGGAGAGCACCGAAATAAGATAACCAAATTATTGGTCTGCCTACATTCGGTTCGTTTTATTTATTAATGGAAATATGTTATTTACTGCGCAGTTTGTATTGTGGTGAATGTGTAAAACAATGTATTTGGGTACACTGTTGGACAGTTTGGGAAAATTAGTGCGTTTTGGCAAGCATTTGTAGCATAAAAATAAATGGGCGTCTATAATCTTGCCAATTTGATTACTGTGTTTTTTAGAACTATGCAGCTGCCCAAAGGTACCTAAATATTTTTAGTTAAAATGGTATTTTAGCTTAATTATAAACTTGATTCAACGTGTAAGATATTTGTTTATTCTTTAGTATCAGAATCAGAATCAGAACTTCATTTAAAAATATAACATTTTACAAGTCCAGAACAATCAAAATTGAAAAGCAATTTCATTTAATGTTTTAGCATTATTTCGATTTCTTATTATGATTTTGTACACGGTGTTTATTATGAGAAGTGTGCAATGAAGAGTTACTGTATTTCTGATAACTTGGTAATTTAATACAAAGTGTAAACTTTTGACCGTAATACATATGTCCTATTAGAGACGATTCACAACAAATGGGCTCCATACAGGAGCTAAGTAAACTTCGTATCTAAACGGCAGTGCCGGCAACAGCCGACCGGCTGTTCGCGACCACCAATGCTTCATTCAAATATGAAATCTTACTTTTTTTATGGAGATTGAAGGGTTTGAATACCTTTGACTCACTGCACCCCGCACGCCGACTCCGGTCGTTTGGTGTGAATCGTCCCTTACACATGATGTGAAACTTACTTTTCTCAAAATGGCCGCAAAAGTGGACGTTACTCGCTACGTATTGGAAGGCGAAGTGTAGGTTACTGTCAATATTTTTTGCGGGTTTTTGGTAGAAAAACACACTTCAAATTCAGTTTACAAAAATTAACGGCGGGAGGGCATTTGACATTTTAGGGTAATGTTTATCAAAACTTAATTCTAACTTAGGTAGTCTTTTTCCCCCCATTTTTGAGAAAAACACTATATTAGCCTCGACCGGACTGTCAATTGCTTCGTATTAATTGAACGGACCCCAGGTCGTCCGTTTAAAGCTAATACTGAGCCTGCAATTGCCTCCTTCCAAGCCACGACAATATGTAATCACGCATGATTTTTATCAGTTCATGGAGTCTCAATAAACATTTTGACATTACTCTGTTTGTCTGTGCTCAGTTTGTATTTCCTAGAGACATTGTCTGTTCGACTGTACGTAACATTAAAAGTTCAAGAATGTGTAACTGTAAACAAAAGATAATTATTCTGACCACGACTACCGCTAACACGCATACCTTTAGCACAAAAACGCATCCGCTTTCGATATTACCGTGTTATTCATTTGCTATTAATTCAGTCTAGTGGACGATAGGCTGCCACTGCAATATCACATCTTTTCATCTATAATCTATAAGCCTACAATAACTTTGGCGGCCTGTTTAGCCTAGTTGGTAGTGACACTGCCTCCGAAGCTAGAGGTCCGGGTTCGAATCCCGGCCAGGGCATTATTTGTGCATTTAGCACGGTTATGTGTTCTTGGGTCTTGGATGTTTTCTATGTATTTATGTATGTTGTTATCTATATGAGTAATAAGTATGTATATCGTTGTCTAGTGCCCATAGTACAAGCTTTGCTTAGTTTGGAACTAGGTCGATTTGATCAAATAAAATTGGCACTAATTCATAATAAATATATTTCGGGTAGATACAGTCGCCATCAAATACATAAATCTGAACTCTTCAGGGCGAAAAATTAGTGTTTATGGTAACTGTACTCGTAAAATCATAACTAATAACAAATCCTATCCTACAAGGAAGACTTAAACATCTCCCACGGTATTTTAACTCGTTAGACGAGACTAAAGTTTAATTCTTTGCACAGAATTGTTTTATGACCAATTGTTTGTAACGGCTATTACATAATGGCGCTTTATTAATAACAGTTTTAGCGGAATTGTCTGTTTTGTCTGCAATCTAGACAATAAAGAATATCTAGGCTTTTATGTTTTGCCCAGTACTAATTGATCCGGTGATACTAAACATTCGCTCCAATTACTGTCATACCTCCTTTTACATGAGTCACGGCGTATTTTGCGCCAATGAGGTTTGGACCTACTCGTTCAAGTTTAATCCAAAACATAAAGGAACATGAAGAATAAAATCTAATAAAGTTAAAGGGAAAAAAAATCTAAATAAATTAATAAAAAGTAGAGCCCGACCAGGATTCGATCCTGGGACATCCTGACATACTCGCGTATTTTTCCTTTAAGTAAATAAATAAATAAATATTCGGGGACAATCTTACACAAATCGACCTAGTCCTAACCTAAGCAAAGCTTGTACTATGGGTACTAGACGACGATATACATACTTATATAGATAAATACATACTTAAATACATAGAAAACATCCAAGACCCAAGAACAAATATCCGTGATAAAATGCACAAATAAATCCCCTGGCCGCGATTCGAACCCGGGACCTCTAGCTTCGGAGGCTTCGGAGTATTTGAAATTTATAATTTTCGTTAGCAAACGTTACTGTTTAATACAAAATTATACAATGTAAAGTACTCGTACATTAGATCACCATTTCTAAAGTCAAAACATAATACGACACAATATGACGATAAATAAATATTTAGCAGGTGCCTCTTTGTCTTTTTATATTATCAAACTTTACAATACGGTCTGTACATATTGTTCTACTAATATGTATGCTGTAGTGTTTGTTCTCAAGACAACCGGGTCATAATTTGTTCCCACGATAAATATGACGACAAGAATAATATGATCCTTTATGTTATACAAAATAATGGGTAAGACTTTGTAGCAGCGCTTAGCCTGGCCATGTAACATAATAACATTAATAACACAAGCATTCATACAAATTAAATTATAACATTAATACTATAGGAGCTGTGACAAATTCTGTCCTCCAATTATTGTGGTCCTCATGAAACCCGTTTAGATATATTTAGATATATTAACATTGTATATAAACTTACTTAAAGACACGAATAGCTTTGTCCAAAAGTATTCCCTTGTAGTTTCTTTGTAACTTATAAATAAACTACATATTATATTTTAATTACTTACTATCATATAAGAATCTAGAAAACTTTAGCATTTCGTACTTGTAGTAGCTAATTGTCCTAGAAAATTGAAGGCTAAAATAAAAGGATTTGCAAGAAAAGGACCAATTGCATTTTTTTCCTGCAATTATCTTTAACGTCAACGAATACAAGTATAGCTGTTGCTTTTAAAATCCATCAGAATAAAAAAATGTACTTATGTCAAATGCTTGATTCAAAGTTAGAGTTTTTTTTTTAACAAGCGGGAGCGGCGCTCAATACTTTTAGCCAAGACTGTACTTGTACGAGTATTATGTATGAATTATAAATGCCAATAGGTTGGTTGGTTAGGTTGTGATAAATCTATATCTATACTTATCTACTATATTAATAATTTCGTGCAGGGGTACGGTAGACCCAAACGAGACCTGTCTCAAATTGAAGAACGTATAAAAATAACGATTTCGAGTTGAACATATGTATCCGCAAAATTCAGATTGTCGCGTATTTTGCATTAAAAAGTGTTAATTTTATGACAAAAGGTCGGCCATATTAAATTTGTTGGTTGACAGCATCGGGTTGGGTACGTTCGGAAATTGTAAACTATGTTTGCGTCCGGTGTGTTTGCCAGGTTGCTGGGCTGCGTTCTGGGTGATGGGCCATCATCGCCCATTGTGTGGATTCGGCTAGCCGCGTCTGCAGCGTTTTGTTTTTGTAGTTTTCAAGCGTTCTATACACCTATCAGCCTAGCTAGCACGATAACTTATACCGTCACGTTATATGGGCGAAATGTATTAAAACGTCACATTAAACGTAACGGTATAATCTATCGTGCTAGCTAGGCTGATTGTCACAACAACCGCCTTCAAAGCGAATGTATGGGGCCTGTTACATGGTTATTATTATCACGTGATACATTCATATCACGATAAGTATCACGTGAATATTGAAGCAGAATCCATACAAATTTGAAAATTGCGATAATATTGACATGCCAGTATTGTGATAATATTAATCGTGTAAAGGACACCAACGTGAATGTTTGCTGAGACTGTCCGCCATCCTAAAGCTGCGTCTCTATTTTGTTGTGACAAACTACTAGGTGACTTATGGCTTTTAAACGTCTAGCAAAATTCTATCCCTATCTCGCTCTATCTTATAACTTAGTGGTACTGGGGGTCTACTCCGAAATTCGAAATCCGAACTTCGTATGGTGCCGTCCCTTTCACTCATATAGTCTATGACAGGAGAGAGTGAAAGGGACGGCACCATACGAAGTTAGGATTTTGAATTTCGGAGTAGACCCCAGCTCATGCCGTTCGCCGCGCTCGGACGTTAGAGGCGCTACCGCGAACCGAAAACGAAGTATCTGCCTCTCTCCCGCACATGTATATTCGAACGACAGAGAGGAAGATAGTTTGTTTTTGGTTCGCGGTAGGCCCTCAGGCGTCAACTTTAAAACGGATAGGGTATTTTACTATAAGAGAAATAAAATTCAAAATGTAATAAAAACCAGCCAAGTGCGTCGGAGTCGCACACTGGGGGTTCCGTACAACTAAAAAACAAATGTGATTTATCAATATATTGATATTTTTGGTAAAATATACTTCATAATAAGCATTATCACCTAATTTCAAGTTCATAGGTAGATGGTAAGTTAAAAAATTATATGTGTGACAGACAACACACGGAATGTTCTTTGACTTTCTTCGACCGTCCGCCGCGCTCGGACTAAGGTGCTACCAACCGAAAACTAAATATATATGCCTCTCTGTCGCACTTGCATATTCAAGCGCGGAGAGGGAAATACTTCGTTTTCAGATCGCGGTAGGCTCTCTGGTCTGACGGCTCCTATTCCTGGATGGTGCGCGTATCGGAATGTGAAATACCTTTGGCAAAACGGAACAAGTTGTAAATAGCTTCCATTAATTGGAGAAAATATTACCAACTGTTATTATTATCACACGAAACACTGAATATTGAAGCAACATCAATAGGGGCCTGTTACATGGTTATTATTATCACGCGATATACTCATATCACGATCCGTATCACGTGCAATTAATATTTAAGAAAAATCCATACGATTTTGAAAACCACGTTAATATTGACACACCAGTATTGTGATAATATTAAGCGTGTAACAGACCACATACAATTTAAAAAATCGCGATAATATTGACACATAATATTGAGTGTAAAGGGCCCCACTTAATAGAATTTGGCGGAGAATAGAGAGCTGCTACCGCGAAACGAAAACGAACGAACATAGTGTATTTCCCTCTGTGTCGCTCGATTTAAGTTCGACAGAGAGGGAGATACACGAACTTCATTTGTTTTCGTTCGCGTTAGCATCTCTGACTTCGCACCAAAAATACTGACTGGCACATCAATATTTAACAATTGCACATCAAGCTGAATTTTAATGAACGATTAGTATTTTAGCTATACAAATCAGTACTGATTACGGTGTCTAAATGTTTATGTGCCTTTAAATACTACCCTTATAAAAATGCTTAGGATTAACTTGCAAAGATACCAGCCTTTGCCCGTGACGTCGTCAGCGTAATCTTTTACTCCCTATTCCATATGTTAATCCAGACTACAGACTATATTTCTATACGAAGTTTCATCCTAATCCGTTATTGTAAAGTTTTTATTTCATACATTTTTGTACACTATTTCTTTCGTCGTTTGCATAACTGTCACGAATAAATGATTACTTTATTTCTTTCTTATTTTTTTCACCCGAGCGAAGCCGGGCTTTCATCTAGTATGTATTATAAAGCTAAAAGAGTTTGTTTGTTTGTTTGCTTGTTTGTTTGAACGTGCAAATCTCAGGAACTACTGGTTCGAATTGAAAAAAACATTTTGTGTTGGATAGTCCATTTATCGAGGAAGGCTTTAGGCTAATAACATCACGCTGCGGCCAATAGGAGCGACGCTGCGAACGAAGTTGCGGGCAACAGCTAATGTGTGATATTTTCCTAACGGATTAACAAATTTTATGTGGTATATCAAATAAGCAGGTAACTATGAGCAAGCAAGACTTGAAAAGTTGCTTAAACTTTCATATCAAAAATCGAGCTTAATTCAAGATTTTCAATAATTGTACCGCAAGTAGAAGGTACCGCTTCGTCGGTAACAAATAGAAATTGCATTTTCATGCCAGTAGTGCTTTATTGGCAAACGGCGTGGTAACTACCTTCTAATTGAAAACAAACACAAATGCACGAGTAAAGCCAAGGTTACCACGTTACAATTGTCACTGTCAATTATATAACACATATTCCTCCACGGAATTGCCTTTGAAGCTCAAGTTACTCGCACACCGGTAATAATTATGAGAAAATGAGAGACAGCTGTGTGAAAATCTAAACAATAGATTTCCAGACATATTGATTTCTTTGTAGCTCCCACTGGAGCGAACTGAGAACCCAAAGGATCCGAAATATCGTAGCAAACAGAATTTATTAATATTCATAAATGCAATAAAAATGAAAGTAATACTGTTATGTGAACGAACCGAGACAAAGTGAATGAGCAAACGTTATCTCAACAAAATTCAACAAAACATTTCAACTGTTATTCGGACACATTCTGCAGGGTGATAAATTATACTAAGAATGTATCGAGTATATGTCGAATATTATTAACGAAATCGTCAGACTATTAGGCAGTGTGACACAGAAATGTACCTTAATTTATATCGGTACTTAAAACACAGCCGTCAATTTTGTTCAATGACTCATCACGTTAAATGATGAATCGAAAAGGACATTCTTGATACTAAACGTCAAGCATGAAACCGCTCGACTGAAATGTATTCCGTGTAAAAAAATATATCGTAAGATTGACTACGAAAGAAGGCAATATTCTGCAGTTTAGAAAATCATTGAGGGGTAAAATGTTTAGCGTCCGGGACAAAATGTATCCAGAATCCTTCTTATGAATGTTATTGAAACCCTGCCAGAGAATTTCAAAATCGGTTCAATAATTCAGCCATGAAAATTCCTTTACCGTAATACAAGTACGATCTAACATTTTTCTCTTGCTCGATTTCCAGTGCTACAATGAGACACCTTGAATGGCACGAGTCTCGCAAAGTTTTAAGGGATACAAGATGCTACAAAGTTGGCGATATCTGTACCTACTCCGTGCATTCCAAGAGTTATCCATCTGTTGCCTGCAAAGTTTATTGCGCTGAAACAATGCAACGTTGTCGAAGGATATGAATAATCTTCGCCACACCGAGAATTCACCGTTCGCTCGGCAGATGGACTAACATCTGTCTAGGATTTGTAGCAAATAAGAAGTAGAAAATAATGCATCCAACTAGGGTTCTTAAAAAAGGTCACAATTACTAGTGATTTGTATTTGAAACACTAGGGGCTCAGAAAAACGATAAATGTGACAGAATACGTAATGCATTCTATTTCTCCCAATGTTGTTTTCGATCGTCTCAATTCTCCCGAAGCAGTAATTCACACTAAAGTATACTTTAGGCCCTTTAGGAGGTCGTTTTGTCAATGGGAAACGTTGCTTTTATCAGGCGTGCCCCTTTTGCCGCTTCGGGTAAACTCGGGTCTGGTACACCTCCGAGGTGTCGATACACCCAATCGCGCTGGTTATTTTAGCGCGTGCGAGCGGAACTCAATTTTTTTTCTAGCTGCCAAACTTCGTTTTTATGAGAGAGAGGACCTTGTGCGTCACATGTTTTATCCTGTGCTTTTACGGAACCCTGAATTCAGAAGCGCGTCCGATTGCGGACCGCCTCGGCACGAGTGGCACCGCGAAAGGAGCAACGCCCCTGCACCTGCCGCCATCACGAACTGACATTCCAGCATCCGTTCCTTCGGATTGCGAATTCGGAGATCCACGACGACGATTTGTTGAGCGGTTTGTTGGCCGATCTGTCTGAGAGCGGTTCATATCTTCTGTGCACGATGAACATGCAAGTCTTGCAACAAACGTATACTAGTATGTCCCAGTTTTATCAGACGATTGCAGTAGAGTGAAGCATATAATACTTTTAATATGATTAAACACGTGCCTAAAAATAGCAGTTGGCAGGGTATTCAGTACAATTATGAAGGATTTGAGCTCCTGAAAGAGCTTAGCGCACACGCCAGAATTTCATTTAGTAAGGCTAATAGACACTTTGCGTGCACTGCAGCGTTTTACAGCCTGAGTTTTGCTCAATTTAAGTCGTTACGAACAATTTAATGGAAATTAGAAACTCCTCAACCATTCATTGTTTACAACTAAATTTTAAAAATTCTCGATAAAAGTTACATCTTACTTACCGTAGTGAAAACAAAATGATAGAAAATAATAGTAGTTTTAAAAATACCGTGGATTAAAAAAATTGGAACAGTATTCTGGAGCTGAAATGTTTATTAACTCCTAACTACTTACTGTTGAACTAAGATCGGCACCAGATCCAAACTTTGAAGTTTCACAAATCTACGGATTCATTGTTGAAAACTTTGCCATAGAAACTTAAAACTAGGCGCTTGTTGTTAGCACGTATCGATCTTGCAGATCATACAAATTAAAACGGTCAACACTTCGGAACCGACACAAATCCATTAAGCCATATCCACACAAAAACATTTGCACTAGCGCGCTCAAGAAGACTGTTACGAAAGGCTCTGCGGACCGTGAACATTCCACCAGTCACCGAGCATGAGCCAACTAGAACAGACAAAAACAACAATACACACTTTTATCTGGGTAGGGCTTTCTTCGAGATAACAGGAACGGCGCAGCAAAAACTCATTCAAGTTTACAGATCAATGACGTTTTTTCGACGAAATTTTAAATAGGATACATTGTAAAGATCGCAACTGCAATCAATTCACATGCCACGTATTGTCCAAATGTTCGACTCCAATTTCTTCCAAACAAGAAATGCTGAACTCAACGAATTTCACGGCCCATGCAAATGATGCGAGACACGGAAGGTTTTGTTATAACATTTCTAGGTTAAGAGACAAGAACAAAAAGGCGTTCAGAAGTGATCCGTGCGTTTAGCAGCTGCTCACGCGGCTTCCACTATCCCCCATTCTTCACGGCACCGTTAATGACCGTTCCGTGGCAAAACGGCTACAATGATTCCGTAATTAACACTATTCGGAGCACACCGCTCTTCCACGCCGGTCTTGTTTCTGATTCGACTTGCTGTATCGTAAATCGTTTCACATTACTGACAATAAACTGAGGGTTAATGGACAGGTGCGAGTGGACGATCTCCAGGTTCAAGCAACAAACTTTAAACTCCAGAGAGAATGCATTGAAGTAAATGACATAATATAAACTTTAATCAACATTAAGAGAGCCTCGTTAACTAATATAAAACAAAATTAAATAATTCTTAATTAAAAACAGTTGTCATTTATTTCAAGAATTATACACATAAAAAATCATTCATAATGGAAATTGTATAACGCCCAACGGGAATCTGGTTAGATAGGACGAGCTAAATTGTGATTGTACGGAATATTCTTATTTGCCTAATCTAAAATTCCCAGCCAGTCGCTTTCCATTTACGAAAGGCTTCTCCCACGGGAGAACGATTCAAATGATTCGTTAAAATATCAGTAAAAATTGCGTAGAGCTATCGTTAAATTGTCAAATTGTCATTCTTTTTTTATATAATTTTGAGCAACCGCATTAGGGGTAGTATCTTACCTCAACCGCATTCTATGATTTCTATCAATGTGCTTTGTAGAAATGAGTGCGTGAAGCATTTCCTACATCGCATAGTCACGGGTTATTTTTTGTTAATCGATGAAAGCTTTTATTAGACATGCGTGAGATAAGTGTATCGATGAGCCGCAGACGTTTCACTTCCTTTCTTTTTGTCCGCATAATGCAAATGTCTTCGATCGTTCATCTCACGTCCGACTGTTTCATACTTAACTACACTGACTTCGTCCAACCTATCTTTCTATATTTTTTATAGAATGTAAACTTTATCACTTAAGTACAAAGTTTATTATCCAATTGCATCACTGGATAAGATCTGAACCTTTGAAAGCAAAGGACCGTATATATACGTTGCGCTGCGGCATTTCAAATATCGGCAAAAGAACTTCGTTCATGACTGAATGCAGTGATGTCTTTAGTAGATATAGAAATGAATTGGTCACAATATACAAGCATTTATTGACTCATATAAACTTACGTTACGTAGACAGTTACACACTTTGCTTATACTTCTATTTTAGAAAGTCTAATTTTATAATATACTAGCGTTTGCCCGCGGCTTCGCCCGCGTAGTCTAAGCATAATTTTTAACCGTCTTCAAAAAAGAGGTTCTCTGTTTGACCCGTATGTATGTATGTACGTATGTAGGTATGTATGTTTGTCCACGATTATCTCGCGTTTGGCTGAACCGATTTAGATGCAGTTTCCAGAAAAGTAGTTGTTACATTTTGGGGGTTTCGGTATACGAAGTTTGGTGATTGTGATTCATAAACAGATGTATGTACGTATGTAGGTTGTATGTTTGTCCACGATTATCTCGCGTTTGGCTGAACCGATTTAGATGCAGTTTCCAGAAAAGTAGTTGTTACATTTTGGGGGTTTCGGTATACGAAGTTTGGTGATTGTGATTCATAAACAGATGAACAGATGAAAAGTCAGTATACATTCTGAGAACCGGCAAACTGTAGAATTTTATTTGATTTTGGCAATAATAAGGATCGAAAACTATTATCATACATTTTCGAGAGGCCGAGGGGGAAAGGGTCGGGCTGTCTTAAAGGGCCCTTAGTAAAAGTATCTGTGTACTACAGTAACACCAATAGAAGGTCTGGTAACGACCAAGCAGCAGTCATAAACTCTGGTCCTCTGAAGTACAGAAATACGGCTAATTCAATATCTAGTGTAACCCTTATTTTTCCTAAATTTAAATTAAATTGGTAGATTATGCCAGTTTCCGTTTGAGCATCCAAAAAGAAAATTTGGCCTCACTTCCTTTCGCACTCCTTACTATTTGGTCGTACTTATACTGACTTATGTTCATCTGTTAATGAATCATAGTTAGTCCTGACTAACCCCTCTAAAGCTATTAAATCATACCCAAAACTCTGTTAGGATACGCGGGGCTCGTTCCGTACCTCAAAAGCAAAAAGAGACCCTTATTCCTTATTCACGTGTGGCTGTCCGTCAGTCCGTCTGTTACAACCGATTTGCTTTAAAACTACTGGACCGATAGAATTGTAATTTGGCACAAACTATCAAAAATTTTCATGTCCATAATATTAAATTAAAACCGGCCAAGTGTCGGATTACGCACAAAGAAGGGTTCCGTGCCAACTCACGGCACTTGAGTCCTTTTGTTTGGGCAAGACTGTTTTTCAACAATATCTCGAAAAATGGTAAACATCTCTTGTTGAAACCAAAAGTCGCTGAAAGTATTTAATTAATATGCACCATCTCAATGTTTTTCAGAATCTTAAACTTCAAAGTTTGGAAATTATATACAGTGAGGGGACACAATTTTTACGACTTAGACAGCTAATCTATATTAATATTTTAAAAAGGAAAGATTTAATTGTAAGTTTGCATTGAATAGCTACACTATTCTTGGGTGACATTGAAATGGGCTATATTATATTTTCAAAAAATAAGGATTCTTACTAAAACTCCAATAATGTACTCGTAATGTTGTAAAAAAAAGTAACTAAAATATTCTTTACATCGCGTGCGCTAAGAAAACTATTGATGATAGAATAAATATTTGTTAATTATTTGTATGGGCCGGGGTGCTAGTATGTATAACTAATCTAAATGTTTATTTAAATGGAAAAAAATATAGAAACCTCTATGTCGTTTTTAAAAGCCAATCCTTTTTTTACAATTCCTGGCATGTATGGAGTTCCTAATTTTAGAATAAATATTTGTTAATTATTTGTATGGGCCGGGCTAAAAGTATGTAATACTAATCTAAAGGTTGATTTAAATTTTAAATGGAAAAAAATATAGAAACCTCTATGTCGTTTTTAAAATCCCTGGCATGTATGGAGTGCCTAATTTCGTATTCGTATTAAGAGACCTCTCGGAAGCTCAGATATCGATTTTGAACGAAATCGGGGCGGAAAAAAGAAAATCTATGTGGCCGCCACTTTCACAAATTTTACATCGGATTCGTATTAAGAATTCTCTCGGATGCTCAGATATCGATTTTGAACGAAATCGAGACGGCATTGAAGAAAATCAATATGGCCGCCACTTTTTCCAAATTTTACCTCGGATTCGTATTTCGGGACCTCTCGGACGCTCAAATATCGATTTTGAACGAAATTGGGAAGAAGATGAAGAAAATCAATATGGCTGCGACTTTTTCCAAATTTTACCTCGGATTCGTATTAAGAGACATCTCGGACGCTCAGATTTCTATTTTAAACGAAATCGGGACGGAAATGAAGAAAATCAATATGCCCGCCACTTTTTTCAAATTTTACCTCGGTGTTGTTGTCGCGAGGCCGCAAATATAAAGGAAATAATATTATTTGTGTGTGTGTTGTTGTATGTACTGGTATAGCAAGTTATACACCAGTGTATATTTACATTTAGACTGCGATATGATTTAGGGCATCGCGAAAGGTTAAATTATCTATCTGGACCCAAGGAAGGGATATTTCAACCCTACCTTGAATCGACTCGCAGTCCTTGGAATTCTATTCTATCTGCTTCGCTCCCATCTCAAGACTCTGACGTTCACCACCTGTGGGTTTAAATACCCGATGTCTTCCACTGTCACAATGTGCATAGCTCGTAGCACATAAAGGTTCTACCTGTCAGACTAATATCTCTAAGCTATTTTATGGGGCTAGGTTTGGTTTGATCCAATATAAATGTCCACTAAACTCTGGTTATTATTCTCACGGAAAAAATGTAAACAATGGTGTTGCTGTTAACAAAAAACATTTCCAGCAATGAGGAGATTTATAATGTTCAGAGTTAATAGAAGAATACGTCTTATTACAATAAAGTACACTTTAATTATGAAAGACGAATTAATTTTGATGATGCAAATATTCATTATTACAAAAATCCTCCGTTAGGTTTATAAAAAAATATAAGTCTGTTTTTGTGTGCAGATTATTTTTTTAGCACTGGTATCACTGCTGTGAAACACTGGGGTTGTTTATCTGTGGGTCGCTTGCTATATTTTTTTCATAATTCGAAGGGGTCTTTTATACAGTTATTTTTACTTATGATACTGGTGTGTCAGTATTGTCAGCAATAATCTAATCAGTATTGATTGGATCATTTACACAGCAATAATTATCACGCGTTGGTATTAAGTTGATATACTCTGTTAAGTAATAGTCAAGAATACCTTGTAACTATGTCCCCATGGGGCCCTTTATACGCTTAGTATTATCGAATAGGTGTGTGAATATTATCGTGGTTTTCATAATTGTATGGATTTTGCTTTATTGTTTATCAATATTTACTAGATATGGATCGTGATATGAGTGTATTAAGTGATAATAATAGCCGTGTAAAAGGCCCCTATGGGTCTCTTAAAATGTTATTATTATCACGCGATGGTGATATAAATATAATCGGAACGCGATTAGAAGGACAGTACTATTGCCGCGACTCCCCTTAGGTGTCGCAAATTTCTAAATAACCGGATTTCCTCCAATTATATCACAATACTGCAATATTCGTCAATATTCACATGATACGACTAATGATATGACTGAATCGCGTGATAATAATTATCGTGTAACCGGCCCCAATGGCATTGAATATTCAATTTAGTATATGACCATCTCGCTCGGTAGCAGTATTATTATTTGACGTTTTCTCTGGGCTGGAACATACGCTTTGTTTTGTTTGACAAAGGGATCTTTTTCACGGTTATTATTATCACGGGGTTCACCAATATCACGATACTTATTATATGAATATTGATGAAAAAGCCATACAATTTTGAAATACCGCGATAATATTGACACCCCAGTATTGTGATGATATCAATCGTGTGAAGGGCCCCAAACTGACTGCGCCGTCTGTCACTCCACTCACGCATGTCACCTCACTCGGCTTCTAACTTCAGTTACGAACGTTTGAGTGCTCTTCCTGTAATTGTTTTCCAGTGTTATTATTCGTTAAGTTTTCATTGTTGTTACGTTATTTATTGTTATTTGTCCTTTGTGGTTCCTTGTGTTGTGGCAAGATGGACCCTGGACCGAGTACTTCTCGGTCAAAGGATACTTTGTCTCCAGTAAAAAAAAGACCACGTCTTGGCCCTTTAACGGAGATGGAAAAAAATATGATATTAAACGTATACAAACACGTTTATCATACGTGGCAAAAGGATCCCTTATTTATTCATTTATCCCTTAACTTGTTTATATTATATAACATAGATTATAAGTGGCTTGTTATTAACACAATATGGAACTTGTTTTCTGAAATAAATGATTTTTATTTTTATTTTTTTTTATTTTAACACGTTCACCGCCTTAGGAGCAAACTTATGTAAACCTAAATGTGAGCACATTATGTGCGTTGCTGGCAGTGAAGGTCTTAAACGGATAAGCTCTCCTTTGTTCACTATCTATACAATAAAATGCTTTAGTGGTACTACTAATACATATTTCTCAAATTTATATAGAATTTTGCTGTTGAAGTGAACTTTAAATATATTATTGCATTACCGACCCGTGCTTTAAGAAACCCTGATATGTCACTTTGACAATGACATAACTTTGTTTACATTTTTTCCGTGAGAATAATAACCAGAGTATAAGTAGTATGTCCACATGAACGAGTATACGTACGATTAGTCTCAAGTATGTCACAATGCCATCTAGGGATATGTTGTCATTTCTTACTACCACAGTCATGTACGGTCAGATAGCATTAAGTTCAATCATGTAATTTTACGTCGGCATTATCTAGTACATGACAATAAGAAGATATTCATCAGACACCATACACAAATAGTCTACCCTAGTGATAATCTAAAGAATGATTACGCTACTAAGATCTATCCACTTAGTTTTCTGGTAGTAGCTCCTCAGCCTCACTCGTTGAAGAGAACTCCTCACTTCTTCTTGACTGTAGTGTACCCGCCAATACGAGTAATAAATATATTAGTCCAACGGAGTACTTTTACCGCCATTATATGAAACTGAGAGAAAAATATCTGTCATAAACTCTTGACAGGTTGAAATAATCCTTGCCAGGGTAAATAATCCGTTAAGGCGAACTACACACGCCGACCATAAATAACTTCATTATCGCAATCATTAACATGATTCGCGACAGTTGTATTGACCTCTCGGACGCTCAGATATCGATTTTGAACGAAATCGGGACGAAAATGACGAAAAGCAATATGGCCGCCAGTTCTTCCAAATTTTACCTCGGATTCGTATTAAGATTTCTCTCGGACGCTCAGATATCGATTTTGAACGAAATCGAGACGGAATTGAAGAAAATCAATATGGCCGCCACTTTTTCCTAATTTTACCTCGGATTCGTATTCGGGGACCTCTCGGACGCTCAGATATCGATTTTGAACGAAATTGGGAAGAAAATGAAGAAAATCAATATGGCTGCGACTTTTTCCATATTTTGCCTCGGATTCGTATTAAGAGACATCTCGGACGCTCAGATTTCTATTTTGAACGAAATCGGGACGAAAATGAAGAAAAGCAATATGGCCGCCAGTTTTTCCAATATTTACCTAGGAGTCGTATTAAGAGTCCTCTCGGACGCCTAAATATCGATTTTTGTCGAAATCGTATCGGACGGCACTGATTAATAAAACCACTTACAATACATTGATTCAAGAAAGGTCGTATATAGGGAATTCATGGCACTTCATGCGCCTTTAGACCTTATAAGGAACCTACATGCCAAATTTGATATCTCTCGAATCAGCAGTTTGGGCTGTGCGTTGATGTCACTTACTCAGTCAGTCAGTTTCTACTTGCAATTTCGCACAAACTCTTAAAAGTTTTCATGTCTGCAGTATTAACTTTCAAAATCAATGCCATTTTCGAAATTAACGACCAAAAAAACCATAAAAACGACACCCATATTAATATTTAGACATTCCAACCCCCTCGCACCCTAACAGAGGTGATGGTATTTTAAGTCCTCTACGTGGGATTTTAAAATCATTTTTGTTTTCGTAATGAGCGACCCGATAAACCATAGAAACAATACCCATATCGATTCTCAGAATTGTCACCACTTTTCCCCCTGTTAGGGGTTGATTTCTCAAAAAACCTGAAACACATATTTACTCATTTATCGTTAGAAATACTCCTGTGAAGTTTCGAATAAAATAGTCCAACTAATCTTGATTCCCCATACAAACTTCGGACCCCCATTTCACCCCCGCCCCCAGGGGTTGAATTTTGAAAAATCCTTTCTTATTGCACCTCTAGACCTTATATGGAACCTACATACTCAATTCTGAATCTCTAGAACCAGCAATTTGGGCTGTGCGTTGATATGTCACTCACTCAGTCAGTCAGTTATTTCTTGCAATTTGGCACAAACTTTCAAAAGTTATTATGGCCACAATATTAAACTTCAAAATTGATGCCATTTTCGTAATAAACGTTCCAAAAAACCATAAAAACGACACCCATATTAATATTTAGACATTTCATCCCCCTCGCACCCCAACAGGGGTGATGGTATTTCACGTCCTCCACGTAGGACTTAAGATTCATTGTTGTTTTCGTTATTAGCGACCCGATAAACCTAAAAAACAACACCCATGTCGATTTATAGAATTTGTCACCAAATTTCCCCCCTTTAGGGGTTGATTTAAAAAAAAAACTGTAACACATGTTTACTCATTTATCGTTACAAATACTCCTGTGAAGTTTCGAATAAAATAGTCCAACTAATCTTGTTTCCCCATACAAACTTTGGACCCCCATTTCACCCCCTTAGGTGTTGAATTTTGAAAAATCCTTTCTTAGTGCCCCCCTAGACCTTATAAGGAACCTACATGCCAAATTTGGAATCTCTAGGACCAGCGGATTGGGCTGTGCGTTGATATGTCAGTCAGTCAGTCAGTCAGTCAGTCAGTCAGTCAGTCAGTCAGTCAGTCAGTCAGTCAGTCAGTTTCTTCTTTTATATATTTAGATACATGGCTGTTTGGTAACTAGGTGCAAAGACTTTCAGGGATGATAGAGGAGATAATTTGAATTATTTTATTCACATTCTGCATATTTCGCATCTGAATACCATTTGAATCCAGGCAGTAAAAAGTCGTTAGTCCCAATTGATTTCAAAAACATCCTTAACTCCTACAGCTACTGAAAAATTACGATAAGACATTACAAAAAATCTAAACATTTTCCAAATGTATGGTAGTATGGAAAACATACATTTTTCAAAATAAAATGGTGCATATCTTGTAAACTATAGACTTTGTAGTAACGCATGTTGTGTCTAAAATATTTCAAATTACCTCCTCTATCATCCCTGACATCATAATCATCAAATCTTAAATATCTCCTAGAAAGTCTATCTCACTTTTACATTGGCAACGTGAGAAATATCTGATATCTCGGAACTGAAAGCATACTCGTGGCGTGTGAAGATTATTGATATTGTATGCCTGTTGATAAAATGGCTTTTGTAGAGCGAATTTTTCCTGTTTTAAGAGAAAACCTAAAAGAAAACTCAATAACAACGTACACTAAATATGTAACGTTTATGCAGACGCTTAAATTCCATTCTTTAAAACTAAAGGCCAATCAAGCAGAATTTTTAACCGTTGCAACATATTTTAAGGGAAACAAGCCATTCATTCTTACTTTATATCGAGTTGACGTACTTTAAGTTATTTTCGACTATGTTCGCTAAAACATAAAGACCCGTATATCAGGCGCCGTAATGGCACTTGCGCTGTTCTGGTTTTTGATTATTATTGCGGGAACGGACGTTGAAAAAAAGGGGCAGGGCGGGAACACACCTGACAGTAGTGTTGCCAGTTTTTGAAAGGAACGAGTGAATGGCGGCTGTGCACAATAACCTGTTTGATTTTTGAATTTGGAAGTTTTGAAGAAAATTGATAACTGGGCACATTTGATGATTTCCAGTCAAATAATAATAATAATATAATAATATTTGGGGGACAATCTTACACAAATCGACCTAGTCCCAAACTAAGCAAAGCTTGTACTATGGGTACTAGACGACGACATACATACTTATATAGATAAATACATACTTAAATACATAGAAAACATCCAAGACCCAAGAACAAATATCCGTGAAAAATGCACAAATAAATGCCCTGGCCGGGATTCGAACCCGGGACCTCTAGCTTCGGAGGCATAGTCACTACCAACTAGGCTAAACAGGTCGTCAAAAAAATTGACAATGTACTACGTATATGAATCGTCAGTTGAAGTTAATAGCGACTACCTATTAATTTCTCAACTAGGCTAAGTAGTTTGACCGTTCTAACTAGTTAACGTCGAAACTTCAAACAACACAAATTACCAGGTAGGGCGCCATTATAAACGGACCAACACAACACTTACATAAGTACACGCATAGTTTATTTCTCATTGTTTGCATAGAACCGTATCACAAACTTAGTAAGGCACAAAATCGTGTTGAAAAATTGCCTAAAACAGATCGTAAAATCGTCATAACTAATTTGAATAAGGTTGCATTTTACTCAACATTACCATAAGTTTATTTAACAAGCGTCAACGTAATAGAAGAGTCATTCACATTGTATCTCAACATTACATCATTCAGTTCAGTGACAGATCAGTCAACTCCTGCGCACCATTCATGCGCCCACACCGACCGTTGCGTTCCTTTCCTAAACTCGTTCTTTATATTTTAAAATTCGAACCGTACCTTCCGTCCTTTTTTAGGAGCATACTTAGCAATAGCCGGGTATTACGGAATATTCTTCTATAAAAGGTTCTGTTGTCTTTTCTCGTGGAGCTCGTAATTTATGGTTCAAATCCAAAGGCACGAGGCCTAATGCAGCAATAACCATCCTAATTTACATGTTATATTTTTCGTAGCAAAGTATCTCAACGCTCATTATTAAGAAATGCACGTAAAGCGTACATAGTATTAAGGGTAACGATTTTTTACTATACTAACATTTTCTAATTGACCGAGGGAGCCAAAGCGTCTCCATTTCAGCTTAGGCAAGAATGTTTTCATATGTACCGCGTAGACTTCATATGTCTCGTCTACGCGGTTCTAAGCGATTCTCGTAAAAATTCTTGGGATAATAACAGATACAAAATTTTAAAATTAAAAATATATATTCGCGAGGTCTACAACTCGCATAGCCATACGAAAGTGTAATCAATAGTCAACTCCTTAGGAAACAAAGATTGAACTTACTTAGCAGCAGGACTTACTATAATAGCTTGATGGTTTTTCAAATCTTGCTAGGCGAACATTTTCCTAGGTACATTTACTACCTATAAATATGTAGTAACATAAAATGTGTACCATCATTACAAAACACTACTTCATAATTCGACCATATAATTATGTATGTAGTACGTTGTGCTACGTTGTGTGACATTAAACAATTATTTTTATTCTAACTAATGCAAACATGTCAAAGTCTCTGAAACAACACCGCGGTCGATAGTGTACACTGTATTCTCGTTCCGTCCGCGGCATTATATTATTTGCATAAAGCTTACCTTGGCAGTGGAAGGAATCCCTAATCAGTTTTCGGTTTAACATTGGGCAAAGTATACTTTCATTATTGTTATAAGGATTTTGTTTCTGATCTCCCTCTTTTGGGTATCCGTTTGAGGGTTTAAGAGAACCATTTTATCTGTCTTATTGTTGATTTAATCTTTGAAGTATTGTCAAATAATACCCGTTCCATAATTAGATAATAATGATTTGTTCAATTTGTCTCGCTCGTCTAAGTATATCTAATTAGTCGACTCAAAGCGCAAAATTAAGTGATAACAAGCAGTGCCATACTTAATGTTCTTTAAATGGTATTTGTTATCAAACAAAGCAAAGGTTGCTCTAAAAAATATACTAAATGCTATAGTGTGATTTCCTATTACTTTTCATCTATCTTGCAGTGAAAAGACACAGACACAGACATTTCGAAAGGAATGAATGCCATTTTTCCTAGGCTCATTTGTCAAAATCTAACTTCGTTTGTTTCTATAAATGAGACATATCGTTGCTAGTCTAATTTTGGCAAGTAGCTTAAGTAGGTACGAGTATGCATATTATGTCAGTCTTGTGGGAAATATGTATGCTTCGGTTCACAAATGAATTCAGAATAATTTAAAACAAACACACTCAGAATGAGTGCTGTATCGAATTTAAATCGTTTGATTTTAATATGTGCTTGATGGCACTCAAGCATGAAACACAATCTTTTGTGAATTCCTTGCTTCCTTTGATTCTCTAATTTTGCTTAGAATGAACTTGCGCTGTTTAAATAAAAAATCCAATCGATAACACTAAAAAGAAAATCCAAATACGCAACTATTGAACGTCGTTGTCTACAACCTGTCTCCGTTAAGAAAAATTATGAAACATTCGTAAGCAAAACTATGTTTCCCACAAACACAAATTTCAAAGCGACAGATAAACACAAACGGATTACAGCGGCATTTTAACATTTTCAACTAGATATAGGTTTGATGAACGTTTATAAATATACCTATCTATAACAATATAGCATAGCTTTCAAATCCAATAAGACAGAATCGCTTCATTTAATCAATTTTATCGTACAGTCATAAATATTTACTGTACAAATCTGTGAGCCCCAAAGTGAGGCAAAAAAAATTGGAAACGGCCAACGTTTCGTCTGTCAGTTGGGAGCCAGTCGAGACCATCATTAAATGGAATCCCAGCAATCATTCATCATCATCCGTGATTTGAGCAGCGCTTAGCCCGCCAGACCGGGCTGCCGTAGGTAGTAATTGAGAAAAAAACTTGAAAGCATTATGAGGCATGCAAACCTTAGGTTCCGTGGCGAAATCAGACGACGGCACTAATTTAGTTAGAGCCTAAAAGTTAAATGCTTTTTTCTACTCCAGCATTATAATCTGTCAATTAGATGACTGACAGCAGTGTTAAAACAATAACCCTTTTTATACAAATGCAAGTCTATATCATAGACAAGTCATTATATTACTGTTGGGACAATCAAAATGGATTTTCATACATTATTATATAAAAGTTTTTTTTTTTTAATTTTTAACGTCATTGCCCGTATACTGCCACCTTATCGATTTTTAATTTAAATCAAATTATTTTGCCGTCGTAGAATAAATATTGTATGCAAAGTTACATAATTAGGTCTTAAAATTCTAGTCTTTAATAAAAAACCTTTTTTTATTATTCATTTTGTTATTACGTAACTGTTGCATAAAACACTATAAAAGTACAGAAATTAAAATATTACGCCTATATGAAATGACAACTGTAGGTATTTCTGCTTGATTTTTGCGTATTATTTGCGACTATACATATATTAGTATAGTATCAATAGTACTTAACTGAATGATGCTTAAAAGGAGACTAGGAAATTGCAGAACTCCAAAATCTTTGCAGTTTTATTTTTATTTTGACTTCTGCTTTAATAATAAACATACACTCCAAGCTTGCAGCCGAAATTCAAGTCGATTATGATTGATTTATGTTTTCATGATCTCGATTTTGAGTTCTTATTTCAAAACAAAATTAATCGACAGCCGAATTCATTCCGAGCTCTAATTGCTTTGAAGATCGTGGCACATCGATCTTTATCACGCTAGTTACTTTTAAAAGTCGATCAGTAAGTACCGTTGTCAATATTAGTTATACAAACATAGATAGTAATAAAAACGGTAACACTATTAAAACATAATTTCATGTTTAAATAATCCTTATCAACTCTTTATGATGCCAAAGAATGCATGTCAAGATGAACTTATTTTTTAGGAATCATTTTCTTTTTCACGTCATAATCACTCATAATGTTGTAAAATAAGACGACTTGCATCAATTTTAATTCACAGATTTCAAGATGTTTCCTCCATTCAATGCCAATATGTAACAAAGTAATCCTCTAATTAGCTCTTTAAATCGCAGGTGCATTGCAAAAATAAACTAAAAACCGGCACGCGAACCCAAAGGAAATTGCTAAAATGTGTTTCTTCATTAATGTTTCCTCTTAATTTTACTCCCAGTGTAATTTTAGGCACGCGAATAAAGCCCTAGGGCAAAAAGCCAGTGAGTAAACGGTAGCCATTCGATATTATTAAACATGCCTTTTTATTTCATGTTATGGTGTTCATACGTAGAGGATGTCCGTTCGGACCCAAGAGGTCATTATAAACAAAGTAGTCCACACTTTTTGCTGGCATATCCTTACAGACAAGGAAATAAAGGGCGTAATACTAGCGGCGGACAATTCATTTGCAACATTACTTACATTTCAATAAATCGGGTGGTAATTAACAAGATTTTATTTTAGAAGGACACCTAGTTATGACTGCAGAATTGACAAATAAAACCTGTTTGGTAACATTTAGAGAGACCCCACACTAGCGTCTATTGAGCGTCGGCGTCCTGCCAATGCCAGCGCATCGGCGACGAAGCGTTCCGGCAGCTTCGACGCGACGCCAGCGGCGTTTATCGAGCGTCAGCGTCTCACCAGTGCAGCGCTGACAGGACGCCGACGCTTAAAAGACGCTAGTGTCCTAGTTTAGGGTCTATTTCAAATAGTAAGAAGTCGTATGTACACTCTTCAACCATGTATTTATAGAATAGATGACTAATGAGTAGGGTCAATTGTACATTATACTCGTAAAGAATCAAGGGGCGATAGGTAATGACCCGACTTACGGCAAGGTCCTGAGGTCCTCAAAAGTACACGTGTACATGCTTCATTTGGACTATCACTTTCTTAATTGTATTCATATAAATTAAAGTTCAATCTTGAGAAATATAAAGGTGCAAAATATGTAATATCTAACCAGGCCTTTAAAGTTTATGAAAAATAGAGATTTCGTAAGAATATATGTTTGTAATAGGGTCTCAAAAACCCCACTTTGAATGTAGCTTCATACCTACGTTTACGTTTCAATAATACCTACGTTTAAACAATCACGTGATTTTTTATATCTATTTTTTATGCAACAGTTACATAATAAGGGTTCTTAAAATTCGAGAGTCAGTGTAACAAAACGAACGTAGTGAGTTTTGTTATTAAAGACTCGAGAATTTTAAGACCTAATTATGTAACGTTGCATACAACACTTTTTCTACGACGGCAAAATAATTTGATTATAATTAAAAATCGATATAGTGGCAGAATAAGGGCAATAACCTGTGCCTAAAAATAAAAAATCTGTTGTTAATGTATGAAAATCCATTTTGATTCTCCCTACCTAACAGTCATATAATGACTTTTCTATAGTATATATATATATAATTTTTTTATTGTTTTAATATTACTGTCAGTCATTTAACTGACAGACTATAATGCTGGAGTAGAAAGATATATAAATCCTTTTTTTGACAGATATTGTAATGAATAATGCTGATATAAGAAAATAGCAATATTTAAAGGCCTGTATAAACAGTTCCCAATTAAGAAAACAAAGTAGGTAACGAACGACAGGCACGCTCGAGTCGAAGTTAATTCAACTAATTATACATCCATACACTTTCAGATTTCTAACTGTAACTGTACATGGATAAGACAAGTTCGTGACAAGTTTTAACAGGTCACGACACGTCTCCATTTAGAGTCAAGATGTTTAGTTTTGAATAAACAGATGAGATGAGTCACAGTAACAGACGTTTGTAATGCTCCGTGAATTCCGTGATGTTTCATTGCTTGTTAATTTATTGCACAACGACTACTTTGTTAGCACATGCTCAAGTAAGTGGTGAAATTATGGCTCGATGCTCATTCATAGGTTTAGAAGCTCATCAAAATAACAGTTAATTGTGTGTGAAGGAATAGTTTCTGCCCGCGACCTCATCTGACTGAGTAGAACTCGTTCATATAGAAACTCCATAAGGTACCTATATACCTAGTACATATTTCTGCCCCTCATTCCACCCGTTAAGAAATGTTATCTGGGATGGTAATAGAAACTATCCTTTGCCCTATAGTCTGATCCCCAGGAAACGTCACAGGATTCAAACTATGTCCATACTAAAAATTTTCTGTTCAATGGTGTAAGCGTCAAAAGGCAACAGATAGACAAGCAGTTACTTTCGTGCTCAATGCACTCTTTCAGTTTCAGTTCCAGATTACACTCTTTGGGATGTTATATTATGTTGGGCTAACGCTACGCTACGCCTGCCTTCAGGTGTTCATATTGAAATCTTCACCAGTTACATCCACCATTATGACTTCTTTCGATCTTTGGTCATCTGCAATGTATCGCAATGTTTTTGAGTGTGCGTACAGTAGATCTTTTCCATACTAAAAATGACATTTAGAACTACTTTACTAACGAACGTTCTAAAAGTTACGTGATTACACTGCTGTTCCCTACATTTATTTCCCTGGTTCACAGTTCGCCGTTCGTCTTCTATTAGTACTAGACTTATGTACATAAGTATAGGTACCTATCTATCTATCTCAATAGATGGAAAAACCAATGTCCATGCATATTTTATTCTAGTACACTTCGTTGCTCCAAATCCGATCTAGGTGCCACTTCAGTTCCCCCAGATTTAGACGCTTTAAAACGATTTACTTGTAATAAAGTCAACTTGTTTCAGGGACAATTTCAGTGTTTCTGTATTAAGCTCAATCTCACGAATTCTTACAAGAATTTCGAGTACAAACCAAATCCTGGAACGTGAATATAACGTTTTTGGAAACAAAGGGAGTCGGATCTTTATGTTAAGTTTAATGGAGAACACAATTAACCGGGATGAACCTATTAAAACAGGCTCTTACACTTTACGACTCAGTTTTACAAATACAGGAACCTTAGGTAATTCAGAACTGTTGCCATTAAACACTGAAGCAAACAATACTAATACTCGTATTAAAAATGCAAAAGTAACTCTTATCTCCAGTATCTTTTAACTTTTTACGATTAAATCGCTGAATCGATTTAGATGATTTTGATACGGAGACATTCGGAATCCTCGTCCCCAGAGACGGACATAACATAAGATACTTTATATCTGAGAAATCCCTAAAAAGTTAAATTGGAGGTAGGACTTTCTATGGGAAAGCTGTAATTAAGACTACGCCTGCGAGAATTGAAATGGCAACAAACATCATCTAAAGTTCTAAATGAACGAAAGTCGCGGGCAAGGGCTAGTTAGTACAGTCGCCATCAGTCAAAGAAAACTAGGTGCCCAGAAATATCTGAACACGACTTCATTATAAAGGCGCAATGTGGGCAAGACCGTTTCACTTCCGCAGGGACACACATTTTACATGTTTTTCTTCTGTTGTATGTGTGTCCTGTGTCTATGAATACTTAAATGTTTGTTTCTATTCTTACTATGTTCTGAAATTTTTAAGCAGCTGAAGTGTGACTGAATTGATAGATTTAACGACGACTGTAGCTACTCGTACTCCAGTCTTGTATAAAATATTAACAATCCAAACACTAACACGCGCACTCTCCGCACGATATGAAAAAACGAGAAAGTACGAGTAAATAAAAATAGTACAGCGGTCTCTGAGCTGCGAGCTGCGGTTCGCGTAATAGCTGAATATTTTTCCTTCAATTTAGTTGGTAATATAATGCGGGTTATGCTGTCTTTGCATCAAATCCAGAACAGCCTATCTGTGTATGATATTTAACAATATGAATATCTTTTTCTACTGGCGCCGCAGTAATACGGGGACATTTGCGATCCCCCACATATATTCCGTGCAAGCTTCACATTTAACGTTGTATCAAGAAGACCTTTTGTGACACGTCCAAATAGGAAACTTTAATACTTTATTCTGATATATAAAATGTATCTTGTCTTTTTGAAGCCGTTAAAAATGCAACCTATTTTTTAATGGCACATCTATTTATATACATCCTCGAGATGATGGGACAAGATCGACAGGTGAAGAGAGCATTCTTGGGCCGACCGATCGGACGGCATCCTGTGGGTCGCCCCAAGTATCGCTGGAAGGATTTGGTGGACGCGGACCTGCGTGAGCTTGTCCGGTGCAAGCTGGCAAGAAATAGCGCAGGATCGAGAAAAGTGCGTACCCTTGTCTCGGAGACCATTTTGATAGTTGTGCCAGCCTAGTTATTTATATAAATAGGACGGAACATAAAATACGGCTTGACAAAGAAATTGATTGATAAGTATTAATGAATCAATCTACTATTATCGCTTGCACGCCGCTAATAGTCCTTCTAACCAAATCTATCTATTCTAACAACTGCACTCGTAGCACCGAATCATAACTGACCTATCCTTCGTTCTTTTTAGTAGATACTCAAGCCTAAACGTTGGTTATAATTAACACCTCCCACACTCCCACGCCAAACATGCTCCTGATGTCTGGGAAACACTCTGTTTGATCTATACTCGTATTTGACATGCTAAGATGGGAACATTGCTGTTATATTTCATTGGACCCGTTTCGTACTATAAGCATCTATATACATTTGCAGATTCGCAGAATTCAAACGCTACCAAGAACTTAGTAGGTAACTTAACTTGTACGTGATTTGCAATGCATTTACGGTCCATCTGACAAAGTGTAAAGTGTCGTCGTAAATTCATTACTATCGCGATATTTCGAGCTTTTCGCAATGAGTATTATGTTTTATTTTTTATGGCTCGTTTTTAAATATATTTTAGCCTGTGTCCGGTGACAGTCTAATTATTCGTTAGAAGCTTACAAAAGGGAAAGATAATGATAATGAATCGAAGGAACTCCTCGATGTTTTACCTAAATGCACACGTACCTAACAATATATTGTCGTATTGATAGTATCATTTTGTAGATTTAAGTTTTTATTTTTTATACAAGCTATTTCCGTAATGAGGAAAGGCTTATCTTTATAGTGCTTTTCCTCCATATTATTCCGAAGATTCCCATCAATTTAAATTCCTTCATTTCTCCATTACCTACATCCAACACTGCCCATAAAAGCCTAAAGTTACGTATACAAGTTGAACCACAAGTTGAGTGTTGTGAATCAATACTTTTAGTAGTCAATGAATAGAAGTCCTGCAACAAAAAACACTACAAATATCGAAAAGGCTCCTACCATAAAAAAGACCCTTGAGACAACAGACAGCGTTGAGAGCTTCACTAACTTTTGTTTTATTGTCGTATTGTTTGACTTGTTATAATCTCAAGTGTTTGCGGATGCATGCGTAAAAGGAATGAGGCGATTGTTCAATAACACAAAAATCAAATGTACACCTTATTTCCAGGACTTAAGGTTTGAAATTGTATCTTTTAGCAAGCTGTTGTAATGTTTGTCACTACGACAATATTATAAATTATGTTGAATACTAGCTGTTCCTCTGAATTTGCCTGATTGCCTGCGTCGAGCCGAGCTCGTCAAGTATAAGTAACTTATACTTAATCAGCGTAACTTGCACTCCTATAGATATCCTTTTCCAGGTTTCAAACTACAGATATCCATATCTATCACAACAAAGCTCTAGCTAGTCACTCTAGTCAGTGGTAATGTAATAAGGATAAAGAAGCAGACAGACGTGTACATAATTTTGCATATAGGAACATACTCGAAGCGACATTTCGACAGTTTGGATTTCATTTGATTATTATTTATGAGAAACCGTTGTTCTTTGAGGTATCTGAAGCATCAATTGTAGAATCTATTGTCATATATATATAAGGTTGAAATTTTCTGATCATTTGGTTAAATTGTTTATGAAAGGGAGCTGTAACGTAATTGGAAGCCAAGCCAACCCTTTGCGTACACGCAGCTGACCGCCACCAGGGTCTCATTGTTAACTTAGTAAGTACTTCTTTTAGGATTAACGGTTAATTTTAACTTCCATTCGAACTTACAGCAGCTGTTAGGTTATGCACATGTCAACAGGCTACTCGTCATAGATTATTAAGTGAATGTGGTGTGGCGTATGGCCATGCCAATCGATCGATAGTCGATCGTTAAATGATGGATTCCGATCGATCATCGATCGGTGCTTAAACTAAACTTTGTTTTGCTCTGTGTGGTGTTTAGAAACAAATACATACTTAAAAAACCATTTTAATTTAATATAATTTCTAGAACTTAATAATTATTTTACTTCACATTTCGGATGTGCCGCTAAATTTATACTACAATACGCAATGAAGTCCAGGTTATCGAGCTCTGTCAATCAATGTAAAAAAACATGCAAAGATCAAACTCATACATAATTTCGTTCCGATTTAGACGTCATTATTACGAAAATAGACTAAGTATCAATCTATTTTCGTCTACATGCTAAGTATAAGGATCGGAGCAACGGAACACATCGCTATTAGCTCGTAGCGACCTCGACCCCTACGACCCGCATTGTTGGCAGTTCACATTGCACTTACAAGCACATACGTTTATTCCTGGGACTTGGATGTTTTCTATGTATTTAAGTATATAATATCTATTAAGTATATCTTCGTCAAGTACCCATATCACAAGCCTTATTGAGCTTACTATGGGACTAGTTCGATTTGTGTAAAAATTGTCCCCTTATATTTATTTATTTATTTATACGTTGTGTGTGTAGACTGTACCATAATAAGTTTAAGTAGACACCTTTTTAGCATTTACTTATAAATCAACTGCAAATAACTATGATCTACGTCTCAGCACAGTGAAATAGGCAGCCAGTTACGTTGCCAAGAAACCAGGCAGATCCATTTTGTGTGTCTAAAGATTCCGGGAAGAGATAAAGGTATTTAGGTTGTAGTATAGTGTGAAGATGCAAAGTAAGGATTGCTTAAACTGAGCTGAGAGTGACAACGTAAAGTTTACGTGACACATTAACACTTAAATAATGAAATATGGTCGAAACTTACTTGTAAAGTCACTAATTGCGACATGTTTCGACTACAATTGGAGTCCTTCATCGTCAGGTTGACACGGTTGCCACCGCGGTTGCGGGAGTACGGTGCGGTCGGCAACCGTGTCAACCGTATTTCTTTCTTTAAGTGAGAACTATATAGCTCAATTTCGTTACTTAATGGATTTGATACATAGTCATTGAAGGTGATGCAATGATAAACTCAGAAATGATAGTGTAAGTTGTAAAAATCCGCTGTTTATTATCTTTTTAACGTCAAAAGTGACTATTTTGTTCAAATATCCAGTCACTCAATCGATAGGTATGGTATTGTTGGCAACACCAAGTCAACCCCACCCCCCAAGTGCATAAATACCGGTGCAAGCCGTTGCTCGACACATTTTGCCTTCGGCTGCCGTTGTGATCGCGTGAGCAATTTTGTTATCGTTCCATACCTATACCATTTTCTATTTTGTACCCATTGTGCAAATGTGCAACTTGTTCCTTTGATTTTGTGAGATTTATTAGAACATTGAATAAAATAATTGTGATTTGTTATTCTGCATTGTATTTGTTCAAATATCCACTCTTAGACCTTAAATCAGAAGTGGGATTCGAACCCACGCCCACTCATACCCACTCATACTTGTACTCTGACTCACGAGTTCATGAATAAGCTAATTAGACAGGTACTTCAATGAATACTATCCCGTAAAATATACGATTTACTTGTAACGTGCAACCGTGTATGATAGCGAGCTGTGACGGTTGTCAGTCACTTGGGTGTGAGAGCGACTTGACGGGCTCGTAAGAGTCGTCCACACTTGATGTCATGCACCGCACTAGCTAGATTAGGTAGAGAATCTCAGGAGGTAGGTACTTTCAGGTTTTCAGCTATCACCATATAGTGCTGCTAGAAGAGGGCGCCACATAGTTTATCACTCAAAACTATGAAAGAGTTTATATAGGAATTACTTACAGGTGAGAGAAATGTAAACAAGTTTAGTGTTCAAACCGAATGGTATGTATAATCAGTACACACATTCTCGGCTTATACAAAGAAATAAAGTACCTTAATGTAGGCTTAATGCTAGCATGCAAGTCACAATGTTTTAGGCAGGGCTTTCTACCTGGAGATTTACACTATGTCTCTGACCGAGGACGGATAAGGATTAACTTTTAGTTTAAAAATAAAATATCAGATGAGGCCGGCTTAGCGCCTTAATCTAATGTGAATTGTGTTTGTGTGAAGCTCGTTACGACTAATAGCACTAGCAAGATATTTCGTAACACTACGTTGACACGTGGCATGTTCAAGAGAACGGAACAAAAGTTACGGATGGATATCACCTTAAAAGATTGCGGCGCCAGCATGCAGACCCTCTGCCTGTCTCTCCTCGGTCCACGAAGCCTCAAGAAGTGACTCCGCGTCGCGGTGACTTCGGTGGGGCATACAGAGACGTCAGCAAAGTCTCGCGCCACGCCCTTCGACCGCTCAATTGCCTATGTTGGCCCGCCGGTAGCGGCCAGCACAACAATCACTGAAAACCACAAAACATTTAATCCTCGAACTACAACCTCGCGCACGTCTTTTCAACGCAAACCCTTTGAACACTACGTAAACGAAATCCTGCTCATCTCACCTGGCAAGAGTACAAGTCTAAGCTTGGTGACGGTCCACACGCGACCACGATGTCCTCAGTTCATTTCGTTAAAAATGTTAAAGTTAGGCTGCGACAAAAAAACAACAGATTTCGTTAAGATCGGCCTTGTAACCGCAAAAATAACACGATCACTTGATTCACGACAAACTTCGACGCACTCACCTTTTGTTCACTGTGTCGTTGCAGTTATTTTCAACGAGATGCGTTTGGGTCTAAGCACCCATCTCTAAATTATAAAAAAAAATGGCCGAAGCCTTAGCGAGTGCCCTCAGAGATACGTGTGCACTGCTCACGGCATCCTGACAGAGAGTGACAGGCCTCACCGCTCTTTCTCCAGATGTCAAAATCAGAACGGATGCGTTCCGCCGCGTTCCACTTCAAGACCATAGAGAGTATGGGCCATTTACACCAAATGCGCTCACCGCATGAAGACAAAAAATTATTCTCCAATTTTACCACGATAACTTTTAACAAACTAATAAACTGTGTAGGCTTAAAATACCTATAATGTACTAGAAAACACATTGATTATTCACCGTACCAACATTACAACAGAACGCAGCTTTAGGGCAAACCAGAAATTGACGTTATGTCACTGCTCGCCATCCTTCGCCGGTAGATGGCGCTGTGAGTCTCAAACGAGATATTTAGGAATGAAATTAACGCGTAACATTACCGCTTCAGTTAGTCAAAAAAAAAATTTTTTTTTTTGTTTTTTGAAAAAAAATTTTTTTTTTTTTTTTTTTTTTTTTTTAAAAAAAAACAAAGTCCTAAAAACAATCAGAGACAGTGAAGTAATCAAACTCCAAATAAAGCCACCACTCGGAGAAAGCATATTGCCCCTAGTTAACCCATTTGACATTTGACCTAACATGACCCCATGTGAGGTCATCGACCCTTGAACTTACATATGAGTTCATACTAAAAAAAAAACTTACGATGAATGAGGTATTGGGACAGGTGTCATTGCAACACAACAATAATCTTACGCTAGACTTTCACAAGTTTCGGAAAAGAGTTCCATAACGAAATAAATTTTCCGCCGACTGTACATGAGGTTATACACGTTGACACAATGTCCTGAAATATCACAACTTCAATTAGCACGATAAAACAACATGAGTCATGGAAATAGAACTTTAAAAGAGATTCTGTCTATGATTAAAACCAGCGCTTGTATATGTGAAGAAAACACATACCTGTGATAGAATACCTATTCACTTCAATGCACAAAGCATAAATCCGACAGAATCGACAAAGACACCTTTTCCTCCCAGGAATCCTTAAATAACGACTATCAAAATAAACAAAGACAGATGTGTCTACATGACAAGAGCAGAGATAAGAAGACTTATTGTCTTTAGATAAAACGAGTATTTTATTTAGTAGCAGAATGAGATATAGATGGATCTCTAAGTTCCAAGCAGCTTAACTTAAGGTCGACAGTTACCTACTTAAACTAACGCGTTTTCCTAATCTATTTCTTATTGACATGTCCGTGAGCGTCCCCACGTCCATGATCTTGACTACGAGTCCAGTTATATTCCTACCTATACATTTACCTAACGAACTACAGTTAGCGCATATACTTATCCGTTTAAAATTTAACCCTATGCAATTTTAACTAACATTTTCGATTGGCCATTTCGAAGATGTATCCTAACATTGAGGTCGACTGTACAGTCCGGGAATCTGCGTTTGAGTGCATAATAATTACTTGAAAGCAATTACCTAGGAAAGGCTACGTTCCTATATACGACTCATTTAAGAACGTTTCTTTATTTATATGAAATCCATGTTAGGCTTCACATTGACAAACGCAATGTGTACATAACGGTTCGTTTATTACCTAAATACCTACTTGGATTATTTGTTAATCAGCAGTTGTCAAATTATGCTTTATCAAAGTGCAACAGATAAACATCGGTCATCCGTCAATCATAATATGAAATAAAAGTTCATATTGCCACATTGAGTTAGCTAGAAATGTTATTGTTAAAGTTTTAATTGCAAAAAAATATTTCTGCAAATACCTAACAGCTATTCATCAGCTGTGCAAAAAGGATTTATCTTTACACGACTGTTTGGTCTGGCTGAGATTTTATTATATCTTTGACATGCCAAATACCTACAGACTTTTGACTATTAAAATCGCGAAGCTCATAAGTTACTGGAGATATTTTTCTAAGTACAACACATTTCTTAAACTTGGGAGCTAGTTTCTGAGCGAAGAATTTGCTTGCGTCGGAGAGAGGAAATTCTCTTTTCCAAACCACTTGACCCGCGTCATATTCTAAGCTTCTCCTACCCCTGTTATAGTACACTCGGCTACGTTGATAAGATTTTTGTAAACAGTCATTTACTTTCTCAAAAATAGGCTTAAGATGCGACAGCAAAGAGGAATATAAGCTCCTATTAGTAAACTGTAAATCATCACCACTAGGAGGTCCTGAGGGATACCATTCGCCAGAAAGAATGGCCTCTCGTCCACTATTTAGAAAATAAGGGCTAAAACCAGTGACCTCGTGAACAGCTGTGTTTATAGCAAACTCAATCGCATTGACCTGTTGGTCCCAGGTGCGATGATCTGCACCCACATAAGATGCGATAGCCGTACCTATGACTTTCAGGCTTCTTTCAGCAGGGTTATTCTGTGGCGTGAAACGACAATTGAAAAAGAATTTAGGTATCTTGTATTTTTCCTTCAATGACTGCATGTGTTTAGACACATACTGTGGACCGTTGTCCATAATAATGCACTGAGGAACACCATACTTCAAGATAACATTATTTTCAATTAGGCCTACGACCGTCTTCGCTAATGAGTTTCTCATCGGAAAAATACAGGTATATTTAGTGAAACAATCACATACTATCAGAATGAACTTGAAGCCTTTATAACTCCTGGGCAAAGGGCCAAGGATGTCAGTACATACAACTTGCCAAGGTCGTTGAACCTTTTTGGGGTTCTCCATAAGACCTGCCGGTGCCTCATTAGTACTCTTATAGGCTAAACAAATTTGACAATTTTTGATATACCTTTTAATGTCACTCAACATTTTAGGCCAGAAGTAAGTTTGAGCTATCCGTTTCAAAGTTTTAAAAATACCTAAATGTGCAGCGTCCGGTCTGTCATGACACTGTTTTAGTATATCTTGTCTCAGCTCACTGGGCACTACCCGTTTCCATTCAGAATCCCTAGATAATGGATTTTTGTTCCTAATACGCTTGTATAAGTTATTACCTAAAATTTTAAAATCAGGAAATTTCTGAGGAGACTTTTCGACACGGTTATATGTATCAGTGTACCAAGTGTCAGTTACGTCATTTATTGGACAGACAAGCTCAACTGTTTCAGGTGATACTGGAGCTCTAGAAAGTGCGTCCGCTATTTTATTTTCAGACCCCTTCTTGTACTGAATGTTAAAATTAAATTGCGACAGTCTGAGAGCCCACCTAGCCAAACGTCCAGTTGGTGATTTTAAACTAACTAACCATTGCAAACTGCTGTGGTCGGTGTAAACTTTCGTTTGAAAAGGAGAACCCTCTATGTACCCTCTAAACTTTTCCAATGCAAAAATAAGCGCGTTAAGCTCTTTCTCAGAGACAGAGTGATTTCTCTCTGTGCGAGTAAGGGTTCTACTAGCATAAGCGACGGCATGTTCGTGACCCTCGTCATCTAACTGAGATAGGGCACAGCCTAGGCCTACATCAGAAGCGTCAGTTGAAATTATAAAAGGTCTATCAAACTTAGGAATAGACAGGATCGGAGCTGTTACCAAAAGTTCCTTAACTATTTTAAATGCCTCGTCAGCTTCAGGTGTGAATTGGAAAGAAGTTCCTTTTGGAAGCTTTCTAGTGAGCTTATTCAAAGGAGCACAAACAGAAGAATAGCTCTTTATAAATCGACGGTACCAGGATACCATACCCAGAAAGCGTCTAAGTTCCTTTTGTGTAGAAGGTGTGGGAAAATCCACTATGGCACGTACCTTATCACTATCTGTGCGCAAGCCCCTACGATCTACCACATATCCCAAGAATTTCAAAGAGGAGCGACAAAATACAGATTTGTCCAGATTAATAGTGAGTCCGGCTTGTTTCAACTTTTCACAAGCCTTCCTTAATAAGGTCATGTGATCTTCAAAGGTCTCAGAAATTAATATTATGTCATCAACATAATAGAAAATATTATGTGCAAACTCTGGTCCAAATACCTTATCCATGAGCCTCATCATTCGGGCACTCGAATTTACCAACCCAAATGGCATTCTACGGAAATGAAAACTACCGAGCCCCGGCAAAGAGAAACAAGTCTTCTCTCTCGACTCCTTTGATAACTTAATTTGGAAAAAGGCTGCCTTTAAATCTAAAGAGCTCATATACTTGGCATTATTTAGGGAATCCAATATTTCCTGAACCCTTGGCATAGGATATGTATCCACTTTAGTTATGCTATTTAATTTTCGGCTATCTAAGCACATTCTAAGTTCACCGTTCGCCTTCGGCACTAACAAAATTGGACTATTCCAGGCTGAATTACTCTTTTCTATGATGCCCATTCGTAACATATCGTCAATTTCTTTTCGAACATATTCCCGGTGGTGAAACGGAATTGGATAGTATTTCTGTTTTACAGGTAGATGATCGCCTGTATCTATGACATGTTCTTCTAACGGGGTATAGCCCAACCGATCTTTAGTAGCCGCGATGCACTCAAATTCAGATACAACTCTATTCAACTGAACCTTTTGCTGGTCAGTGAGATCCTCTAGATCATGCAAATGTACACCAGAGTCTTTCAACAAGTTTATATCAGAGGACGCCATACAAGAGCGTTTAGTTTCCAAAATGTCAGAACAAAGGTTGAATTTGGCCAGAAAATCTACGCCTAATATGAGAGGTGTATTTACATCTCTGCATACAAAGAAAGTGATATAGTGTAAGTCATGTTTGTAAGAGATAGGTATTTCTATTTTTCCCAAGACCGTCAAGCGTGCACCGTTTCCTACAGCTAAGTCTTTCACACATGCGTGTAAAGGAAATTGCAAGCCTTCATTTTGCAATAGCAAGTAAGCGGATTCACTTATCAAAGAGATCGCGGCGCCAGAGTCAGCCAACGCGTTACACTCTAAGCCTAAAATACCTACAGACAGAAATGGCCTAGGGTCACCTGCATTTTCCTTAAATAGAGGACGGTAAGAACTCTGTTTTAACGAGTCAGACATACATACTTGTGTTTGTGTAGATTGGTCAGAGACACGAGTGACTCTAAAATTATTATTATTATTATTGTTAGAAGTCTCTGACCTACTACCTAGTTTTTTGAACAAGGACAATTTCTAGTGAGGACTCCGGGCCTCTTACACCTAAAGCAGATAGTTGTAGGATATGCGTCACAATGAGAGTGATGATGATTGCCACCGCATTTTCCACAAGACACAGTAGCCCTATCTTGTCCCTGGCTAACGATACGAGGTCTGGCATTAGAAGTTGAGGGAATGTGGCTTGAGATCCCACTACAAAAATTAGGAATGACTAGCTCTCTACCAGTGTTCAAAAATCCGCGGTTTTCACATTTAAACTTTGACACTTCTAAACGCGCACAAATATTCTTAAGTTCCCGCACGGTACGTACTTCAGTTAAAGCTAGACGCGAAATGAAATAAGGGTTCATGTTGGTCATTATAATATCTAGTTGCTCCGCATCTGTGATAGGTACTGACAAACGCAAAAACAAACTTTCCATGATGTTGATATAAGACCTAATCGACTCACTCTTGTCCTGCAACCTAGCCCTAATCTGGTTCAATAGACACCGTTCATATTCTACCGGTTGGAATTCATCTTTGAGCGACTCTACAAAATCTTGAAAAGTGTTAAAATGTGACTTATTCGTGCGAAACCACATCAAAGCTTCCCCAGAAAAAAGGTGAACCGCATTCCTCAACAGTTCAGAGTCTGAAACCTCAGATGAGCACTTAAGCTCTTGCAAACGGAAAATAAAGTCATGAGGCGGTACCCTACCATCATACACAAGTCCCCATTTGAGCACCTGAGAAGTGTGCCTTTGACACACTACAGACGGAATAGACTCAACAATATTCGTGCCAGCGCCTTGAGAAGATGAGCCAGGTGTTTGATTACACTTTAAAGTTTCAATGGCATTGAACGCCTTAGACACAAGCGCTATCTTCCTAAGCCGCTGTTCAGAATTTATTAAAACCAATTTCTCTAACCTCAGAATGACATGAGATAGCTTCGACAGACACCTCCTTCGACACGACGACGATGAGTGATCAGCCATTAACACTGCATCCAGTTTTCCCTCGCAGACCTGAAATTCGTCATCGATGGACAAGCCTGAGATGAAAGTGTTCGCTTTTGTGTTATCCAGAGAAGTGCCTTTGGCAGATTTAAATTGTTGTTTTAGTTCATCTACTGTATTATTAGAATTTACTTCTAGGCCTCTCGCTTGTAATTCAAATAATAATTCGTCCTTAGTCAGATTATCCACTTCAATTTGTAAAGCCATGTTTGACAAGATATAGTAGTGTTCAACACTCAGTAAGAAAATAAAACAGATAAGTAAAAACAGCTGATTACAATATTCACACTTATCTTTTCTATTTAGAAATATACAATAGGTCTGATACCTACTTAATTATGTTAAGTGAGTTTCATATACAAGTCCGATAAAAATATATTTTAAGTCGGGTCCAGAAAATTAAAGTGTCAAGTTTGACAGTTATTGTACTAACATACAGTACATATATTGTGTCCAGTTGGAGCACTAACACATGCTTTACTCTACAAAGTAAAGGTAAAAGAAATGACACAACTCGTTGACACTAATGCTAAATATTTCACACAGTACGGTAAATATTTTTGACACAATGAACAGTAGATATCAATATATGATACAGATTATATAGTAAGAGTTTTGTTTCAGTAACAAAAGATAAGCCTCACACAAACCAAATCCAATTTCATCTGATATAGATATAAAAATAGTACCAAAAAAAAACACTATACAGTGAAAACCGTTCAAATTTTAACCTGGAAGCTCCACGTTGGGCCGCTAGAATGTAACGTGCAACCGTGTATGATAGCGAGCTGTGACGGTTGTCAGTCACTTGGGTGTGAGAGCGACTTGACGGGCTCGTAAGAGTTGTCCACACTTGATGTCATGCACCGCACTAGCTAGATTAGGTAGAGAATCTCAGGAGGTAGGTACTTTCAGGTTTTCAGCTGTCACCATATAGTGCTACTAGAAGAGGGCGCCACATAGTTTATCACTCAAAACTATGAAAGAGTTTATATAGGAATTACTTACAGGTGAGAGAAATGTAAACAAGTTTAGTGTTAAAACCGAATGGTATGTATAATCAGTACACACATTCTCGGCTTATACAAAGAAATAAAGTACCTTAATGTAGGCTTAATGCTAGCATGCAAGTCACAATGCTTTAGGCAGGGCTTTCTACCTGGAGATTTACACTATGTCTCTGACCGAGGACGGATAAGGATTAACTTTTAGTTTAAAAATAAAATATCAGATGAGGCCGGCTTAGCGCCTTAATCTAATGTGAATTGTGTTTGTGTGAAGCTCGTTATGACTAATAACACTAGCAAGATATTTCGTAACACTACGTTGACACGTGGCATGTTCAAGAGAACGGAACAAAAGTTACGGATGGATATCACCTTAAAAGATTGCGGCGCCAGCATGCAGACCCTCTGCCTGTCTCTCCTCGGTCCACGAAGCCTCAAGAAGTGACTCCGCGTCGCGGTGACTTCGGTGGGGCATGCAGAGACGTCAGCAAAGTCTCGCGCCACGCCCTTCGACCGCTCAATTGCCTATGTTGGCCCGCCGGTAGCGGCCAGCACAACAATCACTGAAAACCACAAAACATTTAATCCTCGAACTACAACCTCGCGCACGTCTTTTCAACGCAAACCCTTTGAACACTACGTAAACGAAATCCTGCTCATCTCACCTGGCAAGAGTACAAGTCTAAGCTTGGTGACGGTCCACACGCGACCACGATGTCCTCAGTTCATTTCGTTAAAAATGTTAAAGTTAGGCTGCGACAAAAAAACAACAGATTTCGTTAAGATCGGCCTTGTAACCGCAAAAATAACACGATCACTTGATTCACGACAAACTTCGACGCACTCACCTTTTGTTCACTGTGTCGTTGCAGTTATTTTCAACGAGATGCGTTTGGGTCTAAGCACCCATCTCTAAATTATAAAAAAAAATGGCCGAAGCCTTAGCGAGTGCCCTCAGAGATACGTGTGCACTGCTCACGGCATCCTGACAGAGAGTGACAGGCCTCACCGCTCTTTCTCCAGATGTCAAAATCAGAACGGATGCGTTCCGCCGCGTTCCACTTCAAGACCATAGAGAGTATGGGCCATTTACACCAAATGCGCTCACCGCATGAAGACAAAAAATTATTCTCCAATTTTACCACGATAACTTTTAACAAACTAATAAACTGTGTAGGCTTAAAATACCTATAATGTACTAGAAAACACATTGATTATTCACCGTACCAACATTACAACAGAACGCAGCTTTAGGGCAAACCAGAAATTGACGTTATGTCACTGCTCGCCATCCTTCGCCGGTAGATGGCGCTGTGAGTCTCAAACGAGATATTTAGGAATGAAATTAACGCGTAACATACTGGTACTGCGTTTATTGTTGTCATGAATCATAATTGTGACTAATAAATAATAACTGAGTAGGTAAGCATTTTTATCCAAGAAGGTAACAATAAAATATTTACATAAACAGCCATTTTCAGTGTAAGTAGTAGCTTAGGTAATATGTATGTGTTTCAAACGACTTATACACGCTGTAAGAAGACCAGCGAACATGGTTCAAAATGATCACAAATCGGGATTTCCCACAATAATCTATTCCTATTTTGTATGTCACTATTATGGTTAAATCCGGTATTAGAAGAAAACGAGTTCATTTTCAACGGTTTTTGGCAACCCTGACTATAAATAGGCAACTCGGTGAGAAGTAGGGTGACCTCATTTCAATACTAGAATTGGCACAGGGCTCGACATTGTTAATTCGGCACCCCAATTTAATGACTGGCTGTAAATGAGAATCAAGGACTAATTTGTGGTAATAATATTATTAAGTACCTCTGTTTACCTAAATAGTTAAAATGATTTGAGGTTTCATGACGGCTGTTAAGCTCAGACAGTAATCACCTTTTGAGCGGTTTATTCCAATGTCTATGGAATTTTTTTTTTCTGATTCCCTCAAATAATTTCACAGAACTAAATTACTACACCTACCTACTTATAGAAATGAATGTCAATCTTTCTGAAACAATTGTATTATTTTTAATTGGATTTCTGTGTATGTATTCTCTTTAATATGTAATTTGCATATTCAGATTCAGACACATTCGAGACAAAACTATGCTACACTATATAAGTAATTTGATTGCATCGTATTTGTTTTAATTACCTACGGCAAGTACTAAACAGTAATTACTTAAGTATATGCATACGCATATAATGATTATGAAGGATCATAAAAACAATATGTAGGGTGTGTCGATGCAGATGGATAAAAACAACTATAAATTAGTATATTCAATAAATATCATTATAATAATATGAATGTTATCATGACCTTTAGAAGTCCACAGTTGCAATATGGATCTCAAGAGTTTTGTTTGCATCTCATGGCTTAACGTTTGATCTTCTTATATACCTTCACCACAACTGCAAACATTATATCCCTATAAATACTGAATTAAATATATACCATTACCAATTTATTTTCCATATGTGATCTGAATCAGATATTATGGTTTCCGGGAGCAAAAATACATTGAGTAATTATAGAAGTATAAATCAAAGATCGTCTCTTCAGATTAAAAATAGAAGGAATCATGCAACGAGTTTGAACAATCAAACAAAATAAGAATTTTCCAAATCGGTTTAACAATAAAATTACTAATCAACTTAAAAGAAAAACAATTTGAATTTAACAATACTGTTTTTTACGTTAAATAAAGGCAAAATCGTATTCATTTTTAACTAGTTCCCGTATTGAAATTTCTTAATCTTGGTAAGGTACGAGAAGTGCAAAACGAACTTTATACAACAGATTAGCAATTTGATCTTATTAGCCTTAATGGAAAATCGAAGTGTCTAGACTATCTTAAACTGTTGGTGTGGAGGAAGGAAGTGGACCATCAATTACTTAACTACGGATTTTTACTCTTTTCCTTAGCGTTTAGTTATGTCAAGGCACATTTTTAAGTGGTTTAATTCACGGATCATTATTCTTTATTGCTGACTTAATGATTTTATTAATTTGAGACCAAGTAATTAAAGTTATTTGAGTAAATAATTTCATAATCTGCAAGAGGAAACCTATTTTATTCCAAACCAGGCGATTGATTATAATACTTAAGTAATTGTAATTGAATGAAACTGCAATAATGTTGTTTGTATGAATAGCACAACAATGTATATATTTTATTTCTTGAACTCCACTATATTTGATCCTTAATTTTAGTAAGTACCTGCTTAGGTACTACCCTCCCCTCCCCTTCCTCTCTGGGCCCTTAGTGTCCTTAGGTATTATACCTAAGGATAGTAAAGAGAGAATCGAAATGTACAAAAGTATAGGTAAAGATAAAATGGCGACATGTCTCGGGAACCATATGCGACGCCCCATTGCCCTTCCAATTGAAGGGCAAAATCTATAAGACCTGTAAGACCTGTCGTCAATGTCTTCATGTATGGATCGGAATGTTGGGTCGCAAAGGTGACGGATGAAAAGAGATTGCATGTTACGGAGATGAGAATGTTGAGATTAGTGTTATGGAATGTGGTTCTTATACTTAATAAAATAGAATAGGATTAAAATCTCAACCATTATAAGAGTGAAATTCTAGGTAGTTGGATTGTTAAAAATAGAGTTTATTTTAATGTTTGTGTTGGTGCAGAATTAATGGTGAAATGGCGGGACAAATTCTATCTTCAATAATCGAATCATTTCTTATTAGGTACTTAATGAATATTTTTAAGATGTTATTTGAAAATTGTTTTTATTTATTTATGATAGGTAATTACTAAGGAATGAAGCTGTTGTCAAAATTGTAACGAAAGGGCGAGAAATTAAACGCAACTCAATTTTGACAGAAGTCAAACAAAATACCTATGACATTGACAATTAACCGACAAAGTTGATCACGTTGAGAATGGTGATGAGATGTTTGTTTATTTACTTTTACTTTGTATCCGGATTAGGTTAAAAACATCTTGCCGACACATGAATGTGCCTGGCGGCCTTGTGGTTATGGTGTGGTTATTGTTTGCGTGTTAAACTGAAAAGCCAATACGCGGGAATAATTTTTAATGTTGCTTTTATTCAATACATATCTCATTGTTGATAATATCATTGGTAAGTTAATTATATATGTGCCAGTCCAAATCTTCTTCTAGGAATCTTATTATGAGTTTAATTTACATACGTGAATTGCTTCTAAATACCCAAACAAACTATCAAGTTGGAATAATAAATAACTAAACTACACTGGTGTGCTTTTGAAGTACATGCTTACGAGTATTATGTTTATACACGTGACATTATACTCTGGTTCAGTTGTAAGCGTCAATATTAGATTGTCATACTATATGAAGTTTCTGGATGGCAAAATTCTGCTATGCTGTGGTCTAATTTATTGTTTTAATTCATCTGACTGTAACTGAGCATGCAAAATTGAAAACTGCCCGGTAATTCATTTTTTATATGAAGTGGAGGAAGGTGAATATAAATAAGTAAGAATATAGAACATGAAAGTACTCACTGCTCGGTTATAACACTACACTTAATTACAACCTTCTTTTTGCTGCCGAAAGATACTAAGTATATACTGTTACCTCACCTCATTTGAAGTAGGACATTGTACCACCTCATTTTTGGAAATGAGGTACTCCCTCAAACTCATTTTAATTTCATGTCCTACCCAACACTAGTTGAGATGGGCGAGTGGCGTGACAAGAATGGATCGGATAAAGAATGAGTATTGAGTGTATACGAGGAAGCCTGAAAGTAGCACCCACAGATAAGTTGAGAGCTAATCGCCTACAGTGAGTATGGCCCTGTTATGCGGAGGGATGAAAGTCATGTGACAAGGAAGGTATTAGGCACGAATGTGGAGGGATGCAAGAGGTGTAGGCCAAGGAAAATTGGATGGAATGCATGAGAGACGCTATGAAGAGGAAGGATGTGAGTGACGAGATGATGGGCGATAGAGAGGTATGGAAGGAAAAAACAAACTGCGCCGATCCCATCAAGTAAATGGGAAAAGTAGTATAGTACTTAGCACAAAACAAAAAAATCTTAACATGAATAATCAAATCCTATGATACCAAGTATATTCAACTTTGCTGTTTCTTTCAAATCCAGACTTAAAATAGAGTGAATATAAAATTAGACTGTCCCAAATTAGGTAACCGTAAGCTTGGCAGCACTACAAAAGCGGAAGTGCCTGTTTAGCTTATCTGCTGGCGCGACGAGTTTGAGGCCCCACCTGCTTAGCATTCGTATGGAAAACCCTTTAATTACACATACAAGGCGGATTACTACAAAGATAAATTACCAAGGAAATTATATGGATACTCTTAATTTTAATAGGAACTTCTAGTCATGTGGTCAAGATGATAGTTCTAGTTGAAACGTGTTTTCTGTTAGCTTTTGCTGGGTATTGATGGCCATTTGATTTATTTTTAACCCCCGACGGAACGGACGGCTGTTATAAGTTTAACGTGTGTATCTGTGTGTGTGTGTGTGTCTTTCTGTGGCATCGTAGCTGTTAAACGAGTGAACTGATTTGAATGCGGTTTTTTATTTGAAATCAGGTTTTCCAGCGATAGTTCTTTGATATGTTTCACCAAAATCGGTCCAGCCGTTTTTGAGATATTGAACTTTAAAATGAAATAGTCAGGGTTATTTCAACTTTTCTTAGTTGTCATCTATAAAGTAAGGAACTTACTTTGTTTGCATATTTATCCAAGATTTATGGTTGTAGTTAAGATGGCGATACTAAAAATTCATCGATCGATGATCGGTCGACTTCTCCCGAATAACCGATCTTAGGGCTCGTTGTTCGAAACCGACTGCACCCACCTATATTAACAAGTTACGTTGTTACAAAGCGCTTGTATTTTTTAACAACGACGGTGGCAAAGTTCGCGGCCTGCATAACGCAGACACCGTAGCCTATGGATGCTTGCGAACTCATAAGTAAGTAGTTATATAAAGGCATTTAAGTTACTTTTATGAGAGAATGACAGCAAATTGATCATCGTACACCACACCTAAAATTACATACTAACAATTCTGCTAAATATGCGGTCAACTCGCTAACTCTATTTACTTATATAGTTTGTTTTGCCATATGGAATATAGGTACCTATCATTGAAGCACGCCATGCTTTAACAATCACCAATAAATTACCTAAAAGTCCGTGACAGTTTAAAAAGTAGATATGACAAACGTAATGTTCTCATGCAACGCTTTATTTGTTAAAAATAGGTTTCTAGGTTAATACCTACAAATTACAATTGAATTAGAAACATTAGCTGCTCGTACGCTAGATGTCATATTTATCTACACACCCCAATTTATACCTAACGAAAAGGGAGCATGTTTAGATATATTGAGAACCTCTCCAGTAAATGTAGCTAATTTTGTTGAAGATTGTATTACAAATTACATTAAATTCAGACCGGAACGTATTCCAAATCTATGAGTGATTAATTAATACATAATACCTTACTTAGCTATTAAATAGGTATTAAGTACGATTTCAATAATTATCAAACCGGTATTATGAGTTATCATTATCACTAAAAGTTCTTTAAAAAAAAGTAAACAAGCCACTTGTTACACTCAAAGGATGCCTGTTTACGTTTTAATTAAATTAATTAGTAATAATTCACAATTCAATTTACCTACTTATCAAATTAAAACCGTTGAAATACCATCGCCAAAGCGTTCCCAGGCACACAATAACATTCTTTGTCTAAAATAAAATTAGCGCCCAGAGATATTCTAGTTGGGTCACTAAAATAACTAAAATTTTTAGCCGGTCGGCTTCGGTCAAAGGAGCATGCAAAAAGCAAAAACAAATGAAACTTACTTGCAATTCCGTTGAAATCTCCACTCGGCACGTATGCGTTCACAATATCCAAAATTTTAATTCAAGAATCAGGTGAAAACTACAGTTAATTTATCACGAAAGTTCACTTGTTTTGTTTACGTTCGTAAAGCATGACAGCTCGAACTTTGCGCGCATGCGTAATAACACTCGGTTGGTCGGCCGATGGTAGACTGACTGAACGTGAACTCGAAATGAACGAAACGGAACGAACGAACGAAATGCAGCGCAGTGTTGCCAGCGCTGGTAAAACAAAATTACCGAAATTCAATTCTGCAAATTTGTGCATAGGAACGTTTCTGTTTGTAATATCACTAATTGTGGAATATTGGAATTAAGCTTCTTATTATAAAAGTATTGATGAGCTAGGATTATAATGATACATTTTCATACATGTATTATATAGAACTTATTTGGATTTTATAAATGTTGTTTCATTATATACAAGTATAACATCTACGAGTATTCACTTAAACTTACTTCACTGTCAATATTGGTATATTAGAATAGTTTCAATAGTGTAGTTAAGGAATTTTTTAAATTCCGAAAATGTCGCCAGTTTGGCAACATTTGAGTGAGTAAAAGAGAGAAAATAATATAAACTACTTATGACTATGTATTTCTATAGTGGCTGAAGGGTAAATTGTAAATGTGTGAGTGAGCGCTCACGCATCTGTCGAGTAGGGTGTTTTGTTTGTAAAAAAAAAACATCAATGAATTTGAGCGTTCGCCACTATAGATTAGTTCTGTGGCGTTCGCCTTTGACGTAATTCGTATTATTTTTACCGGTGCGGTAAAAAATTACGTGTAGGTAACTAAGATGTAAAAAAAATTGTGAGACTTGATTTCCTACCTAATGTCGAAATTCGAGTAGGTTAGATGCCTACTCAATTCAATAACTCTTATACATATGTAGGTAGGTACTCTACAGAACATACCTACAAATGCTAACATTCATTACTTTACCCTAGGAATATTAGGAACAAAGTCAATCGATTCTTCAAACAGGGTCAACAATCTAAAATTCTACCTTGGTATTTAGTCTATAGTCAATGACATTTTTACTTAAAATATCATTGCCTATAGTATAGACGCTACTATAGATCGTAAATCCCGCCCGGGGTGATCAATTTTTCAATTTTTCATTTTCAATTGGAAATTAAGCTACTATAGATGTTAGACAGCCTGGTCCTGCATGGTAAAATACCTAAATATCTGCATAATATTACTGACTATTGTAGCCAATTCTGTCGTAGCTCAACAAATACATTTTAGAGGGAACCACCTAAACACGTAGACGTAGCTATTACAGACCTATACGTAGACACTCGCCAAGAGCAATCATTACCGGCAACTACCACATTGCACAAAATTCTTCCTACATCCCCACTCACATCAATCAAAACCCAACCGTACGTATCAGTGTTACGGTTCATTTCACTTCCTCCTTTTGTTTTATAGGTAGGTTACTTATAGGTGTGGGGATGGTCTTTTATTTTCAAACAGGATATCCTGGCAGGCGTCCCGTCGGTCGTTTCCGAGCATACGCTTCGTTAGGAGCGGTACCATAAAAAACCTAGCACGTGTAACGGACAAGTGGGGGTGAAATGAGCGTCAGAAGCAAAAGGTCTTATGTACAATCTATCTTACTGATAAATTTGACTATTGGGTACTGAGGTAATGTGGTTGAATAGTTGGCATTGGCAACCGAACTAGATTTAGAGCGACGTGACTAAAACCTCTAAAAAGTGAAGAGGCCGGTCTTTCGTTCGGAATTGACAAAAATTTGAAAGAGGTAATTTAGGTAGGTACAATCAGATTTATTTGCCAAACATGTGTAAAACAAAAACAAACTACTTAAGTGGGTACTAATACATTTTAGTACTTAATTATAAAAATATGTACATAGGTATATATTAGGTCAAAGCATTTCTAGCCGCTGTTAGTAAAGTCCACATATTATTGCAATAACAAAAGCTCTCAAACACGATATACGTATCTTAACTTCTTCACGTCTAAGTATAGAATAAAACATAGAACAACTAAAATGGACTATTTTTTTAATCTCCCTAAGTACTCGTACCTAAACTTAAACAATTAAATGACTCTCGGTCTCTCCAAAACAATACAGTCATGTCCAATCACTAATCAATTTTTCTAAGCGCACGACCAAAGAAGACGAATCCAAACAAAGCATTTCTACACCCACTCAAAGCAAGGCCCTTCACAAAAAAGGTGGCCCTTGGGACACTTGAGGCGCAATTATTAGCTCAGTAATGGGATTTTGCTGGTGTTTGCGCTACTGAGTATTTTTTTAGGATCTCGAGAATCCAGGTAAACAGGGCTGGGATGTTATTCACAATGACTGACCGTACCCCACGTCGGCGAACCAGTATAAGTCAGAACTCTAAATTCGGGTTGATAATATGAATGAATACCTACTTATCTGAGTCTATAAGCGGTGAGGTGGGGTGAAATTAATTTTGAATAAATACCAGCTGGAATCTCGCCTCAAGCTTCAACTAAGCCAGTGTTAGTCTGTTACTGCTTATGCGTAATTGTTCCAGATTTCGAGGTCCAGGCTCCAAATAGTGGAGTAATATTTGTATACTTACTGGGAAGAATGATGGTGCGAGTAGTAAGTAGTACCAGCTTGTGAATTGCATAGCAGTTGAGAAAGATTTTTGGACGATGGAACGGGACCGATTCCGGAGTGCTGTATACTGACGTCCGTCCTTATATTAGATGGTATTTGTATTGGACTGTGCGCTCGCTTTCTATCATGTCTCAGTATACGTTAGCGGAAGCAAGAAAGCTCTAATAAATTTAATTCTGATCTAATTTTATACGATAGTAGCATTCGGGAATCGAGCGTCTGGTATAGCCTGAATAAACTATTTGGTTTAATGGACACCATCAGAGTTGTTGTATAAATAAATCAGACGTAAAACTATGAATCATTAAAGGCCTTGTTGTGATTGAAAATATTGAAATAAGGTTTACCAAATGGTTGGTAATGGTTTAACTTGCTATTTAAGTAAGTAGGTGCCGAATCTACAACAATAAAATCAATTGTTTTTTTCACCCAGTGCCATGAATGTAGTACAGTACGATGTAGGTAATTCATTAGTTTCTACTACTGTTCCAAGTACGGACTATATAGAAGTAGAAAGCCGCTGCTGACTTAGAACCAAGTAAAAACGCGCCACAAAGTTCAAAATATAGAACTGGTAAAAGAAATTTCACACTCAATAGGGAATGGACTTCGTATGTAGCTTCAATTAAGAGGGTACGAACGAAAAGTTGGTGTTTTAGCAAACTCTAGGTTTTTTCAAAGGCCATATTTTTGTTCAAATGCTTACATTGTTGAAGTAAACTACTGTTTTGTATAGATGAACTCTTATTCTAGACCATAGCAATGCTATAATTATATTTCTATAAACAGTTATTTAAAACAACCAGGTTTTTGTCGACGTCTTTTCCAAAAACACGCGTCAGAGCTATCTTTTAGCTAAGATATTTCCATTTTAAACTTACAAAAATATTCTAATGTTTACTTTTTTCAGTAGGATATATAGTCTTTTAGTGCATAGCAATCGCAATAGTTCTAAAATATGCGTTTTTACTATTAAAAAAAAAGGTACAGAATGTCTAATTTGGTTTGGTTAAACATTTTTTTTTCACGTATTTGATGATGTTTTGAAAGTAAAATATTTTGTTATAAAACTACAGGAATTGATTTATTTTCTGTATTTTTTTCAACGCTCATAGATTAGCCATTTAATTTACTCCATTTTTTAAAAACCACTATATAACCGCGCGCGAAAACGTAGTTTGATCCATTACGCGCCGGGCCTTCCCAAAGAACGGACGTATCGCTCTCGTCGCTGCCTAAAGGTCGATGACCGAGCGTACCCGACACGCGCCTGAGCTTTAGTCCGTCCGCTACATATTGATACTTGGTAAGTAATATAACATGCTAAGTAAGTTTATTTATTTTCTTAAAGGACTAAAGCTTTTATTTAACTTGTACTGTTCTTATGTAAGTAAGTATATAAATAAATAAATTTGCGATCATTTTTTCAGCTAATTGCCGGTATCGGATTAAGCTGAAATTTGGCATACTTATGTAAGTTAGATAACAACACATTATCATGGTACCACCGAGCTGATCTGATGACGTAGACAGAAGGTGGCCATGGCAACTCCTAAACTACACAAGATAAACACGTCGTGTTTGAACTTATTCGAACCGTCTCAACAAGTAGTAGAGGATTGTCGAAAAAAGTAGTCAGCAATAAAATATTTTAACAAAAATTACTGTAAATGATGCACTAATCCTGATTGATTAGGCCCAAAAATATACATGTTTAAAGTGGACTGTATACAAATGACTGGTAGTTCCTCTCGTAAAATAACAGTGACTGACTCTACTCTAATTTTGGTGCCACCTTGGTTCTGCTTTTTCTTATGATTCGTAACAAGTAAAAGTGTTCGGACGGATTGTAAATGGTTTATATTGTTTATCACAGATTATGATCTTATTAAAACGTATTTTGAAGTTAACACTGTATATAATAAATTTACTTATTTATAATGACTTTAACACTGATTTTATCTAAATCTAGGACACAATGTCTAGATTCCTAAACTTTTCCTGAGCTGAGTTCCCAACGCACTTTTCTTTCTTGTTCTGGGTTTCTTCCTTGGAGTGTCTCTTCGGTACTGAGTGAAGTACGTTGCGAACTCACCTCCTTTCTTTCGTAATGGCTGACCGTAACGTGAGCACCATGAAATTGTGCACGCTACGAGGCGCTGTCCGAGTATAAATAGGGAATCTTACAAATCTCGCGGTTTTCCGCGGATTGCGGAGGCTGTGATTATCTCACTGGCCTGTACTAGGACTCATCGAGTCGGCGTTCGGTGTGGTCACACGTGACCCTTTATACTTGGACAGCGTCTTCCTAATATTGGCTCTGAGAGGGAAGAACGTTGTGTAAAAACGACTATTCTGAATTGATTCAATCTTAAGAAATTCGCTGCGCGACCATTTCTTAGTGCCTGTGATTCAAACAGGGCTTATAATATGCGCCTCAGCGCCTACTTTATATAATAAAAACCTTATTGTCTCAGAGTCAACTGTTTGTGAGTTAGCTCACAAAACATGCCATTTTCATAACGTAATTTCGATCTACGATCGATACATTTTACATTATTACGCAATCTTTCATTTTATTACGTATGGAAATTTCCAAGCATTATTGCGCAATCACTCGGATTGTGTCATAATACTTGCTGAAATGAATAAACTCGCCCTAAAGAGTTATTCCTTCCGCTTAGTGCGACAAGGTTCTAATATTTAAGTAAATAAGACAATATTTCTTAAATATTCCATTTTAAATAACAGGGTTACTCTTACATTTACCTAGCTAACGTCTTATCTTTATTTGTTTCTAAATTACGTGCTAGGTACATCAGGGGAGGGTAGGGTTTGTCGTCTACAATTACATTATTCACAGAAAATTATTTCCGTAATCCCACTAATATTATAAATGCGAAAGTTTAGATGTTTGGATGTTTGTTACTCAATCACGCAAAAACAGCTGAACAGATCAAGATGATTTTTTGTACACTAACAGTATGTAATCTGGATTCACTTATAGTATACTTTTCGTCCCGATAATTACCCTCAAAGGGATGAAATCGGGGGTGCAAATATGGTCTATGAAACGGGGTGATTTACATCCTCATACGCCATTCTAAGCTTTAAGTTCCAGCCAATTGGGAGTATAACGGCATGTCAATAAATTTAACGTAAGGCATAGCAGAATTTGACGTATTGTAAATAAGCTGATGTTTCGATATGTCAAAGCCGAAATATCATAATTCCTTCTGATTGATGACGCTATTTTTGAGCATAACCTTTTAGCAATTAGATCTATTATTGCGTGTAAATCAAAATAAATTTGCGATACTTTGGAATTGTTTGTCTTCATATGCTTAATTACAAAAACAGCTGCTTCAATGCAGTCTTTGTATCGTCGGTGTCCAATTTAATTTTGTCGTGTATTATTGTTTACGTAATAGGTGACCCTTCACACTATAATAACTGTTTGATATAAGAGATCACTTGGACTGGGCAGCCCAATCGTCAACATTGACGGTTGAAGCACCTTAGATCTATGCACAAAGTACAATATAAATACTGAGATAGAGATACCATTGAAATACTCTACATAGATCGTAGCGCCGTTGTGTATTTAGTAAGAACTAACCGCACGACCGCTGTATCCCTGTCACTTCAATATGCAAGTGCGATAGAGATAGCACCCAGTGACATCTGGTACAAACTAACATTTCCATAGAAAAATTCGTACTTCGAGCTGAAAGGCCCCTGGATCTATGCTTATCCGTATATATATATAATACAGCTGTAGAGGGTCGAAAATCTGTACATTGAAGATATTGGATAAATCAATGGAGTGATTGAAGGGCCCTGGGCATCGAAACAGAACATTTCAACAGTTTTAAGAATTCGTGTCTGTTTGTCTATCAATTTATATGTCTAGGCACTGTGACTCTCGGCCTTCAGCCTCACGTGCATTGCCGCTCTGCTTCGGGCCTTCGGCCCTCAGCCTTTCACTTCTCTCTGTATGAATGATCGGCATGAGGAGCCCGCTCTGTGTGAATGATCTGCCTTTGGACTCGCATGCCTTGCCCTTCTGCATCAGGCCTTCGGCCCTACATAAGGAGCCCGCTCTGTTGGGACTCTCGGCCTTCGGCCTCACGTGAATTGCCACTCTGCTTCAGGCCTTCGGCCCTACATAAGGAGCCCGCTCTGTTGGGACGCTCAGCCTTCGGCCTCGCGTGCGTGCCACACGGCTCCGGGCCTTCAGCCCTCAGCCTTATAAAAGGATCCCGCTCTATTTGAATGCTCGACCTTCGGCCTCGCGTGTCTCGCCTCGCTGCTTCAGGCCTTCGGTCCTCAACCTTACATAAGAAGCCCGCTCTGTATGAATACTCGGCCTTCCGCCTTCCGTGTTTTGCCACTCTGCTTACGGCCTTCGGCCATCATACTTACATGAAGAACCCGCTCTGTTGGGACGTTTTACGGAAGAACTGCGTAGCGAGACTTTTATCATTGTACATGCAATATTTTGTGCCCCGCCCACAGCCACTTAAGTTTAGCGATTTGGAAGGCTATATCGGACACTTTGGTTCTGCTGCGGATGGCCTCATTCCTGATGCGATCACGCAGAGAAACTCCCAACATAGCTCTCTCCATTGCTCTTTGGGCGACTTTGAGCCTTCTTATGAGGCCCATAGTAAGCGACCATGTTTAAGTGCCATATGTCATCACTGGCAACACACACTGGTCAAAGACTTTCGTCTTGAGACACTGCGAAATATTGGACGAAAAGATGTGCCGTAGCTTCCCGAACGCTGCCTAGCCGAGACGGATTCGACAATTAACTTCTTTCTCGAAGTTGGACCTACCTAACTGGACAGTCTGTCCTAGGTATATGTAATCAAAGTCACCCAAAGAGCAATGGAGAGGGCTATGCTGGGACTGGGAGTATCTCTGCGTGATGGCATCAGAAGTGAGGCCATCCGCAGTAGAACCAAAGTAACCGACATAGCCCTCCAAACCGCTAAAGTGGCAGTGGGTGGGGTAATATGCACGTAGAACCGTTGGCCGTTGGGGAGGAAAGGTTTTTGAGTGGCGACTACGTACCAGAAGGCGCAGCGTGGGTAGGCCCCCCACAAGGTGGACTGATGACCTGGTAAAGGTCGGAGGTGGCCGCTGGATGCGGATGGCAAAGGAACGGTCATTGTGGTACTCTTTGGGGGAGGCTTATGTCCAGCAGTGGATGTCTTTCGGCTGATATGATGATGATGATGATTCGTTTTGAAAAAAGGATCCCTATTTAAATTTGCCGAGCGCGGTAAAGAGCATTTCATATTAAATGTAATCATTTCTAAAGGGGGTGTAAAGAAGGGTGAAAGATGTATGGGAAAACAAATAATTCTAAAGCGAGAATGAGTTCTACGCAGACGAAGTCGCGGGCAAAAGCTAGTGGGCAATAAACGCAAATTATTTGGAACGAAAATATTCAATAATACTGCGGCCAGACAAGCAAAAAGGTAAATGCTACTAAATATTTTTTATACGTATTATGTTTATACTGCCTAGGGGTTATGTAAGTTGCAAACGTATATTTTTTTCTTTGAATAAATCATTCTCGGCTTGTTATCACGCTGCTGTCGTAGCATTTAACACCGGTAAGCTTCAAACCAACTTATACTAGTGGCTCCGTGAGTTGTAGACCTCGCATTTTTTTTTCCAAATGTCAAAATTTCGACCGAGAAATGCGACCTGTAGAGAAGAACATTCGGACATACATACGAAAAACATTTGTATATTTTTTCAAATTTCAAAATTTACAAAAACTGACTCGTTAAGAAAATTCTACATAACATTTCTGATGAGAAATGCGACCTGTAGAGGAGAAAATCCGGACAGACAGACATACGAAAGATTTTTTGTCGAAACCTGAAACGGAGACGCTTCGCTCCCTTCGCTCGCTTGGTCAATAAGACCAACTTTGACAAAAGTCCATAAAAGTTTTGGAATTGAAACGATGTGAGTTTTACCGTAGACGTAATCGTCGATCGGGCTTAAAGAAAAAAATCGTGACCTGAAATGGTGAAACCGGCCAAGTGCGTGTCCGACCACGTACAATAAGGGTTCCGTACCGACACCTCCTAATCTACATTTAAAACCACTATATAATACATTTAATCACAAACGATCGTATCTTCATAGGAAACTTACGACACTTACGCCTTTTTGTTTTGGCAAGACAGTTTTTCAGCAATGACTCAAAAACTGTTAAACCTATCTTGTTCAAACCAAAAATCGTTGAAAGGATTTACTAATGTATTATAATGTCAAAGTCGTAATAAATGTGTGTCCCCCTCTAATATCTAAACTTTTCGGTTTAAAATTTTGAAAAAAGTCTAGCTAGATGATGTACATTAATAATACTTTCAACGATTTTTAGTTGGAACAAGATAGGTTAAATGGTTTTTGAGTTATTGCTGAAAAACTGTCTTGCCAAAACAAAAGATCGTAAGTGTCGCGAGTTTCCTATGAAGATACGACCTTTTTTGATTCAATGTATTGTATAGTGGTTCTAAATGTAGATTAGGAGGTGTCGGTACGGAGCCCTTCTTTATGCGTGGTCCGACAGGCACTTGGCCGGTTTTATTTTGTAAAGATGTCATGTATAATTTTTTTTTTTATCATAAGGTCGTAATGGTAGGCTTTTCTCTTTGTCTAGGTTATTCTGTACAAATTAAACCATTTTCTTCCAGGTTTGCAAAAGGAGAGCTAACACCAGCTCTGCTCTGCGCAACTCGTTAAGTCTCACGTTTACTCGTACTCCTTAAGCAAAGTCGCGGCTATAATACTATTTAATACTATAAGTATTGATGTCATGGAAAAACGTGAATAAAATTAAATGATTAACAAAAACTTTATTTCGTTTTCAGCCAGAAAATATATGTCTATTTGCGGTGTGGACAGGAGTTTAAGACTGTAAGAATTAATAAAGCTGACCGGTTTTGGAAGGAGAAAAAGTTCTTTTATCAGAAATGTCTTTTCCCCGGAATGGTTCATGGGAGAAAAAGTAGGTCAATGCCAATTAGTAACATACGCACCTAGGAGACACTTAATAAGTGCGTATTTTAATAAAATAAAACATGTAAAACTCATCAGATTTTATTTTTTCCTAGCTCACTATAAAGTAAAAGTATAACAATGATCAAGAAGTGTCGGTTCAACCGGCGTCACTCGAACCGCACGCACACAGTAAACATTGTAGTGTGGGTGGTAATCATGGCCGCTCGCAGGCAATCGCGACTATGATGAGTTGTAACGAAATGTTTGTACCCTCTCACCAAGAAACAAGTGTACCTACTCGTAAAGAGGACATTAATTGGCTAGATAGGAAATTAGTCAATTATCGTCTTCTAGGTTTCGTCGTTATTAAAATCGCAACACCTCACCTCATCAGGGTGAACCATAACCAGAGTAAGTCAGACCTCCGATTACGCACTTTTTATTAGAAATCCCGGTCTAGACATACTATAGGGAGAGCGGTAAGAGTGGAACCGGCTGTAAAAATAAGGTATAGCTAAAAATATTAAGTCTTACTTTAAAAAAAGTGCTATTAAATTATAACCTTCTTGGATAGTAAAGTCGCTTTTTGAATGGACTAATTTTACCCAACTCGTTGCATTCAAATGTTTTCATGTAAGTATAGCACAAAGTTAATTGGGCTTCTAAGCCTGGCTGTTCACAACAATCACAACGTTACCTTAATCCACAAGCGGATCGACGGTTCAATAAGTTTTAGTCCAAAATTAGTAGTTAGCTCGGAATCGCTTGATGTAGGGGTGGTAAGTGGACGCTCCTCACGTCGTTTGACCAGTGGTTGGATCGAAGTTACGGAGGTCTAGAGTACAGGCTGACGCAGGTAGTGACCGGGCATGGCTGTTTCGGTCACTACCTGCACAGCGGACCTATGATGGTTGCCATTTTATCACTTATCGTCGTGGATAAGACATTCGTCACGCTCTGACAAGTATGCGAGTGCGAGAGTGACGGGCGTCTTATCCACGTCGATAAGTGATAAAATGGCAACCATCATACACCCGCTGGATAAATTTATCTTAATACCTCATCATCATCATCATCATCATGTCAGCCGAAAGACGTCCACTGCTGGACATAGGCCTCCCCCAAAGACTTCCACAATGACCGGTCCGGTCCGGTTGGGGCGGAAAGGTTCTTAATACCTATCACGTAAATATTGATGTGAATGATGAATATTGAAGCAAAATCCAATCGATTTTGAAATCCGCGATAAAATTGACATCTCAGTATTGTGATTATAATCACAGTGTAAAGGGCCCCATAAAGTGGAAGAAGGAAGAAACGGCGAGTAACACACCAAAAATTTTCCGTCAATCACATATGATACTCACATGATAATTAAACTAGTCGAGTTGGGGTTCGTTACATCTACGGAGTAATGAAAATTACAAAAAGAACAGGCAACAAAAAGCTCCCATTGAAAATTACAATTTTGACACATATCTAAATTAATGACGGCCTGCTTAGCCTAGTTGGTAGTGACACTGCCTCCGAAGCTAGAGGTACTAAATGTACCTACTATTACTTATTCTGTGGTACTAAGTATTATAAAATCTGTGCTAGAGGTCCCGGGTTCGAATGTATTTAAGTATGTATATCGTCGTCTAGTAGGTACCCATTACTTACAAGCTTTGCTTAGTTTGGGACTAGGTCGATTTTTATAAGATTGTCGCCCCCCCCAATATAAATATAAATAACTCTGCTAACGAAAATTTCAAATTTCAAATTAAAGGGAAAAGTTGAGAAATTAGGTGGTCCGAGCAGCAGGATTATTCGAGGAGGTAGATGTCGCTGTACGCCTCCCTTAGGTATTGTAAGAGGGAACCAGTGAAGAATTTCGTGCCCGAGCTTGATTATCCCGATCGCTCAGAGGCTAGAGCGATTGGCCGCGTAAGCCAGACGTGGCAGGTTCGAATCCTGCTCGAAGCACCAAAATTTTCCCTTTATTTTTGTATTTTCGTCATCACTCCACTGCTGGGTGGAGGTCTCCGCCTCCTCTCACGGATAAGTAACAAAGGTGGTTGTGAAGTCTCCAACCCACATTTGGTCAGCGTAGTTACTAATTTTCTCTCATCCGTATGACCGGTACGTTCAAGTCGCTAGCGACAAACGCATGCCAACATTGCTAACTAAGTAGGTAAATGAACTTACACAAGGTCACAAAAATTGTACGAATGATCTTTTGTGGACTAGATAACCACGTTAATTTAAATAGGTATGCCAATTAGGCATGTGTGAATAACGCTAGTTTTACGCTCGAGGTGATTTCGGTGGGAATAAAAGTAATGTAATCTGATTCATCATCATCATCATGTCAGCCGAAAGACGTCCACTGCTGACATAGGCCTCCTCCAAAGACTTCCACAATGGCCGGTCCTGCGCCACCCGCATCCAGCGGACACCCGCGACCTTCACCAGGTCATCAGTCCACCGTCACCGCCTGCCCACGCTACGCCTTCTGGTACGTGGTTGCCACTCGAGAACCTTTCCGCCCCAACGGCCATCGGTTCTACGTGCTAGTGTCGGAGGATGGGCAGCAGCATCCCTGGAGTGCGGTGGAGATACTGCGATCACCAACCCGCATGCCAAGCGTGGCGATTATGGAATTACCCTTTAATGATGTACACAAACAGGCCACGGCCCCGAGGTTCCGGCGACCCCCGGTACCCTGGTTCTGGTAGTGGCCAGAGTACTAGCGGGGTCAGGGGTGCGAAGAATCTCCGGTTAAGATCCGGCTACCACCACCGACGACATATGGCACTGAAACGTGGTCGCTTACTATGGGCCTCATAAGAAGGCTCAAAGTCACCCAAAGGGCAATGGAGAGAGCTATGTTGGGAGTTTCTCTGCGTGATCGCATCAGGAATGAGGCCATCCGCAGCAGATCCGCACCAAAGTGACCGATATAGCCTTCCGAATCGCTAAACTTAAGTGGCAGTGGGCGGGGCACATAGCACGTAATCTGATTATTTCGGATAAATAGGTAACTTGATTTTTTGAACCTAATGTAACAAACTCTTTGTAGATAACTCGAGTATCGATTTTAGACAGATGTTCCGCAATCCAATCTGATTTCAATATATAAGTAGTTACTTACAGGGTGTCTGGCAGGTCGTGTGCCAAATCATTAGGTTGGATATCCAACAGCAGTTATTACGAGTTAACTTTTTTTAATACCACGTCGGTGGCAAACAAGCGTGCCGCAGCCTATGGACGCCTGTTACTCCAGGGGTTTCAACTAGCTAAGTATTTTTGAAATCTTTCTGACGGTTTGTTTTGTTAGGTAATCAACCCGAAATGTTTTACTTGTGGTTGTTAATAGTATTTTGAAAGATAAGTAGGTAATCACTGTAAGGTGCAATTTAATTTTTTTTAACCGACTTCAAGATTTCAAATGAGGAGTTTATCAATTCGGTTGTGTTTTTTTGTTTGTTACTCCAGAACTCCGTCATTTCTTAATCGATTTTGACAATTCTATTTCTGATTGTAAGTATATATATCCAAGTTGGTCCTGTTTTTGTCAAAACGCAGTTTTGATGATGGGATCCATGAGGAATCGAGGGAACTCCTCAAATCTTAAAGGCAAACATATAGTGATTATTGTGTTTTATCAACAATTCAAGCATTTACATACAAAAATGTGACATGCTGATGATGATCAGAACAGAAATCTTCAACGAAGAAAAGTTCACGTTTGGTGATTTGTGACAAATCAGGAATTCAGGACAAATCATTTGTCCTCCTAGCTGTGTTTGTTAAGCCAGTTCTATTTTCACGATTATTTTCTGTCATGCTCGAGTTCTAATGATGGGATCCATGAGGAATCGAGGAAACTCCTCAAATGTGAAAGGCACACGTATAGTGATTTTAGTATTTTCATGCACTAATCAAGCATTTTCATTCAAAAAAGTGACATTTGATAAAGCGGAACTGCTGATGATGATCAGAACGGAACTCTTCAAAGACGTATAGTTCACGTTTGGCGAATTGTCCTCTTTGCTGTGTTTGTTAAACAAGTTACATTTTCAAGACAATAATTTGTCAAGCTCGAGTTCTGATGATGGGATCCATGAGGAATCGAGGGAACTCCTCAAATGTAAAAGGTATACGTATAGTGATTTTAGTATTTTCATAAACAAATCAAGCATTTACGTTTAAATAAGTGACATTTGATGAAGTGGAACTGCTGATGATGATCAGAATGGAACTCTTCAACGACGCATAGTTCACGGTTGGCGATGTGTTCTCTTCGTTATGTTTGTCAAGCAAGCTAGGTTTTCAATATACATTTTTGTCAAGCTTGAGTTCTGATGGAGGATTCCATTAGGAATTGAGGGTACTTAGTAGTCTTCTACCATTATTAACACACATATAGCCATTTTTATTTTATTGTATGGAATCTAAGAGTGCACCATCTAAGTATATAATCTTTCACCGGCCTCCCCCATTTAAGTCGGTTTTTTTTTTCTTTAAAATTATGTATTATTGTGTTTTAATCTTGCTGTATGTATTTATATTACAGTAGCGTAGTGTCAAATATTATTTATGTGTTGAATCAAATTAAGATTAGGCACTAAAGCTAGTATCCCTTTGGTGTTTCGATATACAAGTACATATTTACCGATATAGAAAATGACTATTGTTCAAGTAATTTGTTGTCGGATTCGGCGACGTAAGGCACATCATTCAATCAATAAAATGTATTGTAGCACAAAACGACAAGCCAAGGGACACCATTTAACCTTTGTAATTACTTGGTGGTGCTATTGCAACTATAATGTTTAAATACATCTTACAATCAGCATATGATGGTGAGCCTAAAGAAAGGACGCTTGCGACTCCAAAGTAGTGTTGGGTAGGCCATGAAATTAAAATGAGTTTGAGGGAGTACCTCATTTCCAAAAATGAGGTGGTACAATGTCCTACTTCAAATGAGGTGAGGTAACAGTATATACTTAGTATCTTTCGGCAGCAAAAACATGGTTGTAATTAAGTGTAGTGTTATAACCGCGCACTGAGTACTTTCATGTTCTATATTCTTACTTATTTATATTCACCTTCCTCCACTTCATATAAAAAATGAATTACCGGGCAGTTTTCAATTTTGCATGCTCAGTTACAGTCAGATGAATTAAAACAATAAATAAGACCACAGCATAGCAGAATTTTGTCATCCAGAAACTTCATATAGTATGACAATCTAATATTGACGCTTACTACTGAACCAGAGTATAATGTCACGTGTATAAACATAATACTCGTAAGCACGTACTTCAAAAGCACACCAGTGTAGTTTAGTTAGTTATTATTCCAACTTGATATAGGTAGTTTGTTTGGGTATTTAGAAGCAATTCACGTATGTAAATTAAACTCATAATAAGATTCCTTAAAAAAGATTTGGACTGGCACAAATATAATTAACTTACCAATGATATTATCAACAATGAGATATGTATTGAATAAAAGCAACATTAAAAATTATTCCCGCGTATTGGCTTTTCAGTTTAACACGCAAACAATAACCACACCACAACCACAAGGCATCCAGGCACATTCATGTGTCGGCAAGATGTTTTTAACCTAATCCGCCTCCGGATACAAAGTAAATAAACAAACAAACATCTCATCACCATTCTCAACGTGATCAACTTTGTCGGTTAATTGTCAATGTCATAGGCATCTTGTTTGACTTCTGTCAAATTTGAGTTGCGTTTAATTTCTCGCCCTTTCGTTACAATTTTGAAAACTGTTTCATTCCTTAGTAATTACCTATCATAAATAAATAAAAACAATTTTCAAATAACATCTTAAAGATATTCATTAAATACCTAATAAGAAATGATTCGATTTTTGAAGATAGAATTTGTCCCGCCATTTCACCATTAACTCTGCACCAACACCAACATTAAAATAAACTCTATTTTTAACAATCCAAATACCTAGAATTTCACTCTTATAATGGTTGAGATTTTAATCCTATTCTATTTTATTCAGTATAAGAACCACATTCCATATCCATATCCACAAATACAGTAAGTAAAAAGATTTCTAAACGTTCCGTCAGTTTCAAAAATTTGACCATTTGACGTAAATGCGTAAAATGTATGAAATCCTGCGGCGCTTACGACGTTTTTGTCAACGCATTGAGTATTGGTTGAGGTGTTTCATGTCCCACCTCACATCACACCGTACATTTTGGGGATCGCACTCGTTGTCATGTTAGAGTAAACATCCTCATTCACGCGCTCATTTTCGGTGTGATAGGCAGTGGGACAAATGAAGTTAGGCGTGAGTAGGAGTGTTGTAGTGGGACATGTGAAGTTAGGCACGAGGCGCGAGGCATATTGAGGTGTGATTGAGGTTTGAAGGATAAATGAAGCGCGAGTTGATGGACGAGCGAGTGAGTTGGTTCCTCGTGAGTTATGAAGTGTGACATTTTTGATACGCGAAGTGATGTGACAATTTAATGAAATGAGTATGACAAAAGAGGTGCCTCACGAGTGAGTAACCCAACACTACTCCAAAGGTGCTACCGCGTATATAAATAGGTATCAGCTTAATTCTCTGTCGCACTTGCATATTCGAGCGACAGAGAGGGAGATACTTCGTTTTCGGTTCGCGGTAGCGCCTCAGGAGAATCACAAATTGTGTTAACAGCTAAATATATATGTAGGTCAACACAGTGCAACGTCAGGAGCTGGAACACAACACTAGCGCCAAGTAGGTTAGTGGTGTTAATATGGCTGCGGTCTTCTTTACGAGTATGGTGAGGGTACTTCCCCAGTTGGGCTGCTCCATATATGAGCTAGATGATTCCGCCACGGTGCCCTACCTCTGTTCCTAGCTACACGATCCTTGGACGCGTACTTGGCAGAGTTGTATCAAACCAGGCCATTCAAAAAACGACTTTACAGACCTAAGAAGATTCAAAATATACTTAAGACTGCGCAGCACGTTCGGTTCTCCATACAAACGTATTTATGCTCTCATTTTAAAACGCCAGGCTAGAATAACATGAAACTTTGTATACACAATGGGATCCGGCATATCTAGGTTGAATCATAGTTTCTGTTGCTTGAAATTATAATGGAGAAAAAATACAGCGATTATTAAGGTTTTCATATAAGCCGTAAAAAACTCAAAAAGCCGCTGTATTTTTTTTCTTTTACCATTTTTAGCAACAGAAACTATGATCCGACCTAGATATGCCGGATCCCATTCTGTATACAAATTTTCATGTTATTCTAGCATGGCGTTTTAAAAGGAGAGCATAAATACGTTTGTATGGAGAACCGATCCACACCGATCGTACTTCGCCCTCTTAATGGCCATTTTATGAAATGTCGGACATTATTGTTGTTCTAATTTAATGGGCTCGGGCCACAAAGGGCACTAGAAAAACAAATACAAACTAAAGCCGATTGACTGCACCGTATATATTTTCGAATCTAATGACTTATCAGTTCTCATTTATCAGTATCTGTTGAGCCTTTGAGTAGTTACGACGGGATTTAGGAACGGCCATATACATTCATAAATACATACATTACTTACATACATACATTACATATACATACCTACAGTACAGGTCAAACACATAACCGTCCTTTTGTGCTTCGCCGCAGTCGGGTAAAAATAAATAATAACTTCTCTGACTTCTGTCGATCAGTTAAGCCTAATAAATATTAAAATGTAAGTCTGTCACTCAATCCCAATAATAGCAGAATTCCTAATGCATATACGTAACAATGATTAATACCTATAATTGCATAATAGCCAAATTCTCAGCTTCAGTACCTATCCAATGCAATTTACATTCAAAAGTGTAATGCTAACATTTCGCACGACTCCGCAGGTATGTATGCGATGAAGAGCCCCATTTTTAAACTAACAATTCAATTTCAATTTCTTGCAATCCCATCTCAATATCTGTGAGTCTCACTCTCACTCTAACTACTCTAACATTGTCACCCTCTCCCGTCATAGCCATACGGGAGAGGGTGACAATGCTATGCTCCAAGATAATTGTGTCCCTACTCGTATCGACCACCACCATATCAGCCAAAGGACGTCCCCTGCTGGACATAGGCCTCCCCCAAATTCACGGGGGACGTGCTATAACATAATATCTCCACCGCACTCCAGTTATACCTTATTTACACACTTATGCGACTTAGAACACAGGAATAGTGATAGTTTTAAGCCGCGCACACACTGTACTTGTATTATTTATTATGTAACACATTTAAGCTGCAAAATTAATGTTATTTCTTATTTTTGTTAATTATTGTTCTATTTTCTATTATATTTAGTATGTATATGTTAAATGTGTGCGCTCCCCGTGATCTCACTGATGGTCCCAACGGATGACCAGCGCTGGTTGCAATGCCAGCTTCATGCTGAGTTGGGACCATTTCGTGACATATTTTTGTTGTAGTTTTATTTTTCTTTTCTTTTATGTTTGTTTTAAGTCATGAATAAATGTTTTATTATTATTCTCTTTATTTTTCTTACAGCTTAAGTTAGGTTTTTTACAAAATATTTATAAAAGTAAAATATAATAATACACGTACAAAATATAAAAGCATTATAAAAAACCTAACCTAGAGTGCCGCCGGCAGCGAGCCGGGGCCTAAGCTACCGGTGGTTAGGGCGACAGAGAGAGGAACCTCCGGACTATCCGCGCCCGCGCCGTGTCCAGGAGTACCGCCTTCTGTATTTGACCCTTGACCCAACCATCTAGCGAGAGTCTCTTGAGATGTTGGTCGAGACTCTTCGCAATTAGACCGTTCGCAGAGACGACTATCGGGCCAATGATTGTCGAATCAACATCCCACATGGCGGTTATCTCGTGTGCCAGGTCTAGACCTAGCAAGTACCTAGGTACTTGCTACCCTTGTCCTTCTCGGCCTTCACGAGGTTCTCATCATGGGGGACGGTGATGTCGACGAGCACTGCCTGGCGCTTCAATCGATCTGTCAGCACGATATCAGGTTTGTTGGCTATAATAGTCCTATCCGTGATGACAGATCGATCCCAATAGAGCGTAGCACGACCATTTTCGAGAACTGGCGCGGGTGTGTACTTATAGTACGGCACTTCGAAGTCCACAAGCACAAGACCGTACAGAAGAGCAAGCTGCTGGTGAATAATCTTGGCTACCAAGTTATGTCTGTGCAAGTACTCACCGTTAGCAAGATGACCACAACCGGAAATGATATACCTGAGCGACTCTCCGGGACGGCGGCATGCCCGACAAATGTCGACCGTATATACCGTCCTTCAGGATATACCTCGGGTAGTTGTTCGTCATGATAACTTCGTCCGCAATTGCACAGACAAAACCTTCGGTTTCTGCAAAGAGATCCCCGAAACGTAGCCAGTTCACCGACGCGAGCAGGTCTACGTCGGGCCCCGTAAGAGCCTTGTAGAACCGCCCATGTAGCTCCTTACTCTTCCATACCGCCCTGCGGTCCTCGGTGCTTAGTACTTGAAGTCTGCGCCAGTTCTTGTTAGCCATGGATAACGGGGTGAAAGATGCGTCTACTGCCACTACGTCACGATGCATCCCACATTTGCTATTTATGAAATAATCCCTGAGACTACACACCTCGCGGTTGTGTAGGTCTTTGGCATTTAAGAAGCCGCAACCTCCTAATTTCCGCGGGATGTACAGTCTCGTAACAGACGATCGTGGGTGTAGCATACGGTGCACAGTGAGCAGTACACGCACCCTTCGATCCAGGAAATCGAGCTCAGTCTGAGTCCACCTTAATATGCCAAATGAGTATGTGAGCAAGGGCATCACCCTTATTATTATTATTATTACTTATGCGAGTTTCACTACATTGCGCGATTTGGCAGATCGATAGAACTCATTATACGACGGTAACCCGCAACGCAACTAGCATGCAAGGCTCGTATGTGTGCACAGACACCTTTAGACGTCGAATAACAAAAATGACGAACTTTTCACTATGAAGGAAACGGAAAATAACGTTCCCCAAGAATAAGCTATTACATGGCTAACAGGCTCCAATAACGCCCTTGTTATTTTACAATATAATTTCCTAGAATAATCTAAACCTCTTTGAACTGAGGAAAGTAATTTCCAAGTTAATATCTCGTATAAATTTAGATGCAAAATGCAAGAGTTTCCGGGAACCAGTGGAAAGGCTACGGGAAATAATTATACTTAAAAATATACAAATTTGCTCCTTAGCGGGCTTAAGTTCCCATTTGCACTTTTTATCTTGTGTGACATGTATATAATGTTCCTTTTATTATACGTAAGTACAGGCATTTACCTTATACATCCGACATCAAAGATGTTAGGGGACTTTTTTTTTTTACACAAATCGAACTAGTCCCATAGTAAACTCAATAAGGCTTGTGTTATGGGTACTAGACGACGATATATTTAATAGATATATACTTAAATACATAGAAAACATCCAAGTCTCACGAACAAATGTTTCTGCTCACAGTAACAAATGCCCTTACCGGGATTCGAACCCGGGACCTCTAGCTTCGGAGGCAGTGTCACTACCAACTAGGCTAAACAGGCCGACAAAAAGATATGTATGCAAGGATATCTACAAACCAATGTAAATTTTGTAAATTTTAGGGTTCCACTTCCAAAGTAAGTCTATAGTCTGAAGGCTATAGTTTTGTCATGCCGTCTGTTCTTTTGTGCGTTCAATATATACCTAGCCGTTCTTGCTATCAAGCTGTCATTTGAAATGGGTTCTTCATATCAAACACGTTGACAAAAATAGTAGAATAAAATCCCGAAGTCGTCAAGTGACCTCTACACCCGCCAGCTAAACGGTTGCTACTGCTACCGCGAGGGTTTGTTAAAACAACATAGTAAATTTAAAAGGACAACTATCACACAGCTAACTTACTATTATCGAAAATTGCGAATGAGTTGTAGCCGAACTTAAAATATGTACTATCTAGCCGCTTTTTCTTCTGGAACACCCCTATAGTAGTCAAATATTTTGAGACAGGGATGCTGCCATCGAATAGACATACATTGTTGTGTTTGTGTAAATATAATGGGATCGTTGAAGCAAAAGTAATAGATAAACCCACAAGGGTATAATACTTGTGAATGCTTATTGCTTGGAAAGCACTTAAGAGTACCTACCCTATGTAGGAAAGTTTCAAGTATTTCAGATTAAAAAAACAGTTGGTTTACTCTATTAATTAATTATGAAATGTCAAGTAGTTATTGTGTAGGTATAAATCACTGGGACAGTCAGCATCAAAAGAAGCTACGCATTTGAAAACTTCAAAAGTCTTTATTGTAAGGTTTTAACACTTTCACACGCGTAGCTACTTTTAATGCTGACTGGACGTTTGTCCCTAATTCGTAGGTATTATTATAAATTTGATTGAAATCTATTGTTTAACCTCGTCCTGCCCACGCAATTTTAAAGAAACTTCCGGATGCTGCCCAATGTTCTCAATTAAGCACACTTTTATTTTAGTAGGCCCTGCCCAACACAAGTAGGATTTTTTATACTATTTTTTAGGGTACAAGGCTTATGTTTTTAATGGGATGAGCTAGTTTTTAAGCCCATAATCTTTTGTTCTTTTTTGAGCTCTTTGGGCAGAATTGCCAAAGTTGCCTTAATTATTTTGACATTTATTGAGAACTTTGGGCACAATCTTCACGATTATAATTTATTTATTTATTGGTCATCCGCGGTCAATTAAATTAAACTATTATAGTTGCCATCGTATTTGTATACTAAAAAAGGTTGAAATTAAAGGCAACATTAATAAAAACTTATTTCTTCCTCAGAAGACCGGAACTTAAAGTATAACATAATCATATATCCCTTTTCTACATAAAATAACTTATAAAAATATGCATCTTGCTGCTAACTATCACTGTCACATTTTAAATTTAAAAATAATGAGATCAATGAAAACAGCTACTTTTTGCTCATCGCAGATGGAAAACATAATTTTGTAATTCCATAAATAACGCGTCACTGCCACAATCAAAACAAAATTTACGACACCTCATACATTAAATTTTATCAAGCCATTTGGGCTATAGGGCATACCAAAAAATATGCGTACCAACATACACACAAACGTAAATACAAACTGGTGAATTGACATACTTACATTTGCAAAATATCACTATCTTTCCTTCGTCTGTTAAGTAATAATAAAACATTACTGTAGTTATTTCTGCCCAATGTGATTGATTAATCAAGAACACTTTTCGATAAGTAGCCTTGAAAAATCTTAATTTACCATTGCTTCAATAATAAAGTATTTTTTTACAAATTAGAACTATTTAGCATTAATTTACAATAATATTCATATAAAATACATGCATGATTACCACGAAAAATAGGGATCAAACTCACCTCTCCTGCTAAGTTGCGTCAGTGTCAACACGTGGCGTGACGCAGATCGTCAAGCCCGAGCAAGTTCAGCCCGAGTCATCATTTACCTATTAGCCAATACTCCAACCAATCAGTACAAATCGTAAAGTGCGAAACGTTCGAGCACTAAGCGGTAAATTTGAATATGTGATTAATTGAGCACATTGGGCAGAATCTGGAAGCTTATTTAAAAACTTTCGGGCAGGAACCACTAAATCAAAAGTGTTCTTAATTGAGTATATTGCCAAGTATGCTTTAGATTACTAAAGTGTATACATACCTACACGATGTCACTACGAGTATAATAGGAGCAAAAAATTAAAAGGGCGCTTCCTTAGAGCATCTGCAAATAAACTCTTGTGCCCATAAAAATGTTTTTTTTTTCAGTTCGGAGAAATTTTGAAGTAAAATTATGACTTCATGGTTTCAAAATCCAATTTTAAAACCACGAGGTTATGTATGTATGTAAACACTTTATTGTGTACAATAAAGTGCTGTCGGTGAAGACGACAACCACGCATCGCATATTATTAATATTGAACTTGGCTCCCATGTTTACATTTATGTTTTTGATGGGATATCATTACTTTTTGTTAAACTTCACCAAAAGGTGCTTTTCAAGAGCAAAAGCACCACCAACACCACCATATCAGCCCTAGGACGTCCACTGCTGGACATAGGCCTCCCCCAATTTCATGGGGGGTACATGCCATAATCGCCACAAATCGCCGCGAGCGAAAGCACAAATTCCCTCAATTAACCCAGGACCCTATGATTAGATTCTGATCTAATGACAATGGGACAAGGAAAGTACACCTTTTCACACAAACAAATATTTTTTCAAATCGGCTAATAAACGACGGGAGTCCTGAAGTAACGAGCATAAATAAAAATAATAATGATAAAAATAAAAAAAAAACACTACTAGGTAGTAACTAATTTTTTTATGTGTAAACACACAATTACCAAGCTGGATGCCAAATTTCACTTTTCTAGGTCACCTGGAAGTGAGTTAGGTTTTTGATTACTAGTCAGTCAGTCAGTAGTAAAAATGCCCAGGACCTCTATGCAGTATGTTATAATACTATAAAAGCTTTAGGATATTTAAGAAAACTGCCAAGATAAAGCTAAAAATGCATTAAGCCGCAGTAAATTAGTTTTACTGTAAACGATCTAGTGCCAAACTTGGCAACTTTTCAGATAATCTACGGAACTTGGCGCCCATTTAGATCTCAATTCTTTTCTCGGTGAACTTGGCTGCCATTATCACATTTATGTTTTGATGGGATATCATTACTTTTTGTCAAACTTCATCCAATGGTGCTTTCCCAGAGCGAATGCACGAGTTACTATACAAAATACCCAAACCGCTACAGGTGCGCCTAAAATATTTTAATATTTCCCTCGATTTCTCCAGGACTCTATGATCAGATTCTGACCCGATGACAATGGGACCACCGCGGAAGTATATCGTTTCTAACAAAAAATGAATTTTCCAAATCGGTTAATAAATGACGGAGTTCTGAGGTAACTAGCATAAATAATAATAATAATAATAATAAAACTAATAATAAAATCACTGTTTTCTGATTTTTTCTGGTGTATACACATAATTACCAAGCTGCATGTCAAATTTCAGCTTTCTGGGTCATCTGGAAGTGGGTTAGGTTTTTGATTACTACTCAGTCAGTCAGTCAGTTAGTCAGTCAGTGGGAAAAATGCCGTTTTTTGGAATTTAATATCTCAATAACTATTAAACCTATTTGTTCTAGAGGATCTTAATATATGTACCAAATTTCATGTTTTTATGTTAGATAGATTTGGGGTTATTGGGGGGTCAAAAGTAGCTCCAAACGGTTCGTGTAATATAACACACGGCTGCTGTCCGCCAGTTCCTGGGAGGAACTTGGCTGGACACGCTGCCACGTGTCTAGATAAATCGGTAGTTTTAATTAACGATTGTTATTAGAATACGAGTAGGTATTGAAAAAATGTATTACAAATTATACCTATACAAAAAAATTCATGAACTCTTATGAACTTGGTGAATTGAAAATATAAATTGTTACTAAAATCAGCGAAGCACCAAAATTCAGACAGAAAGATTTCGCATGCATAATAAGATACACAAAAGACACGACTCCGATTGTCCCATTAAGATTTCTTTGTAGTTTTTGCAACGATATCCAACAATACAATTTATTTATGACATGCTCCAAGGTGCATTGTCTTCTGTACTTGAGTTGTGTGGTGTGGTGAGGAAAAACGTGTTATTTTTTTGGTATACGATCTCAAAAACATTGATTTCATGCCCTGGCTCTCAAATCCCCTCTCTTTATGAAACTTCGCCTTTGTTCAATGTAGAGTTATTGAATTGGAGACTTTTGAAAATATCTTAGCAACCTTATGCCCTAACGACCAAGTTGTGCCTTATGCCAAAACGACGGTGTCCGTGTACATATTTTCGAACTCGACGTAAGAAACTCGGCGAGGTATCATTTTTTCAAAACAATATACAAATATAAAAAGCTAGTGTGCAATATATTAGAGAAGCCGACCAGAGAGACAGTGCATGATATTCTTCACTGTTCTATGTAAGAGTATTATCTGTATTATATTATAACATTTATAACGCCTATCATTGTGTATTACATATACTTATACATATAACGTCCCAATGCTGGGTTTCGGTACTAGCATCGTCTCCTGGACTAGAGAAAATGCCGGCTGCATGATGTCGGTAAAATTGTGGAGCAAAAAGTAGTCGAAAAGCACAGAGAGAGAGAGAGAGTTTAACAATTCTTTACCCGACTGCGTTTGGAAGTAATTTTCGGATATTTTGTAGTGGTTATTATTCATTTTTGTTAAAATGGACTACAGTAAACACCTTAGAAAATGTCACTTATGCGACCACTAAAGTCAGAACGGAACGGGTGAAACGAGGGAACTGAGAAGTGCCTTTCGTATGTACAAAACAGCAACTAGTATTCTGATATTTCGTGCAGTGTTTGTGCTGGTACGATAGAATAATTTGAGGTTTAGTGGTGCTGTTCACCGGGTATAGTTCTCTCTGTGTCAGTACTTTATGAAATTGCTGTTGCTGTTATTTTCCCGTTTGTGGATAACCGATTGAGAGAAGTTTTATGATGTAGAGATACATGTTCAATTTAAGAATCTATGTAGGCATATATGTGTTACAGATACAAATCAAGCGGGCCCCCTATTTATAACTGGCGTCCTTATGCTTAAAAATAAATTATTATTGATAACGTCTGGGCTTTGCCGCAAGTGTGACAACTGTCACATTTTGGAAATACAGGCGCCGCGAAACACTTTGAATTGTGAAATAGGATCGCAACCGATTAATCTAATACCTAATAGCAGACGTCCTTATACAATCAATACCAATTTTATGCCTGTGAGTTTGTTGATTTATAAATAACTCTCACCTAAAATTAACATGTAAACTTGTGACTGCAACATACTAAACATAAGACATACAGACAGCTAAGATAGTGCAAAGCAGATTTAAAAAAAACCTCTGCCCGATCGGGTTAACCTAGCAGAGTTTCATGTACCAGGTCTAGTACCTTTCACTTTCAGATAATTTTAGCAATCCTTCTTCAACATGATAGATTTTATACATATAATCTGTGACGATAGCACTAAAAGAATTTAAAGTAATGACTAAAATGTGACTAAGCATGGACACTTTACGAGATATAAATGGAAGCTTTTATTTATATCTCGGTGTAGAATAAATACCTAAGTAGACGATACTATGAAATTTGAATAACCACCTATTACTATGCATTACCGGCTGACCTATTTAAACTTTCACTATACGTACTTTACTTACCTACATATACCTAAAGGAAGGTATGCCACCCACGACTATTGTTCTTTCAGAATATACCGGATATAATTCCAAGTTCCGGAGTCAAGTTGACAACAATGGTCTTTGATTCAGAATAATTCTATTCTTTCTTTCCGAAGGATCAGCTGTAGGATACGAGTATGTATCAATGAAATTAAGTATGTATTAATTTATTACATATTTCGATATTTACTATTTTTCAGATCCCACTTAAATGCGTTTTATCTGAGAATAAGAATCAAAGTACATTGGAAAGTCAGCTTGATTTAAAGTAACTATAAGAAAACGGGCAAGGTTACAGAGTGTTAATTGAAACAAATAGATTTAATTACAGTTCCAAGTTACGATTCCTTGATAATTAAGTAGTTCTTCTGCTGTCTATTAGTTCTAGTTCCGACATATACCTAATAGTCTAATTAATTCATTAAGATTGATAACACTTAAGTATGTAATAGGTCATCATCATCATCATCATCATATCAGCCGAAAGACGTCCACTGCTGGACATAGGCCTCCCGTAAAGAGTGCCAAAACGACCGGTCCTGCACCACCCGCACCCAGCAGACTCCTGCGTCCTTTACCAGGCCATCAGTCCACCTTGTTGGGGGGCCTGCCCACGCTGCGCCTTCCAGTGCGTGGTCGCTAATCGAGAACCTTTCCGCCCCAACGGCCATCGGTTCTACGTGCAATGTACCCCGCCCACGCACACTTGAGTTACCTAGCTATTTTGTGCTTGAGTTTAGAGATTCGGAGGGCTATATTTATGCTGAGGGGAGACCCTTTCGTGACGAATTACGATTTTTATTTTATTTTTTTATTGTATACTAATTATTTTTGGTTACGAATAAATATTTTTCTTCTTTTCTTCTTCTTCTTCATATCGGATACTTTGGTTCTACTGCGGATAACCTCATTTCTGATGCGGTCGCGCAAAGATACTCCCAGCATAGCCGTCTCCGTAGCTCTTTGGGTGTAATAGGTAGCAGGATATTATGGCAATGTTTACACATTGATAAGTGATTAGTGCGAGACCATACAAAAGCTATATGCAAATAATCTGAGATGATCCTATTCTGTGAATTATAAAACAATACAACCGCAGCCTTTTGATATTCCTTAGATTGAGTAGACAAGATCTCGTCCTTTCCATCCCATTGAATAAGTTTGCATATCTCATGCGGAGAGTAAATTCGCCGTTACCTATGTATTGCGCGTAATCGCGTAGAACATGTTTACCATGTATTAATAGAATGTGTTCGGAACGACGCAGCTAGGTTATATTGCATTACGCAATAGCTATTTGAGCAATCCAATGTCTGATGTGGTTAGAAATATTTTAGCCAAGAGGGTCTGAAGAACAGATAAATTTGTATAAGTGTTCTTAAGTTAAGTAATTCAAATTTTGTTAATTAAAATTATAAGAGGCTTCTGTCGAGCGACATATTCATCAAATGAAAAAAAAAACACTTATACTAATAAAAGTGTCCACTAAACAAAATGTATATTAATATTAATATCTGAGTGCAGCGCGAAGTGTTGCCCCTACAGAAAAGAATACCACAAAGCATTTAAGTGTTTGATTGCTGTGCAACTAATGTCAGGCGTTGATATATGTAGCACGGTTGTGGTGATTGTTTAATTATCATAAGCCCATTCAGCTAACCCGTAGAAAACTAAAATATGATAATGGTAAGTAATTATAGTATCTGCCGATCTTGGGTATTGCCAGTGTAAAACGAAGACACAGTTCGCTGAAAAGATACTACGTTTTTGCTGACATATTTTCTTTCGTTATTCTTAATATTTATTTCTTCTTAAACTAGTGCCTACGCCAATTCTTGGGATTCGGTAGCGGACCCCAGGCATCCTGCAGGATGCAACTGTACTGGGAATAACTCTTGGAGAATGATGATTCTTATATTTATTTCTTCCTTACGTACTCGTAATTAGGCAGCTGGCACCCTGGATCTAATCTAATCACCTAAATAATTCCAAGCACGCTAAAATCTGCACACATTACCATCATTCCAAAAGAATTTCACGCGCTTCAACCGTTCACCACGGCGTTACATATTAGATTTCCCCTTTTCTCCCAAGTCCTGGAAATGACGTCGAGGAGACAATTTCTCAAATTGGTTTCACTTCGAGCACCCTGAGTGTGAGGTTTCTTTGGTTAGGCTCGGCTCGTGTTTTGAATATAAACTACTCTAGCCAGCCAAAATCAATACGGTACCTCGGAAAATGACGTAAGGTCGTTCGGTACAATGGAAACGAGTCATGGTGTGAACGCTTCGATCAAATATTGGCATTGGCAAGGAATTATGTCAAAGGCATATGTTTTTTTGAAAAGAGTCAGGCCAAGTGAAAGGTAGATGGATTGCATGAGAGGCGACAATATAAATAGAAAAAGATTGATTGATTAAAGTGAGTGATTACCTACCTACTATAGAGAGGTGTAGAATTGTAGATATAAAACTACGTTACTGGGTAAAATAATGCCTATAATACACCCAAAGGATCAGTCGCCCTGGATATTGCTAATACTGAGTAATAGGCGTGCTCGTAGGCATAATATCCACTCACTTGCTTTGATTTTTGAGTTGAACTCTATTCCCTTGTAATACGGCTGATGGCTGGTAACCATTGTTACCAAAAGCAAGTGAGTGGATATGCACTCTACAAGAAGTACGAGTGTTGTGTTCTTGGTGGTACGGTCGCCATACTCGTAGTTACTGGCGGGTGCGTTATTTGCTGCTTTAACTGTCAACACAACGAATCCTCAAATCAATAAAGGTTCGGCAACGCTATAGTGACTCCTTTGGAGTTTTAAGCAAACTGATGCGAAACCGTGACCTATATGTATAACATATAGGTCACGGTTCCGCATCAGTTTGTCAACCGGCCGCATGCCGTATGATATATACAATATATTACCAGTTTTCGTTAGCTAATTATTCTTATCTTAATCGAAAATATCCTCAAAGAAGCTCCATAGTGTAATCTAGGCTTATTTAATGAAGCCCGGCACATGAATAACTATATAACGATATACGATTACGTGAAGGATAATAGGAAGACAAAGCGAGCCTTGTATTCCTTGAGCCGTATGCGGACTGGATGTTGAAACCAATTAAATAATAGATTTATTTCTATTGTCCTGAACATGAACCGTACTTGTGACATGACCCTGTATATCTGTATCTAAGCATGACTACATGACATTAATGAAATTAAGAATAGCACATACTTGCCGACGTTTTGGGTGTATTTTGTACTAAAGCGGAGCTGGGTGAAATCGAGTTATGACATTTCACGGATTCAAATTTTGCTCATCTGCGCGTGTTGGTTTCAATTAGGGTACCACTTTTGATATCATAAGATATCGCTGTTAATATCGTTCTGATCATTTTTAAGATATCGCTTGAGATATCACTTTTGAGATTGTTCTGATCATTTAGGATATCGCTTTTGATATCGTTTTGATCATTCCTAGGATATCACTTTTGATATCGCTCTGATCATCCCTAGGATATTCCTTTTGAAATTGTTCTGAAAACCTCGAGGATATTAGAGTTAGAGTTAACCAAGTTGGAGGCCTCCGGGCGGCTTGAGACTTCTAACAGTCAAGTTGCCCACTCACTTAACAAGCCTAATCCCAATAAGGTCTAGTTTCCCCCTCGGGTTGGAAGGTCAGATGGCAGTCGCTTCCGTAAAAACTAGTGCCTACTACAATTCTCGGGATTAGGTAGCGGACCCCAGGCATCCTTCAGGATGCAACTGTACTGGGAATAACGCTAGGAGGATGATGATGAATCTCGAGTATATCGCTTTTGATATAATTCTGATTATCCCTAAGATATCACTTTTGATATCGTTCTGATCATCCTTAAGATATCGCTTTTGATATAATACTGATCATTCCTAGGATATCACTTATGGTATCGTTCTGATCATCCCTAGGATATCCATTTTAATATTTTTTTGATCATCCCTTGGATAGGTATACCGTTTAATATCGTTCTGAATGTTCTGATCATTCCGAAGATATCGCTTTTGATATCCCTTTTGATACTGTTCTGATCATCCCTAAGATATCACTATTGAGATTGCTTTGATCCTTTTTGATCGAGTTGTCTTAAACGCGAGATGCCAATGGGGGCGATATACCTAAACATGAGCTTTGACTAAAAAGCTGTTAACCCAAAACGAAAGTAGCCGATGAAGCAGTATGCCTCAAATGTGAAACTGACTAAGAAGCAGTTTGTATAAATTCTAATTAGCTGTAAATAGATAATTAATATCATTTATTTATGTACAAAGAAAATATATACAAGAACACTTAACCAAAATAATAAAAATACTAACTTAAATCTAAAACAGGCCCTTGAGGCATTGTACCGAAGATGCTGGCGGCATTTCCTTGCTGTATCGCAATGCTGATACGTTGAGCGAGGAAACCGCCAGCTCTTTGGTCACCAGTTACGTCAACCAGAGACGCTTCGCAATTTCTGCAAATAACTTGTGCGCGCTGGGACCCCATGGAAAAAGATATCTGTAAATTAGTTTGCCTGAAATACAAGATGATTAAAAAACGATGTGGGAAATACGTGCGTTTACTGGAGTTTGCAAAGCCTTTAATACGTAAACGTTCCATGTCCCCCATACATAGGGTAAAATTGCCTAAGATATCGCTTTTGATGCTTCCGTCGCAAAACATTCGCAAAACATGATAATCTCAAAACATGACAATCGCAAAACATGATAATATCGAAACATGACAATCGCAAAACATGATAATCTCAAAACATGACAATCGCAAAACATGATAATATCGAAACATGACAATCGCAAAATATGATAATCTCAAATGAATATGATCTTTAGCGACGGAAGGGCCCCAACACACCACAGCGACAATTGTCGCAATTACACTAAATCATATTAAAAATATTTCCTCTTTAATTCTAAGCTATTCAGGCCGGCTATACTTCCTTCTAATTATGAAATAATAAATATAAGGAAATGTTATCTCTTGGTACTGTCATTATTTGTTCAGTCATTATTTGCTTGTGATAGTTGTGATGTAAAAAATGGATAATAGTGAAATTAAATTTATAAAAAGTAAAAAAAATAAACGTGTCCTATTACATGGAGGATATTGGTACAATTGTTATCGGACGCTCCGGTTGTGGAATGAGCTCCCTGCTGAGGTTTTCCCGAGGAACTACAGTATGGGATTCTTCAAGAAAAGAGTGTATATGACCGCTTACCATCAGGCGGGACGTACGCTTGTTAGCCACCGACGTGGTATAAAAATAAAGTTTTGATATCATTCTGATTATCCATAAGATATCAATTTTGATATCGTTCTGATCATCTATAGAATTTCGCTTGTGACATCGTTCTGATCATTTATTTATTTATTTATTTATTGCACGGGACACCAACAGGGTACATAAGGTAATATAATAATTGTTTATGGCATAAAGTGTGAGGGGGCTTACGTACCCCAATTATAGGTGAACACATCTTTTTTTTTTCGTCATCCCTAGGATATCCCTTTTAATGTCTTTCTGATCATCCCTTGGATATCCCTTTTGATATCATTCTGATCATCCCGAAGATATTACTTTTGATATCGCTTTTGAAATCGTTCTGATCATCCTTAAGATATCGCTTGTCCCTTTTAACACTTAAGGCAGTTACTCAAATAGAGTCGCTTAAGACCTTTTTGGACCTGCGCTTCGTTATAGCGATAGGGTTGCACCTCTCAATTTATGTAAATTTGAATAAGATTATTATATTTACTAATACATTCATTTGTATTCTACTCCGTCGATACTCAAATGAGATTTAGCGGGTAATCTAGGTATACTAATAGTGTTTGTGTGTAGGAGACATACTCGTAATCTCCGAAACTACTTAAAACCGGCTATATTTTTAACCCCTGACGCAACGAAAAAGAGGGGTGTTAGAAGTTTGTCTGTGTATTTGTCTGTTGCATCGTAGCACCCTAACGGTTAAACTGAAAACGAAACCGGTTCTTAAATATATTTCGTCAAAATCGGTTAAGCCCTTTTTGAGATATTGAACTTTGGAATGAAAATGTCGGTGGTTTTAAAGTTTTATAAGTTGGTTATATTCCGCGGCTTTGCTTACGTTCTTTGTAATACATAGGTGGAGCAGCGCATCAGACAACATTAAATTAAGTAAGTATTCTTATTTAATAACATTTATGCATTGCCCCAAATAAAGTATAAAAATAAATTACCTTCGATATATTTTGTATTATCAGACGAAAACACTTCTAAGGCTACAATTTATCCTTAAACCGCCAAACCGATTGAGGATACATTTCGCATGGAGATAGTATGAGGTGCTCCCGGAAATGATACTTAAGAAGTGAAAAGAAGGGTGGAAGTTTGTACGGGAGAGCGATAATCAAGCAAACGCCTGAAATAATTGAAACGCAATTATCCTCTATAATATGGCGATTAAACAAGTTCCAAGCACGCGAAGTCGCAGGAAAAAACTAGTAATTCATAAAACATAAACCACACAATATTATATACGGCTCATTTTTATTTCAAATATTTAATCGCATTTTCAACAAATCATTTTTTCACGCTGTCACATCAAATCAAAATAGTGGCCAGCACGCGCTATAGTTTATTAAAAACTTCCTAAACTATTCTACGCGATACGTGCGTGGCACACGTGATCGAAACCCCCGAGACCTCCTTAAGTTTACTGTAATGACGTGTGTCTGTGTGGGTGCGTGAAATCGGACGTTTGTATGGATTTGTTTTACTGCTATCAATCAATCAATCAATCAATCAATTTATTTGCCGAGAATACAGTCTTATAAGATATTACATTTTTTTTTTGTTTCATGTATTCAGCCATGTAAGGCGTGCAAATATTTTACAAATCATATTAATTATTATAAGAATTAAACATTTTTTTTTTTATATTATATTAGAATTGAATTTGAATGTCACATAATTAATTACAAAAATATAATTTAATACTGTTGTTCGAGAAAATAACGAACCCGATAGAAGCACTTCTCCATGAGCCAGCTATTTAACGTGGACTTAAAAATATTCCCTTGGAGCTTTCTCAAGCCTTCAGGCAAGCGGTTATACACCTCAAGACACATGTTGAAGACATTGCGTTTATACATGGCCTTACAACTTTGCGGCTTATACAAAAGGTTTTTTCCTTTGACTCTCGTTTGCCTTTGCACAGTTTCTCCACGTATTTGGAAGTAGTACATATGAGTATTCACGAAAATACACACTTCTCTGATGTATAAACATGGCAAAGGGAGAATGTGAAGTTTTTTAAATAGTGGAATACAACTCTCATCAGTCCTTGCATTGCAAATGGCTCTGACACACTTCTTCTGTACTCTAAAAACTCTATCTACCTCCACTGAATTTCCCCAGAGTATTAGACCGTACATAAGCACTGACGACACGTAACCGTGATAGGCGGTGAGTGCAGCTTCTACTGAAACTGTGTCTCTTAATCGTTTCAGAGCGAAAACAAATCGATTTAAATTATTACAAATTTGGTTAATATGGGCCTTCCAATTTAAATGTTTATCGATCACGATGCCCAGAAATTTAAAAACGTTGACCTGATCCACATTTTCATTATTATAAGATAAAATTATAGGAATGTCGAACGAATTATAAGAAATAAATTGCATTGATTTAGTTTTATTGATATTTATACGTAAATCATTAATATTTAGCCAATTGATAATGTCAGTAAATGATTTGTTTATGTCCCGCTCATATGTCAACTTATTATTACATTTTAACAGCAGCGTCGTGTCGTCAGCGAACATGACGGTCCTACCCAAGGTTGCGTTCGGGAGGTCATTAATATATATAATGAAAAGTAGGGGTCCGAGAATACTACCTTGCGGAACACCTTTATTAACTAATCTGAATTCAGATCTGTAGGACTGCCTAACTATTACTCCTTTTTTTTCTGAAAATTTACTTATTTCTGTACACTGCCTTCTTCCATCTAAATAACTCTTGATCCAATCAAACACTCTACCTCTCACGCCGTATATTTCAAGCTTGTTTAGGAGTTTTGAATGATTGACAAAATCAAAAGCTTTAGTCATGTCCAAAAAGATGGACATGACTGGGGTTTTATTATTTATGCTTTCTGTGACATATTTGATAAGATCGAAACATGCAAGTGTAGTAGACTTTCCTTTTCTAAAACCATATTGTTCGGGGCGAAGAATATCAAATTTGGTCAAGAAGTCGTAAAGTCTTGTGTATACTGTTCTTTCGAATACTTTTGAAATTATTGGAATGAGAGAAATTGGCCTATAATTATTCGGATCTTGCCTATCGCCCTTCTTAAACAAGGGCTTTAGGCTATACTCGTATATCTACTGTGCTTTAAATGTCTTTCTGAACATCCCTTGTATATCGCTTTTGTTATCATTCTGACCATCCGGAAGATATTAATTTTAATATCGTTCTGATCATCCTTAAGATATCGCTTGTGATATCGTTCTGATCATCGCCAGGATATTCCTTTTAATGTCTTTCTGATCATCCCTTGGATATCCTTTTTGATATTATTCTGATCATCCTTAAGATATCGCTTTTGATAACGTTCTGACCATCACTAGGATATCCCTTTTAATATCTTTCTGATCATCCCGAAGATATCGCTTTTGATATTGTTCTGATCATCCCTAAGATATCGCTTTTGATAGTGTTCTGATCTTCCTTAAGATATCGCTTTTGATATTGTTCTGATCATTCCTAAGATATCACTTTTGATATCATTCTGATCATTCCTGAGATATCGCTTTTGAGACTGTTCTGAATAGCTTCGGAACCACCGACCTACTCCGCCACCGGGTGCCGGAAGTTTTTCGGCACCCATGACCTCCTAGTAGCTGACTCAGGGGGGTTCGGTACTGCACAAAGTGGAGGTCGAGGAGGAAGGCACGCCAAAACATCTGGCGTGCCTATCGTGGAGGGCCTCCAGGTTACCGCGAATGAGTCGCTTGGGAGCGGCTGCCGCCGGCGGGTTCGCGGATGTGTGCGCAAGCGTTCCCGTGACCTCGCCACAAGGCGGCGAGGCGGCAGATGGGGGTTTTTAGTGGGTACACCGTGGGTCTCATCAGCCTATACGGGAGTCCCACATAAGCACTCGGGTCACCCCCTCCACCCGGATGGTATGCGTAATGCATTTTCCCCGCTAAACAAAAAAAAGTATTAGTACGCAGGTACTCAGTAAACTTTGTCAGTCTATCTAAGTTGCTGAATAAATCTATAGTCGTGCTACAGAGGTATTTCTGTCGGCCGGTTTAGCCTAGTTGGTAGCGACACTGCTTCCGAAGCTAGAGGTTTCGGGTTCGAATCCCGGGATTGCAACCCGAAACCTCTAGCTTCTTTATAAGGGCATTTGTTTCTGTGGTGAGCAAAAGTATTTGTTCCTGAGACTTGGATGTTTTCTGTGTATTTAAGTATATGTATATACATATATATAGTTATATGATTTGTGAACCAAAGAAAATATATTACACAAAAGGATAATTAACCAGAATTACTAAAAAGTCAATTATCATTATTAGCCTATAGTGTCCCACTGCTGGGCAAAGGCCTCCCCTCTTGATTTCCTCTCGTCCCGGTTCAGAGCAATGTCTGGTCAATCGTCGCTTAAAATATTTTTCTAAATATTATAAAAAGATTACCCTGATTTTAGGACATCGCCTTTAATATCGTTTGATCGCTTTTGATATAAATGTGAACTTCCTTAAGATATCACTTTTGAAATCGTTCTGATCGTCCCTATGATATCGCTTTTGAGATTGTTCTGATCATTCTTAACAGGGATATGGTATCGAAATTCGGGGTTTAAAGCGGCAACAGGGTTATAAAGGTATTGCAAGTTATATCGTTTTAAAACGTACAATTACTCACGGCCTTGTAGTAGTGATTGTAGTTGATCTAGATTTATTAAACGGATTTTTTAAAATTGTTCTTTTAAGGGTTCTATAGTAAAAATGGCAAAAACGGAACCCTTACAGTTTCGTCTTGGTCATATCCCATATCCGTCTGTTTAACCGTATGTCAGGCATTTTTGTTAAAGAACTATAACAAAATATATTAACAAACCGCGGAATGAAAATGTATGAAGAAATTCGTGGATGATGTGCTTATTTAATACTTTCACGAAAAAATTTTTAGAACTAGGTAGTATCAACAGTTTTTGAGTTATCGCTGAAAAACTGCCCCGCCAAACAAAAAGACGTAAGTCCTATGGATGTAGACCTATGTAATGAAGATACGACATTTTTTAATTCACAGTGAGGATAGGTGGTTTAAATTAGGAATAGTAGTACAGAACTATTCATTGTGCGTTGTTCGACGGTACAAAAGTAAACTTGAGCCTGTATAATGACTGTGAATGGCAGCTCAATTCGAGATTACGAAAATGACGATGATGACATGGCATAGGGAAACAAGAAAACGGCATATATAAACTTGATAGTATAAAGTGACCAACATAATTATCATTATCGATGAAGATAACCTTGCACTCTTTCACAAAGCAGCAACAAAAATATATAAATACCTAAATTATAATTTATACCTAACTCTCGTTCTAACTTTTCGTGTTATTTTACAAATATGCTTAAAAATATGTCAATAGACATTTAAGCAACAATTTTTCACCTTCAGAATTATAAAAACCTTTAGTGCAAAAATCCAGTTCGACGATAGGGCTATTGTGTTTATCTTTCAAAATTCGAATGACAAAGACAAACAAAAAAGCGATATTCTATGGATCACCCCTCCTGTCAAGTCAAATAAAATTGCGGCCCTTCATCAAACAAGATAGGGAATCATGCGTCAGTCTGAACTCGGCTTATGTAGTTACTAAATGTGCCTTACTTTTTTTTTTTATGATCGACTGACCAGCGATTGGCCTTAGTCTCACCTGATGGAAAGCGATGACAAGGCCTAAGATGTTGCTCGCTAATTCAGTAACAGCCTATTTACTTTTGTCTTGAAGAGACCCAGATTGTACGTATCAGGAAATACAAACGGCGGCAGCAAATTCCAGTCCTTAGCTGTTCGCATTGGAAAGAAGAAGCAAATCGCTTCGTGCGAATAAATGGTAGACTGACAACGTAAGGATGCAACCGCTCACTACGTCTGGACGTCGGGTGATGGAACGGGGAAGGCGGAACTAAGTCATGTAATTCCTGTGCACACTCTCCAAAATGTATCCGATAGAACACAGACAAACAAGCGACTCGACGGCGGTGTCCCAAGCTCTGTAACTTAGATTCAACCGCCGGATCGTCCTCGAAAAGCCTACGAGCACGGCCTCACCTTATACAGGACACCAAGTTTTTTAGCTGCAGTTTATGCCTTGGATTCGATAGTGGAGCCAAAGTTTAAGTTGGAGTTGAAACTTAAACCAAGGAGCTCAAGGTGGTCAGTCAGTGGTAGGGATACATTTTGGAAAGTAGGAGTCAGAGTGAAAGGACTCCGTTTCGCAGTGAAAAGACATGCCTGAGTTTTGGTGGTGTTGAACGCGACCAAATTGGCTTCACCCCAATCGGCTACAGATCTCAAGGTCGCATTTGTCCGCTCCACCATATTCTCCCTGAGGGATTGGATCTCACCGCTACCAGCCCGCGAATCGGAAAAATATCTCTCCGTGACTGTGCTGTCGTCAGCGTACCCAAAGATACCGGGCTTAAGCAGATCATTAATGTGCAGCAAAAAGAGAGTCGCGGAGAGAACTAAACCCTGAGGCACCCCGGCGGTAATCGCCAAAAGATCAGACGAGCACCCGTCAATGACAACTCGAATAGATCGGTTTCTCAGGAAATCAGCAATCCAAGAGCACAGACCAGATGGGATCCCATACGCAGAAAGCTTGCTTATAAGGCTGTCATGCCAAACCCTATCGAAGGCCTTGGAGATATCGAGAGACACGGCTAAGGCTTCACCATGTTTCTCGATGGCCTCGCCCCAAAGGTGTGTGGCATGTATCAGAAGGTCCCCAGTAGACCGGTTTCGGCGGAACCCGTACTGCCGGTCACTGAGGAGATCGTTACCTTCAAGGTAAGCCAGGAGTTTGGTGTTCAGATCTTTCTACTAGAGATGTGCTATGCAGATATGCTACGTGGATGTGAAAGCTACGGTACGAAAACCCGTTTCACCAGTGCTATGCTATGTGGACCAATCAATAGATTTTTGGGTTCAAACGCAGCCATGGCAACGTAGCATAGAACATCTCTGGTGGAAAGGGCACTAAGAGAGTAAGTTACATGAAGGAACTTGGAAGACAGGACTGCATGACTCAGCCTCTGGAGATTTCTTCAGTTTTAGCTAGTCTCAGTGTTTCAAAGCAGTCTTTATGAATTTTGAATAGACGTAGTGAGAAGTTATGGTTAAGTAAATTTGGCGATGCATTTTGCATGTGCTATGGCGGCGTTACACGGTACTTCTTACACAATAGAGCTGGAGTTATGTGAACCACAATTCACAACCCCTATCTAAGCTCGACTTTTCTCACAACTATAACCTAATATTGTTTGAGGTCGAGGTTATCTCAGCAATTGACAACATTTCATTTTTTAAGCGGGCTTTTTTCCGATTATATCAAATACAGGATGCATTAAATATAGTATATTATTAATTGTTTATCATAAATACTAAATTGCACTTTACATTGCACACCAAGAAAACCGAGCTTTGATGTGGGATTCGTTTTCTTGGTGTGCAAATCAGCGTTTTTTAGGTTTTTGTCTTTTTTTATGTGCCTATACTAGCCATTAAATATAACCGCATTTTAAATACGTAAACTACAGGCTGTTGCCTGTAATAGGCAATAGATTAAACGGTACAGGCCACATCCTGTATTATACGTATGAAAAATGACAGTCACGTTTTAATTTCAAAATACCTATATCAAAGATCACAAGTGACTGGAATGCGAGATGAACCCTTTTTCTGCCCCTTGTGAACAATAGGGACCCAAGCCGTGCGGCTTGCGACTAAACTTGAACACCTCGATTCGGAAAGTTTACGATTTAGCTCGAGTTTCCAACTTAATTTTATTCCTATTTGTTGGTTATATCTAAGGTTCTGGGGTAGTTTTGGGATTTTACATCAACCCTTATTACTTATACCTGCAATCATGGATTTTTCTATGCTGTGATCGGTTGGATCAATAAATATTTTTTATTTAAGACAATATTGAAATTTATGCAGATCAAAGCAGTTATGTAACTGGGAACAGGAATGGGTGTTTATTGTAGATTTGCCTAATTAATTTTTTTTATGAACCAGCAGTTGGCCGTAGTCTTCTTATCCTAGGAGACGTAACATGGCCAAGGGTGTAAGTAACGCACTTGGCATTTGCTTTAAAAAAATCTAGGTTGTACGATCAATTGACAGGGAATTGCAAACGACGGGAGTTCATTCAGAATAGAATAGAAGAAATTTATTCAGAAAACGCTTAAATTTAGGTGTTACATATACAATAGAACTATTTTATTTTTAAGCGTCACTGAAAGGGTCTCCACTCAACTTAATGTCAAGATACCACTTAAGGATCTTGACGCTGGTCTTCCGTGGAAACCCTTCCGATTTCATTCTTTAGGGTACCTTCCTTTTGCGGTTTTTGACCGCAAGGTTCGGTAGAAATTGACAGCTGAGCTTTGTCAAAGTCAAAGTCAAAAATATTCTTTATTCAAATAAGCCTAGCAACAAGCACTTTCGAATCGTCAGTTATAACATGTTATTATATTAAATAATTATTTGAGCAATTTATTGATGCTATTATTATTCTCTTTGGCATGCTGGTTTTTTTCATACCTATTTAATTGCATAAATATATAATCAGATAAATCTTATTTGTATCCTAGGATCACATTCATGAAAGTCAGTTTAAGAACAAAGTTTTAAGGGAACACTGTTGGCTCCAACTCAAGACAAGATGGCCGCCAAGTGAACTCGAGAGCACGAGTCAACAAAAACGTGACTCATCCCATCGCTATTCTACCCTCGCCCATGCTTTATATATTCATAGTTTTGCTCAAACGACGTCTGCTTCAATTAAAACTGCTGACGTTGCGAAATGCGAAAAAACGATGCGGCAAAGGAGGGTTGAAAGGCTATCTATGTGTAGTTATACCCTTACTTGTGTAAATTTAGGTATTTCAACTGTGTTACTACGTTGGTGGCAAACAACCATACGAAGTGCCTGATGGTAAGTGGTTATCGTAGCCTATGAACGCCTGCAACTCCAATGGAGTCATCTGCTGCTCGTAGGTAAAGAGAAATACTTAAATGCTTAACATACTCGCATTAGGTAGGTAAGGTACTGAAAGTAGTGTAGGTAAGTGCCAATGTTAAGTAGTTTCCAGAAATTTCTAATTAAAGGGAAAAATTGAAAAATTTAATGCTCTGAGCAGGATTCGAACCTGCGACATCTGGCATACGCGGCCAATCGCTCTAGCCTCTGAGCTATCGGAACAACCAAGCTCGTCCACGAAATCCTTCAATAGTTCCCTTAAATTTTTCAATTTTTCCCTTTAATTAGAAATTTTCGTTAGCAGTGTTACTGCTTTAGTACAAAATTAGTTTCCAGAAAGTGACAAAGTCTTCTAGGACTCGTTTGGTCACTTTCCAGAAACTACTTTATAACTTTTTGACAAGTTACTGTAATTACCTACTTCAGCGGGGTTATCACGTCATTATTCGAACGTACTGTAGCCAGATGTGGACCCGGGTATGTCCTAAAACTGCGACCAAGACCACCGGGGGATGGCCAGCAGCATCCCTGGAGTGCGGTAGAGAATCTGCGATCGCCAACCCCATGCGGGCGCCCAAGCGTGGCGATTATGGCCTTTACCCCCTTATTCAACTGGGGGAGGCCTATGTCCAGCAGTGGACGTCCTTGGGCTGATATGGTGGTGGTGGTAGTTAGATATAACTGTGATTTTTATAATGGAAAATGACAAGAAGGATCTACACGGTCACAGAGCTTCTCGGCATGCCGGGAGTGAAGGTATAGGGATGGCGCGGCAATAAGGGCCTCGCGCAATGTCACAGGTGCCAGGGCTTCCGACACTCATCGGCCAATTGCCACCGCGCCATCACCTACGTCCGCTGTAGTAGAAACCACTTCGCCCGTGACTGCCCACGCCCCCATGAGGAACATGTAAAACTGCGGTGGACCGCACACCGCAAACAACACGTCGTGCCCGGAGTTGCGAAAGGAAGCGCGCAACAAGAAGGCTGGCGTAGCGGCGCCAAAATGACAAGTAGCCCGCTCTAAAACGTTGCGCGCCTACTTACCATTTACAACAAATCATTCTCAAGAATAGATATCTTAATACATTCTGAAAAACTTTATTTCAGGTCCTGAATGATATTAAAGAAAATATAACAGCGTTCCAAAGTTCCAAACGCCTCCAGCATCACCTACTCGTATAGTAACCGCGAATTCCTGTGCCCAAATGGGATTAATTACAAACCATATTGCAGTGAATGTAATCATCTTCTTTTCGTGCCATATCCTATCGGATACCGGCGATCAATATACGAAAGTCTTCTTTATTTTTCGCCACTCTGCTGAGAGTGGTAGCGTCGGTAACATCGGTCCAGTCCTTGATATTTTCGCACCATGTTGTTCTCGGTCTTCCCCTACCTCTTTTTCCTTCTATTATGAATATTATGATTCTTATTATGTCACATTTGGTGTGTCGTTTTTCTTTTTTTGATAGTCAGAGTTTTTTCTTCTTCGTTTTGTTCGAAACTGTTTTATTTGTTACTCGGTCTATCCACGAAATTCGCAACATTCTCCTGTAGAGCCACAGTGAATGTGTGGACAGCGGATTAAAGGCCGAAAAACTTTTAGGGTTAAAGCAATGACGCGTAGTTGCAGTATCCAAGAGGCAGCCTCGTCATATTGGACATGGCCAGGGGTCGTACTTTTCGTGCCGGTGACGTCACGCTCCATATAGGATGATTTTTATTAGTCTTATTGTAATCAATCAATCATCATTCATTAATCAATAATCATGTATACATACACTTTTTACCATTATGTCCCTATTACAAACCCAATTTGCCTGTCACATCAGAACTTATAAAGTACAACATTAGGTAATACTGCAAATTTTTGTGACTGGTTCATGTGTAATACCAGTTATTACCAATAATTAAATAAACCTCGTCATCATAGAGAGTTTACGTTCATATGTAGATTCAACATTTCTATAACCTGTTATAAAACTTTAAAGACTATGAGATCCTCACCTGCTTATAAATTAAAATTCTAAATATGAAAGAAATGCTTAATAATCTTCGGATGCAATAGGTCGAATAAGAAAAAATACCATTATAAATGCATGATTAAATGATTGATGATTAAATATTAATAGTTACCATAACACTAATTGGAATCATCCTATATGCAGTGTGACGTCAATTTTAGGTCACCGGCACGAAAAGTACGACCCCTGGATATGGCTCTTGATATTTGAGCTCCTGAAGTATTGTGGAACGGCGTGCAATCAGAACTGAGTAAACTTTAAGTTCCATTTTTTTCATACGGAGTTAAAGGAACCAAAAAGCGGGACAATTGATGGCATCTAAAGGTTTCTTATCACTTCATAACATAAGGTTAGCAAAGCAGCGCCTAATTCTCTATTTCACCTATTACTAAAAACAAAATATTATGAACCTGAACTATTGCAAAATAAAGTCAAAATTTGTAACTAACAACACTCTACTTTAAATAGCATACTGCCAACTTCGGCCCTCATTTACCAGCGGTGAAGAAGTAAAACGAAGACCACGAGATCCTAATTAATATAATATTCAAAAGTTGCTAAGTAATTCTGAACTTGCTCAAGTGACCGGCGAAAGAGCCTCAAGAAGTTAGGGTCCTTGTTTTCTTAGTGAAGGTATATTTTAGTATAATGTTTACGCAGCGTGGTAAATTTTGGCCCTCGGACGTATTATGCCTGTACCGCTTATAACCCAAGCCAATTGTATGACGTTTACGTTATGAGTTTAAGGCTGGGTTGCACCAAACCATCTGTAATCGTAAGCGTGTTCGTTAAAATTTGAATTTATGGAAAGTTTGACAAGTTTCTATGGCATGACAGCTGCTGGCGCCATATTTAATGTTTATCGGTCTGTGATCGTAAGCCGGTGCCGGTGTTGGTTAGGTACGCCCTTTGTTGTAGCTTCAAATACTGGCTTGTTTAAGCAAATAAAGTGGTCTACTCCATCTAGACTCTATTATTTGAGCATTAAAGTTCCAAAGTTTTTCATATAAACTTATGTATAATAATACATTTTTTTACATTACAAACATTTTGAGGAAAACGGCCGAATGCCAACAAGTTCTAGGTTTACCTGTGGGTAATAAGACCATGTACCTCTATTATATATTTTTTCGAAACGTAAACACAAACGAACGTGTTTGCGTTTAGTCCACGATGGCAACAAATAGTTACCACCAAAGGCAGGCGCTGTTCGCGTTGCTATACAAATTGAGGCAACGAAAACGATCGCCAACCACCGATAGGTTCAATAGCAGTGATGACGTAGGCTTGTGTCTCTCGCACAACGATTTTTCCCCGGATTGCCGTACCTTGTATGTTTATGTTTCGAAAAAAATATATACTAGAGGTACAGATGGTAGTCGCCTTCGTAAAACTAGTGCCTTTGCCAAATTTCGGAGCCCGGGTTCTTTTGAAAGTATACAACCCGTAAAACTCGAGAAATATGATGAACATATACATCCAAGCTTTACCTCTCTACAACCACTTTTATTGGACTTAATATTTACTGGTAAAACTTTACAAACAAAGAGAGCAAATTAACACAATGTCCTAAAGCCACCTTACTTCCGTATAAATTTTCTTCCAGCAGGTACCTAACGCAATTAAATTGATACTTGAATTTAAATATAGACCGTGGGCCTTAATAACCCGAAAGATTTAAACCAGCGATTCTAGAGCCTATACCTTGTCTTTTTCTTAGATTAAAAAAATCGTGCGTTATCCGTTGTGCGATTTAAAGGAAAACAATCTTGAAACGGGAACATATTCGGAGTGTTATCTTTGAAACGTAATAAGCTACTGAATAATTCTAATCTTAAAAAAACGGGGTATAATTAGAATATATAATGTGGTATAACATATAAACCAAAATGCCATAATTGAAAAGATATTAATTATTAAAATAAATTACAAGTTGAAAAATCTCAAGTCTAACATACTCTAAAGGCGTGACGTAGCCACCTACAACTTTTTTGACTTGACACTTCTTGTCTTGAAGACATTTCCTTGCCAAAAAGCGCGTTTTTCCGCAGGCTGCGCATCCAGAAAAACCCAGTTTTTTGGCAAAGTCGTGACGAAAAATTGTGTACAAAACACAGGTCGTAAAACAAAAAGCCCTCTCTCGCATATTTATGACCCTTGCCTGCGGCTCGGGCCTCAAAAATCTGCGATATCGGCCTTTCTTTGTTTTACAACCCTTGTATCGTAAATAGCTATTACAGTTCATATGGTGCTACTTTAAAATAAATAATAAATGGGGGGACAATCTTACACAAATCGACCTAGTCCCAAACTAAGCAAAGCTTGTACTATGGGTACTAGACGACGATATACATACTTATATAGATAAATACATACTTAAATACATAGAAAACATCCAAGACCCAAGAACAAATATCCGTGAAAAATGCACAAATAAATGTCCTGGCCGGGATTCGAACCCGGGACCTCTAGCTTCGGAGGCAGAGTCACTACCAACTAGGCTAAACAGGCCGTGCGGTAATCAGCAGATTACGTGCATATGTTGAAACTTTAAAGAGCCATCCATATGTACTGTAAAATGTTGTACGATACACGTGCGAATAAGTAATTCGCAACTCGTGTCGATTTAAAACACTCCCTTCGGTCGTGTTTTAATTTATCACCACTCGTTACGAATTTCCGGTTCTCTGCACTTGTATCGTAATGTAATATTATTTATTTTGTACTCAAATAGTAGTTTAAACAAATAATTGGACCCATATTGATATAACATTATTTACTCGTAGTGTCATCAAAAATACGTGGTTAAAATCTTTCGGGTTATTAGGGCCCGCGTTTTATAGGGCTGTGGTTTAAGGAAACGCAATCGCCTCACCGCGGTAGCCATTCTTAACGACATGATTAAAAAGTTTATTAATTAAAGGAAAGTTTGTTCGTTATGCTGATTGCCTTTTGCCAGCGGCTCCATTTGCCTAAATACATTAAATTCGAACGTCTTTTCTCGTTTTCACGTGTCAAAATAGACAAAGTAACCGACTAATTTCGAAAACAATCTTTGATGTATTGGCATTTGACTTACTAATGCATTGAGGATAGTTTCTTTATTCTAAATGGCGAATACTGTTATTATCAACTTTAATTGTGTAGTAAGTAAAACCACCGAGCTCAGATGACAACTGATTTATTAAAATAGTAACGGGTAGACATACATATGCAGAACTACCTACAACATCTTTCCCTTAAAACAATAAGCATGTATACATAACATATTATTTAGCAGGTATGAAAGGAATATGAATAAACTAAAACTAAACTACATAATTAAACTTCAAAGACCATACTTACGTTCAACCCCCATTAAAAATATATTTTTTAAAACAAACTATTTATATCTATACCCATTTTACGAGCTTTGTTACGAGTAAGAACAGGTTGATTTAGCTGGTAAGGAACACTGGCGCTCGTAGTCGGGTTCAAACATTGCGCCTGTGAAACAGGTGCTATGGGCGCACATTTTACATCGGGCGGGATTGACCCTTGTGCAAGCAACTTTAACGGCAGTGGCGATGGCCGCGGCGGAAGCACGCCCTTGTCGCTCGGCACTGCCGGCTCGCACTTAATTAGATGTCGGCGATTACGACGATACTCCATTCCTTTTCGATTTTTTATTATGTATGAACGCGGAGTACTACATTTGTGAACAACTTTTCCTCTCATTTTATTTGTTGTACTAGTGTGATCCATTACGATTACGTCATCGCCAACATCCAATTGAGAAAGGTTTCTGCAATGTTTATCGTAGTTTGTTTTGGTCTTATTTTGTTGCTTAATGAGCTCCTTATAATCCATGTTGTGACTAACCGGTTTTAACAAACTATGATGAACGGGCAGCCTACAATTAAGTCTACGGCCCATTAACAATTGTGCGGGTGAGCTTATTTTTCCTCGTGGTGTATTTCTGTAACTAAGTAAGTCTAGGTAAAAATCAGTACCACTATTGATTGATTTTATCAAGATCTTTTTTATGGTCTGCACAGCTCTTTCACTTTTTCCGTTAGATTGATGATAGTGGGGAGACGATGTTACGTGGTTGAATCCCCATTCAGTTTTAAATCGATTAAATTCCCTACTCGTATATTGAGTACCGTTATCACTAATTACTATTTGCGGTATTCCGTACCTAGCAAAATTTTCTTTCATTACACTAATAACTGCCGTCGATGTTATATTTTTCAACTGTGCCACTTCAATGTACCCGGAATAGTAATCGACCAATATTAAGAAATATTGTTTTCTATATTCAAATATGTCAGTTCCCAATTTTGACCACGGTGTTTCTGGGATTGGTACAGGCAACATCGGCTCCCTAGAAGGAGCGTTCTGGCATTCCTGACAGGCTTCACAGCGCCTGACGTACATCTCAATATCTCGCGATATGCCTGGCCAAAACAACACTTCTCGCGCGCGACTCTTGCAACGGTCAATGCCCTGGTGACCATCATGAATTATTGTTAACATTTGGTCACGTAAAATTCTCGGTATAATAATGAGTTCATTTTTAAAAATTACACCTCTAATTATATGTAACTCATCTTTAAATGACCAATAAGGTCTTAATATTTCCACAACATCCCGCTTATGCTGTGGCCAGCCGTTATTTATATAATCTTTTAACTGACACATAGCCTCATCTTTTGCAGTTTCATCACTTACATGTTTTAATTTTAATTCTGACATCTGCAAATTGTTTAATAACTGATTGACTTGGTACACCACACACTTACTTATAGAGTCATCGTATAGATCGGGAAGAGGCGCGCGCGACAAGGTGTCGGGTATATACATATATTTACCAGGTTTATAGCTTACCCGCAAGTCATACCCTTGCAAGCGCAACATCATTCTCTGTAAGCGTACTGGGATCGTGTTTAAAGCTTTTTTAAATATACTCTCTAATGGTTTATGGTCAGTTTCAATTAGAACATTTTTTTGACCATAAATGTATTGATGATATTTCTCACACGCAAATAGGATGGCCAGCATCTCCTTTTCTATTTGTGCGTACCTCGTTTGAGTGTCGGTGAGCGTGCGCGACGCGTACTCGACGGGGCGCCCGCCCTGCAGCAGCACGGCGCCCATCGCGACCGCGCTGGCGTCCACCGACACCACTACGGGCTGCGACGTGTCAAACAAGGCCAACACCGGCGCATTACAAACCATCTCTTTCAACTTTACAAACGCACACTCATGGACGGTGTCCCAGTACCAAGCTGACTCTTTTTTAAGGAGTCTAGTTAGAGGAAAAATATGTTCAGAGTAATTTGGGATAAACTTTGACAAGTAATTAATAACTCCAAGAAATCGTTCTAGCGATTTCTTATCGTTAGGTGATGGCATATCTATAATGGCCCTGATTTTCTCCGGGTCCGGTTTCATGCCGTTTTTGTTGAATACATGGCCCAAATATGTTACCTCTTCTACACACAGCTTACATTTTTCTTTATTAAATTTTAAATTGATTTCTCTAGCTCTCTTTAGCAAATTATTCAATCTTTCGTCATGTTCCTTCTTGGTCCGACCCCAACAAATAATGTCATCAATAAACGAATCGACCCCATCTAAATTTTCTAATAATTGTTTAATCATAGCATGATAGACTTCGGAAGCACAATTTAACCCATATGGTAATCTAAGGTACTGATACCTACCGAAAGGAGTTCCGAATGTGCACAAATCTGCACTTTCATCGTCCAACTGTGTAGTCCAAAACCCCGAGTTAGCGTCTAATACCGAGAAATATTGAGCTCCATGAAGTTTAGCAGCAATCTCATTAATAGTCGGCAGCTGGAAATGCGCGCGCTGCACGGCACAGTTAAGCGGGCGGGGGTCTAGGCAGATACGGAGCGAGCCATTCTTTTTGGCCGCTATGACCAAGGCACTTACCCACCGCGTAGGATGATTTACTTTACGTATAACCCCCAACTGAACCATCCCATTTAGTTCTTGTCGTAATTTGTCATGCAAACCTAACGGTACTTTCCTCGTAGCACTAACAACCGGCGGAACTGACTCATCAACCACTATATGGTAGCGGCCTGGAAGACACCCCAGCCCCTCGAACAAATCACTGTATTCTGATATGTTAACGGTATGAATGCGCTTAATTAGTCCTAGCTCACTACAGCTATCACGGCCCAGTACACTTTCACAAGTTATGTCAGCAATAGCAAATTTCAATTGATAAACTTTATTTTTGTAACGCCAATTCATGAAAGATATACCTTTTATAGGGATAATATTACCACTATACGACTGCAATTTCATATTCGGCTTAACTTTAATATTTTTCGGGTCATAACCTAAATACAAGTATCTGTGGTATGACAATACATTTATATCCGCTCCGGAATCAAGTTTGAACTTCTCATCTCCACACTCACCTCTTAATGTCTCATACCAGTCGTCCGATGACACATTCACCGTAGACACGTCAGCAATCACCGGTATATAGAACGACTCACATTCATTATCGGGTTCTTCATCGTCACAAACGGCAATTTCGTACATTTTTTTATTCACCGCATTTTTAGCACACACCCGAGCAAAATGCCCATATCCTTGACACACAAAACACTGCACTCCGTTTGCCGGACACATGCCAGGGTCACAGGTCTGCCCGCACCCCGGGCACGGAGGACGCGGCGCGCTGACGCCGCGCTGTCGAGCCGGTGACGCCGCGCGCGCGCCGCCGGCGCCGGCGCCGGTCCCGGGCCGGACGCCCCAGGCGCCGCGACTCGGCCTCCAGCGCCTGCCGCCTCGGGCCCCGCGGCCTGCTCCACCGCCACGGAACTGTAAAGCGTCCACCTGAGAAGGACCCGCTCTTATCCTCAGCGTTTCTAAGCTTCGGGAACCTTCACTCGATATTTCATCCGCCTGGCAGATCTTGATCGCCTTATCTAAAGTTAAATCATCCGTGCGAAGTAGTCGATCTCTCACGACAGAGTGAGTGACGCCACAAACGATACGATCCCGAATTAAATCCTGTTCCAATGATGCAAATGCACAATTTTTTGCCAACAATCGTAGGGCCGTCACATATTGGCATATAGTTTCCCCTTCCTCTTGGCTGCGAGTGAAAAACTTGTATCTGGCTAACGTTATATTTGGTTTCAGACCAAAATAACCATCAAACTTTTCTTGAATAATCGTAATATTATCACGATCACTTTCCTTATCGAACACGAACGTCTGATATGCATTGAACCCCTCGGGTCCTATTAAATTGATAAGCAAACTTGCTTGAGTCGCGGAATCTTCCTTAGACACCCCGGATGCCTTAAGAAATAAATTGAATTGCATCTTCCAACACTGCCACGCGTCAGCCCGGCTGACCGGGCTACCGTCGGTGTTGAGCTCGGGAGGCGGTCTCGCATGTTCCATTTTAATTGCAACTCGTTTATAAAACACTGCCTACACAATTTCACCACAATTATCCGCAACAAATTGCTAACTATGATATAATATAGCACCGCTGCCACCATGTAGTAAGTAAAACCACCGAGCTCAGATGACAACTGATTTATTAAAATAGTAACGGGTAGACATACATATGCAGAACTACCTACAACAAATTGATACCATATAATTTCCATCCATATAAGTAGAACAGCTGGGTAATTAGCAGTGATCGGTTATTTGGATTCTTCCACGCGGGATATCAAGTAGTAAAGTTAATAGATATGACAGTTTTCCGCGATACCGAACAAATCGTTCAAAAATAAAACAATTTAAATTGTCTGTAAGGGATTTTTTACTATTACAAGGTTGCCTTTAAGTTGAGACTAAAACTTCTATTCTTTCCTAATCTCTACACATTATTTTAAGCAAAATATATTCAAACCTCCACAAAGTATTAGCTTATATATCTGTCATGATGGAAAAAATACTTAAAAATCTTGACATTGACATTTCATTATTTTCTCTGGATTTCAGTTCTAATTATTTGCTTCTTTTTTTTGCTGTTTATCTAAATATATAAAAGAAGAAACTGACTGACTGACTGACTGACTGACTGACATATCAACGCACAGCCCAAACCGCTGGTCCTAGACATTCCAAATTTGGCACGTAGGTTCCTTATAAAGAGTAGGGGTGCACTAAGAAAGGATTTTTCAAAATTCAACCCCTAAGGGGGTGAAATGGGGGTCCGAAGTTTGTATGGGGAAACAAGATTAGTTGGACTATTTTATTCGAAACTTCACAGGAGTATTTCTAACGATTAATGAGTAAATACGTGTTTCAGGTTTTTTGAAAAATCAACCCCAAAAGGGGGGAAAGGCGGTGACAAATTCTGAAAATCGACATGGGTATTGTTTTTATGATATACCGGGTAAAACATCAATGATTTTAAAATCTCACGTGGAGGACGTGAAATACCATCCCCCCTGTTGGGGTGCGAGGGGGATGAAATGTCTAAATATTATTATGGGTGTCGTTTTTATGGTTTTTTGGGACGTTAATTACGAAAATGGCATCGGTTTTGAAATTTAATATTGTGGACAAAAACTTTTGAAAGTTTGTTGCTTTTCAAGAAATAACTGACTGACTGAGTGACTGACATATCAACGTACAGCGCAAACTGCTGGTTCTAGAGATTTCAAATTTAGTATGTAGGTTCCATATAAGGTCTTGAGGTGCATTAAGAAACGTTTTTCAAAATTCAACCCCTAAAGGGGGTGAAATGGGGGTCCGAAGTTTGTATGGGGAATCAAGATTAGTTGGATTATTTTATTCGAAACTTCACAAGAGTATTTCTAACGATAAATGAGTAAACATGTGTTTCAGGTTTTTTGAGAAATCAACCCCTAAAAGGGGGAAATCTGGTGACAAATTCTGAAAATTGATATGGGTGTTGTTTCTATGGTTTATCGGGTCGCTGACTACGAAAAGAACAATGATTTTAAAATCCCACGTGGAGGACGTGAAATACCATCCCCTCTGTTGGGGTCCGAGAGGGGGATGGAATGTCTAAATTTTAATATGGGTGTGACTTTAATGATTTTTTGGGTCGTTAATTTCGAAAATGGCATTGATTTTGAAATTTAAGATTGCGGGCATGAAAACTTAAAAGTAGGTGCCAAATTGCAAGAAGAAACCGACTGACTGAGTGAGTGACATATCAACGCACAGCCCAAACTGCTGGTTCAAGAGTTATCAAATTTGGCATGTACGAGTAAGTTCCTTATAAGGTCTAAAGGTGCATGAAGTGCCGTGAGTTCCCTATGAAGATACGACCTTTTTTGATTCAATGTATTGTAAGTGGTTTTATTAATCAGTGCCGTCTGATACGATTTCGACATAAATCGATATTTGAGCGTCCGAGAGGACTCTTAATAGGAATCCGAGGTACGTAAACTTTGAAAAAGTAACGGCCATATTGATTTTCTTCATTTCCGTCCCGATTTCGTTCAAAATCGATATCTGAGCGTCCGAGGGGTCCCCTAATACGAATTTGAGGTAAAATTTGAAAAAAGTGGCAGCCATATTGATTTTCTTCATTTCCGTCCCGATTTCGTTCAAAATCGATATCTGAGTATTCGAGAGGTCTCTTAATACGAATCCGAGGTAAAATTTGTGAAAGTGGCGGCCATATTAATTTTCTTTTTTTTCGTCCCGATTTCGTTCAAAATCGATATCTGAGCGTCCGAGAGGTCTCTTAATACGAATCTGAGGTAAAATATGGCACTCCATATACATGCTTGTATGCAAAAAAGTTTAATGTTACTGTAGGCGTGTGGGGTATCTATGCATTTGCTTTTAAAAACGACATAGAGGTTCCGATATTTTTTTCTATTTAAATCAACCTTTAGATTTTTTTAATCGTATGGCATTTATTTACGAACCGTGAGATTTTCGAGAAGACAAGTACGGTTGCCAGTTTTTGTTGCACTTTTAGCACCACCCAGGGGTCACGTGTAGGGTAACGGTGGGTACTCCCTACGGACGTGGTGCAACTTCGACCCCCCTTTGTCAAGTGAGTGGGCAACTTGACTGTTAGAAGTTCACAAGCCGCTCGAAGGCCTCTAACTTGGCTTAACGATTGCAGCCGCGATCAACGGCTTAGCGTGCCTTCTAAAGCACGAAAGTCAGTTAGTAACCACTCAAAGCGGTCACCCATCCAAGAACTGACCTGCGCCCACATTGCTTAACCTCGCACACCGCATCCGGTAGGCGGGTGCCGCTGGGCCACGAGCGCTCTAAATTCTTGATAGTTTGTGCCAAATTGCAATTCAATCGGTCCAGTAAAAGCAACTTGGTTATAACAGACGGACTGACAGTAAGGAGTGCGAATGGAAGTGAGGCCAATCCAAGAACTGACCTGCGCCCACATTGCTTAACCTCGCACACCGCACGCGGTAGGCGGGTGTCGCTGGGCCACGAGCGCTCTAAATTCTTGATAGTTTGTGCCAAATTGCAATTCAATCGGTTCAGTAAAAGCAACTTGGTTGTAACAGACGGACTGACAGCAAGGAGTGCGACTGGAAGTGAGGCCAAATTTTCTTTTTGGATGCTCCAATGGTAATTGGCAAAACCTACCTAATAAATTTAATTTTAGGAAAAATAAATGTTACACGTGATATTGAATTAGCCGTATTTCTGTACATCAAAGGACCAGAGTTAATGACCGCTGCGCGCTGCTTGGTCGTTTACAGACATATTGGTGTTACTGTAGTACACGGATACTTTTACTAAGGGCCATTTAAGACATGCTTTTATTTCATCGGCCCTTTCCCCTTCGGCCTCTCGGAAATGTATGATAATAGTTTTCGAACCTTATTTTTGCCAAAATCAAATGAAATTCAACAGTTTGCCGGTTCTCAGAATGTATACTAACTTTTCATCTGTTCATCTGTTAACGAATTACAATCACCAAACTTCGTATACCGAAACCCCCAGAATGTAACAACTACTTTTCTGGAGAACGCATCTAAATCGGTTCAGCCAAACGCGAGATAATCGTAGACATACGAACGTACAAACATACGAACCTGTTTTTTGTAGACGGTTAAAAATTTCGTTTAGTACGCGGGCGAAGCCGCGGGCAAATGCTAGTAACAACATAAAGCCCGGAGTCCCGGGGCATATCCATACTAACATAATGATCGAGGTCGTTCACCCCGTATCTAATCCAAGTAACCGGTCACTGGTAATTAGGTACGCAATGTTATGGTGCCTTTCCACCAGAGATGCTATGCAGCTATGCTGAGAGGATGTGAAAGCTACGCTACGAAGCCCCGTTTCCACCAGTGCTATGCTATGTGGACCAATGAATATGTGTATGATTGGTGGATTCAAACTAATACATTCGAGAAGGTACTTACGTATTACTGTGTAGGCAAAGGTGGTTATTTCGTTAAATTTGTGCTTTCTTACAAATATCTTCTAATAATTGACCTACATACCTATAATATAACATTATTCGCGTTATACAGAATGATTCAGGAGACGTGAGCAGGACCAACACTACATAAATAGTAAATGGCAATGAATCGTTCACCATTGTATTTAAGTGAAACACCCATACCTTTTTCCTGTATTTTAATTTTTGTTAAGTTAAAGTTTAATTCTATACAATCACGGTCACCCTACAACAACTAGTTCGAGAAGGTACTTACGTATTACTGTGTAGGCAAAGGTGGTTATTTCGTTAAATTTGTGCTTTCTTACAAATATCTTCTAATAATTGACCTACATACCTATAATATAACATTATTCGCGTTATACAGAATGATTCAGGAGACGTGAGCAGGACCAACACTACATAAATAGTAAATGGCAATGAATCGTTCACCATTGTATTTAAGTGAAACACCCATACCTTTTTCCTGTATTTTAATTTTTGTTAAGTTAAAGTTTAATTCTATACAATCACGGTCACCCTACAACAACTAGTATAAAGATTAAACCTCTCACTGTTATGACAGCACTTTAATTACGAAGAAAGTAAATTGTCACATTGAGTGAGATACGATATTTCAAAAGTAATCAGACTCAGATGACATTCAATTTGACACGTATCACTTGACTGAAGTATTCTGATTGTAGAGTAACCATTAATTTCGTAAATAATGTAAAACTTTTTGTTATCAACACCAAAGATACATGAACGTTAATTTCACTAATAGTGGCACGAAGCAGTAGCTTATGATCTACTGAATCCGTAGTGTTGAGCTTGCTAACGTCTCCCGAATCACCCTGTATACGTGTGCAATAGCCGTAAAATAGAATGTAAGAAAGTGTACCGGGTTTGAAATGGTTTTCAACGCACATGCGAGACCCAAAGGAATTGCACGCGTCCATAGGGTGCGGTACTCATTAGGCTTGATCACCGCTAAAACAGTAAATAAATATATTATGAAATAAAGTGTTCATTAGCTACTTACGATACAAGGGTTGTAAAACAAAGAAAAGCCGATATCGCAGATGTTTGAGGCCCGAGCCACAGGCGAGGGTCATAAGTATGCTAGAGAGGGCTTTCTGTTTTACGATCCGTGTTTTGTACACAATTTTACGTCACCACTTGGCTTAGCAAGGTGTGGTGTAAAATATCATTAAACGAAATACTTGGTCAAAGTTAAAGAGTTAGATGCATTTTCAGATATTTATGAATACCCTGAAGAGTATGAACATACTTGGTTGCTTCTAGCTTCCATATGTACATTTGTTGTGTTAGTGTTAGGTTATACGGCTTGAAGCTGTTGCATTCCAGCTTTACGTAACAGTAACATTACGAGCAGGGACGTAGTTGTGTAACTTTGTCGAATGAGCGTTAGTACTATATATCGACTGTTATTTTGTAGGGGAAAATGACAGTTGATGTGTTCTAACGCGCGTTTTAAAAGTAACGCAATTGGCCTGCAGATCCTCTGTTTTGAAACCACGAATTTAGTTCCAACCCCATTTTATTGTTAATATAAGATGCGATAATGCGTTACACATTTGGCTAAATGTACGTTGACGCAAAAGAGAATGCATCAACCTAGAAAATTATACGTGAAAACTGCGATCCATTCAGCCTCTGATTAGTAATTCTGCTAGGCTTCACAATGAACAAATGAATACTAAATTTCCACACACTCTCAATGGTCCCTGAAGCTCGCTTGGCCCGATTTCCGGAATCCACCGTTTAACCTACTTCGTACTGTGAGTCAGTTGTGACACATGCAAACAATCTGGTTACGTAATTCCAATTAGGTAACAAAGCCTGAAAACACCTCTCGTGCTACTATTTTACGTGCAAGAAAATCGCACCCATACCTGATCATGAGGCCTCGATGTTCGCAAATTATTCGGACCACGGTTAAGCAATTAATTTGCTATTTTTGTTTTCGTTCGCGAAAGAGACCGAGAGCAGATAGCCCGGGACCGTTGCCATGGCAACCGGGATCGCTGTCGGCGCGCGCCGCCTCCGACGGCAGACGTAAGTGACCCTCCGACGCGGTCGCCACGTTTCGGCGCGCCGTCCCGCTCAACGAGAACGCACCGTGATGGTGCAAAACAACTGACAACTAACCTCAAAGTGGTACATCGAAGTGTTGTGTGTGTTGTGTGCAATGGTGGGGGTGTGTCTGTGACAACGCTTAAAGCCTCAAGATGCCGTACGACATGAGATCAGGTGAGCTTTTCAGCGGATTTCGTGCTTTTGATTGCAGTGACGCATTTGTGTGAAAACACTCGTATGCTCGGAGGTCTACTTATCAGAATTTTATGAAGTCTGCGCTGGTATTGCTAGGGTCATTACTCAACGGTCGTAAAACCTGGCGTCGCTTTCCTTAAGAGCTGCATATATTGTGAACCTTAATGTTAAGGGCATTAGGTGCATTATGGTCGTTAATACTTGTATTATTTTGCAGCTGATCGTAGACGTCCGCGCTATTTTTCTCGAGAATTTCCCGTTGTTTGGAACAGCGATCCATCAGTTCTGGATATAGAAACTTGGTGCTTATTAGAACTTTACGCCCACGTCTCTCTGTAGACTGTGTAACTTTCCTTCATTAATATAACTAATCTAGATTAGCACAATTGGAGATTTCACCTCTGAAATGTATTAACGCTACTTACTATTCACTAGTATGTTCACAGCAATAGTACATGAAGAGTTCGCTCAGGAGTGCCTTGGCACTGGCTTGAGCAGTAAACTGTGGACACGTTTCGTTGGTTTTGATACCTACACATAGAACAATTTAAGTATTTATAAACAGACAAACAGGAAAAACGATCCAGCTAGGATTCCCTGTGCACGGAACTGTGAACAACGTTCCTATAATGACAACACCTTGGATCGATTTATAAGATGCGCCCTAGGACCATACGGACCAAATATTTTACTGTATACAATGAGAAGAAGTAGGGCGCGTTTTTGTCAATTCTATAGGTATACATTAGTAATATTTGACTAGGAGTTGTATTCTTACGTTGCGGTTGCGAGTAACTGTTTTCATCTTGAATTTAATGAACAGCTACTGAACTATTCAAGTCAGTCAGCTGACTGATAACTCTTCTTTACAAATTTGATATATGTTTTAATGACTAGGATGCCTACTTCTTTGTTGCTTAGTTAGCTTGACTGGGCGTTGGTCTCAAAATAAATTTGGTTCCATCAACAATTGTTTTATTTTTATGGATTTATTTCCTGCTCTAATTCATGATTCAAGTACTGCAGTTTTGGGGTAGTTCTGGTGCTCAATTTGACACTTAAATTACGCATTCCAAAATAATGTGTGTTGTTTTGCGTGCTCTTTCTGACACCCTCCCTGTGGACACGTGGAAGCAAGCGTGCGAATCAAATTGAAAACCAATTCGAATGTGGCATTGGATGAGTAAGAGAGGTAGGGCACAGCGGAACGTCATCTCTCTCATATTTGCTGACATGTATAGATAACAGCCTAACTGGAGAAGTACCTCAACCTACATAATAGAAGACCACAGCCATAATAACAGTAGTACTTGCTCCTTAGTTATGTGGTGTTATGTTCCTGGTGGTGAGTGAGGTTGGCAGCTCCCGAGCATATACGCTGAGTTGAGAATGAAGGACCTGCATATGTGTTTAGCTACCAACGCAACGAATCCTCAAGTCAATACTGAGTCGGCAACGCGCTTGTGATTATTCGAGACTTCCATGCGTTCATAGGCTATGGTGTCTGCTTACCATTAGGCAGGCCGTAAGCTTGTTTGCAGAAGACGTACTGGGTATAGATACTTATGTGCATTTACGATATTACCATTAGGATTTCACCATTCGTTTCTTTTTCATTATCGCTATTAATATCGTCAGCTGTCATTGACATAACGAACTTCCTATTAGTACCTTACTTAATAGATATTAGGACTTACTTGATATAAATAAGGCAATTTACTGCTAATTAATCGTGTACAAAAATGAGAGTCATTCATTCTTTCAATATTTCCGTAATAAGTAAATATTATATATGGAATAATCCATGCGGGGATGTCTATTGGATTCTGATTGAAGCGAAAGATTCTAACCTAGATTTTTGAGCGTAGCGAGGGATTCTAACCTAGATTTTTGAGCGTAGCGAGGGATTCAAATGTTTACGCCGAAGACGGAAATAATTTTCTTACTGATTTTCACACCTTCTATGAGGAAAAGAGTCATTGTTGCCTTCAAATGAGGGAAGAAAAATATAACTTTGATCCATTATTCGAGGGAATCCTCTTATCTGAATAGCAGGTATGAAAACCTATTTTTAACTGTACGCTTCTCCAGTTTATTTCCTCTCACATTTGACTTAAGCATAATAGATGCAAATCACAGATTCACACATTGAAACGATGTCTACTAATTAGGACAGCGTTCATTTTAAAACTGGCGTTAGGCCTCTACGAACTAACAATAGTTATTCGTTCAACAAGAGAGCAAAGTAGATTTTTGCTGCGAGTATTGTTTACTGAAACGTATGAATAAGGCAATCGCATAAAGCGACCATATGGGCTCCTTTTTTTACCTTTTTTGGTATGGTACCAAATGAAGAAGTTTTACAAAAATATGACCATTTGAAATGGAATATTTTGGGTTATTTTTAGGGTTTCGTACCCAAACGGTAAAAACGGGACCCTATTACTAAGACTTCGCTGTCTGTCCGTCTGTCTGTCACCAGGCTGTATCTCAAGAACCGCGATAGTTAGACAGTTGAAATTTTCACAGATGATGTATGTCTGTTGCCGCTATAACAACAAATATTAAAAACCGGCCAAGTGCGAGTTGGATTCTTTGCCGTTTTTATAGATAATGGTACGGAACCCTTCGTGCGCGAGTCCGCTTCGCACTTGGCCGGTTTTTTTAGTTACATCACGATCGTTAGTATCAATGGTTCGAAGTAAAATAAACGAAAATCATTGGGATTCTGACAATAAAGGTTCTTTTAAGTACATTTTTAGAGAACCGCGTATATCTCGTTGACCGCGTATAAAACATATATTCCGCTCCCCACATCGTGATTCATCTGAGATGAATCGACACTCATACATTTTGCATGAAAAGAAATTGAAGAGGCAACCCTCTCAGCGCTGCACCGTTCTCATTATCTGCGTGTTCCTTCCGAGAAAAATTACGCCACAGACTGTCGGACCATCTAAAATCCGGCTAAACCAAGTCGAGCGTTGAAATATATGAGCGTGCTTTCGCGCCATTCGTCTTCTTAGCTTGGTCGGCTATTAGTAAAAAGCCAACTGTTAAGTGCGCACTAGCGCTATCCATGTGTTTCTGAGTGTCTTAAGGGAATACCTAGATTCTTTAAACCACACGCCCCGTGTAGAAACCACGCTTATGTCTTCCGTGGACGAGAAAATAAAATGCAACACTTCGGGAATGGTTTTTTGGTCAAATTGCAACAAATATCAGATTTTGTGAAGTTTTTTTTTAATATCTCCGATAAGAGTTTATATGAGATGAAATACGATCATTTAAGTTTGAGTTGTTTAATAATGTATTGTTTCAGTAAATACAGGAAAAATGGAAAATAAAGAGTTTTTGTGTTTTTCTATCCAGAAATAATAAGCAATCATGAGTCGGCTCAAGTCAGAAAATAAATATTTTGTTTCTTTTTATTTAAGATAAAGAAAATTGCATCTTACAATTTCAATAAGACTGTGACGTTTGATAGCGGGAATCACTAATTTTATTATACAGAACTTAAATTTTTAATTTAACTTATTTACTTAAATTTAACAACTGAGTATGCTGTTTGGTAGTAAATATCTTATCATTATGGTTTTATTTTGACGGTGACTCGGTGACCCTTTAACTTCGATTTTAATACAGCTTTGCTTACGTTGGGACTTTGTCTTAGTCTATTAATTTAGTAATATCAAATAGATTATCTATCGTATATCTGAAAATCTATCGTTATTGTTGCCTCGTCTGGCCAGAACGGCGTTTCAAAAAACGCGATTTTTTCCATGAGGAGTAACGAGGCCGCACTACGTTTCTGCCTTCTTTCCTCCCTACTGTCATGCCACTCGAAGAGTGTGTGGCCGAGGTATCGTCACGAGCTCCGCAGCAAATGCAACATCACATACCTAACCAATAATAATATATAATGGCTACTGTCTTTTGTAAGGCGGTGGTGCTTCCCCAGCTGGGCTGCTTGCATTAGGTTTCGATATGCTCTACCTCTTTTAAAATCTTCCTTTACTTGCGGCTAGACTCGTGCAGTACGTTTCAATAGGTACTTTATACCGAGAACACTTAGATTGTGGAATGAACTCCCTGCCGAGGTATTCCCAGGGCCAGGGGAGGGCTACAACATGGGACTCTTCAAAAAGGCGAAGGGGTCGGTAACGCGCGAGTGACGCCTCTGTGTTGCAAGCGTCCATGGGCGACAATGACCACTTACCATCAGGTGGGCCATCAGCTTATTTGCAACCGACGTGGTATAAAAAAGACTGTTGCATAAGTTTTACAATGGCATCTTTTCTACAAGCACTACTGCAAACGGGTGAATATCGACTCCTAAGAATTTCATCTTAAAGAAACTTTCTCAAACGAAAGGCGCATATTGTGCTCGCCATAGCGATAATACAGACGAATAATGAGTTCCACAGCTCGTCGGCTCGCAATAAGAAGGCTTCAGACTCGTTTCAGGGGTCAATTCAACGGGAAAATTTAAAGAAAATCTAAGGCTACTTCGGCGTTAGTCGGTGCGGTATCAGTACATTAAGCGGTAAACTGTTAGACACGTCAATACAGATTCTAAGGAATAAGCAGCAGTAAGCTGCGCACCTATGCTTAATGCGCTATTATCGATTTTTGACGAGTTTTGAGTTGATATTCCTCTGTCAAAACTATAGATATATTTATGGCCCATACGGTAATCGTTTCTTCAGTCCTTTATTTACATTAACAAGAGCAGAATTTTGTAAAAAATGTGAATGCTCACTTTTATATGTTTTATCGAAACATAATCCAAAAAGCTTTGATAATAGCATGTTGTTTATGTGTATGCACTTTTGAATGTGAAATCTTCATAAAACTGTTTATTGACAAAAATTACATCCAAAAAACCATTTTTAGGCTACCAAAGTTTGATACCAGATAACTCGAAGACAGTGAGTTTTGAAGTAAACATGGAATTCTAATTCGGTAAATCTCATTGTTGATAATACAATAACTATGATAAACCATGAAAAACATTAGAAAACGCAGCGTTATAGATCGAAGGTTATTGAGAGCTAGGAGCCCCTTGGATCCGTGCTTCCCGATGTGTGAAAGTGGATGGTGGTGGTGGCACCAGATGTGTGAAAGTGGGTGGTACTAAACCAGTAGTGCATACCGGACCACCATCACGTACCTAATACAGTTGAGTTCAAAAAAAGTGCACGAACAATAAAATAAATGAATATTATAGGGACATTTTTTACACAAATCTAACTAGTCCCATAGCAAGCTCAATAATGTTTGTGTTATGGGAACCAGACGACGATATATTCAATAGATATATATATATACTTATTTGTATGTACACAAAACAATGTGATCAAATTTATGTGAGCATATTTTATTGTTTAGGGCTTGTGCTTTTTTTTTGAACTTGAACCATTACAAACGTACCTACATATTTATACGTATGTACTAGACTGCACATTACTGTGCACATGTAACACTGACATTAATCTTACAAAGTGAGCAAATCTGGACGACATCGGTCTAGGTACCTACGGCACAGAAGTGCCTCCGCTGCCTGCGCGGGCGGCGGGTAGAGTACAGTGCGCCGATGCCGCCGATGAACTCATCCTGAGGAACAGCTCATGAAGGGTTCGAAACATGTCGCCCGGAGTGACAATTTGTACATGAATTTTAACCGTTTTAGTGATTTAGTTTTTAACATGACTCATGAAGTTTAAGTTCTAGTGACATCAGTAAGATTTCGGTGAAGTAGAAAATACCGCATACTATCCCACCCCGTCAAGTCAGGACCTAGCCTTACATTATCAATACGCCAATCCAACGAATCCGCCATTGTCAGGCGAAAACTTTGTTCATTGAGAATATTTTCGGCCTGTAATTTAAAGTCATGTTGCTCTTCCTGACTCGAATTTCCTTACTTCACCCCTAAGCCAGTCAGAAAAAAGTTTAGTCGCATAAATTATTTCCTGTGCGAGTAATCACGTGACAACAGGTCGTGGGCATGCCACTCATTAATTTTGTAGAATAAAATGACAGATGATATGTAGGTAGGTTTTAATGCTCGTTCTGAATGATTGTACATAGTTTTTACGAGCATACATAATTATTTACAGTAACGAGGTGTACTCGTATCACTAAACGCAACCATTAGGCCGGGCCGTATTGATCAACAGTAGATTTATTATTTGACATTTCTCGTAACGATATGACAGCTGTCAAAAGCACAGTGATAAATCACATTACTTGACGTATTTAAGTTGGCAGTTAATAATAAACAGCCCCTACTCACTCAAAATCGATGCTTATTATATGTATGCGTATACCTCTATCCGACCCGGGTACCCGGGTATGTCCTAAAACTACGACCAAGACCACCAGGGGATGGGCAGCAGCATCCCTGAAGTGCGGTGGAGATACTGCGATCGCCAACCCGCATGCCAAGCGTGGTGATTATGGCATTTACCCCCCATGAAATTGGGGGAGGCCTATGTACAGCAGTGGACGTCCTTCGGCTGATGTGGTGGTATACCTCTATGAGCAATTTTCACATACCGTCAGCATCACAGTTAATTGACCATCATCAGATCAGCCGAAAGACGTCTACTGCTGGACATAGGTCTCGCCAAAGGGTGCCGCAATGACCGGTCCTGCACCAAGCGCATCCAGCTGACTCCCGCGACCAGGTCATCAGTCCACCTTGTGGGGAGCCTATCCACGCTGCGCCTTCCAGTACGAGGGCGACACTCGAGAAAATTTCCGCACCAGCGGCCATCGGTTATATGTGCAGTGTGCCCCGCCCATGATAATACTACAAGGGAGGAAATCTGCTACAGGTTATGACGTAGCGCACGTAGCATGATGTGCTCGTGTGCTTCCTAATTATATGTGTTCGAAGGCACCTTTTCTCATAGTAATTATAATAAATTATAAATATAATAAAAAATATTGGGGGACAATTTTAGATATTTCTAGCGTGGGTCCACAAAGACTAACGACGTGGATGTCGAGTGAACGTCCTTCGACTGATGTAATGATGATGGTATTTTTTTATGTACTTAATAAGCATTAATTTTTTTTCAGTTTATATTTTGTTTGTAAATATATAATTATATAAGTATTTATGTCTAGTAAATATATCGTCGTTTAATACCTATAACACTACCCTTATAGAGCTTACTACGGAGTTCGTTTGATTTGTGTAAAATTGTCCCTCTAGTATATATTTATTTACCTATTTCTGTACATCATTAGAGTCAAGTACAAGAACCCACTCAGGCTTTTATCATGTTTTAGCTTAGCCACTTCACTATTTTCTTATATTGCAGTCCCACGTTTCTTCGCCATTTCCGAAAATCACTTAATATTTCAAATAGATATAAAAGTATAAGTTCATAAAATCTCAAAAATATCCTCACTGGTTATATAAAAAATTAATGATAAAAATCGTGAATGATATTTTTCATGGGCTAACCACATCGTCTATCGCTGCGATGGATCATTTTGCATCACAATGCGATTTGTAAAGCGTGAATAATCACTTCTGAAACCGGTGTTAGATCGTTCGCAATGATGAGATGGGATTTGCGTTAATGTTTCGGAGGTATAAAGTTGTATAATTTGATTTTACATGTTGGAAGTGTTAGCGGTAAATATTTCGAAACGCGCCTGAGGCCGGTGCCGCACTGGCTGTGTGATTGGCGACGCGATTACAAAAAAAACCGGCCAAGTGCGAGTCGGACTCGCGCATGAAGGGTTCCGTACCAGAAAAAAAAAACGCCGTCAACTACTCTGTTGTATGGTAGCCCCCCTTGATTATTATTATTATTTTGATTTTAGTATTTGTTGTTGTAGCCACAATAAAAATACATAATCTGTGCAAATTTCAACTATCCAGCTATTACGGTTCTTGAGATCTAGCTCGGCGAGTGGTAGCCATAAAAAAGGGCTAAAATATCCCGTTTTTTTGTATGGGAGTCCCCCCTTAATTATTATTATTATGTTGTTTTTAGTATTATTATTATTGTTGTAGCGGCAACGGAAATACACAAGCTGTGAAAATTTCAACTGTCTAGCTATTACGGTTCTTGAGATACAGCCTGGTGACAGACGGACGGACGGACGGACAGTGAAGTCTTAGTAATAGGATCCCGTTTTTACCCTTTGGGTACAGAACCCTAAAAACTGGGCGTATTGCTGTCTTAGCGGTCTTATGGGTGAGCGATGTGTTGGCAATACTGGGTGCATAATGGCTACCCGCGCGTCTAGGATAATGTTTACGGATCGATGACTTATGGGTTTTTTTAGTGAAATGCTTAATAACCTATGGACCCATGGCTTTAATGTAAAAAGTATCTGGATTGGATAACTGTGACTAACTGTGAGTGTCGTGTGTGGTGACCTATAGACTACTAATAGCATAATGGATGGGTAGAAAACGTAGGGTCTTCACATTTTTATAAACTTTTGTCGGGAGTTAAATGTTGTGTAACCAATCTCCAGTGACAACTTGCTGAGACGTCAGTTCTGCCACAATCATGACCGTTGCAATCCATGTCGAAACGTTGGTAATAAAAATAAATAACGCGTTAGACCCGTTTAAACAAATATTTTGTACTTTTATATCGGAGAAATACATACAATTACTATTAAGTATGGTTAGGACAAACTGTATTATGGTATTGTTTGTTGTTGCTTTGAAGTGGTTTAACATACATTTGTAAAACTTTATATTATTGGGACTGCAATCCCAATAATATAAAGTTTTACGAACGCAGCCGTGAGTATCATCTCATTCATAAAAAACATACATAAACCTTACGCCTGTCTGTATTAAGTATCAAAGGAGGTTGGCAGAGCACATGAAACTCAATTTCATTGGTTCTTTTAGCATTTGTAGGCTTAAGTAACACTTTCGGTGCCAGGAACCCGCTAGGCGGGCAGTCGTGTCGTAGACGCTCAAAGTTATTGGCATAGAAAGTGTAAAAAATGGTAAAAATTGGTATTGCAGTATTAGGTTGCTGGCCCATCGCTCAGAACACAAGCCGGTTCCCATATTCGATTCTTACGATATCTATGGGCAGAAACAAAGGTACGCGTTGGCACCGGTCACTGTCACTAGGAGTCACTAGGATTTTTCAAAGTGTTACTACGTACGTTATCTTTCAGCCCAGGTCCTTTTAGTATGTGTATCACATTGATGGAATTGGTATCACATACTAATGTAATTTTTTGTTGCAAAATGGACAGTGGTCGCTAGTTATGCATTACGTCGGCCAACTCTTTCAATTGTTCATACGCACATACAGGATTCATATTAATATATGTCGAGAAGAAACGCCGAAACAAACTCGACTGAAAGATGATGATATTTATTCTTTAATTAACCGACTTCAATAGAAGGAAGGAGGTTCTCAGTTCGTCTGCATGTTTTTTTTTATGTATGTAGGTATGTTCCCCGATAACTCTTGACCACGTCGGCTGATTTTGATAATTCTTTTATTGTTTCAAAGCAGAAAAAAACCTCAAGTTGGTCCCATATAGATTAGGTGAAAAGATGATAGGATCTAGGAGGAATTGAGGGAACTCCTCGAATTTGATAGGCACGCATATGCCGATTTCGGTATTTTCTGTAGGGAACCAAGCATTGGCTAACGGAAACCACAAATTGTGGCATAGCGAAGTACAAAATTGGAGCCGGTTTTTTGGTATAAATTATTGTCCTTAATGTGTCCCAACTGCTGTGCAAAGACCATCCCTCTTTTCCATCACTCATCTCGGTCCTGAGATAGTTCCCTCCAACAAAAAAAAAATACTTCCTAATTATAATAATAAATCAATGTGAAACTTGGCAGCGAATCTACTTCATTTGGATCTGCTTGGCAAACAATCCAATTGCCATGACTGGCTTTATCTGTTAAGAAAAAGGCAATCGGTACCAATAAAAAAGTTTCCCGAACTTGCATCCGTACTAGCTACTTAGTTATTGTTAGTTGTTTTCCTCAAAATAAATATTTACCTCAAAATGACACTACTATCACAGAAATATTCTGAATCTTTTTGCAGCTCATGTTTATATACATATTAGGTAAAGCGAAACAAATCCTAAAATGAAAGCCTTTCTAGTATGTTTCCGTTGACGTCTGATTTATACAAGCGCAATACACAGAAAGTTACACATTGAAACAATGTATGCTAGGACGGGCGTTAAGTTTAATATTAGTTTTGTTTGAAGAATTCTATTAACAAATGCCAACTGAATAGCCAACCTGAAAGAAATTTCCTCATACTGAAACAAATAAAGAATCTAGAATACTTTAAAAACATATAGAAGGTTATGGTTAGGTTACTATAGTGGTCGGCAGTTAAGAAATCAATCCTGACACCTGTCATATCCATACAGTTTATAACCTCAAAGTGACTTTTAGGTTATAAACTGTATTGGAAATGACAGGTGTCAGGATTGACTATATATCATACAGTGACTTTTAGGTCACTTTGAGGTTATAAACTGTATGGATATGACAGTTGTCTGGATTGACTTCTTAATCGCCAACCACTATACCGGTATATCATTTAAGTAGCAATTTAAACTAGCTCGCAGCTACGGAGTAACTTAGTTACACGTTGAAAGCAACAAAAAAAAATCGATTTTACAACGGTTCTTCATGAGGTTTACATAAGACAATTATATTTTTTACAACGCGGATTCATTAACTGGACCGATTTCTGTTCAAACTCTTTAATAACTGTCATTGAAAATGCTGATGATTCGGAAATATGTCTTTCTGAAAAATCCATTTGTAGTACGGTATTACGGTCAGAATGATTTAATCAACCAAATTGGCCGAGTATATCGTATAACACATACTTATTAACCTTATAGTTTTATTATTGGTATTTCTTTCCTAGTCACGGAAAAATGGTTTCCCGGGCCTTTAGTACCGATTTACTGAAGTACCAAACAAGTACCACATAGCCAACACTTACACGACCGTTAAAAAGTTTATGACCAAACACAATTTTTAGTTTAAATTTCATAAATTATTACGCGACGAACCAAACAAGGCAAAAAGATTGCAATGGGCTATTTCTCACAAGGATTGGACTTTTTCAAATTGGTTGAGAGTACTACGGACAGATGAATCAAAATTGAGTGGATAATCAATCAATGTTGATTACTTGCATATTTTGTGTTTGGTCTTGAACTTTCTAACAGGAGTGTAGAGGCCCTTTTGACAATTTAATGAAATGCAAAGAGTACACAGAGCGGATGATGTCCCTGCCGGTGTCATGGGATGGACGCAGAGACAGCACCTGCCACGGTGTACAGGGACTACTGCTGGTTGATGGAATCTAAATAAACCAGATATATTAGGTGATTATGATAGACTAATAAAAGACATGCTGCCTCAACCCTAGCAAAAGGGATAAGGGAAAATGAATCACATCTACATAGAGTTAAACTATTATTTAAATAAATTCAATCTATGCATTTCAGTGTATTGCACCTATATGCTTTTTCTATTTTGCTAAAAGTGATGCTAAAACGTGAAAACAATTAAGTTCAGTTATTGTCAAAAATGCTTAAGGGCCACGAATCTCTATAAAGATTCCAACCTCATTGTTATGATCGACTCTATTCTTTTCAGTTATTGATTGCTTAGCTCCGGACGGATTCAATCCTTCGGATATATTACTTTTCTCCGTAGAATGAAAAACGGGCAGACCTATCGTAAATTATAGGAATGAAAGAATTGATTTTGCCGTCTGGAAAATATTGGTTTACTAGAATTTGCCCACGATTTCATTCGCGTGCAGTCACGTATCAAATTCTATCCCCAATTTTATCCTTTTAGTGGATTATTTTCTGTATAAAAATATGTCACGTTTAAATCCTGTAAATCCGTTCAAATACTTTTGCGTGAGTGAGTAACAAACATTCAAACTTTTTTACATTTTAAGATTTGTTTTTAAAAAGAAATTGATATGATTTATTCGTAACAATATAACAATGTTATAGGCGAGGTGTTATTGATTGTGAGAAGCATGAGTACTGGAATACTTAATTAAAGTGTGTGTAGTGAATAATCCGTTCTCATTGTAAAATTCGCTTGATGTTAACTGCCTTTTTGATGCCAGTTGATGACAAGTTAAAAAGACGTATTAGACGTTAGCCAAAAGAGAGGTTTAAAAGTATATAAAAAATCGGTTTATTCATATTTTTTAAGGCACCAACGCAAGTCTATTTTTCCAGCATAGTGCACTCACAGAAACATAACACTATAGGTAAGGAATATATTATTGGGTGCGGTATTCGGAAATAAGATTACTGTGTACAGGAGTGGACCCGGGTATGTCCTTAAACTACGACCAAGACCACCGGGGAATGGGCAGCAGCATTCCTAGAATGCGGTGGAGATACTGCGATCGCCAACCCGCATGCCAAGCGTGGCGATTATGGCATTTACCCCCCATGAAATTGGGGGACGCCTATGTCCAGCAGTGGATGTCCTAGGGCTGATATGGTGGTGGTGGTGGTATAGGAGTCACCATGAGATATATCGGAACGGGCAAGGAGGACGAGGTGAGGTAAAGGTGAGGAACGGGGGAGGAGGATTGGATAATTGATTCTGAAGATTATTTATTCCATGTTCAGATATTTTGAGCAGATTGAAGAGTGCAGATAAAAAATTTGATGATAGCTTGAACACGAATCTTGATTTAAACAACAAGCCATAAACTAATTTGATATGTAGGTAATACACATTAATTATTATACATAGATTAGTAAAACACTAAAAATAATAAAAATGACTAAAACTAAATATAAAAAAGGCTGCCAAATTTGGTCCCCTAGGTAGCGTACCCATCACGCAGGCAGAATCATCAACTTTATTTTTCCACTTGCTTATTCTTCTCTCCCTGGATAGCCCAAGTCCACAAAGACCTTTGCCAGCTGCAAGCGGCCGACTCTGATTGATGACAAGCTGACTAGGACAGATCTCAGTGGCGTGTCGTAATGTCGGAGGCCAAGATCCACTTTGGGACGCTGACCCAGCGTAGTAAGTAAGTATAGTAGAAGCATGATATTTCGCTACGTTTTACTTTAATCTCAATATACAATCATTTGTGGCCCATATTCATTGATAGCTTAGTCTTAGCTTATTAGACGGTATTTTATAAATTTTTGCACATTACTTTTCTTGAACTAAACGCTTATTGTGATTATTGCAAGTTTAAGGATCACCTACAATTTTTTTTGTTAATATTACATAAGTATTAATTGACGACACAAAGTTTTAGCAAAATGATCACATAAGTACCTTTAACTAATCGTATTTGGTATCGATTACAAAATGATGAATGAACTTCATAACTTAAAAACCTAGTATTGCTGAAAATTCAGTCATGAGAAGTTAGACATTATGAAAACTCGGTTTTGCGATTTTAGGGAGTGACATTAGGTAAGAAATTCTTAGGGCTAGCGGAGGGGAACCTATATTTACAGTACCTGAACTGGAACACACTGCAGATTCTTCAAAGCAATATTGCTTTTCCACGCTAAACGCAATAACAAGCTCAAGATATTAAAAATATTATTATTTATTCGACACCGCTGCATTTTCGCTGCACACGAGAGAAAAATTAACTCGTCTACCGTTAGCAATTTTTCAATATTCCTGCACAAAATTCAATGCGCGAGAAATTCTTTCCGATCAATACATATTGCGTGAAACGATAATTACTTTCCGCACAGCATTATATTTCAAATTACCTTGTGGCGGGCCAATTTATATTTCAAAATAAAAATTACAATAAACAAAGCAGCTTCACCATCTACAAATAGCCTTACTTTATTGTATCTCCACGCAAAATGCTTTTACCTTTTTCACTGGGAATGGTTAAGATTATTTTGCGCAAAAATTGCCAACACCTTCTTTACTTTTAATTTCAGGAAGCTTATGTAACAATTTATGTCACGGTTTTCAAACATATTTTGCGTTTTTGTAGATAATGTTTTTGGTAATGTGACACAGACGCAGCTATCTAAACATTCCGACGGTTTGCGTACGTGATGTCACTGTGCAGATAATGTTACGCCTGGGGACGATAAAATACATAAAAATAACAGGAATACTCGTATTTGTCTAACCTAACCCGAGTAATGAGTATATATACATATGAATGGTTTCTAAAATTATGTTTAATTTTAGTTTTTTTTTATGTATGTATAGTTTTAATGCTATCTAAATTTGGATATATTTATTTACGATGTAAAATACAATACAAATACTCTTTATTGCATATCTCAAAGAAAATTACAAATAGTTTAGAAACACGAAGCTCAGAAGCTCGATATGGACTCTGCGGAAGACCCAGCGCTGGCTTTAGGCCAACAACATTCTGAGCAGGATTGCAGGGTTACGTAACCATAGGTGGCAAACAAGCGTATGGCCCACCTGATGGGAAGCGGTTACCGTAGCCTTTGGACGCCTGTAACTCCAGGTGACTTGATTCTCGTTATGTTTTTTATACCCTCCTTCCTTGAAGAACCCAATACTACTAGTGGCTCTGTGTGCTATAGACCTCGCTAAAACTATTTCTTTTTTTCAGCTTACATAATTTCCGAAAACGGACTCAACATTAAAATTCTATATAATTATCGAACCTGCTTACAAAATTTCACGAGATTCAACCGGACAGACAGACAGACAGACATATGATAGAATTTTTGTCGAAAGCTGAAACGAAGTCGCTTCTCTCGCTCGGTCAAAAATCCCTAAGCCCTAAGCTTATTTGGTTTCTTCTTGCTATTTATTTTCAGTGGTATTTTGCTTAATATCTGTTCTCAATGATTAATAATTGATTCAAGTAGTTGCACAAGTCCCGCTCTTTTATTCCAAGTCCACGAAAGGCGAATAATAGCTAACTGGAAAGCCTCGAAGGTTATAGAACCTTTCTGATTTGCTATTTTTAACCCGATATTTGCAGATTCAGGTCTAATGTTTATCCTACAGATTGGAAAATAATCTCGCATGGAATAAACTGTCCGATACACGGCGGCTTTTTGGCAACTTTTATATCGGAGTCGTTGAAAATAATTGGTATCAACTGAGCTTCAAATCCGGTAGACAGTCGAGGATTTTCTTTGCAGTTGGAGTACTTTATTTGTGTTTCTTAGTCTTTATGCAATTAGAGACAAGGTGACCGATCGTCGAAGCACCGTGATATCAAAATAAATGTTACATCGAGTGATTGATGTTTTAGGTGTTCTGCAAGAATGTGCTTTTATGATTAGGAAATAGAATCGCCGTTGTCAAGATGTTCATTTCCTAAAAATAGGATTGCGTTTCACTTTCGTCTAACCTGATGAAAAGTTAAGCTGTAAGATGGATCATTCTCACCAAAAAGATGTCTGTTCCCGGTACAGGTCAGGTTTCCTATTTTTTTACGCCAATTTTTCATCTGAAACCGAAGCTAATGTCTATCAAGTTTAATAAATTAATCAAGGTGATCATTATTCTTCATTTTTGATATTCTTTCAACTGACTATTTTAAATAATTAATAGACTTTTTCTTAAACAATGAAAACTACTTCAAATATTACTGCAGACTCATTTAGAGTCAAGTCGTGAACTAGCGAAAGGTCCGAAGTTTTTCTAGCCAGAATCCTCAGACTGTAAACTTTCTCAACTAGAGTAAATACTTGTTACTGTCTTGACAGTGTTTGTAGGTTAAGTTACTGGAGCGGCTTTGAGCAGTAGACCCTGCTAATACAATTATGAGTAGATTTTGGTTACCATTGAACTATAGTTTAACTTGATTCATGGGTTGTTTTGAGTTTCAAGGTAGTTACTTGAGGGGTTAATTAGTGATTAAAGTTGAAGTTGTAGTGCCTACATTATTAGTACCCTGTTGTTAGTTATACCTGTTTTACACGTCACGAGTATAGTATTTTTATTTGTAAACGGCTTTTCGACAACGGCTCTGACGATGTTAATGGGTTAACAACACTAAGGTTTACGGGTTAAAAAAATTATCGAGCTAAGTATCACACATGTGCAAGACAATTTGTTTTTCATTGTTTTACAGATCAAAATTGGTCTCCTGGGTCATCATAACCAATATAGCTGACAGGAAGGTCTAAATAGTACCTACTAATTAATAATTTCAATAACATCTTCTTACCTTCCCAAAAGTATCGCTTGGTTATTTATTAAACAATAACTCATTACACAAATGAGCCCGTTAAAAACGTAATTAGTTAATTACCAATCCAATATCGTAAATCAACTCTGAAAGAGTTTGGAATCGAAAAGTTTTCCTCAACTTCATTACGTAAAACAGGCGCCCAAATTAATTTTGTAACTCGGTGCAGCCATCGTCCGTGTTAATTAAACATTTCAGTTAAATAAGCCAAGTTTTTCTGGTTTCCTGACATGTCGGGTTGAATTGACATAAGAAATTAAGTCACCGTAAAGCTGCTTCGTCGCAGGCCGCGTCAAAGGAGGAAAGACGAGATAGAGGAAGTTGCCGGCAGACCATGGATGAGAAAAGCTGCAAACAGGGCACTGTGGTGATATCTGGAGGAGGCCTTCACTGGTGAATAGTTGTTAAATTATAGTACATTACGATACAAGTGCAGAGAACAGGAAATTCGCAACGAGTGGTGATAAATTGAAACACGACCGAAGGGAGTGTTTTAAATCCACACGAGTTGCGAATTACCTATTCGCACGTGTATCTTACAACGTTTTGCAGTACATATGGCTCTTTAAAGTTTCGACATATGCACGTAATCTGCTGATTACAGCACTCGTGCGGTAAAGTAGCACCATATGTACTGTAATAGTACATTTCGATGCTAGTGCGGAAAGTATGTCATTTCTTCACGAGTACCGAGGGGTGCCACGAGCCGCAGGCGAGTGGTAACACTCGGGACGAGTGAAGAATGACATTTCCGCACGTGTATTGAACGACGTTTTAATACAGTTGCGAAAAAATAAGAAAAACAACAAGTAATATTTATAAAAACAATATCGAATGTTGCCTTTAGAAACTTAAAACATGCTTGCAGTAAGTAAAAACGCCTCTTCTTTGACAGGCGTTTCGGCAGCTATTCCGTTCCACTCAGACAACTTATTAAGAACGGTTTTTCAATATTCAATATTAAAAAATAAACGTGTTATAATGATGAAGAGGTAAGTAATAAAATATGAAATGTGTATATTTTTCGTATTCTGATATTAACAGTAGGTTTTTATGTTGATTACGACGTTTAAAGGAAACTAATATTTAACACCCAGCAATAAGGAGTCATGCATTGGAACAAGCATAAATTTAAAAAAATTGGAAAAGTGAAAAGCACTAGTGCGCGAAAACCAACTTTCCGCACGCTAAACAGCTACGTAAAGTAGCACTTTTTGAGCAACTGTATTAAAAAAATGTTTTTATATATCTCTCCTTCCATGTGTTGGTTTTTGTGGGCAATAAAGAACTTTTGAACTTTAAATGCCTATATACCGAATGATTCGGGAGTCGTGAACAGGATCAATACTACGGATTCAGTGGATCATATGGTACTGTTTCGTACCATTGTCAGTGAAATTAACGTTATCTTTGGTGTTGAAAAAAGTTTGAAATAATTTACGAAATGCATGGTCACTTTACAATCAGAATACTTACGAGCAATTCAACGACACGTATGTCAAGTTGAATGTCATCCGAGTCTGATTACTTTTGAAACACCGTATCTCACTCAATGTGACAATTTACTTTCTTCATAGAGAGAGATGTGCCGTCACAAAAGTTAGAGATATTATCTTTATTTAAACTAGTTGTTGTAGGGTGACCAAGATTGAAGAGAATTGAATTTTTACCGAACAAAAAGTAATAATAATAATAATAATAATAATAATTTATTTATTTAAAACGTATTTTACAGAAATTTGAATATGTACATACTAAAATTAAATATTAAGGGATGAATACAAGGGCCTGAACTAGGGTTCCCTGTGTTTCAGGCAAAAGAAAGGACCAATATAACTATTTTTAAACATTAAACTTTCAAATTATGATTAAATATTTTAATAATATTCTATTCTAATTAACTAAACATGGTTCTTATCTTACTACTAAAACAGTGATCATTTTACGACTATTAATAGGTTCTCTGTGTCTTCGTATGACATACATTGAAGGGCTTCTCGGAGAATTTTCTTACATTTCGAGTAGCTCTGAGGGTATAAATCTAACTTAGCATTTAACTTATTGTACAGGAACATTCCCAAGAAAATGAAAAATCTAGAGGAAAATACACATTTTCGTTGTATATTATGAGTGCAAACCACATCTTTGCGCCTTCTTTTATTATATTCAGCGCTGTATGGTGAAGCGACGTGCTGTTTTAAGACTGTGCTCATTATAAATAGTTGGCGAACAGTTAGTACTTTACACGACTCATAAAGAAGGTTGGTGGGGTACCGAAAAGTACGAAAAGTTGAAACTTTTAAGACAGCTCTTTGGGCTCTTTCTAGGCTAAGTAGTGTTGTTTTAGCTGAGCCACCCCATGAAGAAATGCAGTATGTTAATATCGATTGACATATCGCGAAATATACTTTTTTGATTAAATGCGGCTCTGCGATCGTGCGAAGTTTCTTGAAAACGAAAATTAACTTGCGAACTCTATTGCACAGAGCTTCAATGTGATATTTAAAAGAGAGGGATTCGTCAATTATGATTCCTAAATATTTAGTTTTATCAGTGATGTTTATAGTTGGACATTCACATTGGTTGTTTGTGGGGTTAGGACAATTATGTGCATAGATCTTATGGTTGCTTGTGGTCAAATTTGATTTGCGCATCGAAAACTTTATATAGTTAGTTTTTTCCGAGTTGAGCGTTAGTAGGTGATGCTGAAGCCAGTTAGTTACGATATTAAGTCCGCGTTGAGCATGTGCATATACTTCATCTGCTGATTTTGCAGAGAAAAGTAGGGCGGTGTCGTCGGCGTACGAAATTATTTTGCCATAGTCTATTTTTAGATTGCACAGGTCGTTTATGTAAATTAAAAATAGCGTGGAAGATAAGCAGCCCCCTTGTGGGACACCGAAGGGGGTATTTTTTAGATCTGAGCTGATCACGTTATCTATTTTTACGCATTGAGTACGCTCGCCTAGATAATCTGCAAAGAGTTTGAGCTGAGTTCCCCTAATACCTAAAGTCTCTAGCTTGTGCAGTAAGATGGGCGTGGAAACTGTGTCGAAAGCTTTGGCAAGATCCAGGAATATCCCAATTGTCTGGTTGCCTTTGTCCAGTTCCTGAACTATGTTGTTAGTCAAATCATGGACAGCGTCGGATGTTGATAACTTAGACCTAAAACCAAACTGATTTTTTGACAGAAAGGTGTGTTTCTCTAGAAAATTGACAAGTCTATTATTAATGATTTTTTCGAGTAGTTTAGATGTCGATGGTAATATAGAAATAGGTCTATAGTTCGTTATTTGTTCTTTATTGCCAAATTTGTAGACAGGGACGACAACGGATTTTTTCAGGCATTTGGGGAAGATTCCTTCGGAAAGGCACTTTTGGAAAACATGAGTTAGCGGTGGAACTAGGATGTGTCTAAAATTCTTTAGGATTTTGTTTGATATGCCATCCCACCCAACAGCGGAATCGTTTTTTAGGCTAGTGATGAGCCTGTCTACCTCTGCTTCATCTGTGTCTAATAGTACAAAGGACTTGATACAATTCTTATGAGTCGAGTGAGAGATGACCGAGGGCGTAGACAAATTTGTCTGAATTTTTTCAGCTAGGTTTTTTCCTATGTTTACGAAAAAGTCATTTGCACTATTTGCAGACGACAGCCGAGAAGAACATGTTTGTAACAAGCCTGAAGATGTTTCACGTTGTTTTGCTATGTATGTTACATTTTTCACACACTTCCATACTAATTTACTGTTTGTTCCAGCACTTTCTAGTTGCTTCTTATCGTAGTCTGTTTTAACTTTTTTTAATAAGTCATTACAAAAGTTACGATACCTTTTATAAGTTAATTGCAGTATTAAATTATTTGGGTTTGCCTTTGCTTTTACGTGCAATTTATCCCTGTGCCTCATGCAGCGAACAAGCCCAGGTGTGACCCAAGGCTTGATATTATAATATTTATTTTTTAAACATGTTTTCGTTGTATTTTGTTGTATTGCATGTTGAACCTGATTGATTAGGTATTGCATGCTAATGTCTGCGTCAGTAGAGCTGTAGACAGGGCTAAAATCAATGTGTCGTAAATCATGTTCAAGTTTGTTTATATTTAATTTAGTGACAACACGCGTGTTTGTACATGAATCATGCGGTTTGCGGAATAAGGCAAGTAGGGCAGCACTGTGGTCGGTCACTGCTGAGTTAGTAATTAATGCTAGTCCTGGGAAAGTCGATTTAAGCATTATGTGATCTAGGCAAGAGCCGCTTTGGTGAGTAGGAAGCGTGTGTGCGGGGAGTAAGCCATGGAAGGAGCACAGGTTAAGGTAGCTCTGGGCGGATGAGTCGAGGCTCTGAGGAAGAATATTGATGTTTATGTCTCCTATAAGTACGATATTTTTAAAAGATGAAAGGTTACTCAAATTTTCATTTAGGGATTCTGTAAAACCACTGATACTCTTAAAAGATGGGGGTCTATATAACGCTAATATTACAAGATCTGTCCCGATTTTGATTAAAAGCCGACTGCATTCTGTCATATTAGGCTCTTCGATGGAAGCATTTAAACTATTTTTAACATAAACTACTATGCCATCATTTTGATTACTATTACACTTACTATGATACATATTATAACCAGGCATGTGAGGCAAATTGCTTTGATTACCAAGCCAGCATTCCGTCATAATATATAGATCGCAGTTAAAATCTAGTCTCTGTAAAAAAACACTAAAATTATCAAAATTTTTAAAAATGCTGCGTATATTTTGGGTAAGTATGACTAATGGATTACGACTGGGATATATATGTTGTTTACAGTTTTCGACGTCACATGTTTTAGCCTCAGACACAGAGAAACTATCTAGGTCAGAGAATAAAGTATTACTCATAAGTACCTAATATGCAATAGACTAGGGTATTCAATAAGATAGTGCTTAGATATATGTAAATAAGTTGGCGCTCTTAGGCGCCTTCATAATCAACAGAGTTTATGTACCTTTTTTCGGCCATTTGTCTAGCTGGGCACTCGGCATCGCCAGTCACGTGGTTGCACGGCTTCTTGTATTGCAAGCAGGTTGCACATTTTGGAGATTCTGCCTTTTTGGTGCAGTCTTTTATTGCGTGACCCACGTTGCCGCAATGCCCGCAGGTGCTGTGCTCCATCTTGCATGTCTTTGCTGCGTGGCCATACTGTTGACACTTGTAGCATCGAGTCACTAGGGTAAAATCCTTCACAGGGCATGACGACCAGTTTATGAAGACTCGGTCGTTTAAAATGAGGGCCTTTCGAATGATAGCTGGTACCTCAATAATGTAGTTACATGTTTCGGAATCTTTTTTCCCGGATTTATGACTTAGCCTAGTGGAGGACATAAACTTTTCAAGTGACCAATCTTGTAATTTGTCGGCTAGATTTTGTTGGAAGATGCACCGGAATACCTCTGGCTCCTGCAATGCCACGGGAACTCCAATGACAACTATTCTGGGCTTGCGCTTAGGTGGTTCGCCTACAGTGAGTCCAGATGTTGTTAGTTGCTCTGACTGCTTCAGTTTCATGACGTCTTCTTTAGAGTCCGTGCTGATCACTACACCTCCGTTCCTTATTTTGCGCAGACCTCTTACGTGCAGCTTTAATTCGTCGGGCCGGATGATCTTTTGAACTAGAGATTTTGTCTCTTCGCTCGATTTCAATTTATCGGTCGGGTAAATAGTTACTGTGCTGACGTTGGAGGGCTGGGCGTACCTCGTCGCATTTTTCTTAAGGGCGTCCGCAAAAGAAACAGGCCCTGACGTAGTCTTTCCGGATATCTCTATGTGCTCCTTTAGTTCCTGGATGCGTTGGGCAAGGTCAATTTTTTCCGAGTTCGCTTTGCGGGACTGCAAGGCTAGGGACGCGTTGTTTTTTAATGACTGATATTCCACAGCCATTTGTGCAGTGTAGTGGCTCACTTTGCGGCAGATGGTATTTATTTTGATCTTCTGTTCGGAGTTGAGCTTACCTTCAGCGGATATTGTGCATATCTCTTGCAGGTGCTGCTCTATGGTCTTCATCCAGCCTTGGATCTCCGATGTTCGGATTACCTTTATGGGTAAGTCTTCTTCCTGGGCTGCAGCAGGTTCGATCTCCGGCGGGTGGGGCTGGTGTGTCGTGGGCGTGGGTGGTGGGGTGCGGCAAGTTAGTCCACTCCGTTTACTAAAAGGGCTATTCTCCGACATTTCTTCGATTTTACTTGATCGTAACACTAAACATTATATTATGCGCGGTCGTGCTGAGTAATGACCTAGATAGGTGCACAGATTGCAGATGCAGTTAATTTCGAATAAGCATGTAAATATTTAATTATATTTATGAACACGTCCGATCTTAGAGAAATCGACTGAGAATAATATAAGGTAAGGAAGGCTGTTTCACTTAAATACAATGGTGAACGATTCATTACCATAGATATAAGACCCAAAATAGATATTAAATCCCGGTATGAGGTCCCGGGTTCGAAATCCCGGCCAGGGCATTATTTGTGTATTTAGGACGGATATTTGGATGTTTTCTATGTATTTAAGTATGTATTTGTCTATATAAGGATGTATATCGTCGTCTAGTACCCATAGTACAAGCTTTGCTTTATTTGGGACTCGGTCGATTTGTATAAGATTGTCCCCCAATATTTATTTATTTATTTAAGTAAAATTAGTAAATGAGAAATAAAGGGCTTTTTATTTTATATAATAAAGGTTATTTTTGCATTTGGTGGTGCCGGGTCTGTGGAATATCAGTAAGCACGAACCTTCCAGCAAAGGAGAATATAGCGCATACAGGTTATGCGCTGCTAAGTTAGGAATAGTTGTTGGTCCGACGTACAAATTTTATGCTTTTCTGTCTAAATACTGGTTTGAATGGCTTCATAGTAATAAAAATGTTAAGTAGCCAATTATAACATAGTAAATGTAAATCAAGAACTAGCATTGTCTTTACACACGGGTGTCCCAAGAAGTAGTGATATACTGAAGCTGGGAGGTAGAGGACCTAGAGGGCTATCTGAATCACCCCCATGTATGTTCTGCGATTTTTTGTATTTTCGGAGTTATGATTTTTTTTTCAATTTTTCATCTATCGCCGCGTACGATGAGATTTTTATTTATGGTGACGTGAATTATTGCGGTAGATGCTTGATTTTTTTTTGTGTGCTAAGCTGATAGATAGGCCAATTCAGTATGGTAACATTTACTATCGTTAGATCTTTGAATGGCATAAAAAAAAATGCCAAGAAAGATAAAATTACCCAGTATGTTCACAACTTCAAGGGCCCTTAAAAAAATAAAATCACATTAAAAATAATTACCGATTGGCTTTTAAAAACTTGCTCTATTTACCAGGTAGCTACTCTGAAAATTTCATTTTATTATTAATAAGGCTTCAATCAAAAAATTTAAATCTAACTGTGGTAAGTGCAAAAAATTTATTTACAAAATGATTAATGCGAGCAAAGTAAAATCAATTACAAGGTGTTTAATTACAAAAAAAATTCAAAATGGCCCCCCTGTTGCTCAATGCAAGTGCGACTTCGCCGGAAAAAGTTGTCTTTTAAACGTCTGAATGCACTTCTATTCTTTCAGGGTATCTTTGATTTACTTAAATAGTTTCTCACGTCCAAGGCAAAATGGCATGGTGCACCATCACATTGCAGTACTATGTTTCTGCGTGTCTCCAAATCCACATCTTCTAACAGCAGGGGCAGATCGACGCGTAGAAAATTTAAAAAGTGATTGAAGCCCAAGCGGTCTGGCAGCTGAAAGGGCCCGATTAACTTACCGTTAAGTATGCCAGACCAAAGGTTAACACTAAAGTGTTCTTGGAATGTCGATTCCCTTTTTAAATTCGGATTTTCAATTGCCCATGAGTGAGAATTGTGCATATTAAAAATCCAATTGCGTCTAAAGTGGGATTCATCCGTCCACAAAATTTGGTTAAAAAAAATTTCGTTTTCAGCTTGTCTCCTCAGCATTTCCTGACAGAATTCAATTCGCCGATTGTAATCTTCCGGTTTCAACTGTTGCACTTTTCTAATGTGAAACGGATGATATCCTACGCTCTGTAGTGTACGGTGTACCTGAGATTTAGAAAGTCCGGTACGACGTTCCATAACTCTCACACTAGTCGACGGGTCTCTTTCTACTTCTTCAACAACTGCATCTACTACATCAGGATCCGGCATAGTGGCCATACGGCCTGATCTGGTACCCGGTATGTGACCTTCCGAATACGCATTATGTACTCTTAAGATCATGCGATAGTCAGGAAACGTTTCAGGTTGAGGCCCGCCTCTTCGTTCCACATGTTCCCGGTACAGCCTTGAAGCTTCCGCCGCATTCCCCCTAGCATAACCGTAATAGTAATGCATTTCTGCGTAATCACGTGAAGTAAACATGATCACTTACACGCAAACTCAAGTCCAGTTAAATGATGCCAACTCGTCGATTCCAGGTAATAACACTAATCCAAATCGTAATGCAAGTCAAAGTCCATATGAATAGCCAAAATGATTAGGGAAACGAACAATTAGCAGTATTAAAACACAATTTTTAAATTATTGAAAAATAACAACTGTTCGCGCCAATAAGCGCGACGATTCACACTTCATTCATTCGCTCACTCTTTCCGCTCTCAGCGGCGCACACGCCGCGCCACCAGTCTCACATTCAGCCGCCGTCAAGCGCAGACGTCACTAGCTCTCTCTCTAATTTTCTGCATTCGCGTGAGAACGAACATTCGAATAGCCGGCCGGCAGTTAACAGTGAAGTTGTGAAGTGACTATCAGCTCAGGACATTAACCACGCGTGTGACTTTCCCGCAGTGTTCAGTGTGTGTGTGTGCGTGAAAGACTCATCAGCTCGACTATACCCAGAAGCCATCAATCAGTTCAGCAGCAGCAGCGTCCTTCAGCTCATCACCCATCAGGGCCAGCCACGGCATCCGCTCCAAATACAGTCCACTAAACCACCAGCTCATCACAAGTAAGCCCATTCATACCTCTCAGCTCGCCCATCGTCATATGTTTACGCAACGTACACATAATTTTGATCCTTCGAGCCGTTAGAATTTACGGTCTATCGAACCGTCAGAATCCTTTTAGTCCATCGTCCTGTGGATATACAGTTTCTAAAAAATCCCACCCACATTTCAAAAAAAAAACCCTCGTCCATAAAACCCAGCCCATTTTAACGTACGTACCTATTCACATTACATTGCAAACTCAGCCCATTTTAATAAAGGTACCAAATTTACAAGAAACAAACCACACTTTGTTTACCTCAAAATCGGCCCAGAACATTTCGACCGCTCGTAGGTACCTAGGTACAAAGGTTACGCTTAGCGACCTTCATCCCGTTTTAGCAATAACTCATATTCAAATCAGATCATCTTCTCAACAACAATAACCAGAAAGTGTGGAGAATTACTCATAAATTAATCCTAGACTTGTTTGTGATCGCATCATTACAAAGTTGCAAGCGCCGCAGGCGTTATAATATAAGTAATAAGACACTCACAGTATACTATAGCATACCTACATAAGTTGTGGACACTATTCAGCTCAATACATCTAATTACATAACTAGATAAGTACCGTTACTGCCCGCAACCTAGAAGTTAGATTAATATTTATAAAGAATTAGGGTACGATCTATTGGGGATTAACAATAACAAGATTGAAATCATAGGGTTCAGCACACATAATTAAAAACCCTCAACTAAAAATAAAAAATACTTTTATACATACTCAAATAAGCACAAATACGGTTTTCTCATTTCGCAATTACCGATATCATATTAATACGAAGTAGTACACAGGTTGACTTCAATTCAGCCCCATACAGGGTGACCATAAGGTACCTTTTTAATAACTTGCTCATCGATTTTGTTTCCATTTAAATTTCAAAAATAAAAACGCTCAAGCGTCCCATACAGTCTGCTCAGCACATTTTATATATACAGGGTGACATAAAACACATACATAATTAAACTTTGCTCCTGAAATTATTTTTAAGTACAAAAAAAAAAACAATATTTATTCACTCCTCTCACAATATACAGGCTGCTGAAACAATTAGAATATACAGGGTGTTACAAATTTCTTACAGTTTTTTTATTTTATTTAATTTTTAGTTTTTTAATGTAAATTGCTCACTCACACAATCTCTTACAGGCAACCATCCAGCACATCCAGCAATCACCGCTCATTATATACACTCGGATTCATACATTTTATAAAAGAAACACAATGCCGACCAAATCTCAAGCAGCTATTTTCAGAGAGGCAGCAAAGGCAATTGCCCAGCTCAAGGAAATCGCTTTGGCCGTACTAGACAAAGATACAAAAAAATATTCGGTGTCGGACTTTACTGCTCGGTACACAAAATTGGAGGTGCACAAAACAAAATTAGAGGACGTCTACCATGAAATACTGGATGACGAAACTCTCTCAGACGAGACCGAAAACATGTATACAGACAATTACGACAGCGCGATTGCGGATTATAACGACATCCTAGTCGCGTTCGAAAAGTTAAGTGTGACCTCAGCCCTTCCGGAGACTTCTCACCCCTCCACTTCAGCCACGCCTGCAACCGTACTGCCCAAAATTGCACTCCCAAAGTTCAGCTCAAAAATTGAAGACTGGCCTTCCTTCATTGCCATCTTCAAGAGTCTCACTGATGACATGACCACCATTTCGGATGCAGTAAAGCTCCACTACCTGCTCTCATGCCTGACAGGCGAGGCACGCAGTATGGTATCCCACCTTCAGCTCACCAGCGAAAATTTCACCGTAGCCATGGACATTCTGACCCGGCGTTATGAAAATCGTCGCGTCCTGATCGACCGGTTTGTCGACATCATCCTAGGCCTACCCAACATTCACGTGCGCTCAGATATCCGCACGCTCTTTTTAACACCGCTCATTTCAGCGCAATGCGCCCTTAATAATCTCGACCTTCCCATGAAAGATAGTGACTATGTTTTCGTATCCATAGTTGTACGGAAACTTAAGGGTGAACTCCGCACCCTCTTTGAACGTAAATACGGTTCACGCCAGACTCTGCCCACCCTCAAGAATTTGATCGCCTTTTTGGAAGAACACGCGCGTTGTGTAGAGACCGAGTGGTCTAGCCCAGGTCCCTCCCAAGTCACTCAGCACTCGCCACAGCCGGGCCAGTACCGCAGGCAGTCTCCGGTCAATACCCCTCGTGGCCCGCCCAGGCAACCCGCGTATCAAGAACCGCGCCCTATGACCCCGGTCAGGAGTCGATCAGACTACCCAGCTCAACACAGGCCGGTTTACTCAGCTCAACCTTCAGCTCAAGGCGCTAACGCCCCCAACAATATGCCCTGCCCATACTGCAGAGATACCGGGCACAAGCTCATCGCCTGCCCACGGTACAACGACCAACCAATTCAAGGCCGCTGGGACTTTATTCAGGCCCGCAACCGCTGCCGACGCTGCCTTGGCCCTCATTATGAAAATGAGTGCAAGTCCACACGGGCGTGCAAAGAGTGTGGCAACGACAGGCACCACACATCTCTTCATCGCCCCGGTGCCTCGTCGCCTACCCATACGTCCGCTCATCTGTTACCAGCACATTTGAGGGAACAACCCAGACAGCGTCCAGCCCATGAGCACCAACACTCCTCAGCACACGCCTCACAGGCGAACCCCACGTCCCAGAACAACTCACCCCATCACTCTCGCTCGCCCAGTAGGTGTCGTATAGGTAGTCAACTATGACTATCCACAATAACAGAACACGATGAAGAGGATACCGATCAGCTCACACACTCATACCCAAAGCCCACACACTCAGCCCATACACAGACACCACAAGCCCACTCTGCGAGATCAGCTCCAACATCAGAACATGCTTCTTATAATTCCCCACAACGAGAAGAGCACGTCAACACTCAACCCATTTTATTGCCTACCGTCTCGCTAAAAATAGCAGACGTAAATGGCCAGTTTCACACAGCGAGAGCCCTCCTAGATTGTGGTAGTATGTTAACACTTATAACTCAGCGCATGGCTCGAATATTAAATTTACCGCTAAACTCAGCATCACTAAAAATCACAGGAGTGGGAGACCATCATATGCAGGAATCAAAGGCATCAATCACAATAGTATGTCGACCTACACATCATGACACACCCACGATTACAGCTACAGCGCATATTTTGAAGAATGTCACAGGTTATTTACCATTGCAAAAGGTCCCACACATTGCACGAATGAAAGGCCAAGCTCCGATTCCCTTGGCAGATCAGGAATATAACACACCAGCTCCAATCGATCTCTTATTAGGTTCCGACGTCCTTGGCCAAGTTCTGGACGGGACTAAGGTCTCGTTAGGCCGCGGGAAGCCCATAGCCTTCGGCACGATTTTTGACTTTGCATTGATAGGACCCATTGAGGACTTATATGCAACACCGACGAACCAGTCTAATTCAGCACACATGATCAGCTCACAAACGGAATCTGGCGCATCTACTCATGATATCTGCAAGAGCCTTGAGAGGTTCTGGGAGACAGAAGAACCCCAATCTCACACACAGATCAGCCCATTACACGAGCAGTGCGAGGACATTTTCCGCACTACAACCACTCGAGAACCATCAGGTCGTTATATGGTAACATTACCGTTTCTACCAGAAGCGCCGACCTTAGGCAACACTCATGCTATTGCTCTACGCAGGTTTCTTAACCTCGAAAAGAAGCTACAAGCGAATCCGCCCCTCCGCTCTAAATATGTTGACTTCATGAACGACTATATCAAACTAGGACACATGTCACCTTGTCACCCTAGTACCTTTGCGAATAAGCCTCACTTCTATATTCCCCATCTTGGAATCCTCAAATCGGGATCCGATAAACTACGCACCGTATTCGATGGTAGTAGTAGAAGCTCAAATGGCGTCAGTCTCAATGATTGCCTGCACACAGGTCCAGCTCTCCAACAAGATATTGTTGACATTATCATGTCATTCAGGACACACCCCGTAGTTTTCAGCACTGACATCAGAATGATGTTCAGAAACATACTCATCCGCCCAGACCAACGACAGTATCAACTCATTCTCTGGCGGTCGTCACCTGACCAGCCTCTGCTCACTTATGCCCTCAATACGGTCACGTATGGCTTGAGATCAAGCCCGTACCACGCCCTCCGCACTCTGCTCCAATTGGCTGATGACGAAGGTCATCGCCACCCACAAGCTGCTCAGGTCCTACGCCATTCAGTCTTCGTTGACGATATTCTCTGTGGTCATGACTCTGTGGAGTCTGCTCAGGCACTCCAAACAGAGTTGATTGAGTTACTCGCCCTAGGTGGCTTTCAGCTCAGTAAATGGACCTCTAACTCCCCTCAGCTCCTTGAACAGTTCCCAGATGACCAATGTGACATGCCTAAAGACTTTGACATCAGCCCAGAAGCGAATTCAATTAAAGTTTTAGGTATACAGTGGATTCCTCAATCGGATGAGTTCACTTATCGCATCTCTCTCCCCTCATTGACTCAAATCACTAAGCGCTCTATTCTCAGCACAGTAGCTTCTCTTTATGACCCCAACGGATGGGTTACACCGGTCATCTTCCGCGCAAAGCTCCTTCTACAGAAGTTATGGCTTCTGAAATTGGAATGGGACGAACCCACCCCCGATGACGTCCACACAGAGTGGCAGCACATTTCACAGGATCTTCCTCAGCTCTCTAATCTCCGCTTACCTCGGCACTTCTGCAAACACAAGCCCACGTCCACTTACTCGCTTGTCGGGTTCGCAGACGCATCAGAGGCCGGTTTTGGCGCTGTCATTTATCTGCGCGAGCTCGACGCCAACGGACATGTCAATGTACATCTGGTCATTGCCAAGTCAAAGGTCGCGCCTATCAAGAATCGCCTCTCAATTCCTAAGCTGGAACTCTCAGCTGCAGCCCTTTTATCACAGCTCATGACACGAGTGTCAGCTCAACTGTCAGCTCATATTGTTATAGATCAACATACGTGCTGGTCAGACAGCACCATAGTTTTAGCATGGCTCAACACGCCCCCTCACCGACTTCAGACGTTCGAAGCCAACCGAGTGGCTAAAATAATGTCTAGCCCAATCAGCTCAACGTGGAGACATGTTCCCACGAACCTCAACCCTGCAGACTGTGCGAGCAGGGGAATGTCAGCCCAATCTCTTTCAATTCATGACCTCTGGTGGTCTCCCAGCTGGCTCAAAGAACCTCCTCACACCTGGCCCCAGATGCCAACCGCTTTGGGTCATCACGCCTTGCCAGGCCTCAAGCCAAAAAAGGTGGCGGCTCATATAGCAATTCCTGATTTTGATCATGATCTGCTTACTCGCTTCAGCTCTCTTAACAAGCTCGTCGGAGTGACGGCTTGCATAAAGCGCTTCATTTCTAATTGTAAGCGCGGCCCGGATGAACGGTGCTCTGGACCATTAACAGTTAGCGAACGTAGGGATGCTCTGTCGTTCTGGATCCGCTCTGTTCAGCAGAATGAATTTGCGGAGGATATTCATCGTCTCCAAACGAACAAACTTTGCACCAACCGACTCCAGCGTCTCTCGCCATTTATGAAAGACGGTCTCTTGAGGGTCGGTGGTCGTCTCTCTCAGGCGTCGATTAGGTACGACGCTCAGCACCCATTCATTCTGCCCCGCGCTAGTCCACTCGTTGACCTCATTATTGACTATTACCACAAAGTACACTGTCATCCTGGCGCTGACACTCTGCACGCCATTCTGCGCCAGCAATACTGGATATTATCCGCTCGCCGTGCGGTCCGACACCGGGTATTCAAATGCATTAGATGTTTCCGATGCCGCGCTCAACCTGCAGCCCCGCTCATGGCTGACCTGCCAGCAGACAGGGTTAACCCTCAGCCCGTATTTAGCCAAGTCACGACTGATTTTGCCGGCCCATTTCTCGTTAAGTCTAGCACGTTACGGAACGCTAAACTCTTGAAGGCGTACTTTTGCATATTTGTGTGCCTCACAACGAAGGCAGTTCATTTGGAGGCCGTCTCTGCCCTTACCACGGAAGCCTTTCTTGCGGCGTTACAAAGATTTACCTCGCGTCGCGGTACACCGGTCCTAATCAGATCGGATTGCGGCACAAATTATGTAGGCGCTAGAAATCAGCTCAAAGAAGTTCAGAACTTCCTCTCTGCAAATAATGATGCAATCACACACAAGCTTGCCAACCAGCACATAACCTGGCTGCTGAACCCCCCAAAGGGACCCTGGTTCGGTGCTTTACATGAAATTAACGTCAAATCCACGAAACAGTTGCTTTATCGTGTGGTTGGTGAACAGCACCTTACCTTTGAGGAATTTTCCACACTCCTGGCACGAATTGAGGCGGTACTCAACTCTAGGCCTCTCTGTCCACTTTCGTCCGATCCCTCGGATATTGAACCATTAACCGCGGGCCATTTTATCATCGGCCGGCCGCTTACTGCTCTGCCCGAGCCATCCTTTGACGATAGGCCATTATCCGCCCTAAAACGTTTTCAGCTCGTACAAGCTCTTTCTCAGCGCTTTTGGACTCTATGGACCAGATCCTACCTCCATACTCTTCAGACTCGCTCTAAGTGGCTCTCCCCTTCTTCACCCCCTCAAATTGGCGAACTGGTACTCATCAAGGAAGACGACTTACCACCGCTACAGTGGAGACTGGGTCGAATTACCCGCACAATACCCGGACGGGATGGAGTGATTCGAGTTGTGGATCTGGACACTGCCCATGGACATCTCCGCAGACCTGTACTCAAGATAGCCAGGCTACCATTGGATTCAGCTCAAGAAGAGGCTCTACTCCGGGCCCCCCCAGGATGTTCGCGCCAATAAGCGCGACGATTCACACTTCATTCATTCGCTCACTCTTTCCGCTCTCAGCGGCGCACACGCCGCGCCACCAGTCTCACATTCAGCCGCCGTCAAGCGCAGACGTCACTAGCTCTCTCTCTAATTTTCTGCATTCGCGTGAGAACGAACATTCGAATAGCCGGCCGGCAGTTAACAGTGAAGTTGTGAAGTGACTATCAGCTCAGGACATTAACCACGCGTGTGACTTTCCCGCAGTGTTCAGTGTGTGTGTGTGCGTGAAAGACTCATCAGCTCGACTATACCCAGAAGCCATCAATCAGTTCAGCAGCAGCAGCGTCCTTCAGCTCATCACCCATCAGGGCCAGCCACGGCATCCGCTCCAAATACAGTCCACTAAACCACCAGCTCATCACAAGTAAGCCCATTCATACCTCTCAGCTCGCCCATCGTCATATGTTTACGCAACGTACACAACAACGATGACCAAACAACGTGAAAATTTTCTCATGCGTCAACCGTCTTTTGTTTTTTGTTCTTTTTCTATTGATGGCCAGTGCGATAGTAAATGTTACCATACTGAATTGGCCTATCTATCAGCTTAGCACACAAAAAAAATCAAGCATCTACCGCAATAATTCACGTCACCATAAATAAAAATCTCATCGTACGCGGCAATAGGTGAAAAATTAAAAAAAAAATCATAATTCCGAAAATACTAAAAATCGCGGAACATACATGGGGGTGATTTAGATAGCCCTCTAGGTCCTCTACCTCCCAGCTTCAGTATATCACTACTTCTTGGGACATCCTGTATATTGATATTTGATACTTGCACGATTTTTACACATTATTATTAGTAAACGGGACATAATCGCGTACAAAAATTATTCACCCGACGTTTCGAATGTATCGCAACATCCATGGTCACGAGCTGACAGCTCGCAGCTGGCAGCTCGTGACCACGGATGTTGCGATGAATAATTTTAATAATTTTTTGAATAATTATTGTACGCGATTAAGTCCAGTTTACTAATAATAATAGTCGGCTAAATATTTAGTTGATGATATGGTGAATATGACCACGAAGGTCTATTACAATTCTACCAGTCCTTTCTGTCTCTCCTTAGCGATGAAATATTCTCATTTCATTTCTCTTAAAAGTGTTTGTGTTAAACTGCCGAAACCAATAAAGAAATTGAAAGAAAATTTAAATGAAATGTCGCAGCGCTATTTTAAATTAAACGTCGCCAGATGTCGCTGCCTCTTCGCTCGAGGAGACAAAATAAAGTAAAATGAAATAAATAATGCAGTGCCTTGTGCTCTTGGCTTCAAAACGATTCTTTTATGCGCCCTTCGAAATTTCTCTGAGGACGTGCATGAGAAATAGATAGAGACACTTTAGAAAATGACGAATTCACTTTGTGGCTTCAAGAGGTTTTTAAGTTGGAATGTTTGTTACTCGGTTACACAAATTAATTGATTTATTTATGCATGAATACGTATATGTATATGTAGTAGATAAAACGATACATCCTTGATACACTTAAAAGCGAGGCCCAATTGAAGAAGAACTTAGATATTAATTTGTAAACTGAGATCTGTTGGCTCAGTAATAATGCTTTACGAATAAACATATACTAGTAAATAAAAACTGCGTTATGTGTCTGCTGGCTGTTTCGTCACTATCAGGTTTTTAACCGACTTCATGATTTCAAAAGAGGAGGTTATCAATTCGCTTAGTATGTTTTTTTTTTTAATGTTTGTTAGTCCATAACTCCGTCATTTCTTAACCGATTTTGAAAATTCTTTTTTTGTTTGTAAGTATATATATCCAAGTTGGTCCCGTTTTTGTCACAACGCAATTTTGATGATGGGGTCCATGAGGAATTGAGGGAACTCCTCAAATCTTTAAGGCAAACATATAGTGATTTTTGTGTTTTTATCAACAAGTCAAGCATTTTCATCCAAAAATGTGACATTGGATGAAGTGGAACTGCTGATGATGATCAGAACAGAACTCTTCAACAACGAAAAGTTCACGTTTGACGATTTGTCCTCCTAGCTGTGTTTGTTAAGCAAGTTCTATTTTCACGATTAATTTTTGTCGAATATATTTCTGCAGAATATGGGCGACATCAGAATACCAATACCGAAGTACATGTAAAGATACTATGTATATTAGCTTCATATAGAACCATAATGACATCAAGGCAATTGTGAAAAACGGTAGAATTTTGCCTATTAGTCGGCAATGATCAAGAGTTTGCACGTAAAAGTTTCCGGGTCATATTTTATTTCACTATACCTTTTCACAATAGTTATTCCCAGAATTTTTGAAAGTTAGCTTATTTCTATGATATTTTTGTATACTTGATCTAATTTAGCCAAAGACATTGTCTCCCATGCATCCAAATAATTCGATATCTAGACCTATCTACTATACGCCAAATAAAAACTGTGATTTTAATAAATAAAAAATATCAGATAAATAACATGCTGTATACAAAAACAATTCGCTTTCAAATGACTCTAAAACTAATAATGATGTTTGAAACAATGGTGTCAGAAAACAAGTTTGCTATTGCTCTACCCCAAACTTTATACGAAGAGAAAATGCGAAATCTATTGACATTAGTTAATCTACTCTGAAAAACTTTCAGGGTGAGTTTGAAATGTTTCAAGTTACGCAAAAGAGCATATATTACCAAGATTAATTTGCACGTTAGATCGGTTCTTTCTATTCCCCATTATTACGGCGTGCTCCATGTACGGCTAGCAAATGGATTTCTGGGCTACTTTGTACCTCATCACAGTGAAAATCAATATGAAAACTGCTTGGCGTGTCATATTATTGACACTGTGACAAGGTACGAAGTGGGCCGGAAATCGAATTGGTTGACCGTACGCTAGAGTAATTGTTTCGTAAAAATAAATATCGCGCCAGCAGCTGTCATCACACAGACACTCTCAAACTTTCTATACAAACAGTTTTTAATGGACGATACACACTATTACTAACGGTTGGGAACTACCACAGAATTTCCTCGATCAAGTATTGTACTACACCAAGATGTTAAATGTGTGGAAGAAGCTTCTTCCATGTTTCCATATTCTAAAGCGGAGAGAAGGAAAAAGCGTATATATTCAAGGCCGGTAACGCACTTACAACCCCTTTTGTGTAACCGGTGTGTATCTGTCACCAGGCGATTCGTCTACGCTACTCGTTTACCTCTTATTTCACAAAAAAAGCGTACATAATAATCCATTTCAATTCCAAGTTGAAGCTCCAAAGGGACTTGATTAATAAACTAAACCTTTAATTGTATTAGCACTTGGTTCCAAGCTATTACAGAATTATCACGCCGCGCAAGCAAACAACCCTCAAGCAAGTAAATTAATGTAGGTAGGTGACCCTCCGGCCTTGTGCATTTGGTATTCACCATGCTTCAATTTAGCCTACCCCAGAACCAGTGTAAGTTAGACCTCTAATTGCCTGTTATTATAAAGAAACCCAGCGTCAAAATACACGGTGAGCGCTGAGATGAGATGACAGAAGTTGTGAATAGTATTGGGCACGATCCGTACGTGACGCTCCTGAAGTTGATTCCTTAGCTTCAGCAGTTTTAGCTGCCCAACAAGTTATGTAGGGTGACAAAAGTATAGTAGGAAAGGGGTACAGGGATGCCCGTCTTGTACCTATTTCTGCGTCCATAAACTTTTTTTGGGTATTGGTTTCTCTCAATATCATGCGTAAGATACATCTGTGTCCTCACAATTAATGCATATAAATATTAGGGGACAATATTTTTACACAAATCAAACTAGTCACATAGTAAGCTCAATAAGGCTGGTGTTATGGGTACCAGACGACGATATATTTAATAGATACTTACTTAAATACATAGAAAACATCTTAGTCTCAGGAACAAATGTTTCTGTTTACCATTTTGAACAAGTGTCCAACAATATTGACAGACTGAGTGATTAAATAAATATGTAAGTCACTCTGAGTGATTAAATAAATATGTAAGAGTCGGTTAAGCGGATTTGGAAGAAATTCTTCGCAGATAGTTTACAAACTAGAATAAGATATTATAATCTAGGTTGTAAATTCGTCCTGTATTTACTATTGCTATAAACATTTGTGAAATATGATATACAATTATATGATAACTCGTGACCGAAGAGCTGGCGACTACCTCGCACAACGTATCAGCATTGCGATACAGCGAGGAAATGCCGCCAGCATCCTTGCTACAATGCCTTAAGGGCCTGTCTTTGATTGAAGTTATTTTTTATTTTATTTATATTATTATAATTGTTTTAGTTACGTATTCTTGGTACATAAATATTTATATAATATAGAATTTCTACAATGTGTGAAATATGAAATAACAGCTTATTGGCTCAAAATTTCCTAATTTTCCCAAGTTACTCATACGCGTCCGAAATCAGGTCACTGATTCAATTCAAGATTCCCGACTTACATAACTACGTTTGCCACTATTGCGAACGCGCCCCCGCTAGGTGTGAAATGTATCATGAAAGTTTGCGTAATTATCCGACTACAACGGGGAAGGTAATGTTTTCACCACTTCCCTGCGGCTGTTTGCTTAACAATGTTAGTTTCAGCTGCTTTCTGTATCATTCTAGAAGACCGTATGTGTTTAACTTTTGGATTTACTTGCGTCGTTTTGTACTGTTTTTGATCGTAGTACCTGGTTGAGGTCGTAAAGGTTAAAGGAAGTCGTTACTGACCTGATTGTGGTGGTTGCTGCCACAAAGTTGTGTCTGTTGTATTTGCGCAAGTGCTCTACCCCTAAGGTGACTTCCTGACTTGACGGGGCGGGATCGATACTACAGTGCACACACTACAGTATGGGGAGGGGACTAGTATGGAATTCTTTAAGAATGAGCATGGGACAACCCAGTAAACACGTTTGATATCCCTACCTATTCCATTACAAACATTCATCAGTGTGGCAAAAGGATATTTTATACAACAAAGATGCCAAACCACCAAAGGCCGCCGGAGGAGCTGTTCGCGACAAAAGCAAACGCAAACGCGCTCGTTTGTGTTTCAAAAAAATATATACTGGAACTACAGGATTTGGTTATCATGCTATTAGTAACTAGATGAGAAAACCTAGACTGTGACCCAATCTGTCGGATCTGTTGGAAGACGCGTCACGGTAAGTTGGATCGGCACGGCAAACATGTTATTAAAATCGAAATGTAATTCTAAAACGGTTCATTTTATTTGCTCATTAAAATTGTACTAGCTCAGGGACTCTAAGACTTATGGCCTCTGACACAAGAGTATTAGGGTAAAAGTGCCTAATCTGTGCCACTAAACTCCACGTGGGTATACTTGAGAGCTTTCAGTTTATATTCAAATAGAAATAGTAGATTGTACGAGTATAATTAGGGTCTCAAATAAGCCATATTACCAGGTGTTGGTCATCATCATCATCATTTCAGCCGAAAGACGTCCACTGCTGGACATAGGCCTCCCTCAAAGACTTCCACAATGACCGGTCCTGCGCCACGCGCATCCAGCGGACACCCGCGACCCTTACCAGGTCATCAGTCCACCGTGTGGGGGGCCTGCTACGCCTTCCGGTACGTGGTCGCCACTCGAGAACCTTTCCGCCCCAACGGCCATCGGCTCTGCGTGCTATGTGCCCCGCCCACTGCCACTTAAGTTTAGCGATTCGAAGGGCTATATCGGTCACTTTGGTTCTGCTGCGGATGGTGCTCTGCAGGTGGTGGTGAGTTTACGGAATTAAAAGAAAATAGCCTGAGTGGTAAAAAAGGACCATGAGAGTTATGTACACTCTGCTTTTTACAAATTATACATTGAAATAAAATATATATTTTTAAAAACAAATTTAATAAGATCGTAAACTGATCATAACTTTTTAGGGTTTCGTAGTCAACTAGGAACCCTTACAATTTCGCCATGTCCATCTGTCTGTCCGCCCGTCTATCTGTCGTCAAACTGATGCGAGGAGAGTCTCTGTTGGAGCACTTGAGCCGGAATATAAAGTTATATGTCTTGTAGTGAAAGAAAATTGTAACGTGAATATAAAACCATTTCGTACGCTACTCGTAAAGTGTTTTTACATAATTGTTTGGTCGGGATTTATAAAGATAGAACCAATGTCAGGTCGAATTTTGGCAATTCAAAAAACTTTTTGGCATTAGGTCTAACTAATAATAATAAAAAAACCAAGCCTTAGTTTATTTCCTGAACTTAACTCACAATGTTGTACAGGTTAAATTTAATATCAAGCTTTATATTCAAAAATAACTTCAATCAAAGCTATTTAACTACAGTATGTCTGAGGATAGCTGAAAATGGTAAATCAAATTTTAATATTAATTATATTGTAAATCACTTAATAATTTTCGTGAAACTATAGTAAAGTTCTTACCGTCATTGTAATATAAGAAAAAGGTCTTAATTGCAATCTACTTAAAGGAGGAATATCAACTCAAATCACACTCCGTTATGACTCAAAATACGTTACGCAGAAATGTGAGATTTTATTCTTTGAACACGTCATGCTTAGTTGAACTTGTTGGCTTTCTACCGTCGATATCAATTAAGGAGCTTTATTGTGAGCCTGTCAATACCCAGCTTGGGAAATTTATACCAATTTTGAATATTGTAAAGTTTCATATCTTTTAAAGCAGTTTAGTTGACTAAGAAGAGAGAAGAGAAGGTTAAGCTATAGGGGCAAAATAAAATTAGTGACTATATGTACATATTGAAATCTTCGAGACATTTATTTGTGACCATATATGTGCTTTATCTTTACTTTAAGCTTTATATTCTGTATTGTGTTATTTTTTGAGGTATGCAATTAAGTGTAAGTATTTGTATTGGACCCGGGTATGTCCTAAAATTACTACCAAGATCACCGTGGCGTGTTGGGTGATACGGCAACAACAGTAGAACTGTATGACCATGTTCTTTCAAAATTCCATCTATCTGGTACCCACTACGGATGCTGCTACAGCGTAGCACACGTAGCGTCCGTAAGCTTCGGGTTAAAATAACATCAGCTGCGCATATAGCGCTACGAAAATATTGGAACTGTAAGGGACTTAAGAGGCCTCGCAATTTTATAATGTTTTGAACTTAATGACGAAAGAAGTAATAATCCCAAGAAACTGATTAAAAGATACGATGCTTTCATTAAAATTTTAGATAGTAACTCAGTCATTATTTGCCTATGTTGTGTGTAGTAGAAGTAAAGCACAAAAAGCACTACGTTTTACCTTGAAATTATTGAAACGATATTTTTTAATGAAAAACCAAAAAATACATGTAAAATCTGTCATACTAGGTCGCAACAGCCTCAAATTAGTATATTAAATAAAACATACTATCAAATCTCTCAGATAGTACCTATCCTTAATAGTAAGCGTTCTTAACTGATAAAATACATTAAAGCGAAATCTTAATGTAATACATAGGTACATAACATCGACAACCACTCAGAAAGTCCTCACTCAGCGACTTACCCATCAAACAACGCAAAACAAACGGAAACGGAGATAATTCTAAAACGCTGTTGTTATATACGTAAGACTAATAAGTATAACAATTGTATGAGTGCGCACAAAACGTGATATACGAGATTATGTCAGTACGCCAAATAGGACGTGGGGGGACTCTTTATTTCCCCCCTTTTCTCAGCCCACACGAGGCAGATGCTAATTTGTTAGCTTCGTGAGCACAATGTTTTTATAACTGCGTCATTCGAATTTTATTGCTAACTTAATTACTTATATGAACGAAAATTTAATCATAATCATCAAATAATGGTTACCAGCGCTTAAAGACACGTTTAATCTAAGCAGTACACACACAAGCAATTAAGTAATCATAGGCTGAATGAAATGACATTTTTCCGCACTCATGATTAATAGGCATTATCTCGATACGATAAATCCCTTCCGATGAATGAACGAAATACATCTACTTGTGGAAGCAATCTTTGATTAATTTCGTTAATGCGTAGAAAATTGCGATTCTTTTATAAGTAGTGGTTCAAAAATATACCATTTTTTACCCATGATGGTTAGTCGGTTAATTTGTATCCCTGCCGTACCGTACCATTTTTGTGCTTTTACTCTATGTTACATGTTGATATTTACTAAGGAGATGAAACAGAAACAGTCACGAAAATACAGCGTATTGGTATGTTAGTAAAAAACATATCCTTGCTGTCTTATTCTGTGTCGCTGTGATTACATAAAGCTATAAACTCGATTCAGCACACGCTAATATTTTTTTACAATACTGTTCGGCTGGTCAATTACGCAATCTACATGACACCAGTATTGTTGAAATGAAATCATAAAACGGATTTAATCGCATGAAGAATAAATTTATTACATCCCCACGTTTAGAGCCCTTTGCAGCACTCGTGGTACCAGTACCACCACCACCAGTCCCTTCGTCCACGTTCAAAACTAAGATTTCATAACTAGTTATGAATAAGGTTTTTTTTCACTGTTTCATAACCAGTTATGAAACAAGACTTTCTTTCATTTTCATAACCAGAAAGTTTAATACAAGCGTCTGCTTTTATTATATTACATACATATATTCTCAATCCGAACAGAACTCCTTCTTAGAGTCGACGGAGCCCCGCGTAAACGTTCTTTTTATAAAAATGGTCAAAACCGGAGATGGACCAGGAGACCACACATGAATAGGAGTTTCTGGTTATGGAAATGGAAGAAAGTCTTGTTTCATAACTCGTTATGAAACAGTGAAAAAAATCCTTATTCATAACCAGTTATGAAATCTTAGTTATGAACGTGGACGAAGGGCCAGCAGTGGCACCAGATTAGGCTTACTAGTTTTTTGTTATAGTCTTATTGTATTTTTATTAAAGGTATATTTATATGAATTATATGTAATAAACACATAGTTATAGAATTATATGTAATAAATACAATAAAGACAAGTGTCGGACAACGATGCGTAATTGACGCGCTGCTTATTTCCGCACAACAAAAGTAACGAACATAAAAAATACATAGAATTCATGAACAAGATAAACCTGCTTTTCTTGAGTAAACGTAGGTGTAATATCATCTTGACATCTTTATCGGATTGTGCGGTACCTTGGGGGTAAAAATTGGAGCACCTCTTAAACTGGCTGTATAAGCTTATACGGGGCGGCTTTGCCTTACGTATACAGGAGAAATTTAAAATGTTCGACCATAATTATGGCTTATAATGTCTACAATTTGATTAATTCCATTTTAGGTACAATATATTTGGGTAGCATTCGTGTCAGAACAGAATTAATTTAATTGTAACCCAATTAAAAGCCTAAGCTATGGTCCCAAAAATTGACTACGCGTCATCTCGTCATTCACTTCCTTCCTATTCATATCGTCTCTCACACAATTCATCCACCTTTTCGTTGGTAACGTCGCCTCATGAATTGATAAAAAACACTATTTTACGAGTAGGAAAATAACCGGTTTGATCAAGTAACCCTTATTTACGGGTATACAAATGTTTCAATGAAAGTATATTAAATAATAATAAATAATTATAGTAAATTTCAATCTTAGAAATACATGAGGATTTTTTGCTTTCTTTCTTCATATGTCGGATGAAAACAATTCTACCTACAGCTACATAATGTACATAGAACAGTTTTTTTATAGTTTACATACAATCCTATTATATATGAAACACACGGTGTTTATTTTCTGAAAAAAAAGTGTAGCAATATATATATATATATATTTACAATGTATAAGCTGACTTCCTGATTAGTCGGTGCGGAGGCGGTACGATATGAGAAAACCGCCAACTGTCAGTGTCAACCGTGAGTCAAGTCAGTACTGTTTTTACTGCAACTGAGGGCTTCCTGACTGACGCGGGGTATCTACACGGAAGCGGGGCGAAACGAACGCAATACTGCCCGCATGAGCGCATGGAATTACTACTGCGTAAATTAAAACTGACAGTACTTTGACGAGTGAGGAATTCTCAGCGACAGCAGTAAGCTCTCGTCAATGAACATAATATGTACAACATATATAACCCACCCCTCCACGTCAGCAAGTCACCACCACCACCACCACCACCACCATATCAGCCAAAGGACGTCCACTGTTGGACATTAGGCCTCCCCCAAATTCACGGGGGGTATATCCCATAATCACCACGCTTGGCATGCCGGTTGGCGATCGCAGTATCTCCACCGCACTCCAGGGATGCTGCTGCCCATCAACCGGTGGTCTCGGTCGTAGTTTTAGGACATACCCGGGTCCCCAGTCACCATGCTTCAAGCTCAATATATGTATAAATAAAACTTCTACACGAAAAATAAGACTCAGATTAATGTACCTACCTAAAACGTGCTTAGCAGAATAGAAATATATTTTCAAATGGCTAAGTAAGACCTAACAAAATGTGTGATTTATAAAGTATGTCTATATTGGAAATGATCAAACCCTCGCATTTTATAAGCCTAACTTGGCTTTCAAACTCAAATAAACACAGAAATATTTGCCTGAGCATTGTAAAATCCGTTAAAACAACAATCGGACCTTTACAAAAACCTTTTCATATCAGCAGTATATGCTCTGGGGTTCGTTAAAATAAGTATATAAGCAAGTTACGCAAATTGTGACAGCGTAAAAACATTTTTACGGGTTTTTACTCGTTAATGGCGCGAGGGAAAGTTAGCCGGTTCGAATACAAAGGCAAAATAAGGAGGGCACTGCCATTCTCAAGAATCTAGAGGGTACGGATGACGGCAAAGATGTGTATAGGTTTGCTTTGTTACAATGGCATAAGGTGCAAAATTGTTAACATTATCTTTGAAGTAGCCTGTACAGCTAGCATAAGAAATAGCTAAGCAAATTAATACTTCAAAAGCTTCTCTTGTAAGGGAATAGGAGCTTTTGACCTTTTCATATGCGTATGTGCTTGTGATGCTTGCTGTATAACCGATTTTGATCGTTCATGGATATCTTTATATCTTTACGTGGGCGAGCGGAGTATATTTAGGAAGCAAATGTCAAAGATAATATTACAAGAAAATTATATTACTACCGAAAACAAATTATCGATTATTACATCTGAGGCGGGCTTTTGCTGGGGGTAATGGAATGTACCAAAGTAGGTAACCGATATAGCCCTCCGAATCACTAAACTTTAGTGGCAGTGGGTGGGGCACATAGCACGTAGAACCGATGGCCGTTGGGTCGGAAAGGTTCTCGAGTGGCGACCGCGTACCGGAAGGCGTAGCGTGGGCAGGCGCCCCACACGGCGGACTGATGACCTGGTAAGGGTCGCGGGTGTCCGCTGGATGCGGGTGGCGCAGGACCGGTCATTGTGGAAGTCTTTGGTGGAGGCCTATGTCCAGCAGTGGACGTCTTTCTGCTGACATTAATATGATGATGATCATGAATGGAAAATACAACAGCGATAATACATTATTGAATTCATTAGTGACAGGAAAATTACATTGTAGTTTAAATTAAATTGTATTACGTGTCATAATGGCATCAATTAAATTGTAGAAATGTTAATTTCACCCAAATGCCTTTTTAAAATATATTTTTTACCTAGACTGAGCAATATTTTCGACTAAAATGTATTCGATTTGTGTCCCACCGTTATTAAACTGTAATTACCTTTTCATTTACTCACACATGTTATTTGAGATAGGTATCCTTTAAGTTGAACTACATAATATGTAGTTCAAAAGTTGAAAATGACAGGATATACATATTATGTATATTATGTATATCCTGTCATATTATGTATATCCTGTCATATTATGTATATCCTGTCATATTATGTATATCCTGTCATATTATGTATATCCTGTCATTTTCAATACTTTATTCCGATTAGCTGCGTAACTCGTTGCGTAGGCGATATTCTAGAAAGTTTCGTAACAAATTATGGTTCCCACGCATTTTGTCAAACAGAGTCCTGAGCTCTTTCGTAGTCGTAAAATACGCAGGCAATTCTAGCCCTAAGGCGTCGTATTTTTCATTGGGAGTTAATAAAAATGGCATGCGTAGTGTCGTCGAGGGATGGACTGTTTGGTTTTACCAAACGCGTATAAGACGCATCTGTTTATATAAAAGTAAATTTTATTTCACGCGGAATACGATTGCTTTTGCCGTCAACGTGCGCATAACATATGAGTTTGCGAAAATACGCTTGTGATATAGTTGACTTCAGCGATTTCGGCACAATCATTTATAGGGATACTATCTCCATGGCATTTTGAAGTAGGAAATAATGTTGGGATATTTTATGGATCTGGTCAATGGATTATATAATTCAGCTAGCTAACTTTTTATAAAAACTCGTGACGTAACGTAACGTCAATTTTGCGATATCCCAATAATATTACGAGCGTTTCGTATATCTTCCTATTATAATTCCTTATAATTCATGTCTTAATGTAGCTACTTCGACCAACATAATTTTAGAGATTGCCGTTGACAACGCCTGTGTCACAAAATTGGCTTTATGGTTTTCATCATCATAAACATGTTGAAATAAGCCGGTAACACGTCGAATTTGTGTTTTTCTGTATATATATAGTTCATATCCTTCATTACATTATTGTCATGACAGCCAATGTTGATTTTCAGCGGTACAACATTTGTCACTATTTGCTAACAGGGCGCGCACCGATCTGTGCCTTATTTCGTGAATCAGACACTATTACATAATTGCTGCCGCGTTGTGTCTATGTAAGGTTGTGAGTGAGTACCGGAGAAGAATCGGTACATTTGAAAGCAAACTGGTACTTGAGTTGTGAAGCGGTATAAGCCAATAAAGCGGTCTACCACTTTTGACAATACACTCTAAAAATGGTATTACAAAGTGGTATAACATTTTGTTGGCAGACTGTACACGAGTACTTGAACTGTAGTGTAATCACAAGAATCGTAAAACAGTCGTACAAAGATTTTTTTTGTATGCGACCCCTGGCTAAAAAGTGTCTTTTACCGCACGCTACGCTTTCTGGCCAAGTGTAGTAATAAAATTATGTACACAACACGGGAGGGAATAAATAAAGCCCTCGATCGCATATAGGGTGTCCCAAGAAGTAGTGATATACTGAAGCTGGGAGGTAAACGACCTAGAGAGCTATCTGAATCACCCCCATGTATGTTCCGCGATTTTTAGTATTTTCGGAGTTATGAATTTTTTTTTAATTTTTCACCTATCGCCGCGTACAATGAGATTTTTATTTATGGTGACGTGAATTATTGCGGTAGATGCTTAATTTTTTTGTGTGCTAAGCTGATAGATAGGCCAATTCAGTATGGTAACATTTACTATCGTTAGATCTTTGAATGGCAAAAAAAAAAATTAAATGTCAAGAAAGATAAAATTACCCAGTATGTTCACAATTTCAAGGGCCCTTAAAAAATAAAATCACATAAAAAATACTTACCGATTGGCTTTTAAAAACTTGCTCTATCTATCAGGTAGCTACCCTAAAAATTTCATTTTATTATTAATAAGGCTTCAATCAAAAAATTGAAATCTAACTGTGGTAAGTGCAAAATTTTTATTTACATAATGATTAATGCGAGCAAAGTAAAACCAATTACAAGGTGTTTAATTACAATAAATTTTCAAAATGGCCCCCCTGTTGCTCAATGCAAGTGCGACATCGCCGGAAAAAGTTGTCTTTTAAACGTCTGAATACACTTCTATTATTTTTAATGGTTTCTTCTGCTACTCTCAATTTCCGGGTTAACTCGTCCAAATTGCGGCATTCTCTCGAGTAGACGAGGTCTTTGTAATATCCCCATAGAAAAAATTCTATGGGGTTTAGGTCGGGGGAACGTGGAGGCCAGGCTATAAGGCAGGCGTCACCCCGGCCGCAACGACCAATCCATCTTTCAGGGTATCTTTGATTTAAATAGATTCTCACGTCCAAGGCAAAATGGGATGGTGCACCATCACACTGCAGTAATATGTTTCTGCGTGTCTCCAAATCCACATCTTCTAACAGCAGGGGCAGATCGACGCGTAGAAAATTTAAAAAGTGATTGCCGCCCAAGCGGTCTGGCAGCTGAAAGGGCCCGATTAACTTACCGTTAAGTATGCCAGACCAAAGGTTAACACTAAAGTGTTCTTGGAATGTCGATTCCCTTTTTAAATTCGGATTTTCAATTGCCCATGAGTGAGAATTGTGCATATTAAAAATCCCATTGCGTCTAAAGTGGGATTCATCCGTCCACAAAATTTGGTTAAAAAAATTTTCGTTTTCAGCTTGTCATCTCAGCATTTCCTGACAGAATTCAATTCGTCGATTGTAATCTTCCGGTTTCAACTGTTGCACTTTTCTAATGAGAAACGGATGATATCCTACGGTCTGTAGTGTACGGTGTACCTGAGATTTAGAAAGTCCGGTACGACGTTCCGTAACTCTCACACTGGTCGACGGGTCTCTTTCTACTTCTTCAACAACTGCATCTACTACATCAGGATCCAGCATAGTGGCCATACGGCCTGATTTCGTACCCGGTATGTGACCTTCCAAATACGCATTATGTACTCTTAAGATCATGCGATAGTCAGGAAACGTTTCAGGTTGAGGCCCGCCTCTTCGTTCCACATGTTCCCGGTACAGCCTTGAAGCTTCCGCCGCATTCCCCCTAGCATAACCGTAATAGTAATGCATTTCTGCGTAATCACGTGAAGTAAACATGATCACTTACACGCAAACTCAAGTCCAGTTAAATGATGCCAACTCGTCGATTCCAGATAATAACACTAATCCAAATCGTAATGCAAGTCAAAGTCCATATGAATAGCCAAAATGATTAGGGAAACGAACAATTAGCAGTATTAAAACACAATTTTTAAATTATTGAAAAATAACAACGATGACCAAACAACGTGAAAATTTTCTCATGCGTCAACCGTCTTTTGTTTTTTGTTCTTTTTCTATTGATGGCCAGTGCGTGATTTAGAACGAAATTTATTTAGAAAGGTTTTGCTTTGCTTGCATTAATCATTATGTAAATTAAAATTGTGCACTTACCACATTTAGATTTCAATTTTTTGATTGAAGCCTTATTAATAATAAAATTAAATTTTCAGGGTAGCTACCTGATAGATAGAGCAAGTTTTTAAAAGCCAATCGGTAATTATTTTTTATGTGATTTTATTTTTTTAAGGGCCCTTGAAGTTGTGAACATACTGGGTAATTTTATCTTTCTTGGCATTTAATTTTTTTTTATGCCAATTAAAGATCTAACGATAGTAAATGTTACCATACTGAATTGGCCTATCTATGAGCGTAGCACAAAAAAAAATCAAGCATCTACCGCAATAATTCACGTCACCATAAATAAAAATCTCATCGTACGCGGCGATAGGTGAAAAATTAAAAAAAAATTCATAACTCCGAAAATACTAAAAATCGCGGAACATACATGGGGGTGATTCAGATAGCCCTCTAGGTCTTCTACCTCCCAGCTTCAGTATATCACTACTTCTTGGGACACCCTGTATATACGTCCCTCGCCTACAGCTCGGGCTGCAAAATCTGTGATCTCAGCCTTTCTTTGCTTTACCGCCCTAGTTGTGTAATGTACTATTATGTACGCAGGTAGCTGTAATATTTACGTCATTTAGATCACGATTGTTGTCCCTGCATTTATTATAACTAATACATTATATTGTTAATTTTACTCGTATGACAATATATACACGTTTTGTATTTTTAGGTATTATCACATATGCTAAGTCTGTTTAATAAGTAAAACGCGTGTATCGTTTGCATTTGCACTCGAGTGGAGCGACGGAGAATGTTATAATTTTACGTATAGAACAAAACTAGCATATGTGAAATACTTAAAACGACTATATACCTATATTGACACGGGACGGGCTATTTGACTATTTTTTTTTAATTATGTTTGACATGTGCAATGATCATCATGTTTGTATTTTATATTGATATTTAAAATAATAATAATAAATTATTATTTGTAATGAATGCAGGGATATAAATTGTGATCGTAATACGTAGGTGCTTATATGTACCTCTAAATCGCTAAGCAAGGAATTGCAAGGATGGCTTGATAATTTTTAACCACGGTACAGAACAACGATCCCTTCTTTGGCGTTTTGTCGCTTGTAAATATGAGCCATTATCAAGGATAACGTAGTTTAAAAATGAAGACCCTCTTCATAATACTATAGCAACTGCCAATAATTTGCACCCAAAGTTCAGACTTAATTATCCGAGGCAGCCGAAGACGCTTGAAATTTTATCCTTTGCCAGGTGGTTGGGTCGTCAGAGTATTTTGTTCACAATGTAAAGATTACAACTTTTTTTGAATGGTTTAGTCAAGTTGAATAATATAAATATTTTTTTTAACTGTAAATGTTTTTTACATATCACTAATAATGTTGTTTCTCTATTGTAGTTGAAAGCAACATAATAATATTGAAAAATAAAACATGTACGTATGAATTAAAGTGTTTATCTCGTAAAGCAAATTAACCTTGTAAACAAATTGTTAAGTAAAATCTGGTACTATACACGTATTATATCGGTACAAATAAAGCCGGTACACGCCGCGGCTGCGTTCTGGAATCCAATCTAGCCTGTTTATGGGATATTGTGTGTCGACGCCTCGATGCCATTAGATGCTCGCTTCACGACCCATTTGTTGGTTTATTCCCCCGAGGTCCGGGTTTTTGCCCCTACTTGTCAAAGTCGGGGTGTTTAGCTAATAGGCTGCTGCTATTTATAGGGCTTAGATATTCATATCCTTGTGTTTATATTGTAAATTATTTCTGACAAATTATGAAACTAACCGCATGCAATTTCCTAAATAGAAACAAGGGTCTTTATGACCCGAAAGGTATTTTGTGAATATTAGAATTATGTTAGTCTGGCTGTTTAGCCTACTAGTTGGTAGTGTCACTGCCTTCGAAGCTAGAGGTCCCGGGTTTGAATCACGGTAAGGGCATTTGTTTCTGTGGTGAGCAGAGACATTTGTTCCTGAGACTTGGATGTTTTCTATGTATTTAAGTATAATGTCTATTAAATATATCGTCGTCTAGTACCCATAACACAAGCCTTATTGAGCTTAGTATGGGACTAGTTCGATTTGTGTAAAAAATTGTCGCCCTAATATATCATATTTATTTATGTAGTATTTTAGCTGTCCCGGTGAATTTCGTACCGCCTCCAAACCATTCCCCACAAAATTTAAGGAAATAATTTTCTTTCTGTATACTTTACTGATATTGTAATAGTTTGTCTGCTATTCGGAGCGAAGACCAATAAAAAAAACATATATTATACAAATTGGCTCAGCCATTCTTGAGTTAAAAATGGTGTAACTTATACGACTTTGTTTTATATAAGTAATACCTAATATCAATGCCAGGTACTGTACTGGTACAGGTACGGTGGGTTCATATATAGTAAGATCTTTTATTATGTATTATTGCAATAAAAATCTGATTTCTGATTTGTGAGATATACATTCATTGAAAGCAGTTATTGTTAAATCTCACATTGACGCCATAGTTTCTAGGAATAGAAAACTCTGATCTTTTATAGTTTCTGAGCTCCCTACAGAATTCCATTTGGATTGTGCTCGTACCCTGTAAGTAAGTATGTTTTAAAATGATTCATGTACATTTCACTGACATTAAAAGTAGAGTAAGGAATAAACCAGATATGGTTAGCGCTGAATTGACCGCCGCCATTTTGTGTTAATCTTCACATTAAATAAATCACGGCCCACATGTAAACGTAAAATGAAAGGCTCGTACACAGAGTTTTGTGAAAAATCAAACCTCCACTTTCTATTATTAATGTAATATAGGTTTCTACAGTGTCCTACATAATGGGTTTATAAAGACTCCTACAATCACATACACAAACACGTGTCACACACGCACACACACACACACACACACACACACACACACACACACACACACACACACCACACACACACACACACACACACACACCCACACACACACACTTTTTGTAATTAGTAACTGATATTGTAACAATTTGTTGCTAATATAACACACGTTTTCTTACGTAAATAAACATTTTTTCATTTTCATTTCATTTCATTTTCTATTTTGCATAGTCCGAGTGGGGCTGGAGTTAAGCTGCATGCAACAAGATTTTGCAGCAACTTTTTCTTAACGAACCTTGGATGGGAAACAGAGCGAAAATTGCAAAAATACAATGCAAATCAATAACAATAAACTAGACTTTATACATCTCTAGCATTTTTTTATCAATTCGCGAATACGTATGTTATTAAGTTAATTAATAAACTATTGAAAAGAAAATTCTATAACTCTGAAGATATAAAACTCTTTTCATTAATAGTGTTTATTTAAATAGGGAAATATATACCGTATCCTTAGCATCACCTATGTCAAACTAAGTACCTACATGTTTAGAGTGGCCGTTGTAGTGAAAGACTTAGGCCGCATCGCAATCTGTACATCTTTCTAGAGAGCACTGCAGCTATGTGATTCACTTATTTCCTTTCACCTTTTCTCTAGCACCAGTATATCTTGAGCCCTAGGATACTAATAACTGTTTGTAATGAGAGGGGAGTGTTATATTGGTACTACTGAGTTGGATACCGACCCAGTTTCCGCGTGACTCTAGATGGTTTGAGTGCTCTTCTGTTCGAGATCAAATCTATTGAAGCGAACTAAAAGCGAACGAAAACCACTGTCATAAACAATGACAGTGGTTTTCGTGATTTTTTTGCAATACTGCCCGATTATATAATCACGTAAAGCATTAAGGGTCCCCCGCAAGCTCGACTGAACTCGATTGTCAATACAAACATCGTTTCGTCTCATTTTAAAACGTCATTTGTTGCTATACAATTGTAATAAAAAAAAACAGCGATTTTATTAGGATTTGTAGGAAAACCTTAATAATCGCTGTATTTTTTCTCCATTATAATTACAAGCAACAGAAACTAATTTCCGGCCTAGATATGCCGGATCCAATTGTGTATACAGTTTCATGTTATTCCAGCATGCCGTTTTAAAATGAGAACGAAACTACGTTTGTATAGAGAACCGAGCTTCCTGCTGACTCTTAATACAATTACCGATATGTGCCAACTATTGGGGACTAGGGTTTCAAACATTGAAACTTTTACCTTATCGAATAGTTTTGGAAAAAGTTTACTAAAAGGCTTTTTAGCTGTTATACGTTCATTCAGCGGCAATGGCAGCACGAGCTAAAATAATGAAATAACCTAACTGAACTAGTTATTTGTGTTTCCTACTCTATCATTCAGCGAGTTCGCAAATAACTAACGTCTTATCTGATGCCACACGTTATTTTGATTCAGATCTGGCTTTCATACGCTCGGTGTTAGAAATGTATTTTGACAAGAGACATTCTAGGCATATCCACGTCTGTCAAAAAAAATATTATATTGATTAACTTTCTTAGGCAAAATTAAACCACTTATCCGTATGTATTACTAGTGTAGAGCAGCGGGGTGATTACGCAACATTTTCAATCGTACTTTCAAAAAGTTACCAGACGACCCGCAGGGCCGCAATTTCCGCGCTACCGAATACCGCGCGGTTTTTTTGGTGCGACGTACCCCGGACCGCATTCGATCTGCCGCAAAACCGCCTCCGCCCCGCAACGATGCTGCGCCGCGCTCTGTGCGCCTTCCTCATTTGTCGATGCGGAGGCGGTACGATATAAGAAAACTGTCAACTGTCAGTGTCAACCGATACCAATGCAGCCCTGCCCCACTTCTGCGCATGTTATTACTACTGCGCAAACGTATTGCTGACAGTATTTCGTTAAGTGACGAAATCTCACATCAGTAAGCTTACGTCAAAGAGCAAAATACCTACGACATATCGCTCCCATCCCGCTAAGTCAGGAAGTCGCCTTAAGCTTAAAAGCCGAGCCACACCGAATGCGTGCGCAGCACGTGCGCGTGCGCGTGTGCGTGGCGTGCGCGTTGTATCGTATGAAATGTCGTAGTCGATGACAAACCGCTTGCGTGCGCAGCACGCGTGCACGCCACGCAAGCGGTGTGTCATCTGCTATGACATTTCATACGATACAACGCGCACGCCACGCACACGCGCACGCGCACGTGCTGCGCACGCATTCGGTGTGGCTCGGCCTTAAATCACCGAAGGAAATATATCTAGGTAATCGCTTTGGTATCATGTCTTATACATTCTAATTTTGAAAGACAGACTTGATAGTAGACGTAAATATGCCTGTGACATGCCGGGGACACGCTACATTTACAAGTCAAATACCAGCCCATGAAACTTTAAGTTTATGTGTGTGGCTTCCGAATATTATTAATCAAATAATTACGACATGTATAATAGTAATCTTATTATAACGAAGGGTGTCAAGATTTCCTTCTATTATACATTTGCTTAGTAGTTCGCCTAAAGGGGCTTCTTTGATATATATTGTTGATTAACAAATGGTTAATTAGTTACGGAACTCGCAAACAGTTCGTTAGTCGCGTGTAAATAAGTGATTATTACAAAACATCGTATCCGACAAGGTGCCGATGAAAAGTGAACTTTTTGCTGTTCAACATAAAGTTGGATTTGTATCCTACTTAACTACTAATGTTAGAAAGTAACACCCAGTAGTTGACACAAATTAAATAACGCTCATTTATTTAGGCACTTTTCTGTGTAAATTGATCCGTATTTTGGTTTTTTCTTTTACGCGGAGCCTTTATAAATGTACTCAAGCCTGTATTCCATAAACACACTTCAACCCAGCTCTAATAGTCGACTCTTACGACATCAATGGAAAGAAAAGGTTTGCCAAAGGTGATATGGAAGAGATCGATCTATAGCGATAAGACCGTCTGTTGTTTGCCCCTACTTATTGTAGTTATGTACTGTTATGTTTAATTAGTACTGTCTTGCGCTATTCTATCCCGACACCACACGGGTTAATGTTGATATCTCTTGTACGTGCATGGTCTTATAGAGAGTATTTCGTCTTTTTTTGGCCCCAGCCGTCGATTTAGTTGTCGCACATACTTATACGTAACATACTACTACTTAGCCGTAACATTTTTCAAATTTTTTTTGGAAGGACGACCTTTAACGGTAAGCCTTTCACAATCTATGAACGTGCTCATATAAAGAGAAGTTATATTTCAAATAGTTGATGGAACTAGGCGTTACTTTACGGATCCATTCCATTTCATTTGCGTATTTTTGCATGCAGTTAATGTTGGGAAACCGACACGTGTTTCGCCTCTCTACGAGGTATCATAAATAGACAACCGCCCTCCTCCCGCGCAAGTATCTCCTGTGGATACAATGCATAAATAAATTAATATTGGAGGACGATCTTGCTCAAATCGACATAGTCCTAAACTAAGCAAAGCTTGTACTATGGGTACTAGAAGACGATATACGTACTTATATAGATAAATACATACTTAAATACATAGAAGACATCCAAGACCCAGGGACAAATATCCGTGCTCAATGCACAAATAATGCCCTGGCCGGGATTCGAGCCCGGCACCTCTAGCTTCAGAGGCAGTGTCACTACCAACTAGGCTAAACAGGCCGTCAAATACATTATCACTAAACTAATAGACCTACACGTTGTTTAGCGGAGTAGCAAAGTGTTATATATGTAGGGTAAGCCAACATTTACTCATATATTGTATGTGGGTAGCTAAGAACCTGTCTTGGATTAAATGGTGGACACTTGATACATGTTTTCTTTATCACAAAGGAATATTGTTATAGAGAATTTAGCTCAAACTTTATTCATTTTAGAAAGTATAACGCTATGATTTCCATAGACCTAAACCAACATACCTGAGCCCAAATCAAAAGAACTTACCGACTCCCATACAATAGTCCCTATTCCTAATATTAATACACCGCTTTTGTCCTTTTACCTTAAATATTTGGTCGGTTCTTTTGTTTTCTAACTCCAAGTTACACAAAGAGAAGCTCAACGTTTTCAATTGCTGAAAAACATTGTTAGCACGTGTTACAGGGTTTACATGGCTTAGCGCTCTTCGCAGTATTATGTACTGAACCAGTTACAGAGAAAATATGGAAGTATGTACCAGTTATTGATAGATACGATATGAAATAAGTGTAGAATATAAATGGCAGTTCCGTAGACGCTTGTTAACATGCGTGTCGTGTCACTTTACGCGGAGCCTTTATAAATGTACGAGTAGATCAGTAAACTCGTCTACTATATAAGCCTTTTCTTTTTAGATTATTTATTTTTTGGCTATGAGGCTTTGAATAAATCTGTATTTTCTCGGTGTTGCTAGCTCAGAATGCAAGGGAAAAAATTGCTGTCATGACGAGTACGTTGTCTTGCATTATCAGTAGATCTCGATAGGCTAGTGATAAGGGTGCTGGTCCGGAAAACCAGTGGCTCAGGTTCCATTCCCATTTCTTTGTATTTGTTCGCTCGGCTGTATCAGATAATCGACAACTATATTTTTCTAAATCACCATAATACTTTTATACTAGGCACTAGTTTTTACGGAAGCGACTGCCATTTGACCTTCCAACCCAAGAAGGGAAACTAGACCTTATGGGATTAGACTTGTCAAGTGAATGGGCAACTTGACTGTTAGAAGTTCTCAAGCCGCCCGGGGGCCTCTAACTTGGCTTAACGACTGCTATCATAGGCAGCAACCGGGATCAACGGCTTAGCGTGCCTTCCAAAGCACGGGAGCGCTCAGTTAGTAACCACTCAAAGCGGTCACCCATCCAAGGACTGACCTCGCCAGACATTGCTTAACCTCGCATACCGCACGCGGTACGCGGGCGCCGCTGGGCCACGAACGCTCCTTTATACCTAATTCCATACATGATGCGTTCATCGTCAAATAAAACGATTTTGGAACTCGATACAATTAATTTTATTACACTTGGAAAGTATATATGTAATGATCGAAACAAATAAAACAAACTACATCATCTCTCTTTGATACCCCAGACAAACCAAACTATCCGCACTGGGCCAGCATATGGCTTGCTGTTCCCTCTCATCTATGAGAGGAGGCCTGTCCCCAGCAGCGGAACTCATGATATGCTGATGATTATGATATGGAACAAGATATGGATTGGTGGATCCACGAGGAAACACGTAATTTCTTCTCAATGCGCACTGGCGGTGTTTTTCACCCGTCTTATACATATATGAGATACGGGCGTGAGTCGCGTAAGCATATCTATTCTAAGTATGATTATTTGCATATCTTACTAGTAGTAAACGGGACTTAATCAGCTCTTTGAGGTCACCCGACATTTCGGTTGTGTCACAAGTGTCACAACATCCTTGGGTGCCATAAAAGAGCAGTATGGTGTAAGCGGGTATCAAAATTTTCTTGCTGAACGGGTTTTGCGAACTTTTACTACCCGCACTTGGTCTTTAAAAATCACTTGTACGTACACTAGGGTTGTCACTCGGGCGAGTATAATGGCCGATGTTTTTACTAATAAAATAATGACATTTGAAATTCCACCAAATCAGCCAAAGGATGTCCACTGCTGGACATAGGCCTCCCCCAAATTCACGGGGGGTATATGCCATAATCGACACGCCTGGCATGCGGGTTGGCGATTGCAGTATCTCCACCGCACCCAGAATGGCTTGAATTTCCACGAAGATGAAATTAATTTTATGTAGATGTATTCCGCCCGCAGAATAGGTACAAAGTGACACGAAAAGCCACGTGTATCCAAAAATGAGTCCAAGTTCTCATTAATACATTCATACTGTAGAGAAGAATCCCCTCGTAAATCACAGAAATGTGTCCAGAAATCGTACACAAAATAACCGCACCAAAGAAAACTCCCTTTTCCATTATGAACCTTATACCGCTGTAATAAGGTCTACCAGTGGCCAGTAAAGTGTATCGGTTGTACGTGGTACAAGAACGGCAAAACCTAATGTAACTTGTTCACATACAAGTGTCACACGGATTCGAGCGAAAATTAATTTCCGTTTGATGTTTCCGTTTCTCGTTATACCGTGGATATCCTACACGTGTTAGATATTATTATATGTTTATTTTGTGTATGAACATGTTATATTATTACAATTGTAATGTTTAGCTTAGTGGTAGCTTCGGAAAAATGCTGTAAAAGTTTTTGAAACAAATGCAATTTAGGTAAGGTTTAGGTTCCCAAACGTCCGAATGATTTTTATTAATACTAAGATAGCGGTTTTTTTTAATGTAAGTATTATTTTTTAATTATATTTGCGAATGTTTTTGTTTGCTTGATATTGTTAAGTAAATTCAATTAGTATTAAGACCGTAGTAACCAAACCATACATTTTCTATTTTGGGTTAATAAATGGCTTATTATTATTATTAAGGTAGCGGCAAAGAACGATATGGCTTCCCGCATGGTAAGCAGACATCGTATCCTGCTATGTATACTTACGTCTGCAGAACAATGGTTGCCTTAGATTTGCATTTTTTTGTTTATAATCACTATGCACTAGTGGCTCTGTGACCTGTAGAGTGATATCTTTTACGTATTCAATCCCCATGGCTCCACCATTCGAAAAAAAATAAGTTTGCCGAAATATTCCGTACAATTATTGCTCACAAAATTTCACAGGAATCGGTTGAGAAATAAGACATGTAAAGAAGAACATCCGAAAAGCCGCCGGATATACGGAAAGACATACGAATGCATTTTTACCCAAACTAAAATGGAGACGCTCCATTCGCTCGTTCAATAATATGAAGTAAGAATTAATAGACTTTATCACGAAATAATCAATTAATATAATATAAATAAAAATAAATAAAATAAATAAATATTGGGAGACAATCTTACACAAATCGACCTAGTCCCAAACTAAGCAAAGCTTGTACTATGGGTATTAGACGACGATATACATACTTATATAGATAAATACATACTTAAATACATAGAAAACATCCAAGACCCAAGAACAAATATCCGTGAAAAATGCACAATGTCCTGGCCGGGATTCGAACCCGGGACCTCTAGCTTCAGAGGCAGAGTCACTACCAACTAGGCTAAACAGGTCGTCAATATAAATTTTTTTTTGTCGTTTCTAATTATGTCGCATAGATCAGTTACGCCTGAAGTCTCAAAAAGGGGTAAGGTAAGCAGAGTTTCTATACGGCCATTGCCATCTATATGAAACATGTCAGTACTAATATACGTAAGTAGATTCCTACCTCGAAGATTAAAGTGCCACATAGACAGTGATTACACAGCTTCCATTTACCTTCCTAAACTTAAGTAAATTTCCTTAGAACAAAGCGCTCATTATTTCAATCCCCATTTTCGAGAACACAATTCGGCCTTCAAAGTTCGTATTTATTTCCACACAACACACACGTTGAGAACAAGAAACTGCGTTGATTCTAACTCAATTACGTTGCTAATTGAAAACATGGGCAGAGTTTAGAAAACATTCCCGTGTCTAATTTGTCGTGTCGCGTGCGATAGCGGGGGGTCAATCTTACATATACGTTTCGCATTTAGAAAGGTTTTAAGAATTATTTACCGGGTGCGATTTGTACCCGCGACCTTTCCATACCATGCATTTATCATTATCATCATTATATGAGCCAAGGAATCTCCACTGCTATGTCCATAGGTCTCTCCCAAAGAGTGCCACCCCCGTATTCAGCGGACTCCCGCGACCTTTACCAGGCCATCAGTCCACCTTGTGGGGAGTATACCCATGCTGTGCCATCCGGTACATGGTTACCACTCGAGAACCTTTCCGCCCCAACGGTCATCGGTCATACGTTGCTCTGACCCAACTCAGCTATCGTAAGGATCCATTATGATGACGTATCTTTCAATATCTTCGCCTTGGTGAGGCATTTTTTATTCAGCAACGGTGACGAACAAGCTAACTACCCGTCTAATGGTAAGCAGATACCGTAGCCTATTAACGCTTGGGGCTACAGAAGAACAAGCGCATTGTCGATCCATAATTCACTTGATGAGCGACGAATATCGCGAAGTTATTACAAGTACTTAATCAGCACCGGCACCAACGTTGCGTTATTAAGGAGAAGAACAACATGTTCCATTTTGTGGTGCGGATGGCCACTAATAGAAGCCGGTGGAAGTAAATCGTACTGTCCAAGAAGACGTCGGTTGATCACGATCTTCAGTCATGAAGGAACGACTACAGAAAGAAACATTTTTTCAGGGTACCTCCCATACATGGAGACTTTTTGTTGGAGTCCAGTGCCTCCCCTCTACCAGCTACACGGTTGTTACTAGGAATCTGAACAAAATCATACTAGTAGTATTTTTAAAGGAAAACTATCACAGCTAAGTAGACACTAGTTAACGAGTAATAGCTGATGTTAAGAAATTAACCCCCCCCCCCACCCCAAGTCAAGAAAGGGTCGGCAACACACTTGTAATTCCTCTGGAGTCGCAAGTGTCCATAGGCTACAGTGTCTGCTTACCATCAGGCAGGCCGTAAGCTCGTTTGCCACCGTCGTAGTATTAAAAAAAAACTTGGAAAAAACAAACCTACGTACAATTTCCACCTATTACTCAGATTTGTTGTTTGTTATGCCAAAATATACGTTTTCGATGTTTTTAATCCCCATAATGTCACGGGTGGACAGCTACGGAACCTTGCATTGCGCGTGGCCCGACACGCACTTGGCCGCATTTCTTTCATTTTGTAATGCCTCTTAAATCAATAAATTGAAATGTGATTGCGATCGGAAGCTATAAACTAAATATACCGGCAGGGCGTGAGGCAATTTGATTATTTTATAAAAGAGGCGTCGGTAAAACATATACTTAGAATATTGTTGTGGACGACGGGTCAAAATGTAATACACCGTAAAATTGGAAGATTTAAAACATGAACGACTCGCGCCTATCTTTGTTTACATTGTTATGTCATGAGTACCTACACGGAAGGTGGAATGCTCTATTTTGGAACTCTTAAATGAAGTATTGAGATCAGTAGTGAATAGGTTGACGTGAGTGCGCTCTTGTTTGCATATTGGATAAGCAGATTGAATTTTACGTAAATTAAAATTAAATTAACTTATGCTGGTTATATGTCTAATTTAAATAACAATTAAGTATAATTACAGCATAATGAATGAATAATAGAATGATACTTTATTTACTAAAGAAACAAGCGTATATATAAGGTGTTACAAATAATCAGTCAAGGATCGCATCTTGTTTTGCCAGTACTGGCGTACAAATATTATTTAACAATCTTAATTTGATATCAATAAACAGAAATTTAATATTACAATTTACATTTATTCATGAATTCATTTACGGAATTATAACATTACAGTGTTCAATTAAATAATGAAACTTCTTCTTAATAAAAAAAGTCAAGTTTTTTTTTATTCTGAACCCTAACAAAAATAAAACCAAGACAACTTTTCAACATATCTCGGTAATAAAAGTAAATTATACGATCCCTACTCGTACTTAATACTTAATCGCAAAATGTCCAAACCAATGGTTACTCCTAACGCCATAGTCATAACGTCCATTCCTAGATGTGTAGAAGGGTGATACGCCGGAATTAATGTTCGGGATCAGTGACATTCGCTCGCATTCATTCTCTGTGGCGCATACAATGCGCATTGCCAATGAAACTAAAATGTAGAACACTCGTAGCAATTGTAGCTACGCCGTAGGTATAAGCCGTAGAGCTTAGGCTGATTCGTAGCAAATAAAGGAAATCACGATATATTTATAATGCACCACTTTCACTGCTAAAGACTTCATATAGCGCTACATTCGAAGCTAAAAACTGATCTAGTCATATAAGGGGTTTACGCTGAAAGTGCCATCTGTCTGGGTCGTTAATATATTAGGTCGAATGTCCAAAAAAACGGTTATTCGTGATTATCTAGATTTCTATAGATCCAAAAAAAATCTATTAAAGAATTGTAGAGCATTTGCAACAAGTGTGGCCGAAACATTTTTTCATGAACTATCAGTCGTTATTGAGATAGGAATACGAGTAGAGAGCGCGCAGCAGTAGCAAAGGTGTATACGGATTTTTAGCGTATTATACCTCATTCCGAGATTGACCCGTTTTTTACGCTTAAGTGAAGATAAAACATGCGAATATCGAAAAATGAAACGGGTCATTCACGTTTTTTTAAGGATGAATATCGCTGGACATGTTTCAGACCGGTTTGCGGCACTTAATCTTGAGTACTGTAACGAATAATATGTGTGCGTTCGTGTTATATCGTTACAAAGTATTAAAGAAAGTTGCTCGGATTTCAGCCGGACCAAGTCGTTGAACCATTAGTTCAAGGGTCCTCTTGGTTTCGCCTTGGGTTGGTGTATTTGTAAGGGATGAATTAAAAAGACAAAGAATTTAACATGCAATACTTATAATGTCTCTGCTTTGCATCCTATTAGCCCGCGCAGAGGCTCTATAAACGAGTACTTATGACAGGACTACAAATAGTTAACCGCAACGCATACGAACGTGGGAGCTCCCGATATTAATCGATGAACACGAGAAACGCAGCGCGAAATAATCTTGGCCAAGACGCATGAAGAAAGTCACTTACGCAGGAAGTCCGTCGCGACCAGATCGCACGTCACTCACATCAGTCCATCAATACGCCGGAGCCAGTGGTGGTGTCATCGCTTGTAAGTTCGCCGAACGAACTGACAGGAGGCAGGAAAAATGGCGGGAAGCGTCGCGTCCCTGTGCTGTCCTGTATTGTGGGACCTTGATGTCACGGCCGACGCAATCGCGGCCAGGCGGCGATGCAACGGTGCTGCCCCGTCGCAACTGCACCGAACCGCGCCCGGAGCCGGAGACGAACTCACGGGTTCTTCGGTACCCGAAGTTTGGGGGAGCTCGTGTGAAGCACCTCGGCCTGCATGCCCACGCGGGTCGCTCCGAAGGCGCGCTGTCGACGGGCCGCCTCCAAAGCAAGCGCGTGGACGAGTCACAAGCCCACGAGCTCTCAAGCTTGTAGCCTACGGTGACTAAAGCGCACGATCACTGCGCCATTACGGTGGCGCGCACAAACACCTTGCACATCGTCACACTGTTCACCTCACTGACACAGCTTAATAGGAACAATTCTAAAAGAATGCTTATTCGGCAACCATGGCGGACAAGCTACCACATGTTTTTTTGCAAGCGCAACGTGCGCGCGCGGAAGCGGCGAGAACGCCAAAACCACAGCGTCTGTCCTCTAATAATGCTCGTATCGATCTCCCAGTTTCGTCGATCAGTGTCTAAAAGAAAGAAAAAAGTACGAGGCGTCGTTCCGAAACACGCACACGCGTAAACGCTGCTACCGTATTTCAGTGTCGCAAATCGACGCACATTCGATTAGGTATTAAATTACTTTAAATATAAACTTCTTCAAACAATGAACTTTTTCAGCTATTCGTGTTTTAATATTACGACTTTTTAAACTGCGACGTAAACGAAATCAACTTGTGTCGCTTGTGTCAATTTGTTTTTAATCTACCGACTGGAATGTGTCATAAATATTTATTATTAACCGTGTTATTATTCTTAAGTGGATTTCTTCCAATTCGCGTTAATGAGCGTAATTACTAATATAAATGAATGGGCCGTGTCACGACGAACATTTTGATGTGCCACAACCTATGTTTTAGTGTTGGCAAAGTGTCTAAATCAGCCAGTGAAGTTTGTCGAAAGTGCATGGAATTTCTAGGGCTCCAGCGGCAATTGTATGCTTTGCTGGTTGTTGAAAAGGCGTTAGACTAATAATTTATAAGGTCAGTAATCAGTTCCTTCATACTATTATGTGCAGACCATGTTGATTCGCACGAAAATCTATGTTACAGAACATGCCTTAACCTTAAGCTCAACTATGCCTATAATCATGCTATAAAATCTAAGTAGCATCGCTTCAGTACTTATAGCGGCGTATCAGTGCTAAACGAGCGTCCGCAGCGATAAGTACTGATTATGAGAACCATAAACCGGTCTGAAATATTTCAAGCGATATTTGTCTGAAATTGATACATATGTAGACTTGGTTGAAGATGCCTATTCACTCGTGCCTTAAAAAGGTCCAGGTTATTTGAACTCGGAAATACAGACGCCTGCAAAGAATTCCAAACCTTAGAAGTGCGCATTATTAAGGATGATGCAAAGCGCTTGGTTCGAATTATAGGCATTTCGAACAGGTAAGGATGGTAGCCAGGCTGGACAGCGTTTGGGAAGCTACAGCATATCTTGTCGTCCAATATTGCGCAGTATCTCAAGACGAGAGTCTTCGACCATTGTGTGTTGCCAGTGATGACCTATGGCACTGAAACGTGGTCGCTTAGTATGGGCCTCATAAGAAGGCTCAAAGTCACCCAAAGAGCAATGGAGAGGGCTATGCTGGGAGTATATCTACGCGATCGCATCAGAAATGAGGTTATCCACAGGAGAACCAAAATAACCGATATAGCCCTCCAAAGCAAAATTTAAGTGGAAGTGGGCGGGGCACTTTGCGCGTATAACTAATGGCCGTTGGGGCGGAAAGGTTCTCGGGTGGCAATCACGTACTGGAAGGCGCAGCGTGGGTGGCCCCCCACAAGGTGGACTCATGACCTGGTAAGGGTCGCGAGAGTCTAGGTGCGGGTGGCGCAGGACCGGTCATTGTGGTATTTTTTAGGGGAGGTCAGCAGTAGACGTCTTTCGGCTGATATGATAATGATGAATAATCGTAACTTGGTGCATCCCACCATCAAACAGGCAGTCTGCAGATGCTTGACATGAAAAGCTCTGCTTCCAAAAACATTATAATGCAACAACCCAAATTTATGATAACTTTAGTAATTAGGTAGCTAACGTGGCGTCGCTCCAATCCCATGCATATTCATTAACAAAATGTATTATTAAGACGAAAAGTCGCTCAAGTCTCGGCCACAATTTCAGGCGGTTGCGGCGCCACAGCGGTGTGTCATGCGTGGGAGCGAGAGATCAGAGAGCAATCTCTTACTCCCACCTATGGCGACCTGGTGTGCCATACGTGGGAGCGCAAGATTAGACCGCAATCTCTTAATCCAAAGTCCCACCTATGGCAACCTGGTGTGCCATACGTAGGAGTGAGAGATCAGAGCGCGATATCACCCCACCTGTGGCGACCTGGTGTGCCATACGTGGGAGCAAAAGATCAGAGCACAATCTCTTACTCCCACCTCGACGTGGTGTACCATACGTGGGAGCGAAAGATTAGAGCCCGATCTCACTCCCACGTCGACCTGTTGTGCTATATCTAGGAGCGAAAGATCAGAGCGCAATCTCTTACTCTCATCTATGGCGACTTGGTGTGCCATACTTGGGAGCGAAAGATTAGAATGCGATCACATACTCCCGTCTATGGCGACCTGCAGCCGCCGGCCGCTGTCGCTCGTAGTCGTGGCCGGGAATTTACTCTGATGAACTCACATTAAGCACCTAAGAGAAACAGATTTGAAAACGGTTTAATATTTCATTATTACTTTAGAAAATTGATATTAAAACTTATTTATGCAGAAGTAAATCTTGAAATGGAGACTTTTCCATATACCTGCACTTACTAGCAATTTCAAACACATAATACATACAATTAATAGATTACACATATAATTAACACATGGTCTAAAATATGCCTTTAAATCTTGGAAGTAGGTACTTATTCCTTAAGCATAATTTTCCTAATAAAATTTAATATTCGGTCTTGGAAATATAATATAAACTGACATTTTGATGTTATTCTGACCTTTTTTAAAATTACATAGTTATTCAAAATACAACGTCTGATTATAGTGCTTCGCCAAATCTTATTCCAACCTAATGATAGGATTTATGAAAAACCAGAAGTGTCACCTAATAGGGTTTGCATTCACTGATCGTACCTTTTAGAAATGGTATACAATTCCACCTTTAGAATCTTATTTCAATTAAATGGATGTACTCGTATCTGTTGTGTGACAAATGGCTTGTTTGAACGGAATCGGCAGTACCTATAGTATTCAACAATCAACAGTGACAGCGCCATGTTTTATTACAAGCTTTTATTTATCATGCACTGTTTCATATGTAAGTAAGTATATAAATATGCCATCATCGTCATGTCAGCCGAAAGACGTCCACTGCTGGACATAGTCCTCCCCCAAAGAATTCCACAATATGACCGGTTCTACGCCACCCGCATACAACGGACACCCGCGACCCGTCATCAGTCCACCCTGTGGGCGGCTGCCCACGCTACGCCTTCCGGTACGTGGTGTGGTCGCCACTCGAGAAACGGTAACTCGGTCGAACGGCCATCGGTTATACGTCCTATGTATACAATTAATTAGGTACATTATACATGAATTTTCTAATGTAATTATTTTGTAAATTCATTAGCGCTATAATCGTATAACGGGTAATCAAACGCAAAGTGCCATCCTGCGAGACAGGCATCGCCTAGTGCAGGTGACACGGGCAATCTATTTATTTCATCATCATCATCATCATGTCAGCCGAAAGACGCCCACTGCTGGACATAGGCCTCCCCCAAAGACTTCCACAATGACCGGTCCTGCGCCACCCGCATCCAGCGGACACCCGCGACCTTCACCAGGTCATCAGTCCACCGAGTGGGGGGCCTGCCCACGCTACGCCTTCCGGTACGTGGTCTCCACTCGAGAACCTTTCCGCCCCAACGGCCATCGGTTCTACGTGCTATGTGCCCCGCCCACTGCCACTTAAGTTTAGCGATTCGGAGGGCTATATCGGTCAATTTGGTTCTGCTGCGGATGGCCTCATTCCTGATGCGATCACGCAGAGAAACTCCCAACATAGCTCTCTCCATTGCCCTTTGGGTGACTTTGAGCCTTCTTATGAGGCCCATAGTAAGCGACCACGTTTCAGTGCCATATGTCATCACTGGCAACACACACTGGTCAAAGACTTTTGTCTTGAGACACTGCGGAATATTGGACGAAAAGATGTGCCGTAGCTTCCCGAACGCTGCCCAACCGAGTCGGATTCGACGATTAACCTCTTTCTCGGAGTTGGACCTACCTAACTGGACAGTCTGTCCTAGGTATACGTAATCGTCTACAACTTCGAGCGTAAAGTGTCCGATTGTTAAGGGAGTTGGTGCGACATGGACATTTGACATGATCTTCGTCTTGTCCATGTTCATCCTTAGACCAACTCGCTCGGAGGCTTTACTGAGGTCATTGAGCATTGTACTTAAATCCTCCATGGTCTCAGCCAAGACTACTATATCGTCAGCAAACCGAAGGTGAGTGAGGTAGTCGCCGTTTATGTTGATGCCTAGCCTTCTCCAGTCCAGAGTCTTGAAAACATCCTCCAGTGCAGCGGAGAACAGTTTAGGAGAAATAACATCTCCTTGCCTGACTCCCCGCTGCAACGGAATAGGCTTTGAGTTCCGGTCCTGAAGTCGGACTGACATAGTGGCGTTCTTGTACAAACTTTTCAGCACTTCGATATACCGGTAGTCCACTTGGCACCGCTGGAGAGATTGTAGTACAGCCCAGGTTTCGATCGAATCGAAGGCTTTCTCGTAGTCCACGAACGCTAAACAGAGGCGCAGGTTATACTCTTCAGTCTTCTGTATAACCTGACGGAGCGTATGGATCTACGGTGCTAAAGCCTCTTCGGAAACCGGCTTGTTCGGGAGGCTGGAAGTCATCTATCCTGCGTGCGAGACGGTTCGTAATGACTCTTGAAAACAGCTTATAGACATGGCTCAGAAGTGAGATGGGTCGGTAGTTCTTCAGTAAGGAGTTGTCACCCTTTTTGAAGAACAGCACCACCCCTGTTCCATGCCTTTGGAGTTTTCCCTTCCAGTAAGACGGAGTCGAACAACTTCTGAAGGGCCCTAAGGACCGGTTTTCCACCCGCCTTCAGGAGTTCAGCTGTAATTCCGTCTTCACCGGGTGCCCTGTTGTTCTTCAGCTGCTTAAGAGCCATTCTAATCTCGTACAGGCTGATGTCCGGGATATCTTCGGTATAGTGCCGGGTTAATCTAGCTCTAGGGTCTTCCGCCAGACCAACTTCGGGTCTGCTAGTTGACGTGTATAGCTGTCCATAAAAGCACTCTATCTCACTCAGAAGCTCAGGTTTGGACGAAACGATTCTACCATCCTCAGTTTTTAATCTGGCGAGCTGGCTCTGCCCAATAGACAGATCTCTTGAGAAAACTTTAGAGCCCTTATTCTGCTCGATGGCCTCTTCAATCCGATTTGTATTGAATTGGCGCAGATCGCGGGTAAGGGACTTAGAGATCTGTTTATTGAGCTGCCTGTATAATTTCGCATCGGCTGAAGACTGCAGAATCATCTCATTCCTTTCCTCGATGAGCCTCTGAGTGGAGATAGAGAGCCTTTTGGATCTTTGAGTTCGTTGGGCCTTAAAGAACTTAGACCCAATGCTATGGACAGCTTCCACAAACCCGTCGTTGAATTCGTCCACATCGCCGCCTAGACAATCGAAACGGTTTTGGAGTTCCAGCTGAAAGCTCTCGGGGTTTTGGATTTGGACTGCTGCTGGACGGAGCGTGGACTTCATCAGTCGAGAGCGCTCTAGCTTGACGCATATATTCAATGTGCCTCTTACCAAACGATGATCACTTCCGGTTTTAACCGCATTGATCACAGAAACATCATTGAATATATGCCTCTTCGTCGACATGATGAAGTCAATCTCGTTTTTTGTTGCACCGTCGGGACTCATCCAGATCCACTTCCTGTGCTCGCGTTTCTTGAAGAAGGAGTTCATCATGTAGAGTCCCTCTTTCTCCAAGAAACCAGCCAGTAGTTGGCCCCGGTGGTTCCGACTTCCAACTCCAAATTGCCCCACTCTCGGCTCTTCGCCGTCTCTCTTGCCCAGTTTTGCGTTGCTATTTATTTATTATGTTACATTATAGCAGTGATTCATTATAGTGAACCAATTAATTATAGAAAAGAAGATTTTTGTATCACTGTATAAATAAACTATTTTGATTTTGATTTTGATTTTTGAATTAAATTGAAATAAAGACGTAACTTCAGTTTTATTCTATCGAGCTGAATTTTTTGAATTTTTTTAACGTTTTCAGAATACAACGAATATTAACATTTTCATTGCTTTTGTTGAAATACTTTAAAGTAAAGCCAATTGGGTCTCGACTGCGCTTTAATAACTGTAGCAATGTCCAATTTACACATCACGTGTTCACGATTTACTGTGTATTGTGCGGTGGCACACATTGTTCACGTGTGAATTGATGTGTTACTGGGTAATTCATAAGTGTCACTGTATTTGAATAACAGCTGTGATATTATCGCGACAGGTGAATAAGACGAACAAGGTGGGTTTTTGGGTTGAAGCGGGAGTATTATTTTTACTCTGTAGTAGTTTTACACCTCTTAAGCTGTCTGTACATTTTAATTTCGATATAATTTTGTCAGTTAGCCACCAGCTAATTCACTGTCCCACTTTGCGACCACTTGGATTAGTTTGTGAACAAAAAGAGTATTGTCTCGATTATTAAATGAATTCAATTTACTAAAAAAAAAGCATGTTGCTGCTTTTTCGTAGGGTCTGTGGAAATGTTAATACAATTATTTGAAAAAAGCTTGTTGTTCAGGTGGTCGCAAGCTGACCCTGGGGGCATATCAGGCATAAATATCCTACTTGTATGCATAATCCATCCAATCCAATATATTATTGCTAAAATAGTGTCTTTGTATAGGTACCGTTGACATTTGAGGCTGTGGCAAAGAGACAAATCTTCTTATGATATTATGTTTAGGACGGGTTTAATAAGAACTTAACTTGAAGGTAAACGTCACGATTGCACGGTCAAATTTAGAAATAAACTCATTGCTTATTCGATTTAATATTTACTACCTACCTAGTTCCTTTATGTAATTAAGGACACAAGGGTATTACTATTACCGTATTCGATAGTTAAAAACAGTTTTAGCACAGTCCAAAACTGTGTCAAAGGTGGATTAGGTGTACCACAGACTTCGCAACTAGGCTATGTCCAAGTGTCCTAAAGTCTCGCATAGACAACTTCAACTTTTCTATGTAATAGGCTAAATTAAGTCACTTTAATAGTACATTACGATACAAGTGCAGAGAACAGGAAATTCGCAACGAGTGGTGATAAATTAAAACACGACCGAAGGGAGTATTTTAAATCGACACGAGACGCGAATTACCTATTCGAACGTGTAAATATGACTCTTTAAAGTTTCGACATGTGCACGTAATCTGCTAATTACCGCACTCGTGCGGTAAAGTAGCACCATATGTACTGTAAAGTTTTTTATCCGATTATTTTAAGCTAATCGAGGCTTGACTTTTTGAACTTCTTTCGAACTGTAATTAAATAATGAGATTGCGTTAAAGTAAGGTCAAAATGTACCTACACTTACACTTATGTAACACAAGCTTCATTCAAACACCATCTCATCGAATGGCTTCCAGAAGGCCCCTAATCTAAACTATAGCCCAATCTCGGCCACTATCAATCTCCGCAATTCCACAACAAAAGACAAAGGAAGGATCGGCGATAACAAGATTAGTAGAGGGATCTGAGCATCTTTAACTATGCTATTGTATCGGAGTATGTCGGAACGGTATTCGACGATAGTAAAAGTACATATTTTTATTTTATTAATAAAACAATGAATTTCTATGTAAGATGATCATGCTCAAACTTATTATTTTATAACCACAGTTTTGCACGATAACATTATAACTATAAAAATGCATTGCTTATAGATCTTTCTAATGTTCTTTGCGCATAAAAATTTGGTTTTTGTTTTTTACGCCCCAATACTCACCATAACCTTACTTTTCGCTGTTGTTCTTAACAAAATGACAAATGCAAGTAATAAAAGTACGCCCCTGAGCCGACCAAATGCAGGTGATAGGGTTGTCTCTTTTATTTTAAAGTATATAGTTAGCCTGAGCTCTGAACAAAACAAACAACGTCAAAGGCGGAAGGATTTATGCTTTTTGAAAATATGTGAATAAAATATGGCGCACTTTTTTTTAAATAAATGAATTGCACGTAGTATGGTGTCAGGACAGAACTTTTTTGTCTTGTTTGTAGTGAGTGTATGAAGTTTACCGTTAGGGTTGCCAAAATTATCCTTTATTCCTCTTTATTGCAACTTCCAAATTATCTGTAGATATTCTTGGGTCCTTAGTGTTCCTATAGCACTCCACTTTAAAGGTCATCGTTAGTTTGATACTAAAAATGTGATCTTATACTACAGTGTGAAACAATAGTCGTAAACAGAAATTTTTGTTTCTATCGTATTTTAAACCAAATTTATTGCATTAACTCGAGAAGCGACCAATTAAACTTAATTAATAATGATTAATAAAAGCAAAACCACCAACCTTATGGTCACCCTATTCGATAAGACTTACTAGTTGCTGTGTAAATTAAAGTACCACTTTTGATTATTGTTATGTAGAATTATTTTATCTTATCAATTGAGTACCTGCTTAGGCTATCAAACAAGATCATTATGTGAAATATTTCGGACGAATAGCCTGCCTTCCTCTCGCCTGTGCATGAACGAGCTGGAACAGAAAACTGTCCATAATCCCGGAGATTTTGTACCATGCTACGAATCAGGTTGTGCGTCGGCACTGGTGACTCGGGGTAACGTTCTCGGAACGCTTCTCATATTTGTTCTTACCATATCGAAACGTTCAATAAAAGTGTAAGGATACGGAGCCGGCATTTTAAACTCGATTTGATATTTTTTTACACTTACAATTTCTAGCGTAATGTTATGACTTTTGAATTTGTCAATGTCAATTTAATCTTTTTTCAACGTTCTTACCAGCCAATATAAAAAGGTTGAATGATTAATTTTAGTAACATGCTATAAAATGTTATATTACTACCGATTTTGGAATTGTATCCCAAACGTCTTTCCCAGTATTACACCTACTTGCTAGTTGTCTTTTATTATCTGTGATAGGTTTATTTCCCTTTTTTTCGATAAATCACATCAAATCATAATGTTTTATTAAAAATGGGTTGGTTTAGCATCGTTATTATGCGTTTGCCTATCTTAGCATAAGCAAATGCGGAAAAACCTTGACATAACCATTTTTACAAAAAACTCGCGCAATTTCCCAGACAAATGACAGCCCTAGAAAAGGCTTACCCGATAGTTTGTTCTTGGCGGGGAGACATGATAAATTGCCCCGTGACGACATCGTTTATACGCCGAAGTAAACTCTTCTACCCTCCCGAAAAAGGCTAATTTGATTTCTTTATTTGTAAGAAATGTTTGCTCATCTGAACCTTAATAGTGGGCACGTAAAGTTAGTTCTACATAAACGATTTAGGAAGCCGACTGTCCCAGTGCTCGACACTGACCCAATACTTTCAATACATTTATGTGTATGTTCTATTGGGCATTAAGTTGTCGAGCATTTGTACAGTCGCGGAATAAAAAGGTTTGTCACTTTTCATCTTCATTTTAATAATAATAATACTTTATTTTAGGCTAAGCCCATATCATATCATACAAAAACAAAAATCAATCACAATCAAATTAAAAAACATGACGTTAAGGTCGAAAAGTGCCGAACATTTTCATTTCGCTACTATAGGTTTACCTTATTAAGGTATTTAAGGTTAGGTATGTAGTGTAAGGTTATTTTATTTACAATTCATTGCTCTAGTTCACTCTAAAGAATGGAATCGTAAATATCACAAAATAAATGGACTTGGGTATACCTTTTCTTAACTTAACCACAAGGTAAACATTACCGTTATTTTGTAGTCTCTTAAGGGAAAACCTCGAAACCAATGCGCTACATTTCAAGTTGACTTTGACAGTTTAATCATTAAAATGTAAAAGAATCCCGATAGATGTCGCTGATCCATTGAAAATAATTTAAAGTTTGCCTGGCTTCGGAACTTTATCCCCTTAGGGACTAAACACGGTGAATGATGTAGTATTTTTGGCTGGGAGTTAGATTATAAAATGTCAGCTGCCAAACAAAGTTATCAACAACAATAAAGGCGTTTCTAACCTGTCCGGTGTAATGGCATGCCAAAACTTGGAAGTTTCTGACAGATGAACAAGCGAGGTGCGACGAGGGTTGGATTACCGATAGTGTTAATTTAATACTAGATATTGTTATTCATAATCATCCATTTTAGTTTGGTGTTAGCTATTCTGAAACTGTTAAAATGGGTATGATGTAAGTCAAATCAGATTAGTTTGGCTGAACATCGTATATTTATACCTCTTATTCAAAAACGTCTATCATTGCGTCGTCGTTACGTCAACGTATTTGTCTTATCTATCACTTCAAGCCTTAAAGTTTAAGGTGTGTGTTTCGAGAAGAAGTGAGACACAATTTTGTTTAATGGTAAAATATTTTGAATAAATGTGAATTGTGTCTTTAAAACCTCATCAAATCAAGTTTTGAATTAATAAAATGATTATGTTAGTCAGCAATATTAATATCTGTATAACATAATTTATAAAATGTATATATGGGGATGTTTTTTTTTTATCTGAATTTGAGGAGCTTTTTTGTTTAACGAAAATGTCGCTCCATACGTCCGCTGTTGAATATGCCATATTACAATTATCTTAGACATAGTTTATAATTCTTATATTTTATAATAGGATACTTCTTCAGCTGACGATGCTAGTTCCATTAATGATAGTCGTTGGCATCTGTTTTTCTATCTTTTGTTTCGCATACATGGAGGAGACTGTATGACATGCGATATTATTACGTCGAAAAGATCATTTTTCCATTCCTATAAAGGACATTTAGTATGATGATGAGGTAGGCAAAGGTTCATACTGTAAAGTCCCACAAAAGATATAGGGAAAACACCTTCAGGATTTATCTATCGGGATTTAAGAATTAATGCAAAATGAGCACAAAAAGATTACCATGTTGACATAATTAGGGTATTCTGTCAATGTTGACTTGGAGGTCATTGTCGTACGTAATAGAACGCAATGTATTTTTATGCAAAAAATGATATAGCCAGGTTGATATGCGGTATTTGTATTTCTATTTTCTATCGAGCGAGCTTTACACACCTAATCGTGTAACCATTTATTAGGTTCGCTAGTTCCCATCCTAACAAACACCTTATTATCAGCCCCAAGCACACCCTACGGAACGGGTTGATAAGGTTATTGTAACAGATATAGCCTGTTACGTGAGGGATAACCATATCAATAAATGCGGGCATTTTTAAGAGGACTTTCTACTGAAATGCAGAGATTTATTAATGTCTTATTGAAAGGTCAATAGGTGAAATCTCTCGTGTTTGAGATTGAACTGGAGTCGCAAGCGTCTATGGGCTATGGTGTCAGTTTACCATCAGGCAGCTCATTTTTCACCATTGTAGATTAAAAGAGGTATGCTGACCACGCATCGCCAAATACGGAAATAGCTTTATAGACAGTTGTTCACAAATACTACGAATCGGACTGTGTATCTCTTTATGTATTTATACTCGCCTTAATGTGGTTTGCGCATTGCTTCTGAATGCACCAAGTTAATTAGAAGTTGTGCATTATTTGGATCTACATTGCGATGCACAGTGATGACCCAAATTATCTATCAGGTGAAATTGCACCGACCGCCAAAGGTAAGACTGAACAAAAGACGTTTACTGGCGTATCCATTAGAAGATCGATAGGCAATTAGTTCCGTCGCCTTGACGACGCATGAGCTTGCAGGTAATTACTGTCATTAGGCTTCCCTGCCAGCTTTACACATTGACAAGTCAGGAATAAAATCAAATCACTTATTTACACCGTAGGAATGTATGCTCTTGGTGGTAAGTAAGGACGTTAGAGCTCACAAGGATGTGCTGTCTAAAAATCGAAACAGCAAAATCTCAGATCAGTAAAAGATCGGCCACGCGCTTGTGGCTCCTCTAGGGTGAAAAGCATTCATAGGTTTTAGATTTAATGTTACAAACGGAATATTTACCATGTATATCATGATTTTTTAGTTTCCTTTGTCCCGTTTCTAACATTAATTCTAATGACAATGACCATGTTAGCTTGAAATCTTATATCATTCGTAGGCTTCAATGCCAAACGTAAGGCTCAAATAATTTTTAAGAAAAAAAAACCGACTTCAATGGGGGAGTCCGGTGAAAGATTATTAATCTTAGATGGTGCACTCTTAGATTCCATACAATAAAATACAAAAATGGCTATAAGTATGTTTATAATGGTAGAAGACTAAGTACCCTCAATTCCTCATGAAATCATGGAAAAACCTTGCTTACTTGACAAACAAAACGAAGAGAACAAATCGCCAAACGTGAACTACGCGTCGTTGAAGAGTTCCGTTCTGATCATCATCAGCAGTTCCACTTCATCAAATGTCACTTTTATGAATGAAAATGCTTGATTAGTTCATGAAAATACTAAAATCACTATTTGTGTGCCTTTCACATTTGAGGAGTTCCCTCGATTCCTAATGGATCCCATCATCAGAACTCGAGCATGCCAAAAATCAATCGTGAAAATAGAACTTGCTTATTAACAAACACAGCTAGAAGGACAAATCGCCAAACGTGAACTTTTCGTCGTTGAAGAGTTCTGTTCTGATCATCATCAGCAGTTCCACTTCATCAAATGTCACATTTTTGTATGATAATGCTCGATTTGTTGATAAAAACACAAAAATCACTATATGTTTGCCTTTAAGATTTGAGGAGTTCCCTCAATTCCTCATGGATCCCATCATCAGAACTCGAGCATGACAAAAATTAATCGTGAAAATAGAACTTGCTTAACAAACACAGCTAGGAGGACAAATCGCCAAACGTGAACTTTTCGTCGTTGAAGAGTTCTGTTCTGATCATCATCAGCAGTTCCACTTCATATAATGTCACATTTTTTGGTGCAAATGCTTGACTTGTTGATAAAAACACAAAAATCACTATATGTTTGCCTTAAAGATTTGAGGAGTTCCTTCAATTCCTCATGGATCCCATCATCAGAACTGCCTTTTGACAAAAACGGGACCAACTTGGATATATATACATACAATCAAAAAAAGAATTTTTCAAATCGGTTAAGAAATGACGAAGTTATGGAGTAACAAACATTAAAAAAAAAAAACAAAAAAAAAAAACATACAACCGAATTGATAACCTCCTCTTTTGAAATCTTGAAGTCGGTTAAAAAACACTTTTACAGGTGCATCCTTAAGTAAGATCGATAGGATATAATGTCTGTCGCCATGAAGACATAAATAGTTCTAATTGGACAAGCCTCTAGATTCGCAAGCGTCCATAGGATATGGTGTCTACTTACCGCCAGGCTGTATGTGGCTACCGTCGTGGTGTTAACAATAAATGAAGAGTTTAATCAGTTTGTCCACACTGTTTTCATTTTGCTGCAGATAATAATCATAATGACTGATTGAGTCGCTCATCAGTAACCCGTAAGTCGTGAAATGCAGACTTCTATAAAGATAGATGGGTGGTTATAACCAGAGATCGTAACTTTTATAGCATTTTCGGTGCAGCGTAGTGGTGTTAACGGAATTGGGGTAAATGATTTAAATTCTTATGATTCATTAGCGTTAATAACGTTAATATTAACCTTAATTAACCGTTTAAATTGTATTTGTTCATACCAACTCCGTTAACACCACTTTGCAGCACCGAAAATGCTACAAAAGTTACGGTCATTGGTTAGAACTAAATATTCAAGATAATATCTCTGCCAGAACTTAAATTATCGGCTTTGTACTAAAGATGGCTTATAAAAGTCTTGGACTTAGATGTATTAAGTTCTTTGAATACATCTTCCTTTAGGCAAAACTAAGCCATAGCTCGATCACGTAATGTATCAAAGCCAAACTTAGGCTAGGTATTGTTCCCTAGTCACTCTAGTGTATTCCAGAATCTAACTATGATTTAGACCTAAGTGTAATTTAAATATGGAAATTGACATTTAGTTATACCTTACGGACGATCGAAAACATTACGTAATAATCTGGAAAACACTAAACACAACAAATGGGGACAAATGCTGTGATAGATACGTATGAAGTGGCGCAACGTTGCTTTGGCAGTTTTTTTATGTATTTATATGTTTTGTGTGTGTTCTTTTTGTTAAATATTGTCAAGCGAAGCGAAGTCTGCTTCGCTCGACATATCGCGAGTCACTCGGGAAAGTATTAATGCTGCCAGACATGCGAGCGAAGTTACGCGATTTCCTTTACTCCTATCCTAGTAGATATTTAAATTAAACATAGATATACTTAGGCAACTAAGTAACTCCGTAACTTTTTTAATCTGTGGTGATGAAAACCGTTAGCTCGGGGATCGTTAAACTTGGCCAATTTGGAGCAAATTACACATTGAGGGCATAGTTCTAAAACGTGTTAAGTTTTGACGAGGTATTTTACCAGTCTAATGTTCAAGAAGATAGCGGTTCGACGTAGTTTCATAGGTAATAGGAGCTCGATTAACTGGTAATACCTTAGTCTGGTGTACGTTTGGAGCAAACTTCATATTTTGGGGGAAGCTCCAAAACGTATGTATGTATTTTGAGGGAGTGTTTTATCAGTCAAATGCCTAAGCAGAAGGCAGACTACTAATAACTTTGTAATGGCACTAGTAATTTTAGAAATGAGCAATCGTTATTAGAACCTATCAGATAACATTTTGCGTTTGAGAAAATAACACACACACACACACATTAAATGACTTTGTTTGCATCGCATTGGGTTTGGAATCTGTTTTGCGGAAATGTTTATTCAGTCCCATGCATAAGAAAAGAACGTAACTAGAAATGAACTTAAGGTGGCGACTGACTTGTACCATTTCGGTGTAATGTATCGTTTACGGGGCGATCGTGTTACATTACAGCTACGCGGCGAACGCTCATCTTGAGCGCTCTGTTCATTTGTGCTCCATTTTGTTTCAAAATGTCCTTCGCCCGTTCCAGTGCTGTTCTTAATTTTAGCTTTCTCTCTTCTGAGTGAGGCAAGTAAACTAGTAATTTTTTTCTTGGCCTCTTCAACTGTAACGTTCATTTCATCAGATAATTCTACCCACGCATCGTTTTTTTTAAACTTATTGAAGTGATCTTGATGCGTCGGATCCCACAGTATTGCCTTATCTCTGTATTTGTCAATAAATGATAGAACTTTTACTCTATCCCATTCCATTTTCGAAGCTTTTTATTGAAAAATTCAGCCTTAAAACTAAATAACCCAAGACGTGCACGCGCGGTGACTCGCGAACCTGTACTGACTTGTAATGTAACACTCAAAGGGATTCGCGTAAAAACCGACAGCCGAGTGGAGCACGCGGCGCTCGCGTCGAGCAGCTCGGCTCGCTGCACTGACTGTTGTAATGCTCGGGTTATAGCATGTTACGTTACACCGAAATGTTACAAGTCAGTCGCCAACTTTATCCGGCTTTATGGTTTACAAGCATTGGATTGGATATTGATTCCTGAAGCGAATCTGAGTGGAAGTTATAGATTACATTACATACCTAAACTTTATTTAGTGGCGATTATAAGGCCAGTATACATACCTATATACCTACTATACCTAGTACTCTAATGCTACAAGTGACAAAAATTAAAGCACTAAAATTTTATAATATTTTCCCAGTACATTAATTTAACTGAAAAATTTCACTGACGCCAGATTTAACGAGCGGCACGGGTCACTGCGCAAGTGCACCAACAAAATAAAAATACACATTGTTTTTCAGAAAAATCCTTACACAAGGCCGGTGGAATTAATGACGTCATAATTTCCGTGTCGACGACCACCCCAGCGGGCGGGGCGTGAATAATCGTCACGGCGTTACGTGACGTCATCCACCTTTTTAAAAACTTGATCCATTGTCCCAGATAGTCCTTAATGGGATAAAAAGGGTAATCAGCGGATAATTATGTGGTTAAATTTGTTTTAGATCTAAGTAGCGGACGAGAGGTTGAAAGGGTGCGATGAATCCATTGATATATTTAAAAGGATGGGCTAAAAGGATTCATTTTGCCTGACTCTTTGATATGGTTGATGAAGGTGCGAAAATAATTGGATCATAAAATAATTGACAAATTTTAAGGCTTGTTCAACATCATATATTCTTCATTAAAAATACCAATTATTTAGTAAATATAATTCGGTAAAAACATATATGCATAAATTATACAATTTGGCGTAAGTAAATAGTGCTGCTCAAAAGTTATAAACAAATTGAAGATAACACGCTCTGCTTTGCGTGCTTTGACGGCCTGTTGCTTTGACACTGTCTCCGAAGCTAGAGGTCCCGGTTGTAACATTTTGTAGTATGCTCAAGTGTAATTTGAGAACTTAATTTTCATTATTGCGGAGCTACCTGTCTGTTCAATGGTTACTATGGATTTAGATAATCATGGAGACTATCATGCTAGCTCATTTAAAGAGTACATGTAGTTAAAAAGTATAGAATCATAATTACTAACCTGTTGCCATTACAACTACTCATTTTGATTTGGTCATTGCCCCGCCATTTCGCGTGGTGCTGCTGCATATGTGCACCTTGTAGCTATCGTCACGTACTCTATTTTCATTTTATACAGCCACTTTTTCTTCAGTAATAACAATTATTCCACACATTGAAGAAATTAGTGAATAAACTAGGAAATCTTTCTTTGTACAGACAATTGTTTATGTTGACATTTGCGTTCCACAGATAAGCGAATAACCGATGCGTTTGTTCGGCCAGCGCGTTATTATCGAGCGATGTGTCAAATCTTCTTACAAATTATAAATTAATAAATTTATTAAAACTCATTAATTTGTTTAATAGCTTCCTATTTCGGATATTAAAAAAATCTATGAATTCGTTCTCTCGTGATAATTTGTTTTTGCAATTGGTGTGACCATCTGCTGGTTACGTTTCGTTACTCGTTGTTGTCGTTTGGTAGACTTGACAAACTCGTAACAAGTTTATGGGCTTTTCATACAAATTTGGTATTTCCAAACCCAAATTTACCAACTTTATATTCTTGCTGCTAGATTTCGCTACTGTTTTAGTTGAAATTAGAATTTAATATTAGTTTTTTTGACTTTTGACATTTTTAAGTCAATTCGGTATGTGAAACGGAAAGTATGTCTAGAATGTTCATTGACCTTAGGCACTTTTTCGTGGAGGTCGTCGTCCGAATTGGATTCGATATAATTTTCTCTGATATCTGTGGATATAATGTCTCTCTGATAGAAAACCTTTCTTTTGTCGTGACAACGGAGGCGGACTGATCGCCAAAATGTGAAGCATCTCATATTAAGTTTACACAACACCACTAAAATGCGTTAACCACACATCCTCTTGCCCATGCGGTAGGGCATAACCTATTTTCAATGAACCCGCCGTAATGCGGTAAGTGTCTTTTAAACGCCAACGCTAATAAGAATTTAAAGTACTTACGATTAAATAAAGTACTCAATGCTTAACCTTAAATTCCAAATTTATAAAATAGGACCTTTCTTTGTTCTCAGGGTTCGTTTGTTCATTCAGAATAAAATCAAGATCTTCATGGTTTAGGTAGGATTTTCCTCGACTAAGCAAGATCTTAATGTTTATAGACAAGATGAAATCTTAAATATCTAGATGGCTCTTAGGCCTGCACATTTTCAGTCTATATAGGATTCTGTATAAATATATGAGCTGTAACATGTTAGCATTCTTAAAATAAACCTGGTAGGCTACTCGCCTTAACTCTTGTGAAACCAGTGAGGGTGTACTCTCCTACTCATCGCCCTTGGGTGCACAACATGGCTACTTGTTCATGTCGAGTACCACCGCGACTGGGGTGCTGAGGGTGACTGCATCCTGGCTCTTCTGTGTTTTGGAGTGGATGCCATTGTCGGTAATGTACTGATAATTTTATTTAACTCAACTGGTGACTTTGTGTGCCATAGACACTTTAGTGCTGTGTAATGATAAACTATATCTTATAAACTATTTGCGACAGTGCTCAACTGGGTATATTGGTGAACTTGTGTTGAACTTTAAAATATATCTCTTAAGTACCAAATATATTTGTTTCATTTAAGCAAGGTCATTCAGCTTGTGTAGTGTAATTGTCTGGCGCCTGTCTATATAAATTCTGACGATTGCCTACCTCCGAGGGTGGCCATATCCCAACCCACGCTTTGAGAACTTTATAATCAACATCTCACATTACTCGTGACCACAACTCTCCGACTGAGCCAAAGGTAAAACATTACACGGTTTCGAATCCCGGCCATGGAATTATTTGTGCATTTAGCACGGATATTTGTTCTAGGGTCTTGGATGTTTTCTATGTATTTCAGTATGTATTTATCTATATAAGTATGTATATCGTCGTCTAGTACCCATAGTACAAGCTATGCTTAGTTTGGGACTAGGTCGATTTGTGTAAGATTGTCCCCCAATATGGCCAATATTTATTATTTTTTATTTATTTTATTTAACAGATTTGCACCTTACACTTTATGATTACATTTTGAATTAATATTTTCTGAACAGGCATACTCTTTATTCAGTCTAACTGTAAATGTACCTACTCATATTTCACAAGTTAATTTACAATTTCATGGCGTGTGGAACCAATCAGATAGCGTTCAATGTGCTTTGCGTTTCAGTGCGCTTTCCGCATTTGGTTCAGTTCATCTTCGACGTATAATTCTGCTTCGTTTATGCTTGCTCATTCGTTTAAAAACGTAGTTATTTGCATATTGTAGCTTATATTATTGAGTAAATTTTTACGGACAGTAAACTTGATAGTCCATCTGATACACCAAATGAAACAATAGTACATTGTTTAACGAGGGGCGTAAGTGGAAAATAGCTAACGAGTCAGAACAGAAATCTTACGTCCGAGGTAATCACAAAGTTTTCATCACATTTGCGAGGAAATAAATAACTCCAGCACTAATCAAAATTGAAGAAATTGACCACTTCACCTCCAATTTCAACATCGCAACCAATCACAAAGCAGTATTCTTGAGACGCGCGGCCTACTAGATTTGACAGCTTCAATATTTCAACCAATCACAGAGCAGTATTCTTGTGGAGCACGACCAACTAGATTTTTTTAAACTAATCAGATCACAGACAAACTCATTACTCCCTAGGGAGTTATGAAAATCCATAACCGCGGGAGGTAAATCGGCTATAACCGCTCTATACTACTATATCAGCCGATGGACGTCCACTGTTGGACATAGGCCTCCCCCAATTTTATGGGGGGTAAATGCCATAATCGCCACGCTTTGCATGCGGGTTGGCGATCGCAGTATCTCCACCGCACTCCAGGGATGCTGCTGCCCATTCCCCGGTGGTCTTGGTCGTAGTTTTAGGACATACCCGGGTCCATACCGCTCTATACGCCTGCGTACAATAAGACCCTTTTCGAGCAAGTGTTATGAAAAAGATGTCTCGAATGCTATAAGTATAACCACAGAACAGTATAATCTATAACGTCACTGTTTGTGAATGTTTTGAACAAATTTGTAGTTTACAAGAAAGTACAATTGTAACCAAATGTTATTAGTTTTGATACTTGTAATTAATTTCTAAGATTTTTTAAATCTTAGTTTATCTAATGGTATACGGATAAAAACGAAGTTTCAGACAAATACCTAGAGTTATTATGAACATCATTATATCATCAGTTTAGTAAAGAAGTAAAGAATGATGTTCATCTATCTGTGACTCCAGCGTCCTACCTCTATGATGCTTTTATTCACTGGCACGCTTTATTTCCGGGCACTAAACTTTACATATAAGTGTATCGTATTGTAGGTGGACTCCGGAGAGCTTTTAGCCATTTTCATAGAACATGTGATATTTACTTAGGTAAAGAAAAATACATTGATGAAATAATAGCTGGAACCGTCCGCGGAGAACTCATTACTGCCTTAAAGAAATCATTGCTATGGAGTTGTTTTACACACAGGCTTATTAATCCTCGTTCTCCGGTGCAAATTTTGACCCGTCTTTTCAACCCCTTAGGGAATTATTTTTGGGATAGAAACTATTTTAAGTCCTTCCTTTGATTTGAAACTATCTTTATGCCAATTTTTTAACCCCCGACGCGAAAAGAGAGGGGGGCAATAAGTCTAACGTGTCTGTCTGTGGTATCGTAACTCCCAAACGGTTTAGTTTTTTTTTGTGTCACAGATGATTTTATCCCGAGTGTTCTCAGCCATGTTTCATGAAAATCTGTTCAATCGTTTTTGAGATATTGAGCTTTGAAATGAAAATATCGGGGTGTTTCTACGTATCTAAGTTTGTAGTTATATTTAAATTTGTTTAGCGGTTTAAGCGTGAAGAGGTAACAGACATAAAACTAGTATGGATTTAAGCAGGCATTATAAGCAAGGATGAAATTACGTTTATGAGACAATGCCTGATGTGTAGTAAAATACTTACCTACATAAGAATGCCATTAACTTGTCTTATATGCGGATGTAGCTGCTGAAAGTATTGCCCTTACAGTCTACGAAAGCTTGTGCCATACTTTGATGGACGCTGCTTATTCCATCTTCTATAGACGCTAAAGGCCAGTGATGATTTATCTAGGTGCGTTATCACTAACCAACAATTACAATATAATATTCTCTTTATTCAATCTAATATTATCACACTTTAAAGTACACTAGTTCCTTTGAAACTACCTTTACCTTACTTTTGTCTCTCTTCCTTTTAAACTACAATACTGCATCACAAAAATTATCCACTTATTGAAATCCGAACCACTGTATTCTTATCTAGACCATTAATTACACATTTTCCGTCACCATGGAACAAAAAAGTAATTTATTCGTATTTGAGAATTCGGTAAGGCTTTTGAATTGCGAAGTTAATCTGTAAGAGAAATAAAAAGGTAATTTCTCTTTTTCTTAAATCGCTTTCACAGCAATTGAGCAAAAACTTAGGTTCATTATTTTTTAAGGTCAGGTTTTTTGCGTTATTCTTTTTCTTCAATTAGAGATTAGGTACAATTATATGTCTACTTATAACAAATTATAAGTAATTTTCACTTTTCTACTAAGCTCCAAGAATCAGTATCAGTTTTGGAAGTTTCTGACCACACTTTTCTTGAGCCTCTACTGAGGTTTACTGTATTTTCCACTTACATGTTTCGTCCATTAAATACTCGTACCTACCTGATTTAAAAAATATTACGTCGGTTACATTGGAAATGTAATCCATAAAATTTATGTATGATTTCCGTGAGCAATACTTGTTTTAAAATGAAATATGACACATGAAATGACGCAAAGCGACACCTGTCGAAATTCAAGCCGAAAATAAATTTAAATATTCTTACCGGCTGCTCTGTCGCAGAGTCAATAAGTGTGCTAGCTGGACCGAATATCAACTTTAACTATAATAATCTCGTATAAAGATCCAGTGTTGGTCTCGCAATTTGAACTTTATTTTGTTCTGATTAAAATAGATGTTGGTTGAACACCGTTACGTCAGGATACGAGCCTGGAGTGATTTTGTTCGGTTTAAGCTTTTGAAACCGGCACGGCAGAGTGCTTCGTTGGCCTCACCTACAGAGGATGCAGATTTCAATTGGATTTTGGCCCGTGAAAGCAGAAAGTTTTAAATCTGTATAGTGCTGTCGACTACAAAGAAGACAATTTTTCACTTTATTACATTGTAATAAGGCATCTCATCTCTTTGTAGTCGACTGTACACACATTAGTTAGGTAGAAAACAACAAATACAATGCCAAGTAGTACCTACTGCGAAATAAATGTTCACGAACCTTTTGGGTTTAATGAACTTTCTTCATCCATCATATTGCGATCTTGTGCCAAAAGACTCCTCATAGGAATATTACTATGAGGAACGTATTTCGCAATGATTGATTAATATATTGATAGATAATGTTTGTCGGACTAAAACAAATGATAAGGCCCGTTGTGCGTGTATTCTTGATACCAGGAAAATCTAACTATCAATCCTATAAAGAGTTTTCATAAGTACGAGTATGTGCACATGCTTGATATTGTCCTGATAAACCGTTACATTAGTTTATTAAGGTGCTAAATGCCTTACATGCTGTGCTGTGCTTATTGCCATCCTTTGACTAATTTTGGAAAGTAATCTTGTTGGTAATACTACGAAACACTTTTACGCCGTATCAAAATTCATTCTCGTTTTATGTTCCTGCGCTGGTCTTTAGGTTTACGAGACCCTTGATCATTTAGACCTAAATTTAATGAGGTATGCCTAGTTTCATTTGGATTACAGCGGAAAATAAAATCTGCTATGGAGGCCAGAAATTAAGAGTTCCGCGCGTAGGCGACGTTATTTATTTATTTATTAATCTTTATTTCGGATCAGTTACATCCATATATGTTGTTAGTACAAGTAGCGTTTGACTTAAGATTATGTTAGTATTAAGTATTTATTTCTAAAACTATTATTAAATTAAAAGTAATTCGGTAACTTATTTGAATACTGGACACATGCTCAGCTGATGTGCATTCGTGTCCAGTGTTCAAAAAAGGATCCGTCCACCCTTCCAGCTACAATAGCCAGCAAACTATTGCTGGTGCTGTTTGTAAGACGGCGCATCAGGGATGCTGTTCTTTGCGCATTATAGCCTGGAACGAGTCTATATTTCCCTCGACAAGCATTCCTGATGCGCTGCAATGCCGCGGCAGTCCCATCAGTGCCCAATATCCACTATGGTACTGGACTCGTAGCGCACTGTATGCTTTTTTGGTGTAGTTGACCCATAGGCTGCATGTATAGAATGACTGGCAGAAGGCTTTGAAAAGAGTCATTTTGACGCTTTTAATGCATTTTGCAAACCTACGGGCCAACATATTGCATTTAACAGACATTACACATTAATGAAGTTGTATTAATGATGGGCCATTTCCGGGGACAATGGAAAATTGATAGTAATTAGGCATTATTATAGCCAAATTTGGAACTGACAGTCGCTTTAAAATTGCAATAATAGGTTTTTAAATGTCCCAGTGCTCGACACTGATCCAGTAAAATCGAATTCATAAATATATGTACGTTTCCAAAGATTCATGAATGTCTGAGAAAACTTATGCCCTTAACAATAAAGTTTTGGTCACATATTTCTGATAACTTTGCCGAGCATACATTTTCGAACTCGACTGTACATGGCACTTTCAATTTTATATCATATTAATGTTATATAAATAAATAAATTTTGGGGGACAATCTTACATAAATCAACCTAGTCCCAAACTAAGCAAAGCTTGTACTATGGATACTAGACGACGATATACATACTTATATAGATAAATACATACTTAAATGTATACATAAAAATATTTATAAGTAGCATTGTTATTTTGTAGTAGCTGACACTGTAATTTTATATTTAACTATACAATGTATATTGTTTTGAAAAAATGACACCTCGCCGAGTTTCTTACGCCGGTTCTTCTCTTGGCAGAAGTTTATTTTTCCGAACCGGTGGTAGTTTATAATATTGATGTTCATAGGTGCATGTAATATGCCTAATTTGAAGAATACGAGTAAACTACTTTTACTTTTTTACTTTTATTTTCATCCAAGACCCACGAACAAATATCCGTGCTAAATGCACAAATAATTCCCTGGCCGGGATTCGAACCCGGGACCTCTAGCTTCGGAGGCAGTGTCACTACCAACTAGGCTAAACAGGCCGTCCATATATGAGCATGAAGGTGTCAATAATTTGGAATTTAACTTGTTAAAGAGAAAATCGGAAATACATTCGTCTCTTCAACGCTGGGAGCAGGAATCAAGTGGCAGTATTTTTAGGACCGTGACTTTGTTAGAAAGAAAGAAAGAAAATACATTTATCTAACGTCACATAAGAAACACACATAACACAAACATTAACTCTTTATCTATTCGTCCATGGAACAATATTTGATTCGACAAAAAAACATTGCCCAGTATTTCTAAATGCCTACATTTTACCAATAACATGTTACCTCTACATATATTCCTTTGTACGACAACAAATTGGAAATTTGAATAAACACTTACGGCTCTGTTGGCCGAATTACAGGAATTCAGTGGATACCCGAATATTCAAATAGCGGTATGACCTAGATTGAAATCTAGGCTGTATTTGTATTGATAGATAGCTACCGAAATAGCATTAATATCGGTCCGGTAGATTGTCGTTATAATGGCTAATGCTATTGATAGATAGACTATTACATAATATAATATAACTTGGGCGCGTCTTCTTCTCAATCAATGGTTACCATTTACATATTTGGTTTAAATCGTATACCAGACAATTTACTCGCCAATAACCGAATATGAACAAAGATTGCTATACAAGAAATTATAACTATCATCTTAAGAGGGCTTTAACGTCTCCACTATATAGTGCCGTAGTAAATGATTTTGATCATTTCAATTTAACGATAGATATTTAAATAAAAATCGGCCAGAAGGATGTTGGTCCATGCTCAGTGTAGGGTTCCGTAGTTGCCAAATGAACGTAATTTATATCAATCAATCAATCAATCACTACGTTTATTGTATAAATTATAGTTATACATATAGATGATTACATGTTCAATATTAGATTCGCTATAATTTGCCTTCCAGGCGTACAATATTTAAATCCTAAAATAATTAAAATTAATCGTTTCAATTACATTACGCATTAAATAATTATTTGAAAGTCAACTCATATTAATAGTAATTATACAATGAGATCATTTTCTAAAAAATCATTTATATTGTAGCGGATCAACATGCGAATGAAATCGCTAACGCTTATGAGCTTGGGCAACCGCAGATCGCGCCACCACCTCGCCTGATCTATTGTTCCGCGACCGGTCTGCGCACACGCCGCTCCCGCGCCCCTCACCTGTAAGAACGTTGGATTTCGCCCGGCGCGGCCCGCTCAATGCGATTCGTACCCTTGCCTAGCTTACACGCGCGCTTTGCATTGTATAGCTGCATTTGTTTTCATTGCTTTAGGTTAAATTAAAGTCAATTTAAATTGTGCTGCGCATTTTTCTATTCGCAAGTGATCGCATTCGCTCCACCCGTCATCTGACGCAACCTAACTGGGTTCGATTCCCGGTTACGCTCAACCTACATTGGTGACCCCGACTATGGACAACATGCCTGGTGGTTCCGGAGAGCGGGGAGCGCAAAACAACGGCACTGGCGATAATCAAGAATTTGCAGATGCGTTAAGTGGTGTAAACAAGCCAGAAGCTGGTCCAAGCACAAGCGGTAGCGGAGCAAGTGACGTGTTTCGTGTTGGCGTACGTATTCCACCATTCTGGCCTGAGGAACCCGAGGTATGGTTTGCACAGGTGGAAAGTCAATTTGAGCTGTCGAATGTTACGAGCGACGCCACTAAATTTAATTTCGTTGCATCCCAGTTGGACCAGGAGTATGCCAGGACGATGAAGGATATTTTGATCAACCCACCCAGAACAGGCAGGTACGATAAATTTAAGAGTGAGCTCATCAAGCGGATTTCAGCGACCCGCGAGAAGAAGACACTGCAGGTAATGCAGGTCACGCCAGAGATCCCGTGAACGCCCGGAAGGACATCCGCATTGTTGGTACCACTACCAATTCGGGAACAACGCGAAGAATTGCAAGGCACCGTGCGACTTCAAGCCATCGTTAAACTAGAGAGGCAGCATTTGGTGGCCGCAAATGCTTGCCCCGTTTCTTCAGGCCGCCTGTTCGTGACAGACCGTAAGTCGAAGATCCAGTATCTCATCGACACAGGTTCAGACCTGTGTGTGTATCCGCGGTCATCCGTCCGGGCGCCTCCGAAGACCAAGACGAAGTACCTACTTTTTGCTGCAAATGGTACACCCATTCCAACCTACGGCCATCTCAACCTCCGGTTAGATCTGGGGTTACGACGAGCATTCGAATGGCGCTTCACCATAGCGGACGTTTCCAAGCCGATCATTGGCGTCGACTTTTTAAGCCACTATAACTTACTAGTCGACTGCCACAATCATCGATTAGTTGACGGCGTCACATCTCTCGCCCTCGTCGTGCCGCATCAAATAGCGCCTGAAGGTATCTCGTCGGTGCGTACAACAGCCGATGACTCCACTTACCACCGACTGCTCCGAGAGTACCCAGAAGTAACTCGCCCAGCTGGTAAGCCCATTACTCCTAAGCATTCCACAGTGCACCACATAAGGACCACTCCTGGCCCACCGGTTTCCAGCCGTCCACGTCGCCTAGATCCGCAAAGACTACAGATTGCCAGGAAAGAGTTCGATGACATGTTACAGAGCGGAACGACACGGAGGTCAGAAAGTGCCTGGGCTTCTCCACTACATCTGGCACGTAAAAAGAACGACGGCTGGAGACCGTGTGGAGATTACCGAGCACTGAATGCAAGGACTATCCCAGACAGCTATCCAGTCAGGCACATTCAGGACTTTGCTTACCAGCTGGCGGGTAAGAACATTTTCAGCACAGTCGATCTTATCAAGGCTTATAATCAGATTCCTGTACATCCCGATGACATCGCTAAAACAGCAATCACCACACCCTTTGGTCTCTTTGAATTTCCGTACATGAACTTTGGGTTACGGAACGCGGCTCAAACCTTTCAGCGCTTCATCGACGAGGTGCTGAGAGACTTCGACTTCTGTTATGGGTATATAGATGACATACTGGTTCACTCGGAGTCGGAAGCACAGCATGAGCAGCATCTGAGACAACTCTTCGAGCGCCTGCAGAAGTACGGCGTCCTTATCAACACTGCCAAATGTGTTTTTGGACGTCCTGAGGTATCATTTTTGGGCTACACGGTATCTGCTGCGGGGGTCAGACCATTGGACTCTAAGGTGACGGCCATCAACGAATACCCAGTGCCCAAGACGGTTAAGGAGTTGAGGCGTTTTCTAGGGATGATGAATTTCTACCGACGGTTTCTCCCTGGGGCAGCATTACTCCAGGCCCCCCTCAACGCACTTTTGGCAGGTCCGAAAACCAAGGGTTCACATCCCATTGAACCCACACCAGATTTCCTGGAGAACTTCGAAAAGTGTAAGACCAGTCTCTCACAAGCCACACTTTTAGCTCACCCGGACATACAAGCCGAACTGGCCATACAAACAGACGCTTCGGACGCCGCTATGGGAGCTGTGTTACAGCAGAAGAAAGGAGATAGATGGGAGCCTCTGGCCTTCTTTTCCCGAAAGTTCAGTCCATCGCAGAAGAAGTACAGTCCATACGATCGCGAGTTGTTGGCGATATACGAAGCGATACGCTACTTCAGGCACATGGTAGAGGCTCGCGTGTTCGTTATATATACGGACCACAAGCCTCTCACGTTCGCGTTTACCACACGTCGAGATAACTGCTCTCCTCGCCAATTCAGGTACCTTGACTTCATCAGTCAATTCACTACAAACATCCGATACATCGCGGGGAGAGACAACACGGTTGCGGACGCATTATCCCGCATCGAAGAAGTACACAGCTCAACTTCTGTTCTCGACTACCAGGCTCTAGCTCAAGAACAAGAGGCAGACGCGGAGTTGCAGGAGTTGCTACAGAACGGGTCAACCTTGAAGCTCGAGAAGGTACAGACGCAATTTACGAACTCCCCCATTTATTGCGACCTCTCCACTTCAGACCCGAGACCATTCGTCACTACCACATTTCGCCGTACTGTGTTTGACGCTCTGCACAACCTTAGCCACCCAGGGGTCAAACCTACAGTTCGTCTCGTGACACAAAGGTTCGTGTGGCCCGGGGTGAGAAGAGACTGTCGGCGATGGGCCAAGACATGTCTCCAATGCCAACGTAATAAGGTGCATAGGCACACGTCCGCACCTCTAGCAGAGTTCAAGCCACCTTCAGCGCGTTTTAGACACGTGCATCTTGATTTGGTCGGACCCTTACCCATGTCTCATAATTACAGGTACTGCCTCACCGCCATCGACAGATTTACCCGCTGGCCTGAGGCGTACCCCCTGTCCGACATCACTGCTGACACCTGCGCTGCTGCTTTCGTGTCAGGTTGGGTGGCTCGCTTTGGCTGTCCTGAACACATCACCACGGACCGCGGACGCCAGTTCGAGTCACAGCTTTTCAAGGCCATGGCGAAGCTGACAGGCTCCACCCATCACACGACCACGGCTTATCATCCCCAGGCTAACGGGATCCTGGAGAGGGTTCATAGGCAGCTGAAGGCTGCTATCGCGTGCCACAACAACGCGCAATGGACGGAAGCACTCCCCCTAGTACTCCTCGGAATCCGCAGCGCCTGGAAGGAGGACTTACAGGCCTCAGCAGCTGAACTAGTCTACGGCGAGCCACTCCGTTTGCCTGGGCAGTTCTTCACGCCAATTGACCAACCAGTAGACGTCACCGATTTTGCGAGTCGACTACGGAATCACATGAGTAAGCTAGCTCCTCAGCCTACGACATGGCATTCGAACAGACCTTTTTACTTGCCCAAGGATCTCCAAACAAGCACTCATGTATTTCTGAGACAAGGTCCAGCACGCCATCCTCTGCAGGCTGCCTACACTGGTCCCCACAGAGTACTGAGACGTCGGGACAAGGCATACGACATCGACGTGTCAGGGAAGGAGATCACAGTGACCGTCGATCGACTGAAACCAGCCTACGTCTTAAGAGAGGAAGTTCCAGCAGTTCCACCACCAACCCAGGATACCATCATCGAGTTGGTGCCAGAGAAGAAGACGAAGAGCGGACGAGTCGTTCGATTCCCCGACTACTATCGACCGTAGTCACGGTCTCAGCAGGGGAGAACTTGTAGCGGATCAACATGCGAATGAAATCGCTAACGCTTATGAGCTTGGGCAACCGCAGATCGCGCCACCACCTCGCCTGATCTATTGTTCCGCGACCGGTCTGCGCACACGCCGCTCCCGCGCCCCTCACCTGTAAGAACGTTGGATTTCGCCCGGCGCGGCCCGCTCAATGCGATTCGTACCCTTGCCTAGCTTACACGCGCGCTTTGCATTGTATAGCTGCATTTGTTTTCATTGCTTTAGGTTAAATTAAAGTCAATTTAAATTGTGCTGCGCATTTTTCTATTCGCAAGTGATCGCATTCGCTCCACCCGTCATCTGACGCAACCTAACTGGGTTCGATTCCCGGTTACGCTCAACCTACAATATCATAAAATGTAATATTATTCAGTATGCATACTACGTATTCCCTTAATAATTGTATATTTAGATTTTTAATACTATCTGGCAATTTATTAAATATTTTTGCAGCTAATACATATATAATTTTACTATAGTAAGCAGTATTAACAGGGTTCTGTGGACTCAGTGGTAAAACATCATATTTGTTCTGATTGTTTCGTGTTTTTTTTTTTTGTCATTATTCTAAACAAATGCATATGTTCCTTAACTAACATGGACGCCTCCAATATAAACATTGAGGGTAGCGTCAAGATATTCATTTTTTTTTTATAAAATCAATAACAAGCAAAAGGTAATACTTCCGCAGCGTTTCATACGTCTTTTACTAAAAAGGGAAGGCTTTTTACGATAACTCAAAAACAGCTTAACTGATCAGGTCCGCTATATGTAAGTCATCATTGAAAGTCTTTATTTATCTTTACTTTCATACATTTCAGACACATTTTTTTTTATTTAGAGTGATTATTTCCGAAAACATTCATTTTTGCAAAAAATATTTGATGAAGTCCTGTATTCATTTTGAAAGATCTATCCAACAACACCCCACATCATAGACTTGAAGCAAATAAACCATCCTCACTTGACGTGTAAGGGATACCTCCCTTAAAAAAATATTTTTAGTTTTTATTTTACCACTTTGTCAAATTTATTGATTTATATATCCATGCTAACTTGCAGCTTTCTAGCACTAACAATCACAGAGCAACGCCTCGGACAGACAGACAGACTGATAGACAGACAGACGGACGTGGCGAAACTATAAGGGTTCCTAGATGACTATAGAACCCTAAAAAGGGGTTGCTATGTCCTGTATTTTGTATTGAGGTACTTTTTGAATACATCAAACTAGTTATTACGTTGCTAGATTTATCGATCTATGACACACACATAGATCGACGATTCCGATCTTCTGTAACTCAAAGCATTTAAAAAATATATTCGGACTAAACTAAGGACGAGTTATACACTACCTTATGATCTGACAAGAATCTTGACAATCTTCCCATACAATCTGAGTTTATCGAACACAGTTTACGATTAATAGACGGTTTGTCTTGTATCAACCCACCCTAAATGTATCCCAAGACACTATAGCACTAGTAAGATATCTCAATAGATTAGCGGCTTTACACAAGAATTAACACAAATAACTTGCTCCGTCAGTTTACCATTCTCTTTTTTGTTCACAGGTATGCGCATTGGTGAATTGGAATCGTTGGTTGCTCTTCAACGTCAGAAGAGTGCGTCCTGAAAAAACAAAGAGTGAGAAGTATCGCTTATTATAATAAGTATGTAGTGTAATGCTGTAGTGAATCTGTACTGACTTGAATGACAGTTGACATTGACTGCTGACACTCTACTGTTACCGGATATTTGCGGTTCACATATATATGTATATATTAAAGAGTGATCGATCTCATGTTTTATCTGCCTCAGGTTTCTTTGTTAAGAACGAGAGCAACATCACGTATGTCATGAAATAATATATCAGTTAGCCATCTCACCCTAACTTCATATAAATTATGTGAAGGATAATGGACAGCTGATCTAGAGAAAATAAATGATCCGCCTACGAGGCCTTTTAGTATATCGCTCAAATAGAGATCACTTTCGTGTGCTTTTTGGAACTCGTATGTACAGTCGGCATCAAAAAATCATGAAGATGTCTAAACCTCTTATTCCCCTATAATAAGGACTATGGACTTTTCAAAGGCGTAGCTTCTTTTGATGCTACCTGTACTGTGATGTTTGATACTTAGAACAACCTATACAATGTTATTCGAATGTGTTTACAATAAAGTGTGGAAGCCACTGTGGAGTGGTAGGCAAGTAAGGTACGCACTTTCATTCTGGATGGAGGTCCTGGGTTTGACCCCGGTTCGTACCTATCACAAAACGTACGAAATATGATTTTGATGTTTAACAGTAGGTTTTTAGTGAAGGAAAACATCGTGAGGAATCGCCCCAATGCCAACAAGGTCTAGTTTCCCCCTGTGTTGTACGGTGTTAACTAACATGAGGAAACTTTATTATTAAGACAATACCACAGAACGCCGTTACTTAATCCAACTTTGTTTATTTTCAATGGTGCATAAAAACAATATAATTGTGATTAAAGTAGATTTAATCAAGTAAACAACAAAATGTTGTACTAATATTTCTCCTGCTATATATAGAATTATTATATATGTATAGATATAGTTGCGTGGCCATAGTTAACGAGAAAATTGAACTAATTTTAACTATAAAATATTTATTTATGTACAAAGAAAATATATACATGAATAATATAAATAAAAAATAAACTAACTTTAATCTAAAACAAGCCCTTGAGGCATTTTACCGAGAATGCTGGCGGTATTTCCTTGCTGTATCGCAATATTGATATTTAATTGTAATTAAGGAAAAAACTGGTTAGGGCAAAGTCACCCCTCGAATCAAAATCACCCCACTTTACCGGTATTAATCCGCTAAGCAGTTAAATAATGGGATGCCAACACCGTAAATCAGGTTAGTCTATCTATTTGAACGACAATATATTTATGTACATTGTATGTACTTGTACATGTACGATGTACGAACAAAGACAGCGTGCTGATTTAAATGCTAATTTGCACATAGGAAACGGGTCGGTTTCAGCTTGTAACATATTCCGCTTTGAATGTTTGTGTTTGTAGTGACTGTGTATACAGTGTTAATTATCTACCTATACACTGTAGTTTAATATTGAGAAATGTCTTTCAAATACTATATAACTGCTAATTTAGAAGTACAAAGTGTCAATTACTAAACATATATTCATTCAATATTTATCAAAAAACAGTAATATAAAAAAAACAATAAAAACACAATAATAATAATAACGTAATTAAAACTGCAAATAAATAAATATATTGGGGGATAATCTTACACAAATCGACTTAGTCCCAAACTAAGCAAAGCTATGGGTACTAGACGACGATATACAACACTTACATAGATAAATGCATATTTACTTAAATACATAGAAAACATGCAAGACTCAAGAATAAATATAACAAATGCCCTGGCCGGGATTCGAACTTGGGATCTCTCAGAGGCACTGTCACTACCAACTAGGCTAAACAGGACGTCAAATAAAAAGTTTGGTCGAGATTACTGTCAATTGGCAGCGTGCCCAGAAAGCATCGCTGCCCGGCAATACTTATACGCTGAGCAAAATAGATCCCAGCTGTCTGGTTACCGGAATCCTCTATTAGGTGCTTCGAAAGATCTTTAAGTTGACTTGTGCTCAACCTCCACGACCCCGAAGATTCAACGCCAAACGACGCAAACATGTAGCCACTTCCTAGGGCGGCATATTGTATTGTATGCTTCAGTGACCAAATCTTATCTAGGCAATATAATTATGCGGGTAATAAATTGTTTATCGTTTAATCAATCGTGTATTCAATTTCGTCGCGTGCTTTAAATAAAAAAAAAACTCTTATTATGTCTCTGGGGCTCAAATTATCTCCATAACTTTATTAAAACCAAATTAGTGATTTAAGGGGGATGCTGTTTTGTTTCTTATGTGTATGTGTGTGTTTTTGTCTCACTCGATCGATATGCTGTGGTTTTCTGCCAGATCCCATTTGCGAAAGTTTAATAAAAAATCATATTGTCAAAATATACCGCATTTCATTTACAGTGACGTAAGCTAATAATTTAATATCTTATGACCATTACTTCACACAACACAATGGTGCGGGTGTTTGGAAGCTATGTGCAAAGAATTTCAGGGATGATAAAGAACTTTATTTTTTAGACGAATCCGTTATTTTCTAGAAGAACTTTGAAAATAACGGATTGCTGTTGTTTCGTTTCTATTCGCATCTGAATAACATGTGCATACAAGCAGCAAAAAGTCGTTAGTCCCAATTCAATTAATTTCAAAAACTTGCTTAGTTCCTACACCTACTGAAAAAATACTATTATCCTGAAAAAAAAACAGAACATGAAAAATCAAAACATATTCCGCATGCATGGTAGTACTTATACAAAACTTACAATTTTCATAATAAAATGAAGCGTATCTTGGAAACTAAAAGACTTTGTACTAAAGCAAGTTGTGTCTAAAATATCTCAAATTAACTCCTCTATCATCCCTGAAAGTCTTTACACCTAGCTACCGAATAACCTGTAAAATTATTTCGGAATATCATTTAGAATAAATCTTTCCAACTTTTTAAATAATGTAAAACTAGCATTTGTGGTTTTAAAGTTATATAGAAGTAAGTTCATGTAAGCATTTTTGCACGCTTTTATTTAACTTGCAATGTCCGTATGTAAGCTGTCAACAAAATTTGCAATGCCTTTTTCATCCACTTGCTGCTGGTATCCGATTAAGTTGAAAACAGATTATTTAAAGATTTTTATTGTTATCATTAATATACATCAAAGACTATCATGTTTTTTTTAAGTATTCGCTGGCTCATTTAAGCTCGAGACGTACAGAGCGGGCGTAGCGCTGTGCGGGGCGGAGGCGGTTTTGCATATTTGATCTTTCCGTAACTTTCGATTACTTCCCTTCATATGTCACACACGCCGCCTCCGCTCTACCGCGCTACTGAATACCGCGCGGTTGTTTGGTGCGACGTGCCCCGGAACGCGTTCGCTTTACCGCAAAACCTCCTCCGCCCCGCAACGACGCTGCTTTAAGAGTTAGCCTTTCTAAAACTTGGCGATAGGTAAGGTCGCGCTCTTTAATTTGCGATCCATTTAGCAAAACTTTTCTTAGAAATTCTATACAGTTCGGTCGGGCTGACAACCTTAAAGTTTTTGACTGTACTCAGCATAACAAAGAGACTAACTTTGTTACTTTCTCTTCACCGGGCGTAGTGCCAGCCTAATTTTGTGCTTTGAACCTGCGAACTTGATATATCTTCTTGTTTATCCCTTGCACCCGTAAATATCCTACAGGTTCCATATTGTGTAGAATTCCGAAGGACTTTTTTATTTTATTTTTTATAAAATGACGGTGGCAAACAACCTTACGGCCTGCCTGATAGTAAGCTCATAGTTCATAGTTCGTTTATTCAAGAACAATACATTAATTGTGTTTTAATATAAATTTCACATATATAAATAATTTTAAAATAAAATTAAATTTTTTTTTTTTTTTTTTTATTTTTTTTTTATTTTTTTTTGGGGACAATCTTACACAAATCGACCTAGTCCCAAACTAAGCAAAGCTTGTACTATGGGTACTATATGACGATATACATACTTATATAGATAAATACATACTTAAGGCGCAGGGTAGAGCAAGCCATTCTCCATACAAAGGTCGTGCAAGTTTTTTGCGTTAGTTTTGGCACTACAGCATTTAATTTTTTTTTTTGGCAGATATTGGAACAGAACTTGAAGTTGAAATTTTGCATTAATTCAAAAAAATAAAAATAAATAAATACAAAAAAGAAAAACATCAAGACATAGCTAACAAAAAAATAAGCATATGGACCAAAAATAGTAACTGGAGTGCAAACACAAACGAAGAAAAACTTGCACAAAGTTTGTATCGAAAGAGCTTGCCCACCCCTTCGCCTTAAATACATAGAAAACATCCAAGACCCAAGAACAAATATCCGTGAAAAATGCACAAATAAATGCCCTGGCCGGGATTCGAACCCGGGACCTCCATCTTCGGAGGCAGAGTCACAACCAACTAGGCTAAACAGGTCGTCGTTGATTATGTCATTTAAAATAAAAACAATAATCTACATTCTTCGATTTTCATATATCATCTATGTTATAATAACAGCCCTTAAGGAGAAAGTCTCGGAGACGTGAATTAAAAAGAGTATAGTTAGTGATACATTTGAGATCTATGGGTAATTTATTAAATATTTTAACACTTTGAGTATGCGAGCTATGTTCAATTACCTGGAGATTGGGTGTAAAAGTCAGTTTCATATTTGGGTAAAATTAATTATTCTTATTAAATTCGTTAGTAATACAAGAACGTAGAAGCTTGGCGCGGTAAGAATGCCCAGTTTGTTGAAGTGCTCCTTACATGAATCTGTTTGGGGAATTCGAACCATTGTCCGTATTGCCCTCTTTTGTACAATAAATACCCTTTTCATGTTATATTGATAGGAGTTGCCCCAGAAACGTATACTATATCTTAGTTTAGACTCTACAAGTGCAAAATAAACGGCTTTAAGATGTTCAATACTAATAATTTCTCTGAGACTTTTGAGAGCGTAACATGCTGAGCTAATTGTGTTGACAATTGTTTCTGATTTCCAGTTTAGACAAGCATCTATATGAACACCTAAAACTTTAACACTATCTACTATTGTAATATGTTTATCGTCAAGCTTTATGTATATCTAAAGTGTCCTTATTCCTAGAAGTTGTTTTAAATATTATGGCATTGGTCTTCTCGGTGTTCAATTTAAAGTTATTTATAGTGAACCACTTATGAAACGTTGAAAGTGCTTCATTTACATTCCTTTCAAGCTCAGCACAAGTATGTGCAGGGATTACGGCATTTGTATCGTCCGCAAAGGCCACTATGTTTATTGAGGACGACATAAGTGAGGATACACTGGCTATCAGATCGTTGGTAAAAATTACAAAGAGAATTGGTCCTAAAATTGATCCTTGTGGAACACCTCTTTTCACTGTATTCGAAATTTCTCTTTTCACTGTTGTCGGCCTGTTTAGCCTAGTTGGTAGTGACTCTGCCTCCAAAGCTAGAGGTCCCGGGTTCGAATCCCGGCCAGGGCATTTATTTGTGCATTTATCACGGATATTTGTTCTTGGGTCTTGGATGTTTTCTATGTATTTAGCTATATAAGTATGTATATCGTCGTCTAGTACCCATAGTACAAGCTTTGCTTAGTTTGGGACTAGGTCGATTTGTGTAAGATTGTCCCCCAATATTTATTTATTTATTATTCATTTTTGATTTGGTTTCCTTTATTTTTCCTTCTTCTGTTGTTTGTAAAACTACATATTGCTTCCTATTTCTTAGATAACTATGAAGCAATCTCCTTTCGAGTCCTGAAGAATAACAAGCGCATTGCTGAACCTTTATGAACTTGAAGATTCGTTGTGTTGACAGCTAGAGACATATTATGCAGGTCTCAACACAGCGCATCCTCGGGAGCTCTGGCGACCTTACTCACCATCAGGAACTCCACACCACATACCTAATGAATCGATTGCGATACGATAATTAGTATGTTCCAATTGTCTCACAATACCGCTGGAATTCTACACTAATAGATATTGCTCGATAGTGCAAAACGTCCCGAATATACTGGTATTATTTTAAAAAAGTGCCAAAGAACTACATTTCATTTTTTTAATTTACTGGCCAAAATCCATAATACAAAAAATTGTACATTGATTCACCAACGGAAAACTCAGGGGTTTATATACTGATGAGTAATTCGCTTATGGTACATTTACTACGTTTACATATACTCGTACATTACAAAAGACTGTTATTATTATTTTGTATCTTTGTAGTTCTTTAATTGACTGAGTATGGACTTAGTAAATCGCCCAGTGATGACCACGATCCTCAGCCATGAGTGTAGATAAATAACGACCAGAGAAAGAGTATGGATTTCGGAGTGTCCCGGATGTTATTATTCATCATTAATTTTAACTACAAGTAGTAATTAGATTTAACACTAAGCAATATTTGCTAGAACCAATTTTAACTATGCGTCATGCAATTTGCATTTTCTCTTGCAAACATAGTCTCTCTAATCTCTGTATGTATACATAACCAAAAATTGTATCAAGCATTTTTTTATTCAATTTGTAGGGTAAAAGATGACATGGTTGTACAATATTTCACTCCTAATTCAGCAATGTTCAGTCTAAATCATAAATACTACACAGATATCTGTGTCTGACGCCCTTAATGTCATTAAAGTAATGTTCGAAAATTGGTCACTAACTGCGTACAGTTATTTTCTATGTTAACTGTATACCATAACTTAACATCTAGCTTGCAATACCTCAATGTCCCTAGATAGTTGACAGTGTTTACTAAATGTTCTGACTAAACTAATATTTACATTAGTTAGCGGCTAACTGATTCAATTCTAGAAGCGTCCCGTCCGTTTAATGAATTGGTAGTCATTTGGGGAACATTAGTGAGGCTATTTGGTACGCGACATAAATTTCAATACGTTTTGTGATAGGGTTTTTTAAATATTAATATGTCGTTGAAATTTGCATCGGTATCAATGATATTTAAAAGCAGAATCCGAATGTGAAACCACAATATTCTCGGATTAAAAAGGGTTTAATATTGCATCTACACCCAGGTCTATTACAATTTATTTATCTGAACAACATAATAAAAAAAAATTTGGCGGGGTGATGGCAATTTTTCCCTCTCTCTTCGTAGCTATTAGACCCACAAATTATGGGGTCAGCTTTTCATGCTTAGCACACAAAAATTAATTTTCATTGCCACTTACAGCTATTGTAGGTTGATAGATGGAGAAAATGTGATATTAAACCCACAACACTATTCAACCTCGTTTCCATTGTCGACTTTTTTGACACCCAAGGGTAGAAAGCGGGTCATGCTATTCTAACCCGGCACTACACGAGGATTTTCTACCTATTTATACTTAAGGCTTCAGTTTGTAAATGGCATATCACGTTGTTGTTTGCTACATCTTCCCTTCGATTATCAATAACTATCATTAATTTTTTTATTTTTTTATTATTAAAAATGGGATTGCTCTTGGTCAGCATCTAGCCAGGGGGCAAAGATGAGGCCGACGATGAAGCGAGCTCACCCAGAAGATGCCTATTCACTCGTGCCTTAAAAAGGTCCAGACTATATGAACTCGGAAATACAGACGCCGGCAGAGAATTCCAAACCTTAGAAGTGCGCATTATAAAAGAAGATGCAAAGCGCTTGGTTCGAATTAGAGGAATTTCGACCAGGTAAGGATGGTAGCCATAAACTGCCATCCGCTTAACATCTATGCCTCATGCCTTCCATCGTTAACTTAAGTGGGTATCAAATACATTTCTTATCTGTGTGGTTCTGATGGCAAAGAAGCATTAAAACAGCCGCTCAGATATGAGAAGTCATTCCACGTGATATACAACAGCCATAAAGAGAAATCTCGCGCGATGAAAGACCGTCCAGTGATATACACATTATACGGAATATTAGGCCTATAGTGGATAAAAAAATGTTCATACCTTCTGGTTGTACTAGGTACTGACAAACCACTTCAATTTTAGATTATGAAAGGGTTGTTGTTGTACCTAAGTTAATCGAATCCCAGTTAGTGAAAATATTTGTGTGATGAACATGATTATTTGTTTCTGATTCTTGGATATTTTTTAAGATTTAAATCAATTAAATATATTGTCGTCCGGTACCCATAACATTTAGGCTTGTGTTATAGGTACCAGACGACGATATATGGTGACTGAGTTTACTATCGGATTAGTTTGATTTGTGTCAGATAGTTGCCTACATATTTATGGCTGAGATACGCGTCATACTCGTGATCGGGTGCTGTTTGTGGAGTCCGGTCTGTTCATGCTTGCAAGGGCAAAGTAAATACCTTAATACTAGTGTTATTTTATTGTATGTAGATTGACGAGAGACATAATCCTGTTCTGGATTAGTTTTATTGTTATTGACGCTTAGAGACCTTATACATCTCTAACAATATTAAGTTTACTTATTTTAATTTTAGCGCTTAGAGATCATTTACATCTCTAAGGACTTTTAAATAATTGTTATTAATCGTATTTGGACGCTCAGAGACCATACGAGTATACATCTCTGAGATATTAAATTAATTTTATGTACTTTTTGTTTATTCGGACAGATCGTATTCAATACCTCCTTAATATTTGTAAATTTATTTTTATATAATTGTTAATCAGTATATTTTTTTAATCATTATTATTAAGCAAGATTGTCAGTTTTTTTTTTAATTGTATAAATTCACGCTTTGACTTGTAAAAGTGCCCTTGTGGCCTATTTGCAGAATAAATATTTGATTTTGATTTTATATATTAAATAGTTCTTGATATCCCTACATAGTTGTGACACACTATACAGATGCGCACCATGAGGGTTCTTTTATCACCTTTTTGGGTACGGAACCCTAAAAATAAAAAGGCAATCATTGAAGCCACTAGAAACATGAAAACACGAGTAGACTATAAAGTTAAGCTATAATATTATTTAGCAACCATCTCAAACACAAAGGCCAAAAACGGCCCATGCATAGATACAATGAGATTGCACGAAGGCAGTAGCTTTTTCAAAAGATTTCAGTAGCTAGTGCGGGTTTTGTCTGAAAATCTGTGATGGAGGAAACCGTACTTTACCGACTTGCCTTCATGGCTCTTTAAGTAGCTTATACCGGAACATGAATACTGTCTCTGACGACTGTCTTGTAATATTGGCGAGATATGCTTAGTCACTGAATGAAAGATATGTGTTATTGTCAGACTTTCTCAATTTTCCCTCCGTGAACAATGTAATAATGCCATCAAGATGTTGCAAGGGGTAGTCCGTTTCTATACCGCCTCAGGTCAGGGATGTTCGCGGAAGCGAGGGTAGATTGCCATTATACCACAATGAGAAAACTCTTGACTTTCTCTTGTATTATGTCAAGAAAAATGAAGACAAGTACACTTTTAATTCACACTAATTTATTTTCTACGAGTAAATTATTGAAAGAAAACATTAACACAATCTTTTTTATATCTCTCTTAAAAGAGTATAGAAGTATTTGAAGAGTAGATAGGTAACGTGCATGAGACTCTCCTGACCGCTTACCATCATGCGAACCGTATTTTTGTTCGCCACCAACGTGGTAGGTATATAAAAAAGAAAAACAAAACAATCTACTTTTAATACACATCTGCTTACTTCTTTGTTTTAACCAACACCCACTACACTTGCACTCATATTGACACAAACACTTGCCACAGTATTTCATACTCAATAAAATTGTACCCAGACTCAACAAAGAAATACAAAGTTCTGTAAAGTTTTAGCTCTTATTAGTTGCCACGATAGTTTTACGAGCCACGTACCCTGCGATAAAAGTAAACGAAACAAAACAAAAACACTAGTACTATTCGTCTTGTTTACAAATTGAAAGGGATTAACACTCGGACTTTACGTAACTTTTATGTCCAAGTTTAAGTTGAGGACACGGGTTGTATTTTCTAAGTTGGGAAATTTTTAAGAGGCCTCAAATTTTTTTAATTGTTTTAACGTCAAGTTATGACCACAGTATCGATAGTTTCAGTAAGCTATACAAGGTTATTGGAAATAACGATACTTTTTGGTTTGGTTAACGAAGTTTTTTTTTAAACGATGCTTTTAGACAGTAAAGGACGCATGTTCTGCTTTCATCGCGTAGAATTTAAGCGGAAAAACCCAGTAAGCGCTAAGTCCTATATTTATACTATACTTATATGACCCACCTATTTTTAAACGACTTCACAAAAAGGAGTAAGTTCTAAATTCGGTTATAGTACGTTATTTTTTTAATGTAGTCACACATGTGTTACACGCCGTTGTGTAACTTCAGAACTCCATCATTTCTAAACCGATTTGACAAAAAAATATCTTTCAGAAAGCATCCGCTTTAAGGTTGATTCCATTGTTACCAAAATTCAATTCTGATAATGGGATCCATGAGCAATAGGTGCTAAGATATCAATATAGTAAAGCGAATAAAGAAGTCAATTTAAATGGTCCTAATATAATGTTACTATCAACCTGCCCTTGACCTGATCAATCAGACCTCAAACGCCTCGGCTGCTCGGCTTCAAAGCCGGAATATAAAATAGCGTAGCTTAGCCCTGTTTGGGCTTGTTGGCAATTGTCTGGAGTTGCACTTTGGCCATGATTCACGAAAAAGTTCAATATAAATTATTGTTAAATAAAAAGTAGATTATTGAGATTTACAATCACAACCAGAGTCGGAAAATACTTACGACTTTTACTACACCAAATCTACTAAACAAAAACATACTTTAATCCTTAATTAAACACTAGTTTAATAAATACGAAATACGTTTGTAATAGCTTACCTACGTGAGAAATATAAAAATATTAGAATTTTATCACCTTCTGAAGTCGGTGCCCAATGTTTCTCGGATTTGCCTAGTAGCGCTAAGTAGTCCTATATTTAGTTATGTATACCGCACGTGCTTCATCCTACTATTTAAATTGTTTAGCACCAAACTCAAAAGGTGATAAAAATAAATAAATATTGGGGGACAATCTTACAAAAATCGACCTATTCCCAAATTAAGCACAGCTTGTACCAGGTTCTAGACGACGACGATTTAAAATATTATATTTTTGTCTTGTAGCCAAGCAAATTACTAAATAAGTATTTCGGCTTAATTAATTTAGTGTTTAATTAAGGATTGGAGTATGATAAGCAGATTTCGTGTAATGCAATCGTAGGTATAAATTTCAACTCATAAATGCTTTGGAAATCTCAGTAAATTCTTTGCATTTTAGTTTTTTATTTAAAAACAATTTGTATCCCATCTTGTAGAGACAAAAAATGTAATGGATGATAAAATTATTCTAATGAAAAAGTATGATTGGTCATATTCAAAACTTTTGTAGACATACTTCTCGCTTTCCTCAGGAAAACTTTAGAATAGAATAGAATAGAAAACATTTATTCGTGACAATACAATACAACAAAAAAGAAATAGAAAACAAAAACAAGTCACAATGGGTATTGCACGAAATGGTTCCATCTCAGCGTGTTGCTGGCGCGATTACCAGCGCTGATCTTCCGATGGAACCATCAAGTGATTTCCCAGCAGGTAACACATAAAACCAATGGGGTCCTTTACATGGTCATCACTATCACGCGGATCACTCATATCACGATCCGTATCACGTGACTTTCTAAATTAGGCATATATTTAGTTGTGTGTTGTGTGTGATTTTATGCGTGTCTAACATTTAGTTAATAAGCTCCTAATCAAGGACCGGAATTTCTCATAGCAAAAATCAAACTTTGAGAGGGTTCGACCAAAGTGTTTTATCGACTATCGATAAATAATTTTCTCTTAACGAAACATCGCTAAAGTACTAATGATATCAAGCTTTTGGATATATGCAGTGGCCTTCAGCTAATTAGGGACATCATTATTTTATTCCATACAATTGCATATAAATTGGAAATTTGACGAAAAATGTAAGATGCTATTGACCATTTTTATTATTAATAACAAGAAGTTTGTGTGTTTAAGTAGGTTAAATTTTTGTGATAAACAAAATAGAGACGGAATATACAAATGTCAATTTTCTAAAAATTATGTTTCTTAAAATTTTCTTTTGTCCCATACTAAAACTTGTTTATACATGTGTACACTATGTTATTTATAATAAAATTGGTCAAGCGTATCTTACGTTGATTATCAAATTTCTAAAGTCATATTTTATATGCAGTTATATGGCACAAAATAATGATGTCCCTAATTAGCTGAACGCCACTGTATATATCCAAAAGCCTGATTTCATTACTTTAACGATATTTCTTTAAATGAAAATTATTTATCGATAGTTAATAAAACACTTTGGTCGAATCCTCTCAAAGTTTGATTTTTGCTATGAAGAATTCCGGTCCTTGCTTATAATTTTATGAGTTTCAGACTTCAAACACGTAACACTTCATAGAGTAATTAATTTACTCAGCTTTTCCATTTTATTAGACACCCTAGAAAATTTAAGCAAGCATTAACTGTGTAACTTGACTAGAGTGTTAAAAATCCAAAATAGTTAAGACTAGCCCGGGCGGCTCCGTAGTATAAAGAACCCAGGTGGGTCAAGGGAATAAAATATGTCGTTTTTATCGCGAAGGTCCATTCTATACATATAAACTGGGGAAAAAATATGGAGTATAGATAGGTATATGAATATTTTCAATTTTCATTAAGAAGAATATAAAAATAATTTATTACTAAATCGTGACACAATAAGTACTTACGAACTCCTCCAATCTTTAGGGACGGCCTAAGATTTTGGGGCAGTTTTATATCGTCCGTTTTACGACTGAAGTTACACGGTGCCCGTTCTTCCCAAACATTTCGTTTTTGTTTACGGTTTATTCGTGACAACCCTGGCTTGGGATAAGTTTAGCTAAGTTACGATTGCTTTTATCTCAATCTTCGTAACTCGTTTTTATAAGTGCCTGCATTAGTTTTGCGAAACTTGGCTATTATAACGTAGGGCTTACGTGGGTCGGTACAGGCTTAGCGATATATGTTGTTGAGTTGTTGGTGATTGTTTACTTTTTACCCGACTGCGCGACGCAAAGAAATGTAATGTGACATAACACTATAGAGAAGCATTTATAAGGACATTTTGAGAATTTATAATCATCATCACCCACCGGAAGATGCAGCGTGGGAAAGCCCCAACAAGGAGGACTGACGATCTGGTCAAGATCGCGGGAAGCCGTTGGATAAGGGCCCAGTCATTGTGGAAATACCTACTTGGGGGAGGTTTTTGTCCAGAAGTGGACGTCTTTAGGCTGATATGATGATGATGATGAGTCATCATCAACCGTCATTAATCCCTGCAGGATGACTTTGGTAAGTTTCTGTTCATATTGGATTAAGACGGCTTAGGAAGTAACACGTATTGCAATAGCGGATCGACATTATCTTGTACCAGTGACATGTCAATTGAGGAACAGTAAGTGAAGTCTCCCTTTCTTCCCTTGTATGCATAAGAATAAGAATATTTATTTGCGTTAAACATTACCAAACAGGTGTTACAAACAAAATTACAGGTAAGTATCCATGCTTAACCATGAGTTACATCCCTTTCTTGCCTTGGATGAATAAGAATAAGAATATTTATTTGCGTTAAACATTACCAAAAGGTGTTACAAACAAAATTACAAGTAGGAATCCATGCTTAACCATGACTGGTATTTCTTTCTTGCCTTGGATGAATAAGAATAAGAATAAGAATATTTATTTGCGTTAAACATTACCAAACAGGTGTTACAAACAAAATTACAGGTAGGTATCCATGCTTAACCATGACTGGTATCCCTTTCTTGCTTTGGATGAATAAGAATAAGAATATTTATTTGCGTTAAACATTACCAAACAGGTGTTACAATCAAAATTACAGGTAGGTATCCATGCTTAAACATGACTGTAAAATTATTTACAGAACTATAAAATCATTAAATACAACAAACTAAATTAATACATTCTAATACATATCTGAATACTGCTAAAATACATTTATTCATGTCAGAATTAATATATACATCATTTCATGTAACAAAAAAATCATTTAAAGAATAATATAATAAATTATTATTATTTAGCCATTGGTGCAATTTTTGTTTAAATAATCTAATATTTAATATATGATGTCGTAAGAGTCGACTTTGGGAAACAGATTTAAGTGTGTTGTGGACGATGGATTAACAAGATCACATTTTCTCCATCTATGTATAAGCCCAAAACAGTGTTACTGAAATTATTTTCGTGTGCTCTGCCTACCCTTTTGAGGAATATAGGCGTAAGTTTACGTTTGTATGCAAGTGAGGCAATTGGAAAAACAAAGTCTTTTTTGTTCCTGAACATCAGATTGTCAGAGTACGTCACACTTAAGTTGTACAGAAACTACTTAAGTCCCTACTGGATCTCCACGAGAATTCCATTAAGTTCCCAATCTAGATGCTTACTTGTTTTACCTACCTGATTGAAATAAAACGATGCGGTAAACATCGGGGTTTAATTCTGTACGTGAGGTGACTAAGAGCCGCAGTGTTGATTAGTTGACTGGGAGAAGCATTAATTCTGAAGGGCGAGATACTCGTGTGGTTACGACTTATGACCACATGATTGCTGATGACAGCTATATACAAGTTCCCGAATTAATTTACTGTTCGCGCGGTTTACGGGACATTTATTTGTTAAAATTTGCGCATAAGTATAACGCAATTTCTTGTGGTCCAGACAATATCATTAATTATAACATGCAGTACTTTTGTTTTTACCGCAAAATCTTTCTATCCAACTACTCCTCGTACCTACAATGAATTAAATCGAGCTTAAGCCCGTCTTAAAAAAAGCGCAGTATAGGCCGACCACCCGCCACATGATTCATTCATTCATTCATCCATTTTTTTTATTAATGAAGATCCTGCACATAGATCTTGAGACAACCCAGCATCCTGGCGCTAAGTAACGAGGAGAGCCGACCCCAAATGAGAGGAAGAGGCAAAGGAATAGAAGAATACTCGTACCTCATTGTCTATAGACCTAATGGCATTTAAATGTATTGTCAACCGATGGCGAGAGCAAATAACATACCTAACTTTCCGATCCCAAAATATCGTTTTAATTCAGTAGCTTCATAATAATGTTTATAACGATTTCAGCTTCACTAGTGATTTATTCGTAGTATTCATCTAGAACACATCAAAAAGCTCGAAAACTCGCCTTTCCGTTTTAACAACCCGACGACCTTTTACTCATAGTGCTCACAGTGGGTTCAACAATATCAGTATTGTAATCAAAACGTGGAAGTACATTTACATCTTTGGGTGTGTATGGGACTGTGCTTGACTTGCTGGCATCAAGCTAGTGGCTTAATCTCTGTTTACATTGGTACATGAACTTGTATCCAAGTTTTTAGGAGTTTAACATTAAGAAGGGTTCGTGGATTCGAATTAGATTACCAGTGATTTTCTCTGAATTTCTTCACTCACTTTAAATCGACGGCTGTGGTCAATGGTGGAAGATTATACAGATTGATGATACGAATATTAATTTACCTCTACTACACGTCAATGTCAGTGGCGTTGCCTGTTAACAGTTACAGTAAAATGTAGAGCTTCGCTTCATTTCTAGTAGATAATTTCTGATTATGTTAGTCACTTGTTTAAGTATTGTCATATTAATGCCTGGACTGGAGTAGCAATAGTAACGTACATATTACTTAGGGTCGATTTAATAAATATCAGTTAGATCGCTAAAGTTTTCTAACAATGTAATAAAATTTGGCCTGAAATTAGGTCTTACGGATCTTTGATCGGGTATGTCCTTAAACTACGACCAAGACCACCGGGAAATGGGCAGCAGCATTCCTAGAGTACGGTGGAGATACTGCGATCGCCAACCCGCATGCCAAGCGTGGCGATTATGGCATTTACCCCCCATGAAATTGAGGGAGGCCTATGTCCAGCAGTGGACGTCCTAGGGCTGATATGGTGGTGGTGGTGGGATCTTTGATACATATGTAAAACCCGACCTCTGTTTATGAGTTTAATCTATGTTTTAGAGCACTTTTTTGCGCTTACGCAATAAATTTTCTGTCTATTTAGCTAACTAAATGTAATTGCCTTCCTGTTAATGCTACGGCATCTGTGTCGGCCCTTTGTTACCGTGGCATTTGCATAATTCTCTACGCGAATATTACTCACACATTCGTTCCGTAAATTATGTTTAGTGAATATATTTTAAGAAAAAAACCCACTTCAATGGGGGAGGCCGGTGAAAGATACGTAGATGGTGCACTCTTAGATTCCATACAATGAAATCAAAATAGCTATAAGTATGTTTATAATGGTAGAAGACTAATTACCCTCAATACCTCATAGAATCATCCATCAGAACTCAAGCTTGACAAAAATATGTCTTGAAAACCTAGCTTGCTTGACAAACATAACGAAGAGAACAAATCGCCAAACTCGGACTATGCGTCGTTGAAGAGATCTGTTCTGATCATCATCAGCAGTTCCACTTCATCAAATAATATCACTTATTTAAATGTAAATGCTCGATTTGTGTATGTATGCCTTTTACATTTGAGGAGTTCACTGGATTCCTCATGGATCCCAGTATCAGAACTCGAGCTTGACAAATGATTGTCTTGAAAATCTAATTCGCCAAACGTGAACTATGCGTCGTTGAAGAGTTCCGTTCCACTTCATCAAATGTCACTTTTTTGAATGAAAATATATTGGGGTACAATCTTACACAAATCGATCTAGTACCAAACTAACCAAAGCTTGTACTATGGGTACTAGACGACGACATTCATACTTATATAGATAAATATATACTTAAATACATAGAAAACATCCAAGACCCAAGAACCAATATCCGTTAAAAATGCACAAATAAATGCCCTGGCCGGGATTCGAACCCGGAACCTCTAGCTTCGGAGGCAGAGTCACTACCAACTAGGCTAAACAGGACATGCTTGATTAGTTCATGAAAACACTAAAATCACTATATGTGCCTTTCACATTTGAGAAAATAGAACTTGCTTAAGAAACACAACTAGGAGGACAAATCGCCAAACGTGAACTTTTCGTCGTTGAAGAGTTCTGTTCTGATCATCATCAGCAGTTCCACTTCATCAAATGTCACATTTTTGTATGAAATGTTGATAAAAATACAAAAATCACTATATGTTTGCCTTTAAGATTTGAGAAGTTCCCTCGATTCCTCATGGATCCCATTATCAGAACTGCGTTTTGACAAAAACGGGACCAACTTGGATATATATACTTACAATCCCAAAAGAATTTTCAAAATCGGTTTAGAAATGACGAAGTTCTGGAGTAACAAACATTAAAAAAACATACAACCGAATTGATAACCTTTTGAAATCTTGAAGTCGGTTAAAAATAAACGAAATTTTGCTCTCGTGTTTCGCGTTTCTGTGTTCATTATAGAGACGTACTTCAAAAGTAGTGAATTATTATGTTTTAGACATCAGAACGTCTCAATTCAGATATAATTGCATTATCCGTAATAAAGCCTCCCCTAATAATAAAGGCTCCCTGCCGAGGTTTTCCCGAAGATTTATAGTATGGGACTCTTCAAGCAAGGAGTGTATAAATTTTTGAAGGGTCGGCAACGCGCATGTAACGCCCCTGGAGTTGCAGGCCGCCATAGGCTGCGGTGACCGCTAAGGTACCATCAGGCAGGCCGTATGCTTGATTGTCACCGACGTGGTATAAAAAAAAAGCATCAGACTCCTTTTTTATTACTTATTTTCAGTGCGATATCATAACCGTAATAAATAAAAAAACGGCCTATTAATTGTCGAACTAGGGTACGAGTGCTCCGTAGGTACCGTGTTCATATAATTTGTAGCTAATTCCATTATTTTTGTCTAGTGTAACGTGAGCTCCCGTCACGATGTATTTACCAACATCTGAATATCCCCCCTTTACGTTAGTTAAATTCAAATATAATATTTTTATGAGAAGTATTAAATTCACAGTTTTTGCAATCCACAGTCTCTCTCCTTTCTGTCTTCCGAACAGCGAATGCGACAGAGAGGCAGATATTTCGTTTTGTTTTTGCGTTAGGCCCTCGTAAAGTGCCTGTTATATCTCGCAAATAAGTGTTGAATTACTTCCCAGTGTTATCATATGCGACGTAAACGGCAGTATTATTTGTCTGCGTTAATTTAGACGTATCTCTTCCTTTCACAGTTCCAAAAACAGTGTCAGATAATGTAAAAATGACTTTGCAATTGCACATCTTTTCTCAATTGATCCCTAATGTTACATCCTTTAAGAATTAACCAAAGAGCGAAATTGAGACGAAATGACTTAGGTTAGTCTTTAAAAGAAACACCTGTAGGTAAAAAGTTTTCTTAATTAAGCAAGTCTTAATCTAGACTAAGATAGATCTCTAGTGCTGAGGCTTGACTGAGATAAGTTAATGAACTTTTCCCGTGACACTGTAGCTAAGTCTTACTTTTTTTCAATTGTCATTTCTACTGCAGGGCAATTTTATTTTTAATACTGTAAATAAAATGTGTGCGGGGTTATGCAATGCTGGGCGGGGTCAGTCCTTGGATGGGTGACCGCTTTGAGTGGTTACTAACTGAGCGCTCGCGTGCTTTGGAAGGCATGTTAAGCCGTTGATCCCGGCTGCTGTCTATGATAGCAGTCGTTAAACCAAGTTAAAGGCCTTCGCGCGGCTTGAGAACTTCTAACAGTCAAGTTTTGCCCACTCACTTGACAAGCTTAATCCCAATTATTAGATATATCAGGAGGAAAAGGTAGGAGGTAGGTAAGTACGGCTAATAATTATATCACCTTTAGATATTTAAGCCGAAACTTTTTTTATATATTCCTTAATGTTTTTATCTTACCTCATCAAGCAATGGGTAGTATTTAGACTCTTTGGACGAGCGATAAGAAAACGGCCACCATAAAGGTTTTTATTTTGTTTTTTGTTTTTTTCCGCAAAAACACTACAGGACAGTTTTCCTACAGTTTATTATTGGCCGTTACTGTATATTAGTTTTTAGTGAGTAAAAGTACCACATATAAACCCAGTTTTTTTCGAGAAATGTTCATAGTTAATAAATACAAATAATTTTTAAGAAAAAAAAACCGACTTCAATGGGGGAGGCCGGTGAAAGATTATTATACTTAGATGGTGCACTCTTAGATTCCATACAATAAAATAAAAATGGCTATAAGTATGTCTATAATGGTAGAAGACTAAGTACCCTCAATTCCTCATGGAATCATGGAAAAACCTTGTTTGCTTGACAAACAAAACGAAGAGAACAAATCGCCAAACGTGAACTACGCGTCGTTGAAGAGTTCCGTTATGATCATCATCAACAGTTCCACTTCATCAAATGTCACTTTTATGAATTAAAATTCTTGATTAGTTCATGAAAATACTAAAATCACTATTTGTGTGCCTTTCACATTTGAGGAGTTCCCTCAATTCCTAATGGATCCCATCATCAGAACTCGAGCATGACAAAAATCAATCGTGAAAATAGAACTTGCTTAACAAACGCAGCTAGGAGGACAAATCGCCAAACGAGAACTTTTCGTCGTTGAAGAGTTCTGTTCTGGTCATCATCAGCAATTCCACTTTATCCAATGTCACATTTTTGTATGATAATGCTCGATTTGTTGATAAAAACACAAAAATCACTAAATGTTTGCCTATAAGATTTGAGGAGTTCCCTCAATTCCTCATGGATCCCATCATCAGAAATCAAGCATGACAAAAATTAATCGTGAAAATAGAACTTGCTTAACAAACACAGCTAGAAGGACAAATCGCGATTCATACTCAAATGTTGGTGAACAATTCGTGATGTGATGTCGGTGATTATGATTACTTATTAGTGTTTCTCAAAGTATTTATGTATTTAAGTAGCTGTATAGGTATATGTATTTTTAACAGACTTCAAAAAAGGAGGAGTTTCTCAGTTCGTCGGTTTATTCTTTAACCGACTTCAAGATTTCAAAAGAGGAGGTTATCAATTCGGTTGTATGTTTTTTTTTAATGTTTGTTACTCCATAACTCCGTCATTTCTTAACTTCTAGCTGTGTTTGTTAAGCAAGTGCTATTTTCCCGATTGATTTTTGTCATGCTTGAGTTCTGATGATGTGATCCATTAGGAATCGAGGGAACTCCTCAAATGTGAAAGGCACACAAATAGTGATTTTAGTATTTTCATGAACTAATCAAGCATTTTTATTCATAAAAGTGACATTTGATGAAGTGGAACTGCTGATGATGATCAGAACGGAACTCTTCAACGACGCGTAGTTCACGTTTGGCGATTTGTTCTCTTCATTTTGTTTGTCAAGCAAGCAAGGTTTTTTCATGATTCCATGAGGAATTGAGGGTACTTAGTCTTCTACCATTATAAACATACATTATAGCCATTTTTATTTTATTGTATATCTATCTAAGAGTGCACCATCTAAGTATAATTATCTTTCACCGACCTCGCCCATTGAAGTCGGTTTTTTTTTTCTTAAAAATTAAATACGTCTTGCATCCCTTCTCAGTTTCATAAACAACTGCGTCTTTTGACTACGTTAACTTAGAAGAATTTTTTTTCACTGTTATATCAGTCTTGGACAGACAGAAAAACATAATTCAATTTATGATAATTGCAAAAATACTTTGCCATTGAACATCTTTCATCATATCTGATCCCGGATGCTTAGTATCTGGCCCTATATTCGGCCTCAGTTGATGACATGAGGGACTTAGCAAAATCCCGGATAGTATTACCGGCGACCCGAGTACAGGTAAGCCTTGATATAAGAGTAATAATAGAGTATTTGTCTCGTATTTTCAAGCCTTCAGGAAAAACTTAGAGTTTTAGATCGAACTTTGTAGTTAAAATGTGTGTTGATGTTTATGATTGTTAGTTACTTTTTAATGATTTGTTTGAATAACATTTATGTGTTTTTTTTTTATTTCCTGATGTTGTGACAATTTTTAGGGTCCCGTAACTCGAAAGCAAAAAACGGAACCCACAAAGGATCACTTTGTTGTCCGTCCGTCTGTCTGTCTGTCAAGACCCTTTTCCTCAGAAAAGCGTGGATCAAGCTGGAATTTATATCAAATACTCAGGTCTACTGTCCCTTGGAGCTGTGAAAAAATCAAACTTCTAAGCCAACGCAATCAAAAGATACATCCGTTTTGCCGCAAATTTTCGACACTCGCAAGGGAATCAAAACCTACAGGGTACTTCCCGTGAACTCAAAATCTTTAAATTTAGTACTTAGCAACGTCTTATAGCACAAATAAAGGAAAAATTACGAAACCCGTAAATGTTTAGTTACATCATATAATAAAAATATTTTTTACGGAACCCTCGGTGCGCGAGTCCGCCTCGCGCTCGACCGGTTTTTTAACATCTTTGTAGTATAATGCTGTATTGATATTTAATGTAAGTATGAATCCAGCTTACTAAAAATAAACTTTCCACATTGTCAATTTTTATAAACTTTAATATTGCCGCAAACTTGTGACATAAAAACAAACTGTAATAAAAGGAATACTTTATGCCAATCGCCGCAAAATATAAATAGTTTCAATGTTCATGCAACATTTTTGACGTTATTTATTTATATGACGTTATATATTTCTAAATATAAACCCCATATATAAAAAAGGCTGCCAAAATGTCTCTCCGAGCGTCGAGAGGGACATTCCATTCACAACATTATATTAGGTAGTCACTGCGTCCTTTGGCAGCCCAGTTGACCCAATTCTAAGCTCGAACAAAACTGGATACTCTATTCCTGGCTTCACAATACTATAAGGTCGTATGTAGACGTGTGTGCTGAACAACATACTCCCTTTATATACGCATGACAGAGCTAGTAGGATCAATTAAGTTTTTATCTTATCCTTAACAAAATAGAGCTTCAATTTACGGTGAGCCCGTTTTAAAAATATAGGACACGATTGCTGTGTGATAAAATTAGTACCAAACGAGTTTTTACCGTATTCCGTACAGGCTAAAGTCACATTTGGTTGATAATCAAATGCATGGGATATGATTTTCAGGATGAGTGAGTGGCTGTAGACGTGAATGCTTCGCAAATGACAAATAAGCGTTCTATTAATATGAATAACTCTCAACCACATTCAGGGTAAGATAAGCTTTAGAGTGATATGATAACCTAACCTAGACATTTGGCTCGGACGCGTATAAAATACTTAAAAGGTATTTTGATGGAAAAAAAATGAAATACGTAATTAGTATAGAAAGGGTCCCTGAGTAAAGTACTAGGTACTACTTTTAAGAGTTCCGGAATTACTGGACACAAAAGGCACCCTTAGGGGATCACTTCGTTTTCCGTCTTTCTGCCAATCCGTCTATCAAGACTCTTTTTCGGAAAGGGAATGCATGGAAACAAGTACCAATTTGAAATCAAAAACAAATACTCGGGTCAGCAAGCCACACTCTCAAGAGAATCAAAACTTACAGGGCCCTTTGCGTTGACTTGTAGAATCAGGAAATTTGGCAAAAAGGAAGGTCGTGCTTTAGATACAGAGGAATTATTCTAAAAACTGTAAATATGCAACTATATATATCACATAAAAACCGGCCAAGAGATTTTTTTTCAAGATGTTATTCTAGACCTTTGTTGGTGTGATTTACATATACTTATGCCATATTACAGCTTTCTAGTAGGAACGGTAGCGAAGCCACGGACAGACGGGCAGATGTACGGATAGATGGACGGACGGATATGGCGAAACTATAAAGGATCCTTCATCATCATCATCGTCATCATGTCAGCCGAAAGACGTCCACTGCTGGATATAGGCCTCCCCCAAAAACTTCCACAATGACCGGTCCTGCGCCACCCGCATCCTGCGGACACCCGCGACCTTCACCAGGTCATCATCAGTCCACCGTGTGGGGGGCCTGCCCACGCTACGCCTTCCGGTACATGGTCGCCACTCGAGAACCTTTCCGCCCCAACGGCCATCGGTTCTACGTGCTATGTGCCCCGCCCACTGCCACTTAAGTTTAGCGATTCGAAGGGCTATATCGGTCACTTGCTTGCTTGGTTCTGCTGCGAATGGCCTCATTCCTGATGCGATCACGCAGAGAAGCTCCCAATATAACTCTCTCCATTGCTCTCTGGGTGACTTTGAGCCATTGTTTGAGGCCCATAGTAAGCGACTACGTTTCAGCGCCATATGTCATCACTGGCAACACACACTGGTCAAAGACTTTCGTCTTGAGACACTGCGGAATATTGGACGAAGAGATGTGCCGTAGCTTCCCGAACGCTGCCCAGCCGAGTCGGATTCGACGATTAACCTCTTTCTCGAAGTTGGACCTACCTAACTGGACAGTCTGTCCTAGGTATATGTAATCGTCTACAACTTCGAGCGTAAAATGTCCGATTGTTAAGGGAGTTGGTGCGACATCGGCATTTGACATGCTCTTCGTCTTGTCCATGTTCATCCTTAGATCAACTCGCTCGGAGGCTTTACCGAGGTCATTGAACATTGTATTTAAATCCTCCATGGTCTCAGCCAAGACTACTATATCGTCAGAAAATCGAAGGTGAGTGAGATACTGGCCATTTATGTTGATGCCTAGCCTTCTCCAGTCCAGAGTCTTGAAAACATCCTCCAGTGCAGCGGAGAACAGTTTAGGAGAAATAACATCTCCTTGCCTGACTCCCCGCTGCAACGGAATAGGCTTTGAGTTCTGGTCCTGGAGTCGGACTGACATAGTGGCGTTCTCATACAAACACTTCAGCACTTCGATATAGCGGTGGTCCACTTGGCACCGTTGGAGAGATTGTAGTACAGCCCACGTTTCAATCGAATCGAAGGCTTTCTCGTAGTCCACGAACGCTAAACAGAGGGGCAGGTTTTACTCCTCAGTCTTCTTTATAACCTGACGGAGCGTATGGATGTTGTCTACGGTGCTAAAGCCTCTTCGGAAACCGGCTTGTTCGGAAGGCTGGAAGTCACCTAGCCTGCGTGCGAGACGGTTCGTAATGACCTAATGATTCTTGAAAACAGCTTATAGACATGGCTCAGCAGTGAGATGGGTCGATAGTTTTTCAGTAAGGCGTTGTCACCCTTTTTACAAAACCCACCCCCCCTTTTTAAAGGTTCCTTGTTACTGTGGAACCCTAGAAACACTGTTTGAAAGAAATAAAAAGAAGTTTAATAAAAGCTTTAAAAAAAAATCTAATCGGACCCGTAATCCTTAATTAAAAACCTTAATACCGAGTTGAAATGATGAAACGTATTATTTTCACAGTGAATTAATAAAGGGCACAGCCAAACCACAACTTCCGCGGAAGTTAACCGTCCAATACTTCCCCCCAAAAAGGCACTAAAGACTACTAAACCCGTGTATCGTTAATACATTTTTCTTTTACAGATGAAACCACCGGAGTTCCAAATTGCGTTCCAACAAAAAGAAACTAAGTTTGACTAGGATAGACGTGTCCGAAAACGGCGGTACGCATCCGTGCCGTGGTAATTTAGTTTGGATTTCGAATAGTCGCATTTGACTACGTTTGATGGGGATCCACACTTAGGTGCAGCTTTGAACTGCGTAGCGTATAAAAATGTAATCTGCACGAGTAAGCGTATACGATCATGACACTTCTAAGCTTCTAACTAAGATTATATCAGTATATATATCAGTAGAATGAAGCCGAAATAATTAAAAAACAAATTATAATGGCACCTTTTGTCATCTAAAGTTGTCATCTGATAGAATATTATAAATGCGAAAGTAATTGTCTTTCTGTTACCTCTACACGCTTAAACCGCTGAACTGATTTGGGTGAAATTGAGTATGGAGATAGTTTGAGCCCCGGGAAGAACATATGATAGTTTTTAACCCGGACCCTTAAAGGGGTGAAATGGGGGGCAAATGTTTGTATAGAGGTACGTGTCCAACACGGAAGAGCCGCCAGGAAAAAGCTATATAATATTATATAAACTTCAGATAACCTAGTCAATTAATAAATAATAACCAAATGCATTTACTTATATTGACAGATAATAAATTATTAATCAAGGATCTAAATTTAACTTAACTAATTTTAATGACAAAGCTTTCAGCTTGTATGTCATAAATTCACATCACAGGGTATTAAATTGAATTGCATTTGCAATGTAGTCTCATTATAATTTATGGAATAATAGTTCTGTTTGTAATCAAATATTTAATTATTCAATCATATGCGTCACACGTAATGGGGAAAATTAACAGTTTGGCGGGCGGGAGCGATATGTTCTTTAATGTGAGTTTACCGATGTGAGATTTCCTCACGTGACGAAATACTGTCAGTATTACGTTTGCGCAGTAGTAATACCATGCGCAGAAGCGGAGCAGTACTGCATTCGTATCCTTTGACACTGACAGCTGACAGTTTTCTCATATTGTACCGCCTCTGCATCGACAAATTAGGAAGGCGTCTAAAGATTTGACGTGATATCTGTAAGCTGTCAGTGTCAAATTATCATCCGAGTCGGTACAGATGTTTTACTGCGCGCCTACATGCAAACGAGTGCAGCATGCAGGAATGCGGGACGGTAACGATGCAGTACTTACTGTACGCATATTGTTACGGCTCTTAGGGTCAATTTATAATGAGCTTTAAAAAAACCGGCTAAGTGCGAGTCGGACTCGCGCACGAAGGGTTCCTTACCGTTATTTATTTAATCTTTATTGCACAAAAGTAAAACTTAAAGTACAAAAGGCGGACTTAATGCCATAAGGCATTCTCTACCAGTCAACCTTAAGGCAAAGCAGAGAATAATATCTATAAAAACGGCATAAAAATCACCTTTGTTGTATAGGAGCCTCCTTAAATATATTTTTTATTCTGTTATTTACTATTTGTTATTCTAGCGGCAACTGAAATACATCATCTGTGAAAATTTCAACTGTCTATCACCATTCATGAGATACTGGTGACAGATGGACGGACAGCGGAGTCTTAGTAATAGGGTCCCGTTTTACCATTTGGGTACGGAACTCTAAAAACGGGACAAGTTGTGAATTGCACAGTGAATGTAAATGTTCTGTCCTGATCGTCACCGGCGATTACTACAGCAATTAGGTGCAAATTAATATGCGTATTTCCATTGAAATTTGAATAGGTAATAGAACTAGTAACTCTGCTCTCGAGGTAATTCTGAATGTGTAGCGCTAATTTTAATCCTTCTCAATCGCTGACTTTGAGCTAGAGGAAATTAAGTTCAAATAAGAGCTCTACAGCATAGGGTTCCTCAAAATAGGAGTTTATGGTTTTTTAAAGGGTCAGCGAGTGACACGCGTTCATAAGTTATGATGACGTCTTATAACCAGGCAGGCTGTACGCTTGTTTGCCAGCTGGTGGTGGTGCTTGTCTGGTGCCTATCCTCGTCCTGCCCAAGCAATTTTAAAGAGACTTCCAGATTCTGCCCAATGTTCTCAATTAAGCGCAATTTTATTTTAGTGGGCCCTGCCAAACACAGTTTTTTTGTTCAAAATAAACATGTTTAAAACAAGTAGGAATTTTTATACTATTTTTTAGGGTACAAGGCTAATTTCTTAATAAGATGAGCTAGTTTTTGAGTCCGATATCTTTGTTCTTTTTTGAGCACATTGGGCAGAATTGTCAAAGTTGCCTAAATTTTGTTGGCATTTATTGAGAACATTGGGCTTAATCTTTACGATTATAATTAATAAATAATTGGTCGTATTTTTGTATATCAAGAAAGTTCAAGATTAAAGACAACATTAACTAAAAACTTATTTCTTCTCGCAGAAGACCATAATTTAATGTATAACATAATAATATATCCTCTTTCTTCATAACATAACATAAAAAATTAACATCGCGGAAATAATTATCACAGTTATATCGTCCCTCGGCTGCAAAAACCGCCTAACTACATGAAACGTAGTTTCGAGAAAAACGCAAATAAAGATTAGCATGTTAATATTTCTATATGAATAATGGCTAAAGTTTTTTCGTGTTTTTATATGAACAGTTTATCGCTAAATAAGACATTTTGAATGAATCTGCGTTTTTGGTTAGGATAAGAGCATAAAAATTAGGATTTACCCTAACAAGTACTGTAGTTAAGCGGTTTTTCCTGAAGATACTTTTTTTTGTATCTTCTAAAATAATAACCTTAGATCGGAATTTTCGATTTGTAATACTTTCTGATGTAAAGTAATAAACGTTTGACCTGAATAAAGTCTTCAAGTGATTTCAGTTTTTATATTACCTATATTCTAGTTTATTTAAAAGTCACGATGCAGTTAGTAGTTTTTGCCTGGAAGAATTTTGAAATTAAGCAATTAAAAGCATTTATTGTTAGAAAATACGCGTACAATGTTTTGTCCCGTGAGGTTTCATTACTAATTGTTTGTCTCCTGTGGTCTAATTACTTTATATTTTTTGTAATTAGTCATTTTCACCTAAACTCTAACCTGTTTTTTGACAAAGTTCAATTAAACGGACAAGTTAAACAAATAATTACTTCGGTGTTCGAAAGATATTTTAGTAATTAATGTCATTAAACTTATGAAAAACATTTTATATTTAGTAATAAATTAGTAATTAGATTAGCGTAGGTTACCAATGAAATACTCTAACAATTGTGGCACACACGGGGCCCGATGTAGACATGCTCGCATCGGTGAACTGGCTACGTTTCGGGGATCTCTTTGCGGAAAACGAAGGTTTTATCTATGCAATTGCGGACGAAGTTATCATGACGAACAACTACCGGAGATATATCCTGAAAGACAATACGTTCAACATTTGTCGGGCATGCCGCCGTCCTGGAGAGTCACTCAGGCATATCATTTCTGGTTGTGGTCATCTTGCTAACGGCGAGCACTTGCACAGACATAACTTGGTAGCCAAGATTATTCACCAGCTTTGCTCTTCTATACGGTCTTGTGGTCGTCGAAGTGTCGTACTAGTAATGCCGTTCACTAGTTATCGACAATGGTCATGCCACGGTTTATTGGTATCGATCTGTCGTCATGGTCTAATAAACCAACAAACCTGATATCTTGCTGACAGATCGATCGAAGCCCCAGGCTGTGCTCCTCGACATGATGAGAACCTCGTGAAATCCGAGAAGGTTAAAGGCAGCAAGTACCTGGCACACGATGGAACACGCCATGTGGGATGTTGATTCAATGATAACTGTCCTGATAGTCGTCTTGGCAAACAGTCTAATTGCGAAGAGTCTCGACCAACATCTTAAGAAACTCTCGCTAGATGGCTGGGTTAAGGGTCAAATATAGAAGGCGGTCACTCCTGTGCACGGTGCGGATATTCCAGAGGTTCCTCACTCTGTCGCCCTAACCACCGGTAGCTTAGGCCCTAGGTCGCTGCCGGCGGCACTCTAGGTTAGGTTTATAATGCTTTTATATTTTGTAGGTATATATTGTTATATTTGATTTTATAAATTTATTGCAAAAAACCTAGCTTAAGTAAAATAGATAAATAAAATGTTAAAATAATATTTATTTATTGTCAGGCATGAACACATAAAGACTAACGTGTATTCCCTTAAAGTGTAAAAATAAAAATTAAGTTATAATCTAATAATTATTAGGCAGTCACAAAGTAGGAATACCTAATTCCTGTTCCTTTCACGATGCACGGAACATCAATGTCTATATATTGGATTATTCAGGTACCCATATAGCTCACGAAGAATACTGTTATCTGACGTTCGTAGCCGGTTCCAGATGGAAACAACACGAGAGCGTATGATGGCAAAAAAGTCCGGAACTTCGGCCTCGGCAGTTTCATTAGAATGTTTCATTATACTGCACTCCAATTTTGCTCATCACGCTTTTAGTGAATCTGCTCCACGGTTGACATGTATAGAAGAATTATAAACATCAGTAGGTATGAGTCATAAGTCATAATTGCTCTAAACAATTTTACCTGCACTTCATGACTGCAACGCGCGAACTTGCGCGCAAACATGTTGCATCGTACGGTCAAAACTCTGCGCTCCCGCTCAATGTCTTCATCATCAAGCAGGTCCTCAGTAAGCGTGTGTCTGAAATATCTAAATCGTTCCCCGCTTTGCACTTGCGCTCCATCCAAATACACTGGCGGAACTCTGGTCGGACCTTTTCCATTCTTAATAACCAGCAATTTGGACTTCTCCACGTTGTATGCGGCATGGCAGCCCATGATAGCGGGCACGTAGCTCGCATATAGACAATAACTTTCGGAGCCCCCTAATATAGATGGGCTGAGAAGAACCATGTCATCGGCGTAACTAACATTATTAGTGCAGATGGCACCAATATGACAGCTCACTCTAGATCTTCTCAGCTCATCTATAAGTCATTAACGTAGAGACTCTAATCTAAGCTCATTGAAGTTTGTGTCGCCCTATCTCACACAGTTGGACTGGTTTTCATACCAGAACCTCAATAGATTCACAATTTTTGAGGGTACATTAGACACGGCGAGTTTTTCCCATAATAACTTTAAGTTAACAAGGTCGAAAGCTTTACTGAAGTCTAGGAAACATCTGTGTACCGATGAGTCCAAACCAAGGTAGTAATTTATTGTACTTTTAAGGCTAAAATCGCTGAATCCGTTGAGAGACCGGGACGAAAACCAAACTGCGCACCATCTACACAAATGTTATAAGATCACAATGTCGGTATTTTTACATAAAAAAGGTTTTAAACACTAACACATATATATCAAAATTATTTGCATGTACGGTCGACAGCGTAAAATGCTGGACCTTATTTCAATGACATAAAAAATATTTATATAAAAACGATTAGGACCGAAATATTATTTACGTCGACACACTCGCTCGCACAAAAGTATCTAAATGAAGGTCACATTGTAAGAATTACCTACACGTTTTCTAGATCATGTAGATAATAAAATAACATAATTAATTATACTAAACATTCAAATACGGTAATTACTTTGAATTCAATAATCAATTGTACTCACCTACAAAGAGATTTACAAACTTTTCGCGAGCGCCAGATTCGATAGTTTTTTGGACCGATAACTCATCAAATCAACATTAAACACATAAATATAAAGGTAAGCGCGCGCGCAGTAGCCTATCCTCGTAAGTCCTTTGTTTTTTCAACTGTAGTAGTCGTAACTCCCAGTGTACTACCAGAAGTACAAACTAACAGTAGTGCTTCAGACCCAGATGTGACTTATTCGATTTTGTATAGATTCTTGCCATTTGTTTTATCCAGTATGTCTGTGGTTTTTAGCGCATCCTTAATTTGTACTTGGTGAAGTACATTAGGCAGTTATTTATGTTATGCAGTTAAAATGACAGGTCCGAAATACTATTGTTATTTTGTACTTGTACAAGTACGCGGGGACTTACGAGGCTATAAATACTCCGAAATCAAAATACGACTATGTGCGGGCACGGTAACCGCTCCGCGGGATGCCGTAGAAGGTTACAAGGCCCAGCAAGGAGCATCAAAGCGCACTTAGATGGTTTTGGCTGAATGAATTCAATGTAGTCGGGGGCGAAACGTAACGGGCAAAGCCACTTATACTACATTTAGTATATTATTGCTGAAGAACAATTTTAACTATTGATTGATTTGGTGTTCTGGCAAAACGTAGTATAGGATGTTAGAATATTTTGACAGATTATTAAACACACATTTTGGTGTAATCGCTTGCTGCAAAAATGTACTTTATCTGGTTAGCACCTTTATACTGGAGTAAATTTGCAAGTTTCGTTCAAACTACTAACATTCCAAAATCGCTTAAATACTATTAGAATGTTTTTGATCTTGAAAAAAATGTGGCAGTTGCTATAACAGACACTTAGTAGGTTTTTCTTGTAAATTATTTAAAAAAATCGATGTTATCTGACCTTATTCTAAAACCAAAACAGGAACGGAGCCACCTATTAAAAAACGGGCTTTTGTAGCGTGTAGCTCTCGGAAAGCATAATATAGCAGTAGTAATATCTCATTTTTGACCAAAACGGAGCTTAAGCGGTTTTTGCAACCAAGGGACGATATTTTAAATTAAAAAATAATTATATCAACGAAAACAGCATCTTATTGTTAATCGCAGGCGGCAAATATAACTTTGTAATTCCATAGTTAACACGTCACTGTCACAAGTAAAAAAAAAATACGACGCCTCATATATTAAATTCCGTCAAGCCTGTTGGTATGCCCAAAAATATACGTTCCAACATACACACAAACATACATACACACTGGTAAATTAATTATTATTTAATACATTTGCAAAATATTACTATCTTGTCTTAGTCTTTTAAATAATAATAGAACATTACTGTAATAATTTCTGCCCAATGTGATTAATAAAGAACACTTTTCGATAAGAAAATCGAAATTTACCATTGCTTCAAAAACAAAGAATTTATTACAAATTAGAACTATTTAGCATTACTTTACTGTATATAAAATATATGTATGATTGCCACGAAAAATAGGGATTAAACTCACCTCTCCCGCTAAGTTTCGCCATTGTCGATACTTGGCGTGACGCCAATCAGCCAGTCCAAGGAAGTTCAGCACGAGCCCTTATTTACCTATTGACCAATACTCCAACCAACCACAAACGAGCAGTAAAAATAGCAAAAAGCGAAACGTTCGAGCACTAGGCGGCAAATTTGAATATGTGATTAATTGATCACATTGGGCAGAACCTGGAAGTTTATTTAAAAACTGTCGGACAGGAACCACTAAATCAAAAGTGTTCTTAATTGAGAACATTGGGCAGGACGAGGATAAACAAGTAAATTTTTAACAACAAACTTTGCCAGACCTTATGCTATATAACTTGAGGAGTTCCCTCGATTTTTCCAAGATCTCGTCATCAGATCCAGACTTGGTGACAATGGGACTAGGAAACATACCCTTTCAAACAAAAAAAGAATTTGTGAAATCGCGAAGTTACAAATTCTTGACCGATTTATCGGTCAACTAGACTCCAAGTAATCGGTGAACATACATAAAAAAAATATTCCGACGAATTGAGAACCTCCTCCTTTTTTTGAAGTCGGTCAAAAACGGAGGTGGCTGAAAGGAAAATCCTCCGTAAAATCCTTGGCCCACTTCATGCACCCGATGGTAGTTGGAGAATTGAAATTAAAAACAGATATGAATGTAGTTAATGAATTATAATATGCTATACATAATACAATACAATACATGTCAAATGAATTACCTAGTTATATAGCATTAGAAACTATACATACTAGAATAAGTAGTTAACAATGTAATATTACAGAAGGCTAAATAAATAAACAAATAATATTTAAAATCTAATTTTTTTTACTAAATTAATTGATTATAAAATATTATAAACATTGTTAAAGCTGGAATGTAAACCAAAATACAGTTTTCATATAAATTCAAGTCTAATATCAGAGAAGTGATCTTCAAACGTCAATAAAATACTTCAGAAAATGTATTCATGCTAGATTGAGTTATATAAACTAACCTCTTGGGAACTAAGTAACTTATTACCCAACGTGAAATAAAAGTAAGAAAACGAAAGTAACTAAACTTGATTAGTATTTGTTTGATTAATTCTTTATTAATATCTTTCCATCTTCATTTGTGCTAACCGATGCTTATACGTATAATAATAATAATTATAGGATGTTATCCGATTTTGATAAATAACTAGACTATAGGTATATAAAATCTTTTACACAATTATGAAATTGCCTAATTTTGATACGATTTGAGGTTAAAATAAAATCTCTCGTTTGCTACACATCCAGATACCAGAATAGAATCAATCAGAACGAGTTGCCTCTGATATTTCTGAATGGCTTGTCAATGTTAGTGAATGTCAGATAGGAATAAACGGGCAGTCCGACGTAACCTCGATTCCTAGAGGCACAGCCAACAGAAATGGTTGGAAAAATCTATAATGTCTTTACAAAATGTTTCGAAAATACAAGGACCAGTAAGAGAATTGCATAACTTCCCGAACGAGAAATAGGACGTAAGGTACGTAAACGTCTCAGTGCTGGAGAGTCTCGAGACTGATACCCATGACACTTTCAATCTTATGGCACAATTATAAAGGTCAATAGGGATGTTGACTGATAGTCAAATCAGCAACTTTTAATGAAACGTCATAATCGCTCTGTTGGTATGAAATTTGTAGCGAAATAGCAAAAAGTGACCTCACGCCTTTTCTATGATTAAATAGCGTCCATTTATTGTTCTTCATGTATTCCTTAAAATAGCAGAAATAAGTAGAAGCGTGATATTTCACGAGTATTTTGGTGAGATTTATTTATTGGTAATCTAACCACTCACGTGCTCTCCGCAACTAGGGTTGCGACTTGGGAAAACGTACAGTGCTCTCGCAACTCTAGTTGCGAGTTGGAGTTCCAACGGTTTTTAAATTGTTGCTATGCGGAACATGCAAAGAACGCTTTTTAATTGAGTTATATAGGTAGAGTATGAATGTGGCAACATTAAAAAAAATTAAAACCGCAGTCTACGGAACAATTTTTATAAAATATAAAAGTTGTTTTCATGACCATCGAAGTTCGGTACGTCAGCGAGAGAGCTCGCGATTAAAAAATGCTGTGAGCAATCAATTGTGCATTTTTTTATTGGTATTATATACCAAATTAATCCTGGTTTACTGCTTCATAAGACGAAGCATATATTTCGATACTAATTAAAATGGAATGTAATAAATTCTTCCAACAAAGTACGTTGAGTGATGAAAATTTTGCGAGGTTAATTTTAAATCGTACATAATTATGTGATTATGCCATATTTCTGTACTAGGCTATTAAAATCAATAAATGCGTCTATTAAAATCAACATAAATCCACTTTTAATGAACAATTAGGTATGTTCTATGCAGGATTAGGTGAATGAACTTGTGACGTCTATAAATACTATTGTACGCAACTGTGGTTGCACAAGGCACTTCCGCCGATTCGCGTCGGATCCACGTATTATGTCATAAGGCGTGGTGCACACTGGGCTATTGTCGCAGAATGGTTTAATTAAGTTTATTCATTTTTGATAGGTTCTTTTATGCATACTAAGTGGCGGCCCATTACCAATGTAACTGCTTACCTTTTATTTATGAATGTATGAAGTAGAGGTAGGGTTCACTTTTACTTGTTCAACTGATCATATAAATTTATAAAATTCACATATTCCATGTAATGGTTCAAATAAGAATGTATGGTTTTCTTTTTTCAAAAACCAGTTCTGAGGGCCTACTCCGAACTTCGAAAATCGAACTTCGTATCGTGCCGTCCCTTTCCGTCATATAGTGTATAACACAAGAGTGAAAAGGACGGCACGACACGAAGTTCGATTTTCGAAGTTCGGAGTAGGCCATCTGATTTTGACTCGTATTGACCGTTATCTCAGTTATTTGTAGCTCGCATATAAACTATTGTATAGTCGTTTTAACTTAACATCCAAAAATTTGCAGTGAAAACCACGTACCAATAAAAAATACTTACCTCACAAAATAAGTGTATGAATTTTGTTGTTACTTGTGATGTATTTTTTTCAAATATTAATTTAATTTAATTTCTTAAATTTTCATTGTAATTTTACTCGTTAGTGGTTATGGGATGTGTCAGGCAAGGATTCAATAATTATTTGTGCAATAAGAGAGCAGTCGTTTTTTTACGACGAGTAATAATTTCGAATCCCGAGGTAGCGAAGGATGCCTTAGTCGAATCACTATTAGGGAGCGGGGCAAGTGATTCTATGATAGATTTTATAGCGTATCAAGGGATTCGAATACACGATATGCATATAGGTAACTTTGCTCTCGTGTACCACACACATACCACATCACATAAAACTTACCACCTCAGCAATGAGAACCTGTTAGAGTTAAAAAAAACTTGTTGGGGTGCCAAATAAATATATGTCCTATGTCCAGCAGTGGACGTCCTTCGGCTGACATGATGAAATTACAATATAGTCAGTTCTGGTACCGTACCTACTACTACTATACTACGCAACGCAAAAGAGGGGGGTTTTAAGTTTAATGTGTATATCTGTCTGTGGTGTGGCATCGTAGCTTTTATTTAAACTGGTGAACCTATTTGGTTGTCTTTTTTTCAGAGCAGGATTTCCAAGAGAAATTTAGTAGTATCTTATAGCCGTGGATCAATATGACTGAAGCAACTATAAATGCCTAGACACGTAAACACGAGGTCATTGAGATCTGATATCTCGAGCCAAAAAGTTGCCACTATTATGGTGTGTATGTAAAAAATACTGCATTTTTAACTCCTCGAATTTATAATAAGTTAATAACATAACTTTTCTCTCGGGAAACGATAATATTAGTAAAACATGTTTTATCAAAATCGGTTCAGCCATTGTTGAGATATATTACTTTGAAATGAAAATATCGGCGGTTTTCCAACTTTTCTACTTTGTCAGTTATTCTATATCACGACAGCCAATGATATTTAAAATAAAATGCCAAACGTTATTATTACTTCAAGAATATATAATTAAAGTCACCATGAGTGTACCGCTGTTAATTTCGTATTAGCATTGTATAAGTCATAAGTTAAGGATCTGTAACTATTCGTAATTGATTTAATAAGAAATGTAAATTTCGTAATTTCAATATTGACGATCACTGCGTGAACTGTGGTTTCGTTGCGCACCAGTGTATCCCGTCCTATATCGCCGCCATGATTAAATTTTGACAGCGCAGGTCCGCCGGAGTATGTCCGTTAGTTTGAGTCGGGACCTTTGCGTGGGTTTTTGTATACTTTTGAAATGAGAACAAAAATATAAATCGAGTTGTAATCGGTCGAATATCTATCAAGTTGTGAAGTGTAACATGTGTAGTATATGTGTTAAGAGTTGTATGTGGTTTGAAGTGTATGGAATTATTTTTAATCGGGCGTCAAAAGCGGCACTCATTACGTTAGGTATGTAAGGCTATTTTTTGTTATTGATAATTTGTGACAGAAATTGTTGCGATTTTGACAAAATTGCCACTTGTTATTTGAAGATTAATAGTGTCTCTATCTACGTCTGACAATATTTTTGTACTCGTTTGCCTAAATTATTCATACAAAAATCATAAACAAACTACACTGTTTTGCGGCGAATTGAAAAACTGACAATGTAAACATTGCAAATGAAAAAGGTTTTATGCAAAATATTTCCCCGGGATCATATACTTTATTTGGTATCAATCGAAGCGTAAACTACTACAGTTTTAAATAAACATAAGATTTACATATGTTATCGATTTAGATTATAAAATAAAAATATATTTATTGCAAAAGATCTCATTCGAAAAGGTATGTAAAATTTGTGACTTTTTAAAAAAATATTTTACTATGGTGACCTATGTAATTAATTATATAAACAAATTGCCTGTTCCTTTAGCTTTATAACATAAAAAGAATCATAGCATAAAGTTAAGACGAAGCCAGGCAACCGATTTATTAACAACACAAGACAATGCGCTGCTAATGCTCGGTGAATCTTGAGCACTTTAGACCACCTTTTTTTTTAACGCGAGCACTTGAGTGGCTAAGAGTAATTTATTTTTATTGTTTTCAACATCCCAATTAGGTATTGGTCTAGGAGTCACGCATTGGATGTTTACCATAATCATACGGTTGATAACAAATGGTGTAGATTCTTTGGGTCCATAACATTAGAACTCACTTAAATTAACAATATTTCATTTTTAAGTGGGCTTTTATTGAATGAAATCAAATAGAGGGTAACAAAATAAAAATAACTATATAAGATGGTGGCAAGCTTTCTTCACATTTTCAGGAATATCTTGAAAAATAATAGCAATAAAATATTTAAAAAAATTGGGTTATCAAGAGTTAACTAATTAACGAAGTCAGTTAAGAATTCATATTGATTTGAAATTTGAAATGTTGTCAATTTTTAAATGATAGTCTAATTTATTTTAGCTTACATGCCGGTTTATCTCTTTGACTTTTGTGTTTGCTGGTGATAAAGAACAGACTATAGTTTTGTTAACTTAGGCTTGATAAGTTATGTGAAAAAGGGCATAAACCTACCTATAGTTTGAAAAGTACTCAATAAGTGTCCATAAACATAAAAGAGTAAAATGTATATAGACATTCACTTCAAAAATATATTGAACAGGATAAAATAAAACATACAAACCTTTCTAAATTAGTTGAAATCATTTTAATAGTAAAGCAAAGTACTCAATATAAACAGATGACCGTAATTCCCCTCACTTCGTTTCTTTTTATCTTTAAATTCAGTAGACAAAGCCTCTCAAAGGACGATTTTCATAAACTCAAGGGACGCTCGCAAAAACAACGCAAAGGAATTCATTATTTTCGTCGCCAAGAGGTGCATTGAATGTTTTGTTACAATTATTCTGACTGTGTCTAAGCTTCTCACAAATTCCAGTCAGCGTACTTATTTACCCATTCCAAGTTCCAACATTATAAATTAAAATCGTGCCTCTCTGGGTGAAATCCGAATGACACGTAAAGAAGAAGAAGTAAAACAATGTACCGTTTCGACTGACATTTGACAGCTTGCTGATAACGAACCGCCTCTGCGCCGATAAGAGTGTATTTCACAATACAATTTTTTTACATCACCAATAAACAAATAATCAAACTTTAGCTTATTTATTCAATGTTAAAAACATAAATGCATGGAAATACATGGTGTTACAGCAACATAGGAAGTGTACATGCTACCCTGACAGTTATTACAATATCATTTGTATAACTATCGTTTTAAATACATAAATGTGGCTGTGAAGCAGACACCGGAGCATATTGACGCTTTCGACTCCAGAAGAATTTTATTTGTCTAATTTTAACTGTCATGTAAAAATAATAATTATAATGATATATTTTACACCATAATTATGGTACACTAAAAGTCTTGGTACTGTAAGTTATAAATATATGTAATACATTTTCAATCACCTGCAGTCACAATAAAGATGACTTTGACTTTGAAGAACATCGTAATTCATGTACGTCGATTCCATTACATGTACTTATCAAGAATGAAAGACATTCTAAAACGTTCAAGTTAAAGAAATACAAAACTTTGCAATCTTGTCTCATCCGTTAACTTAATTCCATGAGGACATTACGTCTTCAGCTTGGGTCATTAACCAAGCTTTAGGATAGCTTAGCTGTAGCCTACAGTGGGGACGATCTCTTCAAATTTGACTACAGGGGACTCAGGCATCCATTACGGGGATCTGGAGTTCATCCTTACAAATGAATGTAGCTTATTTTATGACGGTACTTGACTGTGTATTCGAAGAATGCTTATTGAAGTGTGAAGGACATTTAACTGACTTAAAAAAAACCGGCCAAGAGCGTGTTGGGCCACGCTCAGTGTAGGGTTCCGTAGTTTTCCGTCCGTCACATTAAGTTGACATATTAAGTACAGAAACACACAATTTTATTATTATTATAATTATTAGACAACGAACGACCAAAGACAACTAAGACAATTTGAGAACGACAAATTTTTGACCTAATGTATGGGCGCACCTGCTCAGACCCCATTAAATCAGGAAAAATCTTAACACCGCCATGTAGAAATGAGCGTTCCACGTACAGCGATATCTATCGGCAAATTAAGTAAACTATTGCGCGCGAGCTTAAAGTATGGAAGATGATTTTTATGGAATAATTCTTTATTGCGTGAACCGATTTTCACCGGTTTTACTTTATTTGAAAGCACGTCATTTCATTGTGATTTTGTAGAAATGACAGGTACAATAAACACCTGTTTATACGGTTAAATTACAAACTTAGTTCAGAAATTATTTTTGTAATTTTATCAAAAACTATTCAACCTATCAAGTTCAAAATAATTTTCCTACAAAGTTTTTATAAAGTTCTACTTTTGAGATTTTTTTCATATTTTTAAAACTTATGGTTCAAAAGTTAAAGGGGGGGGGGACACATTTTTTTTTCTTCTGGAGCAATTATTTCCGAAAATATTAACATTATCAAAAAATTATTTTAGTAAACCCCTATTTATTTTTAAATACCTATCTAACAATATATCACACGTTAGGGTTAAAATGAAGAAAAAAAATCACTCCCCACTTTACGTATAGGGGAGGTACGAGTACCCTAATAAAATATTTTTTTCCACTTTTTATTTTACCACTTTGTCGGCGTAATTGATATACATATTAGTACCAAATTTCAGCTTTCTAGTGCTAACGGTCACTGAGATTATCCGCGGACGGACGGACAGACGGACGGACAGACATGGCGAAATTATAAGGGTTCCTAGTTGACTACGGAACCCTAAAAAGAGGAGATTCTATGGTTCTCACTGTGTGTTTTATTATTTTTTATGTACGAGTATGTTCACTGATTTCTCTGTCAATTGTGGGCTGACTAGGTGCTACCCTACTGATCTGTTTGATTGAAGTCAGTGCCTTGGCTTGCTAGTTAGCGACTTCAAACACATCGGGTATCCAGCACATTACAGTTAATATATAATATATTCAATAAATTAACCGCGTCAGTATTGATTATAACTATTTCAAATCAATATCATAAGTAGTCCCTGACAGGGATTTAGTAATCTGGCACACAGAGTCACGCCATAAGTGTTTCTTATTACCTTTTTGGTATAGAACCTTAAAAAGACTTTGTACTAGACTCATTTTATGTGAAGCTGTTTAGATAGCGAGATCTTTAAAAAAATTCTACTATCGGTTTTTTATCATAGTGAGTTCTGGAATTTTAACATTCTTTCTACTCTATTTACTACACATACGATTATATTATCAAGGAAAATGATAAAGGCCCAACAAATGGTACTTACAGATTAATCAGCGAGTCAATGTCAGAGTTCCGTTCCGCATTTAATTTAATTTCAATGCGTTTCTAACGTTTTACTGTCACTAAATCATCTTGCGATGAAATCAACTTAGAACACGAAACTCTTAGGGTTGACACCCAAACTCAGTTCTTTCCTTTATGCACGTGTCTTATACTTTGAGTTATGCTTGTTACTTTCCTTTAGTGCTTATTAGTCTGGAGGCAATCGGCCAGTTTTAGAAAAGTCGTCGACATCTCTTCTATATACCTAAAACAGGTATGGATGTGTTCCTTGTTGTCTCTAGAACACGAATCTACCTGTTTTACTTCATGGAGGGGGGAACACACATAGCTGTGACGTCATAAAGATGGCGGCCGACGGTCGTTGATTCTTATCCAAATCTCGGGTTCTATTGTACCAATCGGTTCGTGTGAGGTGTCGTTTGGAAGCTTATTAAACGTACTATAATACTCACGTGCTCTCCGCAACTAGGGTTGCGACTTGGGAAAACGTACAGTGCTCTCGCAACACTAGTTGCGAGTTGGAGTTCCAACGGTTTTTAAATTGTTGCTATGCGGAACATGCAAAGAACGCTTTTTAATTGAGTTATATAGGTAGAGTATGAATGTGGCAACATTAAAAAAAATTAAAACCGCAGTCTACGGAACAATTTTTATAAAATATAAAAGTTGTTTTCATGACCATCGAAGTTCGGTACGTCAGAGAGAGAGCTCGCGATTAAAAAATGCTGTGAGCAATCAATTGTGCATTTTTTTATTGGTATTATATACCAAATTAATCCTGGTTTACTGCTTCATAAGACGAAGCATATATTTCGATACTAATTAAAATGGAATGTAATAAATTCTTCCAACAAAGTACGTTGAGTGATGAAAATTTTGCGAGGTTAATTTTAAAACGTACATAATTATGTGATTATGCCATATTTCTGTACTAGGCTATTAAAATCAATAAATGCGTCTATTAAAATCAACATAAATCCACTTTTAATGAACAATTAGGTATGTTCTATGCAGGATTAGGTGAATGAACTTGTGACGTCTATAAATACTATTGTACGCAACTGTGGTTGCACAAGGCACTTCCGCCGATTCGCGTCGGATCCACGTATTATGTCATAAGGCGTGGTGCACACTGGGCTATTGTCGCAGAATGGTTTAATTAAGTTTATTCATTTTTGATAGGTTCTTTTATGCATACTAAGTGGCGGCCCATTACCAATGTAACTGCTTACCTTTTATTTATGAATGTATGAAGTAGAGGTAGGGTTCACTTTTACTTGTTCAACTGATCATATAAATTTATAAAATTCACATATTCCATGTAATGGTTCAAATAAGAATGTATGGTTTTCTTTTTTCAAAAACCAGTTCTGAGGGCCTACTCCGAACTTCGAAAATCGAACTTCGTATCGTGCCGTCCCTTTCCGTCATATAGTGTATAACACAAGAGTGAAAAGGACGGCACGACACGAAGTTCGATTTTCGAAGTTCGGAGTAGGCCATCTGATTTTGACTCGTATTGACCGTTATCTCAGTTATTTGTAGCTCGCATATAAACTATTGTATAGTCGTTTTAACTTAACATCCAAAAATTTGCAGTGAAAACCACGTACCAATAAAAAATACTTACCTCACAAAATAAGTGTATGAATTTTGTTGTTACTTGTGATGTATTTTTTTCAAATATTAATTTAATTTAATTTCTTAAATTTTCATTGTAATTTTACTCGTTAGTGGTTATGGGATGTGTCAGGCAAGGATTAAATAATTATTTGTGCAATAAGAGAGCAGTCGTTTTTTTACGACGAGTAATAATTTCGAATCCCGAGGTAGCGAAGTATGCCTTAGTCGAATCACTATTAGGGAGCGGGGCAAGTGATTCTATGATAGATTTTATAGCGTATCAAGGGATTCGAATACACGATATGCATATAGGTAACTTTGCTCTCGTGTACCACACACATACCACATCACATAAAACTTACCACCTCAGCAATGAGAACCTGTTAGAGTTAAAAAAAACTTGTTGGGGTGCCAAATAAATATATGTCCTATGTCCAGCAGTGGACGTCCTTCGGCTGACATGATGAAATTACAATATAGTCAGTTCTGGTACCGTACCTACTACTACTATACTACGCAACGCAAAAGAGGGGGGTTTTAAGTTTAATGTGTATATCTGTCTGTGGCATCGTAGCTTTTATTTAAACTGGTGAACCTATTTGTTTGTCTTTTTTTCAGAGCAGGATTTCCAAGAGAAATTTAGTAGTATCTTATAGCCGTGGATCAATATGACTGAAGCAACTATAAATGCCTAGACACGTAAACACGAGGTCATTGAGATCTGATATGTCGAGCCAAAAAGTTGCCACTATTATGGTGTGTATGTAAAAAATACCGCATTTTTAACTCCTCGAATTTATAATAAGTTAATAACATAACTTTTCTCTCGGGAAACGATAATATTAGTAAAACATGTTTTATCAAAATCGGTTCAGCCATTGTTGAGATATATAACTTTGAAATGAAAATATCGGCGGTTTTCCAACTTTTCTACTTTGTCAGTTATTCTATATCACGACAGCCAATGATATTTAAAATAAAATGCCAAACGTTATTATTACTTCAAGAATATATAATTAAAGTCACCATGAGTGTACCGCTGTGTATTAGCATTGTATAAGTCATAAGTTAAGGATCTGTAACTATTTGTAATTGATTTAATAAGAAATGTAAATTTCGTAATTTCAATATTGACGATCACTGCGTGAACTGTGGTTTCGTTGCGCACCAGTGTATCCCGTCCTATATCGCCGCCATGATTAAATTTTGACAGCGCAGGTCCGCCGGAGTATGTCCGTTAGTTTGAGTCGGGACCTTTGCGTGGGTTTTTGTATACTTTTGAAATGAGAACAAAAATATAAATCGAGTTGTAATCGGTCGAATATCTATCAAGTTGTGAAGTGTAACATGTGTAGTATATGTGTTAAGAGTTTTATGTGGTTTGAAGTGTATGGAATTATTTTTAATCGGGCGTCAAAAGCGGCACTCATTACGTTAGGTATGTAAGGCAATTTTTTGTTATTGATAATTTGTGACAGAAATTGTTGCGATTTTGACAAAATTGGCACTTGTTATTTGAAGATTAATAGTGTTTCTATCTACGTCTGACAATATTTTTGTACTCGTTTGCCTAAATTATTCATACAAAAATCATAAACAAACTACACTGTTTTGCGGCGAATTGAAAAACTGACAATGTAAACATTGCAAATGAAAAAGGTTTTATGCAAAATATTTCCCCGGGATCATATACTTTATTTGGTATCAATCGAAGCGTAAACTACCACAGTTTTAAATAAACACAAGATTTACATATGTTATCGATTTAGATTATAAAATAAAAATATATTTATTGCAAAAGATCTCATTCGAAACGGTATGTAAAGTTTGTGACTTTTTAAAAAAATATTTTACTATGGTGACCTATGTAATTAATTATATAAACAAATTGCCTGTTCCTTTAGCTTTATAACATAAAAAGAATCATAGCATAATGTTAAGACGAAGCCAGGCAACCGATTTATTAACAACACAAGACAATGCGCTGCTAATGCTCGGTGAATCTTGAGCACTTTAGACCACCTTTTTTTTTAACGCGAGCACTCGAGTGGTTACAGATTAATCAGCGAGTCAATGTCAGAGTTCCGTTCCGCATTTAATTTAATTTCAATGCGTTTCTAACGTTTTACTGTCACTAAATCATCTTGCGATGAAATCAACTTAGAACACGAAACTCTTAGGGTTGACACCCAAACTCAGTTCTTTCCTTTATGCACGTGTCTTATACTTTGAGTTATGCTTGTTACTTTCCTTTAGTGCTTATTAGTCTGGAGGCAATCGGCCAGTTTTAGAAAAGTCGTCGACATCTCTTCTATATACCTAAAACAGGTATGGATGTGTTCCTTGTTGTCTCTAGAACACGAATCTACCTGTTTTACTTCATGGAGGGGGGAACACACATAGCTGTGACGTCATAAAGATGGCGGCCGACGGTCGTTGATTCTTATCCAAATCTCGGGTTCTATTGTACCAATCGGTTCGTGTGAGGTGTCGTTTGGAAGCTTATTAAACGTACTATAATTGTGATCTTGATGTTTACAATGTATAATGAACGGTTTCATTTATGTATATTTATGAAAGTGTGTTTTTTTTACTTTTTACGTTTGCTTACTTACCAGAATAATTCAAGAAAATGGTACTTTAGCGTGAATAATATTATTATAAAAATGATAGTATATTTTATTAGCTTTCTAAAAATATAGATTTTATCGTCGTATAGTAATAAATACTTATGTTAGGGCCAATCCCGTAACGCGAGTACCAACGTCGTACAGAGCGACGCGGTAAATCGGCTAAATTGGCATGATGTTAATCTTTGAAAGTGCATTTGTTACGTTCCCAAAAAAAAGGTGTTTTTGACAAATATCTATAAAAATAATGTTTAATTGCATCGTTGTACTTAAAAATTAATATTTACAACCGACAAATTGATGATACAACCTAGAAGCAACATATTTCGGAGTATCCATGTCGGAGAGGTCTAAACCCGACTCGGAATCGGATTCTAACGATTTAACTACCTTCACAAATGACTACAGCCACTACCTTAATACAACTTTATCGACATTAATAGGTAACTTACGTGCGTTCAAATAAGTTTGACCAGAAACAAATTCTGAAGAAATAAATAATTTCTACTACTGGGTATCTAAGTCAACGGAACGGAACGGTCAAAAGTCGAGTTGGAATTTGGAATAGGATGCTAAAGATTTAATTACCTGAACTAACGTTAATAAACACTACCTAATCGACCTAGATACGTAACTGGCGGACGTACAAATAAGTTAGACAAGTAAAAAAATTCTAAAGAAAAAATAAATTACTCAAAAGGAATATCTAAGTCGCAGGGGTCAAAAGTTAAGTTGGAATTGGATCCTAACGATTAAACTAGATTAAACAAATATCTATCAACACAACCTAAATGACCTAGATAGGTAACTTGCGGGCGTTCAAATAATTTTGACAAGTAAAAAAATTCTGAAGAAATAAATAATTATTCAAGTAGAGTATCTAAGTTGAAGGGGGGAAAATTCGAGTTTCAATCGGATCCTAACGACTTACTACCTGAAAAAACATCTATCAACACTACCTAATCGATCTAGATAGGTAACTTACGGGCATTTAAATAAGTTTGATAAGTAAAAAAGAGTCTGAAGAGATTTACAGTTATTCAAGTGGAGTACTTAGAGTCAGAGGGGTCAAAAGTCGAGTTGGAATCGGATCCTAACAATTTAACTACCTAGAATAATGTCTGTTAACACTACCTAATCGATCTAGATATATAACTTGCGGGTGTTCAAATAAGTTTGACAAGTAAAGAAATCTAAAGAAAAAATAAATTATTTAAGTGGAGTGTCTAAGTCGGAGCGGTCAAAAGTCGAGTTGGAATCGGATCCTAACGATTTGACTACCTGATCAAACGTCTATCAATACTACCTAATCGATCTAGATAGGCAACTTGCGGGTGTTCTTGGATTTAATGTTGTTAATTAAGTATTATTTGTCCCTTTAATTTTTTATGTTCTGTCTTTTCGTGATATGTGATATGATATGGGCTAAGCTTGAAATAAAGTATTATTATTATTATTAAATAAGTTTGATAAGTAAAAAATTTAAAGGAAAAATAAATTATTCAAGTGGAGTATCTAAGTCGGAGGGGTCAAAAGTCGAGTTGGAATCGGGTCCTAACAATTTAACTACCTGAACAAATGTCTGTTAACACTACCTAATCGATCTAGATAGGCAACTTGCGGGTGTTCAAATAAGTTTAACAAGTAAAAAAATCTAAAGTAAATATAAATTATTCAAGTGGACTATCTAAGTCAGAGGGTTTAAAAGTAGAGTTGGAGTTGAATCCTAACATTTTAATTGCCTGCGCTAAAAACCAATTAATTCTACCTTATCAATCTAAATAGGTAACTTGCAGGTGTTCAAATAAGTTTGACCAGGACCTGGAGTTTTAAGTCACAGGGGTCAAAAGCAGAATTGGAATAGGATCCTCCTAACGATTTAACTTCCTACACAAACACCTATAACACTAACTAATCGATCTTGATAGGTAACTTGCAGGCGTACAAATAAATTTTACAAAAAAAAATTAAAGAACAATTAAATTCGAGTTATAATCAGATCATAACGATTCAACTACCTGAACAAACGTTTATTAACACTTCCTAATTGATCTATATGGGTACTTGAGGGCATCACAGCTTAAGCACAATTAAGGGGACAGCCAAGGCAAGACGTACAATTTTGTACGCAGCTCGGTCGGTGATAGAAGAGCCTCAGATCCCATGTTTAAAATCCGCGCCTTAGGGTCCTAGAAGCTTGGGCTGCAAATGCCCGCGATCTGGGACGGTTTTTATTTTACCGCCATATATGCATAAAGCAAACTAAATAATGACTGTCTGATATATACTTACTGAGAAAACATACAGACCCATGACCCATGTTGAGCAAAATTGGTCAAGACTTAATTACTTATTATTGTACACCAATAAAACTTATATTTTTGGAAAGCTTATAAAATGATCTACTTGATTTGTAATAACATACATTTCTCTAAAGTTATTAAATTTTGAGTTATAAGCATCTTTTATCAGTACTTATGCAATCATGCAGGGTAAAAAAAACACATTTTAGTGTATATGTGTGTTCCCCCCTCCATGAACTAAAACAGGTAGATTCGTGTTCTAGAGACAACAAGGAACACATCCATACCAGTTTTAGGTATATAGAAGAGATGTCGACGAAAATCGTGAAAGAGACGACTTTTTGCTAATTTGCCTTTAGACTATATAGGTAAGTACAATAACATGCTAAATACACTGCACAACGTGTGACGCGTAATGCACACATTAGCGTGGCGTTGCTTAATGACGCCATAACGTACAATGCGTCGAACATAACAATGCACACTTACTAGGTAATGTCTTTTGCCGTAACTTGATTACGCAGATATACATAAGTCAGCATACGTAAAGGTATGCAGTATATAGTACAACGCTTAAAGGACTTCTATGTCCCAATGACCTTCGATTTGTAACACTCCCTTTACTCATGTTTTTTATGGCTTATCGTTTGTAACAAAACGAGGTTTACCGAAAAAGTATATCATATTTCCTTCAAAACTTACTGTTTTGGTGATATATGGCAGCAAACATTTGGCAATTAAGGACAAAAAAAAATATTAACAAAAATAAACAGTTTTTTGGACAAAACTTTTGAGAAAATAAGATAAAAATAAAAATCTCGCTTACATTTTGAGTGACGTGAATAAGAAACAGTTATATGTAGTTTCATATATATACTCGCATAATTGCATAAACAACATACTTTTATCGTAAAAAGACTTTTTTTGGATCATGTTTGAATAAATGATAGAAAAATAAGTATTCACGTTTTTCCAAATTCTGCTCTTGAAAACGTAGATAAAGAATTGAAGAATCGATAATCAGTGGTGCTATACTCGAAACTCGTCAAAAAACGTATGGAGCACCTTAAGTGTGTAAGAACTTTACTGTACTCAATAAAAGGTTAAAGCGTTCATGTCACACGAGATCAATGTACCAGGAACCCACTAGGCCGGCGCTCGTCTCATAGGCGCTTTCCGCTACATACAGTTTTTTTGCATAAGCGTAGTGCTACGAAATCGTTGAATTGAAAGTGGTATAATACAAAGGCGAACATTAAGAGATATCTTCCAGCTAAAGTCGTAATAAGTACTTCTCTTCATCTTAGCGTTATCCCGGATGCATAAAATAAAACAGGTCCGATGCCCACCCACCAACTAATCACCCCAAGGGTGTCACTTATGTTAACGACTGGTGTTATAGACAACAACCTGGATAAACTGTTAATGTGACTTTCAAACCATAGAAGCGATTAGTTAGTGATAACTCAAGAAATAAGACCTAACTTATTATTGACTATGTTATTGCTTAACCTGCGCGATATTCAATTAGCATTCATTTGAAACGTTACCACTAAAACTTTTAAAACGAACACTTACTTTTAAATATAAAATAAAATATTGGAGGGACAATCTTACACAAATCGCCCTAGTCCCTAGTCCCTCAGTAAACGACGATATAGAATATTTATATAGATAAATACATACTTACGTATAAATACATAAAAAACATATAAGACCCAAGAGCAAATATTCGTGCTAAATACAGAAATAATGCCCTGGCCAGGATTCAAACCCGGGACCTCTAGCTTCGGAGGCCGTGTCACTACCAACTAGGCTAAACAGGCCGTCAACTTGGTTTTAAACATGACACACGAAAGTTTAAATTCAAGCATTTATTTGAACATAATATACTAATAATAAGTATGAAATTTAATTAAACACAGACAGTCGAAACAGACTTGTGATATTGTGTCCTGTGGAAAACCACTACCCACAGGACAAAATATCATACTCGAGGTTTACGCTTCACTATATAACATAATAGACAAATCTTTTCTATTTTACACGCTAGACCTGATATAAAACGTTTTCTTTCAAAACTCGGATGAAGGTAAGCCCGTCGAGTTTTGCTTCAACAAGTTCTCGTCTTTAACCTCGATACGAGTACGTATAAAAGCCCTTTGGACAACAACTATCTTTCGCAAATAGATATTTCCGACCAAGTAAACATTTAAAGGAGTTGAAATGAAGTTAGGTTATTTATGCACAAAATTGGGTTTATATCCCTTTCTATACACAAACCTTTGCTTCTGTTATAAAAAGTATTTATATGGAATGGATGATTATATCCCGAGCAACAAATTCTCAAAGAAATAAAGTGGCAACGTTGTGTGTTGTGAGTCCTCTCCTTGCCATCAGTCTAGCTATAGCCTTTGTCAGTGCGGAGGCGGTACGATATAAGAAAACTGGCAGCTGTCAGTGTCAAGACAACTGTTAGTCGAGTCAGAAGTCAAAACTACTTCTTACTGCGTCCCTACATTTAAATATTTAAATGTGTGCTTTCAGACTGGCGCAGGTTATTTTTATTAATAATGGGATTACTCTTGACCGGCATCTAGCCAGGGGGCAAAGATGACGCCGACGATGAGGCGAGCTCACCCAGAAGATGCCTATTCACTCGTGCCTTTAAAAGGTCTAGGTTATATGAACTCGTAAATACAGACGGCGGCAGAGAATTCCAAACCTTAGAAGTGCGCATTATAAAACATGATGCAAGGTACTTGTTTCGAATTAGAGGAATTTTGACCAGGTAAGGATGGTAGCCAGCCGTACGTCTGGATGTCCTATAGAAGAAGGGGGAAGGCGGTGTGAGCTCATGGAGCTCCTGAGCACACCTAGGCAGGACAAAATACTACATATCGATCCCGTTCTGGCAAGTCAGGAAGTCTCCTAAGTACGAGTATAAGAGTTTGATTAACAAAGTCATGGCGGACTCGCAAGCTACCTAAGTTAATTTAGGACATTGTCGAAGCAATAATCTATAATTTATTAACTAAAAGCCAGCACGGTTAGCACAAGACAGCGCGCAAGATAGACTATCTGCCTCTATCTAATCGGTACACACGGATAGTCTATCTCGCGCGCGATATAGCTCGCGTGCCGTCTTGTGCTGGCCGTGCTGTTTTTCTAACAAATCCTCTTAAAATCACGGTAGTAACCTCGCTTAATAAAATAGATAAGTTAATCTTGAGTTCCTTAATAATTTTGTACTAAGCAGTAACGCTGCTAACGTAAACCTTTACACAAAAGATCGATGGACTGTAAAGCAAGGAAAAAGGAATCATTGTTAGGGTTGATCTTAAGTTCCTTATTTATATACGTCAAAAATATAAATGCATAGAATCCGTCAAGATTTTCTTTTCATACCATGGCAAAATTATTCAAACAATAAAGAGAAAGGCAACGCCTTACGATTTGATTATCGCCCGGAGCCGTCGCATTGCAGTTTAACATTACCATAATATGTCTTGCCTGCTATTTATTATTGTTGCATTTAATAAGGTAAGGAAGAGTTCCTAAAACAGGTGTATAATTGATTGGTGTGGGGTGATTACGTCCCATTTCCAAGCGTGCGTAAAGTAGATCTACATGTCATTTTCCATTTAAAAAATGACAGTCGTGACAGTACTTGTCGCTGTTGAAACTTGCATAATTTAATATATTATGGTCGTGTGGCTTGGAACTATTTGTTAATTTACCGGCTAATGTGTCCAATCGATAAGACAGCCATCAAAATAGCTTGCAACTTTGGATACGTTGCGAGCTTTTTTGATGACTGTGAACAGTATACAGACAGTAAACCAACCCCCGAAAATGTTTTTTGTGAAGATTTAGACAAACATGGTGTCAATTAAAAATGGGAAATCATGTTATATCCAATTCACTGGTCTCCCTGACGCATCAAGAAAAAATCAAAACATTTACGCTGCAAATAGGCTATATGTTTAAAATAAGCCCCGTTGCATGTAGTTGTTCTGTTCGAATAGGCATCTTTTAAAGTTTTGCCAAAAATTTGAAATATGTAATGAATGTCTGTTCGAACAGGCCACAACTACATACAAAGGTGCTTTATTTAAGCTACTTACTTATCTTTACAAATGCAAGTAAAAATCTACGAGTATAACTGTCTATCAACTATAAATTAATCAATAACAAAAACAAAAACCGCATTTGAGTCTAGTTAGTTCTTAACTAACAAAAGTTATTCTACTAAAGTTTTCTCCTTTAAAAATCTCTAAAACTCTAAGATACGAATATCACGTTTCTTTTATTGCTCTGTTATTCATATAAGAAAAAAACTAAAAGTATATTTCCCTATAACACACCGAGGTGGCATATATTAAATCTCCAATTCTGTGATGATCAGGTGGGCCAAAATTAACGTGGCTTAAATGCAAACATTTTGCGTTGTCCCTTTGTAGAACCACGTAGAACGTAATCCAAAACAGGCGCATTGGAATAAATTTCCGTCCCGCACAGCTTTGGGATTTGAGACATTATACTTTCCTCATTCGAATAAAAACCTAACAATGATTCCTTTTTCCTTGCTTTACAGTCCATAGATCTTCTTTGTAAAGGTTTTGTTGTGAAGTAAAAATGGAAGGTTGACAAGAAAAACTCAATCCCTTGATGTTTAGTTAAGGGAATGAGTATAAAACGTGTTAATAATACTTATAATAATAATATTTATTTGCAACCTTGTGTACAAGGACCCCGGTAGGGTGTAGCAACATTTTATAAAAGGCACATTTTATACAGTTTAGTTATATAGATTTTAGAACTAGGTTCGAAATATGATACTTAGAACTACAATTCTGTGACCCTAGTGAAAAAGGGTATAAGTGCCGTACAATGGTATAGGACTTATACCCCTTTTCACTAGAGCCACAGAATTTAACTAATATGTTACTTAGATGTTACATCACAATTAATAGGAATTTAAATGGAGCATAATAGATTAACATTAAAATTACAGTATTTCATCATTTGTATACTCCGCTACAAAATAAAAGCATTTATCGACTAAATCAACAACATATCTAAGTAATTAATTGAAATGTACGAAAGTGAGCTTTTCTCAAGTTTGGTTATTACTCGTTAACTAGTAATCTACCTAGCTGTGATAGTTTAAATATTAAATACATGAAAAGTACTACAACCATGTTTTTTTTTACATAAAGTAAATACTTAAAATCTATCTATTTATCTTCTTGTAAATTTTTACAAGAAGTTACCGTTTAGCTGGCATAGATGGAGGGGACACACTTAAGGTTTAAGCGCAAGCGGTCACACAAACGGATTCTTAATTCAAATAATAATCTTGGAAAATCCATTTTTTTAAACAAGCCATCCAACGATACCCGTCGCGAAAGGTTTTGAAAGAAATTAAAGTTTACCTATGCCAAATTACAGTTTTCTTGTAGTACTGATTAGTGAGCCGAGCCACGGACCGACGGTTCCTTGTTTACCACGAAACCCTAAAATTGAAGATCCAGAACAATATTCAGCCCTTATCAATTCTTTACGACCATAATATTGGTTAATGAAAAGAATGTATCAGGAAGTTCGTCGTAATAAAAACTCCATTATTAAGCCGTCTTAAATTTTCCGGCGAGGGTATCAACATTGAGCAAGAAAGCCTACTTTGACCGCTGAATAATCGACTGGGAATAATGGAGCTCCTGTCAATTGATTTCAATCTCAAGGAGGGTGAAATCAAGCACTAAAATCATTAATGTGTTAAGAGTTTTTGTAGGTCCCTGGCGAATGGTTGTGATTGGAAATTCGTCCATCCCTAAGCGATGTTTTTGAGAAAAAGAATATAAAAAGTTGTACCTGGATCGAAGTCTTGCTTTCTTATTATGTTAATTACTTATCAGTACTACTTTTTTAGTTATGATGACCGAAAGAGTAAATAAATATGTCTACTTAGGTCAGAAAATGACATTGGAGAGAGTTCCTTTAGACGCAAAAATCATTAGACAAATTCAACTAGGATGGAACGCATTCGGCCAGCTCGACGACGTCATCATGTGAAAGATTCGTCAGTCGCTGAAAATTAGGGTCAACAACCATGTGTTCTCCCAGTGATGACTTACGCTTGCGAAACAAGGACGATGACTGCCGGGAAGGTACACCGGCTTAAAGTAGCGAGCTATAGAACGCTCAATGATCTGAATCTCTCTGGAACAAAGACATTCGCCGAAACACCAAAGTCCGAACATCGGTACGCGGGCTGCAAAATTAAAAGGGCAATGTGCCGGTCATATTTGCTGCAGAGACGAAAAACGATGGAGTGAACAAGTGCTGCCCTAGAAGACCTCAAGCGGCAAGCCGTACCGTGGGAAGGCCGCAAGTCAGATGGTTGGACGACATCAAAAAGCCGGCAGGGCCGGCGTTTAACCTGACGACCTGTTTAGCCTAGTTGGTAGTGACACTGCCTCCGAAGCTTCGGTTCGAATCCCGGCCAGGGCATTATTTGTGCATTTAGCACGGATCTTGTTGTTGGGTCTTGGATGTTCTCTATGTATTTAAGTATGTATTTATCTATCTAAGTATGTATATCGTCGCCTAGTACCCATAGTACAAGCTTTGCTTAGTTTGGGGACTAGGTCGATTTGTGTAAGATTGTCCCCCAATATTTATTAATTTATTTTCAAATAACTAATTAATCAAAATGAATTAGCTAACGTTGATTTCAGATATCATTTCAACCTGTCGACGAAGTCAACAATATGTCTGCTTGTAGTCCTTACAATAATTTTATAATGAGTAAACAATAAACATGTAAGAACCGACCGTAATATCTATCTCTTATAAATATAACTTCCTCTTAATATGTTATCCTATCTTTATATTGGTAATTTTCCCAAAATAAAGTCTTTCGGATTCGAAAGTGAAATGATCGAAAATGTGCTGATACAACTAACATTTCTTTTACTACTGAAGTTTTGCTAGTTTTTTATAGTTAAATCAATCGTGCAGCCTTCCCTTTTATGAGAAGTACGTGATGGGGATATCGACAAATCTTTAAGACAGGTATAATATATGCCTTTTATAAATTACTGATGCAATAAATGAGGATACATTTGCAGATGAAATAGGAGGAACAGGTCAAGTTCAGTAAAGATGAGCATAAGTAAGGTAAACGTCCTAGCGCTTGAGACTGACTCAATACCTACGATTATTTAACACTTTCAAACTTAATCCATGATAATAGAGTTAAACGATAGTGATTTCGAATCGGCGGAAGTTTATAAGCAATCTCTTGCGGGTATCCTTGTAGACCAATTTGGTTTTTAATTTAATTAAATATTAATATAATGAGTAACTTTTTTATTTATTAATATAATGAGTACTTTTAAGTAATAACATGCATTTTGTTTGATTACAGGTAATGCCAGCAGCTATTCAAAAACAAGTTAAGTCTTTATAAGTTTACCGCTACTGAACTGTAAGTTTTTACTACTTCTTAGGGTTCGTTCCGTAGCCAAATTGGCGAAAACGGAACCCTTATAAATTTGTCATGTCTGTCCGTCCGTCCGTCCGTCCGTATGTCACAGCCGATTTACTCGGAGACTATGAGCACTACATATATGAAATTTGGTAGGAAGGTGTATGCTATAAACTGCTATTGAAATATGATGTGAAATTATGAAAAACTTATTAATCTGGGGGGGGGGGCACCCGATACATGTAACAGGGGGGTAAACATTTTTTATGTCAATGCACTAAGGCGTGTAAAAAATTACATAGAGGTTTTTAAAAAACTTATCCATTTAAGTCAACTGTTGGTGAGATATTAGCTGTCAAAGTCTCTAATTTCCAAACTATGGAGAAATTCTGTACAAAATCAGGATGATGTACATTAATAAACCCTTTGAACGATTTTTAGTTTGAACAAGATAGGTCTAACGGTCTTGCCTTATGTATCTTTTCCTATGAAGATACGACCTTTTTGATTTAATGTATTGTACAGTGGTTTTAAATGTAGATTAGGAGGTGTCGGCACGGAACCCTTCTTTGTGCGTGGTTCGACACGCACTTGGCCGGTTTTTTTGTTATGTTTAGGCGACTTCCTTCTTAACAGGGCGGGATCGGTATATGCTATTTTGTCCTTTGAGGTGAGTTTACAGACGTCGCCCAGATTTCCTTACATGACGGGATACTGTCAGTATATAAGTAGTTATTTCATTTGCGCACTAGTAATATCATTCGCGGAAGTGGGCTCTTCGTCACACTTTAGCCTACTCGTATCAGCGCAGCGCAGACGTGCAGTAAAGATGCGATACTGACTCGACTTGTCAGCTTGCTTATAACGTACCGCTTCAGTACCGACAAATCAGGAAGTCGCCCCACTCTAGGTCAGCAGCACACAGCACCCCCAAAGTGATTTACTAATAAATATATGAATTATTTGATCTACTCGTACCCGCATTGTATTGGACTGACGACAGCGTCTTGATCGTTAACAATTATTTTAATTACACTGCAACTGTACCTAACTACTTTACAGTCTAGAGGTACATAAACCCCGCTTTTATTTTATACACATACTCTCCTGAATGTAAATCATCTTAGTCAGTATGCTTTCAGTTTCACACATTCTCTCAACATGCCCAAACCACATAAGCATACTTATTTCAATCCTAGTCACCAGAGCGTCATCTATTCCGCATCTTTCTCTTATAACACCATATTTTATTCGATCACACAAACATACTTCACACATGCTTCTTAATTGTCTCATTGCTATCGCATTCAGTCTACTCTCATGCTTTTTATGTCATACCCGAGTCTCACTGCCTAACACCAGAAACAAGCACTCGACTGTGAACTTCGAGGCGAAGGCTTTTTTGATATATTTTGGCTGCTTACAAATGCGTGCAATGCTGAATTCACCTGATTTCCCGCTTTTACTCTTCTTTCAATATCACCATCACACTTTCTATCATTTTTAAATAAGGAATCCAAGTATACAAATTCATTAATTTACTCCGCTCTTTCATTCGTCTTACTTAACAACACAAACACCATCACATATGTCTTACTCACATTCATTTCCATACCCTTCCCCTTCAATGAGTAATTCCTTCAAGTTATCATCATCCCTTGCAGCTCCTTCTCTGATGACGCAATTAACACCAGGTCATCAGTCTAAAGGAGGCATTTGATAAGTATCTCCCCCATTCTTGGTTCAGATTCACTCTCTTTTAATGGTATTAAACAACTGTCCATAAATAAGTTTTATTTTATATATTTAATCGTTATTGCACGTAAGAGAAACTTAAAGCATTATCTTTTCGTCGGCCATGTTGGTAGTGACACTGCTTCCGAAGCTAGAGGGCCCGGGGGTCGGGGTCGAATCCCGGTCAGGGCATTATTTGTGCATTTAGCGCGGATATTTGTTCCTGGGTCTTGGATGTTTTCTATGTATTTATCTATATAAGTATGTATATCGTCGTCTAGTACCCATAGTACAAGCTTTGCTTAGTTTGGGACTAGGTCGATTTGTGTAAGCCACCCACCACCATATCAGCCCTTGGACGTCCACTGCTGGACATAGGTCTCCCCCAATTTCATGGGAGGTAAATGCAATAATCGCCACGCTTGGCATGCGGGTTGGCGATCGCAGTATGTCCACCGCACTCTAGGAGTGCTGCTGCCCATTCCCCGGTGGTCTTGGTCGCTGTTTAAGGACATACCCGTGTAAGATTGTCCCCTAATATTTATTTATTTATTTTATAACATTATCTAGGTAATTAAAAATATATTTATGGTAACATTGACATAAGATATAGAAATAGACACACAATGCCGAACATAAATAACTAAAAATGTGGCGCAAGATGACACTGACAGTTACATTCCAATAATAACGTTTCTTTATAGTCCGAGTCAAGATAAAAACTTCGTACAAAAAAGAACTTACAGACATTAGCGTCAAGTGTCAAATTTGCAAACATAAGAACCAACATGGTTAATACTTTTTAGTAAAATGGCACTATCGTATACTGGCTACCAATGTTTTCTTTATAAACGTCAAAAGTTTTGTGAATCATGTAGATAAAACTATAAATACTGCTTTCAAGGCGCTGGGTTTTGTGTTACGATGTGCTAGGGAGTTCAGAGAATGTTCGACAATAATAACCCTATTTAATAGTTTTGTAAGGAGTAAATTAGAATATTGTAGCATTGTCTGGAATCCTTGTTACAAAGTCCACAGTGACAGGGTTGAGAGACTACAAAAGCGTCTTACTAGACACCTTGCCTACCGTAGCAAGACAAGAGGCCAACCATATGAGACCCGGCTTAAGCAATTTAAATTAAAATCCTTAAGCAGTAGACGCAGTGTGTTAGACTTGATGTTTTTACATAAGCTGCTGAACGATAAAATCGACTGTTTAGAGTTAGTTAAACGAATTGGAATTAGAGTGCCGTCACGTTTGCCACGATACCCATGTGCCTTGCTTTATGTGCGCCGCAGCCGAACAAATCTTGGGACTCATGCGCCTATAACTCGCTTGTCTCGCCTGTACAACAAACTCGCTAGTAGACTACCGACGTTAGATGTGTTTCACGACAGTGAGTCAGTATTTAAAAAGAAGTTACTTTCTGTTGACGATTTCAGTTAGGTGGTAAGTTTAATTTATTTAGTCACTTGATTACTTGGTTTTTGTTTTTTTTCTGTCTTTATATGTAGCATATTATGGAAAGCTGTAATTGAAAATAGTGCATGCTGTGATTGCCTGTAAGTGGGGGATCAGTTATGAATGTTGTTAATGTATAGTTTATTATGAATGTGTATTGTATCGACCGTTGGCAATCCTAATAAATAAATAAATAAATAAATAAATAAATAAAAGTGAACAGTGAAACTAATGGAGTTGCTTTGGTTATATTATATTAATAATATTTTTAAATTAAATATAATACATTCCACTTCAATATTAACACACATTCGCGTACAATTCTGTGATAGTTACTGTTCTTTTTCTGTGTTAGAGATAAAGATGTTTACTTTCATGAAACTCTTGAGCAAGACTATAGGTAGTTATTTAAAAACTACTGACTTCTGCCATTGGAGTAGCATTTGTAGTTTTACAACTTTTACTTTGCAAGTCATCGTCATCTATCTCTGACATCTATAAAACAAAGATACCGACTACGAACTTGAAAGATTAATTAAATATATTAACGATAAATTGATTTTTATTACATCAATTCATAAAAGTATATGCATATGTATTCCTCTGCGTGATTTTTCACGCTAAAATTATATGTTAAAACAGAATTTGACTAATCTGTCGTTTGAGTCGGGAACGAACGGACTTACGTTCAAGACAAGTTTACTCGTAGTAGTTGCAGTTAGTCGATTTAAGCCTTTATTGGTCCTGTATATGTCTGAAATAGGGAAATGGCTCGACACTCGTGCGGCTTGGTTTATAGAGTGCGTCACGTCTATTTTGCGCTATAATAGCGGTCCATTCTGAACGTCGCTGAAGATGTTTTGGAAATCTTACATTAAAACATAAATTTATTCCTTACCAATTTCATGTAAGAAATATTGACCTAATAGCGACTCCTTACATTTTGTTTTTTGATAACCTTTAATTTGAACTAACAAAATTATTAATTCAAAACCATGAAATTACCATTTTGTAACGTTATCAAAATAACTAACCTTAAGAAATATATTCCGTCCTTTTCCTTGTTTTTTTGTAGCTATTAAAGCAGTTTTTCACAGCACATTTCGTCATTGTTGGACAACTGTCACTGTCTGCGGTCCAAACACGACTAAACAGGAATGTACCGCCCGAGTCGTGCGGGCGGTACTTTCCAGGGGCCATTTTTGTGGCCTGATTGTGAATCTAGTTCTATAATAGTACATCAATGTATGGTAAAATAATTTCGTAGCTCAGGTGATATTTTAGTAGGTATGTTAAATCGTTATCATACTGAAATAGCACCTGAGCCAAGTGACATAAGCAACCCACAAGCTCCCATAAGCTATCAATATTGCGGACATAAAGCGGGCAGCCGTCGACGAACGAAATTTAGCCCCTCGTCGGATATTCAAGCGGTCTACATACACCTTTGCTCCTCGATTTAAGGGGTCTATGCCTCAGTTAATGTGAAATATACTGAAACAGGTTGTGACGTAATAGGGTATTCAACGGACAATAGTTGATAGATTAATTTAACAGTAGGTTAACTTTGAGTTGTATGTATATAAAAATAGTCGCATTGTACTGTACGAAGTCAGAGGTAAGTATAGCTGTTATTCAAAAACCATCAACTAGGGGATCAAATTACTATTATTCAAATGTACTTAAGTAAAATAGAAAATGACACGACCATAGAAAACCCCCGTGAGTTTCAGACATACATATTAACTTATTGAAAACTCCCGTGAGTTACAAAACAGTTATATCCAATCCATATCCCAAAGACGTAAGTGACCCGTTTCATAATAATATTTTCATATCGTCGAAGGGAAAGGACGTCTACTTCAGTACTTTTTTAATTATCTTTCCGGTTGAAAAATATTAAGGTACGAGTAAGAATGTTACCCATGCTTATTTTATAAATGAGAACGCTTAACTTTGAAAGCCCGGGAAAGATATATAGTAAGGATAACTATTATTATATCCCGGAATTAATTTCTTAAGAGGGTGAAAAGCGGGGCAGAAATTTGTAATGGAGTGCGCTAGTTAAGCCTTCGTTAAAAATTGGTTTAGCGTTGCGGCCCTCAGTTATCATCATACTCATACTCGTTCATTGATAATATTACAGAAATATTACATGTCAGATACCTATTACCTACGATAAATACTAGGCATTACATTAAATTTAGTTATACATTATTAAACAATTACTGTGCGTGTGCGGGTATACTGTTCTTAATGGGACCACTGTGTTAAAGACGACTTGTCGTGAGCCCTTTTCCATCTCCTCGGGATCACGTGATTCAGTTTCAACATTACGGGGCCCGTGTTTGAGGGTGTGATGCCGTTAGTCTTGTGAACTTACGATACCTTTACCTAGTTATTTCAATTTTGTTGACATGTAGGTCTATATGTCATTGGTCAATGATGATAAGCTTATTTATGTTTTTTTGGTTATTTTGTTTTGAAATGATGCACTTAAATCCCAGTAACTGTGTTTGATGTCATATTCCTAAGTCGATAACTCTTTTCTAAAAGTCACAATATGGTTTTATGAATAAAGAAGTCAAGCATTTCAAAATATTCAAGTAACTATGAGATTCGATACCATGACAATATTGACAATGTTTTTTTATTCCACGTCGGTGGGAAACAAGCGTACGGCCCGCCCACAGACCTGTGGGCCCGCCTGGTGGTAAGCGGTTATCGCAGCCTATGGACGCCTGCAAGTCCAGGGGTGTCACATGCGCGTTGTCGATCCTTTTTTTGTCATCATTTAAGACCGAGTGGGATGGCGACCAACGATAGATATGTTCTAAGGTATTTCTTCAAGTGTTTCTAAGTTATTCCTTTCCTTAAAGTTTACGGACACGCTTACAAATTTACATAGAATATGCTTTTAGGAGATTGTTAATAATCCTGTTCAAATTTTGCTCGACACCTCTTGTGTAATTAGGAATTAATTAGACGGTCGCCTAATCACCATAATGGAGGACGCTCCCAATCAGGGCTATAGAATAGATAGGTACAGAAGGTTTACTGTCTAAGGATTTGCAGTTCCGATACTTATTGAAGTCCCAAAGAATTCGGAACCGGGACTGGGTCAGGGAAGGTATCCGGCCTTCGGGACTTTCGGCACTTTTGAAGTTTTTATGTAGTATGTATGAAAAAACCGGCCAAGTATGAGTCATATTCGCGCCCAAGAGTTTCGTACTTGTAATGTAAGAATTATATTACCAAATTTCATAATTCTAGTTCGACAGAAAGTATCCTATAGGTTTTGATTCCCTTGCGAGTGTCAACTTATGAGGCAGAGAAAAAGGGTATTGACTGAGGGACAGACTGACAACTAAATGATCTAATAAGGGTCCTTTTTTATTTTGAGATACTGGACCCTAAAATCGATAATTATTAAATTTATCTAACAAGCAAAGTGTTTAATATACCTAAATCAAAGAATAAATAACGTTTACTTTGACTTTTTTAACGCAACCTACTCCGACCATTCGAAAATCAAATACACCCGTACGACACACGCGATCGAACTTCCATGTTGATTTCTTATTCTTCATTCTACGTTTCCCTTCTGACATGCTTGCTACTCACCTGTAGAAGCGAGTACCTACGCGAAACAGTGAAATCTAATGAGAATGCGAAATTTATGTGAATCAAATTAAGCCTCAGGAGCGCATCCACTAAGTGATCCAACGTTGCGTTATGGATCCAGCAGTGTAATTCTAATCACCGACTACGCATATGGGTTACGAATCTAGGGTTCTGTGTAGGGGTGGTTTTGTGATTCCTATTCAGTTCGCAAAAATGTGCACAAAGCGGTGCATTTGTTGCTATTTCTGCAATAAACACAATCACTGTCAGAAACCCGCATAGCGGGCGCTGTGTAATATTTCTCATAGGCTGGACTGAGCGGACACACCGCTAACACCCGCTAGGTGGGCTGTCGTTATACCAGTAGGTTGCTACATTGGGGTATATTCAAGTACATTTCTGGGGTATATTCAGCAAGACATAAGTCTGACTGTGAAAGTGACTTGATGGATTTTGATGAAGGCGTGTACCCAAAATTGTTGACTAGTAGTTGAATAATATTTTCTTAAGTGGCCATTTTTACTATCAAACTCAAATAAAGGACACGGCAGCAGTAACACTGTAAACATAATTTTGAATACGACTGTACAAGTATTGGGTGTCACCCAATATACTTGTAGTTGTATTCAGAATTATGACACAAATCGACCTAGTCCCAAACTAAGCAAATCTTGTACTATGGGTCCTAGACGACGATATACATACTTATATAGATAAATAAAGACCTAAATAGATAGAAAACATCCAAGACTCAGGAACGCATATGTGTTCATCACACAAATAGTATATGCCCTGACCGGGATTCGAGCCGGGGACCTGTGGCTTCGTAGGCAGGGTCACTACTACTTCACGAATAGATAATAGTTAGACGAACGATATTGACTTTATTTTCCAATATAAGATATTGAACAAGTTTTTTCCCTCGCATTCTTGCCGCAAGATTACGTAAGTAAGGCCCGATTATGAAAGGATGTGTACTTCTACATTATATCTATATTATAAAGCTGAAGAGTTTGTTTGAACGCGCTCATCACATGAACTACTGGTACAAATTGTTTTTTTTTTTGTGTTGGATAGTCCATTTATTGAGGAAGGCTTTAGGCTATATAACGTCTCAAATCACGCTGCGACCAATAGGAGCGAAGACGGGGACGAAGTCGCGGTTCATAATAAATCTTAAATAATCATTATTCTGTTTATTTATCTAATCTGAAATTATATGCCATAATAATGCCACTTTACTTACTCTGGCTATGCTGTGTTCCAGGTGACGACTTTACTCACGGTCGCCAGAGCCCCTAAGATTGTACAGTGTCGAGAGTAGGGACCTGCATTTGTAGCTGTCAACACGATGAATCCTCAAATAGACGAATCCTCAAAAATAGAGTGTGGGCAATCCGCATATGATTATTTTGGACTCGGAGTAGCAGAGTTGACTAGTGAAGGGGTCCAGAACATATTTTCTAATTGGTAATAAGACACCTGTTATTTATTTATAGATGCCAAGTTAAGGCTCAAAATGAATTAAGCCACAATAAATTAGTTTTACTGTAAAAAATCTAGTGCCAGACTTGGCACCGTTCAGATAATCTGCGGAACTTGGCACCTATTTAGATCTCAATTATTTTGTCGGTGAAGACGACACCAACCGCGACTCGTACACAACCACGCCTCGCATATTGAACTTGGCTGCCATTTTCACATTTATGTTTTTGATGGGATATCAATGCTTTTTTTCAAACTTCACCAATTGGTGCCATTCAAGAGCGAATGCACGAGTTACTATACAAAATACCCGGATAGATTTCTCCAGGAAGTATACCGTTTCAAACAAAAAAGAATTTTCCAAATCGATTAATAAAAGACGGAGTAATAAATGACGGTAACAAGCATAAATAATAATAAAACTAAAAACCTGTGTACACATACAATCACCAAGCTGGATGCCAAATTTCGCCTTTCTAGGTCACCTGGAAGTGGGTTAGATTTTTGATTACTAGTCAGTCAGTCAGTGGTAAAAATGTCATTTTTTGGGCTTTAATATCTAAATAATTATTTCACCTATATTTAGGTTTAAAATTTGGAGTTCTAGTTGTTCTAAAGGATCTTAATACATTTACCCAATTTCATTGTTTTTATGTTAAATAGATTTGGAGTTATTGAGGGGTAAAAAGTGGCGCCAAACGGATCGTGTAAAATAACACACGGCTGCTGTCCGCCAGTTCCTGGGGTGAACTTGGCTGAACGACGAGATAATGGGCGATGGGCGATAGCGAGGTATGGAAGAAAAAAAAAACACGCTGCGCCGACCCTAAGTAAATGGGAAAAAGGCACGCAAATGATGATTTGAATAATGGCACTTGTGTTATTTTAAATCAGAACCTTTTGAAAACAAGCAATTAAATAAATAATAAATAAATAAATATTGGGGGACAATCTTACACAAATCGACCTAGTCCCAAACTAAGCAAAGCTTGTACTATGGGTACTAGACGACGATATACATACTTATATAGATAAATACATACTTAAATACATAGAAAACATCCAAGACCCAGGAACAAATATCCGTGATAAATGCACAAAAAATGCCCTGGCCGGGATTCGAACCCGGGACCTCTAGCTTCGGAGGCAGAGTCACTACCAACTAGGCTAAACAGGTCGTCAAGTCAATTAATATTCTAATTGTCTAAACCCTCCAGCATTTAATATTTAATATTCGTGGAACTCAATGTGTAAAGGGTAAATTAAGTATAATTGATTTTAGATAGAACACATTCCAGAACCCAGCCAGCGCGGGTTTTGTAGAAATTGTAGTATCAAACATAATGGTTTCAATAAACACAACTTCGTAAATACACATTTTGGTTATATTGTTTATACATCCAATAATTCTATCTATCGAGGCTCTATTTAGCTTATTTTAATTATCTTAAAACCCGCGCAGGGTTATTTCATAAAACTAGAACACTCGCAAATAAAAAATCAACTGCTATTTCTTCACGGTTACAATTACAGTTGATATGTGCTGACGGGGCTGATACAGATACAGGAAAGATCTAGTTATCTCTCTCTTGTAAAACGTTTTGTTCTCTTGAATAGAATTATTTATTGATAACGTTAGTCACAAATAATTTTTTTTGCAATTCATAATTTACAAATTATTATTAGATAAATTAATATCTTAGGTATGAAATAAAAGTTACATTTTGTCAATAACTATTGCAATACTTATAAATATTTGATATATTTCATTTCTAAGAACTCTTGCACAGTGTAAAAAGTCTATCGGTGAGGTATTTTTTTATTTAGGTATAAACATATCAGATATTATAGGATGGGAGAAGATCGACAGGTGAAGAGAGCATACTTGGGCCGACTGACCGGACGGCGTCTTGTGGGTCGCCCCAAGTATCGCTGGAAGGATATGGTGGACGCGGACCTGCGTGAGCTCGGAGCCGGTGCAAGCTGGCGAGAAATAGCGCAGGACCGAGAAAAGTGGCGTGCTCTTGTCTCGGAGGCCAGGACTCATTTTGGGTCGTCGTGCCAGCCTAGTTAGTTAGTTAGTTATATCAGATATATCCGATTTCCTGAAGTCAGTTGGTAGCTGATTGTATATTTTACAGCCTATGTACCCTATACACTGCTCTGATTTTTTTAACCTATGCCTATTTGGAAGGAGCTTATCTCTGTTTCGACTACTGGGATCATATTCTTTAAAATTTTCAAAATTCCTACGAACAAATTTAGCCACCTCTTATGTAAAGGCCCAGAACCGATATAATTTTTAATTATCGGCATTTTCGGTATAAGTTGCGCGCAAGAGTATTCAATGGTACCCTAGCCATTAATAAATTCAAAAATGATGTATAGCGCAAACTCATAATATTATCGAAAGCATATTTATTATAGCACACACGACTACATGAATGATAAAACACAGTGGGGTTCATTGTGACTGAAATGTTAATGAATGAATCATTGGCAATAGATATAGATATTAATAACTTATTATTTTCTTTTGACATTTTGATTTTATTCTAGAAACTATCTAGATTTAAATTTTTTATTAAAAAAATATTATTTATGTTTTGACGATCCTATTGTGAATTTTACTACATAATAATTTCTTATTTTGACATGTCTACAACAATACAATATTTATTTTAAAGAATAATAATGGTATCAATAAATTGCTCTAAATAATTAATAAATATATTAATACATGCTATAACTGACGATTTGAAAGTGCTTGTTGCTAGGTCTATTTGAATAAAAAATATTTTGACTGTTGACTTTTATCCTGATCACTCGCTTCTGTAACATAAATATTCTGTCTACTCGGATATGCTGTTTGCCCCTACGTATCTTGCTTTATAAATACGTATACCGAGACTAAAATACTCACGGTATAAGGATCAAGAGATTCTATATAAATATGCGTCGGCATCTATTATCGTATAATAAAATGAAAGGTCATTTTACATTGACCCGCCCTGAACTATAAAGACATCGACTTAGGTGCTGGAAGGTCAAGGTCGCCATATTTGTATTTCTGAACGTATTCGCAAAGGGTGGGTGTAAGCTTTTTGCTTGATTGCGGCAACACATGACTTGTATATATAGTATATTTTTACTTGTAGGAGTACTAGGAATACATTTGCTTCCGTTTTGTTTACAGTCGGCATCGGTTGTAGATATTATCAATCGTTATTATTTAAGGATTAAGAGATTTGGATATTATATAGATAAAACTTCACAGTGTCGAGGAAATTCGTAAATTACCGTGCACAAAAAAGCGACATTATCAATAAATTATTGTACTGTACCGTAAAATGGGGTGAGTTGGGTCGAAATCGAAGTTCAAACCTGGATAAAAGTTTATTTTTATATGTGGCACATTGGTTTATATACAAAAAAAGTGTTCCGGAGGTATGAATTTTAGTTTGTCAATGATAATTTGTTGCTTCATTGCATGGTTTCAAAGAAAAATACATATAATAGTAGACAAACACAGCTCACCCCGTAGTTGTGGTTTGTGATATGGGAAAATTGCTAGGGTTAGTCCCAGGGTTGACACTTTCGGATTAAGACAATAGCTTGACTTGTCAAGAGAATTTTTTATTAATGTAGCAAATTTATGTTTTATCTATGCTACTGCTTAAACCGGTTTTATGTTTTGATTTTTTATGACGTACTTATAAATAGTTTTTAAGATCAATCAAAAAAAAAACTTTAATATATATGGAATTAGTAAGGTGAATCTCATCAAAAACACTAATATGAAATAAATGACCTGTATGACACACTGACACGTCGACAGATAGAAACGTCTATCGACGTAGTGTCACAATTTTGTGTGCAAGCACATGACTAGCATGACACTGCCTCGTCAGAAGGGACGTCTTTCGACGTAGTGTCGTATTAACTTTAGGTATACAAATGTATGATCAGCACAGCACATTGCACATTGACATTTAAGCATGGTCAAATATGTTCAAATGTCGATAAAATTCCACGTCTGTTGACGTAGTGTAGGAATGAGGCACGTATTTTTATATGTAATTTGACCCTACCACACGACAGGCCGTCTACGTCAGTAGACGTTCTGATCATAGAAAGTCGATAAAACACTCGGTAGGTAATAGCCTGTATAACTGTATGAAATAAATAAAATGCACATTTTAATTTAACATATTTATTTAATTTGCAATTTCCTTAATTCCTCTGCTACTTCAATATTTTTAAAAATAATATTTATCATTGTATCATAATGTAATAAATGCGAAAGTTTAGATGTTTGGATGTTTGTTACTCATTCACGCAAAAACGGCTGAACAGATCAAGGTGTTATTTTTTAATAATATTAGTGGGATGAATCACGTTATGAAGATGAGACAGAGACATATATGTCACTTGTTGAGAATCATAATGTAAGACCTTTTGACTACTTATGTAAATCGACAACCCTGAACTACGAACACCAACTCCCCCCTCTATCATCCCGGTACACCCCGTTCGTAACACCAACTCTCCCCATTCATGACCCAACTGTCCCCGTTGTCGACCCAACTCACCCCCCCGGACATCCCTGCTCTCCCCATAAAAATCCTCAAATGCGGTTAAATCGTTATCTGTGTTAGAACCATTATAAATAAAGAAAATATAACTTATGTTTTCTGTTTCCAACAAGCCATGTACGTAAACGATATCTGAAAGGTGGATGAACACTTACTTTGGCAAACATCACATAAAAACAGAGTTAAATTCAACTGAAAATCCACCGCTTTCGAGCATCAAATTTGACAGTGAATTTGTGATTTAAAATTGTGTGATTTGGCAGATTAATGTTGTGAAAAGAAGAACAAATATGCCTAAAAATACAATCAAATTACTTTGAGAGCAAACTGAGCCCGAAAATTAAAGTAGCTAATTAAAGAAAGAAATTCTGGATTCGCAACCCAACTCCCCCCGCGAACCCTACTCACCCCATTTTACGGTATTGTATCCTTTGTGTACTCGTCGGTACTATTTATCAAAATACCGTGCAAGGGTATCGTATTTGATGAAGCAATATAAGTATTATATAAGTACTTAGTACCTAGATAGTAAAGCTTCATAATCCATACTAATATAATAAATTCCAAAGTAAATCTGCCTTTTACCGGGTCACGACTAACCCGCTGAACGTATTTTGATGAATAATGGCATGGAGTTTGTTCAATACTTCGGTAAGGACATTGGAATTCGGCAAGGAGATTATTTTATACCCCGGGAAGGACAATCAAATTCGGCATGGAGATTATATATAAGTACTTAGTACCTAGATAGTAAAGCTTCATAAGCCATACGAATATAATAAATTCCAGAGTAAATCTGCCTTTTACCGGGTCACGACTAACCCGCTGAACAGATTTAGATGAATAATGGCATGGAGTTTGTTCCCGAAGTATTGAACAAACTCCATATAAGGACATTGGAATTCAGCATGGAGATTATTTTATACCCCGGGACGGACATAGGTATTATGTATGTATGTAACTTTAACCCGAAATCGGTTTTATGTATGTAACTTTAACCCGAAATCGGTTTTATGTATGTAACTTTAACCCGAAATCGGTTTTATGTATATATTTTAACCCGAAATCGTTACTTAAGGGGATGAAAACGGAGGCGGAAGTTTGTATAAGAGAGCGATAATTAAGACAACGCTTAAAATAATTTAATAAAAATATAATTTAGTTTTGTAAGGTTTTAATTTAGTTTATTTAATAATATACATAAATAGTGTTGTGAATTTAGTTTTATTATATAGATAAGTTAGCTTATGTTTTGTTACGTATTGTGTAGGTATATTCCTATTGTGTTTTTATTGCAATAAATATTTAATATATTTAAGAAATAGCTGTTATTTCATAAAGGCGATTAAGAGTTCCACGCGGACAGAGTCGTGTGCAAAAGCTTAAATTTATATAGGTAAGTGAGGTTCCCGTATATCCAAATCAGCGTGAATTCCGTTTACAAAGTCCGTATATAATAATTCAACGGGTTGTTTTGTACAACGTTTGCGTTGCACGGGAAAAAGGTGCATTATAGATTAGAGCTAAGGATGTATCACAGAGACGTTATATTATTGGAACTATCATGAAATTTCTATGTTGCAAAAATTCACATGCAAGAAAACTGATTATTTAAACAGACCAAAAGAAAATTTAATTTATTTTCCTCCACTGTACTTACATTGTTAATAGAATCTAAAATTGGAAACGGTCTAAATTGTTCAAAAATCTTACCAGAGTATTTAGTCGAACTATGCATGGCATGTACAATTTCAGATTTGCATTAAATTCTTTTATGATGCCAGAGTTCCTAATGTCTGTCTGGACTGAGATTATAAAAGTTTTTTAGTAAAAATATACCTAGGTCCCAAAATGAGCCTCGGGCAATGCAAGATCTGCGTTGTGACATAACATTTGTCGTATAATTTCCAAAACCAGATTAAATCTGAACATCGTTTACTTTGTGATCAACCACAAAAACTAACAAAAATCTTCTTATTCATAAACAACTTTGTGAGCTCAGTACCCAGTCGAAATAATAATGAGTATTATTGAAAAAAAAAAATTCGACAAACCACTACCTGCAGTACCAAACCGGGTTAGTCACGTAATTTATCAAAAATACTATAGGTACTGACTGTCATTTTTTGTATCGTGAATGACATCTACCCTACTCACGGTCGAAAGCGTTGCGTAATTACCCCGCTCGAACAGAACCATCGAAAAAGATCTCAAAGCTTTAGAAGTTGACGCAACGACAACACATAACAAAATGTTGTATAGTCAACAGCAAAAGTAGATAATCATTTTAGTACCTTGTCTCCTTCACTATTTGACGCATCCCACCCAGCTATCGCAGTATTGTTGCGTTAGTCAGCAAAGTACTAATATGATAATCTCCATCTCCATATACTGTTAACTGTAAGTAAACGTACGTGGACCTGGGCATGTCCTAAAATTACGACCAAGACCACCGGAGGATTGGTAGCAGCATCCCTGGAGTGCGGTGGAGAAACTGCGATCGCCAACCCGCATGCCAAGCGTGGCGATTATGGTATTTCCCCCCATGAAATTGGGGGAGGCCTATGTCCAGCAGTGGACGTCCTTGGGCTGATATGGCGGTGGTGGTACGAAAACTCAAGTACGAGGAGGGCTGACTTCACATGAAATGGGATTAAAGCCATTTAGATCTACCTTACGCACGTTCAAAAACATTGCGCAATTACCCCGTTGGACAAAGAAGATTTCGACCAACTATTTATACAGAAGGCCCGAGTTACCGATTGAAATCATTAAACTCTCGAAATTTCCAGGATTTTTGGGGATTTTTATTCGTATTTATGCTGATCCCGGTTGAGAAATTAAGACATATAACAGATAACGAAGCAACAAAGAAATAGAGCAAGTAAAGAGCAGTAATTTTTTTCGTCTTTGTGGTTATTGACAAAAATAATTAAAAGATGTTCAAATTTAGCCCCTAAAATCGGCACCAAAAAACATGACGCATTATGTTGTCTTTCACGGTGTGCTCATACTCCTGGCTCCAGTAAAACCTTCATGGGCAGACATACAGGGCTTTAGCTGTCGCCGGCTTTTGAGTCCGTACGATCTAAACCAGAGGAAGAAACCATCGATACGAGAAGAAGATGAAGAATCCCTTAAAATTGTGCTCATAACAAATAAACCAATATCATACAGATTCTTCATAAGTTCATTTAGAACTCTGCACTTAAACATTGTTCATTTAACGGTACGCCTACGAATTCTCAAGAACAAACAATTTCCAACCGGAGCCTGACAAATTACTTACGCGCCTTTTCGTAAGAAAAACAGTCGTCAAGCGTTAAAAGGCAATCGGGTTTTTACACGACTTTGGAAGGAGAGTTAGGGTGGCAGTTTTGCTTCCACGTAGATTTAATCATTGTACGTAGAAATATGGGTGATTGGTTTTTCTTTATTTCGAACAAGTAGTGTCTTGGAAGTAATAGCGCAGAAAAATAAAATATAAATTAAATAGTGAAGTACAAAAGGGTTTTTGCACTTCTTATGCTTGAAACGTGTGTCATATTAGACGCGGGGTTAAAGTAGTACATTTGACTCTAGAGAAAATATGTATACATACATATGTACTTATGATTTCCGAAACATTTTAATTTAACCAATCATAATACTTAACCATATTAAATTCTCCAATCACAATACAGTAATTAATATATTTAAAAAAAATGTACTTGATATTCATTATTCAACCAGAAAACAGCTACACTAAAATTTACCAATTCAGGAAACGGCATTCATTTGTCAAAACTTGTCAGTGGCGTTTATTCGCGGCGTCTTTATCTACTCAAAGTGGTATCCATTAATATAAAAAGTATTATTCTATACAGACTTTACGTATTTGCGGTAGACATAGATACTCAGTATGGCACAACCCTGGCGCGTTAGACACGGGGGTTAATTATAATCATTGAAATCAAGTAATTTCTCGCCAATATGAAATATGGATAGACTTGAAAAAAACAAAACTATTTGTATATAAATTCGCGCACGAGGGTTTTGTACCATGTTCACATGATTTGTTGATGAATTACGAATAGCATAGCTAGTGCAAAGGCGAGCTGCCGTCACGAAGAGTTTGAGCGCGTCTGGGTAACTCTTTATGCTGGTTACATTCAAACACTATTTTTACGATAAAAAAATTAAACTTTGCTTGGTACCAAATTTAAATATTCTAGATCAGTGCGATGTGAATGTCAAAACATATCGAAAATTTCCGGCCTTATCTTTTGAATGGTTGAACTTTTTAGGTGCGGAATCCTTAAAGTTATTAATTGCATAATTTTACAGTTATAAAATCGAAATTCTTTTTAAACATAATTAAATCTTTTAAACGAAGTGATAAAGAATTTCTGAACGAACTGGGTTTAAATTTTAAAGAGAAAACCCGTTTAAACCCAATATAGAACAGAAGTTTAAACACAACTTCACGGGTCAAATATCCGGAAACCGGTAGCCGGTTCAGTTAGTGCAAATCGTTGCACTAAAACGTCGATGTTCGCTTTGCCAAGCTCATTTCAAAATCATCCAGAGCTGAAATGTGAACTCTATTTCCTTCGGTTCAAGGCAAATTTTAGAAAAAAGATATGGTTTGACCGAAATAAGTAAAAATGTCACTGGTCTAAACCCTGCAAGCGGTTAAGCGAGAGTCCATGGAAGAGTAGATATAAATCCGACCAACCGTGAGCTTATTCAGAATTAGAGTAACTAATACAATAATTCTAGAAGTAGCGCCTTGTAGGTTTACGGCTATTTCATAGGCAAATACCGTGCTCATTAAGGGGACAACTTCCGGAATCAATTAACTAGCTTTTGCCCTTTGTCCGTCTGGGATTCGTTTACATCGAACGCACTTCCATATAAATTTCTGCCCCCCCTCTCCCATTTTACTTCCTTAAAGGATGATTTATCTATCCTATGTCCTTTCTCGGGGCAATTTTAGTATGTATGAATTCAGTATTCATGTACGGGGTAGCTTGCTTGCATCGCGTAGCTTTTCGCACGCAAGATTTTAAGAAGCTGAAAATGGTCAGGTGTTTTTTTTATACTGATCTATTATACCAAATCAGTGGCTTACTGTCGTTTAGAAAATTATACATTCTCCAAACCACATTAAAAAAAAACATAAGACCTCGCCTTATAACCCAAGCTAAAAAAAAGAGAAGATTGATAACGATAACATATTCATTTTCATTCTTTCATCTTTGTATGTAGGTTATATGTAGTTTTATTTGAAACTGAAAGAAGGTTTTTTTTACTCGCTAGTCAAAGCCAGGTTCGCTCAGACATTACTGATAGCTACTGCACAATATACCGCAGAGCGGAAGCATTCTTATGTAACGAACCATTCACTGAAACCTGTAGGTCAATATGACATCACATTTCGCATTCCAATTTTAAAGTGTTTTTGTGGTTGTTTCTACGCGAACTGAGCTAGTCTGCACGATCGACACAAGCGTGCGATAGACATTAAAATCAAATTGAGATGTGAAACATATGTTATAGATTGACCTCTGGAACGCTTTCAAGTACAATTCTTTATAACCCCCTGTGCTAGGCTTCCGATGTAGTGTATAAGTTAAAAATAGTAAGTCAATATAGTATGTATAATTGTATATGTAACTAAGGCTACATCGTGGCTACTAGGGGATTCTATAAACGGTATTTTTATTTAACTGACAGCATGCTGATGTTCCCTTATTCGCTAATTTATCAGTGTACTGTCAGTACTACAATTGTGCAGTAGAGGGGCGGTAAGGCCGCATTCGCACATCCCGCGCTAATCAGCAAGCATTCATTTAAATCTAGGCTCGCAGCAAATAGTCTATAGAGACTCGATTAACATTGACTGACAGCTAGCTGGTTTTATTAGCTAACCCAGAGGTCAACTTTCATTTTTTTTACTGTACGAGATAAAAACACGTTAGCGGAAAATTTCTTAAAAAATTGCCACAATTCGTATTCCTATCATACTCGTAATTGACAGACAAACCTTTTAGAAACAGGAAATACCTAATAAACCTTAGCTTGAATTCAGTTTCAGTTCACTTGGCTTACTGGACTTGGCTTACTGACAATTGTATGAGCACTGTGAGTTCACTGCAGTATACTGTATTTGCTGCTACCAGGTGTTTTACATCAAAGTAATGGTATAAAGTGATAATACTGAGCTGGACAGCCGTGAAATCTCGCTTTTTTGATGGACTGATAACCCATTCAGCTTTATTCAGTGCCGTGTTTCAATGTTCAGTTCCCGTACACACACATTAAAATGAATAAACTTTGATATGCTCGCTATCCAAATTATCACATTAATCCAAGATCATATTAATAATAATAATAATAAGGTTTTATTTCAGACATGAGTCCATACATAATCCAAGATCATATTAATCCAAGAGATTATATTCATGATTATCAAACTCTTAGTATGTTTAGCGGATATTCCACATATAGGTTCTTGCATTTATACAGGGCTTTGCAGTCTATATCTTCCTAAATACCAAATATGTACAAGTTTAAAGAAATAACTTTTTTTACAAGCCAGATGCAAATACGTAAATGTTTAATGTCATAATTATTTACTTTCTGACGGGGAAAAACGTTTCTCACTTTATCTGTGAGTTTTCTTTGTTTGTCGTATTATTTTTTGTCTTAGTGTAGTATTTCGTACTTAATTTTATTGTTTACAACAGTCACTTGAACTGTTTTAGGCCGATTTTTATTTCCTTGGTATTTTTTATTTTATAATCATCATCATCATCCTAGCGTTATCTCACTTCAGTTGCATCCTGAAGGATGCCTGGGGTCCGCAGTCCGCTACCTAATACCAAGAACATTTATTTTATTTTATTACCGACTTCAATAGAAGGAAGGAGGTACTCAGTTCGTCAGCATGTTTGCTTGTACTTTTTTGTTTTTTTTTTTTTTGTATGTATATAACTCTGACGACGTTGGCCGATTTTGATAATTCTTTTTTTTGTTTCAAAGCACGTACCCCGACATTGGTCCCATAGAAATTCGGTGAAGGTCTAATGATGGGATCTAAGAGGAATCGAGGGAACACCTCGAATTTGATAGGCACGCATATGCCGATTTTGGTATTTTCTGTAGGTAACCAAGCATTGGCTCACGGAAACCACAAATTGTGGCATAGCAAGTACAAAATTGGAGTCGGTATTTTATTATAAATTATATTGGATTAAATAAAAAATTGGTGTATACATAGATTGAGTTATTTGTTCTGAAGAATATTCGCACAATTTCCTAGCTTGTCCTACATTGTTTTCTGTTGAGTGACAAAATGTACTGGGATTTCCGTATCTCAGTGGACAAATTCCATACTATCTACTAAATTTTGGGCCTATTATAACCTACCCACCCAATTGACAACATTTCAAATTTTTAAGTAATATGAAATCTTAACTCATTTCGTTAATTTGGGAACAAGAAACCCCGAAATATATTTTTTTATATTTTTATAGCCATTAGTTTTCTCAATATTCACGAAAATATGAAGAAAGCCCATATCGTAGTAATGACGTCATTACTATGAAATTGTGACAGTCACAGCGGACAAAAAGAACAGCAGCTCACTTTCTTTAGTAAATTTGTCTTAGTAACAGTGCTTCTGTATGATTTTTTACGCTGTGATGCCTTACTTGTCACTTACTCTCTTTTAGAATGAGGAACTTTTGAAATTGGTTTATTTATATGAAATGGGGATATTTTCGAGAATTCAAAAATGTGGTTTTACTTAACTTTTCATCCTCTATTGGATTTCATTGGAAAAAAGCCTGCTTAAAAAAATGAAATGTTGTCAATTCTTAAAAAAGTACTAAATACCATGTAAATAAAATTGGCCCGTTTAAATCTTTTCCATCTTACATAGTGTTAATCTCGGTTGCATACTCTGATTGTTTTATAATTAGCTTTGGAGCCCCGGGTCTGCTATAAATAGGTGCTTAAATATAAGCTTGTTATTAGTTAAACTACCACAATCCACTGATCTATAGTATAATGTACTACTATATATACATAAGAATATTAAAAATTCACTTCCCAGTAATCTAAGACTGTTTACATAAACTATACATTAGACAATTACTATACCTTCGAAACCTAACCGAGAAAACCCGGGAACCTATACGTAAGGTAAGCTTTGTACTCGATTTATTTAAAATGTCGTAACTGACAAGGCTTTTGTATTACAATGAGCCTTTTTGCACTCCAACAACATTGACCCAATCGGTACCGGTGGGCCGAAGTTAAAACGTTTCTACAAATAGCTGGGGTGAACCCTTGGGAAGGTACGGTTAAGGTTCAATTGATATGGAATTTTGTATTCTTAAGGCGACTTCCTGACTGGTCGCAGCGGACGTGAGTCGATATCAGAAAGCTGTGAGCTGTATCAGTCAAGACAATACGGTTCGTTTACAGCGCACTTTCATTCAAATGTGTGCTTTCTGACTAGCGTGGGATGCGCGGAAGCGGGGCGGTACGCATGCAGTAGGGTCACACTTCCGCGCATGATTTAATTTTCTCTCACGTCAAAGAACAAAATTTCACATACCGATACCGGCTCGCTAAGTCGGAAAGTCGTCTAAGCATGATATTAAATTAAAGGTTAGGTTAGCGTCCCAATGTTCGACACTTTGATGCCCAATAGTGACCCTGCCTACGAAGCTGGAGGTCCCAGGTTCGAATCCCGGTTAGGGAATTATATGTGTATGATTAGCACAAATATTTGTTCGAGTCTTGGATGTTTTCTATGTATTTAAGTATGTATTTATCTATATAAGTATATCGACGAAGGCTTTTCAACGGGGTCTTTGGAAATAGTGACGCCGGCACCGCCGGGGTCACCATCTCCTTTAGCAGGGTCGCCCATCGCAAATGACAAAAGCAAATATTGAACACAAGATTTATTTTATCACTTACTTAAACTAGAAAACAATCAGGAATGTACTCACAAGATTCTTTAATTTAATCACGAACCAATACTTGTCTTGCCCTCAGCGAGGCTCGACAAAGAATGCCGCACTCCACCACCACAGCGCTAAGGAACACAAAACAAAGTGGTGGGGAGCGGAAGTACTGTGTCGTCAATTAATTACTTTAATTGTAATAACTTTTAAATATTGGTTCACGATTAGCAAAACAAATCAGTTAATTAAATACTTAGTTGTGAATAACTTTAGCTTACAATTTAAGGTTAGTCTAAATCTTAGTTGAAATATTAGGACGTTATTTTAATACCGCCGAATGCTTCAACCAGGAAAGTAGTAAACAAATCAGTTCATAATTTTGATGCATAACCAGACGTAACGTTAGATTTCTCATTCTTATCTACTTAAAATTCATAATGCCAATTTTGAATAATTTCATTCAACAAACTGACTCCTAACTTGGCCATATAGTAATCATTACATTTTTAAATCAAACTGAACAAGGTAAAATTAAACTTATTTACTAGGTAATATGTTTTTGCGTCGACAAGTATGTATATCGTCGTCTAGCATCCATAGTACAATCTTTGTTTAGTTTGGGACTAGGTCGATTTGTGTAAGATTGTCTCCCAAATTTATTATTTTATTAATTTACCTCTGTCGTTATGGCAAGATTGAAAGTCCCATGTCAGTGTCGAGCACTGGGGCATTAACCTTATTTATTTTGTTGAAATAAATAATGAATTAAAATTGAGTTCATGAATATATAATGTAGGTACCCAAATGTTAAAAAATATCCGACTAACTTAACCAGGGGACTTGCACTGGGCGGAGCGCGTCGTGTTTGAAACCTATCGCTCGCGTGGCCCGGTGCCGCCAGTCAGTCGAGGGCTGTCGCGCGCGAGCGAACACTTGTGCGTCCGCACGCATATAATTCCTATTTACCATATGATTTATAAACCCACGATGAAATTGTAAATCAGTTATTGGTTGCCTTTCTTGCATATCTTCTTAAGTAATTAAGTAAACGCAGCACATTATCAAATATAGGATATCTTTATAGAAAAATTACGGCAGTTACGTCGTTTTGTGTAAGGAGGAAAAGGAGATAGTGCAAACTTTTTCGGAAACGGAACCCAAAAAATATAATGTTAATAAAAACGTATACTTACTGTACTTGAATTACTTACTTCAAGAATTAAATTTTGGTATGAGTGCTATATTATAGTAAGTTGAATTGAAGTAACCCCGTGCCCGTATACCGGTACCTACTGCACCTTCAATGACATTTAATACGCAGAGCGGATTCCAATGCCTTGAATTAGATGGTTGGGACTAAAGCGAACATGTTTATAGAATAGAGCCCTACTCTTTATTGCGATAATTGTAGTCAAGTACTCATAAAATAAGCACCATTAAACTTAATTTGATTTGTGTAAGATTGTCTCACAATATTTAATACCGATAGTCTTTCCTTCGTATTAGCCAAATCTACCCACGGACTTTCGGAGATTTTTTTATATATTTTTATACCACGTCGGTGGCAAACACGCGTACGGCCCGCATGATGGTAAGCGGTCACCGCAGCCTATGGACGCCTGCAACTCCAGGGGTGTCACATGCGCGTTACCGACCCTTTAAAAATTTATACACTCTTTTCTTGAAGTTCTGGCAGTAAATAAAAAACCAAGTTATATTTGCTGAAGCAAGATTATTAATTAGAAACTACGCTCCATTAACAACTACGATGCGCCAGAACTTTGCGCAACTTCGGATCAACTAATTGCATCACATCAAAGGAAACGACTGATTCAAAAGCGGAACCTCACTTATATAGGTATAAAGACCTACAATATAATTTCATGTCCTCTTATCTCTATTGAATAGCGCCTTCAATTTTGAACGCAATTCGTCAAGAGGCAAGATCGAATTTGAAATGACGCTGCATGATGCATACAATTCTCGTATTATGTACGAGTATTGCCAACAAAGAGGTACTGAAGATATTTCCGCGGTATAAATTAGCGGGAGGAAGAAAAGTCAATTGAGCATCAGAAGTTTGGGAACATCTGACAGAAGTATGACAGAGTTTGGTCCATTTCAGCTTTTTAACGCATAAAGCGATGACTGTTGTTTAAACTTTATTACGCTTTTGAGTTCTCAACTTAAGTTAAGAGTAAAGAAATCACTTTGCGTATCTCTTGAGGATCAGGCAATATTCATCGCAACCAAATTGCCTATATTTTTAAAATCATCCGGTTTTATCTTAACAAGGTCTAGTCTTTCCTGTGGATTAGAAGGTCACAGTACAGTTGATTTTGTCACACTAGTGCCTACCTAGAATTTTAAGATAACGTGCAAAAAACGATCGGGGCTAATTTAAGATACAACCATAAAAACGCATGTCGGATATGCAAATTATATTTGTTTATCCGGCCCGAAGGACCACTACATGTTATTGCTAGAATTAAACGCTGGTTCACGTAAATGGAAACTCTTATATTCGACTACACATCATTTGTGTTAATTAATAGAACAAAATATAATACAAAATTACAAAAAAAGTGTAAAAAGATGTGTACCCATAAAGAGGTGCGTCATTCACATAAAGCTTTATCAAATCTTCATCCAATTAATCTATCAAGGTTTTTAGTTTAACCATAACAATATACTTCGTGACTTGGTACGTCAAGGGCCTTATTACAATGGAATAAGATGCAAAAGTGTTAACTTACTTTTGCTCTTGACTGTACTACTTATGGACACACACTTTAAAAAGATAAAGGGACCAATCGGTTTAAACACATGCCGACCCGGGTGTCGTTTTATCCCGAGGGATAGCTATCATGAGAACATATTGATGCTATTTGATCGGGGCCATCACCACGGAAAGTCATATTATAACTATTCTTTATTATTTTTATATGTTTATTTAAATTTATATATACATTGTACCTACTCAGCAAAATAAAGTTAATAAAAAAATTTCAATAATTATATTTTCCATATGACTTTGTTTACAGTGTTTATTTTGCGTCCATCTTATTTCAAATTTGATGTTGTAGAGCAATTAATGTCTAATCAGCCCCTTGATTAGGAATAGCAAAAATACACTATTTTAGAAAACTAAAGGGCTAAAATTAAACGTATACGTTTTCAAGCCGCTGATAACCTTAACCTTACTCCTTGAGGTAAAAAAAAAACTTAAAATGCCGGTAATCGAGTAATCACTTTTAATCCAATAATCACGAAAGTCACGAACAGCTCTGAAACATTCCGCACATGAAAGCTATTTTCAACAGTATGTAAATGATCTACTAAAATAAGCGTAATTCGAATTATCATATTGAAATGGAAAAGTTTATTTCATACTATATAGTTTATTCATGGTAATTAAAGGCATTGTTAATTTTACAACGGCTTGTTTTTCGTTTACATTATCGCCCGAGGCAGTATCAGAGGTGGCGTAAATTTACGCTCTCGTGAACGTCATTTGAGTCGCCGTCATTGTCCATTTAACGTTATTTTTGGCGTAAATTTACGCTTCAGTTGGCGTATTTACGTTAGATTGAACATGGTTTAGGGTCATGGCCGTAACTATTCTTGGATGTAATATGGAAACAATGTTGTGTTTTGTTAAGCTAAACCACATTGTCTAGCTTTGTTTATTGGCAAAGGTTTTAATCGTTTCTTTAGTAATTAAATCATATTAGAATCGTTAAAATAATACGTCTTGACTTATACGCTTTCACAACATGAACGCGCGATACACTTACTTTAAAATAAAATTGTCATCATTTTAACATTTTTTTTGAAATGTAAAACAAAAGCCTCCTCGAAATATATTGTGTCTAACGGATTAAGTTACTCAGCACCTTAATTAATTTATGGAAACAAATATAAAACTTAACTGTGACTCATCATATTGTTCTATTTGCCCTATAGGATTGTCAAGCAAGCGAGGGTGCTAAACACTATCCGCTACGTATGTTCTTACTCCACCATAAAATAAACATCTAAGTAATAGTATTCAAACTAATTGTAAGATAGAAATGGTCCACTCTCTTATTATTGGCGTTTGGCTGTCATTTTAAACAATAATTAAAAAAGTGGTCACGAGCATTTCGGGCCATGCTCAGTCTAGGGTTCCGTAGTTGCCCAATGAACTTACTTTAAAAAATCAATAGCAAACTATAAGGGTTCCTAGTTGACTACGGAACCCTAAAATATTGAGAGAGATAAGAGTGAGATAGGAATTTCAGTTCAGTTGATTAAGATTCGTAAATATACTAAATGCCTTGTTGTTAATAAAATTGAAAAACTGCGGCAAAAATGCATTACCCATAATACGTATAATGATACTACACTCTTTTCAGATAGCTAATTTATAGCGTTAAAATAAAGACGAAATTGCGTTTCTGTAAATAATAAAGATTTATTTACTAGGTATTTACACTTTTTGAAATTACAAGAACCGAAAACAAACAATACACTTACCTGTAAATAATAAAGAAACAACATTTTAAGCCTTTACTTCAGGTCTTATTACTTCTTAAACCAAATTAATAGTATTTACGTGCACACATAAAAATATAATCCTTTTCTGTATTTTCATCTAATGTCAATCACAGCTGTTGGACATCAGCTGTCACCTTATAAAAATAACAGTTTAAGAAAAGAGGTTACACAAGTGTAGTGATTTTCTTTATATCTCCCCCGCCCAGAGAGAAGCAATTGCAAATACAATGCAATTGTTCATTTACCAAACAACACCGGAGATAGTTTTGTAATATGGTAGAGATTTGATTCCGTTTTCTTGTGTCCCGTATCCACTTCATAAATACAATTCGAAATCTTCTTCAATATTTTATATGGACCAATCCTCAATTCATCCATTTTCTCCCTATTAAGGCGATTTCCGTTTTCTACGAAAACGCTGTCTCCGACTTTCAATTTATAGTCTTTCCTATGCAGGTCAAATAGCTTCTTATTGTAATTGTGAGACTTGATAGTGTTATTGAGTGCTATTTGCCTATCCCTTTTCAAATCTTCTGTTGTACATCTAGATTTCAATTCAATCGGTAAGATATTTACATTTTCGCCCTCCAAAAGATATTTTGGTGCGAACGTGGTAACAGTGTGTTCTGTTTCATTATATTTATCTATACATTTTTGTGCAATAGTCGTCCATGCAGTTTTATTTTTACTTTCGTTTATTTTACATCTTATCTTATTTATTAAAGTTTGATTTAGCCTTTCATTGAGACCATTTGAAAATGATGCATCAACGGCTGTAAATATTATTTTTATATTTTCGCTCTTCAGATAATCCTTAAATTCTCTGGAGTTTATGCCAGGATATTGGTCCGCTAGTACCATATCAATTTTGTAGCTTTGTGTCACATTTTTTATTAGTTTAATGAAATCATTGGCGTTTTGATTTCTTGATGTAATTATATATGCATATCTTGTGAAATGATCAACCAGAAGATGTAAGTATTTTTTTGTTGACCGTGATCCTCCAAAACCTCCAATAGTGTCAATAGATACAATTTCAAATGGTCGTGTTGCTGGACCTAATTGTGACAATAATCCATATTTTGGTTTCCTCCTAGACTTGTTTCTAATACAAGTTTCACATTCATCACAAACTTGTTTAATGTTTGCTATAATATTCTTTGCTGTGTAGAATGGTGTTATTTTATTTGCCATCTGTGTTCGTCCAAGATGACAGTAAGTATCGTGTACATCTTTTATTACAGTTTTACTAAATTCTTCTGATAGTATGATTTTTCTTTTTCTTTTATACTTTTTATAGTAAATTTCGTTCTCCCAAATAAGTTCATTTTTGTAATTTTTTAGATTAATATTTCCGTGCTGGTCATTTTTTATGTCATCTATGTTTATTAAATTTACTATTTTTAAAAAGTCATCGCTATTGTCACAAGGTTCTAGAACTGGGTTTCTGCTTAAACAGTCTGCTTCTTGATTTGAACTTCCTGGGTTATATTTTATTTTAAAAGAATATTGGGACAAATAGTACGTCAAGTCGCCTAATTCCTCGTCAGTTCTAGCTTTGATGTTCATATTTTCTAACGGTTTATGGTCTGTATATACATTAAATTCTTTTCCCATAAGCCAGTGTTGCCAATATTTCACTGCTTCTTTTATTGCCAGACATTCTAAATATATTGCCTTCTTCTTTTTTTGAGTTTCATTTAATTTTATTTTTTTGAAAAGTAAGAAACGGGTTTACTGATTCCGTTTTCATCTTCTTGCTTTAATACCGCTCCCACTCCTTTAATACTAGCATCTGTGTATATATTTATTGGTAAGTCAGGATCAAAGATTTTCAGAATTGGTCCTGAACATAACAATGCTTTTATCTTATCTAATGATTCTTGACATTCTGTAGACCATATGAACTTCACATCTTTTCTTAATAAATTATGTAACGGGTCCAGGATAATTGCATTGTGTGGTATGAACTTATGATGGAAATTTATTTTTCCTAAGAACTGCCTTATATTTTTTCTGGTTTCTGGAACCGGGAAGTTTTTGACAGCTGTTAAATAATCTTTCAGGGGTCTGACAGAATTGTTTTCTATAATGTGACCTAAATATTTTGCACTATTACTTGCAAAATTGCATTTAGAGAATTTTAGTCTAAACCCTTCTTTTAGTATTGCCTCTAAAAGTCTTGATATGTGTATTTTGTGTTCTTCAAATGTTTTGGAAAAAACTAAAATGTCATCTATAAAATTTACTGCAAAACTAGAGAGCTCATGTTTTCTTATGATATTGCTTAAGATTCTCTGGAAAATTGCTGGAGCAGTTTTTAATCCAAACGGAAGACACGTCCACTGAAAATGGCCTTCTTGTGTTACAAATGCAGTTTTATGTCTATCTTGAATTTTCAATGGGATGGACCAAAATGCTGAATTTATGTCAAAAGTAGAAAAGTATTTGCAGTTTACAGTTTTTATCATTAAGTCTTCAATCAACGGGAAAGGCTGTGATTGAGGGATGACAATTTTGTTCAATTCCCTGAAATCTATGCATAGTCTTGTTTTCCTTTCATCTTCTTTTTTATATGCTAGAGTTACAGGTGCTGCAAATGGACTGTAAGATTCCTCAATCAAATTATTTTTTAATAGTTTTGATATCTGATTTTCTATTTCTTTTCTATCTTCAGCCGTGCATCTGTATGGACGTTTGTAACAGTATTTATCTATCATCAGGTCAATATGCGCTTCATAATCTCGAACTGTGCCAATGTCATATTTATCCTTAGCAAAAACTTGTTTGTATCTTTCTATCAATTTATCAATTTCAGATTGTTGATATAAATCAAGATGATTTACTGATATTTCGAATTATTCTGGTTTCACATGCTCGCTAAAGTTTATTTCACATTTATCTATGTGCTTAGAGTCTTTTTTTATTACTTCAGAGTATAGATAGTATCCTTTCTTATTTTTGTCACCTAGTACATCAGGAATTTTGACATTTGGAATATCATCTTCCTCATTTGAGCAGTTTTTATTTACCAAGTCCTTTTTATTCAGTATTATCTTATTTTCTTTTAGATTGTTGAATTGTATTATCTTTAAATCTTCATTTTGTGTTAGTTTGAATTTTTTTATACAATCCAAACCAATCAGAAAATCGTAGGTAAAGTTCTCATTATCCACGACAAAAACATCCATATTACTTTCAATATCATATATTTTTATTTTAAGTGTTACCATTCCTTTTGTTTTCTTATCACCATTAATAGTCTTTAAGTTTACTATTTGCATATCACTTGTCTCTTCTTTTGGTTGTATTTTTAATATTTTAACATTAACCAATGACACATTTGAACCTGAGTCGTAAATTCCAGAAACTTTTAAAGTGTCATTTAATAGCAACTCTATTTTTATTAATGGTGGCACATCTAGTTTTTTGGATTCTTCTCATTCAGTTCAATTTCCAATTCCGAGTTATTTACAGTTTTTACAACCGATTTTTGATTTTTCTCTTTAAACCAGCAGATTTCCTCTGAATGGTAACGTTTGCCTTTTCTCTCGTTGATACAGATTTGGCATGGTCTTTTTTCTTCAATTTTCTTGGGTCTGGTGGCAGAATAATTATAATTATTTTTATCGTATTTATTTCTCCCAACCAGATGTTCTAATTTTCCTAATTCATTGTAAAGATCTTCCGTTTCTTGCAAAGTTTCCCTATCAATCTTATCAGCCACATAATTAGGTAAGCCGAATGCTATAAGATCGATAAGCGTTCCAGCATCAATTGATTTTCTGACTTCCAGTAACATTTTTTCTTTTTTTAATGCATATTCAAGTAAGGAACCTGCCTGATATTTGAAAACAAGAGCATATCTAATGGCGGACCATCCTTTGTTTGCAAATGTCTCGCAAAAACTTTTCTCCCATTTGCTCCATTCTGATTCCACTGTAAGTTTCATGAGCATGCAGCTGTACCAATCTACACTGGAGTTTTCCAAAAATATTTTTAAGATTTCAATTTTCTTTCTATCTGCATTGACTTGGAAACGTTCACATTCTTTATTAAAGTCCTGAATCCATTGATAAGCATTAGAGTTTCTGCCGGTAAATTTATCAATTATGAAATCTTTAGCAATACTTCCTAAATTTTGAATCTCTGGTTTTTGTTGTTTTTCTTCTATTAATTTTTGTAACAATTTGTCTAAAGTTTGATGCGAGCCACTGGGCATCGATTCAGCATTATTCGTACTTTCCACTATTTCTTCTAGGTAAAAATCATGAAACTGCAAATTATGTTCCTCATCCAAATATATTTTTGAGATATCATCGGTCAAAGTTATCCATATTTTCCTTGTCTGATGTCTTTTATTAAATGATTTTTTTACCTTGGCATAGTTAGGAGTATTTGTAATAAGTCCATGTAGACTTGCAGGTTGATACTCGGGTGGTATTTCGTAAATCTGGCCACTAGGGGTTGCTATTGAAGTTATGCATATGATGTTTGACTTACCATCAGGTGTCGATTTCACTACAAAATCAAACCTTAGTTTTTCCATGTTTCTTGTTAAATATGCAGAAAAAAAAAAAAAAAAAAAAAAAAAAAAAAAAAAAAAAAAAAATGATATAAAGAAAATCACTACACTTGTGTAACCTCTTTTCTTAAACTGTTATTTTTATAAGGTGACAGCTGATGTCCAACAGCTGTGATTGACATTAGATGAAAATACAGAAAAGGATTATATTTTTATGTGTGCACGTAAATACTATTAATTTGGTTTAAGAAGTAATAAGACCTGAAGTAAAGGCTTAAAATGTTGTTTTATAATGATACTACACTCTTTTCAGATAGCTAATTTATAGCGTTAAAATAAAGACGAAATTGCGTTTCTGTAAATAATAAAGATTTATTTACTAGGTATTTACACTTTTTGAAATTACAAGAACCGAAAACAAACAATACACTTACCTGTAAATAATAAAGAAACAACATTTTAGGCCTTTACTTCAGGTCTTATTACTTCTTAAACCAAATTAATAGTATTTACGTGCACACATAAAAATATAATCCTTTTCTGTATTTTCATCTAATGTCAATCACAGCTGTTGGACATCAGCTGTCACCTTATAAAAATAACAGTTTAAGAAAAGAGGTTACACAAGTGTAGTGATTTTCTTTATATACGTATAACTTGGAACGTCTTAGCACTTCAGGATTTGTTCAGACACGAATTTAAGAGTGCGCAGTACGTTCGGTTCTCCATACAAACGTATTTATGCTTTCATTTTAAAACGCCACGCTAGGATAACATGAAACTTTGTATACACAATGCGATCCGGCATATCTAGGTCGGAAATTAGTTTCTGTTGCTTGAAATTGTAATGGAGAAAAAATACAACGATTATTAAGGTTTTCATACAAGCCGTAATAAACTCAAAAAACCGCTGTATTTTTTTTCTTTTACAATTTCTAGCAACAGAGACTAATTTCCGACCTAGGTATGCCGGATCCCATTGTGTATACAAAGTTTCATGTTATTCCAGCATGGCGTTTTAAAATGAGAGCATAAATACGTTTGGATCGAGAACCGAGCGTACTGCGCCCTCTTAAGAATTAATGTACATAGGCTGGTTGAATTTCCGACTAGATTCTGTACGATCCGCATTGATCTCTGATTTGCACTATCAATTTTTTTATTTCTTTTCTTTTTTCTATAATTTTAGCTTCACATAATTTAATTTCTTGTTATTAAGTTAAGCGTAAATCAGTGTTAATTTGGGATCCCTTTGAATAAAGATATTACTATAGGCAAGTCAAGAATCCTTTCAAGTTAAAATGCGAGAAACGTCTGACTGCGTAGCATCGTGCCCTAAGCAAATATGACAGTAAACTTACTACAAACACTGTTCGTCTACTATTGGTTGAGTGTAGGTATATTGTTTGTTACTCAAATAGCTCCGTTGACATGGCTGACACGGTCGGCTGATACGCGAATATTGATTTATGCAAAGTAATGTGTGGCCCGCCAATTTCGCAAATGGTGAGTCTTGCGTATTATGCCACTTTCCATGCATTTTTAACCGACTTCAAGATTTCAAAAGAGGAGGTTATCAATTCGGTTGTATGTTTTTTTTTTTTTTTTTAATATTTGTTACTCCATAACTCAGTCATTTCTTAACCGATTTGGAAAATTCTTTTTTTGGTTGTAAGTATATATATCTAAGTTGGTGCCGTTTTTATCAAAACGCAGTTCTGATGATGGGATCCATTAGGAATCGAGGGAACTCCTCGAATGTGAAAGGCACACAAATAGTAATTTTAGTATTTTCATGAACTAATCAAGCATTTTCATTCATAAAAGTGATATTTGATGAAGTGGAACTGCTGATGATGATCAGAACGGAACTCTATAACGACGCGTAGTTCAAGTTTGGCAATTTGTTCTCTTCGTTTTGTTTGTCAAGCAAGCAAGGTTTTTCCATGATTCCATGAGGAATTGAGGGTACATAGTCTTCTACCATTATAAACATACTTATAGTCATTTTTATTTTATTGTATGGAAACTAAGAGTGCACCATCTAAATATAATAATCTTTCACCGGCCTCCCCCATTGAAGTCGGTTTTTTTTCTTAAAAATAATACCTTGAAATTATTCAGATAAGTTTCTGTCAAAATTGACACTTTTTAACAAGTTTTATTGTTAACTATAACTTTTGTTACTGAGTCATTACTTACTCATTGAGAGGATTCCAATGAAGCTAAACACGATGTGTTTACCTTCTGTAATTAATGAGTTCTGCGGCTACCTTCCGTCTACTGAACTATCTCTAGTCCAAGTTTAAAATGCCACAAGTGTAGGAAATGAAAACTTGACTGGAATTTTGAAAGACTTGACAATAGTCAAATGAGGTCACAACTTTTGTGGTCAAATAGCGCAGCGTCCATATTTTTGTCTTTATCTATTTAAAAAAAAAATTGAAATAAGACTGTGAAAGGAAGTATTTTCTAAATAATTATATTTCTTTATTGGTAAGACTTATTTATGCCAACATCCCAATTTTCTTTTCTATAGTCAAGTAATCAAAAAGGATCACCAATTTTCGACTTTATTTTAATGACATTACATATACTTATAATCACATGACAAAAAGTGACGAACATTTCATTCCGCGACTGTGAAAAATGATATACTGTAGTTACAATCTATTGGGACACGTACCAACCGAAATTCGACCCCACGGACGCCACTTGACAGCCACATAACGACTGGACTGAGTTACCGTACTCGTAACTTAAGGCGCAGGGTAGGGCAAGCCATTCTCCATACAAAGGTTGTGCAAGTTTTTTGCGTTAGTTTTGGCACTACAGCATTTAATTTAATTTTTTGTTGGTACATATTGGATATACGCAGAACTTGATGTTGAAATTTTGCATTATTTCAAAAAAATAAAAAATACAAAAAATAATCAAAATTAAAAAAAAAACATCAAGACATAGCTAACAAAAAAATAAGCATATGAGCCAAAAATAGTAACTGTAGTGCAAACACAAACGAAGAAAAACCAACCAACCCCACCCCTTCGCCTTAATAAGCTACTTACGCTTCTTATAGTAAGAAAAATAAAAACTATAAATCTCTTGCGAACCTCAGAAAACAGTAATCTAAACGAATAAATGAAGATCAACAATGTGGTTGGATAGCCAAATTATGCATAACTGAGACGTGGAAAAATAGAACTCAGAGAATACAATTAGGTACTTTCCACAGCATAGGGCTTTCACTGCCAGATAGGCGCGTACACAAATTTAAAATTGCATTTGCACAAACTTTAATGTATTCTTCTCTCTTTGTGTACCTATTCTTATTCTTCTTTCTCCTTTCCATTGTAAATGGCATTTGTTTAAACCTTGTTAATCTAACTAATATATTGTAGCTTGTGATTAGATACGGTCATTAATCTCGCGTTAGTCTAGACATGCAAGCAACATATAAACTGAATAATTACTCTTGTTAACAAGTATCGTTATGTGGTATGAATTAGTACCATAGCAAGGATAATAGTACTAAAATGTAGAGGGATTTGCGTCTCAAGGATGACATGGTATTAAACAGATGCTTGACATATATATATATATACCGTAATGATACATTTTTAATTTGCCTAGATGCTTAACACAAACTCTTTGAAATAATTATAGGAATAATCGTAGGAATATATCGTTCTTTTATAAAAAGAAAGCTTGTGTGCAGTAGTGACGTATTATACATCCATACATTATCATCCCCGTCATACCTCTAATAATCTGATGGATTATTAGATCGGAGGATTACGAGCAAATATGGAGCCCTTAGAAGACAGATTTAACTAATGTAGAAATTATTGATATTTTGCACCACAATTGTGTAAAAATTTTGTGCGCTGGTCTTGTTACCAGATAACACCATATTAATGACTAGCATTTGCCCGCAGCTTCGCCCGCGTACTAAGCGAAATTTTTTACCGTCTACAAAAAACAGGTTCGTATGTTTGTCCACGATTATCTCGCGTTTGGCTGAACCGATTTAGATGCGGTCTCCAGAAACGTAGTTGTTACATTCTGGGGGTTTCGGTATACGAAGTTTGGTGATTGTGATTCATTAACAGATGAACAGATGAAAAGTCAGTATACATTCTGAGAACCGGCAAACTGTTGAATTTCATTTGATTTTGCCAAAAATAAGGATCGTAAACTATTATCATACATTTCCGAGAGGCCGAAGGGGAAAGGGCCGATGAAATAAAAGCATGTCTTAAACGGCCCTTAGTAAAAGTATCTGTGTACTACAGTAACACCGATAGGTCTGTAAACGACCAAGCAGCGCGCAGCGGTCATAAACTCTCGTCCTTTGAAGTACAGAAATACGGCTAATTCAATACCACGTGTAACATTTATTTTTCCTAAAATTAAATTTATTACATAGGTTTTGCCAGTTCCCATTGGAGCATCCAAAAAGAAAATTTGGCCTCACTTCCATTTGCACTCCTTACTTCAGTCCGTCTGTTACAACCAAGTTGCTTTTACTGGACCGATTGAATTGCAAATTGGCACAAACTATCAAGAATTTAGAGCGCTCGTGGCCCAGCGGCACCCGCCTACCGCGTGCGGTGTGCGAGGTTAAGCAATGTGGGCGCAGGTCAGTTCTTGGATGGGTGATCGCTTTGAGTGGTTACTAAATGACTCTCGTGCTTCGGAAGGCACGCTAAGCCGTTGATCCCGGCTGCAATCGTTAAGCCAAGTTAGAGGCCTTCGAGCGGCTTGCGAACTTCTAATAGTCAAGTTGCCCACTCACTTGACAAAGGGGGGTCGAAGTTGCACCACGTCCGTAGGGAGTACCCACCGTTACCCTACACGTGACCCCTGGGTGGTGCTAAAAGTGCAACAAAAATTGATTTAAATGGAAAAAAATATCGAAACCTCTATGTCGTTTTTAAAAGCAAGTCCATAGATACCCCACACGCCTATATAGTAACATTAAACTTTTTTTGCATACAGGCATGTATGGAGTGCCAAATTTTACCTCAGAGACCTCTCAGACGCTCAGATATCGATTTTGAACGAAATTGGGACGAAAAAAGAGATAATCAATATGGCTGCCACTTTCACAAATTTTACTTCTGATTCGTATTAAGAGACCTCTCGGACACACATATATCGATTTTGAACGAAATCGGGACGAAAATGAAGAAAATCAATATGGCCGCCACTTTTTCCAAATTTTACCTCGGATTCGTATTAGGGGACCTCTCGGACGCTCAGATATCGATTTTAAACGAAATCGGGTTGTAAATAAAGCAAATCAATATGGCTGCCACTTTGTCCAAATTTTACCTCGGATTCATATTAGGGGACCTCTCGGACGCTCGGATATCGATTTTGAACGAAATCGGGTTGAAATGAAGAAAATCAATATGGCTGCCACTTTTTCCAAATTTTACCTCGGATTTGTATTCGGGGACCTCTCGGACGCTCAGATATCGATTTTGAACGAAATCGGGACGAAAAAAAAGACAATCAATATGGCCGCCACTTTCACAAATTTTACCTGGGATTCGTATTAAGAGACCTCTCGGACACACAGATATCGATTTTGAACGAAATCGGGACGAAAATGAAGAAAATCAATATGGCTGCCACTTTTTCCAAATTTTACCTCAGATTCGTATTACCTCTCGGACGCTCGGATATCGATTTTGAACGAAATCGGGTTGAAATGAAGAAAATCAATATGGCTGCCACTTTTTCCAAATTTTACCTCGGATTCGTATTCGGGGACCTCTCGGACGCTCAGATATCGATTTTGAATGAAATGAGGAAGAAGATGAAAAAATCAATATGGCTGCGACTTTTTCTAAATTTTACCTCGGATTCGTATTTAAGAGACCTCTCGGACGCTCAGATATCGATTTTTAACGAAATCGGGGACCGAAGTGGAAAAAATCAATATGGCCGCCACTTTTTCCAAATTTTACCTCGCATTCGTATTACGAGACCTGTCGGACGCTCAGATATCGATTTTGAACGAAATCGGGAAGAAAATGAAGAAAATCAACATGCCTGCGACTTTTTTCAAATTTTACCTCGGATTCTTATTAAGAGACATCTCGGACGCTCAGATTTCTATTTTGAATGAAATTGGGACGGAAATTAAGAAAATCAATATTGCCGCCACTTTTTTCTAATTTTACTTCGGTGTCGTATTTGGGGACCTCTCGGACGCTCAGATATCGATTTTGAAAGAAATCGGGACGAAAATGAAGAAAAGCAATATGGCCGCCACTTTTGCCAAATTTTACCTAGGAGTCGTATTAAGAGTCCTCTCGGACGCTCAAATATCGATTTTTGTCGAAATCGTATCGGGCGGCACTAATTAATAAAACCACTTACAATACATTGACTCAAGAAAGGTCGTATCTTCATAGGGAATTCACGGCACATCATGCGCCTTTAGACCTTATAAGGAACCTACATGCCAAATTTGGTATCTCTCGAGTCTCGAACCAGCAGTTTGGGCTGTGCGTTGATATGTCACTCACTCAGTCAGTCAGTTTCTTCTAGCAATTTGGCACCTACTTTTAAGTTTTCATGCCCGCAATATTAAATTTTAAAATCAACGCCATTTTCGAAATAAACGACCCAATAAATCATAAAAATCACACCCATATTAATATTTAGACATTCCAACCCCCTCGGACCCCAACAAAGGGGATAGTATTTCACGTCCTCCACGTGGGATTTTAAAATTATTGTTGTTTTCGTAATCAGCGACCCGATAAACCATAGAAACCACACCCATATCGATTTTCAGAATTTGTCACCACCTTTCCCCCTTTTAGGGGTTGATTTCTCAAAAAACCTGAAACACATGTTTACTGATTTATCGTTAGAAATACTCATGTGAAGTTTCGAATAAATAATCCAACTAATCTTGATTTCCTATACAAAATTCGGACCCCCATTTCACCCCCTTAGGGGTTGAATTTTGAAAAATCCTTTCTTAATGCACCTCAAGACCTTATATGGAACCTACATACTAAATTTGGAATCTCTAGAATAAACTAACAATGATTTTAAAATCCCACGTGAAGGACGTGAAATACCATCCCCCCCTGTTGGGGTTTGAGGGGGATGAAATGTCTAAATATTAATATGGGTGTCGTTTTTATGGTTTTTTGGGCCGTTAATTACGAAAATGGCATCGGTTTTGAAATTTAATATTGTGGACATGAAAACTTTTGAAAGTTTGTGCCAAATTGCAAGAAATAACTGACTGACTGAGTGACCAACATATTTATTTATTTATTTATTTATTTATTCAGAAACAAACAGTCTTTCATATTTGTAAGTATCGAAAATCATTCTTAAATTCTAGACTTACAGTTTCCTTAAATAGATTATATCACATCATTCTATTGTACAAGTAAGAAAAATACATCTACAGAGTTGTATGGTATCAAAAGAAATACATATATTTATAGCGCTACAACAGATTAAATTATGTGCTCACAAGTTATAGGCAGCAATATCCTTTATCAAAATATGTGAGTACTTAATTATATTAGTTACTCTCAATCTGTAATACATCGCAAAGTAAGCTTTTTCAAACTACCTAACTTTTCGCAAAAAATATCTAAATTTAGAAATTTGTTGTTGTACAACCTGCACGCCCTATTTATGAAACTATTGTTTGCGTATGACGTGCGTCTACGAGGAATATAAAAAAGAGGTTTTTTCCGGCAAGCCCGCTCACGACGTCGAGGTACTCGAAAGGAAATAGAGTGTAACAGTGTAGGGGCATCTATAACATTATTAATAATTTTATACAGAAACAAAACGTCTGTACGTTCACGGCGATAGCTTAAAGATGTTATGTTATGCCTTTGCATTGCGGTGACGTAATCTAAAGGTCTATTCCCATCAATACGATACTGAATTGCTTTAATACATTTTTTTTGCACTTTTTCGATTCTCTCACTATGAACTTTAAAGTGGGGGTTCCAAACGACGCTTGCAAATTCTAGCCGACTGCGAACATAACTGTTAAATAGTACTTTATATGTTAAAAGTCTCTTGAAAGGCTTCCCTACACGCAATACAAATCCCAACAGCTTAAACGACTTAATCAAAATATCATCAATGTGAGGTATGAAAGTGAGTTTAGAGTCCATGATTACGCCAAGATCGCGAATCTGATTGAGACGAGTAAGTTCTTTATTACAAAGCCTATATTTATATTGAGTAGTAGTTTTTTTCCTACTAAAACTAATAACAGAACATTTTTCGGGGTTTAAAGATAATTTATTTGCAACACAATAGGTCTCAAATCTATCTAGGTCATTTTGTAATATAGAACAGTCATCAGTATTGCGAATTACTCTAAAAATCTTCGCATCATCGGCATACAGGAGTAAGTGTGAATCATTTATACATTCCGTAACGTCATTAATGTACAGGATAAAAAGCAATGGTCCCAGATGAGACCCTTGTGGAACACCTGAAGTAATAGTCCTGTACTGAGATGTATATCCTCCCGTCGCTACCGCTTGTGAGCGATTTTCAATGTAGGATTTTATCCACCTGAACAAATCACCATGTATACCGATTCCCCAAAGCTTCAAGAGCAAACGTTCATGACAGACTTTATCAAATGCCTTGGCAAAATCGGTATACACTGCGTCCACCTGATAATTATTATCCAAGGCTTCTGTTATAACTTCAGTGTAGGATAAAAGATTGGAATCGACACAACGACCCCTGAGAAAACCATGCTGGTTTGGGATTATATGACGGTGTACGACAGCTGATATCTGGTCAGTTACGATTTTTTCCAAGATCTTACCAAATTGGCAAAGTTTAGAGATTGGCCGGTATTTTTCGATGTCATTGCTAACCTCGCCTTTAGGTATTGGGGTTACTAATGCACGTTTCCATAAGGAAGGCACACATCCCTCTCTAATAGACTTTTCATAAAGCAAAGTAATAGGGACTGTTAATTTGGAAGAACATTTATTAATAATAATAGGATGAATGCAGTCAGGGCCAGCACCCTTATTAATGTTTATGGATTTAAGATATTTACTAACGATTTCATTAGTTATAAAAACTGTGTCCATGTCGAAAACGGTGTCATTTGCGGGCGGAAGACTATTCACATCCAAGGGACTACCACTCGGTTTATCGAATACTGTATGAAAATGTTCATTAAAAAGATTACAGATCTGAGTACCACTTGCGGCTATCCTACCCTTATAATGCATAACCTGTGGAAGACCGTTTTTAGCAAAGGTTGATTTTATGTAAGACCAAAAGAATTTCGGATGAGTGTGAATTTTAGTTTCGGTATAATCAATATATTTTCTATAGCATTCAGGTTCCAATTTTAGAATTCTTTTTCTTAAAACTTTAAAGGTGTCGCGGTCTAAGGGATTTCCGTATGTCTTCCACAGCTTATGATATTTCTTTTTTTCGTTCAGCAGCCTTCTTAGTGGCTTGGTATACCATGGGGGTTTGGAACAAGAAGTGCGTTGAGGAACCCTAGGAATAAACTTGTCAACTAAGTTATTTAAAATTTCATAAAATAATGACATACAATCTTCCATTGTACGGCCTGAGAACATCTCATACCAGTCGATTTTCGATAGCGCGAGATTAATTTCGTCAAAGTTTGCGTCGTGGAAGCGATAAACAAAGGTAGGTGCAGGTTTAAGCGGTAGTGTGTAGTCTATATTGATTTCTATTTGGATAGCCTTATGGTGGGGATCCTCAGGTGTTAACGGATCGTCACTAATACGTACTGTGCAATTTTTGTTGCAAAAAATGAGGTCAAGAATTCTTTGATTGAGATTAAAGCAACTGTTAAACTGTTCGAGACCTGAATAAGACAAAAACTCCTTTAGCAACTGAACAGGCAGGGTATTATTAGTACCACCAAGGATCACATTCGAATTATCCGAAATAACCCACTGCGCGTCAGATATGTTAAAGTCACCCGTTATGAGAAATACGTCGTTAGGATTATCCGTCACCACCTGACTACAGATTTCAAAGAAGTTATCCAAAGCTTCCTTATACAAGGGTCCGTGCGGGATGTATATACAACAGATGTTTAGAAAAATATCTCCTCGAATACTGCTCTGCATATAAGGTATAGTCACCCAAACACACTCTGAGGCAGCTGGCGACGGGCAAGGCCAGTCGCGGCGCGCGGGCTGGTGCTCCCGGCGCACGGCCACCGCCACCCCCCCGCCCCGCTCCGCGCCACTCGAACCTACTGATCTATCACATCGAAAAACGATATATCTATTATCGAAAAGTTCTCCGTCGTAAAAACTTGAATTTAACCAGCTCTCAGTAACGCAAATAAAAGCGTAGTCGGACAGGGCAACATTTGAGTAAAAAGTATGTGTTTTTGTTCGCAGTCCGCGTACGTTTTGATAATACCCTACAATATTAGTGCTAGCCATTTAAATAGTTAGGGAATACAAGAACAATCATAATTACATACCATGAAATCGAGTACCTGAATATTAAACTGTATAAATAGAAAGTATAGGGTTGACGCTGTAAGTAAAACAGAAAATAACGGTTTATATTTATGTGGGCAGACAAAGGCAGAACAATTACAATAAAAGTTTCACTAGCTATGCAGGCTGTACATTTCTTATATATAAGCAACTTTATAACAATCCTTTTTGTTAATTGACGAACGAAAAATAGTCAATTTAACTTGTTAAAGTCGAAGTTTTTATTGATCACCATAACTTTCGACGTTTCAGTTCTTCTAGCCAAGATCTTACAGTCGCGAATCCACAGGTACGCAAGTTTATTTTCCCTCTTCAGTTCCCGCGCGCGCTTTAGAAGTAACTTGCTGGCCGGAGTGAGGTGGTCACCCAGGTACAGGTTGGCAGCCGGCCCGGGCAGGCCGATGGAGGATGATGTAACGCCTTTACGTGCGCGCACTGCCGATAAAAGTTGGTCCTTATAGATACGCCGAGTGAACTTGACGATTACAGCTGGTGCACGAATATCCGACGACCGCTCCTGGTCACCGCCGCCGCCGCCGCTGCTGCCGCTACCGGCAGTTTGGAACCGCCGCACCCGTTGTATGCTATCAATATGTTGAGAGTCGAATGTTAAACCCACTACAGTATATATATCGTGAAGGAGGTTAACTAGGTTTTCTCCTTTTTTGAATGGCAAGCCAGATATTTCGACGTTATTAATTCTAGAATATTGTTCACGAGCATCGTATTCTTGCTGGAGGGTAGTTATAGTTGCCGTCGCTATATTAAGGTCAGACTGCAACTTAGCTACAAGATCTGTCTTTTTTTCCACTTGAGTTAGCCTGTCCTCTACCAGGGACACTCGAGATTCCATTTCGTTTAACTTCATCTCGACATTTTGAATGCCATTCTTACAAGTTGATAAATCAGACTTGACTAGATTAAGGTCGCCACGAAGTTCTTTAATTTCCCTCAAGACGGCGGCAAAGCCGTGCCGCAGTTCAGATGAGACATCGGTGACGCCGGAGTCGGCAAGGTTCTGCAGGTCACGTTGTGTAGTTTTATCTTCCCCTGGCGCGGGGCCGCCGCCGCCGGTGCGACAAGGAATGCAACGCCAGCTCGCCTTTTTATCGGTTGGCATCTTACGGTGAGTAGTTTCGGCCATGCCGGCACAGGCAAAATGATAATTTCCTTTGCAAGCACTGCAATTAACTGCATCCGTAACCATCTGACGGCACTTGGGGCAAATCATACTAAAATAATTTGTTTCGGCAAACTTCGGTACCAAACAACTCTGTTACAAAGTGACTAGGTCGGAAATCGATTAACGATGCACGCTCACTAGACGAAAACAAATGAGTCACACGACACGGTAGATCGCGCACAGTGCAGCAACCGGTCGGAACGAGCACTCGATGCTAACTGATAACATATCAACGCACAGCGCAAACTGCTGGTTCTAGAGATTCCAAATTTAGTATGTAGGTTCCATATAAGGTCTTGAGGTGCATTAAGAAAGGATTTTACAAAATTCAACCCCTAAGGGGGTGAAAAATGGGGGTCCGAAGTTTGTATGGGGAATCAAGATTAGTTAGATTATTTTATTCGAAACTTCACAGGAGTATTTCTAACGATAACGGAGTAAAAATGTGTTTCAGGTTTTTTGAGAAATCAACCCCTAAAAGGGAGAAATATGGTGACAATTTCTGAAAATCGATATGGGTGTGGTTTCTATGGTTTATCGGGTCGCTGATTACGATAATTTTAAAATCCCACGTGGAGGACGTGAAATACCATCCCCTTTGTTGGGGTCCGAGAGGGTTGGAATGTCTAAATATTAATATGGGTGTGATTTTTATGATTTATTGGGTCGTTAATTTCGAAAATGGCATTGATTTTGAAATTTAATATCGCGGGCATGAAAACTTAAAAGTAGGTGCCAAATTGCAAGAAGAAACTGACTGACTGAGTGAGTGACATATCAACGCACAGCCCAAACTGCTGGTTCGAGACTCGAGAGATACCAAATTTGGCATGTAGGTTCCTTATAATGTCTTAAGGCACATGAAGTGCCGTGAATTCCCTATGAAGATACGACCTTTCTTGAGTCAATGTATTGTAAGTGGTTTTATTAATCAGTGCCGTCCGATACGATTTCGACAAAAAACGATATTTGAGCGTCCGAGAGGACTCTTAGTACGACTCCTCGGTAAAATTTGGCAAAAGTGGCGGCCATATTGCTTTTCTTCATTTTCGTCCCGATTTCGCTCAAAATCGATACCTGAGCGTCCGAGAGGTCCCCTAATACAACTCCGAGGAAAAATTTCGAAAAAGTGGCGGCCATATTGCTTTTCTTCATTTTCGTCCCGATTTCGTTCAAAATCGATATCTGAGCGTCCGAAAGCTCCCCTAATACGACACCGAGGTAAAATTTGAAAAAAGTGGCCGCAATATTGATTTTCTTCATTTCCGCCCCGATTTCATTCAAAATAGAAATCTGAGCGTCCGAGATGTCTCTTAATAAGAATCCGAGGTAGAATTTGGAAAATGTCGCGGCCATATTGATTTTCTTCATTTTCTTCCCGATTTCGTTCAAAATCGATATCTGAGCGTCCGACAGGTCTCGTAATACGAATGCGAGGTAAAATTTGGAAAAAATGGCGGCCATATTGATTTTGTCCCCTTCGGTCCCCGATTTCCTTAAAAATCGATATCTGAGCGTCCGAGAGGTCTCTTAATACGAATCCGAGGTAAAATTTGGAAAAAGTCGCAGCCATATTGATTTTTTCATCTTCTTTCTAATTTCGTTCAAAATCGATATCCGAGCGTCCGAGAGGTCCCCGAATCGGAGGTAAAATTTGGAAAAAGTGGCGGCCATATTGATTTTCTTCATTTTCGTCCCGATTTCGTTCAAAATCGATATCTGTGTGTCCGAGAGGTCTATTAATACGAATCCGAGGTAAAATTTGTGAAAGTGGTGGCCATATTGATTATCTTTTTTTTCGTCCCGATTTCGTTCAAAATCGATATCTGAGCGTCCGAGAGGTCCCCGAATACGAATCCAAGGTAAAATTTGGAAAAAGTGGCAGCCATATTGATTTTCTTCATTTCAACCCGATTTCGTTCAAAATCGATATCTAAGCATCCGAGAGGTCCCCTAACACGAATCCGAGGTAAAATTTGGGAAAAGTGGCAGGCATTTTGATTTTCTTCTTTTCCAACCCGATTTCGTTCAAAATCGACATCTGAGCGTCCGAGAGGTCCCCTAATACGAATCCGAGGTAAAATTTGGAAAAAGTGGCGGCCATATTGATTTTCTTCATTTTCGTCCCGATTTCGTTCAAAATCGATATCTGTGTGTCCGAGAGGTCTCTTAATACGAATTCGAGGTAAAATTTGTAAAAGTGGCGGCCATATTGATTATCTTTTTTTTCGTTCCGAATTCGTTCAAAATCGATATCTGAGCGTCCGAGAGGTCTCTGAATACGAATCTGAGGTAAAATTTAGCACTCCATACATGCCTGTATGCAAAAAAGTTTAATGTTACTATATAGGAGTGTGGGGTATCTATGGACTTGCTTTTAAAAGCGACGTAGAGGTTTCGATATTTTTTTCCATTTAAATCAACAAGTACGGTTGCCAGTTTTTGTTGCACTTTTAGCACCACTTAGGGGTCACGTGTAGGGTAACGGTGGGTACTTTCTACGGACGTGGTGCAACTTCGACCCCCCTTTATCAAGTGAGTGGGCAACTTGACTGTTAGAAGTTCGCAAGCCGCTCGAAGGCCTCTAACTTGGCTTAACGATTGCAGCCGGGATCAACGGCTTAGCGTGCCTTCCAAAGCACGAGAGTCAGTAAGTAACCACTCAAAGCGGTCACCCATCCAAGAACTGACCTGCGCCCACATTGCTTAACCTCGCACACCGCACGCGGTAGGCGGGTGACGCTGGGCCACGAGCGCTCTAAATTCTTGATAGTTTGTGCCAATTTGCAATTCAATCGGTCCAGTAAAAGCAACTTGGTTGTAACAGACGGACTGAAGTAAGGACTGCGAATTGAACTGAGGCCAAATTTTCTTTTTGGATGCTCCAATGGGAACTGGCAAAACCTACCTAATAAATTTAATTTTTGGAAAAATAAATGTTACACGTGATATTGAATTACCCGTATTTCTGTACTTCAAAGGACCAGAGTTTATGACCGTTGCACGCTGCTTGGTCGTTTACAGACCTATCGGTGTTACTGTAGTACACAGATACTTTGCTAAGGGCCATTTAAGACATACTTTTATTCATCGGCCCTTTCCCCTTCGGCCTCTCGGAAATGTATGATAATAGTTTTCGATCCTTATTTTTGCCAAAATCAAATGAAATTCAACAGTTTGCCGGTTCTCAGAATGTATACTGACTTTTCATCTGTTCATCTGTTAATGAATTACAATCACCAAACTTCGTATACGGAAACCCCCAGATTGTAATAACTACTTTTCGGGAGACCGCATCTAAATTGGTTCAGCCAAACGCGAGATAATCGTGGATAAACATACGAACTTGTTTTTTGTAGACGGTTAAAAATTTCGCTTAGTACGCGGGCGAAGCCGCGGGCAAATGCTAGTAAACCATAAAAACAATACCCATGTCGATTATCAGAATTTGTCACCAAATTTCCCCCTTTTAGGGGTTGATTTTTTAAAAAACCTGAAACACGTGTTTACTCATTTATCGTTAGAAATACTCCTGTGAAGTTTCGAATAAAATAGTCCAGCTAATCTTGTTTCCCCATACAAACTTCGGACCCCTATTTCACCCCCTTAGGGGTTGAATTTTGAAAAATCGTTTCTTAGTGCACCCCTAGACCTTATAAGGAACCTACGTGCCAAATTTGGAATCTCTAGGACCAGCGGTTTGGGCTGTGCGTTGATATGTCAGTCAGTCAGTCAGTCAGTCAGTCAGTCAGTCAGTCAGTCAGTCAGTTTCTTCTTTTATATATTTAGACTAGCATTTGCCCGCGGCTTCGCCCGCGTACTAAGCGAAATTTTTAACCGTCTACAAAAAACAGGTTCGTATGTTTATCCACGATTATCTCGCGTTTGGCTGAACCGATTTAGATGCGGTCTCCAGAAAAGTAGTTGTTACATTCTGGGGTTTCGCTATACGAAGTTTGGTGATTGTGATTCATTAACAGATGAACAGATAAAAAGTTAGTATACATTCTGAGAACCGGCAAACTGTTGAATTTCACTTGATTTTGGCAAAAATAAGGATCGAAAACTATTATCATACATTTCCCAGAGGCCGAAGGGGAAAGGGCCGATGAAATAAAAGCATGTCTGAAATGGCTCTTAGTAAAAGTATATGTGTACTACAGTAACACCAATAGGTCTGTAAACGACCTAACAGCGCGCAGCGGCCATAAACTCTGGTCCTTTGAAGTACAGAAATACGGCTAATTCAATATCATGTGTAACATTTATTTTTCCTACAATTAAATTTATTAGGTAGGTTTTGCCAGTTACCATTGGAGCATCCAAAAAGAAAATTTGGCCTCACTTCCATTTGCACTCCTTACTGTCAGTCCGTCTGTTACAACCAAGTTGCTTTTACTGGACCTATTGAATTGCAATTTGGCGCAAACTATCAAGAATTTAGAGCGCTCGTGGCCCAACGGCACCCGCCTACCGCGTGCGGTGTGCGAGGTTAAGCAATGTGGGCGCAGGTCAGTTCTTGGATGGGTGACCGCTTTGAGTGGTTACTAACTGACTCTCGTGCTTTGAAAGGCACGCTAAGCCGTTGATCCCGGCGGCAATCGTTAAGCCAAGTTAGAGGCCTTCGAGCGGCTTGCGAATTTCTAACAGTCAAGTTGCCCACTCACTTGACAAAGGGGGGTCGAAGTTGCACCGCGTCCGTAGGGAGTACCCACCGTTACCATACACAGAACCCCTGGGTGGTGCTAAAAGTGCAACAAAAACTGGCAACCGTACTAGTCTTCTCGAAAATCTCACGGTTCGTAAATAAATGCCATTCGATTAAAAAAGAATTGAAGGTTGATTTAAATGGAAAAAATATCGAAACCTCTATGTCGTTTTTAAAAGCAAATCCATAGATACCCCACACGCCTATATAGTAACATTAAACTTTTTTGCATATAGGTATGAATGGAGTGCCAAATTTTACCTCAGATTCGCATTAAGAGACCTCTCGGATGCTCAGATAACGATTTTGAACGAAATCGGGACAAAAAAAAGAAAATCAATATGGCCGCCACTTTCACAATTTTTACCCCGGATTCATATTAAGAGACCTCTCGGACACTCAGATATCGATTTTGAACGAAATCAGGACGAAAATGAAGAAAATCAATATGGCCGCCACTTTTTTCAAATTTTACCTCAAATTCGTATTAGGGGACCTCTAGGACGCTCAGATATTGATTTTGAACGAAATCGGGTTGGAAATGAAGAAAATCAATATGGCTGCCACTTTTTCCAAATTTTACCTCGGATTCATATTAAGAGACCTCTCGGACGCTCAGATATCGATTTTGAACGAAATCGGGACGAAAATGAAGAAAATCAATATGCCGCCACTTTTTCCAAATTTTACCTCGGATTCGTATTAAGAATTCTCTCGGACGCTCAGATATCGATTTTGAACGAAATCTAGACGAAAATGATAAAAATCAATATGGCCGCCACTTTTACAAATTTTACCTCGGATTCGTATTAAGAGACCTCTCGGACACTCAGATATCGATTTTGAACGAAATCGGGACGAAAATGAAGAAAATCAATAAGGCCGCCACTTTCACAAATTTTACCTCGGATTCGTATTAAGAGACCTCTCGGACGCTCAGATATCGATTTTGATCGAAATCGGGACGAAAAAAAAAGAATTCAATGACTGCGACTTTTTCCACATTTTACCTCGGAGTCGTATTAGGGACCTCTCGGACGCTCAGATATCGATTTTGAACGAAATCGGGACGAAAAAAAGAAAATCAATATGGCCGCCACCTTCACAAATTTTACCTCAGATTCGTATTAAGAGACCTCTCGGACACTCAGATATCGATTTTGAACGAAATCGGGACGAAAATGAAGAAAATCAATATGGCCGCCGCTTTCACAAATTTTACCTCGGATTCGTATTAAGAGACCTCTCGGACGATCAGATATCGATTTTGATCGAAATCGGGACGAAAAAAAAAGAAAATCAATGACTGCGACTTTTTCCACATTTTACCTCGGAGTCGTATTAGGGACCTCTCGGACGCTCAGATATCGATTTTGAACGAAATCGGGACGGAAATGAAGAAAATTAATATGGGCGTTACTTTATTCAAAGTTTAGGTACCTCGGATTCCTATTAAGAGTCCTCTCGGACGCTCAAATATCGATTTATGTCGAAATCGTATCGGACGGCACTGATTAATAAAACCATCTACAATACATAGAATCAAAAAAGGTCGTATCTTCATAGGGAACTCACGGCACTTCATGCACCTTTAGACCTTATAAGGAACTTACATGCCAAATTTGGTATCTCTCGATCCACCAGTTTGCGCTGTGCGGTGATATGTCAGTCTCTCAGTCAGTCAGGTGTTTCTTGATATTTGGCACAATTTTTCAAAAGTTTTCATGACCACAATATTAAATTTCAAAACCGATGCCATTTTCGTAATTAACGTCCCAAAAAACCATAAAAACGACACCCATATTAATATTTAGACATTTCATCCCCCTCGGACCCCAACAGATGGTATTTCACGGCCTCCACGTGGGATTTTAAAATCATTGTTGTTTTCGTAATCAGCGACCCAATAAACCATGGAAACAACACCCATATCGATTTTCAGAATTTGTCCCCAGATTTCCCCCTTTTAGGGGTTGATTTCTCAAAAAACCTGAAACACATGTTTACTCATTTATCGTTAGAAATACTCCTGTGAAGTTTCGAATAAAATAATCCAGCTAATCTTGATTCCCCATACAATCTTCGGACCCCCATTTCACCCCCTTAGGCGTTGAATTTTGAAAAATCCTTTCTTAATGCACCTCAAGACCTTATATGGAACCTACATACTAAATTTGGAATCTCTAGAACCATCAGTATGCGCTGTGCGGTGATATGTCAGTCACTCAGTCAGTCAGTTATTTCTTGAAATTTGGCACAATTTTTCAAAATATTTCATGTCCACAATATTAAATTACAAAACCGATGCTATTTTCGTAATTAACGTCCCAAAAAACCATAAAAACGATACCCATATTAATATTTAGACATTTCATCCCCCTCGCACCCCAACAGAGGGGATGGTATTTCACGTCCTCCACGTGAGATTTTAAAATCATTGTTGTTTTCGTTATCAGCGACCCGGTATATCATAAAAACAATACCCATTTCGATTTTCCGAATTTGTCACCAGATTTCCCCCTTTTAGGGGTTGATTTCGCAAAAAACCTGAAACACGTATTTACTCATTTATCGTTAGAAATACTCCTGTGAAGTCTCGAATAAAATAGTCCAACTAATCTTGTTTCCCCATACAAACTTCGGACCCCCATTTCACCCCCTTAGGGGTTGAATTTTGAAAAATCCTTTCTTAGTGCACCCCTAGACCTTATAAGGAACCTACGTGCCAAATTTGGAATCTCTAGGACCAGCGGTTTGGGCTGTGCGTTGATATGTCAGTCAGTCAGTCAGTCAGTCAGTCAGTTTCTTCTTTTATATATTTAGATGATAGTATTCGGAAATTGACTAAGACTACTAACAAAAGCGCGTGGTCGTTTCTGTGAAAAGTGCGAAGGCTATGTGCACGAATGCTGTCCAAAATTGTATATTTGAAATACTAAACTGACAAATAATGTAATAAGTTACGAATTATTATTATAAAGTAGACAGGGTGATTCACTGAAATAAATATCTGCTATTTCATATGAAAAAGTCTTCAATTAACTAACCGAAATGAATGAGCGCACATTTTCTTTTGGCACGGACAAACTTGGTTCCTTAGCGAAAGTTGTTCAGGATCATTGATAGAACAGATCAATTTAATTTCGTATTACGTTCAATGAATCATTCTGTATAGATGTTATTCTATTCAGATGACTTTAATAGCTTGTGACTTAAAATCCAATTGATATTTTGTGAGAAGTGAAGACAACATTCCATTTTTGACTTTTGTTGCGGAGCAGGAGAAGGTTTATTTGGGCTTAGCGTATTTAAATGTAAAATTTGCAAAACAAACACACCTACAATACATTGTAACATTCGAAATTCCCGTAACTACCATCGAAATGTTATCTTTGAATAGCTCAGTATTTGAGCGTTTTGCAGTGTGCTTTTGAGCGCTTTGAATTGACAAGAGCTGCGAGATTTCACACGACTCCTGGTGCACTTTTCCAGTAGTCCTAAGATAGCTGACGTTGCGTTTGCAATCGTCGTTATGGTGGTAAATTGTTCAAACCATTCGTGTAGTGACTATGTCGTGAATAAAAATAATTATTTTAAGTAAATGCAACACGTAGATAAATAAAAAAATAATAAAATAAAATATTGGGGGACAACCTCACACAAATCGACCTAGTGCCAAACTAAGCAATGCTTGTACTATGGGTACTAGACGACGATATACATACATATACAGATAAATACATACTTAAATACATAGAGAACATCCAAGACCCAAGAACAAAATCCGTGCTAAATGCACAAATAATGCCCTGGCCGGGATTCGAACCCGGGACCTCTAGCTTCGGAGGCAGTGTCACTACCAACTAGGCTAAACAGGTCGTAGATTAAACTAAATATCCGTATAATACCTATATGTGCGTCCGTCGGTCCATAAGATCTGTTCGTGGCTTAACTCAGTAACCGTACCTACGCTACTATTTACTAATTAGAAAGCTGTAATTTAGCAAGAATAAAATCTTGGAAAAAAACTGTTTACCTGCCCAAAACGTAAAGTGGGGATGCAATTTGTAGGGTTACTTATATCAAAAGGAAAAAAAATGGAATCCTTATAGGATCACTCGTGTGTCCATCCGTCCGTCTATCACAGCCAATTTTCTTCTAAGCTACTCGACCGATTAAGTTGAAATTTAGCACAAAATATCAGTGAACGAAAAAAGCATAGAACGCGAGTGTTGGCGCAGGTTCTTGAGAAAATGAAGTAGCCGACAACTGAGTTTTGGATTGTAGTTGATTTATTTTTCGGAGCGATTAAATTACAAAATACTGTTTGTAGAAAGGGTTTGTATGGACGCGCGACCGAATAGCGTACAGCGTGATGTCGGCGTCGTGGCAGATGGAGTAATGGCGGCGAGCCGCTGGCCCGCGGCGCCGTGTAGGTGACGCGCTTGTGTGTGTGAGCGCACACACGGATGGCGCGTTAACAGGCTGCCCCCCTTGGGTCAGGAGGAGCCTGATCCAACGTCGATGGAAGTGGACAGAGCCGGTTGTAGGCCCTGCGTAAGGTTCCAGTAGTCGTGAGGATGTCAGCGACGCGGTTGACGCCGTCGCTGCCTGGGTGGACGGCTGTGACTCGTCCGAGTAGCCAACGGTTGGGTGGTAGGCGGTCATCCTTCACTATGACCATCTCACCCAGCTGTGGGTGAGCTCCCTGCGTGCGCCACTTGCTGCGGGACTGGAGCTCTGAAATGTATTCATTTGAGTATCTCTTCCAAAAGTGAGCCCTTAATTGTTGTACTCTCAAATATCTTGACAGTGTCGAGAGCTTTCGGGTATCTTCCACCTGGGGTGCAGGTGGCAAAGTGAGAGTTCGCCCAATTAAAAAAAGTGCCGGAGAAAGTGGAACTAAGTCTGAGGGATCGGATGAAAGTGGAGTGAGAGGTCTTGAATTCAGTATCCCCTCTATTTGAACCAATACAGAGTTCATTTCCTCGTAGTCTAGATTAGCCATAGACAATACGCGCTTTAGGTGATATTTAACAGACTTGACTGATCCTTCCGCTAAGCCATTAAAATTTGGGCTGTATGCTGGGGCGAACTTGAACTTTATTTCGTTTTCCGCTGAGTAAGAAATTATATCGTTACGGGCTTCCCTTAGAAATTTAGCTAGTTCATTACATGTACCTACGTACTGAGTACCGTTATCTGAATATAAAATTGCCGGCTTACCTCTGCGGGCAATAAATCGGTTTAAAGCGGCAATGAAGCCTTGAGACGTCAGATCGGTGACGAGCTCGAGGTGCACTGCTCTCACCGCCAAACAAACAAATACAACTATGTATGATTTTATTAGGTGAGAGCCGCGACCCTTTTTGTTCGAAATCAGGACAGGCCCAGCATAATCTGTAGCTGTGTGTGCAAACACGTACTCAGCGTGCAACCTCTGCGCAGGAAGAGAACTCATGATCGGTTGGTACGTTCGACCTGAGAAACGAAGACAAATTAAGCAGGCATTTGTTATCTTCCGGCAAAGGCTGCGACCGCTTATTATCCAAAATTTATGACGTAACATGGATAATAGCAATTGTGGTCCAGCATGTAATAATATTGTGTGATAATGTTGTACTATTGTCTTAGTAATATGGTGACGTGCGTGCAACAAAATTGGATGCTTAGTGTCGTAAGCATAATTGGAATTGGATAGCCGACCTCCTACTCTGATGAGATTTTCACTATCAACAAAGGGGTTTAATTTGATAAGTTTATCTTTTGGTGTGAGTGTGCCCTTAGTGATCATAGAGCGTTGTTCATTGAAAATATCTGTTTGCACCTTTTTGCACAAGAAATGTAACGCCAATCTTAATTCTAATATACTAAGCGGACCAATGCGTTTGTTAGTATTTTGACAATTATATTTGAATCTGTATAAGTAAGCTACAATGCGCTGCATTTTGCTGAAATTTGAATATTTTGCAGTAAAATCGTTTTCCTGCATATCTGCGGCTGCTGAGATATGACATAGAGGTTTAGTTTCAGGTAAATTGGAAATATCCACACTTTGGGGTTGTAAGGGCCATTGAATATCCTTTTGGTGCAAAAAGTGTGGGCCCTCCCACCACGGAGATGAATCTTTAAGCTGTGAAGCATTTTGCCCTCTTGATCCTATATCGGCAGGGTTCATGTCCGTAGGGACATAGTACCAGGCTGAAGGGTCAAAAGTGTTAATTATTTCATTTACTCTATTGTATACAAATTGTTTGAGTTGTTTTTTGCAGGTTTTCAGCCATCCGAGCACAATGGTTGAGTCACACCAGAAATACACTGAGTTTACCTTTAATCGCAATGAATTTAAAGTCTTTTTTGTTAATTGCGTAGCAAGCAAACTGCCACACAATTCGAGTTTCGGAATCGTTAATTTTTGCTTTAGTGGCGCGAGCTTGCTCTTCGCTACAAGCAAGCGGACAGATACATTGCCACTGCTAGACACTGCACGCACATATACACAAGCGGAATACGCCTTTAATGACGAATCACTGAACGCGTGCAATTCGATTATTACATAATCGTCGCACAGTACTCTACGAGGTATTTCAAGCTTAGATATATCTGGTAGGTATTTTACGAACTGATTCCACTGTGACTCAACCTCGGCCGGCAGCTGGCAGTCCCACGAGACGTTATGAGCCCAGAGAGATTGAAGAATAAGTTTTGCTTGTAACATGTAAGGGTTAATCAAGCCCAGTGGGTCGAATACCTGTGCAATGGTGGACAAAATAGTGCGTTTAGTTTTAGGTTTGTGCTCTGTATGAGGAAATGAAAACAATAATGTGTCTCTTTTGCATGACCATAGTAAGCCTAGTATTTTGGCATATTCATCGTTGTTTAAATGTGATAAGGCATCATTATTAGTTTCATTAACTATATCAGTTATTATGGAAGGATTGTTAGACCGCCATTTGCGTAAATGGAAATGAGCGCTCTCCAGCTCGCTGATGGCAGCTTTACATGTGTGTATAAGTGTTTGTTTGTCATCGTGACCAGTTACATAGTCATCAACATAGAAATCATGCAAGATTGTTTCGCTTACATGTTCTTCCTTACAATCTAAACCTATTTGTTTCAGTGTTCTGGTTGCCAACCAGGCAGCTGAGGCCAAGCCGTACGTGACAGTGTTCAATTTGTATTGTTTTATGGGTTGTGTAGGATCAGGCCGCCACAAGATTTGCTGCAAACTTCGCTGATCATCTCTTATATAAATCTGCCGGTACATTTTGGCTACATCGGAGGTTGCAACAAATTTGTGTTGTCTGAATCGTGTCAGGATGCTCAACAAATCATCTTGAACAACTGGCCCTATGTGTTGAATGTCATTATAGGACTTTCCTGAGCTGGTGACAGCTGACCCATCAAAAACAGATCTCAGCTTGGTTGTGAGGCTGGTGTCTCGCAGGACCCCATGATGGGGCAAAATATAGGAAAAGGTATCGTTTTGTGTATCTGTATTTTCTGACATGTGACCTAAGTTTTGGTATTCATCCATAAAATCAACATATTGTTTCTTGAATTTTTGATCTCGCTTAAATTTGCGTTCTAATGAAAGGAACCTGACCAACGCTTGTTCCTTAGAGTTGCCTAGCACCTCAGGGGACTCCTTTAATGGCACAGTTACGATAAACTTGCCATCGGGGTGACGCGTGGTAGTACTGCTAAAGATACGCTCGCATTCACTGTCAGATATAGATTTATTGTATGATTTTTCAATATTAGAGAAACCATCATTATCAAAAAAATAGTTTAGTTTTTTATCTAGCTCTGTGTTAGAGAAATGGCAGTGGACTGTATTTTGTCTCCTTTTGTTTGGGCTTGGTACCTGTATTGAACCTGAGACAAGCCACCCAAGTTTTGTTTCGACCAGGGTTGGTTGATTCTTGCCTAGGGATATTTGATTAGAAGATAGTACCTCCCAAAATAGGTCGGCGCCCAGCAGCATCTGCACCTCTGATGGTACGGAGAATGATGGGTCCGCGAGGTGGATGTGAGGGGGAATCTCTAATGCATTGCAATTGATTGGTTTAGTGGGGATCAGCTGGGTGATCTGAGGTACAACAAAGCAGTTAACATCGGTTGTATAACCACTGTTGTATAGCGAAGATATAGTGATATCACATCGTTTTGTGATCTTTGAAGATTGTTGGTTCAGCCCTTGAACTGAAATGGAGGTGGAATAGCTGGGTATCCCTAATTGCCTCTGTAAAGCTTCTGTCAGGAAGCTAGAAGTTGAACCATTGTCTAATAATGTACGTACTTTGTGTGTTTGGCCAGAATGATCTTGGACGTTGATTATAGCGGTGGATAGAAGGACTTGGCTATGGTGCGTTGAAGATAGTGTGACATTATCTTGTACAGGTTTAGATAGATCCTGCACGTTTGGTAAGACAACACAGTCACCTTTAGGAGAGGATGTGCTAGCCAGTGTGTCCATGTGCAATAAAGTATTGTGTCGGCTGGTACACAGCCGGCATGAACTGAGCCGACATCTTTGTTCATTGTGCCCTGCCCGAAGACAGTTAGTACAGAGATTCAGCTGATTTGTTTTTTTTATTCTTGACTCTATGGACATAGCCTTAAATTTAGGACATTGATAAATGGTATGAGAATTTATACATACAGGGCATTTAAATTGTTTTTGTTTAAATGTTTCATTGACAACAAACGTCTTTGGGCGGTTGTGTGTGATGTCACTGTGTCTTCGGGGAGCCTTAGCCTCCTCCATGGTCTCTAGGAGGTCAGCCCGGCCCTTAATAAATCGCGTGAAGTCGCAAAAGGTGGGAATACCTTCAATTTTATTTCGCTCGGTTTCCCAGTCCCGCATTGAAGTTGCATCAAGCTTAATGGTCATCATATGGATGATTAGAACATCCCAATGTTCAGTAGGCAAGTTTAATGTTTTTAAAGCTCTTAAATTTTTATTTACCCAATCAATCATGTTGCGCAAGCTCTTTGATGATTCTTGCGAAACTTGCTGAATATTAAATAAAGCTTGAATATGATTATTGATGAGAATGCGGTTATTGTTAAATCGATCACACAGTAGATCCCAAGCAACATCATAATTGTCTGCGGAAAATTCCAATGATTTAATAATTAAAGCCGCACTGTCCTTTAATGAGTTCCTTAGATAGTGGAACTTATGAATTTTAGGTATGGAAATGTTTTCATGTATGAGTGATTTGTAAGTGTCGTGAAACTCTAGCCAATCCTGATAACGACCAGAAAAGGTCGGGAGATGTATTGTGGGAAGTCTTATGTTTGGCTTACTTGAGAATGCACCATGCATGTCACCTGATCCGGTCACCGATCCATTGTCGTGCACCGCAGAGGCAGCTCCGACGGGCGCGGCATGGTTGCTGAGCAAATCCTGCGCGGCAGCCATGGCGCCGAAGTACCGAGTCTCGAACGCTGACCGCTCAGCATACTCCTCGTCTGGAATTTCCGTTAATGTCTCTATATCATTTTGTATTGAATCATAGTCGTTGTACAGTTCTGACATTTTTGCATGGCGCATGGTTAGCTCATGCAACTGGACGCTGTTGAGTGCATTGCTCGGTAGCAGAGTATTTAAGTAGTCTTTAAAAAGCGTCAGCTTTGATTTGAAGCTTGCCCTTGTTTTCTTTAGTGATTTTAAATTGTCCATTATTGATTTTAGCTAATAAAATGAATTTGCACTTGAAGAAATATATGAGAATTTATGTGCTAATGAATGTGAAATGAAATTATTGCAAATGAAGATATTCACAGCTCAAACACTGATTCAAAACGAAAACGAAACAAATCTAAAGCGACCCACAGTATACAGCTGAAAGAAATAAAGTGATTATGCACACACGAAAAAAAAAGAAAACTAAAGGAAATGTACTTAAATTTTCAACTGAAGGGTGATAAAGCAGGCAGAAGAACAGTCAAGCAAACGTGCGCAAGCCACGCCCGAAATCCCGTTACACGGGGACCGCGCGCAAGTCACGTAGGCACCCGGCCACGCGGCGCGGACTTTGACCCCACGCCAAGATCTGGAATATTCGCAGTTAAATTAGCAAAATATATTCAATATTGTACTGTATTGGCTCAAACAGAGGCAACACAGCCTTCTAGAACTCTGAAAAAAGAATAATTGTAGTTAAATTGACTAATTGCAAAGATCGATTATAATTTTCGTTATGGAAAAGGTAATATTGTAGACAAAATTGCAAATATGGCACGTAAAGGACTTGAGTGTAACCTTCAAATGGTAAATGTCGTTTATAGGAATATCACAGTAATTTTTATAGAAGGCAAAGTTGATTTTAATTGCTAGATTGAACGAACTCACACAAATACCACTGCAAACCCTTTTCCTGGTATGTTCTGCTCTCGTAGGCTCCGGTGATGGTTTGATGTTATCTTGATTTTCTTGATATCGTCAAAATGTCGACCACGTTTCTTCATTCGACCGCGCCCATGAAATCCTGTTCTCCTTTAGATAGTGGAGTCAAAGTCTTCATCCGGCTCGAACTTGTTGGCGCAGGTTCTTGAGAAAATGAAGTAGCCGACAACTGAGTTTTGGATTGTAGTTGATTTATTTTTCGGAGCGATTAAATTACAAAATACTGTTTGTAGAAAGGGTTTGTATGGACGCGCGACCGAATAGCGTACAGCGTGATGTCGGCGTCGTGGCAGATGGAGTAATGGCGGCGAGCCGCTGGCCCGCGGCGCCGTGTAGGTGACGCGCTTGTGTGTGTGAGCGCACACACGGATGGCGCGTTAACACGAGCTTCCTACAAAAGTCCACTTTGAAACGGGGCATTTATTCGTAATACGCACGCGCGGTGTTGTACCAATAAGAATTGCCAAAAATGTCAGCCGATTTTCTATTACCCAAAACAAATAAACGTGATAGGTAAATTTCAAAATGACTGGCTGTGTTTGGTATCCTAGCGCTGACGTTTTATGTGTCAAAATGGCGGCGACAACGACAACGCTTAGCGGGTGGATGGTTGCATGCAACAAAAAGTCATCTTCATACGCAAGACCGCCGTATTATTTAAGTTGAATTTAAGCTTTATTTTATTTTTAAATATCATAGGATAACCTTACGAAAATCTAACTAGTCGCTAATTAAGCTGTACCAGACTTATACTATGCATATTGGACGACCATGTACATAATTTATAGCTTGCTAAACACTGTTAGACATAGAGAACAGCAACCACTCGTAATCGAAACTTTTACAGTATATTCAGACAACGCTAACATTTAACATACGTACGTTAACTCATTTTTTACAAGCTTTTATTTAACTTGCCGTGTCAGTAAATTGTGTCTTTTTTTGTTTGTGTGGGTCAAATCTTAGAAGCTAAATTAGACCCACTTCTCGATTTCCGATTGAGCTAATATTTGACGTTAGTACGCTCGGCTGAACTCGATTCTCCATACACATGTAGTTTCGTTCTCATTTTAAACCCCTTGCTGAAATAACATGAAACGTTGTATATACAATGGGAGCCGCCATATCTATCGTAGTCGGAAATTAGTTTATGTTGCAAGAAATTGTAATAGAAAACAATACAGCGAGTTTTTGAGTTTTTTACGTCTTTTATGAAAACCTTAATAATTGCTGTATTTTTTCTTCTTTATACTTTCAAGCAACAGAAACCAATTTCCGACCTAGATATTCCGGATTCCATTGTGTATAGGTACAAAGTTTCATGTTTGTATGGAGGACCGAGCTTACTGCATATATGTAAATTCAGTGACAATGCAATATTATGATAATATTATTATCGAGCTGATCTGATGATGGAACCGGAAGTCATAGGAACTCTGTAATAAGTTAACACAATCATACCGAATTTGTGCTCTTTAAATCTACTCTTTGAGTAGTTGATAATAATATATAAATAATTGTATGTATAGCGTAGTTACACATATTATATTTATTTTTATTTCGGTTTTAGTTCTTGTTAAAAATATATTTATTTCTCGCTACCCTCATATAGTTATATAGTCTAATTAGAGTCAATAGTCTAGTTGTAATTGTACTAAATGTCCCCTAATATTTATTTATTGTGGAATTAGATTACCTTTTTCGAAAATTTTAATTTGTTGAGATACATGCTTTCAATTGCTTTCATACACAAATTAGTTATGTGCATGAAAGCATGTATCTCAACAAAATAAAATGTTTAATAGGTATCTTAGGTACCTTTTCATTCACCTCTTAACATTTTGATGATGTAGGTACGAGTAAAGTGGCATAACACCATCCCTATACAAAATCGGTTCCGACTAAAAAATTTAAACAAATATGTTTACCGCTTTGAAAAGAGATTCCATCTTTTTTATGTTTTCTAGAGTGATTAACGCACCACTTCACTGCACAAAAAGGTATATTTTTTTTATTTTTGAGATTTCAGTTAATACAACTGTTACGTTGCGCCGCCATGTTCAAACTAGACAGCCGTTGGACACAATTTTGACGCCCCGCCTTAGTGGACACAAATTTGATGGTATCATTTTGCGACGCTAGTTGTGCTTCTATGTTTTTTTCATTCGCTGCAAAATATGTATGTAACGTGACCCAAAGACGGGCATGTAACATAAATAAATACTAACTTTTGCAGAGTCAATCAGAAAATTAAAAAAAAAAATGCAGAAAATATCGTGAGCCATAGGTATTATACGAAAGGACTGTGTTGTAAGAATCTAAAATATACTATATATTTTTTTACAATTTTATGACAAATAGTTATGAATCTACGAAAATTGACCATCCCCTTAATCTCCCAAGTTACCAGAACATAGCTTAAATTTTGAAAAAAATGTAGAAAATATCCCTCTCATAACAGGAAAACCTATACAAAAAAAGGTCCTGCCTTTGTTAATTCGAAGTACAGGACAGTGGTTTTAAATGTGGAATAGTAGTCGGTACAGATCCCTTCATTGTGCGTCGTGTTGGTTATCGTCAGATAGCTCGTTTGAAAGTAATGTGGGTTTTCTTTGAACATTTTTGATTCAGGAATCCGTTACTAACGGCTAAATCAGTACTGGGTATGTGAAAAAAAATATTGTAGTAGTGTACAGTACATAATGAATTTGAAAGGAAAACTAGATATACCTAACAGCTAAGTAGACATTACTATAGTGGTCGGCGGTTAATCGTGACACCTTTCTTTTCCATAGATTTTATAACCTAAAATAGTCAGTTTGAGGTTTTTAACTGTATGGAAATGACAGGTGTCAGGATTGACTTCTTAACCGCCGCCGCCACCCACTATAGTTAAGGAATAATAGCCGATTTTACCTGTTAAAGCAAACTTTCGTACAAGTTCAATTCAGTTGCAATTCCCATCATTTATTGATAAAATTGTTTTTTTTTAAGTTGTTACTTGTTTCAAACACATATTAAATATAATTTTGTAAACTTTTAAGGATGATTCACAGTAGACCGTTCCGTGTCCGGGCCGGCCCGTTTTCTTCTAGAGAAATACGCCGGCCGTTACGTTTGCTGTCATAGAAAACGGGCCGGCCCGGGCACGGAACGGTCTACTGTGAATCATCCCTTAGTCCTCCTCGGGTGGGGATCGAAACAACCCTGACAATGCGCGTGGCCCAAGCCTGACACGCACTTGGACGGTTTTATTATTTACATTTCAACATTGTTACGATGTACGTACTTATATTGAAACTATGTAAATTGGGTAAAACGGTCGGGTCCGGTGTGGTCGGACTTTGCTTTTACAAAACATTTAAGATACATAAATACATTTTGGTTGAATTTATTATCTTATATTTTCCTTATTGACAAAAAACAACTGACACATGCCGATATAAAAACTTAAACAAAATAGGAATTTGTACATATACTCGTAAGTATTATGCCGTCTGTTTTAAAGCATAAGTAGATACATATAATTTTTACTGCGTACAGAAGCAACTTTAAACCTAACTAATTTTTTCTCACTTAAAAAATCCCTTAGACTGTTAGTCTAGAATTGCAAATGCGATGCCATTTTAGATCCCTAAACCTCCTTGAATGAGCACACACGGATCACTTCCAATCGATTCGCTCAGAACAATAGATTAGTTCAGCCAAACTGGATTGCTATTCACTATCAAGTCCAGGCAACTCGTCTAGACCCCTAGTTTTACTTGACCCAAAGCTATGGATACTTCCATAATTGTCCATGCGGAGGCGCTTGTATATCTGTAAGCTCAGCATGAACTGTCATTCGAGTCAGTACCCATTCTTTACTGTGTGCATACACTTAAATGAGGACTTTGACTGACGCGGAATGGGCGGAAGTGGGACGATACGAATGCAGCACTGTCCCGTTTCCGCGCACCAGAAACTTCACAAATGTAATAAATACTACTATACCTGTGAGTAAACCGACAATTGAGGAAATCTGTGTGACGCCAGTAATCGTACGAAAATTCCAACCAGACCCCTTGGCGGATGCGCCACGCCAAGACTAGTAGCCTAAGATCAGCTACAGCCATGTGTAATTGAACCCCAGAGTTGTAGTGGATTGCCTGAGTCGAATTGTTAAGCATTGTGAATTCAGGATCATTCAGTGACTAGGGTTCCTAAAAGCAATTTGCTTAAATTATTCGTTGCTCGATATTGTTTCCGTGCGACAATGTACCTTTACTAATTCCGATTATGAGTTAGTAGTAGGTTATGTTGAAGCGATGACTTAGAACTTGACATGTGCTATTCCATCGGATGACACTTGTTTTGAAATAGCATTCTATTGTTAGGAGTTGTTTGGAATTGAGAATTGGCAATAAAATTAACGACTATTTTATTGTCGTCATTTAAGAAACTCTAAAGCCATCTAAACTAGAGGGGTTTTTACGTAACGTTTTCGAGCGTGTATAAGGTAGATTTTCATTTTCCACACTAAACATGACAGATCTACCACCTAGCGTAAGTTTGAAATTATGCCTTTTAAAATCAGAATATCAGAACATGAAGTTAAGAATATGTCCCTTTTTGTCTGAATACCGCGGAAGGAATGCATGGCAAAGTATTCAAGACAAAGTTAAATTTAGTAAACGGTTACAAGATTATTGTTATTACAGTGTGAAGGGCTTTTAAATTTTAGATACTAATATTGGATTACTATTTACTTAATGGTTCAATTACTCCTAGACTAGACGTTTTTATGAATTTTGCAATTTGTTAATTAATTTTAGACTTAACATGTTAGTTATTTTTATTAATAGAATGGTACACTTCATTATTATGTTAGTGTTTTAATTTGAAACAATAATTTGCCTGTTGACTTTTAAATGTCGACTGAATACTCAACTGATTTTACAGTTATTTGAAGACCTTATTTGTAACGCTTTCCAGCACATAAATGTTTCTATTTCTGTCTGCTACGGAATGCTTACCGGACCTTAATCTCTCCTCGCCAATGTTAAAGAAGCTTTAGGCAAAGTATTGAACACTTCAGACCGTTGAATATTCCATGACTCGAGGGTCACGTCGGTTACTAATGTGATTCAGGGGATCAACGTGTCATCGCACCGTAAAATGCGAGATACACGTACGTGACACTCACGAGCTCCCAGATTGGATGTAACATCGTTGTGGATTATCTACGCAAACTCTGGCCTAAATACAAATTTAAAAAAAACTGGTATTTTTTTTATTTAGAGCAATAGGTCACTTAGTAAAGCGGAAACAATTAGTTCACGATGTCACTCTGGTTTTTCCATTCGATATACCATTTTATGACTGCGTTTTTATCGGTAACATATAACATTACATAATAATGTTAATGAACAATAACTTGGTTTTCTCGCTTTTTTGAAATAATAATCCGTATGAAAAGAAACAGTTTTGTACCTCTCTTTTAATTTATTTGAATGTTTACGTGGCTAGGACAGTATTTTGAGCTAATTTAACCCTAGCCGACAAGCAAGCCTAAATTTTGCCGATGGTCGAGATTTAAAGGTTTGATGTCCTCAGTGGAAATGCATCGAGATTGATCTGATCGCATTCACATGTGCTAGCTACCAATCAAGCGACTATGACGTCCAACCAGCCTTAGTCGCGAGATGGTCTGAGCCGCCTGAATGATTGCTTGACGCACAAGTAGCATGTACGTGAATGTAGCCTGAGGAGGCTTCCTGATTTCTCGGCGCGGTGGCCACCTTGCACCCGACCACAAACGAAATATCTGGTGGTTCAGTGACGTTACTGTGAGGATGGAATGACCTGTAGTTGTATGTAAAGTTATTTTTTTAATACAAACTTTATTTTCCTTATAAATTTTGTATCATTGGTTCTCTGGCATCGTTAACCGCAGTGCACAACCTCATTCATAAAGATAAATTGGCAGTGTACATTCTGGTTTATATATCAAAGTTTCCTAAAAACGGAAATGTCTAGATTTTTTACTATTTTTCTATAGTCTCTGAAACAATTATAAAGTTTATCTGTTATCTATATAAACGTTTATCTTTCTTTTTATATCTTGCCAGTTTAAGTGTTAAGGCGCGTCCACATTTATTAGAGGTATGGGCGGAAGCAGGGCGATTCGAATGCAGTTCTGCCACACGTCTACGCATGAAATTATTACTGCGGAACGTAATTATACTGACAGTCCCCTGTCAAGTGAGAAAATCTGTAAGGTCACGTCAAAGACAAAATACCATATGAGCGATCCCATCTCGCCAAGTCAACAGTATCATAGTTAACTTGCAAACTCCACAGATTTCAAGATACAGGCTCAGCCTAGTTTATGATCACCGGATATTGCCGGTTATTTATGTAATAATAACGCTAATTTTATTAAAACTATCCGTACAGTAAAATCTTAATAATATTCTAAATAACCTTATGAATATGTGCACTCTCCAATAATTTTATTGTGAAGTAAGGTATCCTTACAAATCCCCTTGTTGAGTGGGAGACGCCTAACAACATTATGTAATATAAGCATTATGACATTCTTTATGAAACTCCACAAACAAGAACAGTTTTCAAGCAACTTTCGAGAAGTTGTCGCGTCTTTACTGCCGTAAAAGATATTGCATGTTCAAAAATGTACATATTTAATATCTTGATGTATCTATTTTGTTTCAGGTATGGCCGGATTAAGAGATGTTTTAATGAGAAGGTAAAACTATAAAAAACCCAACTAAGACATAATAAAGTTGCATGTATGAGATATTCAGACTCATCAAACTTTTGTTGAAATTCGCGTCTGAAAAAAAAGTACCCGAAAAGTTATTAAGATTCAAATTGAAATATGATCCGAGCTCCGACCGCTTCGTAGAAAAAAAACAAATATTTAAGAATAAATACCGTTATTAAAAACTATGATAAGAATTAGAACAGTCAACAGCAAAATTAGATGATCATTTTAGTACCTCGTCTTTCTCACTGTTTTGATGCATCCCAAGTGTCGCAATATCGTGACTTTAGTGCGACAGAGTACTAAAATGTACATCAAAATTTGCTGTTGGCCGTACAGTGTTGTGTATCAGCAGCTGAAGATTACAGACTACTACTTTAAGACTTGCACTGACTAGCCGAACAACTAAACTAAGTCACAGCCGTTAAATTTTACTTACCTACTTTGGTAGCCTCTTAAGACCGAATGTACATTAACTAAATGATATTTAAATTTGAATCCCGTGGTGTAGGTAGTAGAGTTGAATTTCTTTTGTTTCAAAAATGACGGAATCTACGTGCTACGAGCGTAGCACTACGAATTTTTTAGCAGTGAAAGTGACGTACGGTGGTTCATTTTATGTCGGTAAACACTGAAAATTCTTGCCCCAGAGGAAGCAAAGCAATAGTTTTTTTGTTTTATGACATAAGGAGGCAAACGAGCAGACAAAGCGCCTGATGGTAAGCGATTAGCGCGATTTAGTGTTAACGAACCTCAAAACTGTTACAGCTTGTAGGGATGTTTAATACCGCCGGTGGCAAAGAACCATACGGCATGCCTAATAGCAAGCGGACTCCATAGCCTATGGACGCTTGCGGCTCCAGAACAGTCATAAGCGCGTTTTCCCTGTACCTATATTCGCAGTTTGAAAGATGCCTGGGGTCCGCTACCTAATCCTAAGATATTTTGTAGCCCAAAGTGGACACTAGACCTTATTGGGATTACGCATGTCACGTAAATGGGCAACATTACTGTTAGAAGTTCTCAAATCGCCCGAAGGCTATTTAACTATACAATGTATATTATTTTGAAAAGTTGACACCTCGACCAGTTTCTTACGCCGGTTCTTCTCGTGGCAGAGGTAAATTTTTCACGTTCAACGTTCATAGGTGCATGTAATATGCCTAATTTGAAGAATAAATTACTTTTACTTTACTTTTTTACTCGGCTTTGCGACTGCTGTCTATGACAGCAGCCGGGAACACCGGCTTAAAATGTCTCTTATGCAAGCCATGAGCTAGTAACTACTTAAAGCGTCTCCCACCCTAAACTGACCCCGACCAACGTAGCTTATCGTTCACGGTACGCGATACAAGGGGGCCGCTGGGTCACGTACGCTCTTCTTTATTACGTTTCTACCATACAATTTACAGTCAAGGGGATAAATATGTATGCATTTTTGTAACTTATTTAAATGGAATAACATACATACATGTATGGCTCCAGCAACAAAAATTGACAAACGAAACACAAAAACAAAAAAGTGAAATATACATCGTGCAATTTTAGTAGAAAAGTTTATCTCTTTCATCAATTAAAAGTTGAAAACTTTGCTATCTTATTGAATGCAAAGTTTTCAACTTTATATTAAGTTTTCACAAAATTTCAGATCAAATTGGTATATTAACTGAATGCCGTTCTCAATGAATCGTTCGTGGCCCAGACAAAGACAGTTGACTATCGATCCCTTTCCGCTTTACGTAGCCTTACCTAGCTCGCATGCCTCGGACAGCTGGCGGCTGACCTAGATTCTTTCACGGTTTTAGGGTATCACGAGTGGCTTCTCGAGTTTTATTATTATTATAAATGCCTAGAGACAATGGCATTATGTATGTATGTATGTAAATTTTTTACAAAGCGTTAAAGTACAAAGGCGAGCTTATCCCTATAAGGGATCTCATTAGGGGGCATTATTGGAAGAATATGTGCATTTTTTGGCATCTCAGTTACTTGAAGTTAGAAATGTTCGTCTAATTTCTGTTTATTTTGATTACAAAATGGAATACAACTTTTATTCAGGTCCTAAATGACGCTTTCTCCAAAATGTATACGAGTGCTATTGTGTGAAAGTTTTACAAATCAAAACATGAACATAAGGGAAGTGACGTTCGCAGGCTAAGATGCTTGCTTACCTTCACGCATGTTTATGCTTATTCGCTGTCGTCGTATTAAATAATAAAACGTAAAGGCGACTATGTACTGATAGGTCTGACCCATAAATAGTGGAATACCTACTACGGAACCAACATTAATAACGCGGCGTTATCTTGGACTTATACTTATCAACCCTATTTTGAGTCGTCCGTTTCAAGATTTCTAACAGACGTGATTGCCCAAACGTCTAGCAATTTGGACTCTTTTGACAGAAAATTGCTTTGGTGAATAAAGAATTGGATGGCTTCAAGGAGGTGATGGCTTCATGTCATTTCCAGGCATAAGATATTGCTTTGTCGATAGTCAATAGGCGACTTTGAAATGCCGCAACGGCCCTGAGAACAACATAACTTTGGTATTATTGCCTTTATATACTTATCATACTTTAATACTGTTACATACTCCGCGATTTTTTAAATTTCAGAAATAGGTACAGTCAAATACAAAAATTATGGGTGCATACAGCTTTCTAAAAAATATGTCACATAGCTCTTATATCGCTGATTAAGGTTGGTATTTATGAGAGGATTAAATCGATAAGTATTTTTTCCCTTGTCCTTTTATTTACTTTATTGAAAGGAATTTAATTTTTTTTTTATTTTTTTTTATTTTTTTTTTATTTTTTTTTTATTTTTTTTTTATTTTTTATTTTTTTATTTATTAAAATAATTCCGTTGCATTATAATCATTATTACAATGGAATTGCCTGCGGCCTGGATTCCAAGAATATTCTAAGTAATATTAAAGGTTTTAAAAAGCGGTCGCGTTCAAATTTATTTTTACAAAGACCTAAAATGTCTAAACTGTATTACCACTTTTATTTTTATTGTCGAAGAAAATGAGTAATCTTGCTTAATACACTTAAACAATGTTCTCAATTCAAAATTATATTTAAAGACAGTAAATTTTATCGTATTAATCCCTTGTAAAAGCTTCTAAGTACTTTATGAAACTTGAGTCTGCGATCGCAACATATGGGTTTGATGAAACGTATCCAGCTTTAAGGTACTTACATTCATTTTATAACGAGAACTCGAGAACTTAGTGTCGGTAAATTACGTGCGTACTCGTAAAGTCTATTCTCTCAACATGAGTAAGACTTAGGCAAATAGAATAGAATATACTAGAATATTAAAAGTTACAACTGTTAAAAGGTAAGGTACATATTAGCGAGCGGCGAGGCGATAGGAGACGAGGCGAGGAGAGAATTGAAATTTGTATGGCAAATTGTTAATCTTCTCCTAGCGTATCTTCGGTGGAATTAGTAACGATTGACGAGGATGTGCGAGACGTGAATTGAAATATTTTTTGGTGTAAAATCGAACCGTATTGCTGCCAATATAGAGTATAAATTAACTCTGCAAGAGAAACACGCTTCTCGCAATAAGTGTTTTGTCAGCTTTTCTATACTTTGTATCTTTTTTTAATTGTAGGTTTCAATCATCGCATCCAGCTCATAAAATCGTTGTCTGACATTCTGAAATTAATTTAAATACTTTCGTAATCTAGTTCGTCGTTTAGTCATATAAGCAAAGTGTGAAACTCGATATAATACTTATCGTGATATTTAATATGATATGGAACCCAGTAACGGGCAGTTGTTACAATATTTTCATCTGATTTTTCTTTCATTGTAATTTTTAATAATACTAATTCACGGGACATGATACAGCAATCACGTGTATATTGCAAGACGAACTTAACAACACTGTAGTTATACAACACAATACAACTATTCTTTATTGTTCAGCAAAAACAAAACAATTGAACTGTAATTATATAATTAAATAACCGTTGAACGAACGGTTGGCGGTCTTATCGCTAAAGAGCGATCTCTGCCAAACAACTTTTATATATATTAGTTATCTTCAATTCTTCACCGTACGAAGCCTACAATGTACGGCAACTAAGCGCGAGCTCGCGGTGACAATTAATGTCAATCGCTAAAAGCTACACACGATAAAATAAAAATCACTTTTCTGTAGCGGTTCAAAGAATACTCCTTCCTACAAAAACTCATAACTGTAGTGCTTACAGCCTCCGAGTATACAAGGTGGCCCATTCAAATCGGTCAGTATGGGAAAGTCTGAAACTATAAGACATACGAAGATTTGTTCTTAGGAACCATGTCACCGATTTTGATAAAAAGAAAAACTGCATTCATACATTTGAAAAAAAACACTGTACCCAGCTAGGGAATCGAACCCGGTTGTTTTGAAAAAATAAACTTACACTATTTCTATTCAGATATCGTTTGTGTAGGTCTTAAGCAGTAAATGTCTCTAAGAAACATAATGTCTAAAATGAATAAAATGCATTTTTTTCACATACTTTAATTTATCATAGTAGGTATTCAAAGTGACCACCGTTACAATATTCAACAAGTTCAGGCATGTAAAATTGTCTCTATGTTTGTTTGTACCTCTCTACTTGTAAAATCGGTGACATGGTTCCTAAGAACAAATCTTCGTATGTCTTATAGTTTTAGACTTTCCCATACTGACCGATTTGAATGGGCCACCCTGTATTGGCTGTGACATACGAACCGACGGTCGGACGGACAGACATGATCAAATTTTAAAGGTTCTGTTTACGCCATTTTGGCTACGGAATCCTAAAAAAAATCGGATTTCAGAAAATAGGTATTGATGAAAACCCTGGCGGCAATATTTGAATAGTTGGTATTAAAAAAAAACTGGAATCCGGGTATAGTGAAGTAATTTAACAGCCTACCCTTATCGCAAATATTTTTAAAATTTCTATACAGTTTGATAGGACTGTCAACCTTAAGGTGTCTCAAATTAAATTTCTTGACTGTCTGCACATTTGAGGTGAAAAGTGACCCATATTTTTCGTCGAGCTTAAAATTGTAAAATAAATATAAAACCCTATTTTGTATTATCCACCCTCAGACCAAAATAACCTTTAGGTTATTTATGTTTTGAGTCTTTAGTTTTTCCCAGTCCATCCATCTGAATCCACCGTACCTTATTATAATCGTACTTACCTTATTGTACTCAATGTATAACGAACACCCTCAACATTAACACTTTCACTGCCAAGGAACCGTTCGGCGAGGCCGTTTCGTAGATGGTGTGCGACACAGAACGAAAAACTACCGTTTACTACTAGTTACCCTCGTTAGCTACTAAAATGTTGGACTTGGATATGTCAGCATCAGATTATAATAAGTTATATTTTTAATTTGTTTGCTGCGGCCGGCATACGTAAAATTGGATATATAATTTAAAGTTACGCCACAAGAAAACATTTGATTACAAAACAAACCTCTGAAACTGTATGCACGTTAACAGATTCCATGGGACCCTAATTTGTTGTTCCCACAATTGAATAAACACTTTGAAAATAAAACTTTTGTTTTGCATTATCAAGATGAGCGAGTCTGAGTTACTTTGTCATTTTGTTGGATGAAAAATTTACCGCAACTTTTTTGGGAGAAAATTAATGTTACCCCGGATGTGTATGCGAACAATGTTTAGCATTCACCTGTTTGATAAAAAAATCTCGCTCGTAAGAAATAACATCACACAGCTGTTGATTAAAAAATACAATTTTAATTTTACATTTTAGTAGTATTTACAATTTCATAATAAAGTATATATACCTATATATAATGGCGACCCTTAATTTGTCCTCTTCTGTTCACGGATAAGGAAACCTTGGATAAATGTAATGACGTCTAAATATTTGGACGATACGAGTATGTAATAGCATATTGGGTACTTTGGTTAATGTTTAAGCGTCAATGTCAATGTGTCACCAGTGTTGGACAAAAAGTAATTTAATTACCAATTACAATCACATGGAAATATTCTAGCACTTTCAATCTATAATTTTTTGTATTTATTATGTTGTAGTTAATTGCTCTATTCAATTTCAAAATTATTTTATTAAAATTTTAGATTTTTCTTCAATCACACACATTTCCTAAAACAGCTTATAAACATAAATGAGCTTATTAAATTAATGACTTTTTATTTTGCTTTCAAAATAATATAAATGAGTATTTTTTAAGTTGTTTTTTTTTAATAAAATGATGGTTTGTGTATACATATACTTCCTTATAATCATTCCACGTACGAGTAAAGATGCTTCTCTTTGACAAAAGAAAAGTTAACATAAAGTAATCCAATAATTTAGTTACTTACATATTAATGGAATTTTGATTACAAATTACATTTATTTCAGTTGCAAGGTTGGAAGTAATTTCAATTAATCTAATTCAATAAGTAATTAAATTAATACAGTAATTAATTACACTCAACACTGATGTATATTAGGGCGCGATTAGAATTGGATTAAATGTTAGAGTTTTTCATCATACTTACGTTAAAATGTGTATGAATCGACAATTATTTTATTCCCAACTATTTGCGGTTATATTATTAACATTGTCATTTGTTGATCAGGGAGACTTTGCGCTTATGGCCGTCTTTCGAAGAATGACAGACATGAACCAAAAGCGATATCCGAGGGACATCCCTTTTTGTCATTAAGACAATTGGAATCGTTGCATTTGTGTTACCTGGGTTGTTATATAGATTCGACACAATAAACTGATGAAATCGTACGCATTATAAATATATATCTGACTAGCGTTTCTGATTGTAACATATAGGAGACCGGGATCAGTATTGACACCTATTTCGAAAATTTGACGTAGAACTTTACGAACGCGAACCGTAAGCGTCATGATTAAATAAATTAGGTTATATCACTGTCGCATATCGAAAGCTGTCCCAGGTCAATTCCTTATCTTCATAAACTGAGAAAACCATAATTCCATCCAACGTCAACGCCGAAATTGAGGATCTTGTGGCCGCACCCAAGTCAGCTCAGCCAAGTCGAAAGGATGGGGAAAGTACAGGGCCCCAAAGGGCTTATCTGAGCCATCCAGTAGGGAGGCGACCCGTCAGACTTCCCAGGTATCGGCGAAACGATGAATCAGACCTGCGTATTCTCCAAGCTGCGAACTGGCGGGAAATGTCACAAGATCCGGCTAAGGCTGGGTTGCACCAAACCGTCTGTAATTTTTGTTAAATTCTGACTGTATGGCAAGTTGCCACGTTTCTATGGAATGACAGCTGCTGGCGCCATATTTAACGTTGACCAGTCTGTTATCGTAAGCTTGTGAAACCCAGCCTAAGTGGCGGTGACTTGTATCGGAGGCCAAGAATCACTTAGGGTAATAATAAATCATGACTAGTTAGTTAACAGTTATAGTTCCCTATTATAGTAATTGGTTCAAAGTGTATTGAAACTCATGGGTGATGGCGATAATCTTTACTAAAATGAGATATAAACTTTACATCTATTCCAAGGTCAACTCTGAACTAGGTCACAAAATTAAATTTTCCTTTTCGACCCTCATCATTAAAAGTTACGGCACAGCGGCCATGTCTATAGCACAGAAAAAGTATTTGCAGAATGTTCGATTTAGTGTTGAAACGCCGAATATAGCAGGCACTAACAGAACCTAAATCGGCTTTGCTTATAGTGTTAAAAAAGTACCTATTTAATTTCATTCATTTCAAATATCATAGAAAAGTTTGCAGCTTGAAAATTCGATTTCATAAAATCCTCTTTAAACAGCTCTACTTCTAAGCTTTTTTAGCTTAGATATCTATAATTAATAATACTATTACGTCACGCTCATACTGAGATAATTTCTTATACGTGTAGATTGTGTATTTTCTTATTTTCTATTATACAACAATAGAAATACCTATTGTTTATTGCACACCTTAGAAAAAAGAATCAGTTACAAATAGCAACATTTAAGTAGGGTAGACATCAGACGGTCTTATCGCTAAATAGCGATCGCTTCTTTACCTTTAATAATAAGTGATTAGTTTTAGTATTTTATTTATTACACACAGTTGTTCGCACAGCGCTTCCCGTTCACTCCAGCGCAAACACTGTCCAATTTCAAGGTCATTAGCGTCTTAACCCCATGATAATTGTACAACTTGGGGTCGATTCTGTGACTTGAATTTTGTATGCCAATTTGATATCAAGGCGTTGCTCATTTCCCAACCAGACAAGCTAACGTGGTTAGAACGATCGTGCAAAACACATATAGACCCTTAAAGGGCTGTAATATGTTAGGTCTGTCCATAGTGACATTCCCCTGAAATTAAATATACTTTAGATATTAATTATCAACATTTGAAGTTTGTAGGCGGGATGGGGGTTCCCACAGGAGTTTCATTTAAAACAGCAGGTTAGGGTTTGCCTATGTGATGATTAACCACCAATGGGACATATTAATAGTACATTACTACAGAGGCCGGGACGAAAGGGGTTGCCGGCCGAAGACATATATACGGCCGAGCGAAGCGAGGCCGGATAGGTCTAAGGCTGGCAACCCCATATTTCCCGCCGAGGTATGTATAGTGCTTTTCTCAAACATGCAATGAAATAAACAACAAAAAAATCAATGTTTTATTTTTTAGTGGCAGAATGTCATGGTGCCTGTGCCACAATTCATGTGGAATGGAAATTAAAAAAGAGGACTTTGCCGGCCTAGGCCTGCAAGATTTGTATGAAATTCCATTAACTACCTCTTGTCCTAGCCGCACCTGAAACGTCATACTTCGCAGCCTATTATAAGGAACATAACATCAATATTTCATTGCATGTTTTAGAAAAATAAATTTGCCTGTCTACGCAATGCGTATTACGCACGAAACAAATGAATGATGATATAAACCAAAAAAACATATTTCACACGGCTAGAAGCGAAAGTTTCTGTAAAGTTCATAAAAAATAGAAATGAAGTATAATAAAAAAAAAAAAATATATTGAATTTCGACATGTTGTATTCATGTCACAGCATGCGACACAACTGTAGCGATAAATTATTCAAGCATATTTTCGGATTTATGTCCGAAATACTTGCTGGGTATAAAATATTTTACAGGCAGTAACTGTGTAATATAGAGTCTACTTTTGAAAATTATGTCGGTAATAATAAGATTCAAAACTCACAAAGTTGAATTTTACCTTGCTTGTCATATTTCATTGAATATTTTGTTTGATAAACGAATAGGCGAAGAGCCTAATTATTATCCACACAAAATTAAACTGTTAAAAGTTAGTTGTTACCTGTTAGTTAGTTGCCTAGAGCGCTCGTGGCCCAGCGGCGCCCGCGTACCGAGTGCGGTATGCGAGGTTAAGCAATGTGGGCTCAGGTCAGTTCTTGGATGGGTGACCACTTTGAGTGGTTACTAACTGAGCGCCTCGTGCTTTGGAAGGCACGTTAAGCCGTTGATCCCGGCTGCTGTCTACGACAGCAGTCGTTAAGCCAGGTTAGAGGCCTTCGGGCGGCTTGAGAACTTCTAACAGTCAAGTTGCACACTCACTTGACAAAGGGGGGTCGAAGTTGCACCACGTTCGTAGGGAGTACCCACTGTTACCCTACACGTGACCCCTGGGTGGTGCTAAAAGTGCAACATAAACTGGCAACCGTACTTGTCTTCTCGAAGATCTCACGGTTCGTAAATAAATGCCATACGATTAAATAAGTTAGTTGCCTGTGGATTTTTTTTAACCATGCAGCTTTACTTACCTATTTTGGAGATGATCGAAGATAATCTATGAACCACGATCTCGCATGCACCCTAAATAAGGAAATTGATTGACGACCTGTTTAGCCTAGTTGGTAGTGACTCTGCCTCCGAAGCTAGAGGTCCCGGGTTCGAATCCCGGACAGGGCATTTATTTGTGCATTTTTCACGGATATTTGTTCTTGGGTCTTGGATGTTTTCTATGTATTTAAGTATGTATTTATCTATATAAGTATGTATATCGTCGTCTAGTACCCATAGTACAAGCTTTGCTTAGTTTGGGACTGTGATGATGATCACAGTTGTCATTATTTCAAAATTTAATTGCAAAAATGATCTTCCATAATATGGAAATCCTCAATCATGTAGAAAATCACTTCATCGATTCCGATGAAATGTCGTTGACGTAGCAACCAATGCAGGTAAAATACACATTTTGAAGTGGAAATTCTGATGATGAACTGAAGGTCAGTATGGGTTCCCTTAGGAATCAAAGGAACTCCTCAAATATCATCGGCCCATTTATATTGACTTGGTTGGGTTAAGTAACCACCTAGTTTGCTATCGGAAAGCAGTACAGGTGGTGAAGTGGGAAGGATATTTAAATATCATGTGTGTGGCATAGCGAAATACAAAACTGGAGTCGGTTTTTTACAAATATTTTTTTTTGAAAGTGTTCTTTCTTAGTACTATGAAATCCCCGCGCTCGCCTGTAGTGGAATTTCACGTCTCGCATTATACGGGAGAAAAGTTGATAATTTATTTTAGAAATTCATTTCCACCATAATGGCAAGTAATTTCAGAACGATAATCATTCCAAAGGTTCATATTTCAATGTTATTTATTTGTTCATAATGAAATTTTATTATGTTAATTTTGCTGTACAGGAGTTACATAGTTAGAGTTTTATCTTACATATTTTAATTCACAACACTATTTTTTAGTCACAATGTGAACCAATGAGCGCCCCAAACGGTTAAGAACCATGTTTGTAATACCTTGTCCAAATACTAATAATTTATTTACAAAAACATGAGTATAAGTAAGCATAAAGCTGTCATAGATAATAATAAGTCCTTCATGTTTTGCTTTTCGGCGTACACATTTCGGCGTACAAGATCTGAAACATATTGCTTGTATGTATAATTACTTTCTCTCTTCAAGATTCATAAAGTAAATTGAAAATAATTGGAAATAGGAGCTTACGGAATGAGTGCTGATGCTCGAGCAAGATTTTATTTAACATACTCATAAAGAACAAAATGTTTCTTCAATCGATACCTATAAGGGAAATAAAACGTTCAATGACAACGTTGTTTAAAAATAAAACCAAGTTAACAAGAACAGGAGATAGTAATTGCCACTTTTAAATAGTATTCAATTCTGCATCTGAATCACATTTTGTAGCGAAAATAATACCGTCGTTAACTTGAGTCTCGAAAGAAAGCAAAAACACGAAACGAGCTTTTATCTCAAATCGCTTCCAACATTTTAATTGAAACAGGTCCGCCATCTTGTTGCATCTATTTCGCTGATTGTACTTTTAATTCTTGTTTTGAGGTATTTAAAAGTAATTTAAGAGTTGACAGCTAGTTACTTGATAAAGATATAGGTATGCTATAGGTACTCTGTTTCATATAGTTAATTTTACTACTTATTGAATTACTAGCAAAACATCTAATTAGGGGTGGTCGTTGGTTCAACGAACTAGTTGATAAAACGTTTTTCGTTCGGCAACGAACGAAACGTTTTGTTTAACAGAATCAACTAGTTGACGACTTTAACGTACAAACGTAATCGAAATGGAACGCTAAACTAAAGCCCTTAACGTTGTCCCCCTTACTCAATAAACCTATCAACTCAATGACTTTTTCTCTTCAGTTAAAGCAAAAAACTAGTTGACGAAATCAACTAGTTGACGTTTTCTAAGTTAACGTTTCTTTTCGTTAAAGCGAAAACCGTCAACGACCCACCACTACATCTAATACTATGTCGAAAAATTTTGAACCAAAGCCGTTATTGACAAAAAATTTGCAACTACTTCTAATCCGATATACGACCAGCGGGCCTACTGATGGCTCGCATTTTATCACGTATCGTCGTGATTTTGGACATTCGTCACATTCTGACAAGTATGCAAGTGCGAGAGCGACGGGCGTCTTATCCACGCTGGGGACCTGCATATGTCTCTACTCGTAGTTGTCATGTGTCGAATCCTCAAGTTAATAAAGGGTCGGCAACACGCTTGTGTTTCTTCTGAAATCGCTAGCGTCCATAGGCGACGGTGTCTGCTTACCATCAGGCAGGCCGTTAGCTTTTTTGCCACCGTCGTTGGAAAAAAAACTATCCATGAGTTGACCAGGGCTGATGTTGCTTAACGGGCGTCGCTGGGCCACAAGCGCTCTCTGGACGTTTGAAATTGCGAAATTAATTGATTTTAATGTTTATTCAAATTTGGCAATTTGGTTCGTGTGCTGGCAAAAGTACGTCGTATCTCAAGCGAGCAAGATGATAGTTTGAGAACTACAGCGCCTTAAGTAGGTAGTTGAATCTAAGTTAATCTAAGTTAAGTAGGTAGATTCAGTAGCAGAAGTAGCTAAGTGTACGAAGAGAGATAGGTATGTTCTATCTAGTTCTTATCTGATGCAGTCTTATTTTAAGTGAAAATTCCTCGCGGCGCGGCTACCGTTTTTTGATCATCTTGGTCCGAGGTTGTGTAGCAGTCTATTTATTTACTTTATTGAACAACATATTTTCTCAGAACTAGGAACGCTGTTTCCTATAAGTTGACCTATGTTTTAGGATAATCAGAGCTCCTCTCTTTTTATCAATTCGTTCAATGTTAATAAAACAATCATAAGAAAAGCGATAGTTTACAATAAAAAGTTGTGTCGGTTAATAGGCATGAGATTTTATAGCTTAGCTAGGCCATGCTTTTCGAACAGATTGTAGTCTGACAATGATAACGTTAAGTATGCATTGAAATAGTCTGGCAACACCGCTATAACCATCTGAAATGTAATATTTGGCTTGCCAAATTATTCCATGCAGACTTAGCGTGGACGGACTTTATAACGATTCGTGGCCCGAGTTGGCCGGATGTATTTTGACTTGGGGTGGTCAGTATGAGAAAAAGCGGTCACTTTGAGAAAAGCGAAATTTTATTGTGTTCATTCTTGTGTATGTACAAGGAAACTAGCGTGTATTCTATAATAGCGATATCAGTGAGTCACAGATTACCGAGAGCAGCTGATTTACTTACAGATAACCCTAACTGATAATACTTCTTGATCCGGCTTACATTCATCATCCTCCTTGTACAGTTGCATCCTGAAGGATGCCTGGGGTCCGCTACCTAATCCCAAGAATTGGCGTAGGCACTAGTTTTTACGGAGGCGACTGCCATCTGACCTTTCAACCCAAGGGGGAAGCTAGACCTTATTGTATTGGGATTAGGCTTGTCAAGTAAGTGGGTAACTCAACTGTTAGAAGTTCTCAAGCCGGTTGGAGGCCTCTAACTTGGCTTAACGACTGCTATCATAGACAGCAACCGGGGACAGCAAAGGCTTAACGTGCCTTTCGAAGCACGGGAGCGCTCTGTAACCACTCAAAGTGGGCACCCATCCAAGGACTGATCCTGCCCGACATTGCTTAACCTCGCACACCGCACGCAGTACGCGGGCGCCGCTGGCCCACGAACGCCCCGGATCTTGATCATTGATCGCGACATTGTTCAAAAATAAATAATATCTGGCTGAAGACAAGAAAAATGCATTATATTGCTTATCGACTATTGAGATGAGATTAAATCCCTACCGTATTTCCAAGTCATATACCAGCGCTATTTTTTTTGTGATAGACTGACCTGCGATGGGCCTGATGGAAAGCGATGACAACGTGTAAGATGTTGCTCGCTGGTTCAGTAATAGCCTATTCACTCTTGTCTTGAAAAAACTCAGATTGTATGTATCAGGAAATACAGACGGCGGCAGCAAATTCCAGTCCTTAGCTGTTCGCATTGGGAATGAAAAAATGTTCGTGGATGTTTTTATTTTCAAGTTACACTCAGTATACTCGAGTTAGTCGTCAGCATAATGACGTCAATCATACTTGATCCGCAGTTTACTGGCAAGCTTATATCTGCGAGTATTCCGATACGATCTGAAAGAACCTGAAGACGGTGGCCAGCCGTTGGTTATGTAACCTTTAGAATGAAAAATATATTTTAGATGATCCTTACGCACGCTCGAAAACATTACGTAATCCCTCAGGTTATTTACTTCTACTTGAAATAATTAAACATATCTTCCTCATCGGCTGTATACGGCCTACAAAAAAAAAATGCTAGCCTAGCCGCAGCTGCCTTCATGTGTCACAGCCTTTCTTTCTTTTAGTACAAACGGAGGCTTGGCTAAGTTGTCAGCTTAATGAAGACAATAAATTCTAGATCGGCCTTTTACTGGGGAACATTAATATCTGCGGATATCCGGAAAAGACCGTGACATGTACTCGAATAAAAAAAATATATATTATCCACTTTATCTATTGACTCTAATAAAGCTGGGATGCACCAAACCGCATGTAATGTCAATCCTGACCCCTGTCATTTCCATACAGTTTATAACCTAAAAGTCACTTTGAGGTTATGAACTGTATGGGAATGACAGGTGTCAGGATTGACTTTTTAACCGCCGACCACTATAGGTGGCCGTTTATAGTTAGGTCTGTAATCGTAAGTTGGTCGAACCCACCCTAAGACGCAACTAAATATTTTAAGTACCACAGCCGTTTTTCCCTTTGTACAAACGGAGGCTCAGTAAAGTCGTCAGCTTAATTAGGACAATAATTCTTGATCCGGCGTTTACTGGGGGACATTAATATCTGCGGATATCCGGGAGCGATCAGAAGCGACCTGACAGTGACCCGGTTATTTTTGTACGATGGTCCTCCTATAATATAATTTTATAGGTAAGTGTTTATTATACGATTAAACACCCGTATTATTTGTCACTTCGGGTATACAAAGAGAAGCAAAGCGTTTATAGCTCCATGTACAAGAAATAGTAACTGGCAAGATCGACTCACGTTTCCTAAGTATCCACTTCGGGATCTAACACTGACCAAACTCTGTCATGAAGCGACGACTCGGACTTATTGACTGGATAATGAATAGCCTGCAGGGTGTCCACTGCAAACCCAGAAAAAAATTCCTTGACTTTTCCCTGACTTTCCCTGACCCTTTCTTATTTATTTAATCTTTATTGCACAAAAGTAAAACTTATAGTACAAAAGGTGGACTTAATGCCATAAGGCATTCTCTACCAGTCAACCTTAAGGCAAAGCAGAAAAATTGTGGGCGGTGCAACTAAGATAATAAAAAAACAGTAGGTACTTATAAGACTGGAAGGATATATACAATACGATATGATATTATATAATATTATAAATAATAATATAATACAATATACAACCACTACTAAATAAATATATAAGTACATACATACACACATACACATACATATATATGGATGAAACTTACAAATCAGAAATATTATGATTTCTTGGTTCTGCCAGCAAAAAACTTGTACAAGTTTTTTTTAAAGCAAGCCTATTAGGAGATCGTCTAATGTTACGGGGAGACTGTTCCAGAAGCGGGCCACCTGAACGGAAAAGGAATTGGACATGAAACCAGTGCGGTGAGGCGGAATAGAGAGGGAAAGATTGCCAGAAGAGCGAAGTTGACGGACTCGAGTGACACCATAAAAGTGAAAAAGTGTTTTAAGGTATTCGGGAGATTGAGGATCATTTAAGATGGAGAAAAGAGTGCAGAGCAGACGTATTTTACGACGTAGGCGGATTGGAAACCAGCCTAATAGAGAGCGGAAGGAAGAGACATGATCGTATTTTCGAAGACAGAAGATGAAGCGAATACAGTTGTTGAGAAGACGATCTAACTTGTCAAGAAGCTCTTCATTTAGGTCAGGATAACACGCGTCGCCGTAATCAATTATGGGTAATATCAATGTCTGTACCAATAGAATCTTCGTTTTGATGGGCAAGAACCGTTTCAGTCTATTGAGACCATGAAGTGACCCCACCACCTTCCGACTGACCTCAGAAATTTGAGTCCTCCAACTCAGAGTATTGTCCAGATAGATACCTAAGTCTTTGACATTCTGACTGTAAGGGATAGGACTGCCATTGAACTTGACCGGAGCAATATCATTAAGGTTGAGTTTCGCATGCTGGAGACGGCTACCAATGACAATAGCTTGGCACTTGGATGGATTAACAAATAAACCGAACCTTTCTGACCATCGCTGAATGTGTAAGAGATCCTGATTCACCCTGTTAATGGTTGCATTAAGGTCACGTTGCACTGATCATAAAGTTGTAAGTCATCGGCGTACAGATGGTAAGAACAGCGAAGCTCCGGAGTTATGAAGTTGATGAAAATGGAAAATAAGAGTGGGGAGAGAATGCCCCCTTGAGGCACGCCAGCAGCAAGGTCACACCAGTCGGACGATGCTCGGTCAACACGGACCGCTTGCTGACGACCTCGAAGGTAAGAAGAAAACCAGCTGAGAGCAACAGGCGCCACATTCAGATGCTCAAGAAGGGCAAGAAGGATATCATGGTCGACAGTATTGAATGCGTTAGAAAAATCAATGAGAATAAGAACTGTGACTAGTTGACTCTCCATGCCACGTCTGATATCTTCGGTCACCTTTAGCAGTGCAGTGCAGGTGCTATGTCCAGGTCGAAAACCTGACTGATAGGGGCTCAAAAGCTTATGGGAGAAAATAAAATGAGATAGCTGCTTGTGAGCCACCGCTTCAGCAACCTTAGACAAAAAGGGGAGTATTGAGATGGGTCGGAAATTATTTAGTGATGTGGGATTGCTGGTTTTTGGTAAGGGTATAACAAAAGCTTTACGCCAAAGGGAAGGGAATTCACCATAGGAGAGCGAGGCGTTAATGATATCAGTCAGTACAGGCAGCACGCAGTCCAGGACCGATACTATCATATATCGACCGATATCATCGCAGCCGATGGCTTTGGATTTAATGGCTTTGGCTATAGTTTTAACATCCGCTAGAGAAGTGGGAGAGAATGAGAAAGGGTCAGAGACAGACAGGGGAAGGGAGGAAATCTCTTTAAGAGTCTTGGTTTTAACATTATTGTCGACGCAAAGGGCAGAGGAGAAATGAGTGTTCAGGTCTTGAAGAGAAAAGGAAGTGCTATCAAATGTGTTAGAGGGCTTCCCTAGGCCAATTGATTTGAGAAACTTCCAGACGTCAGCCATGGAAGAAGAAGACACATTTTGATGGATAAATCGTCGCTTCGCTGTACGTACCATCTGATTACAACAGTTGCGGGCCTTCTTGAAAAGTCTCCAATTGTCCTCACTGCGGTCACGTTTGAAAACTTTGAACGCACGATCCCTCCTTCGCATGGCCATGCGGACGCCCTCAGTGATCCAGGGTGCGGGTGGCCGCTTGACTCTGACTCTGTGTACGGGAGCATGTTTGTCAAAAACCTTCAAGATAGCTGCGTTAAAGAGGGACACTTTGGTTTCAGTGGTTGCAGCTGAGAGCACAGGAGACCAATCAGTGGCCGCAGCGTCGCGGAGCAATGCATGCGGATCAACCTTGGCAAAACTACGCATTTGAATTACAGCTGGTTTATATTTGGAGGGTTTAATTTTATAAGAGGCGTAAACCAGGTCATGATGAGAAAACCCGGGAGCTGGGAACTGACCATGTTTTATGATACTACTAGGGGAAGAAGTAAGAATGACATCCAGCCATGTGTCAGAGGTAGCGGTGTGATGAGTGGGGTCCAGTTGAAGAATTTCTTCAATTTTCGCTGACCAAAAAGAGTCATATTTAAATCCGTTTTTCCACTTTGCACGCAATTTTATAGTCATTTTTTTAAAGTTTTCTCTAAAGGTTTTTGATGACTCGTTAAACCTGAAATTTAAAAAAAAAGTACGTTCTCGAGTCTACAATTTTTATTTTTTATGACAATGTGCAATGTTGTACGTCTCTATCAAATTTACTTGCAAGTAACATCTAGTTTTTTTTCTAATTGACCCGCAAAGATTTTTCAAGATGTACAAATTCAGTTGATGGTCACCTTTGAATGGCTATAAAAGAAACTAAATAAGTGTTTGGTCAAAAATGACATCTTTGGTACAAGCTTCTATTGCCGATTGTACTTTTTTCCACAATTATAAACTACTTGTTGAGTCGGTTCGAATGAGCCCAAACACGATGGGTTTATCTTGTGTAGTTTAGTAATTGCTATGACCACCTTCTGTCTCCATCAGCAGATCAGCTCTATGTTATAATAATATTGCATTGTCATCCGATTTATAGATGCATGCAAAATTTCAACTCAATCAGAAACCAGGAAGTGTCAATGGAATCAAATTTAACTTGCAAGATTTGATTACAGACAGACAACGCGGGACAGGTGAAACTAAATTAAAGCTTGTAAAAAGATCATATTCTTAAAAAGTGCTCTGGTCTATCCTCTTTCTAATGATGTGCAATAATGTTAAAAAACCTGTCACAAACTTCATGATTTTGCCAACTTTGTGACGAATTAGGCTAATAATCGATATGCAACTTGGCTCAAATTCGGTAAGCAGGTTTGCAGTAGGTACGTCAAATTTGTAAGTAACAATCGAATTTCAATCATTAAATCACATAAACTGTGTTGTTCGAGTATGAGAAGAGAAAGAGATCTCTGTTGTGAGAGGAGTCGAATATTTAGAAATCTGCTATGGGAAGCGGAAAGCGGGAGAGCGATTTAGTCAGTCAGGCTGTGAGAGAGGGGTTAGGGCGATATGAGGGTGTTACACGAACTTCGTTCATTTTCGGGCGTTGTATATCTTGCTTGTGTGTCCGCGTGGACTTTCCGCCCTCGGGCTCGCTTGGAGTGCGCGCTCTTATGAGACGTTTCGGGTCTTCGGCCTTTAACCTCGCGTACCTCGCCGCTCATCTAAGAGCCTTCGGCTTTAAATGGTTCGCGGCTGATGAGCGGCGAAGCAGGCGAGGTTAAAAGGCCGAGCTTGGCGTAGGCTGAAAGGCCCGAAGCGTCCTATAAGAGAGCACTCTCGATGCGAGCCCGAGGGCGGAAAGTCCACGCACACACAAGCAAGAGATACAACGCCCGAAAACGAACGAAGTTCGTGTAACACCCTCTCTGTCGCTAGAAGTTGACAGAGAGGGAGATACATGAACTTTGTTCGTTTTTTTTCGCGAATATTAGCCTAATTAGTCACAAAGATAACAAATTAATGAAGTTTGTGAAAGGTTTTTTGCCAATATTGCACATCATAAAAAAGAGGATAGACCGAGGCACTTTTAAAAAAAATTAAGAACTTGTTCTTTTTTTTATTGCATTTCAAAGTTGACCCGCGACTGAATTTTTCCTCTTGAAAAATCTTTGTAGGTCATTAACAAAAAACTAGAATTTACTTGCAAGTAATTTTCATTTTGATAGAGCCGTACATCATTACACATTTAAATAAAAATAAAAATTGCAGACTCGACCGCTAACCTTTTATTAAATTAAGGTTTAACGAGTTAACCTTTAAGATTATTTTCAACATAAAAGATATTACTTAAAAAATTGCGTGTGCTCAAGAAGTTTTTTGGGGGCCTTAGGAGATGGCAAATGATCCCACCTATCCGCCAATTTAATTTGGCAAACGATGGAACAAACACCCTGTTTAGTGTACTGGGATGAAATCTAAATGACGACTCTTACCGTACCCGCTTTATTTTAAAAAGATTGTAGTAATTTTGGGGGAACGAAATGGGAATTATTTACTATATAAGCGTTTAAATGATAGCAGTTAAAAAATGAAGCGGGAGGACGAGACGAGCTATAGGACGTATCCTATATAGCGATTGCAAATCCGTAAACTTTTTAGAAATCCGGATTATCGGACTATTTTTCAGAAAAATTCCGGATTCCGGATAAATTCGGATTTTGGCCCTTGACCTTGAAAATCGGGAAAAGCGCCATAAAATTGAATATTTTGGTGTCAGTTAAGTATAGAAGAGTGGCACGACTCCTGAATCGTCATTTAAGGCGCATACCACTCTTACGATGATAAACAATAGGTTGAAAGAATTAAATAGAAGTATTTCAACTCTTTATTGCTTCCATATTTTGTCAACTAAGATTATTGTTATAATGTCCTCTTATTATGACCATAACGAACTACAGTCAGTCTTCTCTGATAAAATAGGGTTTTAATGTCATGTTCTTTTAATCAAAACAAACATTTGAATTCGAATAACAAAATAAGTATTTTAACTCTAACACATAAGTAAAATCAGTCTTTTCTGGTAAAACTAGCGAACATTTGAATTCGACTAACAAACTAAGTATTTCAACCCTTTATCACATAAATAAAATCAGTCTTTTCTAATAAAATAAGAGTATTCTTCCTTTATATCACATAACGAACTTAAGTCAGTCTTCTCTGATAAAATAATTGAAATTGAATAACGAAATGTGTTTTAACACTTTATTATAAACCTAAATCAGTCTTCTCTTCTGTGATAAATTAAAACTTCTTATAATTTTCTTCTTATAATCACAACTATTAACGATCATTTATATTCGAATCACGAAAAAAATATTTCAACTCTCAACAAAATTACATAACAATAGACTTCAGTGTTCTCTGATCTCTGATAAAAGAAAGTATTTATGTTCCTCTTGTTATGATATTCGCCACTGCTCTTTTTATTATTACTTGCTTACTTTCGTTTCGTACCGCGATTCGTGCGATCCGTTCAGAATTAGAGAATATCGACTCGCCCATTTACAATGTTTACAAACTATATTAAATGAGGCGGGTATTATGAAAATATGCCTTAATAGCTTATTTGCATTAGTCAGGATTGCTGCAGGAACAAGTAATTTAAATTTTAATTTCATAACAAAAAAATCCGAAAGTCCTGATTTTTTATTAATAAAATCCGGATTTGAATCCGCTCGTAAAATGGCATCGAAATCCGGATTTTCGGACTTCGAATTATCCGGATTGCAATCACTAAATCCTATAGCTTCTCCTCCTCCTCGCTCCTATTTTCTGGGTCGTAACCCAGAAAATTATGTTTCAACAGACAAAACTTTAAAAATGTACCTCAAAAATTTTTTTAACCTCAATTGTAAAACAACTTCATTTCAATTCACGATACTGGTATGGTTACTCAACAGAACTATAGAAGTTGTCATGCATGACATTGAAATTTCTACTCTACCCTTCAGGAGTTTTATACTTTCTTCTTATACCAATATTTTTCCCTGACCTCTCCAAAACTTCCCTGACTTTCCCTGACTTACCATGACCGCCATGAGCTTCCCTGACTTTTCCCTGACTTTCCCTGACTTTCCAGAAAGTGGACACCCTACGACGGACACGAGTATAACCTTACTATAAAATGGCTGCCATTTTATAGTAAGGTTATACTCGTCATCATTATCCTCGCGTTATCCCAGTAAAGTTGCATCCTGATGGATGCCCGGAGTCCGCTACTACGATACTAAACTACACACTAGTTTTTAAGGAAGCGATTGTCATCTGAACTCCAAACCCAAGCCGGAAACTAGATTTATTGGGATTAAAACTTGTTAAATGAGTTTGCAACTCGTTCTCAAGCAGCCCGAAGACTTGTTGTCATAGTCAGCAGTCGGTAGGCTAAGACGATAGACGGAGCATTACGATTACGAACGACCTATCACAATTTGTTAACCATGCCTTATAAGGAAGTTGACGCTCACGTACACATGTACATTTGTACAAATCAAATCATAACTCTTTAGTACGTGTCGCATAGATGTCAAGATCACATGTCAAACTCACGAGCGATATTGGACTGTTAAGTTAAAGGAGAATCTTTGTCTCCTTGTGCGTGTTCTATCGCTTGTATAATGGGTTGTGCTGCGAAGTAGGTACTGTTCGACATGATGCCTATGATTGCTTTCTACCATCGCACAGCTCGCCGCCGGCAGGGCATTCATCCTCACACTTTAGAACCGAGGTTTTTCCGAGAGATAACATTATGGGGTACTTCAAGTACTGTACAATTTTTAAAGGGTCTGCAACGCACATACGACTCTCTTGGAGTTGCAGGCGTCCATAGCTTGCGGTGGCTGCTTGCCATCAGGTTTTGCTTACCATCGTACTCTTGTTTGCCACAGACGTGGCATTAAAATAAAAAGTTTCGAGTTCCCTGCATGGTTTAGTCTGCATACAAGTATGTGTGCGTGAGCGTGTGCTTACTTGGCATGGTTTTAAAAACCGGCTTCGCTAAAATGTTCGTAATGTTCCGTCTATCTTTTTCTTGGTCGAAGGCTTGAGAATCATTCATTATTATACAAGATTTTTTATTTATTGACGTAAACGATAAAGCGAGAGCGACAATTTTAAATGGACTGTATATTATGAAAGTTTCCCGCGAACTTCTCGTGACTTTATGCGATCTTTATGTTATTTACCACAGTTGTTATCTAGAGATCTTCCATGCCAAGCTAAGCAGCTGGAGGAGGCAGTTCCTCAGGCTAGCCCAGTGCTACATCTAGATTAAGTAGGTAGTAAGATGAACTCGAGCCAACTCGTAATCTTGAATTTTTCTTGGGCAAAATAAGTAGGTGGTCCACTGCCTTGACCGGCGTAGTCCCGATCGCGACAAAAGTAGGGATACTATTGAATTGTGTTTGGTTACTATTGAATTGTGCGGTGGAGATACTGTAATTACCAATCCGCACGCCAAGCGTGGCAATTATGAGATTATGACATTTACTTCCCATGAAATTGGGGGAGGCCTATGTGCAGTAGACGTCCTGCGGCAGCTGATATAGTGCTGGTGGTGAAGGTGTTTGTTTCTGTGTATATTTCCTGTTTCCGTAAATCAAGCTACATAGAAAATAAGCAAAAACTACTGAACTATTGCATACTGAAAATCCAATTTAATCTAAAAGCCTCGAACTTTCTCTGTGAATTTAAATTTCCTGACTTATGTTATTATTGTTACGTATAATTTGTCAGGTCTTGTATTCTTTTTTTGCTGTCGTACAATAGCTAGTATACATATGTCAGTATACCTACTTTTACACTTCAATGTTCCAAAACGCACATCTTTCTATAATAAAACCCATACAAATTTTTTATATTAAAAATTTCTTTTTATTTGAATAAAAATATTTACATTTGGCTGTTTATCCTTGTTCACCGTCTTTTTGTAAACTACGTTTGCGTTACTTAAAACGTCGTCTTAGAATAATTCCAGACTTAAAAGAAAGGATGAAACAGGATTATCCCCTATTCAGTGGAAATGATACTGGGCGCTTTTGTCGACCTATTTAATTAAAGATCGGAAAAATAAACATGTAATTATTACGCTTTTCGTTAAGCAGAAAATGCTTCGTTAGAAACACCGTCTAATTAGCGAGTTCAGCTGCTAATTCAATTTGTTATTTCCTTGTTTTTTTAATTCACCCCTTTTTACCCGCTTTTTTGTGTTGCTTACATTAATTAAAATATTTACAATGAAAAGGAGATATTTCTTATAATACTTATTCTATGGTAAACCCTTGCATGAAATATCAAGAAAATGTAACTCACAGAGAAAATCATAACGGGTAAAATGCACCCTGGAGGGTGTCACAAAGTTATTTAGCTGAGTGCGTCCGTTGTCCATTGTGATGTGAAAAAGTTTCTGGAATTTAATTTGTCCACTGTACTCTAGAGAACCACCAGTGGACACAATTATTTACAGAAATTTCAGATATAAAAACCATTAGAAAGAAACTAAATTTATTATTTGACTAAAATCATTCATATTTCTGATTATGTTCAAACTTATCATTAGGCACAAATTCAGTACCTACTTCTCGTACTGGTTAAATTAATGGTATAATTCGATAATTGATTCGCCAACAATGCGGGCACATTATTACACATTTCGGGTTTTAATTATCATGCAATAATGCATAAATTAGTATTGCCAAACACAATTACCAGCAACCAACTGTTTTAACCACTCATACGAGAATAAAAACCGATAAATATTTGTAATATTTGTGGGAAAAAAAATATTTGTGGGACTCCTTCTCTGTCGCACTAGTATATTCTAGCAATAGACATGGGAGATACACCACTGAACATCATTTTCGGTTCGCATTACAGGCTCTCTTTGTCCTTCCTTAGTTGCTTGCTCGGTGATCGCAAATATTATTGTTCAAATAATGAAACCTCAATTAATTCAAGATAATAAGATTAAAACGTGGTACTGGTTACTAGTGCAGCTGTAATCATAGGCCAGTCATATCGAACATAAAAATCGCAAAATAACGGCTAGTTCTGATTTATTAATTAATATGTTGTTTTAGGACCACTACCAGTAGTGTATTTTCAATTTTCATGTTTGCGTTGAAGTTTGTATAAAACGCAAATCTTTTTTAAAGTGATACATTATAAATTTCTTTTAAGAAGTCTCTGTTCAAACACAACAAAACTAATTTCAGCGTTTTTATTTAAAAATCTCCTAAAGGTGTTTAAAACTGGTTTAAAAAGTTTTTAGGGGGACAATTATTTTTTAAAGTGGGATACTTAAAACTTCGTTAACAGACTGTTTGCTAAAACACAACAAAATATCGCAATGCGTTTTTTGGAAATTCATCCCGTAAAAGAGGTACAAAGGTATCCTCCTGAGTCCTGTGTATCAAAATTTGCCCGAATAAATTATACTCTGTCAAACTGACAAAAAGTCAAAACTTAATTGGAACCTTTGTCCTATGTGAAGAATAAGTAATTTATTGACTTAGAATTACATAGTTCTATACAAACGTGTGTGTATACTTCAAGAGCGAAAGTTTGTATAGAGATAGAGGTACGATACTACAACGTGGATGAAGTCTCAGGCACAAGGTACAATTAAAATAGAAAATATGTTATTCCAAAATAATTCAAAATATTATCTTATTAAACCAGCGTTTTGATTATGTTAATCTTGATCCCACGACCAATACGACCATGTGCAGGGATTCGTAGGTAGATAGAAAGATAGAGAGAGAAATAGAAAGAGAGAGAGAGACAGAGAGAATATCAGAATACATTATAGAAACTCGCGTTATTATTATCTGTAGGCATTAGTGAAATGTAGTTACGTTTAGTTTTATAGATATAAATAAAAATAGGTACTAACTCACTATACAACAAAGTCACAACACTAAACCTTTGCTTTCAAAGCGCATCCCACGTTTATTTTGCAAAACAAAAGACAAACTAGAAAATACGTTTCCAATATCTTGCCGAGATAAAAGCGAATAGGTACGATAAAGTAGAGTAACCACACGGCGCTAGAGCCCGACAATGCTGTGATTGTGATAACGGCCATTTTACATTGACAACGGAATGTTACATAGTCGCACAAGTGGTAAAAGGTTTAGTACGGAGTTAGAATGCTAATTTTAATCCATCAGATTTAATCTTAGTCTCTGAGTACACTGTAGAAGCAATTTGAAAAAGAATAAAAGTTGCCAAGTTGCACTATTGAGTAGCAGAAAACATAACAAATGGTTTAATCAACTGAAGAACATTATGCTTGACTAGAGCTGTGATCTAACGTGATTTGTAAGACCTTGATTTCTAGTTAGATCTTACTTCTATTATTAGCTAAATTATTTACTAGCTGAGCATTTTTTTTCACATTTATGTTTTTGATGGTATACAATTTAAACTTAACGGGTGATCTTACCTTATTTGGGGTGAATGTTACCGTTTTGTTAAAACTACTTACTCGAATGAGTGGTGTTTAATTCTAAGTGTGTGTTAGTCTGTGGCATTTTAGCTTCAAAACGGATGATATGATTTGAGTGCGGTTTTTTTAATCGAAAGTTTTAGTTCTGGAGACGGTTTTGAGCTATGTTTGGTGGATATAAAAGCAGTTGTCTCTAAAATGTTCCACTCTCATGGTAAACTAGGGACAGGATGTCACTAGTTAACTATGAGAGAGGAGAGAGAAGGAGCATTGAAGCTACGAATTGCAAATTTTGACGATCTCATGATGGCTATTGTTGCTTTTTTAGTTTTTAATATAAATATCTTACGTTTTTAATCAGATAATGCATATAAAAAAATACGTTTTCGTGTACCCGTCCATTTTTAGGGTTCCGTACCCAAAGGGTAAAAACGGGACCCTACTACTAAGGCTTCTCTGTCCGTCCGTCTGTCACCAGTTGAAATTTTCACAGATTGTGTATTTCTGTTGCCGCTATAACAAAAAATACTTAAAACAAAATAATAATAATAATTAAGGGCTCCCATACAAAAAACGTGGTATTTTAGCCCTTTTTCATGGCTAGCACTCGCCGAGATAGATCTCAAGAACCGTAATAGCTAGATAGTTGAAATTTGCACAGATTATGTATTTCTGTTGCCGCTATAACAACAAACATTAAAAACCTGCCAAGTGCGAATCGGACTCTTTTTATAGATCATGCGGTACGGAACCCTTCGTGCGCGAGTCCGACTCGCACTTGGCCGGTTTTTTTTTTAAACAATAACTCTCATTACCAAAGTCTACCCAATATATCTATCACACTTTCTAAAAGGAAACCGATATAAAGAGGTAATTCCCGTAAGATTGGCAAAATCCAATTGCGGAATACGAGTAGAAGTACTTTTAAAATGGAATTCCGGATGATATATGTGGGGTGGTAATAGCTGAATTCTGATCGAAGATGGCAGCACTTTCCAATAACCGTCAGTACCAGTATATTATGATCTGCTTATTGTGAAAGAGAATATAACGCTTCCTGTATCTTGAAATATTAACCTAACTTGACTTTATACTAAAATATTAGCAGAAAAATTTAGTTAAAGCCTTTATAGCTCAAGTTATTTTTATCAAAAGGAAATGAGAGTTTTTTTCGGAGGAGACGAGCGATGTTTGAGACATAATATATTTTTATTGCAGCTTGGTATAAATTAACGTTTTCAAAGAACCTTAATACGATATTTTTACTTTCTATTAAAAGTCATTTAAGTTATTAAAATGGCGTACAAACAAAATTCACTTAAGGGAATGAAAAAATTGACCATTTTTAAAATTGGAACACAAAGGAGAGTACAATCAAAAGGCTAGGCGTTCGATTTGCGACGGTTTTACGAGTAGGTAGTAGAAAGTTACTTACTTACTCCGCTGGCTCAACGACCTGGCGGGCTATGATGGTTGACATTTTATCACTTATCGTCGTGGATAAGACATCCGTCACGTTCTGACAAGTATGCGAGTGCGAGAGTGACAGGCGTCTTATCCACGACGATAAGTGATCAAATGACAAGCATCATACGCCCGCGGAAGGCCTCCAAATACGAGTTGACGCTAACGCATTTTGTGCGAATTGTGCGATCTCCAACTAGTTTTCTGCGCTTAGTTTCTCCACTTCGTCCTTCCATCGGTGTTTAGGCCGACCACCTGATCGCTAGCCACTAGGCCGTCCCGCGTAAGCTCTCTTCACTGCTCTCTCACAAAGCTAGCTTTATTTATTTTAATTCCTTAATTAAAAGTATAGATTATTTTACTTCTAATTAGTCACACGTTGGACAAGGACTTTAATTATTGAGCAGTGACAAAGTGTGTGACTATTACCTGATATATAATTATATACAACAACGTGGACCACACGTGGATAGCAAATTTTATTTTAAACGTATGGCATTTATTTACGAACCGTGAGATCTTCGAGAAGACAAGTACGGTTGCCAGTTCTTGTTGCACTTTTAGCACCACCCAGGGGTCACGTGTAGGGTAACGGTGGGTACTCCCTACGGACGTGGTGCAACTTCGACCCCCCTTTGTCAAGTGAGTGGGCAACTTGACTGTTAGAAGTTTTCAAGCCCGAAGGCCTCTAACTTGGCTAAACCACTGCTGTCGTAAACAGCAACCGGGATCAACGGCTTAACGTGCCTTCCAAATCACGGGAGCGCTCAGTTAGTAACCACTCAAAGCGGTCACCCATCCAAGAACTGACCTGCGCCCACATTGCTTAACCTCGCACACCGCACGCGGTACGCGGGCGCCGCTGGGCCACGAACGCTCCCGCGATAGCAAAAAATTTGATCTATTTTATAACTGATTTGTATGTAACATATCAGTTATAAAATATTTGATCATTTCACAAAAGTATTTTTTATGGAAAATGTCACCTTACGAAAGCTTGAAAACTAAGTTTATTACGCATTCTGGTATGTTTTACCTAGATACCTACCTGTCGTCGAGAGTAAAAGCGTACAACCTAATGTGTTAACTGTTCATTAAGGTCAAGTTAGCACCAGTGTCTACTAATGATCACAAAATAACCCTAAAATCTAGTCTAATGCAATAAACTAGGTAGTAGGTACCATCAGCATTTTGTCAGATTATTTGACGATCCTCAAATAACCCGCAAGAATATTCATACCGCATTTGATACCTATAGTCAAACAAATGCAACACTGAGATCCGAGGTATCAGTTTCAACTGTGATGGGCATTCGGCTGTTTTTGCTTAGAGGCAAGTTACGTCAAAATGCCAGTACTGTTAGCATGTTCGGGTTAGATATGAGCTTTCGCCTGTGAGTATTGATTTTCCTTATCGCTTCTATGTATAGGTACCTCGCTAACACAGTTTTTTTTTGTAATTTATTCTCAATAATAGGTGTGTACAATTGTCCAAATATTCATAGAAATGCAATAACACAATTGTTTTTGCATTTGTATGAAATGCCAACTGATACCAAAATTATGTTAGTATGGCTTTGAAATGTTTACTCTTAATTTCTCCCTAAAATTTCGGTACCTACCTGTTTATTCACTGATGCTTAATGGTCTATTTAGGTTGTAATTATCTGTTCTAAGTCTGACGGTGTATTTTGATACTGTCAATATCATAGAATTAATGCGCATCGCATACATTCAGATTATTTTATTACACAATACAAGACATGATTATAAATAACATAAATGTCATTTTAAAAGAACCTCTATTGTGACAGTCAATACGTTAAATCATAAAATTGGCTTAAAATGGATATTATAAAATTATAAATACTAAGTATTATACATTACTTGAATACGTAGAATTAGACCTGCTCTTAAAAAGAGTAATAGATAATGTATTGTTTGCCACAACAATAAAATCGTATTCACATTTTTGATCATTTTATTCGTTCTCATTTTTTTCAAACACCACTGTACTGTAATGCAAGTAAATAGTATTTTTTGTACATATCGCATATACTCATCGAAAGCAGCAAATAATCAATAGGGTGACCATGTCGTTCCACTAGTGTTATAACCATTGTGATTGCAATCCTTTGTCCAGAGGCGTCGTTGATCATTTTGTCCCGGCGGTACCATTTCCACGGACGCGGGTATCCATAAATCCGGGGACAAGAGACTCAAGTCTCAACTCAATCTCAATAACTTTCAAGGGGGGTTTCTAATCTCTCAAACTTTAGAAATATCAGCGCAGGAAATATTTTCTTGTCTTCTTTCTGTTTTATCTTTGTATAGGCTCCACTTACCAGTTTTAAAATATGGGATCTTAATATATCAGGATCAGATAAAAATTGTTTGCCGTACAAACTTTGCATTTGAAAACCGATAAGTACTTTTTTACATTTGGAATTCTGGTGCCTATCTGATAAAAATAGTTGAACAGTATTGAACACTTAATACACTGCTTTTAGCCTAATTTTGTTGTTTAGAAACCATAGTTCACCAGAAACTTCAGTGTGGAAGAAATTTAAAATGATTGGGGCAGATAATAATTTTATGTTAGGAATTCAGAAACTCCTTATGCCTATCCCTCAGAGAAATATGCTAAATTATGTATGTTTTAATTTTACATCAAAATTTATTTTAATTCAAATTATTGTATAGGAAAGGCAAATAAAATTTTATAAATATCGCCATTAAAATGTTACATTGCAAGAATTCAGCATTTTAAACACAAAAACCTTTTAAAATGCAATAGCCAAAACAATAGTAGAAGCCAGCATAATAAAAGCCACCGAAAAAGTTACACAAAAACAAAAAGAGTTAGTTCAAACCTACACTCAACCTAAAGTTCAACCTACCGGAACCTCGTCAAGACTCAAATTAGCTTCCATTTGTTTCATCATACTATTTTTTACAAATAAAACAGTGCTCCCTATTTAATTGTCCCATTAGTATTCTGTACCTTCACAAACTCATGAGTTTATAGCCCATAAAAGTAATATAGAGAATTAAAGCTTATGAAAAGAGTGTTGACGTCAATTTTCGTAAGACTTTACAATTCACACATTTTATTCCATTCCGTTTCAGTGATTCAGTATATCCAAGTAGCTGAGCTTGAAATGAGCCCGAATGACATGTCATTCCGGGTATATATTGATGGTATGAGCCAGTTAACCCATACCCTTGGATGCTGTGTTGGAGTGCATTGAGAGAACGGAGAAGTTAAGTTATAATTATGAAAAGGTTTTTTGTTTAAAGGCAGGTACAAAATATTCCTTCAGTTGATGTAAGTACTGATATATTTTACTTCATAATGCTATATCATAGCGCGACCCAAAGTAGGTTCTTACGCTCCTTATTATTTGTAGCATACCTGGTTTTCACTGGACATTTTCGCGCTCTCTCGGTTGTAGCGATGCGCGTTCTTATCAGTCTACTTATATAACTGCTTCCCTTAAGCATTTCACTAAAGCATTGGGCACCTAACAGTTCCTTACATAATTACATTTCCCGTAGACGCTGAACGATAGAAATATATTTTATGTATGTACATATGTTGATTTCAATGTTCCTACATTTGCCTACGTAATAGACGCATGAAAATACGCCAGTAACTTAACTTATCTGATGTAGGTTCATATTGTAGTGTATTATTGTGTTTTGTTGTGGTTTTTCCTTGGTTTTCGTAAAATGATGGTGAAAATATCTTTATTATGTTAATTTTTGGTATTTGGTTGTCATAACTACGAAAATTGTCAAACTTCACTTTTGTGAAAGGTGGTAATCAAAATTTGTATCGCAACTATATTATTTTAAAATTATGAATTTAGAATTGTGAATTCTGGAACGTCAGCTAAAATCATACATAAGGGCCTACATTGCCCAGAACAGTCAGTTTCTCGTCGACTAGCTAACAGACGTGACGTTGATGGTCTGTGCAGGGCCAAACCAGGCCCTGCACTTCAAGAAGACCTCGCGCAAATCTGCACTCTTGACGCTGTCCTTAACTTTCGGCGCATGCCTGTACGATTAAGTTCCGGCACTTACCTGTACGACTAAGTTCCGGCGCATACTTGTACGACTAAGTTCCGGCACATACGTGTACGACTAGTTCCGGCGCATACCTGTACGACTAGTTCCGGCGCATACCTGTACGACTAAGTCCCGGCGCATACCTGCTGAGTTAAAAATTCCGGCGCATACCTGCGGACCAGACCTTCAGTTTCTTTACGTAAAATCCTGCCAACCTGCGTGCCTACTATACTGTTTCAACCTTGAATCCTGCGGACGTTTCCACCCAGGAAGATACCCCGAAATATATTTAAAAACTTCTACTCTGTACTCTTTTAATACATATAAATACACCTTGTAAAAAGTGCCCTGATAACATACCAAACAAAAAAAAAATACCCGGACCCTGATTTGTGATTTCTTTCTTTTCTAGCTTATTTAAACCTTTTTAAGTCTTACAACCCTTGTAAGGCGACGTAACACGACATATTAAAGTCATTTCCGCATATTTGGTCACTGTACAGTATCATATATTTTCGATGTCGACCGTCGACCATTGTCGAGCATCGTTTTCCGTTTCCCACTTGTTATCACTGCAGCGTGAAAAGCGCATCTATTTCAGTTTTCACAGCGTATCACAGTTCACAACCATTGTTCCACGCTCGCGATGACACCGTCCGTCAGTCGCACGGCAGCCGCGGTTACGAACGCTCTTCGGAACGGAACTATTTAGAGCTAACAGATTTTCAATTTGAAAAACGGACTCTTGGGATTTTGTTTTGTATCCATATTATATAGTGACATTGTTTTTAGTTCATTTTAATAAATAAAAATATAGTGACAAATTTTGTACCTAAAATAAAGTTTTGTTGATAAGAGTTTAAAGTATCAAATATAAGTGTTGGATCAAATTGTGTAAATAAAAATATTCATAGCTTTTAAGTCTTTAAAATAAGGAAAAACGCGTTTTCAGTGTAAAAAAAGTGTAACGAATTAGACTTTTATGAAAATTTAAATTGTGTGCACTATTAATAAATGCATAGATATATTAGAAGTGTATAGTTTTGTGTACGTTACATAATTAAGTGAGAGATGTATAGCTCAGTGGATAATTAAACAAATACACTTCAATTAATTCTCGGTTTCGTGTCTACAATTGGTAAACAACCATCAAAGGTAAGCTTACTGTTTACCCAACTCTCTATTTTTTTAATTAGTTTCTGCATAGCATTTCATTAATTAGTTTTTGTTTAGTTTGTTTAATTGAGTCAAATAGGTACCATGTGTATGGGTATCAGAATAACAAATATTAAAACATTTAAAAACCCTTGCAGGCTTGTTGTTGTTGTTGTTGAAAGTATAAGAAAAAAAGCATTGAATGTCCCGGAAAATGTACACTACACAAAAGAAAATAGGGACCACTAAGTATTCTGGAACGGTACAATAAATTTATATTATTAAACCGGATTTTGTTTTTATTTTGGGATAATAATCTTGAAGTAGTCAATTGGTTCACTATTTTTTTTTCTTTAATTGACTCCTTTTTTCTTTGGAGTAGTATATGATATATATAAATAGTTCAAATTGAAAATAAAATAAGTCAAATAAGTTCTCCTTTCAGATAAATAATAATTATAATACTTTTTTTGACATTATTCCTGATATACACCAACTTTATTTTATTAATACTCAATCAGGGAAACTGCCCCTAAATTTCGAAGCGTCCAATTACTTAAAAGTCCTAAGCAAAGATTCCGATAAAAGGTGAGTAAGCCTGTATAAACACGTTTCAATTGATTAAGTTTAGGTAATCGCCAAAAACGTTATTTGAAAGAGATCCCTTGTAGGGATAAGGTGGTCATGTATATTTGTATTTTGTTATGTTTCTCTTGTTGTTGTTCTCCTCTTGTGCAATGTGGCATGCATTCATAAAATATTGTTTTTTTTTTTTCATGAACGACAGGCGATAATGTATATACACTCAAAATAAAAGAAAACGAAACAAACAAAAATAAAAGAAAATAAATTAAAGTGTTTTGTAGGATATCCATACAACAAGTCCTCGTTTCTTTCTTCTTGTGTGTATTTTAATTCCAACACAGACTTAGCAAGTTCGTCAGACTTCTTTAGATACTACAGCGACGAACTTAGTTTAGGACCCCCTTCAGGCTGACAGCCCATTCAAATTGTATAGAAATTTTAAAAATGGTCACAAATTGAAAAACCTTAATATGCCAACATAAGAACTTAAGAGGGCGCAGTACGCTCGGTACTCCATACAAACGTATTTATGCTCTCATTTTAAAACGCCATGCTAGAATAACATGAAACTTTGTATACACAATGGGATCCGGCATATCTAGGTCGGAAATCAGTTTTTGTTGCTAGAAATTGTAAAAGAAAAAAAATAAAGCAGTTTTTTGAGTTTTTTACGGCTTGTATGAAAACCTTAATAATCGTTGTATTTTTTCTCCATTATAATTTCAAGCAACAGAAACTGATTTCCAACCTAAATATGCCGGATCTAATTGTGTATACAAAGTTTTATGTTATTCTAGCATGGCGTTTTAAAATGAGAGCAAAAATACGTTTGTATGGAGAACCGAACGTACTGCGCACTCTTAATCAGCTTATGGGACGAATTTTTTTGAGTAAGTTGTATGTACCCATATTTATTCTAGAAGTGTTAAGTTAAGAACATTTATAATAAAACTATAACCAATCTACGGTCTCATTGGAATATCCGTCATTGGCTACTCATAGGTATAATTAGACTTCACAGTGTGAATGATGTGTCGAGTATGTATCGAAGCCGAATCAGTGCTAAATAGCATTTGATCTCAAAATATGATTAAAATCGATACCAATTACGTCTATAAGCCATAGAAATAAATGTGATATTTGAATTCTACCCAGATCGGAAGCTTAATTTAACCAAAAAGCTTTCACCCGCGGCCTATCAAAATATACGATTATTATGAGAGAGCTTTTTTTGTGTTCCGCATAAAATTTTATAGAAGCATTATTACTGTAGCTTTTGCAATAAATTGAATTTCGATATAAAACCAATACTGTGCTGATGATAAATTGTAATTACGTAAATAATTTCGTTCATATCTTTTTAACAACAACCAACCAGAAAGGCCCCATTCAGATCCCGTTCGCGGCCAGTAATTTTAGATTGAAATTTCTTTGAAAAAGTTTTTCTACATAAGAATAAATACAATTGTAATATATATTTGAATGGCCTTTACTAGACAAACCAGTGTTGTGGATTTGAGTACTGTTGGAAGCATATTATAAATATATATTGTAGTTGTTCAACAATCATAATCAAAACGCAAGAACAGTCTTCTGTTTTGTTTGAAGGCGTAATGCACAAAAAACCCTTAAAACCAGCATTAACTACATTATGTATTCATGAAAATGATGGTGATACGTCGCACATTCATTATCCTCATGTGCTCAATTTCCATTAATCCCTTCTTAAAACGAATTAAAGTTCGCAGAATGCGGGCTCTAAACACAACAATAGTTAACAAGGCCCTCACTAAACTCCCAACGCGGGTCAGTTTCGTAATCTGCGAAACCTTAAATTCCATGATTTTAGGGCTGAGCGAGTTTTCGGTTTCGGTTTCCAAGTTGAGCTCCAAATCTATATGACTTAATCTGTAAAATCTATATCAGGTGACTTTTCTTCATCTGACAAAAAAGAGATTTGGTCTAAATGCAAATAAATTTGCCATTTGTAATTACATATTGGTTTTATGTAAAAAAAGTGAAATAAATAATTATGATTTACCTAACTTTAAAAAAAACTTCAAATTATAATGTTACTAGATTGCCAATTTTTTATTAGTAAGTGTCAAATAAGTAAATAATAAAAACAATGCTATTGAAGCGTTTGTATACAAACATTGATGCTTTATCGACTTAAATGATACAAATATAACCAATATTATTAGTAAAAATTGGGTTTACAGGCAATTTGTGACGCTGTCGTTAGGTGATGGATGGAACTATCATATTGAATGACTTCTTCATTATGGACAGGTTATTAAATATTAAATCGCATCAATCTTCATGCATCGTTCCTTTCATGTTAAACTTTTGCGTGAAATTGAAGCTCAGTCTTCCTACCAAAATCCATTGTAGGAAACAAATATACGGAAAGGTTATTTTATTTTATTATGATAAACGAAATCTTGTTCTGTCTGTAATAGGCATTTTATGTTTGTCTATACAAGCGTAAGTAGCTGTCTGTAAAATGGCTTTCAAGTAGGTAGGTAACAAAATATATTTTTCAAATATTTGAATTGTTTGTTGACTCATCCATCCATCCATCGTCGCCTCAATATGGTGTATGGTTGAGGTCGCACTAATGATATTAAATATTTCCTTATGAGAAAACAATAAGTTAAACGCCTTTTTATCAAGTGGTTTCGGTTTCATTTGAACAACACGCAATGCATAGGAGGCATGGTTTTGCCCAGCACTACGCAACCCTTCTAAACTTTTTCAATTATAAAACGATGTGTCGTACTTTAATAGCACGTGAAGTAAAGAGAATAATCTACAAACATCTGAATGAGAAAGTTCGTGATTCAATCTCCAGAACTCAAAAATGTTAATTTAACTTTGCCACGTACGATAATTGCGTTCGTTGATTAATATTTTAATGATCAATTTTATGTTTGATCCTTTATCAACGTCACTCAACTATTGGAGTATTTTTTTATTGTAAAGTTTTAATTATATTTAAACGCATTAAATTTTACATCCATTTACTTTGCCGGGTATTTTAAATTATATAATAACACCACGCTGGATGCGCACTGTAACCAAACCTATTTACACGGGAGGCGAACTCTGTTGAGTATTTCCCTATGAAATATGGTAAACTCTATTTGGATTTACATACGTTGACATGTTGTATTATCACGAGTATATTGTGATTTATTTCATTATGTTGGCGACATGTTATGTATGGGAATAATCAACTACCTAGATACCTACATAACATGTCGCCAACATATGTATGCTCCACATATAAGTACACACAGTACTTCTATATGTATGCTCCACAAGGTGGGCATAGGCCTTTTTTATATAAGAGAGGAAATTAATTAAAGCAAAAGAAGGCAACACTATGTATTTTTAAAATTTAAGGAATATAATCATAATAAGGCACTACTCAATGTGTCACGGCTAGGAAAAAAGTTAACACCGTTCTTGCTAGAAAGCATATCAAACGATTTAATTTATTGTCTAGTGAAAGTAATTTCCATGATTGTATCTCTAATTTATATTATTGCCTATCTCCAATTTGGTAATACAGTTTCGACATGTTGTCTTGTTGAACTACGCTTTTAAAAAATTTTTCCTCTTTTCATATCCACACTCAGATTTACTTACATTAAGTAGGTTAAGTATTATCATTGTATTTAATAAGCATATTTTTGGGAGAAAATTACCTACTGAAAAGTTAGTTTTGGCGTTTCTTCTCGGCAGTGGTAATTTTCAAAAACGCTAGTAGATTTTGATTTGTAAAAGTTCCATTACCTCCTACTTGAAGAATAAAGTTCATTTATTTCATTTACTAACGAGGTAAAGGATATCTTTATGAATAATATATACCTTTGCATATTCATAACAAATACTCTAACTACTCTCTCGTTTATCTACTAAGTCGGTTACTACGCGGCACTCTGCGTAAAGGGAGAATTGAGAGAGTTGAAGGGTAGCGTAGGGGGGCCGCTGGAAGTTTTTTGGGAGTAACCGTCCGTTAGCCCGCAACCCTTTGGCGTCTCCCTTCACGCCCTGCACCCCGCAGGCACCTTCTGAGATAGGTGGCTACTCTTACGTCAACCAAGGGAAGAAAGGGGGCGGTGCTAAAGGTGGTGCTTAGAAAATCTGACACCACACGGAAAGTTACGTTTGATATAAGAAATATAATATACAGTGAAGTAAGTAAGAAATATCTATACAGTGTGTGTGTCCATGCGAACTATAATATAACAAATGATAGTTTTTTAGCATTCATAGCCATTTCATTACAAATATAATATTTAGATTTGGTTATTACCAAACCTAATTGTACAAAAGAAAACTACTACACTAATAGTGCGTAATATTTTTTTTAAGTGTTTTCGCGAATGAATGTAATGCTACACATGTAACTTCTTTTTGTGTAACAGTTCTTGGAAAGAAGAAAAAATCATTATTATGAGTTATTAACTTGTTACCAATACACTGCGTGCTCAATTATTTATTGATAAAATATTACTGTTTCATTATGTTCATTTCATAATGGTTTATACTTTCATATTTTGTCGGCCTGTTTAGCCTAGTTGGTAGTGTCACTGCCTCCGAAGCTAGAGGGCCCGGGTTCGAATCCCGGTAAGGGCATTTGTTTCTGTGGTGAGCAGAGAGACATTTGTTCCTGAGACTTGGATGTTTTCTATTTATTTAAGTATATATACATATTTATCTATTAAATATATCGTCGCCTAGTACCCATAACACAAGCCTTATTGAGCTTACTATGAGACTAGTTCGAATTGTGTAAAAAAAATGTGCCTTAATATTTATTTATTAAGTGCTGCTGTATCAAAATTAGTATCACTAACCTAATAAATATTTGTTTTCTATCGATCCCCAAAAATTATAACCATTGCCTACGCTAGTCCGCCAATAAACCACAAACTTGGGAATAGAGCTTAGAGGACTTATGAAGCGGATCCAATTGCTATCGCGATTGGTTTAATTCTAAGTAAAACCGTCAAAACTTTACGTTGGATTTGTTAATTTTGACGAAGATTTATTAGGGCGTGTTAGGGCCTTCATTAAGACAAATCAATTCAACATATTAAATATCCCACCATTGTTTTTCAGCATACCAAAATCCTCAGCTAGTGCTCCGTACCAAACGGAACAATTACATATAAGTGAAGATCAATTTTTTGGATCATCGTTAAGGCATTTAGGTCATCAAAAATTTTAGTGTATGTCAATTTTTCGTGTCACAGCGGAAAAAGTAAAGTTGTAGTCGAATTAAATGCCTTAACGGTGGCCAAAAAGTTTGTTCTTCAACCATGCGATCCCTTGGTCACTTTCTGTCTTTCACAAGCAGTTTTCTCGAACCGCTTGATATAGAAAGCTGTAATTTAGTATAGATATGGTAATTGATGGCCTAAGTCCAGAAAATTTTTTGAGTTCGGCATTACTCGTTAACTATTCATTGCATTTATAGGCAGTAAAAATGCATCCCCACTATTCGTGTAGGGAAGATGCCCTATTTTTTTTTTACCAAGAAGTTACTATAGGGTTGTGTCGCTGTGAAATATACTTATTTTTTTCAATGCCAGATTACAGCTTTCTTTCTAGTTGTACCGGTTACTGAGCTAAAGGACAGACGGACGGAAGGAAGGGCTGACCTGGCAAAACTATAAAGGTTCCTTGATATATATACTACGGAACCCTAAAACTAATGAAATGAGACTTTTGATAAACCAATCTATAAAGTTTTTATTTATTTTAAATATTAATAAGCAATTTCCAAGTTAGTAACTTGAGATTGCATATTTCATTACGCCTAATCATTGCAATGCCCTTGCAATTCTCATTAAACAATTATTGGAGATGGCAGCAATGCCACTCACGTAATGAGCCCGGGGGGGGAGCAATTCACAATCCATCTCAACTTACCTCACCGCTCGGTTCTATTGTCACTTGACTCCAAGAGCTTTTACAACTATATGTTACAGTAATACTGGTTCAATTAAAGCTAGCTGGTGAGATTTATGAATCACATCCAGGATTGAAATCACGTAATTAAATCGCCTCGTGACCCCATTTGATTAAAATGTTTGAATTTCACTTAGCCGCAAGACATTGGTGTTCGAGAGTATTTCAACTGATTAATTGATCAGTCCTTATGAGAAATTAATGGCTTTTGTAACGGGGTTCGTTTGAATGCGGTAAAGCCGGCACTTCTGGGTTAGTAAATACTTGATAGGCCGCGTACTCATTTGTCGGGTGGAATTTTCTACTTTATCAAACTTTATCAAAAGCTTATCTGATATCCTAACTTTTCTGTCGGTTTGTTTTTATACCACGTCGGTGGCAAATAAGCTTACAAATAAACCTGATGGTAAGCGACCACTGCAGCCTATAGACGCCTGCAAATCCAGAGGTGCCAAATGCGCGTTACCGACCCTTTAAAAATGTATACACTCCTTTGAAGAACCCCATACTGTAGTCCCTCAGGAAAACCTCGGCAGCGGCTAGGAGCTCATTCCACAGCCGGAGCGTCCGAGGGAGGAAATTCCGCGGAAACCGCACCGTGCGCAACCATTTAGGTTCTAAGGTGTGAGGATGAATGCCCTGCCGACGGCGAGCGGTGCAATGGTAAAAAGCGGCCGTGGGCATCATGTCGTACAATTCTTCGGAGCACAACCCGTTATACAAGCGATAGAACACGGACAAGGAGGCAAAGTTTCTCCTTAAACTTGATGTATTACATTGACACAGTATTAGATATTTACTAGTGCATCCGAGCCGCCCGCACCCGCGCATCCCGCGCTTAGCTGATGTTCTCATTAAATTAATAGAATAGAATAAAAAATATCGTGTTAATGTGGGTACGCAAAAAAAAAGGTCAGTCAATAGAGTTCTTGAGTGGAGACCACTATTCGGTAAACGTAGTGTAGAAGACCCTCCAGTTTGGTGGATCATCCATTTGCGAAGGGTCACTGGCAGAAGCGGGACGCGAGAGGCCTAAGATAGGGTAAAAAGGCGCGGGAGGCCTATGACCAACAGTGGACTAATACATGTCAATGATGATGAGTAAAGAATCTTTACTGACTCGGTACAGCTTAGAGACCGACTTCGCCTTGCTTTAGAACATACAAGTTATGTAAATATTAGACGTATTTAAAACAATGTGATTAAAATTGAAAAGCCCTTTTCATTATTCCAGCTTCTATTTATAAAACATTGAACTGTCCAGTAAAAGCCATCCAGTTGTACTATTTGTGAATTTGCGCGGCAACTGCACACAAAACTAATTTGCCATTCCGTTGCTGAGGCCGCAACATGCATTCAACGCGGTCAAATAACCAAATATAGAACAGTATCGCGTGAGAGTTCTTTTCGAAAATTGTTAATATGTAACTAGATTGAAAATTTTGTAAATACAATGTAGTTGTAGGTCGGCAATGAAAAAGTACAGATTAAATAATAATAGATAAATAAATATTATGGGAAAATATTTACACAAATCGTACTATAGGTAGTCCTTTAGTAAGCTCAATAAGGCTTGTTTTATGGGTACTAGACGACGATATACATATTTAACAGATATAATACTTAAATACATAGAAAACATCCAAGTCTCAGGAACAAGTTTTCTGCTCACCACAGAAACAAATGCTCTTACCGGGATTCGAACCCGGGACCTCTAGCTTCGGAGGCAGTGTCACTACCAACTAGGCTAAACAGGTAAAAAACGATTGATGCAGTGCTGCCTCTTTATATTTAGAAATTGTACACTAAGGTTTGCATTGTCGTGATAACACAAGGTACAGCGGAACGGCATCTCGCTCATATTTGGAGCAGCACTGGACAAGCACCTTCACCTTACAGAAGAAGACCGCAGCCATTATAACACCATTATATACTTACTCCGTATGTGGTGTCGTGTTCCTGATGGCACTGATGGTGAGTAAGGTCGCCAGAGCTCCCGAGGATTTGCTGTGTTGACAGTGAAGGACCTGCATATGTCTCTAGCTGCCAACACACCGAAGTCCTCAAGTTAACAAAGGGTCGGCAACGCGCATGTGTTTCTTCTAGAGTTGCAAGCGTACATAGGCGACGGTGTCTGTTTACCATCAGGTAGGCCGTAAGCTTGTTTGCCACCGGCGTAGTATAAAAAAAAACCACAAGTTTCAGATTGGCAGAATAAGGTTGACTGAAGATCATGTTTGATATTTACATACTCTCTATTCGGTCCGTGTTTGTTTTGAAACGTGTGCGTTTGACATAACCTTTCAGTTTTATTTTATACCATCGGTTACTTTCAACGGTTAACACTACAGATGTTTATGTAATCGTGTAAAGGTGTACATCGTGCAATTCGCACCGAGATTTTATTGGCTTACCGCACTTGAAAAATAAGCCGGCACTAAGCAGTCAAGTGCTTACTGCGTCCAGTAGGGTTCTTCGTAGCCCGCTTCCGCTATAAAACTTGGAATCGGATACACAGGTAGTGCTACGGAAATCGTGGTGTGAGAGAAGATGTGAATTGATACTAAAATGCTGCTGCGGATTAGGTAAGTACTACAGCGTAGCATACGTAGTACCGCTTGGACTTTACAAAAAATAGATTAGATTAGATTTATTTATGTCTTCTACGAAAGTACTTTACATTCAAAAAATATAATTAACGACCTAAATGATCGTCAAGAAAGAAATATAAAAATTATAATAGAAAATAGGGCATTATTTGTGTATTTAGCACGGCTATTTATTTATTCCTGGGTCTTGGATGTTTTTTATGTGTTTATATATATATATATATATATATAAGTATGTATATCGTCGTCTAGTACCCATAGTCCAAGCTATGCTTAGTTCGGGACTAGGTCGGTTGTGTAAGATTTATAGAAACAATGAACATGAATGAACTACAGTAAGTGCGACTAGTACCGGAATCTGTTACGCCTTCTGTCACGCTTATTAATGGCAGATAACCACGCGCAACAGCTGGCATCGTATTCCTTCACTTAAGGTGTAACTACGCGAGTTTATATTTTTTCGAAGTAAATATTCTTTGTTAGCAATTTGTGTGAGTTAGCTGCCACGGTTTCAACTTGAATTCCGTTACTAATGTAAAATGACACTAAAATAATAATGATATCGGTGATTATCAATAATCAAATACTACAACGTTATACAAGTTTATATTTTACATTGATGTTTATTTTGTTTAGGGACATATTTTATTTACGCCCATAACTCTTGAACTAAAATAACAAAAGTATTCACATAGAGAAACACTAAGTGACAAACAAATATACATACAATATATTTAAACCTAATAAAAAAGAAAACCTAGACTAAAACCTAATTCTAAAACAAGCGGCCAAAAATAGGTTTAGGGACAGAAATAAATAGGTAGGATCTCTCTACTAATCGATTCGCTGCTTTTATTTTTGTATTTTAATAGCCAGTTTTGATATAAATAATCGAAAGTTAAACAAAAACGACTTCAACTGAGTAATTATCCATTTGTCGTGAACATACTAAATACAAATTTAAGATTTATATGGTTTTCTCATGCATGCCATTGTCAGCACTGGAAAAAATTGAAATGGGACCAGACGGGAAGCACCAGCTTTTAAATAAGAAAATAATCATCAAAATCGGCTCACCCAATCGAAAGTTCTGACGTAACAAAAATAAAAAAATGTCTTTCTTCTTTTTTTTTTCTTTATTTAATGAAAATTTTACAAAGGGATATATACAATAACTATACAAATGACTATAACTAATAAACTAAACCTACCTTAACCTATGGCGCCTAAGCTAAAACTACAAATATCCCCTAAGTCGCTGCCATTTCGTAGGGTGCCCATAAGGCTAGCTGCGTTCCCTCGCTGAATGGCAATGCCAATGCGCTGAGCGAGGAACGAGCCAGCCCTACGGTCACCAGTTGAGCGGATAAGCATATGGGATATTTTATTAAAAAGTTGTACTGCCTCCGGTCCCCATGGGCCCAAGGTCTCCACGGCAAACGCCGCAAATACGTAGCTGTCACCTAAAGATGCATATTTGCGACGTTTAGCAGCTTCGGCAGCCGCGGCAGCACTGCCTGCCTTTAAAGATGTCGTGCTGAGGTGAGACGGCGCTAGGGTGTCAACGCATGTTGCGTCCCAGATTAATGGCCGTCCCCGTTGCCACGGTACTAGGGTCATCCCGTCGGGCCTCTTACCGTCGTCACGTGCCAGGCCATTAGGCTCCAAAGTTGCTGGCACGCAGACGCTGACCAGGGCCCGACGGATGATGTCGTTAAGGCTGGCGTGGCGGGACAGGCGGCCGGCGCTTTTGAGGCAAGCAAGGCCGTGGTGACCCAAGCGGTCTACATTTGCACCGCAGGGGCAAAGGTGGGGCTCGACTAGATTAGCCCCGAGTCGCAGACCTACTGAAACGCGAAAACTATGAGGGTCGAGGAGGTTCCCGAAGTTGGCTGAAGGGTAAGCATGTAACCAGTGGCCTGACTGCCTCTCTGATATGGCTAGTAAGCGGGCCCTTTCCAGAGTTGAAGGACTAGACTCCAATAGGTGTGCATGAACTCTTCGGCATATAGGCTCATCCCAAAGTCTCTGCAGGTTTGGGTTAGAGGGCAAATCTTTGCCAGGGCAGGCCACCCTCCAGGCGTCCCTGGCCTGGGACAAGCACGCTATCTCACAATCACCTAGTGAGGGTGTTAAAATCTTGCCTGTGAGAGGCAGCGTGCTGTGCACCGAGGACAGGAACGCCGGCAGGGCGACGCTGGAAATTTGCTTACCTTACTGGTAGAGATGCGATTAAAAACATTCTGTTGTCAATTTTTATATTAATTATCTTTTCAATTTGTGTACAAATAATCTGGTCTAGTATTTCACAGAAAGGAAGTTTCCAGAAGGGGCTGCAGCGCATAGCGTACGTAAATTTGGGAACGAAATGGCAGTGCCGCAAAATAAATATAGCCATGTGAGAGTTAATTTGAAGTAGGCGGTCCGAAAAGGTGTTGAAATGGTCGATGTTTGTGTTGATGAATCCAGGAATAGCAGCATCGAAGATTGGTGCACCAAGAAGGTGAAGGGAGTCTTTGTTCTGGATTTTGAGCCCGGGACAGAGATTTTCAAATGTGCTTATAATTTCGTTTTTGTTAGCGTCGTTTGGGTCTATATAAAGTTCACATTTGCTGGAGTTAAGTTGTAAACCGATGGAATCAAATTTAGAACTAATAGAAATGAAGTCGTTTATGAGAGAGTTTGGTTCACCGCCTAGTGTGCCGTCGTCTAGGTACCAGGTGTTGAAAGGAGATGTAAGATCGGAAATGCTAGCGTGTATGGCAAGACTAAAAATAGCCGGCCCCAGGGGGTCGCCTTGTTGGCAACCAACTGATGACAGTATAGTGTGGTTTTTGTACTTAAGATGGGTAGGAGAGCTGTAACACTGCCAGATGTAGGGGTAAATATTAGGGGTGTTTTTCTTGACTTCGGTCAGAAGGGCCTGTCGGCTAACAGAGTTAAAAGCATTTTTTACGTCTAACTTCAACAGTATTGAATTTTGAGAATTAGTTAAGAAAGTGCGGCAAGCATGGACTGCTGCTTCGCAGCCGCCCTTGCTGCCGAAACCGAGCTGGATGGGTTTGAATTTTGATTCAAGGACCGGACGGATGTATCTGCAGCATACTTTGGAGGCCAATCTTCTAAATGTTGAGCCTATGGCTATTGGACGCACGCTACCGTCCTTTTTGGCAAGGGCACAAAGACTGGCTCCATAAAGTGTTTGGCAAATATTTTCATGTACCTTACCACTAAGCATAAGATTCACTAGCCGAGTAAGGCTGGTGAGGAGTTCGCCATTGTTGTTGCCAACAAGCAGGTCCTTGAGGTGCTGAGGTGTGATCCCATCCAAACCACCAGCCGATCCGTTGTTGAAGGCCATGATCGCTGCCATGACGGCGTCTTCAGATGCGACACACCAGGCATTGCGGCGTCCGGCGGGTCCGGAAGATCTTGAGATGTTGGAGCCGGTGGGTGCTTGCTCTCGAGGGCAGCGAGAGTGTCCTCTGAGTCAGGAGCAGCCGTGTCGCTAGAGAAAAGAATACGTGCGGCACCGCGGAGGTCACCATCATTCACTTTAGATTCAATTTTTTTTATATAAATTGAAGTTTGAGGGCTGTAGTGTATTGGAAGAGTACGTCGGGAGGGGAAGCTGAGAACAGTTGTTTTTAATTTTCCTGGTTAGGGTTCGGGACGATGTGCGGTCAACATGTAGAATACTGTATGCCAAAGTCAGTAATTTTACCCACGAGACCTGGTTATTTGTGTTGACGCACTCATCTAGTGCTTTCTTAAGGGTTTGGGCGACGGCGAGTCTTGCACCTCTTGGAATTCTTTTAACGACAGGGGTTGATTCTTTGAGAGCGCTTAGTTTGTCAGATAGAGAGGCAGTCTGAAAATTGGGTGTCGTAGGAGCGTTGGAGGTTGAAACTTGTGCAGGTTGGCTGCAGCCATTTTTGTGGGATTTACTAATATGTATGTTCAAGCCTCTTCGACCTTTGCATAATTTTATGTTGGGGCAATGGGGACATTGGAGATAATCATCAAGAGATACATTAGCCTGAAGAGAGGGCATGAGACTTAGAGCTATATTTATAATAAAAAAACAGAAATAGAAAACTTAGAAACAAACCTTACAATATTTAGGTACGTCTAAGAAGCCTAAACTAAACATTACAAAAATAACGACAGGAACAGAGAATAATTAAAATTAATGACCGTTGTTACCAGTAGCACTGCGGTCTAAGCAGAATAAATTTACGGCTTATGTACGCTAATAAGATAAATAACAAATAGTACCTCAAAAGAAACAGTATAAAGCCACTATATTTGATATTCACTGCACAGGGCCGGGGGCAACGTAGATGAGTATATCCGTGGAAAAGTCGGGTGAAAAAACAAACACACGAACAACTACACTGCGGCAATAGGTCTTTAAGTAGATTGGTAAAGCTTGAATTTGAAAAATCGTTGTAAAATTATAATTTTCTTGTTGATATTTTCATCGTAGTGACATACGTCACTTGACGGAAAGCAGCTGGCGCACCCCTCGCAGGCGTCGCAGGCCCGCGCTGCGTTCTCCGAGGAGATATTGTAGTCTCTGCTCCTTGTCTATTAATATCCAGGTGATATAGCGGCAATTTCGATTAAATTTTGTATAATTTTAGTAAATAAAATATTCATGTGTCATTATTTGACATCTCTCTTGGCTTGTTTTTTCTAAAATAAAATTATTTATTTTTGAAGTCGGTTAAAAATAAGGGAGCTTGTACCCTATACTCCTCTAACAACTACAATGTTATGTCATTAGACACGAAATAAAACACGACTTCGAATTTTTGCCAAAAATTGTACCAATTAGTGTCAACGGTTGCGGTTACAGTATCAAGGACATAGCAATTACGCTCTGCCTCAATAAGCATTATTTTATAAAAAAGAACATTTTGTAGGTTTGTTACTGCTGAGCTTGTAATTATTGCGGAGAGAGAATGATCACTATAGTCTTACGTTATTTTCGAATAACTTTAAAAACATATAAATAAATAAATAAATAAATAATATGTGACCATTTTTACACAAATCGAACTAGTCCCATAGTAAGCTCAATAAGGCTTGTGTTATGGGTACTGGACGACGATATATTTAATAGATATATACTTAAATACATAGAAAACATCCAAGTCTCAGGAACAAATGTCTCTGCTCACCACAGAAACAAATGCCCTTACCGGGATTCGAACCCGGGACCTCTAGCTTCGGAGGCAGTGTCACTACCAACTAGGCTAAACAGGCCGACAAATATATGTGTGTATGTTAGAATTTTATCTCGTTTAGTAATGTGTTAGTTGTGTTACCTATACGTACTTACACAAATATGTTGTTGTTGGCATATCCTTAGTACCATGTAACTCTTGTAGCCCTAAACTATTTTTGTCGCTTTTTCGCTTCTGTTAACCACTTGACAGTCCCACGATAGCTCCTAACCGTCCGCGAATACCTACCTTACTATCCAAAGGTGTGGATGAAACATTTTGATCTAGTAAAATATGCCAGCATTATTTACAAATTCTACTGCTGCACAAACGTAGCTTAACCAAATTATTTGGTCTAAAAATATAGAAGATGGCAGTGTTCCCTTGCTGCAATATCTATAAAAAAAAACATTTGCCAGTGCCTTATGAAACTGTGCGTCATAATGAGTGTTTGTGAGGACTCGTAGTTATATCCTAAGTATTTCAAGTAAAAAATGATCAGGAATGTGTACTTTCCACGATAATGTGTAACATCCTCTGTATGTGACTATAAACTTAAATAGTCGTGAATAAAAAACTTTTAGCAATTTTAACCGATTTTATAAGTTTAACCTCGATTTGTAGTCACTAATTGTATAATTTTACAATTCTATAAAAATATTTGAATAAGTATACGATCATTTTTTTTTTGTAACAGGATTTTTTTCTTTTTTGTAGTTTAGAAGATACATACGTTTTTGTTAGAAAGTTCTGGATGCGCTGTGCGGGGCGTGCATCGCTAAAAAAACCCGGACGCTTGAAGGGAAAATGGTCATGCGGGCTGAACTGTCAAGTTGTTATAAAGGATTTATTTTGCTCTAAAATCCTATACGGTCACCCACAAATGTGGTCTATGGTTTCACTTTATTATTAGTGAATTAAGGTCCAAGACCGATAAACCAATTTCTTGGCTAAGTATACAATACGCAAGTTCTAAGATCGGTCGCATAATAGTGACCCGATCCATTTCGGCAAACAAAGGACAAGGGAGAGAGTGGTACAGATCCGAAGATTGTTTCGTTTGTTAACGGACCGTAAATACTACAATAATACTACGGTTACCTGGAATAAACGAATATGGATACTTTTCTTAAACACACATACAACGCGCTAGGGACGAACACTAGTACATTACTATACAGGCCGGGAAACGAAGGGTTGCAGGCCAAGTAGATATAGACGGCCAAGCCTGGGATTCGCGGCCTGCAGCCCAACGTTCCTCACCGAGATTTGTATACTTAGTGCTTTTCTCAAACATATGCAATGAAATGACCCGGGTATGTCCTTAAACTACGACCAAGACCACCGGGGAATGAGCAGCAGCATTCCTAGAGTACGGTGGAGATACTGCGATCGCCAGCCCGCATGCCAAGCGTGGCGATTATGGCATTTACCCCCCATGAAATTGGGGGAGGCCTATGTCCAGCAGTGGACGTCCTAGGGCTGATATGGTGGTGGTGGATGCAATGAAATAAGAAATACACCACGCAAAAAAATAAATTTAACAGACGTCATGTTTGACATTAAAATATATATATATATATATATTACTTCCCGGCCTAGGCCTTCAATTTTGTATGGAATTCCTCTACAGTTCTCCCGAGTTGTTCCGCCTGCAACGTGATACTTGGAAGCCTGTTATAACGCAAGTTAACACGAAATTTCAATAAATGTTTGAGAATAAGATATTTATACGAGCGCATCAATTAGCTAGTTTTTTGTCTTCCTAACAAATAAGTTATTTCAGTTCGTCCATAGAAAATATGCCGTACGATGAGCTGGCAACGTTTGTTATTGTAATTCATTTTTATTAGAAACCCCCAAAAATCTTTGAATACTCTGTTTAAAACTGAATAGTTTCCTAAAAACACATTTTACAACGTGCTTGAAACGAACCTACGGAATATTACGAGTGCATTCATGGGGTCGTAATGAGTCAAAAATGCAATACCTATGATATTAGGTCAATTATACGTGATATTTTTGTCATTAAAAAAAATATATATTTCTGTTAGTCTATTGAAAATATTATGCCTCAGGATTAGTGAAAACGTTTGTTATTGTTATCAAGTCAAGTAAAAATATTCTTTATTCCAGTAGGCCTAGAATAGTGTAGAAACAAGCGATTTCAAAGTAGGAACGTCAAAATTAAGAAATTATTATCTAGTTAAATTCACAATAGGATCATCAAAATATAAAAATGAAAATGCTCCTATTACAGGCCACACCCTGTATATAAAAAATTAAAATCTTGATAGTTTTTAGAATAAAACCAAAATTAATTATTTTCAAATATACAACAATAAAATCAAAATAATTGTTTAAAACATACCTCCAAAATCTAACTTTATTTTCTAAACATGGTCAGGAGTACGCTGATAAAATTATTTGAATTCCTCCTGGGGCACCTCATATCAAGCAATATGAGGCCGACGACCGATTTAAAACAAAAGTTTAATAGCCCCCAGAATATGAAGCGTCCGTTTTGCCGCATTTTAGTTTCAAAATCCCCGACGCAATTCGCCCGAGCCCCATACCGGGGGAATCCGCGAAATTACGCTAAAAACCAGAACATGCTGTGATAAAGATAAATTGTGGTAAGTGCTGGAACACTCGGCGTTGTGCATTCTACTTGGTACTCGTTATTGCTGGAATAGTGTAGAATATTATTTTCGCCCAGAAAGCGAGAAATCCAGATAGGTACTGACAGAGTTTCTTTCATTTAAAAAATAACGTTAGGGATGTAAAATATGGTTTTACAATCATCACAAGAAAGCGTAAGTATTGCAGAATTGTATGTAGGCAATCCAATATTTAACCTTTTAGAGACATGTAAATTATGTTCCAATTATACAAAACATAAGTCCGAAGTGCCTTTACTTACCTGGATGACTCCAGTAATGTCCTCCTGTCCTGCTCTCTCTGTACAGGCAAAGATTGAAAATGCTTACAAAAATCTGTTGTTGACCCAAAAAAAATTCAAAAAGCGGTAGCACACCGTGGCCAGCGACAAGGGGAACGTTCTTCGTCCAGAAAAACCTGCGGAATCACTTCGCGGAAAACGGGAGTCCGCATGAACACTCGTCGGTCATTAATACCTACTGATGCGAGGGAAACGTTGCCAGATTTCGCTTTTTTGGGATACCATTTATATGAATTAAACGAGGATGTGTTGTTATGTTCGCCTCATGAGGATATGTATGTATAAAGCATTTAACTAAACATCCTTTATAATAATTATTTTAGTAATTATTTCGTATTAACCGCGGTAAGTACTGAAAATCGGGGTAAGAAGGGTCGGCGGGGGCATAGAGATGCAAATCCAGATTTTTTCAGTTGCTTCTTAAATTTTCGGGCTCAGGTTACTCTCGTAATAAATTTATTATATTTTTAGACATATTCTTTTCTTCTTAAGTGGCTAAATCATAATTTAAAAAATAAACAGTGTCAAAGTTGATGTTTTAAAGCGGCGGATTTTGTCTGAATCTTAATTAGTTTTCATGTGAGATTTGATATCCGAAAGTGTCAATCTCTAGCAATACGGGGCGGGGGTAGAATTTCCTACTATATTGTGGTAGGTAGTAGTAAAATATATGATTGAAATCACATAATTATAATCACACACATAGGGAAAAGTTCGCCATTGTACTCTGATCTTGTGTGACATGTATAAGTTTTAAACTGTTATTGTTTGCAATAAAGTGCGTACTTACATAAATAATCATAAAAAAAACAAAATTCATACTTACGGACTTTTTAAATGCATAAAAATTTGGAAGTCGCATGTTAAAATAAACTTTTATCGAGGTTAGAAATTCTATTTTGTCCCTTCTCCCCTCGTTTTACGGTAGCACTTTTGAATATTCAAATAATAGAATTGATAATTAAAGTCGTGTCATTACAAAATCTGTAAAATAATCCGTTTTAGTTGTTGCTGTTTGTAACATTTTTACTGCATACCAGGAAAAGAATTTGTCAGAGAAAAAACATTTATATATTAAAGCCCTTTGGACAGCAAAACTCTCCTGTTTTTTTTAATAAAAAAAGAGAACGACTCAAGTTCAGATACTCAACACAAACTTTTTCACATTAACATTTTCTCTCTGTTTTTTGGTATTTTATTTAGGATTATATTCGAATAAATATAAAAAAAAAGTATTTAAACACATCCACACAATTTTGCATCGAAATACTATTTGATGTTGCTGGCTTTGCGCCAAAACTTAACATCGGAGCACACACTAAAACCTCATTTATAACTGTGACATCACCAGTATACCCTACATCCAACATCTCTTTTATATTTTTTGGCTATGTAATGCATTTTTCGTCTTCTAATAAACTCTCCGAACCGCAAATATTCCTGGATCCAATTCTTTACTGACCACTATATTCTAGATAAACATTCACGCAATCTATGCACGGAGCATCACTCGAGTTACTATCCGCTTCGCTACAAAAGGCTAACTCTGGTAAACTAAACTTATGGGCTCACTGTATTCCGACCACGCACAGTCCCTGAGCTCCATTCAGGAGTTATTGACGGTTCTGTACTTTATCGAGAGTTCGGTGAAAGAAAAATTACGCTCATTTGTTTTATGACAGGTGGATCACAAGGTGGTGAAGGACAAGGGGAGATTTGTTTAGCTTTTAGACTTGAGTTCGAGTTGTTTTGGTTTCCTTTGTTCATATTTCCATGTATTTTCTTGTGACGCATGTTATTTTTTGGTTATTTAACTCATGCGTCATTGAATTCGTCGTAAACAGCGAACAATAGGATTTTTATTGAATGAAGTTCAGGCGTCCCGAAGTCCTTTCTTTGCTGGGGATTTTTCCAATCCTAAATTACCACCAATCAAGTAGGTAGAACTAAACAAGTATCACATTACGTAAATATATGTAATACTAGCATTTTCCCGCGGCTTCGCCCGCGTACTAAGCGTAATTTTTAACCGTCTACAAAAAAGAGATTCACTGTTTGACCCGTATATATGTATGTAGGTATGTATGTATGTTTGTCGACGATTATCTCGCATTTGGCTGACCCGAATGAGGTGCCGTTTCCAGAAAAGTAGTTGTTACATTCTGGGGGTTTCGGTATACGAAGTTTGGTGATTGTGATTCATTAAAAGGAGCATCCAAAAAGAAAATTTGGCCTCACTTCCATTCGCAATCCTTACTGTCAGTCCGTCTGTTACAACCGAGTTGCTTTTACTGGACCGATTGAATTGCAATTTGGCACAAACTATCAAGAATTTAGAGCGCTCGTGGCCCAGCGGCACCCGCCTACCGCGTGTGATATGCGAGGTTAAGCAATGTGGGTGCAGGTCAGGTCTTGGATGGGTGACCGCTTTGAGTGGTTACTAACTGAGCGCTCTCGTGCTTTGAAAGGCACGTTAACCCGTTGATCCCGGCTGCTGTCTACGACAGCAGTCGTTAAGCCAAGTTAGAGGCCTTCGGGCGGCTTGAGAACTTCTAACAGTCAAGTTGCCCACTCACTTGATAAAGGGGGGTCGAAGTTGCACTACGTCCGTAGGGAGTACCCACCGTTACCTTACACGTGACCCCTGGGTGGTGCTAAAAGTGCAACAAAAACTGGCGACCGTGCTTGACTTCCCGAAGATCTCACGGTTCGTAAATAAATGCCATACGATTAAAAAAAATCTAAAGGTTGATTTAAATGGAAAAAATATCGAAACCTCTATGTCGTTTTTAAAAGCCAATCCATAGATACCCCACACGCCTATATAATAACATTAAACTTTTTTTACAATCCCTGGCATGCATGGAGTGGCAAATTTTACCTCAGATTCGTATTAAGAGACCTCTCGGACGCTCAGATCTCGATTTTGAACGAAATCGGGACGAAAAAAAATAAAATCAATATGGCCGCCACTTTCACAAATTTTACCTCGGATTCATATTCAGAGACCTCTCGGACACTCAGATACGATTTTGAACGAAATCGGGTTGGAAATGAAGAAAATCAATATGGCTGCCACTTTTTCCAAATTTTACCTCGGATTTGTATTAGGGGACCTCTCGGACGCTCGGATATAGATTTTCAACGAAATCGGGTTGGAAATGAAGTAAATCAATATGGTTGCCACTTTTTTTAAATTTTACCTCGGATTCGTATTAAGAATTCTCTCGGACGCTCAGATATCGATTATGAACGAAATTGGGAAGGAAATGAAGAAACTCAATATGGCTAAAAGACTTTTTCAAAATTTTACCTCGGAGTCGTTTAAGAAACATCTCGGATGCTCAGATATCGTTTTATAACGAAATCGTTAAAGAAAAGAAGAAAATCAATATGGCCGCCACTTTTTCCAAATTTTACCTCGGTGTCATATTAGGAGACCTTTTGAACGCTCAGATATCGATTTTGAACGAAATCGGGACGGAAATGAAGAAAAGCAATATGGCCGTCACTTTTTCCAAATTTTACCTTGGAGTCGTATTAGGGGACCTCTCAGACGCTCAGATATCGATTTTGAACGAAATCGATTTGGAAATGAAGAAAATCAATATGGCTGCCACTTTTTCCAAATTTTACCTCGGATTCGTATTAAGAGACCTTGTGGACACTAAGATATCGATTTTTAACGAAATCGGGACGGAAATGAAAAAAAAATAATATTGCCGCCACTATTTCCAAATTTTACCTCGCATTCGTATTACGAGACCAGTCGGACGCTCAGATATCGATTTTGTACGAAATCGGGAAGAAAATGAAGAAAATCAATATGGCTGCGACTTTTTCCAAATTTTACCTCGGATTCGTAATAAGAGACATCTCGGACGCTCAGATATCAATTTTGAACGAAATCGCAACGGAAGTGAAGAAACTTAATATGGCCGTTACTTTATTCAAAGTTTACCTCGGATTCCTATTAAGAGTCCTCTCGGACGCTCAAATATCGATTTTTATCGAAATCGTATCGGACGGCACTGATTAATAAAACCACTTACTTACAATACATTGAATCAAAAAAGGTCGTCTCTTCATAGGCAATTCACGGCATTTCATGCACCTTAAGATCTTATAAGGAACCTACATGCCAAATTTGGTATCTCTCGAACCAGTAGTGTGGGCTGTGCGTTGATATGTCACTCACTCAGTCAGTCAGTTTCTTCTTGCAATTAGCCAAAAACTTTTAAAAGTTTTCATGCCCGCAATATAAAATTTTAAATCAATGCCATTTCCAAAATTAACGACCCAAAAACCATAAAAACGACACCCATATTAATATTTAGACATTCCAACCCCCTTGGAACCCAACAGAGGGGATGGTATTTCACATCCTCCACGTAGGATTTTAAAATCATTGTTGTTTTCGTTATCAGCCCCCAGCCCCTTAGGGGTTGAATTTTGAAAAATCCTTTCTTAATGCACCTCAAGGCCTTATATGAAACCTACATACTAAATTTGGAATCTCTAGAACCAACAGTTTGGGCTGTGCGCCGATATGTCACTCACTCAGTCAGTAGGTTATTTCTTGAAATTTGTCACAAACTTTAAAAAGTTTTCTTGTCGACAATATTAAATTTCAAAATCGATGCCATTTTCGTAATTAACGTCCCAAAAAACCATTAAAACGACACCTGTATTAATATTTAGACATTTCATCCCCCTCGCACCCCAACAGGGGGGATGGTATTTCACGTCCTCCGCGTGGGATTTTAAAATCATTGTTGTTTTCGTTATCAGCGACCCGGTATATCATAAAAACAATACCCATGTCGATTTTCAGAATTTGTCACCAGATTTCCCCCTTTTAGGGGTTGATTTTTCAGAAAACCTGAAACACGTGTTTACTCATTTATCGTTAGAAATACTTCTGTGAAGTTTCGAATAAAATAGACCAGCCAATCTTGTTTCCCCATACAAACTTCGGACCCCCATTTCACTCCTTTAGGGGTTGAATTTTGAAAAATCCTTTCTTAATGCACCCCTAGACCTTATAAGGAACCTACGTGCCAAATTTGGAATCTCTAGGACCAGCGGTTTGGGCTGTGCGTTGATATGTCAGTCAGTCAGTCAGTCAGTTTCTTCTTTTATATATTTAGATTACTAATATTTCTAATTTCTTAATTTAAACTTTATTGCACAAAATATAATTAAACAAACGGCGGGCTTAATGCCAAATGGCATTCTCCAACAGCCAACCATTGGGCTTAACAGAGATTTAATATTGTGTATTTTTTAATATTCTGTTTACACTTCAGAGATCTGTGTGATATTTATAAAATTGATCTTCACTTCATTCATTATTAGCAAACCAATAATATATTGTTTGCTTTTATTTAGCTTTCGTATTTTTGCTAGTAGTTTTACTTATCAGGAAAAACTTTGCCCATCACTAAACTGGTTTTCTATCCGAGCACACTTTCTAGGAAATTGCCTACCAACTGTAACCAGTGGCGCGTTAAAAATGTATAGCTTTTTAAATTGATTACATTTTGTATGCGGCGCGTTGGTCCGATACCGCAAAACGACATATCACTGCAAGGTTCTTTCACAGTGAAACAAGTGCACAGCAGAAATAGAGGAACGAATACCCAGCAAACTTTAACATCAAATTATTTGTGTGTTGTCTCGCAGACAGGAATCGGATTTCAATATTTCTCGTAAGCCGTTATTAATCAGTTCTTTCATATACCGGTTTGTGACAATAACGTTTAATGAAACAAATACGGTTATCGGTATTCAAGAAGAATGAAATTGAAACGCTCCGGTATAATTTATTAAACCGTGAATCGCGGAGATCATCACTTCATATCACAGTCAAATTCGAGTTAAGTGACTCACTAAGACATGTAGAAAGGAAGTTCATTTTAAGTGTAAAAGAATCCGCACACTCCCATTGTATAACATTTTACTCAAGTCGTTCTCTTCAGAGCCAATTAAGATTCAGAATTTTCAATTTATTTTTCAGAAAAGTGAAGTATTTTTCATAAAATAACCGAGTTGTCTCTCAATACAATACCTATTGTGGAGAGATTTATTATTTTAACTTTTATAGAATAAAACACCAAGATCTTCTCCTAAAGCTTTCTCTATCCTCAGCGAAGCGAGTGAACATTGAACTTCAATCTTTTGGTATCCGTTATTATATTATATTGTATAAATAACGTGCGAGTGACAAATTGATATCATAATTATAGGGTTTTTTATATAACTACAGGGGCAAATAAGCGCGCTTATAAATTTTCTGTTATCGGTAGCGTATAGCTTTTATCGATAACAGAAAATTTATAAGCGAATAGTATTGTGGTAATGTGGTATCAGGCAAATAATTGTTGTTGAGCGCGTACACTTTACTGCTATTTAGAAAAAGAAAAACAATATGTGTTGAACAATGAAAGCTCTTATGCGATAGTAATTAATAAAATAATTTGAAGTCAAAATGTTGTTTGCCTTTAATTTCTTGATAAAAGTTCTTTATCTCATTTCTTCCGCAACGTAATTTCAAAATGAACAAAGTTCAGATAGGGTTAAATAAAATAAAGTTTGTTTTGAACGGAATAGAATTTTTCTTGAAAAGTTTATAAAAAGGCAGGTCGGCGACTAATTAAATCCCTTACCGTTATAATATTTTTGAGAAAGCGATTAATTGTCTTTTTTATAGCTAGTACAACTCACTTCACATTGCATTTTGTGATTATTATTTTTACTTTGTCCTAAAGTAATTTTAAGTTTTTCATTAAATGCCTGCCAATTCACAGTACAAAATATAACTTTATACAAAAACAAAAAATACAACAAAAAATGTATTTTAACAGATATTATTTAGTTACACGTTACAAAAAATAGGAAATTACAATTACAAAACAGCAAAGAGCAAAATCGGATTACGACTATGAAAAAACAGGAGCAGTATTTCGTTTTCCTGCTGAAACCAAATAAAAACCGTATTAAAAGTAAATCAACGTCATGCAAATATCCTTGGATTAGATTGAGTTAAGGCTATTTTTTTTTAGACGCACTTGACTTTCATTTGAGTGAAAATAAGATTTCCCCTACAATTTACTTGAAATGAGCAGGGCATGTCAAATTAATTACTTGTTCTATATCTATAATAAATGAGGCTCCAACTGTTTTGAATCTATTATTTGACTCCAGTAAAAAAATAGTGCTGTAACTAAGGAATAAACGGCTAACTAAATATATTATTATGCTTGAAATGTATACCTCTAGCTCTAACTTATCTTTGTATTTAGTAGCCGAACAACAGTTTTTTTTATTAACGATCTCGATAAATTCAATTTTTTTTTGCTAAATCATTTGAACCGCCAGTGTGGCCGGCCGGCGCGTCGGTCACACAATAGATAAGGAAATTCAACGCGCAGTGTAATAAATAATTTGTAGTTATTAATGTTATTAAAAACCTATTGATACCCCTTTCTATAATTGCTTATATGTATAAATTGCAGCGGAATGGAGTATCGAGACAAACCACCGTGGTTTAACGATACTGTTTTTAATTGTAAAGCAAATAACCTTTTAATTACCCTGATAAAAAAAAAAAAAAAAAAAAAACCCGATGCTCCAAGTGTGGAACCAATATTTTACTTCCGAACTGATTTTATGGCGTGATCAATTTGTAACTTTTTCCCACCTTTGCCTTTTCGGCAAAAACGCCCAAGAAATTAAGGATCGTATTACTCTTCGTAAAGTTTTACCGTAAATCTTGGCAAGTTTCAGTTATGGTAACAGATTCTAAATCGTACGTACGTCAGACGTGGGAGTAATAAACTGGAGTCAATGACCAGACGTCGTCTATGTTGCTGACAACGAAAATATTACTATCGTTAGAATATTAAATCAACTATTACGAGTATTAAGAACCATCGTGTAATTAAGGACAAAATATTTGAAAAAGAAACACAATATTTTGCGTACGGCACTAAATTGGAATAGCGTTTGCAGACAGATATTAGTTTGGGTGTAAAAAGGTTGGAAATCTTATTGTAGAGCAGGAACTTTAAATAAAACATATTATAGGTTGTCTGTAAGAGATCGCTTTAAGCGATAAGACCGCCTGTTGCTACTAGTCATGTAAGTTTTTTTGTGTAACATTGTTCTCTTGTGTGGTGCAATAAAGCATATTTATTATTATTATCTCTTTATTCATTTTTTTTTCTTAGATTAGGTTTTTAAAATAATAAAAAGTAAAATATAAAACAATATTTACAAAACAAAAAATCATTATAAAAACCTAACCTAGGGTGCCGCCGGCAGCGAGGCAGGGCCTAAGCTACCGGTGGTTAGGGCGACAGAGAGAGGAACCTCCTGACTATTCGCGCCGTGTCCAGGAGTACCGCCTTCTGTATCTGACCCTTGACCCAGCCATCTAGCGAGAGTCTCTTAAGATGTTGGTCGAGACTCGTCGCAATTAGACCGTTCGCAGAGACGACTATCGGGACAATGATCGTCGAGTCAACATCCCACATGGCGGTTATCTCGTGTGCCAGGTCTAGGTACTTGCTAGCCTTGTCCTTCTCTCGGCCTTCACGAGGTTCTCATCATGGGGGACGGTGATGTCGACGAGCACTGCCTGGCGCTTCAATCGATCTGTCAGCACGATATCAGGTTTGTTGGCTATAATAGTCCTGTCCGTGATGACAGATCGATCCCAATAGAGCGTGGCACGACCATTTTCGAGAACTGGCGCAGGTGTGTACTTATAGTACGGCACTTCGAAGTTCACAAGACCGTACAGAAGAGCAAGCTGCTGGTGAATAATCTTGGCTACCAAGTTATGTCTGTGCAAGTACTCGCCGTTAGCAAGATGACCACAACCGGAAATGATATGCCTGAGTGACTCTCCGGGACGGCGGCATGCCCGACAAATGTCGACCGTACCGTCCTTCAGGATATATTTCCGGTAGTTGTTTGTCATGATAACTTCGTCCGCAATTGCACAGACAAAACCTTCGGTTTCCGCAAAGAGATCCCCGAAACGTAGCCAGTTCACCGACGCGAGCAGGTCTACGTCGGGTCCCGAAAGAGCCTTGTAGAACCGCCCATGTAGCTCCTTGCTCTTCCATACCGCCTTGCGGTCCTCGGTGCTTAGTACTTTAAGTCTGCGCCAGTTCCCGTTTGCCATGGAGAGCGGGGTGAAAGATGCGTCCACTGCCACTACGTCACGATGCATCTCGCATTTGCTATTTATGTTTTTATGCAATGTGTGATATATTGGATATCTTTCGCTAAACCTGGAGGGAGAAGAACTGTATTAAACATTAATCTTCTTGATGGTCGAGTAAGAAACGATACGGTATAATTTGGTTAGTAGATAGGGGACACCAACCACTCTTCATCATTTTTCTCGAAACTTCCTTTTAGCTTCTTTTCTGAAGATTAAATTAAAAGGTAACCATGTCTTTATATCCAAATGTTTTTCGCTTTTCTTTTTTCTCATTAACCGACACTTGTTGACACACATGCCTATACTACTCAAAGAGATTTTCTTTCACTAAGCCTAAGCTTCTTATCTCCGGAGCATGTTGGTATAAAGATAGTTTCTGTGGGCTATTAACGAGGGCAGAAAAATAATAAACAGTCAATTTCCGTGTAGGAAATAGTTTTTAATGAGAAACTACGGCTTTTGACAGGTTAAACGATGAAATAAGTACGTCGTTTACTTTTTAAGCTTTTAAAGAAGCAAATTGATTTCACATGAAAGTGGTATAAACTAAATAGATGGAATGTCCACGTTGCCTTTGCAGCTAAGCAAATATCGTAAACCTTTTGAGCTGGTTGAATATAGAGTTCTGTTTTCACGATGTTCGAAAAATTGTGGGCATAACGTTTTACGTACAAATTTCATGCAAAAACTTAAGGCTCTGTGTAAACCGGCTAAATGCATATCGGATTTAGAGGAGGATATTGGCAAAACAAGCATCTCAATCGAATAGGTATTCGCATTTATTTTAGTGAATTTGGTCCTTGTAGTGTGTTTATGATATGCATATTATATGGTTGCAAATCAATATGTGCCTTGTGTTCAATTTCAATTGAACACCAATACAGCGCTTCCATCATAAACAAGCTGTTTATAATATGTATTATAATGATATATGGTCGGCGAGCAAGAAGTTACAGTAAGAGAGAACAAACGAAAAAATAATAATATTTATGCATTTCCTTACTAGCTGTTACCCGCGACTTCGTTTGCGTCTTCACTCCTATTGGTCGCAGCCTGATGTTATATAGTCTAAAGCCTTCCTCTATAAATGGACTATCCAACACAAAAATATTTTTTCAATTCGAAACAGTAGTTCCTGAGATTAGCGCGTTCAAACAAACAAACAAACTCTTCAGCTTTATAATATTATATAGTATAGATATGTTTTATTTCCGTACTTGACTAAGGCCATGCTATAAGAGAAGCGCCTCAGTACCTCGCTGATGTGCATACTCATCACCATCATCATCAGCGCTATGATCTTGTGCAATCCGTCATAGGAAGGAGTTTGGTCTTTCAGGTCCTCTAATTGAGTTCTATTTGTCTTGGTAATACCACCCGTGATCTGTATTGCTCCTTCACTCGTTCGGCTCAATCGCTCTCGAATTCTATTTTTTTCTAGTTTCTTAATAGAATTTCAAACTAACCAAATCAAGCCGCTCGCTAAGAGTAAATTACATAGACATTGGCATGAAATAAGACATAAAAACTATATTTCCTGTCAATGCACATTATGTATTACGGGGAGCGTTCCGAGGAATTATTCGGTTTTCGCCGCTTCTTTCCGCCGTCGCCCAACTCGACAACATTTCCATCCTCACCACTTAGATAGTTGGTAGTCCATATCTACGCGTTTCTCCAGAATCCTCCTGCCTCGCACAGCTAATTCAATCTCTGTTGCTAGAAATTGTAAAAGAAAAAAAATACAGCGATTTTGGAGTTTTTTACGGCTTGTATGAAAACCTTAATAATCGATGTATTTTTTCTCCATTATTCCTTACACGCACAACTTATACTTATAGGTCAACCAAATTTAGGCCACGAGTCAAAAACCGGAACGAGGGATCGTGCCCGTGGCATTATTTTTCCTGTCTGCTTACTCAGATAAAAAGCGTATTTCCTTATTCCGGACAAGCCTAAACGGTGTATGAAATATATTACTGCACAATGAATAAACTACATGAGGATGCTATGTTTCTAATATTTTATTATTAAATCATTTAATTTAGGCAGTGCCCTGAAAGTATTACAATCTCTTACAAAACTTTTGTTAATAAATACAGAACACAAAGATTTTATAGAACTTAAAACCATACATTTTCAACATAAAAAAATGTTTATTAAATGTTTATTAACACCACCACAAAGTATACAAAGAGTAGGTTCATAAGGTGCTCTTAGGACTAATTATTATTTAGCTATGCAACTTGTGCGGCGGAGACTGGTGCCTGGACTAGGGGAAACCTGTATGTACATAAAACATGTACGGCGATTGGGCTTACCACAAATTGGTGTGTGCAATGTTTGAATATCATTCAAACCAACCGTTGCTATTTGTGATTCTCAATGAGATTGCAAGGATCTTAAATAAAATCTAATAGAAATGTGTTTAAAACATGAAAGTGTCCTGTGGCTTACCACTGCTAAAATGTCGCTGTGCCGTTTCTGAAATGTTTTGTATTTAAAGCCTTTTAATAAAGAGTATTTGTATTGTGGTGTGTGACCTCTACTTACAATTTACCAATCTACAATACAATTGATTTGAATGGAAACGGAACGAAACTCTAAATGGAATTACTGTATACCAAACCAATTTAATATTAAAATCACTAAATCGGTTGTTTCTTAAGGGATTCCGGGATCCGCTTTGGCGCCATCCCAATATTTGTCGTAAGCACTAGTTTTACGAAAGCAACTACCATCTGAACTTCCAACCCAGAAAGAGGGAAAACTAGACCATATCCCAATTAGACCGATTTCTTCACGAAATGAAATGAAATGAATATGAAATTAATTTAATCCAGAACATGTCCATATGGTTATAAAATAAAATAAAATAATAACAATAATACTACACTAAATGTCTCTCTTAATTTAATACCAGCAGGGTAGGCACGTAACATTTCGAACGTACGATAGGTTAATATAAATGTCATTTTTATTATGGTAAATTACACCTAGATCCACCTCATGCATACTCGAAAACATTGCGTAATTACCCCTTATGATTCACTGAGAAACAACCACAGATTACCTTCACTAGATAGCCCCTATGAACGATTTAGTCCGAATCAAAAGTCACCAAAGTAAGCGGTATGCGCAGGTGGTATAAAAACCTCCTCAAGGTTTTGCCAATGATGGGTCTTGTAATTCAAAAATGTCATACCTAGCTATAGTTTTATTCAATAAATTAAAAAAAAAGTTATTCCGTCATTATTGCATTTTTTTTTGCGAGAGCTTTTCCCACACAACTTTACACAAAACAATATCTACTAGACGAAATACATTTTCGATCGTCGTTTATTTCACGTATGTATAGATCGTGAACCTGGACGAGTCTGACTGGACGCCGCGAGGCGGAGCAGGCTGTGTGTACTAATAGTACATAAGTGTGGTGATCGCACGTCGCTCTATTTAGTGGAGATTATCTATGGACACAACCCATGATAACAATCACGTTTACTGAACATAAATGGTTTTTATTATAGGTGAGAGTGCATTCAAGTGAGTAACATTGTAATATATTAACGAACTCAAATATATAAACATCCTATATACATAGGTTCTGACATTGTACGTATGCAATGTAACACTAATTGTGTCGTTAGCTAACGAGGGCTTTTTGTTCACATTGCACAAACAACTGCACTGTATAAAAAAGAAGTCACGTTAATACAAGAACGAGCGTGTAGAAGTGGGTAAATTGCCTTTTTCGTTAAAAATTACTATGTCCACACTAAACTACGTAGCAGATTTCAGTATAAATTTCGATGGGTTATCAGAATTGATTGGTAAGTGGGAGAGAGAACTCGTATTTTTGTACCTCAACACTTAAGTAATTATGTTACGCGTTAATTTCATTCCTAGATATCTCGTATGAGACTCACAGCGCCATCTACCGGCGAAGTATGGCGAGCAGTGACAGAACGTCAAATTCTAGTTTGCCCTAAAGCTGCGTTCGGTTGTAATGTTGGTACGGTGAATAATTAGTGTGTTTTCTAGTACATTATAGGTATTTTAAGCCTACACAGTTTATTAGTTTGCTAAAAGTTATCGTGGTAAAATTGGAGAATAATTTTGTCTTCATGCGGTGAGCGCATTTGGTGTAAATGGCCCATATTCTGTATGGTCTTGAAATGGAACGTGTCGGAACGCATCCGTGCTGATTTTGACATCTGGAGAAAGAGCGGTGAGGCCTGTCACTCTCTGTCAGGATGCCGTGAGCAGTGCACACGTGTTTCTGAGGGCGCTCGCTAAGGCTTCGGCCATTTTTATAACTTAGAGATGGGTGCTTAGACCCAAACGCATCTCGTTGAAAATAACTGCAACGACACAGTGAACAAAAGCCTAATTTTACCATTTTTGACGAAATGAAGTGAGGACATCGTGGCCGCGTGTGGACCGTCACCAAGCCTAGACTTGAATTCTTGCCAGTGATTGTTGTGCTGGCCGCTACCGGCGGGCCAACATAGGCAATTGAGCGGTCGAAGGGCGTGGCGCGAGACATTGCTGACGTCTCTGTATGGCCCACCAAAGTCACCGCGACGCGAAGCCACTTCCTGAGGCTTCGTGGACCGAGGAGAGACAGGCGGAGGGTCTGCATGCTGGCGCCGCAAATCTTTTAAGGTGATATCCATCCGTAACTTTTGTTCCGTTCTCTTGAACATGCCACGTGTCAACGTAGTATTACGAACTATCTTAGTAGTGTTATTAGTCATAACAAGCTTCACACAAACACAATTCACGTTAGATTAAATTAAGGCGCTAAGCCGGCCTCATCTGATATTTTATTTTTAAACTCAAAGTTAATCTTTATCCGTCCTCGGTCAGAGATATAATGTAAATCTCTAGGTAGAAAGCCCTGCCTAAAACATTGTGACTTGCATGCTAGCATTAAGCCTACATTAAGGTATTTTATTTCTTTGTATAAGCCGAGAAAGTGTGTACTGATTATACATACCGTTCGGTTTGAACACTAAACTTGTTTACATTTCTCTCACCTGTAAGTAATTCCTATATAAACTCTTTCATAGTTTTGAGTGATAAACTATGTGGCGCCCTCTTCTACTAGCACTATATGGTGACAGCTGAAAACCTGAAAGTACCTACCTCCTGAGATTCTCTACCTAATCTAGCTAGTGTGGTGCATGACATCAAGTGTGGACGACTCTTACGAGCCCGTCAAGTCGCTCTCACACTCAAATGACTGACAACCGTCACAGCTTGCTATCATACACGGTTGCACGTTACAATTATACTAATTTTCACTAAATAATGAAAGGCTGATACGATATTGTCAAATAATAGATAAAATGTAGGTCTGTCTAGAATACTTAATTCAAAGTACCACCCACTGACCTTACATCTTTTATGAAATCTTGAGAGAGAAAAAACTAAATTTTACGCGTACAAGTAAGTATAGGACTACCCAGGGGTTGTAATAGTAGTCGTTGAGTTCCAGTGTAGTCTAACCTAAAGGAGCAGTAAGGACAACTGCTATAAAAATTGGTCCTAAAATAGCTTATCTGAATCCCTGAAAGAGACCGTAATTGGTTCCTACCGCTCACGTAAACCGCCTCCAGCGTTGCCAATTTCCATCCGTGTCCTTTAAATAATTCTGTGATACGTACCCAAGCACGTACGTGAAGTTACTTCGCCATGCCCCCAGCAGCTGCGACCGAACTCAAACACGCTGAGCGGACATCGGGCCTTAAGCTATGATTATTGCAATTTTATTATAGCACCCTGGTAATTTCGTACATTTTGACGACGTATTTAGGACGCTCATTTGTGCTTCGAATGGGGCAAAAGTATTTTGTATGGTCCGTTACTGGACAGGGTCGTGCAAAGTTATTTGTAATGGTATGCGTATTTGACAATATAGCGTTTTTATTTTTGCACATTCTCTCATATTCGGTGTTTTTAATGCAGATAAGCTGCAAGAGAGAGTAATAGTAGCATTTACAAGTTTGGCGAAAACTGCCAAGTTAAGTGGGGAACGAATTTCTCGCTATGCAGTTTCGGATTTTCGGCCAGTGTTCCGACAAAAGCAGTGAGGTCATATGTTACTCGTATGCAAGTGATTGACTACAAGAATACCGAAAATCACAGTGGGGGACAAAATGCAAAAAGGCGATACTACTGGGATTCATGCTGAGGTGTGAACAGAATCTTCTGTCAGAATTGTTTTTTCAATCCTAGAAGTACCACTGGCTTGGTTAATGCTTTATAGTCGATGCAAATAACAATTAATTTTGGAACGTCAAAAAAGTTCCACAATGACCGATCGTGCGCCACCCGCATCCAGCGGACTCCTGCGACCTTTACCAGGTCATCAGTCCACCTTTTAGGGAGGGGCCTACCCACGCTTCGCCTTCCGTTACATGGTCACTACCCGAGAACCTTAGAGAGTAACGTACTTACACTAAAAAAATCTATAAATTCACGTGACATTATAAGAAATATTTTTTAAGAAAAAAAAACCGACTTCAATGGGGGAGGCCAGTGAAAGATTATTATACTTAGATGGGGCACTCTTAGATTCCATACAATAAAATAAAAATGGCTATAAGTATGTTTATAATGGTAAAAGACTAAGTACCCTCAATTCCTCATGGAATCATGGAAAAACCTTGCTTGCTTGACAAACAAAACGAAGAGAACAAATCGCCAAACGTGAACTACGCCTCGTTGAAGAGTTCCGTTCTGATCATCATCAGCAGTTCCACTTCATCAAATGTCACTTTTATGAATGAAAATGCTTGATTAGTTCATGAAAATACTAAAATCACTATTTGTGTGCCTTTCACATTTGAGGAGTTCCCTCGATTCCTAATGGATCCCATCATCAGAACTCGAGCATGACAAAAATCAATCGTGAAAATAGAACTTGCTTAACAAACACAGCTAGAAGGACAAATTGCCAAACGTGAACTTTTCGTCGTTGAAGAGTTCTGTTCTGATCATCATCAGCAGTTCCACTTCATCAAATGTCACATTTTTGTATGATAATGCTCGATTTGTTGATAAAAACACAAACATCACTATATGTTTGCCTATAAAAATTTGAGGAGTTCCCTCAATTCCTCATGGATCCCATCATCAGAACTGCGTTTTGACATAAACGGGACCAACTTGGATATATATACTTACAATCAAAAAAAGAATTATGCAAATCGGTTAAGAAATGACGGAGTTATGGAGTAACAAACATTAAAAAAAAAAAAAACAAAAAAAAAGACATACAACCGAATTGATAACCTCCTCTTTTGAAATTTTGAAGTCGGTTAAAAATAGGAGGGTCCAGCCAAGTCTCACGACATCTCACCAAAGTGGAACAGGGGTTCGAAGATTCGCAAAAATCACCTCACGTAGGTAATAGATGAGGAACTGCCACTAACAACTTCTGGTAGTTCTAATATTATTTTTACTCCACAACAATATGTACAGACTAAGCCACACACAGGCTTGTTGTAGAGTAAAAATAATTTCACATACATACCATGACCCCTGAAAACATTACACTTCTTTATTGGACAGTGATGTTAGACAGATATAGAAACTCACACAAGATTAAGCAATGCAATGTCTACTACTAAAGAAGCGTTTATTATAAAAATTGATTTCTTCCATTACGTGTTAACATTAAATAAATAAATAATGGGGGACAATCTTACACAAATCGACCTAGTCCCAAACTAAGCAAAGCTTGCACTAGACGACGATATACATACTTATATAAATAAATACATAGGTACTTAAATAGAAAACATCCAAGACCCAGGAACAAATATCCGTGCTAAATGCACAAATAATGCCCTGACCGGGATTCGAACCCGGGACCTCTAGCTTCGGAGGCGGTGTCACTACTAACTAGGCTAAACAGGCCGACAAAATTAAATTTACATTACAAGGTAACTATTAATATGTTCTTTACCTTTTAAGAAGTAACACTCTTCCGTCCTTACAAAATAATGAAATATCTACAAGTCTCTCTAGTTGACTACGGAACCCTAAAAATGCAACTCGTGCTAATTCCCTTTTTGTTAAAAAAGCTATTGGAATAATAATCTATTGAGAAATACGTGAACGATGCAAATGGGGAAGAATACTTTTTTTCCCATTTGGCCGTCATCCCGTTTGGCATTTGGTCTAATATGGCCGTGTGCGTTAGTTACAGCTATTCGTAAATATGACAGTATATTGTCCTTAAAATGGTATCCTAATTGGGTCATTCTTCTTTTTTATCTACAATTGCCTGTCCTCATTTTACTCGTACATCATTAGTTAGAGTATTGATTATTAATGTTTTGGTGTTTGCATATACGTCCATACCTACGTACATGTATTACTACTAAATAGTCCTTCACTTTCTCTATCCAGTGATTTTTTTAAAAGCTTGTTTTTCATAGAATCGCGTGACAGAATGATAATCTAAAATGTGGTGTCCGCTGGAAACTGCCACATTGTCACAGTATTTTTTGAAAAACCACCATAAAAAAAACATTTTCGTTATGGAAAGAATCATTAATTAGTACTAATAAAAAATACATGCAGCGTTTATTAAAATCAAACATTTATACCATAATTATAAATATTCGAAAAACGCAAAAAAAAATGACGATATATTGTAGGTAAAAAAGAAGAACGACTCAATTATCATTCACTTTCATCTTTCGTGTTTTGTCTTTTTTTACGAACTTAATTAGTCTTAATATCGTATTTAACAGATTAAGACCTTATTAATTTATAACGTGAATTGTCGAATTAACGGATATCTGATCGGATCCCTTTTGTAAATTGAAAATTATATAGGATTATATCGCCCACGACCCGCACTAAAATTTTAATCCCTTGGCTCAGCAATAAAATTATTGTCGGTTCTCATGACTCAGGAAGGCCTTCATATACGTAATACATATTAAATTATCAGGAAACTGAGTAAGAAATTACTTGGAAATAATTTTAGATCCTATAGGTATATTAGAGTTTAAATACTTATAATCGCAAAATGGTACCTATACAGAGATGTAGAGAGATTTAGTTATGGATCTTTGTATTTTTACAATTCCTGTATGTACGTTAAACATTACACAACTTTTAGTTCATTTATTTTATTATAATACCACATCCGATTGTTCACATATTAAGCTCACTTTCCCATACCTAATGATCTATAATATTTAATTATCATTGTAGTTTTGTGACAGCGATCATCACATTACTTTTTGTACTAAATATATGTTTGTACTACATTCTATTAGATGACAGGTTGTCAACGCAATACTTAGATAAAAAGAATAGAATGCCAAAAGCAGACGATATATCGGATCACTTTTCTAATAAACAACACGAGGTATAGCCAGTATTTGAAAATAAATAAGAGGTCGGTAAACATATAGACTCATTTCTTCAGACATCGACAGGCTTAGGAACAGCGTTCCGTTATCTATATTAAGCTAGTGTATTGATAAAATCCGTAGGTATTTACTTAAGTTATTGCATTTTCTAGCACTATTTTATCACGAATACAGTACAACGTCTAGTTTGCAAACATCGTCCGTGGCTAGGCAACACCTGAAAGCCGCTTTTCAATATCTGGCGAACCAATATCGCCGGGCCACAATACAATAGATCGTAAATCGCCTGCGCCGGGCCACGTACGTTCGTGTTAGGACCAATTTACCGCTGAACACAACGTGGCGTCGAAACGTGATTTGTGGTCGACAAATGACCCTAGCAAGTCTTGTTAATTGACGAACAGCCTATTCCCTCGCAGTTTCTCACAGAAAATATAAGTTTACCAATTACTGTATCAGTATGTATTTTTAAATTTTGGTGCATTATACAGTAAGATGCGATCCCGCGAAAACCGAACTTGGGACCATTCCGGAAAAAAATGATTAGTTTCAAACGGTCAGTCACAACCACTAAAGTGTCACACAAATCCATTGTAATATGCAAGTACATATAAATGACAGCTACATCTATACTATAATATATGTATGTCATGATTAGTATGATGTTTCAACCGGAAGTTTTTCTGTAAGTAATGCCCAAAAATATGGCTACTATTATTGATAACAAAAGCTATAGTTATTACTATTAACTGACGTATTTCTTGCAAGTAACTTATATTAATTCAATTCACGTTAATGAAATAGGCTTTACAAACTTATTGTAACATGCGATTTCGTAAGTATATACAATTATGGCGTGAACGTTAAGATGAGTAACGCCAGACAGCCTTTTTTAAAGCGCCAAGGCTCTTAAATAAATAAAATGAGCCGGCAAATAACTCTGGTAATGCCGCAAAACTACCATGTTCTAAAAACAATATATTTTTATCATGTTTGAACTTCAATCGTATAGCATTTTCACTATAGCTTAATACCATTGGAGTAACCTCCAGACGCCCCGGGCATCAAGTTTGTTCACCTAGCTTTGACAAATTATTCAAGTCGAAGATTTCGTTGCGTAATCAGTTAAATAAACGTTTGAGCCAGATTCATAATACGAAGAAAAGTAATTGGTCTAGTCTGAAACAAAGGAAAGTTAAGATAACATTTGTACCCGATGATAAACATAGCCAATTAAACTTTTTTCGGATTGTACGATGAAGATTTGCTACGTTGGAAGTACAGTGCGTACATGGTCAAGCCCTGAAAATACACTCGGCGATTTTATACCTAGGTAGTGCAGGGACTACCACGAACCAAAAACAAAGTTCTTCGTTCGTATCCTAATTCTCGCTCAAATTTGCAAATGGGACAGAGAGAGAGAGATACACGAATGTACTTTGTTCTCGGTTCGCGGAAGTAATCGCGATGGCAATAGAGTAGGATAAGTATCAGATATATTTTTAGCTCCAATTTTGCGATAATAATATTAACACCTTCACTGCCAACAATTTCGTAGCGCTACGCTCGAAAAACCGTATCTAGAGAAAAGCGACTACGAGACGAGCGCCCACTAAGCCCCCTGGCACTGGCTAAAGAATAATCTCTTTATTAATATTTTTTATAACGCCTTCATTATTTCTTACCTTTTCTACGACTTTTAGAAGCAAACAAGTCACAGAAAAACTTTTCTTTTGTTATCAAGGGGCCGATTGGCCGTGACTCCTTTTTCGCACTCGACTTGACATTTTTTTGTTGACATCAGAGACGGCGGCCAAAGTGAACCGTTAAAAGCAACCGACATCATCTGACATCGTTAATGGAAGGTCCAAGTATCTATATAAAATCCTTTGTCTTGTCAATCTATCTATACATAGTACACACCGCACTACTTCAGGGTATTAAAACCTTTCAAGAAAAAAAAACATGTGAATGACTTCTACTAGCAGCTCGTTGATAATGAAACGTATCTAACTTACGCAGGCTTTTGTAACTAAGCTATCATCTTAATAAAATCCACTTTGGATGGTACAGCAGCAGTTCCTCTTTAATTCGAACCCCGAAAATGTACTCCTGTTCGGATTTGTGAAGCGTTTCGAATATAGTATAGTGCATTTATAGGGTATTCTTTATGAAATAAAACGCACAATATAGTCGTAGACAATGTTAAATATGTTGATGTTTATTCATCTGTAGACGTAATATTTATTAATCATTCTTTAAAAAATCCAATATTTTAGTGTGTCGAGTGGTATTTAATGATAAATAAAACGATTTGTCTCGCATTTTTCGTCAAAGTGTGCGGGGGAGGGCGTTCGGATTACAGGGGGGTTCGGATTCGAAAGGGGTTCGGATTAAATAGGTCCTGCTGTAGAACATGGTTACTTTTATTCTTCTTCCCACTGTCCTTCTCCGTCACAATTGATACCACTCACCGGATTAACTGCCTTTTTAACCTTGCACTTTTTAGGGTTCCGTAGTCAACTAGGAATCCTTATAATTCCGCCATGTCCGTCTGTCTGTCTGTCCGAGTCTTTGCTCTGTGATGGTTAGTGCTAGAAAGCTGCAGTTTAGCATAGATAAATAAATAAATTTGACAAAGTGGTAAAACAAACACGAAAAAAAATATTAGGGGTTCCTCACCTACATATACCTCGTGTGTTCATAAGTTTTAACACGAATATTATTTTGAATAAATCAATTACAGAAAATATTTCTGCCAAGGTTATTATTTTCATTGAATCACTGTACTGTAGCTGATAAAAGTAAATATAGTTTATTTAAATTGGCTTTCAATATTTTATATTTAAGCCTTTAAATGCGGTGGTCTCTCTAAGGTGCAGGCACGAAAAGAAAAATGCCTTTTTCACTGACAAGTTAATGTCTATGGTAGAAAGAATGTTAAGGCAGCGGAACGCCAAATTCTACACCAAAATGTCAATAGATGTTCCAACTACTGCACAGAACGTACGGCAACCGTATCACCCTGCGAGGTCACAATACGGTCGATTATTACGTATGAGGTAGACTTTTCTTTCAATTTTGTATACTAGATGCTCAAACTATGCCTTAAAATTATCCATTTACCAGATGGACTAGTGGAATCACTTGTTAAAGTTTATTTGACATGTTTATTTGTCAAAATAATTGGTTTCTTGACAAAATTTTAGCGAACACCTTGACAAAATGTAATTTCCTACGAAACCTGCTAAAAGAGAAATGTATGTCTTTTATCAGTCAATAGAAGTAACTTTCTTCGAGCATGGCTCTAAATACTCCTAATTAGTATGTTTGGACAAAATTACCTTTTATGAACACACACCTTAGAGCCAAAAACCTGCCTTAAATACTACTCAAAAATAGTTACTCACAAAAGATCCACTGGAAGAGAAGCAAGAGAATCCCTGATGAAAATGAACGTGTCTCGCGGGGTCATTATCTGGGTGTAACCCACGCAATAAATGGCATCTGACATAAAATATTGGAACGCAGTTTAAATAATATCTATGTATGTGTATTAATGAACCTATTCTCAAGTAAAATTAACAAAATATTTATAGGTATTTATCGAATAAAACAAAATAATAAAAAAAATATCGAGTATTTGGCCGTCTCAAAACTTATGAACACACGAGGTAAAGTGATAATGTTTTTTTTTCTTCAACCCTATGATGTTGTGTGTTGTTGGACAGGTCTTTCAAAATAAATAAAGGTCTACATTAAACATTTTTTGCTTACACTAATATTTTCGGAAATAACATTCTAAAAGAAAAAAAATCCCTCTAACTTTTGAACTATGGGTCCAAAAATATGAAAAAATCATGAAAGTTCGAAAACTATAGCGGACATGATCACTTTACCTGTTTTTGAGTTATCGTAAAAAGTATTCCCTTCTCAGTAAAATACGTTATAAAACGCTGCGAAGGTGTTACCTTTTTTTTTTTAATTAAGTTCATTGGGAAACTACCGTACGGAACCCTATACTGAGCATGACCTGACATGCTCTTGGCCGATTTTTTTTAAAAAGCCAATACCCAACTACCCTTTTTCCGTAGTGTTGCTACTATTAAATGCCGAAATAATTTAAATAAATAAACCGTCAAATAAAATGAACCTTTCACTCGAAAACGTTACGTTCCTCTGGAGGGACATTCTTCTGCACCTTATGAAACTAGTATATCGTTATTAAACCACAAACCCTTAATAATCCCAGATTGTAGTATAAAACTCACCATTGATACACATTGTTAACAATATATCGTTATGCCAACAAACCTTCAATAACAGGCGCACTATCATCAAACAATGCAATAAATCCGTTCGTTTAAAACTTTCAAATAACTCGAACAAAATATTCGCGCGTTCAATTGTTCAGAGACAATATTTGCTCTAGCCATCCAATTTATTCGTCAACTACCTACCACCATCTATCTTATTACAGATCCCGTTTTTGTAAACAAAATCATCACTTACGGCGCTGACAACACCCGTGGGACGGCCGTGCGAATGCCTATGAAAAAGGTCTCGCAAGTTAAGGTCAAACTAGATATCGCCTTGGGAAAAATGTAGCAGCGAATTCGTTTTGATGAATTCAAATTCAATTCTTCATCCTTCAAGCCGGATACGACCGTCATCGTAACGGAACGTCGGTCATCGTAATCGATGTTAATTCTAATCTGATTATATGGAAAGTTTGACAACTTCTAAGGGATGTCAGCAGCCTGCGCCATATTTACTTAACGTTGATAATCCTATAATTAAATTAGTGCAACCCGCCCTAGGTAAGCTTGATGAAATGATTTATATGGCGAAAATGACAAACATTTCATACGATATTTTGTTTTAACGCGGTATTGAACTTTTGAAAAATTCAGAAGTCCTTAATATCTTTGCAATTTGCATCCCAATGTCGTAATTTATTACCTAATTATCGAATGACTAACTTATCCTTGGTAAACTTTAGCAAAAAGTAGTAGATAAGTAACTATTTTATGCTAAACTATTACAATTTGAATACCAGAAAACTATATATCATAATCTGCAGGATAAAAGAAATTAAGTCGCCAAGGCACCCTTATTTTCTACTTGTAACCATGTAACTACTGCATTTTTATCGGAAAAAAATGATGTTTTATAATATTTATTTCAGAACAATGTGGGTACAACAATGTTAGTTTTCTTTTTTTGTTAAATAATAATCCGCTTAACAGAAAGCTTGTTTTGTGCTAATTTTCGCGTACGGGCGACGACCACATCGTATCGAGCTAGCTAGACAAAATTTTATGACGACCGAGCCTTAATCTCTCTCTGAATCTGAATCTGAATCCTTAAGAGGGCGCAGTACGCTCGGTTTTCCATACAAACGTATTTATGCTCTCATTTTGAAACGCCATGCTAGAATAACATGAAACTTTGTATACACAATATGATCCGGCATATCTAGGTCGAAAATTAGTTTCTGTTGCTAGAAATTGTAAAAGAAAAAAAAATACAGTGGTTTTGGAGTTTTTTACGGCTTGTATGAAAACCTTAATAATCGATGTATTTTTTCTCCATTATTCCTTACACGCACAACTTATACTTATAGGTTTACGCTGGTCAACCAAATTTAGGCCACGAGTCAAAAACCGGAACGAGGGATCGTGCCCGTGGCATTATTTTTCCTGTCTGCTAACTCAGATAAAAAGCGTATTTCCTTATTCCGGACAAGCCTAAACGGTGTAAGAAATATATTACTGCACAATGAATAAACTAGATGAGGATGCTATGTTTCTAATATTTTATTATTAAATCATTTAATTTAGGCAGTGCCCTGAAAGTATTACAATCTCTTACAAAACTTTTGTTAATAAATACAGAACACAAAGATTTTATAGAACTTAAAACCATACATTTTCAACATAAAAAAATGTTTATTAAATGTTTATTAACACCACCACAAAGTATACAAAGAGTAGGTTCATAAGGTGCTCTTAGGACTAATTATTATTTAGCTATGCAACTTGTGCGGCGGAGACTGGTGCCTGGACTAGGGGAAACCTGTATGTACATAAAACATGTACGGCGATTGGGCTTACCACAAATTGGTGTGTGCAATGTTTGAATATCATTCAAACCAACCGTTGCTATTTGTGATTCTCAATGAGATTGCAAGGATCTTAAATAAAATCTAATAGAAATGTGTTTAAAACATGAAAGTGTCCTGTGGCTTACCACTGCTAAAATGTCGCTGTGCCGTTTCTGAAATGTTTTGTATTTAAAGCCTTTTAATAAAAAGTATTTGTATTGATTTGAATGGAAACGGAACGAAAATCTAAATGGAATTACTGTATACCAAACCAATTTAATATTAAAATCACTAAATCGGTTGTTTCTTAAGGGATTCCGGGATCCGCTTTGGCGCCATCCCAAGATTTTTCGTAAGCACTAGTTTTACGAAATCAACTGCCATCTGAACTTCCAACCCAGAAAGAGGGAAAACTAGACCATATCCGAACTAGACCGATTTCTTCACGAAATGAAATGAAATGAATATGAAATTAATTTAATCCAGAACATGTCCATATGGTTATAAAATAAAATAAAATAATAACAATAATACTACACTAAATGTCTTAGCTGTGGAGTGAACTATCACCTGCGGTATTTCCGGACCGATACAATCTTAAAACCTTCAACAAAAGAGCGTACTCCCATCTTAAAGGCCGGCAACGCTTACAACCCCTCTGGTGTTGCGGGTGTCCAAGGGCAGCGCTAATCGCTTACCATCAGGTGATTCGTAAAAAAAGTGTTTGATTAGTAATTATACATTTCGTTTCTATTTCTGGCCACCAATAATAAACACTACTTTATTAACAATCCAACTACAATTAAAGTGTTTGCTATATCCCTCACTTGTGTGCTTTTGAGAATTAGCAATCATATTGTTTTCAGCTGATATAGCTATCTATAATAAGAACAACTTCTAACGTCTGATAGGAACGACGTTTTCTAATAAGCGTCTTCCATCGTTGGGGAAGATAAATTGCCTCAACAATTTGCTGCTGGCATTTATCTATCGGGAATCTCCAATGGTCGAGCAATTTTTCTGTCGGAATGACGGATTTCGACGTCGCCACTTGGTTGCCTCGAGGCTTCTTGATGTACATTAGTAAGTGGCAGTAAATTTCAAAAGGCACGTTGAAATGTTCCTATCTTACAATGAAATTGACTGTATTGTCTAAATGAGGTTCTGTTGAAAAGAAAGAAAAGTATGACGCAGATTTTTGTTCCGATCTATGTCCAGCAGTGGACGTCCTTCGGCTGATATGATGAAATACGTTATTCTGCATTTTATTGCGTTCCATTTATTTAAAAGGTGTAGGTAATCTGCTCATTTAATTGGACGAGTATTTGATCATAATAAGAAGTTCGAAAAATAAATACTAAAATAAAAACAACTGAATTTCTACAAGAAACCCCTTGATAAGATGAGATTTTGCTCGACCCCCCTCTAAATACCTCGCATAAATAATGGAGTAACTTATGAGTACGGGTAACTATTTGTACCCGGCCGCCATGGCATAAGTAATATTACCTATATACAAATTATGAAGCTATTTGTTGGAACTTGGAACGTATAACAGCAACCTCTAAATATTGCTTAAAAAGCTAAAAAAATCTTTTTTATCATATAAAATCGTTCAAACCCGAAACAAAACTTATACCAACGCATTTTGTCTCCCGCATTCCGCGCTGTTAATATTTTCCTTACACGATGTTCCGTTTTTTCACAATATACAAAATATGCTTGCAAATATCTCGCTCCAATGTAGGAATAAAAACGGTAACGTTTTACTTGCCACGTCGTATTACAATATTGGTTTATAATGTTTATAATGCGGGAACATATTATTATTGTGACCAGATAAATCGTCAATTTTATCAGGTAGGTAAATTAGTAATTTAGCAGCTTCTGACTGCAACTTCGTGCCTGTTATTAAAAGGTAGTGTTTCTTATTTGGATGATAGGCTTTATGCAAAATTTTCAGCAAAATGAGTTTCGTAGTTACTGCGGCCAATGATTAGAACGACACAAATATTCTGTAGTTATGGGTTCCATAAATTGTCTTTGCGACACCTTCTATGAAATGTACCCATTCGATTTGATTATTACTGGCTATGCCAACCGATGATTCATAGTACTCCTACCACTTCATGTTGAGAAGCCTGGCCAACTTTGTGATATTGACTTGGTAACACGGTGGCGTAAAGTCCCTACCTATGCTTGGTTCTACCTTGGACAGGGCATTTGGTACTATATACACACTACAACGTGGTGACGGTCAAACACAACAAGGCGGTGGCGTATTACTGCCTACGGTCGTCTGGAACCGAGCGCTTTTTAGCGATAATATTGCCTGTTGCTTACCTATAGGTATTGTGACTAAGTGTGGGGCATATTCATAGGTGCATATAATATGCCTAATTTGAAGAATAAATTACTTTTCCCCTGTACGCGTACCTTGTTCTTGTATTGAGGTGTGCAAAAAAGAGTATTTGTATTGTATACTGAAAAGGTTTCGCTTTTATATAACAATAAAATAAAGTCCCTCGCCAGGTTTGTCTGTATGCGATAAACTATCAAATTACCTAACAGGTTTTAACAAGGGTCCAGGTCCAGGTTTTTAGGTTTTACCAATTAACTAAGGGAATATTTCATACGTAAAGTTTATTGTGTATATTTTATTGAGGCTTTGTGTAAATTGGCTAAATTATGTCTCTAGTTCAACGTCAGAAAATGAATAGGCTGGTTTCAAAATAGTACATTTCGATACAAGTGCGGAAAGTTTGTTATTACATACGAGTCCCGAGGTGTCTTGGCCCGAGCCGAACGGCGAGTGTCAAGATACGGGACGAGTGAAAAAGACACTTCCGCACGTATTATATCGAAAGACGTTTTTTAATACATTTGCGAAAAAATTACAATTTAACAAAAATGTGTGTCGTATATTTATAAAACAATATCGAAACGAATGTTGCCTTTGGAAACTTAAAACATGCTTGCAGTAAGAAAAAAAACAACAAATAGCTGCCGAAACGCCTTTCAAAGAAGAGGTTCTTTGAAAGGCGTTTCGGCAGCTATTCAGTTGCATTCAGACTTATTAAGAACGGTTTTTCAATATTCAATATTAAAAAATAAACGTTATAATGTTGAAGAGGTGGTAAGTACCTAATAAAATATGTATGTTTTGCGTATTCTTACATTAACTGTAGGTTTTTATGTTTATTACGATGTTTAAAGGAAACTAATATTAACACTTATCAATAAGTAGTCATGAATTGGAACAAGCATAAATTAAAAAAAAATTGGAATAGGTAGTAAAAAGCACTAGTGCGCAGAATCAAAACTTTACGCACGATATGCCGCTACGAAAAGTACCACTTTTGGAGCAACTGTATTAAAATATTACATTACGATACACGTGCAGAGAACAGGATATTCGCAACGAGTGGTGATAAATTAAAACATGACCGAATGGAGTGTTTTAAATCGACACGAGTTGCGAATTACCTATTCGCACGCGAATCGTACAACGTTTTACGGTACATATGGCTCTATGAGTAAAAATAATTATCACCATATGTACTGTAATAGCTATTTACGATACAAGGGTTGTAAAACAAAGAAAGGCCGATATCGTAGATATTTGAGGCCGATCCGCAGGCGAGGGTCATAAATATGCGAGAGAGGGCTTTCTGTTTTACGACCCGTGTTTTGTTCACAATTTTAAGCAAAAAAGTGGGTTTTTCCGGACGCGCAGCGAACGGAAAAACGCAAAAAGCGCGTTTTTCAAGGTGTGGTGTAAAAGTATTAACGATGCCATTCGAACCAGTTTTTAAAAAGGGCATTAAATTGATGTAAGGGACCAACTACGATTAAAAACAACAAAAGCCGCAAATAAGGGTCTAAGGTAGATATTGTTCCCGGACACCAAAAACGCTCCATACTAATTGACAGGAAATTATAACTTTACAACGCACGAGCCCCGTGCTAATGTTGTAGAGAAAAAACATGAAAATTACAATTTTAATCATGAAATACTGCGTAGAAAGTTGTTTAAAATTTTATTTTTTGTTGAATCATATAAATTCTATTGGTAGCCTTTGTTTAACTTTAAGATGATAAAAAATACATATTAATAAGAAACTTTCAAGTCTCGTATTTTATTATTTTTATAATTTTATTTAGTAATTTTCATTTAATTGTTTTAATCTAAGTATTTAACGGCAAGATGTTATAAAGTTTAACACGAGAAAACTACGAAGTAGGTACGAAGCCGTGAGCAAAAGATAGTTAGTTGATCACATGAATAATATGTGTCGAAACCGGTATATTATACGTCTGAAATCCCCAGGCTATTATAGGATAGGAAAGGAGGGTTGAACTACAATTTTAGTATCGCATCCATATCCAAAGGTCACGCAAACATATTTTAAGGAGATCCACCCGTTATCATCGATTTTTATACATGTTTTGAGTTGATATTCGACCGTTAAAACTATAGATATATTTATGGCAGAAACAGTTATCCGTTCCTCTATCCTTTATCTACATTTGCAAGAGCCGAATTCTGAAAAAAAAAACAGTTTATAAGATTTATTAGAACATGGGCCAAAAAAGCCTTCGGTATTATATAGTATGTCGTTTATACACTCTTATATTATAATTATGTAATTGTTTTTTGTTGACGTCTATAACAACGTCAGACATTTTTATTTTTAACTAACTTTCACGTACGTACAAAAACTGGTTTTCTGGCCTAAATTTGTCAAATTTTGATGTCATATATAAATAAATAAATATTGGGGGACAATCTTACACGAACCGACCTAGTCCCAAACTAAGCAAAGCTTGTACTATGGGCACTAGACGACGATATACATACTTATATAGATAAATACATACTTAAATACATAGAGAACATCCAAGACCCAATAACAAAATCCGTGTGAAATGCACAAAAAATGCTCTGGCCGGGATTCGAACCCTCTAGCTTCGGAGGCTTCGTGAAATCTCATTATATATTGTCAATACGATAAGCCAAAAAAGAAACACGAGAAAACGTAGAGTTACAGATGTTAGATAATTGGGGGCTAGATGCCCCTTAATAATACGTATATTATACAATATACATTTTTTTATTTCACATGGCATTAAACCCTATTTTCCGAGTGGAATAGTCAGCGTTTTCGAAGCAATAACTCGATACTTATTGTCTTTTTATGCAAACGCGTAAGTGACGTTTCAATGTAATGTGGTGTATAAAAACTTTTATTTTGTCTACATGGTAAATAAAGTGAACTGACAGGACAAACAAACTAAACGAAATAGACAATAATATATAGGGTGAAAGTATGGCATGGAGGAAAACTTATTTATTCGTTTACAGAAAGTAATCCAGCCAGCAGAGTTACACGCAAAGGAAATAAAGAAGTTTCTGTAAAAAAAAATATTTTTGGTAAAAGTTTTTATTGCTTAATGTTCCTTTATACATACATGCATCAATTACTCAATGAAATGTTTCCAATGAGTCCAAACACAGGTTATCTAACACCTTGTTAAACCTACGTGGAAGCACCTGACTCCTTAATGCTTAGCATCATGCAATAATACAAGGTATACTCCGGGGAAATTATTTATTAATTTGTGCGAGTGACACAAGCCTACGTCATCACTGCTATCGAGCCTATCGGTGGTTGGCTACAATCGTGTGAGTTAGTGTGTGTACGGGTACAGTGACGTAGGCTTGTACAGTATATCACGATCCGGAGTATTAGACCTTGTTTCCTTAGACTATGATGCGTAGTTCTAGTTCAGGTTTTTAAATTTAAACTGTCGTGAATACTCATTCTGAGGAAGAACTCCCGAAGCGTTCGAAACATGTCGCCCGGAGTGATAATTTATATGTAAGTTTTTAACCTTTTACTTTACCAGTGTGAGGCAGCGCACGCTGGTCTGGCTTGAAATTGTTTATAATAATATATTGACACGCCAGCACTGGACCCATTTAAAATATTCTTAACGTTTCTTCGTAGTTTGACGGCGTGATTGAATTTTTAACATTTAGGTACCGCGCTAGGTAGACATTGGACAGTCTTGCACCACTTAACAAACATTTATTCACAGTGAAAACTGACAAAACACAACCATTATACTCGTGCGGGCATTATCCTGGGAACAAACATTGCAAACTCATTGACTAATGCCTTGGAAACTTTGCCGTCTCTCAGACGATACGTTTCCTTAACCAGATCGTGTTCGTCGAAATAACAAACACTTAACAGCAAATGAGCATTACGCGAGAAGTTTTTCGTATCTTGTTTGAGTTTATACATAAATTCATGCACGTTATTTGGCGGGTAACGTCCTAAGGCGGTCTGTTCGCATTCACGAGTCGCCCGGGAGCCGTTTTCGTCTTATCAACTTTTCCTCCGATGACTGAATGCGCAAATGATGTGTTTTACACACGAGGAAATAAACTGAACGGCCGTGTTTTATTTTGACAGGAAAAGATGCGCGATAAAGTCAAAGAAACACGTATTATTGAACAAAATGTTTTCTTTGATTCCTCTTTATTTATATTTTTTTACGTATTGATAACATTATTATATATTTTTTTCCATTAGATACTAAATATTGAGCCAAGTAGAGAATTACATAACAATTTTACATTGGACTAGACTCCCCCTCCAGTATACTGCATACTAAAGAAAGCACATAGACACAACACACAGAAACTCACATTGAACCCACGTCTCTTAGTAGAGGCGAGTTCATTTTAAGATGGATATTCATCTAGTTAGGTACTTGTCACTAAATTTAATTAAATACCTAAAAACTGACCTGAGGGCCTACTCCGAACTTAGAAAATCGAACTTCATGTAGCGCCGTTCTTTTCACTCCCGTGTTATTATAATATATGACGAAAAGGGACGGCAGGATACGAAATTCGATTATCGTAATAACTGAAACAATAAAAGAAGACCCACTATTATGCGACAATTATCTAAGAGAGTAATGATTTAATTTTTATCATTAGAATATGTAATTCAACCGTAATTTTCTAAAAAAAAGTATCTAGTTTCTATCGAAAGCTCCTACATAGCGCATGGGGACATAAACTTTTGTAGATTATACGTTTCGAGTTCTGGGCAAAGATTAGTTTGTATATATGTGTGCGTGAGCGTGTTTTAAAAACTGGCTTAGATTTTTCATAATGCTCCGGTTTTTTTGGTTTGAGAATATAGGCTAAAATAATTGTCTATGCTCGCCTAGTCTAGACTATAGCAGCGAACTAACAGCGACCGCAGATCGTCCCCAAGGATCCTACCATGTCACATCTATCAGGCTTTATAGCTACAGTTTCTGAATATTGTGATTGAAGTGAGTCTCGATAAAAGTAACGACGGGTGTACTTTCACCGTAAAAGTTGTCTGAATTCTAAGTTCAAGATGGATAGTTCGTGTCGGTGAGTATCAATCAATCAAAATCAAAATCAAATTTTTATTCTGCAAATAGGCCACAAGGGCACTTTTACAAGTCAACACATGAATTATAAAATTAAATAAATTGACAATGATAATTATTATGTTTTTAAAACAGAATTGCAGAACTAAAAAAAAGTAGACAATAATAATAATGATTTCAAAACTATAGTGTTTCACAAACTCACAATATTCAATTAAAATAAACTTACAATACATTATATAAAAAAAAAATTGTGACGTATATATACGGTCTCTGTCCGAATACTCAAAAGTATATACAATAAATTTAATATCTCAGAGATGTATATGGTCTCTGAGCGTCCATTATTCCTAAGTCCTTTAGAGATGTACATGGTCTCTAAGCGTCTAAATTAAAATAAGTAGTAAATGAAAATAGAACTTAAGTAATTTATCCAACTAGGGAGTTACAAGTCAAGAGTATTAAATAGTTGAATGTTCTTGTAAAAACTTAGATTCTGCAGTAAATTAGTTTCTTGTGCTTTTAATATTATTAATTACGACAGCCGTTGCTATTTTATGTGATGGGTACACTGAGTTGCACAATTGCAATTATTTATGAAACCGCTCCTGGGATAGATAAGGAAATATAATTAATATATATAATGAAATGCATAGAAATCATCCATGTGTCAGGAACATAATGCCCTTTCTGGTATTAACCCGAACAACTTCAACACAGAAAAATGCAACGAAATCCAATCAAATGAATCCTCTTATAAATAGTGTATACAGAAACCTTCATTCGCTGACATAGAGATATGGGATTTATTTTGAGGTACTAAAATTGTATGCACTTGATTATTCAGAATTAAATATTGCTGCTGTCAATAGGTTGAAGAATTGTGTTGGTGCATTATTTTTAAAAGCATCAATTATTTTCATTTCATAGAAAGTACACCCCAGGCCAAAAGTTTGGAAACATGCTTATATGATACAAACCTGTGATTTTCATACAAAAAGTATTTAGTATTGTAAATAAACAAATATTGTCATTTTATTCAGATTTCTATTAATATTCGTATTAACTGTATTATGTTAGGCGACTATGACACTTGCCATTGTTCACATGTTTGGTAAAATAGCTTTTTTGCTATGGAGTTTTAAACTACTCATTTGACAATTCAAAACAAAACAATAAAAATTATAAAAGAACATTTTAAAAGTATATACCCAGCCCGGCTAGTATGATAGCTTATACCGTCACGTTATATGGCCAAAATGTACTGAAACGTCACATAAAACGTGACGGTATAAGCTTTCATACTAGCCGGGCAGTTCTGCTTACGAAAATTGCCGGTACAAAATTATGTAAAACGGCAATTAAAAAAAGTTTACAATCTATCTGTCTAGTTCCACCATATCAGCCAAAAGACGGCCACTGCTGGACATAGACCTCCCCCAAATTCACGAGGGGTATATACCATAATTCACACGCTTGGCTTGCGGATTGGCGATCGCAGTATCTCTACCGCACTCCAGGGATGCTGCTGCCCATCCCCCGATGGTCTTGGTCGTAGTTTTAGGCCATACCCTGGTCCGGGTCTGTCTACTTCACAATCTGCTATTTAGTTTTGTACAATCTATTAGGATGTGTTAATAGATTGGGTATATTTTCAATAATTAGTGCCCAATACACAATAATAACAATTGGAATCCTTCAATAAAAAAATGTTTTCATTCCGTTGGCCTGGGGTGTATGTTTTTCATAAAGGGTCACAGTTGTAACCTAACCTAATCTAACCTACTTTTCTGGTAGACCTAAATTAGTTCCACACGATGACCTAAAAAGCCTACCCAAAAAGTTAATGGTTTCGGAAAAAAAGCTTTCTATGAAATGAATAATTCTGAGAATCGACACATAAAACTTTTGTAACAAGAGAACACCTGATCTTATAGAATGGACAAATAGCTAAAATGATGAGGAACGTTGGTTCCACAGCCTTGTATCAAATTAATTAATTAACTTTGAGACGATAATTTTATCCACACATTTTTTTCAAACTTAGAAGTCTCATATCTTCTCATGTTCTTGACTATATTTACACTTTGTTGTTAGAATTTGATGGTTCTATCCACATAGCGATACTGTGTCATTAATTCCAACAGGAGAAACCCAATTTCAATGCAATCCTCGCCTGCCAATCTAAAATTACCGTCACACCAATTTATTTCTTCGCACACTAGCACCGCATATCACTCCTCGCAGAATTCACAGCTAATTTCTCGTTCAACGTCCAACTCTACGAACACCGAATTTCCAAACTTGTTACGCCAAATTTCCAATAAACGACTTTCATCAAACTAAATAAATTCGCTTATTTGCATATACCCCGTCAAAGTCTCCGCTTAAACCTAGTTTACCCGGATTTAATTAAAATCGTCACGTCATGTGATGTAACAAATTGTAATATCTTGTGTGACGGGCTTTAGGCTTGTTGCCGGGGCACCATGTATAATTAAACACGCGCGATTATGGCCTGTAAGTCTCTCTTATTAAGGGACAATGGGCTTAGCTGGCTGGTATTAACCAATTAAGGTGATAGGTCGTATTTCGTGGAAAGGTTCCAATAATACCATGAGATATCGGTGCACATTTTGGAGGAAAAGATACGATATTAGTTGATGGTCTCCGTTTTATGTTTGAATGGATCTTTTAAGGTTGGTTCCATGGTAAAGGTGATTCAAAATCAAGGATCACGATCGTCATAGGTCTCATTCATCTTGGCAGATGATGTTAACAGCACGGCACGCGCGGCACGACGCCACCCAATCCGGAAAAGACGGTTGCTCCCATATTTGTGAATCAATCACATATCACGACTTGCACTTTTGCATGTTGGAGCCTGATGCTTCGACTCTCCTCGTTCCAATTTATTTGTTTATGCAGGAGTCAAACAGAAGTAAATGTACAAAACGAAAACATATCTCAAACAGGCCCTTGGAGTATTGTACCAAGGATGCTGGCGACATTTTCTCGCTGTATCGCAATACTGATACGTTGTGTGAGGAAGTCGCCAGCTCTTCGGTCACTAGTTACGTCAACCAGACGCTTCGCAATTTCTGCAAATAACTTGTACGCGCTGGGACCCCATGGACCTAGAGTTTCGACGCCAAAAAGTACAAAATTAAACTCTCTGCCTTGGCCATTGTATTTATTACGTCATATCGATCGATACCATTACTCTTACTAATCATAATGAAGACAATAAGCCCTTACAGCGTCCAATACAATCAATAAGTCTCGCTAGCAAAACTGGAGACTTTTTCCACCAATGATGTTTACTTTCAATATTGATATTACCAGACTCACCGGCAAGCTATAATGAACTGTCTGTCATTGGTGTACAATTCAATTTAGGTCGTCGGTGGCAGTTGATGAACGACTCGAGTAAACAATTTCAGTCTCCTATCATGGCGGAGCGTTAAGCAATAACAAGTAGTGACAATATTAAGAAACTATCGTGTCAGCTACTGTGGATACATAATAGTACAATTTGTAAGAAATAGGTTATTCCATTATTATAATCAGTTCAAGTCTTTATTGACAAATGAAAATATTGTTTGCAGAATGATTCGTTTGTGCAAGGGATTGAGTTTGTTATGTTCTTGTCATTAGTTGGTATTTTGTAGTTGACCGAGTGAAACGACTCCGTATCAGCTTCGGTAAAAATGCTTTCGTTTGTCCGGCCGGCGGATGGCAGATTTTCATATTTCCCGTTGACATCCTCTACAGGTCGCATTTCTGAACCAGTTATTGTGAAATTTTGTGGCCAGGCTTGATACTTCTATAATTTTTTTGTAAATAAGTTTTTGGAAATTTCGAATCTTGAATAAAAATTCTCGGTGTCTACCCTACTTATTTATTAATTGTTAAGTATTATATTGGACATAAGCTTAAGCATAAATCGAATTTTCATTTGAATTGGAACAGTGTTAAATAGATTGTTATTGGGTACTTATCCTTCTCAACTTAGGCTATATTAAGTGATAAAGGCATAAAATACCTCTAGTCTAAAGTAACTTTAAACTAGACATTGGCACATGAATAAAGTTACTTATTAGCAGAAAAGTTCTTTAAACATTACCTCAATTAAGAGGGGTGGATAACGATCTGCTTCCGGGAACCATATAGCCGCTAGCCTTTAGAAATTGCTCTTTTCCTTTAATCGTAGGGGCGATCTCGCACTGATTCATATCGAGATTTATCTTCAACGGATCATTAACCGTAACATAGTGTAATGAATATTGTAGTGGACTATTACTATTCGGATTTAATAACACGCTGTAATATATTGTACTATTATTTTTTCTGGGCCAATCAACTTTTCCTTGTAGCTCGTTACTATGGTTACGTCTCCTGAGTCACTCTATAAAACCGAGATTTTTGGGGTTTGAATCTAACAAATGCTAGTTTTAGCTATGATTATAAATTATGACGTGGGTCATCTATGGAGCATGCTAAAAGTCCATGTTTTACATTTTCAGGGTTCCATACCTAGAAAGGAAAAAACAAAGCCCTTATAGGATCACTTTGTTGTCTGTCCGTCCGTCTGTCTGTCTGTTAAGACCCTTTTTTTTCAGGAACACGTGGAGGTATCAAGCTGGAATTTATATCAAATTCTCAGGTCTACTGTCCCTTGGATCTGTGATAAAATTTCTTCTAAGCCAACGCAATCAAAAGCTACAGCCGATTATGCCACAAATGTTAGACATTCGCAAGGGAATCAAAACCTACAGGGTACTACTACTACTATCTACTTCCCGTGAACTCAGAATCTCGAAATTTGGTACGAAGCAACGTCATATAGCACAGATATAGGAAAAATTGTGAAAACCGTAAATTTTTAGTTACATCATATTATAAAAATACTTTTTATCGAACCCTCGGTGCGCGAGTCCGACTCGCACTTGGGCGGTTTTTTTTAAGAAACTCTGTCACTGTTGTTTCTTTGCTATGGGACAGAATAACAACAAGGAAAAGCTGATTGACCCTTCTAAGGAAATTCAATTAATCTATAATAAAAGTTTACAAACTCGTTTATAGATGAAAGACTGTATAAGAAATGATAATGATTTTAGCTACAATAATACAATTGTTAAATAACCCTCCCTATTTTTATACAACGACGGTGGCAAACAAGCTTACGGCCTGAGTGATGGCAAGCAGATACCGCAGCCTATGGACACTCGCGACTTCAGAAAAATCACAAGCGCGTTGCTGACCCTTTAATGACTTAATGATTCGTTGTGTATTTTAATGTACTGTTTACGGTTACTTAAATATTGGGATGTTCCAACCTAGGTAATTATGTAAAAAACCGGTCAAGTGTGAGTTGGACTCCCGCAACGAGCCGCCGTGCAAGCATTGTTTAAAAAGACGATTTTTAAAAAGTTATTTAGATAGAGATATTTTTTCTGTCATTTTTATATGGGTTCCTGTTGTACTTTTCCTGTTGTACGTTGTACGGAACCATTATTAAGTGCTATTAATAGGCAGATGAAGTGGAATAAGATTTTCCTTGCCAGTCATTACAAAAATAACAGTCATAAGACTGAATTTCTCCTGACCTGGTGGGAAAGATTTTCTTACTAGATAAAAAAAGTCAAAAGTATTTATTTGCCAGAATACAGTAAAGGAAGGTGTTACATAATTAAAGATGACAGTGTGTTCAGCCTGCATGCAGGCGTGCAAATATTTTACAGAGAGGCGATGAAAAAAGTGAAAATAAAAATTAACAATTTCATAATTAATATACATTAAATAACAATAATAACACCTAATACCAATTTCCGTCACTTATACTCTAAATAACTCTTAACACTATAAAAACATCTGTCGAGAAGCCAACTCGTCAAATTATTTAAATAATTGTTAATGGTTTTATATTGAACCCAGGTATGTCCTACGACCCAATACTACCGGGGCAATTCCTCGAGTGCGGTGGAGATACTGCGTTCGCCCACCCGCATGGCAAGCGTAGTGATTATCCCTCATGAAATTGACGGGGGGGCATGGGACATAGGTCCAGCGGTTGACGTCCTTCGGCTGATATGGTGGTTTTATATCAATATTGCATTATTAAGTTAGGTATTGTCGCACTCATACATAACACTACTAAACCTTTCAAAAACTTGTAAAGTATCGTGAGATTGCTGTGCAAGTTGCTAGCATAAGACGATGATTAAGGACGATCGAATGTGGTTTCAATTGTTTTGGAATGGCGAAAGTGTTGACGGATGACATAGCTTGTAAGATGACCTGAGTGAAGTAAGATATATGTATCTCTACGCTCTAAATAAAAAAGGTATTTACAAAAATACATTTTATTAATACGTCGTGGACACTACTAAAGTATTACACGGTAACCCATTTGAAGTAACTTTCTGCAACCAGTCTCCGTCTCCCAAAAGCGATATGTTTACATCAGAAACTTTTGAAAGCAAGAATGATAAAGCGATCTCTCTATGATTTATTCCCTCAAGTTCGCAGCACTAAGTAGTTTCCGATAACCGCTGAAGCTAGCTCTTAGCTTCGACGTGGTTCGCAAATTCGACTCCCCTTGCACAGCTCTAGTACACTTATAAGTTGACCCCAAGATTCCTTGTCACTATGTAGATGCTCTGGTCTATATTTAAGGAATTAGGATGAATAACACCACCGAGATGAGTGCGATTTTCTTTAAAAGTTTCGAAAACTATGGATATTTCAGAATTAACGACATCTGGTTTACATTCAACAATCTAAAAGAATTTAATTGCATGGATGTAACTGCAGATTTCGTTTTTTTTTTAAGGTTGGCGCACTTATCCTGCTGACGCTGTAAAGTGGTTCATAGAAAGATTAAGTAAAGGTTTGACTTACAATAGCTTGTCGCGTTTTGATTTTATATAATTTATAAGGGTTGACAATCTCAGACCATTTCGATGCTAGCTGTAGGTTAATGGTGATAGCGCTACAGACAGATTCTATCATATGCAAGTCATAAATGTTGCTATCTTTCGGAAAAGTAATTGGTTCATTGTTGTTCAAATTAATGATGTATTTAGTACGTACGTGGTATTCCTCTCTTAGATCCTTCGTAAGAATATTGGCCAAAAATAACGGCCAGGTGGATGCTGGAGAGTCCTAAAGAGCCTGTAAATTAAAGACCTGGTGGCTGAACCAAACATTATCGGAGAGACAAAACTCACAGACTCCAGTTGGCTTGGCCTCCTTGAGAGGAAGGAAAATAAAGAAAAGAAAGTATGCAGTGGCAGTTCGAAAGGTCGACGTCCTATCTTAGCGCAGAATCGAGAAAAGGGGCGTACTCTCATGAATGATACCAAGATTCATTTTGGGTCGCTGAGCCAACGGAGTAAGTGTAAGCTAACAAACTCTGTCTTAGGTCAAAATACACCGGTTTGCTTTAGGCGTGTCGTTGCGCCATTGTGACCGACTTCATATGCTACGACTGAATCGGATTTTGTGTAACTTGGTGTAACAGCACTTACCGACAAGCTTACTTACTAAATTTAATACAGCATGGCAAGGTAACCGAGTGTTCTATTTTTAATATCATAGTGCTTTTTTCCACAATTTGATATTAGCAGATTTTGGTCTTGGAAGCTAATTCATTCTGGTCTATACCTATAGAGCGTTCAGTCCACGAAGTCACGCCTTACTTACTACCTGCAGCTTTGGACTAAACACAATCATTATCATCATCCACTTATATTAATACTAGCGACCCGCCCCGGCCGTTCCACGGTTGCAATGCTGATATAAAAGTATACTACAAAATTTCTCTTTATACATAATTATACAAACCGACCGGTACCGCCGCTACCGCTATGTCCCTGAATTTTAAATCTGTAATATCATCGAAAATATTAATTTATGCATCATGCAGTAATGGGCCATATTGATCTGTATTTAATGCACAAGGTATTTATGGTACTTAATTGGATAAGGATTAATGCTGTATTGCTTAATATCGCTTCGTAAATAAGCTATTATTTCTCGTAAAAAGTAAAGGATAAAAAATAGTTATTGTGGGTTAACCCTAAGAGATAGACATATACCATCGCGGACTTTTTAGAGACTTTTTAAGGTGTACAATACTTAGTACATTATTTTGATCTATCTCGTAAGGTTCAGCTAGCGTTTGTAATGAAAGTGCAAAAAAATTGTTTATTTACGACATCACATTAGAAACCTCTAAAATTACCAGAGTTTATTTACTATATTATGAAAGTATTATACATATAAACCTTCCTCTTGAATCATTGTATCTATTAAAAAAACCGCATCGAAATCCGTTGCGTGGTTTTAAAGATTTAAGCACCAGACAGCGGGAAGCGACTTTGTTTTATAGTATGTAGTGATTATATGTGCCACTATTGCACACAATAGCCAGCAGAAAATAACAGGCTCTCTTAGGCTAGGGTTCTTAAAGGTTTCTTAGATTTTATGTCAGTAAACTATGTGGAAATATGAACTGAGTTATCAAAATTTTATCTGACATTTGGTCCAACGAAACTTTATAAAATCTGACCTTAGTTGTTTCAATTATATAAGTCGAGAAGTTAATCTATTATTTGAAATACATATTTTTTTACTACGACGGTGGCAAACAAGCTTACGGCCTGCCTCATGGTAAGCACACACCGTAGCCTAGGGACACTTGCGACTCCAGAGAAATCACAATTTATAAACAATACTTAAATACCTTTCCCAGAAGTAAGCGATCAGTATGGTTTCAATCTGTATTTTTAGTAAAAATATAGTTGTAGGGAAAACAAAGTTAAAACAAACAGTTTTCAATTTTAGCTCACGGGAGTTAGCATTCACGAGTGCGCAAGTCAATCTGATTTATAAATAAGCCACGTTTGCGCTGATATTCATAATTAACCAATTCAGTTCTAGCTTTTTCCTGGAACGAGAGGTCTATTTTTGTTTTTCGCGTCCTACCTCATTTTATTGATACATTCTGATTAAACGAGGAAATAATAATGATTGATAGATATATGATCCTTTTTTCTTATTAAAGTTGAAACATGATTGCTTATGGTTATAAAATTAGGTATGGTTTTTCCCTGGTCTAAGAAGCTCTAAAGAGGAAATATGAAACTTCACAGAGTCTGATATTTAACGTCAAAAAGGCTGTTTTCGAAGACTCTTTCATCTTGTTTTCTCGTGTGCGTAAAATATACGCGTGTCTCTAACGGGGCGTTGTTTATAGAATTGAGGCCCACTCGCTCTGCCACTCCGATATAGTATAGTATAATAGTATTACTTAATATTAGCAAGCGCGCGGACCATATCGCAAGGTTGTGGGAAAGATGTGAAACGAAATAAGGCCTTGGAATTAGTTTTGAATCCAAGACCTCCTGCTATTGTAGTGGACCTTAGCTCCTAGATTAATACCTATAGGTACTATTGTTTGTAGATTACCTGCTTTACCTCAGAATACCAAGGTAATTGTGACTCTAATATATTTTCTACATTAGTCGGTTCGATTTTTTCCGCACCTACTGTCACGCGTGTTAATCGTGTGTAGATGATTCTAAGCGGACGAACGAAAAACAACACAAAGCACAGAGTCAAACAGAGTCTGAAGATGGCATCCTTCGTGCCCAGAATGTTTATGAAAGGTCAAGTGTTAACAACTCGATAGCAATTGCGTTTGAACTTACACAATAAGAGTCCCAATTTGATTTATACTCTTGTTTACTTAAACCTCCTTTACATAGACTTGTTCAATTTCAACTGTGTAAATTTCCAATTTCTTCCAATAGAAGTCAAAAATGAAAAGTCGATTCCGTGTCGCACGTCATAAGGCTCACATTTCGCTGAATGTTACTTTAGATACGAGCTTGACAGTGTTAAACGGTCGATTTAACTTATTTGTTGTTTACAATTTCGGCTGCCAGAGATGGCAAGATAAACGACCAATACCCTTTTGAAATTGAATTGATAATGTTTTGTATTAAATCTTTGCGTAAATACAGTCAAACAGAACATCAAAGCATTGATCCTTGAATGACAATTTAATTGTGTAGGTACCGTCGGATAAAAGACATGTCTGAAGCTCAAAGATTAATTATGTTCAATAGATAATGAGATATTAAACGTCTGATCGCTTTTGTGATTGCTTTTACTTAAATGATGATAACAAAATTGCCGTATCTAATGTCTGATTGGGCATATTGAGCGAGCATTATTTTATGTCATCCGTCCGCCATAAAGTGACAATTATGTTATGTACAGTCAGCTTTAAATCATAAAATACCGACACGTGTTTAATTTGTACGCATCTGAAACCTGGACAAAAAACTCCTACTCATCGTAGGATAGATGCATTTGAGATTGAGATGTGGTGGTGGCACATAATGCTCTGGATCTCATGGACTGAACGCCGCTTTAATGAGCCTATTCTCGATGAGCTTAACTTCTAAACGAGGCTATCCACTCTGCACATAGCGTGCCCTAAGCTTCACTGGCCATTTGGTCAGGCCTGAACCGGAGGGGCTGGACAAGCTTATAATCACTGGCCGCATGGCGGGAAAAAGGAATAGGGGACGTAAGAATTATGCCTATGCGTCGGGCAGACACAGTAACGTCTGCGACGAGAGCCATATTGCAGGCTAGCATGCGCCAAGCCCAGAGCCGCGCCGCTTGGAGTGTGATAGTGAGGAGTTCCCTCAGCCGTCACGTCCCTCAGCCATGAGTATACGACGAAGAGAAAGAAGATATCTCGAACGGAAACTCCTATTTCCTATGCCGTAATTACGTAACGTTTTCGAGCGTCCGCAAGGTATATTTAAATATCATTTTCCCTACTAACAATGATAGTTATAAGTTACGTTACGAAATAAACCGGCTCGTCATTGGGAATTGCAATTGTTTTTAACATCGGCTTGGGCGACAACACCTGTAGTCCAAATCCTACTGTGTTTTGCTGCCTTTATTTGAATAACATACTTTTATTTTCGCTTTACTTATTTACAATGCACATTGATAAATTAGTTTTCATATTGTAGACACAAGCAGAAATTTTACAACTCATTAATCATTTCACCAAATTCCCAATAAGTCGGACGAGATTGGAACCTGTCACTACTATAGAATAAAAATTATGTTTCACAAAACATTAACTTTATTGTGTGTTTTCGCTGACAATTTCGTCATTTTCAGAATTAAAGGTGATCAATTTTGATGTTTCACGTTTTCGTTTATTCATTGTTAGATAATAATTTTCTCTAGACATTGTAATGAAAATCCAAGACACGCGCTTTCAATGAGTAATAGCTACGTTTTGTGAGAGTTATAAAGACATGATGATAACTTAATTTGGAATGTTGGTATTGTTTGTCGTATAATAAAATTAAACAAAAATGTTTATTACACTACGTTGGTAGCAAACTAGTAGCTTAGGTGCGTGGCCGACTCTTATTTAAAAACTAGCTGTTGCCCGCGACTTTATCCGCGTCTTCGCTCCTATTGGTCGCAGCGTGATGTTATATAGCCTAAAGCCTTCCTCGATAAATGGACTATCCAACACAAAAAGAATTTTTCAATTCGAACTCATAGTTCCTGAGATTAGTGCATTCAAACAAACAAACAAACTCTTCAGATTTATAATATTTGTATAGATATGCATACATACACTCCTTTTTAAAGCATCACATACCTAACTGAAGACGGTTAATTTAAGCAAAAATTAGTTATATTTTACGACAGCGTAGCGCACTCCAGAGAAAGTTTTACCATTTACTTCACTAAAACTCCAAAAGTCGTCGTGCATGTGAAGTGCTTTGTTACTGTAACTTCAACACTTTTGTACAACTTGACGTACTTACGCCATGTTAATATGACTAAGATAAAGTGCGATGTGACTTTCAGAGGTCATTGACACGTAGATGATTATGTCACTTAATACCTTCAGGAAAAACTAGTCTACAGTCCGGAGGACACGGTAGTGCACCCACCAAGTCAAGCAAAACAAAATACATAAAGTAACAGAAACAAAGGCACGGCGTACAACAGCAAAATGTAGATGATCATTTTTGTACTTTGCCGCACTAACGTAACAATATTTGTCAAAATTTGTCGGCCTATTTAGCCTAGTTGGTAGTGTCACTGCCTCCGAAGCTAGAGGTCCCGGGTTCGATTCCCGGTAAGGGCATTTGTTTCTGTGGTGAGCAGAGACATTTGTTCCTGAGACTTGGATGTTTTTTACGAATTTCTGTATATATCTATTAAATATATCGTCGTCCGGTACCCATACCACAAGCCTTATTGAGCTTACTGTGGGACTAGTTCGATTTGTGTAAAAAATGTCTTTACAAGAAAAGAAAGAAAAATACTGTGACAATTGGGATGCGTCAAATTAGTGAAAGTGAAAGGGTTCTAAGTAAGTTCCGGAAAGCAGTGATCACAGATCCCCTTGCTACGATCCTAACAAACTCCCCTTATTTTATCCGCTTTCATAACACTATTTGCGTGGTTATCAAGAATAGTTTTTCGCCGCTTTAATCACAGTCCATCACTTTCTATCACTTTCTCTGTAATAAAGGTATGGTGACATTTTTTTATACCACGTTGGTGGCAAACAAGCGTACGGCCCGCCTGATGGTAAGCGGTCACCGCAGCCTATAGACGCCTGCAACTCCAGGGGTGTCACACGCGCGTTGCCGACCCTTTAAAAATTGGAATTAAATTAATATAAAATATGTAACGGTATTAGTAGAATTCGCCCGACTTAGATTATTGAAATTCGCGCGGAAAAGTGAATGGACGCTTGCTTCATTTTATCTCCTGATAACAAATAATAAACATGGCACACGACAAAAAAAAGTGTCCTTGGTAGTTGACAAGAAAAAGGAATCACTTGTAGAAGTATAAATGTAGAACTGGCAACACTAGTGGGTTAAATGGATTTTGCGTCAGCTGTGTTTCCTAAATAACTAACTAGTTGGTTAGCGCGTTGCCCCTAGTTAGTTATCTAACTGGAACAAAGAACAACTTTTGTCCTGAAATGGTTTAGTTGTTTTATATAGCGAGATTTCTAACAGAAATATACTCAAAGTAGCAGAATGTGAAGACTAACCCAATATGTGATCTGTAACTTTTGTTTATATTTCAATAAATATACTAGAGGTACAGATAAACATCATATTAAACGTACGTATTAGATAAAAAATCACGAACGTTAACTTCTATGGCTCAGATCATAAATATTCTATGTGCACATAGCCTGAAGCCCTATTTATACACATGCAAAAATTTCACGCAAGTTAACGAAAAATATTAAGTACTAAGTAACCTAGTACAAAGACTAGAGCTTCTCAAAAAATCGGAGCCTCGCAATGACTAAGGCCGACTTGAGTCTGTCTTTCAGGGATATGGTTTTGATTTTTGACTAATTGAATTTCACTCCAATTGGTATAATAACTAATTACTAATTATGCTAATTGGATTTTAGTGGCATGTCGAGTTTCTTACGTCGGTTCTTCTCGTGGCAGAGGTTTATTAATTCCGACCCGGTGGTAGTTTATTCACGTTCATAGGTGCATGTAATATGCCTAATTTGAAAAATAAATAACTTTTACTTTACTTTTGGTGCGTGTGGAATTCAGGGCGCGTGACTAATACCAATTTATTTTGCATTCAATACGTTTACTCAAATAGACTTCCTGTGCAGAAGAGAGAGGAGTGAAATCTACTTAGCCGAAGGCAGCATTTATTTAACCAGGATTAGGGTGTCAGTTGTTTATTTTCCTCGTTTTGTATCTGGCCACTGCAGTCGGGATAGCTCGGTTTTTCTTTTAACTTTGAAGTAAATAAACTCTGTATTTTAGTTGGTTATTTGTCTAGTCGTAACTACGCTATCTGTAATGTTTATCTGTTGTTAAATGTTTTCAATTACTCGTTATTATGGAATCTGCTAAACCATTTTAACTTGTAGTCAATTAGCAAAGGATTTAACGATACATTGTTGTTATTGTTTAAACTTGCAGATCAATCGGATCCCAAGAAAATTTTATGCTAATAATATATATTTCGCGTGTAAATAAAATTAAGTGAATAAAAGAATAAGTGAGTCCTCAGTATTTCGTTAAACTTGAAAAAAAAACAATATAAAATCACCATCACCATCGTAAATGTAACGTAAAATGATACAATGGCATAGCTGTCCATAAGGAAGAGGTATTTGAATCGAAGAAATTATTCCATGACAAACACACTAATGCAATATAATTACTATACCTAGTAATAAAAACATTTTTAAAATAACTTTGTTGCCTTTTGTAGTTGATGTTAAAGGAACAACTCCTAAAAATCCCCTGCAACTTTCAAATAAGAAGCAAAAGTTGCAACACTTGCAGCCAAATGTTCTGTGAGAGACTTACCGAGCACACAATCAACTCCGCATTCTTTCCCTGCAGAAGCGGGACCTAACTGGGTTTCCGACCTCCTTGTGTAATGTGTGTATATAATAGTCATACACGTTTACCACCCTGACCCAAAATGTTTGTACACTGTGAACACTGTTCAAGTTTAAAATACGAAAGAAAACTTGCAAGAAAATGCTCTTTTACACATTTAGCTTTACACAATCTGATACTATCCCGACAGAGTCCCGACCAGAGTGCCGACCTAATGATGTTTCCGTTTCGACGTCTAGATGTACAGTTATACAGATTTTGCCTTTCTTTCCCTGATTTTTTTATATTATGTACCCACTTCCAAATGACAAATGCTCCAAGTATTTGCACTTATAGAAAACCATACAATCTACCCCGTATTCTTTCCTCGTTGAAGCGAGATCTAATTATGTTACTCCTTCACTCAATTTCTCACTATTCAACCTAACTAAACTTGCAACCAAATGCTCTTTTCAAACCTACCTACCCTATATTCTTTCCCCACAGAAGCGAGACCTAATTGTGTTTCCGACGTCCCTGTGTGTACAATGTGCAGTTGTACACATTTTGTTACGCAAATGGCACAGCGGAGCTGATTGCGAGCCAACAGCCATCTGATTTGCGTCCGTCTGCGTTTACCCGCTGCGGTTCAACTAGGTTATGTTTGCACTGTGGCTTAGAGCTTATTAAATACTAGCTTTTGCCCGCGACTTTGTCCGCGTAGAACTCGTTCTCGCCTTAGAATAATTAGTTTTCTCATACAATTTTTCTCAAGCTGAGATGGTTGGACGGCGTCGAAAAGGACACCAGGACCTTAGGGGTGTATTCTCTAAAAATCCTATTGTCAAAACGAATGATTAACTGCTTATTTCGGATAGCTTTTGCCCGCGACGTCATCCGCGTATAATTCGTTCTCGCCTTAGAATGATTTGTTTTCCCATACAATCTTTCTCATGCTCAGGTGGACACCAGGAACTTAGAGGTGACATGTTGGAGAAGGAAAGCCACGAATAGATTGGACTGGAGATATTTGCTTGACCAGGCTAGCCTAGGGCCCACCCGCGGCTATAACGCCTCAGATGATGATGATGATACAATCTTTCACCCTTCTTTACACCCCCTTAAAAAATGATTACAGTCAATATGACATTCCCTAGAAATCCTATTGTCAAAACGAATGATTAAGTGCTTATTTCGGAATATCAAATGTACCGATTCTAGACGAATTAATCTCGTCAAAAACATTACATGTACATTGTACAATGGTAAAAATCTCGCTACGCAGTTCTGCCGTAAAACGTTATCCCAACAGAGCGAGTTCTTCATGTAAGTATGATGACCGAAGGCCGGAAGTAGAGCGGCAAGGCATGCGAGAATAATGACACAGAGCGGGCTTCTCATGTAAGGCTGGGGGCCGAAGGCCTGAAGCAGAGAGTCGAGACACGCGAGGCTGAAGGCCGAGCCTCCCAACAGAGTAGATTCTTCACGTAAGGTTGATAACTAAAAAGCTGAAGGAGAGTGGCAAGGCATGCGAGGCCGAAGGCCGAGCTATTTCGTCGCCGAAGATCCAGTTGCCATATTAATGAGGGTAAATTATACTCCATTCGTTCGTTTTCACGTGATGCCTAGACATATAAACAGACAGACAAACAGACACAAATTCTTAAAACTGTTGAAATAATTTCTTTTATCGATTCTAAGTATCCCCAGCAAACTTTTTTTCGAATATCTTCCATGTACAGACTTTCCACCCTCATCTAAGTCTACATCTAAGATGCTCCAACTGTCTATGCTGACCGATTGGGCTGCCCAGCTCAAGTGATCTCTTATATCAAACAGTTTTTTATGGTGTGAAGGGTCAACATTTGCGTAAAAAACAACACACGACAAAATTAAATGGTACACCGACGATACAAAGTGTGCATTGAAACAGCTGTTTTTGGATTTATGCATATGAATAAAAACAATGCCAAAGTATCGCAAATGTATTTTGATGTACACGCAAAGTAGAACTAATTACGAAAAGGTTGTCTCTCACAAAGAGCGTCAACAATCAGAAGGAATTATGATACTTCGGTTTTGACATAATGAGTTGTCAACTTGCTTACAATTCTGCTATGCTTTAAGTTAAATTTCTTGACATGCTGTTATACTCCCAATTGGCTGAAACTTAAATCGTAGAATGGCGTATGAGGATTAAACCACCCCGTTTCATAGACCTTACTTGCATCCCCGTTTAATATCCATTTGATGGAAGATCATCGGGACAAAAAGTACACTTATAATTTATATAAGCGAATCCAGATTATATACTATTAGCATATAAATCATCTTAATCTGTTCAGCCGTTTTTGCGTGATTCAGTGACAAATATCCAAACATCTAAACTTTCATATTTATAATATTAAGTAGTGGGATTATGGTATAAAGTGAGTGCACATGATGTGAACGGCAAATTGCATGTTTTTATATAGGATTACAAAGTTATATATGTAGTTTTTGAATCTAGAAAACGGGACAGACTTTTGGGTTTAGAGGCACAGTTACTTAATGGAATAAATCAACATAGTGTTCAAAATTTGAAGAGACCGTGGTGGCTGGCGGGCACACTGGGCAGCGCCGCGGCGCAGCGCTAGCGTTTACTTTTTTTTTCAGTTTCTATCTTAAGATTTCACAAATTTTGAATGATGTTTTTCCTTTGTTGTCAAGTATATGCTTACCAATTTTCATACCTGTAACTCATGAATTATAGGAGTTCCTATACAAAATTCAACCCCTCTTTTTATCCCCTTTTAACCCAAATTTGCACAATTTTTATAGCCTAAAACCTGTCCGGGTATTTACTCGACAGATTAATAACGTTTTCATCAAAATCCGTTCAGCCGTTTTCACGTGATGCGCGTTCATATAAACAGACAAACAGATAAACAGACAAAAATTCTAAAAACGGTTGGAACGTTTTCTGTTATCGATTCTAAGTATCCCCAGTCAACTTTTTTTCGAATATCTTCCACTCTTTCGACCCTCTTCAGCTTTATTATGTGTAGATTAAACTGGGGTAGGAATGCCATATTTTTCATTGGTTTTTACCTACCTATGAGTGATACATGACTCATTGCCATGTTATGAGTTGTGTAAGCATACATTGTGTACGCAGAAAAGAGAGCAGCACATCAGATTAAAGCGACTTATGGTGATCAAGATTAAGGACCCTTCTTGTGTCTTATGACTTTCGATGAGGAAGAAGCATGATTGAAATGTACAACCTACACTGTGCAACTGGTTTAAACGGGTAAAAGGCGTCTTTATTTCCTATATTTGTAATTTTGTTTTGAAATGTGCACAATGCACCAAGGTGGACAAAACAGTATTTTATGCAATCATTATGTAATGTATATTTTATTAAGATGCGAGACATAAAAAACTAAATATATGACTGAATTGCATGCAAACTAGTCCTGTGGAATCGAAGTGCAGGCCCAGTGGGTCAGCGTTCTTTAGTGTGGTATCTAACCGCGCGGGCGCGAGTTCCACGGCGACACGTGAATAGTCAATTTCATTATAGTTCTCTGTCAGCGACACATAATTGGTCAATTTCATTATATGTAGTTCTCTAAAGCGTTACCTATAGAGAAAAAGTATGTGATTACCGATAGTTTGGACATTAAAGTCAGCGAGTATAACGTAAATTTAATCGTTCCGAGTGTGTTATGTACTAGCTACCACTTCACCTCAGGTGGTAAGTAATTGATCCCTCCTGCTAAGGGCGATCAGAAACTCCCGTTTGCTGACTAGGGAAGGACTTGTATAGTCAACGGGTGGTAATAAAAAAATGCAAGCCAAGAGAAGAAAATTGTAATACCCTCATTTTTCTCTTGTGTGATAAATACCACTATTCATATATTCATGGAATATAATATAATTCAACGCCCTATAGTAGGCGGCGGTTAAGAAGTCAATCCTGACACCTGTAATTTTCATACATTTTATAACCTCAAAGTGACTTTTAGGTTATAAACTGTATGGAAATGATGACAGATGTCAGGATTGACTTCTTAACCGCCGACCACTATTGTGCATTGTGAACTCGTAACATAATAATACTATAAAACAAAAATTAATACCTGCGGCTTATGTAAAAAGTTTAGTTTAAAGTTTAGATTAAAGTTTAGTTTGTGCTGTACACAAATTTAAATTACCGGTCATTCTAAAATAATTGATTACGATTCATCAAATCAAACACAGAAATATTTATAAAACACTTTGTTTCATCAGAAAGAATCGTTAATCTTACCCTCAGGCCTTTTTATATATGTCTATTTAATGTAACTGATGATTTAGAATCAGTTGGGGTTACTAAGCCTCAGCCTAATGGGAGAATTAACTCAATTTAGGCCTAAAACAAATCTACGGCGCCAATTCATGCCCCTCGCAAATTGTGTCGGGAATAGAAAAACTAATGAATGATTACCTATTTGCGCAGATGAAAATGGGTTTAATGTGGCGATATAAGAAAAATACTGTTATAGCTTGCTATTAGCTTTGTGGATATATAATTCATTTTTTTTTATTATAAAATATTTATTTGAAATCACGTGACTCATACTTTTTTTACATTTTAAATTGTTTAATTATTCATAGTTCTAATCTTTATCCCATGTCAGTCGGGGTAGGCTCTCCGTATCAATTTGCGTGATTCTTCTCTGTTCAGTGCATTCACATCTCTGTTCAGTGCATTCTGGGCCCCCTTGATTACTATTGTTTAAGGGGAGGTCGTCAAGCGAGTTAGCGTTTTCGAATTTTCTAAAAACAACCCGAAACGTAGAAAAAGGGTTTTAAAAATTTGAAAAAATTCTATGTTTTACTTAAGGATCTAGTCTAGTCAAAGTTGCACTCAGATACACGATCTAATGAACTTCGCTCGATAGAAAGAGACCCCAAAGTTACTCCTTTTTGTAAAGCATTTACAATCTGACGACTAAACTATTGATGTTTTAAATAAAGTTTTTGAACTAAACTAAAGCCATTCAGTATTTCTAGACATTTTTGCAGAATTTAAAAAGATAAAATGATTGTATGAATTAATATGTTTAAATACCTACGAAATGCGCGAGCGCGGAGGCTCGGCAGGCCCGATCAGTCGCGCGCTGGCGCTTACAGACAACGGACCTGTGTCAGTTTTATCCGCGACAGTTTCGTGCACCAAACAAGCAGTTTTTGACGAATTTATATAATGGTTGCAAATTATTTAAGAAGGGCAATAAAAACCCGAATGAAAAAAGGCGTAATTATTAACAAATAAATTATGGTCATAGTGCCACAGTATAAAAATGACAGTACCTATAACAACTGAACTGAACCCCTCCAGAAATGTAACCAAAGTTGGTAAAATTATAAATGAAATGTTTATTACCAGAATTGTAGATATAGTAAGAGATCTACGAGTACTGCTTTGCACTTGAATATTTTTTTAAGCTGTGAGCTTCAACACATTAATTCCGGCCGTCTTTTTTTTAATACCACGTCAGTGGCAAACAAGCGTACGGCCCGCCTGATGGTAAGCGGTCACCGCAGCCTATGGACGCCTGCAACTCCAGAGGTGTCACATGCGCGTTGCCGACCCTTTTAAAATTTATACACTTTCTATCTTTCTAGCTAATCTTCTTTTATAAGATCTACCCATTTCCAGGTAGCTACCGTGGCAAGTTTGGTATCATTTTATATACCATATTGATTCTTTTGTCATCTTTATGTAAAAATCATTTCTGGTATTTATTTTTTAAAAATACGGTAACCTTTCGCATAAATAGTCAAAAAGTAAAAACTTCGCAATGTTTTTTATGCTTTAAGAGCTAATAACTTTTGATGAATAAATTAAACCAACAAAAAATATTCTGTCTGTATTTTATGTGGCACTCTTTAGGGGAGGCCTATGTCCAGCAGTGGTCGTCCATCAGCTGATATGATGATGATGACGATGACACGCACACGACAAATAAATATAACAGCCTGTATAAATATAACACAAATAGATAAAAAATTGCATGACCTATTAAACAAATCGAGTAGAGAGGTATAAGACATATTTCTTAGGTTCTTAGGTTTCATAGATTAAATAACGAATTTCAGGGTTGTACTATGAATTCTGTTTTTTTTCATTATAATGGATCCTACCGTAAGTTCGACTTTCAATTATTTATTTACTACCTATTTATTAAAAAATGATATCAATGACATACTAAAGTTTAATCATAATTAATGCATTTCTTAAGTCAAAATACAGTTATATTTCTATACTGTGACCAGTATGAAGCTAGCGGGGTCATCCGAGTTCACAGTCGCTTCGTCCGCGCGGGCTTGTTCACGCACCGCCAGGACAGCGCTAAATACCTACTCTCGCAGGACTAGAGGGCCTTCCAGTTACAAAAAAATGTGTTAGTAACTTAACTGTACAGTATAATAAGTGTATGGAACATAGCCTAGGTTTATTAGGTTGATATTTTCCACATATGTAAGTAACAGACACACATTTTTGACATTGAAAATGTATTTTCGTTCGCTCCAGTATAGGGTCCCATTTCACGAAATAGTGCGATCCCCTTATATTTCAGAGAGTTGTGAAGGTATGATATTCAAACTAGGCTCAAAAGACGCGTATTTACGAGATGTGTAAGATTCAAAGAGAACTATTTGAGAAAGTCCAGAACGAAAAAAGTTTTGGCCGAAATAGTGAAAAAAAAATTCAATTTCCTCCGATTTTTTCATTTTGTACTCGATATTTTGGAAACGAAGAATGATATCAAAATTTTGATCAAAAATCCTCTGGACAATTTAGTCGGCTACAATTTGAGCTAAAACAAAGACGATCGGTTCAAGGGTTTGCGCTGTAGCCTCACATTTTTGAAAGAAGTCAAAAATTATTATTAATTATAGTTCGAGACAACAATAGCACACTATTGCAGTGCCCGGGAAATAGCAATTCGTGGATAAGTCAATGATGTTTTGGAAGACCAATATCTTCCAAAACCTTGGCAAATAAAATAGTTGATTGAGATTGCATAAAAGAAGCCATTTTATGCGAGACTATTTATCGACCCGAGCCGCAGGCAAGGGTCGATATAAAGTAGAGGATAAAATGAGTTTTATACATGAGTTATACATCTGCTTTTCACTTCGATTGCGAGAAAGTTAAACAAATAATCAAGGTTATGATATCATATAATTTATGCTTCTCCTGGGGCCTAGGGTGTCATGTTGAATTCGACTTTGAAAATTCTTGTTATAGTTATAGTCGGAGTTTGGAGGTCGAGTTAATTTGAAGTCGCCGTTATCTTGCGTGAATATTAGTAAAGTGGCAAATGCCTTTTTATGTGGTTACCGTAACTTGGCTGCGCTTTAAAAAATTGCCATTTTAATAGGAATTTTGTATGTGAGCTATGTTTATATATTATAGATCAACCAAATTGGCATAACGTTAGCAAATGTAATGCATTTTTTTATTTTGTTGAGTTCATTTTCAATGTACCTTGATGGTCGTGTACTGCACGAGATCTGTGAATTTTTTTTTAGATACAGCTGGTTGGAAGAAATAAACGCAAATGATAAGAGCGACTATAACTAGAAAACAGAGGTTTAGATTACGAGGAATTAAAAATAATATATGTTATTTTAAATATCGAAAATGAAAGTATTATATTGAGTTTCTTGTGTCTAATGGTCGAGTACCTACATAAGGTGCAAGTACCAATGATAGGACCTAAGACCTAAACCTCTCCTCTATTTATTATGACATAAGAAGATTGAAAGTGTCGAGTATTGGCTCAATGTCAAGTATTCACTGAGAATATATTCTTCGGCTGACTATTTTAGAATATACCCTGTGCAAGTGTGCACAGATCCATGAAAAGCTATTTTAAACCCCGCTTTTACCCCCAACAACAATGGAAAAAGCATTTATTTTCCAAAGAAAACGATATCCTTTTCCAACAATAATTTATTTTTCAACAACAATGCCCGCGCTGTAGTATAATACCTTACACGTGTCCACGAATGATTAGCTTGCGTTCAGTGTAGCCACTAAGTTCAGAAGGAAGCGTGGGCCACGTGGAGGGAACAACCGGTTTATGTATTGATATGTTATTGGTACATACGAAATTAATTTGTCACCCGCGGGTAGTTACGAAACGTTATCGAGCGTACGTAAAATAAATCTAAATTTAATTTCCGTAAAAAATGTAAGAGCTGCCTATAGTACGGTTGAAGGAGGTACGGTGGTAAGAATCACTTCCTGGGCAAATGACGAGCAGTGGTCCTCACGTTTGGCTAATGCATGTTGGGAACTCACCATAGATGGATTCTCGCATTTTTTTTCTATTCTAGCGGTACCTAAACGTCCTAAAGCCCTTATCTCTTTTAGGATACAACATCTTAAAAGAACCTGGGGTTCGCTTTGCTGCCTCAAGATTTGGCATTGGAACTATTTACGCGACTGCCATATGGCCTTCCAACCTAGAGGGTAGACTAGACCTCGTTGTTATTAGAACTCTATATTGAAAGTATAGCGTCCCTTATCACTCGGCTACATTCAAGTAGAAAAAAAATACTAACTAAGGATAATTCGCTGTGATGACGTAATGGTGAGAATGGTTTAGGTTTAAACGCATTCCTATTTACAATATAAAAAATCGGCCAAGAGCATGTCGGGCCATGCTCAGTGTAGGGTTCCGTAGTTGCCCAATGAACTTAATTAAAAAAAACGTAACAAGCAAATGGGATTACCTTCGCAGCGTTCCATACGTATTTTACTAAGAAGAGAAGATTTTTTACGATAACTCAAATACAGCTTAACTGATCATGTCCGCTATAGTTTTCTTTGGAAGTTTTTATTAAGCGTTACTTTCATGTTTTTTTTTCATATTTTTTGTACCCGTAGTTCAAAAGTTAGAGGACATCATTTTTTTACTTTTGGAGTGATTGTTCCCGAAAATATTCACTTTATCAAAAAATGTTTTATTGAGAATTCATTTGGAAAACCTATCCAACAACAACCCACACCATGGGGTTGAAGCAAAAAAATGCATCCCCACTTTACGACACGTATAGGGACCTTAATTTTATTTCCACTTTGTCAGATTTATTGTTTTATATATCTATGCCAAATTGCAGTTTTCTAGCACTAACAACTACAGAGCAAAGCCTCCTACAGATAGACGGACAGACAGACAGACAAGCGAAACTATAGAATCCTAAAAAATTACAAGGATGCTGATCCGACAAGCCAGAGGCGAGGGTTCGATTCCCGTCTTAGGCTACGTGTGCGATCACGGTTCATTGTATCTATTTTCTATATCGGTTAACTCTACGTTAACAATGTTTATTTAAATTGCATCTAATATTTATGATTAAAAGTTGATTTCATGGAGCACAAACAAAAAGCAACTAAGCTTGAATATAATTATAAAGTCTGTGCTAGCTAAATGTAGTGCGCTCGAATTTATATGAAATACGTGCCTGGAATGCAATATTATAAATTAACGCAGCATTTTAGTTGTGCATTAATGGGCGGGAATTTGTGCACACACTTAAAAACCACAAAGTCGTAGTAAAGTAATTCTGAAATAAACAAAGTGCTATAAATGTGAACATATTTAGTTTATTTATTTAGTCGTATGGCATTTATTTACGAACCGTGAGATCTTCGAGAAGACAAGTACGATTGCCAGTTTTTGTTGCAATTTTAGCACCACCCAGGGGTCACGCGCTGGGTAACGGCGGGTACTCTCTACGGACGTGGTGCAACTTCGACCCCCCTTTGTCAAGTGAGTGGGCAACTTGACTGTTAGAAGTTCTCAAGCCGTCCGAAGGCCTCTAACTTGGCTTAACGACTGCTGTCGTAGACAGCAGCCGGGATCAACGGCTTAACGTGCCTTCCAAAGCACGAGAGCGCTCAGTTAGTAACCAGTGGTCACCCATCCAAGAACTGACCTGCGCCCACATTGCTTAACCTCGCAAACCGCACGCGGTACGCGGGCGCCGCTGGGCCACGAGCGCTCTACATATTTAGTGTTTATTGATCGGAACATACAATTACTTGTGTGTAATTTTCATGTGCTCGCATACTTGTACATACAGAGATACCGTGTGTAAGGAACATCGTTATGATGTACTTACTCTGGTTGTAGACCATTATTGTAAATAATTATAATCAATTGGTATTTTCTTTGAAAGCTAGAGAATAAAAACTTTCCATTTCTCCTAGTTGCTATCTTTCGTGTCAAATATTCGACCGTTAGGAAAAATGGTCTAAAACCACAATAAATAAATATTATATAACTGGATATACACATCTGGACATTTCAGGATAATCTTCGATAGTTATTGTAGGAATTATATTAGGTACGTTTTTTTATTTTTTTTATTTAGGTAAACTAACAGTCAATATAAATGGTACTTATACTTATCGTATTAAATCAATGGTTACAATGTGTGACAAAATGACGATCGTCATCATTATCACCATCATCTATGTACTATTATTTGAATATTGTCATTTCATTTTAATAGGGCACTTACAGAGTAAGACCATGATATTTGGCTATTACAGCCGAGAGCATAAAACGTTTTTTCTCATTTCTTCCAAACCGAGCTGTTTCTTTTAGGGTCTATTAAAACATTATGCCGGGGACGTCTCATCCAATTTACTTGAAGGAAAATATCATATTATTTGCTATGAAAAAGCGATCTTTGCACACATTTCGTTCGTTTTGATAGTGCTTTAAAAGTAAATTACGGCGAGTTTAATCTCGTTTGCTAGTATTAAGTGTTCTTTAATGTTATGTTCGGAAAATGGGATTGTCACTGCTCGGTGGGAATTTAACTCTGTTACCTGCTGCGCTATGTAAAACGTGTTTCAACTGACTTCGCCGCTCACTCCTAGCGTATCTTGACACTGGAATTCATAATATCCACCCGTTATCAAAGGTCACACTTACAACGATTCGCCCTGAAGCGGTGAAGTGTTTTGAAAGTAGGTTATGAATAGCCTGGCTGGGTTTGCTTCGTAAAATGGATGTCGGAAAACTGTAATTAGATACATGAGCAAAGTATCCAGTGCCTGTTTTAATTTTATGCAGTTTCCCGCTGGGAAAGTTTCATAGTCTGGGTAGTCTTAGTTAAGAACTTTTAGACTAACTCAAAAGAGAGAGAGAGAGTTAGTCTAATGCACTTATAGTACCCAGACTAAAAAATCAAGTTTAAATTTATTGAAGTTTCATTAAATTTAAAGCTTACTGCGGAATAATTGTCTTATAATTTATTGGATCTATCACACCGCTTTAACTGATTTTGCTATATCAGGTGTACCTTAGTTATAAGAGTATTCTTAGGTATATAATTAATGCCTGCGACTTGTCGCGCGCATTCGAGCTGCGGCACTACGGCATCACTGGGAGATTTCTAAGTACAATTGCCTGCTTTTTAAAGGATCGTAAGCAACTGACGTCAGTTTAGGGCTTGAGATCTGACGTGATTGAGCTGGGGGATATTGCGGTGCCGCAGGGCTCCGTAAGTGGTAACAACTTGATCAAGATATTAAGAACGATTTCAAAACTGCCACCGATGATGCTGAGATGGTGATGTTTGCCGATGATAGTTGTGTGATTGTTACACAACCAAGACCTACTTGAAAAGAAGCTTACCAAAATTATAGACTAAGTAGCATCTTGGTTCTCAGTTAACGGCATGATACTACATAGTTCAACATACATAGTTCATTTCTGTTCGCGTGGTATGAAGGAACAGCCGCTAAGTATCACTTGTAACGGCCAGCTCGTCCGACAGGTTGAATAGGTTAAATAACTTGGTCTTGTTATAGACAGCGAATTGTCTTGGAACCCCCACATAGATGCACTGCGACCGCATATCTTCAGCCTGCTTCACCTTAAGCAGAGTCTAACTCAGCCTTCATCTTGCATCTCTCGGATACTTTCATTCCTTGTTGACATATTAACACTAACAATGTAATCGGTTCGAAAGCCCGACATATGCAGAATTACAGTAATTAAATTGTTAATAAAGCCGAGTTGCCATCTATAGAATCTTTTAATTCACATTATATGGTATAAACAACACAAATTTCATCGCTCTGTTTCTTTCTTAAAGACTTTTTTGTTCTACAAGGTGCATTGGCACCTTCTTTCAATGGAAAGGCTCACATTAAGGTATGAAAAGAGTTAAACAAGTGACAATATTTTATCCTTAACTTTTTTTTAATACCACGTCGGTGGCAAGCAAGCGTACGGCTCGCCTGATGGTAAGCTTTAGTTGGTAGCTAAGCTACAAATACTAACAAATAGGTACTTCAGCTCTCTTGAAAAGCCTGTTTCAGTGTACTCTACAGATAAGGTACTTTTTTGCGAAAATACTGGAATTGATAAAACAAATGCCTGTCAATATGTTTTAAAAAGCTATACAAACAAAGCAGAGATAGTCAATATTTGCTCATATTGAAATGGGATCCTCAGTCGGGCCTAACCCTTAGTGGTTCCAATATAAAATATTTGCCTTTTGCATACAAATTCTTGTCCCGAGGGATGAAACATGCCAAAACCCTTTGTTACAAAAACTTTGAAAAAACGTAGACGCATCGTTGAGACAAAAGTTTTAAATTATTGAACTGCGTACACACCTTAAATATTTTGAGACGAACATTTGAACTCGAGAAAAAAATGTATTTGATGTATTGTTTATGTATGTACTACGTTAATGTATTACGTCAGTTTGTATTGTGTTCCTTTCACAGATACCTACATACCTTAAGAATTTTATAAAGTAAATATCTAAAAAGAAAATAATAGAAACTGTTTTAATTTTAGGTAGGTAACTTTTAATAAGTACTTGTGTGTTATCTACTATTCTCATATAATTAAAGAATATTTGTATTGTATTGTATTATTATCTCTTTATTCATTTTATGTCTTAGATTAGGTTTTTACAATATTTCTATAAAAAGTAAAATATAAAACAATATTTACAAAACATAAAATCATTATAAAAACCTAACCTAGGGTGCCGCCGGCAGCGAGGCAGGGCCTAAGCTACCGGTGGTTAGGAGGCAGAGAGAGGAACCTCCTGACTATTCGTGCCGTGTCCAGGAGTACCGCCTTCTGTATCTGACCCTTGACCCAGCCATCTAGCGAGAGTCTCTTAAGATGTTGTTCGAGACTCTTCGCAATTAGACCGTTCGAAGAGACGACTATCGAGACAATGATCGTCGAATCAACATCCCACGTGGCGGTTACTTCATTATTATTATTATTATCGTTCGGCCTGGAAATAATTAAACTTGCGTGTTACAAATTAAAATCTAAGTTCTTCAGCCAGTCTTTTGCCGTCTCAGAGCACTCGCTAAGATCCCTGATGTCACCAGTAAAACATCGGTTGGGGGCACTCCTCCACGATGTGAGAAACTGTCTGCTGTGGTGCTCCACAGTAACAAGCCGGCGAGTCTTTAAGGCCCCACTTGTGCAGACAGTAGTTGCAGCGAGCGACCCCCGTGCGGATACTATTGGCATGTCATTCTGACTTATGTCACTCTTTGAGGGCGGTCTATGATTGCAGTGGATTCGGCTGATATGATAATTATGATCATACGCGGGGTGGTATGGATGCGATACCGCATCCTCCGCACATCATTAGTTATATATGCAGATGTAGCTGGTAGCTCAACGTGTCAGAGCGAGCGCACGCGACAAATGCCAAACTGATCCCAATCGAATTCGAAACAATGACGTCCAAACATAAAGGCTCGACCATACAGCCCTGGCGGGTCAATGTGTCCAATAATTGACTTAGAACAGTATTGGCAAAGCGCCACTGCGTCTCCGTTGGGAGTGCTATGTAATGTCACGTACAGTAGCTGAATTCTCTTGTTTAGATGTAGTATTGTATTCACAGGGATATTTAATGCAAGTATTCGCAAAAATGTTAGTGTAGTAAAAAATATATAGCCACTTGAAAATATTTAGTTTGACTTGAAATTTACTTATTTACATATTTGCATTTACAACAAAAATTATATATCCCGCAAAGCATTTGAAATGCTAAAGCGCTATTTGTAAATTGTAAAAATCTTTATTTATTATTTATTTATTTAAACTTTATTGCACAAATAAATCGGTACAAATGGCGGACTTAATGCCTCAAGGCATTCTCTACCAGTCAACCATGGAGCCAAACAGATAATAGCGAAGGTAGGTGCAAGAGACAAACTAGGTGAGAAAACAAAAAAAAACCCTAAGGTACAGGTAGGTGGTATCTTTATACTCGTATAATCACATCCAACCGCACGCGCAGTTAATTGAAGGATGTGACAAAAGGTACTACTTACATCTCTAGAGGTAAAACTAAATCCTTAAACCAGTAGTGATCCCATAGCGACCACATTTTTTTTTCTAGACGAGCAGACATGGTTTAAGGAACACAAAATGACATTATTGTATTGTCTATAAAATAGTACGTATACGATGCCTTTTTCTGCGGTTCTCAGGTTTAGAAATTGAGCCGAAAATAAATACGGTAAGTGCTACAGTTTTTGTTTTTTTTTCTGCTCTAAACTTTTGTGGTCCCTATATGATCTCTGGCCGGCCGTTTGAACCACTGTACTTTTGGTCTGTATGTGGCCACTGCCCTGCTATGTTATTCACAAAACAAGCCAGAGGTGGGGTGCACGTCTAAGACCGATGACGGCACAGCCCACCCCTAATATATATTGACGCCGGGGCTCATAATAACAACACGTAATCGGGGGTTTAACGCATTGGTCCGCTCGAGTCATCACCAGACGTCCGTCTATTTGACATTGCACCTAATTCACATGCTTCTGACATTGACAGTCTGCGACGGGTGCAAGAAGAGACGAACGACCGAGACATTGGCGTGGTAGGGATTGACTCATCCGCATTGGTATTATTTTATCGATAATATTGTCTAGGTATATCATATCATGTTTTAGGTAGTACATATGTAAGGTCTGCGGCATACTTTAGCTTCACGGTTTGTCGGAGTCAATTTTTACCCGACTTTGACGATAAAGCGTGACCATAAAATCTGCCATTGTGCTATCATGCTAGCTGGATAGGCGGTCTCACGTAGTTCTGCAGTCATCCTATAAGATAGACTAAGATCTATAGCAGTAAAGTAAAAGTATTGTCTCGGTCTATTTTAAAGCTTGAAGAATGTTGCGCATATTGCTATGTAATTCGGGGTTAACAGCTTGAGATTTTTCAAATTAGTCGCATTTTGCAGCTGGATACTTCTTTGATTGTAAACTTGTATGAAAAAGCAGTTCAAAAATATGTGCGCTTCATGGTTCTTTTATGGCTTCATAGTTTAATATGTATTCCAATCGTTCTGAAGATATGACTTATTCATGGTCGTTTATGATCGTCATTATAAGGCCATTACATATTACACATCTTGCAGTTTGTCACAAAAACCGATAGAGTTGTAGGTTTAGTTAAAATGAGACAGCAATTCATTTCAGCCATTTCATGCTGTCATGACAAATTGCATCGTTTGTATTGTGCTATGAGTAAGTATACTCAAATGACGCCCATGATTTCCTATGTAATTTATTTATAAACAATTCCCCAAACTTAAAGGATTGAAAATGACCACAGTCAATTCCGACTATACGAAGAAAAAACCGGACAAGTGCGTGTCGGATCACGCACAAAGAAGGGTTCCGTACCGACACCTAATCTACATTTAAAAGCACAATACAATATATTGAATCAAAAAAGGTTGTATTTTCATAGGAAATTCTCGGCACTTAAGCCCTTTTGTTTGAGTAAGACATTTTTTCAGCAAAAACTCAAAACAGTTAGATCTATCTTGTTCAAACCAAAAATTGTTGAAAGATTAATGTACATCATCTTGATTTTTTTCTGAATTTTAAACTTCATTGCTTGGAAATTATCCAGCCAGCTAATATCTCACCAACAACGGTAGAAATGGATTTTAATAGCATCCTCTGGAATTTTTGAAGACCTGTCTATAAGTAATGCTTGGCAAGCACATAATAATAATAATATAATAATATAAGCCTTTTATTCAATCAATTGTTTACAAAAAAATTTTTCTTATGATTTATATTCTATTGACAGCATCGGCTCTGTCTGTTTGCCGTTTGGCAAAGGCCTCCTCCATCCCTTTCCATCTATCTTTGTGTCTCGCTAGCCTTGTCTATTGTCTACCCGCCACTTTTATTATTTCGTCGTCCCATCTTATTTTTTGTCTACCTCATTTCCTTGTTTTGACTCTGGGGTACCACCATATTATTCTTTTGCTCCACTTCTCTTTATTCCTTATTATGTGTCCTGTCCATCGCCATTTGAGTGTTTTCACCTTAACAGCTACATCTTCCACTCCAGTTTTACGTCTTATTGTTTCGATTCGGATTTTGTCTTTCCGTTTCACACCTATGCCCAAGTTTGGCTGCCATAGGTTAACACGGGCAACACACATGCATTAAATAGCTTTTTCTTTGTGGAAAGTCTTGTTTCCTTGTTTTTCATGACTTCCTTCAGTGACCAGTACCTTTTCCAAGCATTGGTTGTTCGCCTGTTGATCTCTTTTCCATTTGATTGTTCATGGATATTGTTTGTCCTAAGTATATGTACTCATCTACATACTCAACAATTCCCTGATTGACTTCTATTGGTATCTTCTTGGAATTAGTCATTGTTTTCGTTTTTTCCATATTTATTCGCAAACCCATTACTTCACTCTCGTTAACTAGTTTGTAGAGCATCGGCTGTGTTCGAGATTAAGACTAGGTCATCTGCGAAACGTAGATGAGTAAGTATGGTGCCATCTATTTTAAATCCGTAATTAGGGTTCCTTTCCCAGTTAATGTTTCTAAATATTGCCTCAAGTACTGCAGAGAAGATCTTTGGGGAAAGTAGGTCTCCTTGTCTTACTCCTTTGTTTATTTTGATTGTTTCTCCCTTACTTTCTAGCATGCACAAGTGCATTGAAAAAAAAAATATGACCCTACTGTTAAATACATGGCGTGCCCCCCAGTTTAAATATTTTTTTCGTAATTTCACATCACATTTCTATATCGGTTCATAGAATACACCTTCCTACCAAATTTCATAATTGTAGTGCTCATATAATAATAATAAATTGTGTTGCTGTCTCTGCGTGCGTCCCATGATACGGGCAGGGACAGCATCCGCTCGGTGTACCCCTTGCATTTCATTAAATTGTCAAAAGGGCCTCTTCGTGTTGGCTATGTGGTACTCGGTTGTTACTTGGTACCTCGGTACTTCGGCTCCGCGCACGCCTTCCAAAGGTCCAGGACACCATTTTTTATTTCAGGCATTGCCCATAAAGTGTTAATAATTATTACAAAAGTCTTACAAAACTACTGTTAGTTAGTAAAGAACACAAACACAATAATCTAAAAACCGGATGAGCATTCAAGTTAAATCAAAATATATAACATATGTATAGTCCCTGACTAAATCGGCTGTGACATATTCGGACGGACGGACAGACATGACGAATCTATAAGGGTTCCGATTTTGCCATTTTGGCTACGGAACCCTAAAAATCAGACGTGTATTACCGCTCTTTGTAAATTGAGTATAGATTTGTTATTACATTTTCTCTAATTCATACGGAATGATTAGAAGTGAAAATTAAGACTTAAGTAATATTTACTCATACATAATTCATGGTTGGATCTCCGTTACAACCCGCTGCCTTTTCTGACTCGACTTGCTAGTTACTAAACCTCTTTACAAGAAAATCAACTCATCGATTGTCAATTTTGACAGCAAATGCCTAAACCGGTATCATAGATGTACAAAATACTAAATAAAAGGAGAGACTACTGTAGTAGCGGGCCGAAGGAAATTTATTTACTATTTTGATCAAAATTTACGTATATAACTTGAGAGATATATTACAAATAAAATTGGACTATGTATTAAATAAACCACAAGATTTTTGATAGTACCTACTCATTGGAATAAAACTTATGTTATGGAGGTCTTCAATCAACAGAGTGAAAGAACAATTTTTTAACATGATGCCGACGGCCGCTTTCTATCATCGCACTGCTCGCCGTCGGCAGGGCATTCATCCTCACACCTTAGAACTTAACGGTCGCGTATGGTACGGTCTCAGAGGAACTCCCTCCCTCGGACGCTCTGGTTGTAGAATGAGCTCCCTGCCGAGGTTCTCCCGAGTAACCACAGTATGGGATTCTTCAAGAAAGGAGTTTATACATTTTTAAAGGGTCGGCAACGCGCATGTGACACCCCTGGAGTTGCAGGTGTCCATAGGCTGCGGTGACTGCTTACCATCAGGCCGTACGCTTGTTTGCCACCGACGTGGTATAAAAAGAAATAAAACAATCTTTAACTTAAAAGTTGTTAATCACAAGTTAAGGAATTATATAGGTCGATTCACAAGAGCTGGCGCGAAAAATGTATGTAACTGTCATTAATTTCATAGACATTCCGCGCCAGCTCTTGTGAATCGACCTATATATACATCTTGAATGAAACCAAATTTTTAAATACTCAGAAGTATAAATAGGTAAAGGTCCAATTTGTTAGAGAAAAAATATACGAGCGCTGGAAAGGGCCCTGAAATCCTGTCGGTCGGGGCGTATAAGATTATACTGTATTTTACTGATAGTCAAATCAGCAACTTTTTACGAAGCGTCAAAAACGCTCGCTTAGTATTTTTTGTAAGCAAATTTACCTAATGACGTCACAATTTTCTATGGTCAAACTGCGCCCTAATTTGAAATATTATTAAAATTGTATACATAAAGCTCCCGTGAGTTTCAAACATATTAAAATATGATGAAACGGGTCATTCACGTTGTTAAGGTCAACTATCGCTCGACATGTTTCAGACCGGTTCGCAGACCTTAATCGTGAGATTCATGAGTACTTATCCCGTCAATTTACCCCCTCCTTTACCCTTTTAATGCTAAAAGAAACGCCGCCGCTATAAGTACTCATGATTAGGGACCGTTGACCTCGATGACAGAATTAGTGATCAAAAATGTAAACACGCAACTTTCAAAACAGAAATAGCTTTCAAGATCTATGCAGGTTTCCTCTCGATGTTTTCCTTCACCCGATGGTAAATATCAAATTAAACTCCGTATTACTTAAGTTCCAAAAAACTCATTAATACGAGGCAGGTTTCGAACCCACGACCGCCACTTGAGAGCAGCATTGATAACTTCAAGCACTAGCACTACATCTGTGAATAATTTAAAAACAGTCTTGTGACTCTAGACATAAAGTTTAATTTTAACTGTCAAGGTTTTAAAAGATAGCGGTCTCGTATAGTTCTATACAATGTCTTTGATGAGAATATTTTCCCGGCTTACACAGCGCTCGGTCGCATCGCATAGCAACGATAGGCAAATTATAATGAATAAATGATTTTTATTTTTATTTTATTTGATTTTATATAATTTTAATTCTATGCTCTTAATTTTCTGTAATTTTGTACATGATATAATGGTAATCATATACGGCCACAAGCGCGCAGCATATGCACTAACAAACACGACCTGCAAAGGAAGATACGAAGCATGCAGCAAGCCGGGTCTAATGCTGCAGCTGTCATGATGGAGTAACGGCTTCCGATCACCGAGAAACCGAGAACTGAATGAAAAATTAAAACAACTGGCAGCAGTGATAAGATGTCGTATATGACTGATCGACACCATACAACGCAAAAGAACAAACATAAAAGTTTATCGATATCCTGCATTGTCATACTTGTTGATTATATTTTAGAGAAATGGGCGACCTGTACTATAATTAAAGAGTACCTGTACTATACATAATTACTTATAATAACTTGCATTTTATTTATTTATTTATTTATTAAAGGAGTTTCAACAGCTTTTTAAACATGTTGACATTTTAAATAGAAATATGGAGCCAATAACAGAAACTCACCAATAGAAACAAGATATGAACTAAGGTTACACACTATGTTACAGTATCTTAAAATTAAAAATCAAAGGCTATAAGAGAACACAACAAGAGATGTCCATCGCTCACCGGACGCTCAGAAGATACACAGATACCACTTGTATTACATACATACATTCTCTTACTTACTCATAAGCTACAGGAGATCTAGTACCCAGGGCCCACATAAGGGCCACAGGTGATGTTGGAGCCATCACGGTCAGGGAATGATATAATAATATGTGTATATAAGTGCGTATGTCTAAAATTGTTTATATAACAATTATACATATAACGGGAACAATAGCTACTAACATACAAGCCTGTTTTTATTCAAAAATTTAAAAGCGAGACAAATATATAGGGTGCTGGGAGCCTGACGCTTTAGCCTTCATAAATGAAGGAAGGCGACGAAACTAGGAGAGGGTTTGATGCTCTGATTCTTGTCTGGTGCAAAGGTTGTCCATCGCCATCCAACTGATCCAAAGTGGTAACGCAGCAAGTGTGATGGGTACCTTTTCGCCCAGTACAACACAGGGGTTTTCTTGTTTGACTATTAGGCTCTCTTTTTGTGTTGGTGTTTTTATAATGTATTAATAAAAAATAAAATAAAATATTCTTAATTTTATTCTAAAATATAATATCTACAACAAATGCTATCCTATGAAGAAAGAGTAAATAATGAATAAGCATTGAAAGGGTCCTTATACTGTCATTAACTTCTGGTTCCTCATTTTACTAATTTACTAAGCCGGAATATATTTATCATTATGAATGGTTGAAATATTTTTCCTTGTACTGCTTACAGCTGTATTTGTTTCATTTTGCAGCTTACATTGCATGATCACCAAGTAGAATTTCTCCATAATCCTGCAATAAAAAAACACTTAACATGCTTTCGGCAACTAGTACTTGGTACTTAAATCATCGGCAAACCTCTCCCAGCTAACATGAAATAAATATTTAGGTAGGTGGACATTAGATTCATCAAAGTGTTAGGCACATTTTCTTTCCAATTTACATGTTAATTTTCATAAACACTCGGCAAAACAAATTTACATAATAGGTTACCTGTCCGTCACATCCCTGGAATTTACAATAGAAGACATCTATTCTATGTGGAGAACCAAAGGCATGGTTAAATAATGATCCCCAACAAAAGGAAATTAATTTTCAGACTGAAATACTGATTTCTTGTTACATTATAGATGTCTATTTTAAACATCTTAGCACATGAAATATATTACTGACACCAAATGTCAATTGCCTTAGCAACGACCATAGCAACTACGCCCGCGACGGCCACCCACCATAGCAACTACACCTACATTGCTAGAGGTGTAAGGTGGGGACAACGTTTTTGACATTAACGTGTCGTGGCGTGCGTCCCCACCTTTTCAAAAATACTTTGCGAATACGTGTAACTGTCAAACCATCTCACCTCTAGTGATGTTCTAGTTATCGACGTACTAATCGATGGATTTATGCATTAAAACTATCCTGATTCAAGTAATATAAACCGCTTATTGATTAAAAAAACACTACGAATGAAAGAGAAAATGATTTTTACAAAATTTGTGTATGAAATATCAAGTGCAAAGCCTACATTTTATCAAATTAAAACCATGTTACGTATATAGGAGTTAGACTGTACTGGCTGACATATGACAGATGGAGCGAGCGTTTAAGGTGGGGCAAGCGTTGAGGTGATAACTAGAGGTGGAGACGTACGTCTTTACGCCACAAGCCAATACTTTTACAAGAATACCACTTCTGCAGCGCTAAGAGCCCGTTTATGATTTTTGATTAAATATACCCTAAAACTCGACGCTCAAATGGGTATAACTAGCGTATTTTCACATTATCCCTTTACTGTATGAAAATTATAGAAATTAAATATTTTGGATTTATAATGCCACCAATTTATTGTAAACTAGTCTTTTCCCGCGACTCCGTCCGCTTGGAACTCGTTATCGCCTTAGAGAAATAATTGCTATTAAATTATTGTTATCGCTCTTCCAATACAAATTTCCACCCGCCTTTTCGCCCCCTTGGGAGTGTTTTTCGGGATAAAACTATCCTATGTCCTTTCCCGGGGCAGTTCAAGCGTGAAGAGGTAACAGACAGACAAACAAAAAGTCAGACACACTTTCGCATTTATAATATTAGTGTGGATTAGTATTGGATACGTAGCTAACTCTTAAATGTTGTGCATATTGCTAGCAGGGCAGTGGCTACATATGGACCACGTGCATTTTCGGTAACGTGTAGTGGGTATATGGGTACTACAGGGGTTTTATGAAAAAATAAAATAAAAATAAAACAAGAAATTACGTGTTTTCAACGTTATTACCCACCATAATCAGTATTCAAAAGTAGATAAATCGCTAGGCATGGCTGAGGATTAAATTACTAAAGTGTGGACACGAAAAAATCTGGTCATGCATGATATGGTAAATCTTTGAAATTAATGTGGATTTTCAGGCACCGCTTTTTAAAAATAATTTGTAGATATCAAACTACATAATAAAAATACAATCATAATATAACGTTAAGTTTTCTGTGTCTTTCAGCATTATATATTTCACCGTACCGATATTTTGTTGAACAGCGGTTTCTGATAATTTTCACTCGCTTCCTGCTACTAAGCTACAATTGTATATATATTTTTACGAGTTGTTTTAAGCTCATTAGAATTTCATCATTCCAAAAACATACTTGTTTGAACACTTTTCTACTTGAGGCAGTCGGGAAGACTTTCTACTCCAAGCATCGAAAGTTGTTTTATATGGGAGGCATTTTTCTGTAAAAAAGGCAAATAAACCAAAATGAAAAACAATTCGAACTACGTCAATCTGAAGTCAACTAGAAAAATGTTAGCTATTGTAAAAGGATGATGTAAAAAGGTAAAATTTGAAAGATCCAGATAAAAACAAAATAAAAATATTAACAGGAAAACTTGGTACATACTGTCCGAAGGCGCTGTTCAACAAAATATAGGTATGGTGGAATATATAATGCTGAAAGTCACAGACAACTTAACGTTATATTATGATTGTATTTTTATTATGTAGTTTGATAATCACAAATTATTTAAAAAAAGTGCTGCTTGTTAATCCACATTAATTTTAAAGATTTACCATATCATGCATGACCAGATTTTTTCGTGTCCACACTTTAAGTGCTCTTTTCATTCACTACTTATTTTAATTTTGACGCTTAGTGACCATATACATCTCTAAGGACTTCGGAATAATGGACGCTCAGAGACCATAATACATCTCTCTGAGATATTAAATTTATTTTGTATAATTTTGTTTATTCCGACAGAGACCATTATACGTCCCTAATATTACCTTTAATTTTTTATAATATATTGTAAGTTTGATTTTAATTGAATATTGTAAGATTGTTAATCAGTATGTTTTTTGAAATAATAATTATTATTGTCTATTCTTTAGTTGTACTTTTCATATTTGAAATCATAATTATTATTTTCGTCAGTTTCTTTATTTATATAATTCATGTTTTGACTTGTAAAAGTGTCCTTGTGAACTATTTGCATAATAAATTGTTAATATTGAATTACTGACAATTTACTCTAAAGAACTGCATTTCCAACTTTTCCAAATGGGTCTTTATCGTCCGAGAGAGTATCAACTTTTATTGAAATATACCTGCCGTGTTGCTGTTTTATCCAGGGAAGAAATAAATAACTAATTCTGAGAGTGTTTTCCAGTTTGTGGCTCAATCGTTGATTCTAACCTTCTGCTGTATCTTGCTTACTTAAGTAAGATGGAGCACAAGGTTTGAAAAAGGAAGACGGTAAAGCGGACCCATTGTGAAAGAGAACAGTTGCCCGGTAGAAGTACAAGTAATCAATATTATTACCGAAGATCGTACGCCGAAGAAAGGAAAAAAGAGAAGCGAAAGAGTGAACGAGTTGTAGAAAAGGCGAAGAGTATTCTCCTGTAGAGAGGAAAAGGAAGTCTAGCATTAGTTAATGAGACATTTTGCCAAGCTGCAAAATATGTACGAGTATACAGGTTTTTTCGTAATAAGTATACAATGTTTTTATATTTGTATCTCTTCAAATTAAAGTAAATACAAACAATATTTATTGTGACTGCAATTTAATAGTATAGGCCGGCTGGAGCTGACGTACTCATTCTGACAAAAACTCTAAAATACATTTTATAAAGATATTAAATAAATAAAAACTATAATTCCAAAAATACTAATACTAATAGGTGGTGTTTAACCACCTATTACGTGATTTCTCGCCACACCGTCCGTCTTTCTGGTTATTTTGTCTCAGAATCTCTCGGATTGTATTTTATTTAACAAACTTTATTTTCCGCACGTTGCATCAAAGTTGTAAAACTGTGTATGGACTACTATGGACTTACAATTTCAAGAATCTTACATGTGGTGGACACTGTTTATACAAAAAACATACCATTTTCAAACAAAATTTACTGTTTTTAGGGTTCCGTACCCAAAGGGTAAAAACGGGACCCTATTACTAAGACTTCGCTGTCCGTCCGTCCGTCCGTCTGTCACCAGGCTGTATCTCAAGAACCGTAATAGCTAGACAGTTGAAATTTTTACAGATTGTGTATTTCTGTTGCCGCTATAACAACAAATACTAAAAACAAAATAATAATAATAATTAAGGGGGCTCCCATACAAAAAAGTGATATTTTAGCCCTTTTCATGGCTACCACTCGCCGAGCTAGATCTCAAGAACCGTAATCTAGCTATTATACAGTTGAAACTTGCACAGATTATGTATTTTGCCGCTATAACAACAAATATTAAAAACCTGCCAAGTGCGAGTCGGACTCTTTTTATAGATCATGCCGAGTCCGACTCGCACTTGGCCGGTTTTTTTACTAGTAATGATGCATAAAGTATAAAATAATCTTTATTCGCATTGTCCTTATTCCATTCACCTGGAGTCGGCGCAACATGTTTTTTCTTCCATACCTCTCTATCGCCCGTCATCTCGTCAATCAGATTCTTCCTATTCATGTCGTCTCTCATGAAGTCTATCCGCTTCTTCCTTGGTTTACCCCTTTGCTTACATCCCTCCATATTCATACCTAACTTTTTTTTTATGGGGAGAAAACCAGCGATCCAGGTACCCAGTCATCTAGGAATGACTGGGTTAATAATTCTTTAGTACCACCGAATCAGCTTAGCCTAAAATTTTGTTAAAGTTCCGTATAGGCACAACGGGGGCGTGTTCAGTTTTAGATTGTTTTTCCTTCACCTCTGATTGACCGGAACATATTATGTTAGCTAAGGAACATATTTCAAATTACCGTTTGACACTGGCAGCATGAAAAAGGCTTTTTTATTAAAATTTAAATTCTTTATACTTAGGCTTCGATCAGGCAACCTCACCTATCTATCAATCAACCCGACCTAACCTGACCAGTAAATCTCATTGAACTACACACGTGTGTCGTTGGATTTCAAATTGTTGATAGGATTTATTTTATGTATGCCTCCTGTCATCAGTACGTGGCAGATTGCAATAAAACGGATTTATATTCCTGTATTTGATGGATAGTACCATTATACCATTTGACGTAGTTCATTTTAATGGGCTTACATCACACACTGAACAAGCCTCTGTCAACCGAAATATCTTTTGTCCCTTTCTATCAACACACTGTTAAAGTCTCTTAAAGTCACCGATATTTTAACAGTATTTAATGAAACTTTGTTGGTCATTTCTCAATAAGGGCATTCGTGTTTAGTTATTATTGGTGTTCTGTGGATTTTTGTGAGATCGTCGATTGAATTCAGCACTAATAGTAAATTTTCTTTTACAGGTAATCGTCACAACTCATCTTCAACTTATTAAGAAATCTTTGATAAAAATGAAGTAAGTAAGCATTTTTCCGAATTTATATTTAAATTCGACTCTTAGGCATTTTTAATATTAAAATTGTGTTTAATAAGCGATACAAATAAAATAATCCTCAATTTTGCGTTTTATATAAATTTAACAGCTAAATTAAAATCATGACCCCCATATGATCCCCAGAACACTTTTTTTCTTTTTTGTCTTACATGTCGAACTTTATTCATGCTAAAGACATGAATGATTTAGTGCAAAAGGTATTGAGATGTAAGTAATCGAATTGGGTCCCGTGACACATAATTCATTCCGTACAATCCGAATTCTTTTTATAAAAGCTAAGAGAAAGGTTTTTTTTCATTTGTGTTGGGTAGTGCACTGGCGCTCTCAAAATTATAATATTCATAGGGTAACTGACAGCGCACTAACCAGTACCGTTACAACCTGCAGTGTAATCTACGTAACTTTTCCAGAGTCTGCTGATCTAAATAAGTTATTGACACTTTCTGAAATGGAGCTCATTTTGATAACGAAGGTATGATATTAGGTACTTACTTGCAGCGACAAATATAATTTTTCCTGTGTCCTTTTGTGTCTGCGGCGGTGGATATGTGAAGTTATTTACTAATGAAAAAGTATTTTACAATGTACAAAGTGGTTCAACGCCCCTTCTGCGCTTATACGATACGGTCGATCCAAAGATACGTGTACACTTTATGCACCTTATTCCTTTGTGACAAGGCGTAAAGTGTGTGCAACTTTATGACGTTGACTGTACAAAAGAAGCAAATAGAACTAGCCACGATTGCGCGAGCGTCCCCTTTAAGAGACTAGCAAAGGATACTCAACGTTGAGCCTTGGGCTATATGTTGCAGAGATGCGATGCAATAACACGTGAATGCGGTGTTTCGATCTGTTTTTTGAAAAATATTCGATGCAGCGAACATAAAAATATTAACATAAACTCTCTATTTGGTTTAAAGGTTGGCTGGTAGAGGATGGCATCAATTTGGCTTTTTCTATAACATGTTACTGAGCAATGCAGTCAAACGAATTACGTGGGTCATATACAGATTGTCGTATTTTCGAAGGTGTTCTGTTGGATTCTTCACGTCGTCTCCGTAGGCGGGTAAAAACCATAAATAATATTCACTACAACGTTATTATAATATACTGATTCCCAAATTATAATCCAACTTTAAATGGATGCTTAATTAGTTATATTTTAAATGTGGTTTTAAAATAAATAGCATATTATAGTGGCCTGTAACATGCTAAGGGTATTCGCTTATATAATGGGTTGTGCTCCGAAGAACTGTTCGGCATGATGCCCACGGCCGCTTTCTATCATTGCACTGCTCGCCGTCGGCAGGGCATCATCCTCACACCTTAGAACCTGGTCGCGTACGGTACGGTTTCATTCAGAGGAACTTCCTCCCTCGGACGCTCCGGTTGTGGAATGAGCTCCCTGCCGACGTTTTTCGGAGGAACTATAGTATGTGATTCTTCAAGAAAGGAGTGTATAAATTTTAAAAGGTCGGTAACGCGCATGTAATACCCCTGGAGTTACAGGCGTCCATAGGCTGCGGTGACCGATTACCATCAAGAGGTGCGTGCGCTTGTTTGCCACGAAAAAAAACATAAAAGTAAAGCTTAATAAAGACTTTCAATGAAAACTTTAGCGGACATGATAAGCTAACATAACTATGCAAACTAAATCATGTACATAACCTTTCAGTACGTGTCGCAAATGCCACGATCACATGTTTTGAGTTCTTTGATTGTTCGTAATTCTCCGTTTATCATTTTTTCCCGATCTGAGATAATAAAGGTATCGCTGAACCGTTACTACAGACTAATGTTTCTACAATAGCTGACAAACCTTGACCGTTCTCACCACAAGAGCACAGAGTACCCGTTTGATAAAGGCTTCTAAATTGATAACAATATTAGACCAAACTGTACGGCACAGCTATTGTGCAATTGTAAAATGCTTGAATTCGTATGTTGATCAATATCGGATGTTTTTACAGTAAAATATGGTTACGAAGACTAGGTTACTTTTAACTTAGCTTTAGAGACACAGCAATATATATAAAAAAAACATAGCAGTACGGCATAGTATTTTATTATTTCTTATTTTCGCAACATATGTGCCTTACCGTCAGGCCGTATGCTTATTTCTCACTGATGTGGTTTAAAAAATTCTGAATCAAGCGTTAAAACAATTTTTACTAAAAGATGGAAAAAAAACCTTTAGGTACTAGTTGGTTGAATACCCAGTCCAAAAAACCACTGTGCATCATACACATCCTTGGTAATAAGTCTGCTATTGGAGCGCGAACACTGTCTTTGAAATATAAAGCGCCGACTGTAAAGGAAAAACTGAAAGAAAAGAAAACGCCGCCAAAAGGCGTGCTACTTCTCAACTTTCTTAAAATTTTCTAAGACCTTGATTACTTGAGTTTATACCGTAAAGTTTTAGATTACTAATCAAAAACGTGACTTCCTTTGTTATATTTTTTACTCATACCATTTCCTTAAAGGGAATTTGATTAGAAGCTTTATTATCGTCATAAATTTCCCACATTGAATTTTATACAGGATAATGATGCACTGCGCTTTTTATTTAATATGTCTATGTCCTCAAGGTTGCGTCGGTCCAGCCAGAGTAAAACAAATTTTTAAATTAATGGCACTCTATTTAGTATAATAATTACCTTATTATATTATATATTATAATAGGCAAAGAATCGCGATAGCAGTTCAGCGCGGGAATGCACCTGCGTGATGAGCACACTGCCAAGAGGCCCAGGTCTCATCTTAAAGTTCTCTTTAGTAGCTGTTTCCAATTTATCATAAAAGCTTTGTCGCAATAGAGCTCTAGCTTGTGCGACGGATGACTTAGCGAATAATTTCCGTTTTCTATATTCTGCTCGATCTACCTCCAGCTCTGATTTCTGCCAGGCCTTAAACGCCTCTCGCTTAGATTTTATTATCTGCTGGATCTCGTTGTTCCACCACGTTGTATCTTTTGCTATGGGGAGACCACCTCTAGAGACACCGAGGGCCGATCTTGCAAATTTATGACATACATCTTCGAAGTCTTGCCACATTCTATCTGTAGTCTTCTCGCTGTCTAAATCTTCTTTCAGATAGGTTTGGATACTGTTCAGAAATTGGGCTCCTTTTGTACCATGTAGTTCTTTCCACTTGACCCGCTCTGATTTGTCTCTAGTTATTTTGATAGGTTTAGTAAGATTGAGAACTGCGACCAGTAGCCTGTGTTGAGATGTAATTCCCTCCCCCGGTATAACTTTACAGTCTTTGCAGTTTTTAGACCAAGTACCACTTGCGATTACGTAATCTATTTGAGTTGAACACTTTGCGCTTTTATATGTTATAAGGTGTTCATCCTTTTTCTTGAAGTGTGTGTTTATAATTTTTAAATTATATTTTGATGCGAAATTTAGAATGTCCTGCCCTTCCCGATTTCTTCTACCAAAACCGTAGCCACCATGAACATTACTAAAGGATTCGTTACTGGTTCCCACGTGTCCGTTCAGATCTGCTCCTATGTGTATACATTCTTCAGTTGGTATATTTTGTATCAATTCATCAAAATCTTCCCAAAAGGCCTCCTTCTCCGGCACCGTGCAACCAACTTGAGGAGCGTATGCTGAAATGATATTCAGGACTGGTTGGTTGTCTATTGCTAGTTTAATGGCAATTAAACGATCACTTTTCCTGTTCACATTTATAATTCTTTGTTTCAGGTTTTGGTCTAAGATTATTGCTACCCCATTTCGTTTGGTATCAGTCCCGTGGTAGACTAGTTGATAACCGTGGCCAATCTCTCGTGACTTAGACCCCTTCCATTTAGTTTCCTGAATACAACAAATATTTATCTCTCTATGATGCAGTATTTCACTAAGCTCTGTGCTACGTCCTGTCATGGTTCCCAAATTCCATGTCCCGATTCTAAGCTTATTGCTAAAATATGGTTGCGAACGGGTGCTCTTGTCTCCGTCGCTTGGGGGGTACGCCCTAGCATTTGCATTGCATTTATTCGCCTTGATCACATATGGGGTATCCTCGTCGCTTGAGGGGGACGCCCTAGCCCTTATATATCTCTTATATGGTTGTGCTGTCATAATTTGTACATTTGTACAATTACATAATTTGGCTCTATGTTTTACGGCCGGTTGCCACCTGACACCAAGGCCTTCATCTTCACAAGATGTGGGCGCCGCCGTTGACTCATTTGAGTTCATCCGCCGCCATCCCTTCTGTGAGCGCTGGCCCACACTCACAGCACTGTTCTGACCTTAACCCTGAATATGTCGTGGCAGCTCTAGAACAGGGTTTTTTTTTTTTTACGAAGTGTCCTTCTTCGGCCTGTTGGTCCGCGGGAGCTATTTTATTTCACTCCTGCCCTTCCCCTACCGCTTGCACAGTATGGGACGGGCGTTCCCCTATCCGCCACCTGGGGACGCGTCCTTTAGGGGTGAGGCTCCCCCGAGGAATTCTATGTTTAAGGTATAGTTTTGGTTATTTTAATTTAATAGTAGTTTTATTATAGGTATATGTTTTTGTTTTAGTCTTAAATCTTTTATCTGAAAAAAGTTTAAACAAATATATTATAATAATATTTATTATAGTAATTAAATTATTATAATAAATGTCAACACTGAATAATAATGGTGCTTGAGGCTAGAAATGTCTCCAGGTAGTGGCTTGCCGCGGCCACGAATCTCGGCTCAGGGGCTGCGAACAAGTCAAGAGTTCCGTCTAATAAATTGGTAATGAAACCCATGGCTCAGTAGAGAGGTGAGTTTGACAGAGACTTAGTACTAGTGCTTGGGATTCTAATCAGAGGGAGTTTGACGTAAGACATCAGAAGATATTAAAACAATGTCGTAATGAGAAGACCGTTTGTTTGACTTTTTGTTTCACTCGCTTACAGGCATTAAAAACTTTAAGAAATTAATCGCAAGTAATAATGCTAGCAGCCTCTTTTTCATTTACTTTTCCTATTTTCACGTACTTACATACTTAATCGTTAATGTAGGCCTAAGTAAAAAATAAAACAAAATACCTACTGTTAAAATATAATGGAACGGGTCAGTCACGTCACGACGTCACAGCTCACGTCTTTAAAGTTGAATATCGGTTGACATGTTTCGGATGTATGTCGTCCTTAATCTTGAGCTGGTCCCTACGGTCCGTTTAGCGGTGCGTGCACGCGGGCGGAGGCAGCGGGGACGAAAACCTACCCTCGGTTTCTTCAAGATCGTTCCATGTCTGGTTACACACAACACTCATAAAGTTAGATGCCATCGTCTCGGCCACACTCGTCACAGACGTAGTACCCAAAACTGTTTTCCAGCTGGGTGGCACAGACAATCCACAATCACGATTAAAATTCAGATGATGATTAATTTTTAAAAGCCAGCTGCGCTTTGTGCGGCACGAAGAATTTTCCTTTCCCTGTTGAACCCGAATCTAGTGAATGCAATCTATATAAGCTTGGATGTAAAGTTTTTTCTTACTACGTTAAAACGATTACGTGCTGTTGAAATTTTAGAAACATTTGTGGTGTTTCTCGTGTATAGTCTCGGGCCTATAAGTTGCCTGTAATAGAAGCAAAAAACTTAAAAGAAGGGAAGCTAGAGCATTTCAGCAGCTATCTTTTTTCACTTGGGAGAAACTTTGATCTAAACTTATGACCTCCAATTAATGGATCTTGAGACCAAAATATTCTTGCGCCAGTCTCTGGTTATTTTGAGGTAGCATCTAGTTATGACTCATAATCGTTGTTATATTTTTTTAAATAAATTTTTAGTGTTTTTATAATAAATAAATAAATCGCTCTTTAGTGATAAAATCACCGGTTGTGTACCTCTGATTGTACTCGTATCTTAGTATGCTGTTTCTGTAATGTAATTATCTCTTGAGGAGTGCAATACAGTGTATTGTATTGTATAGTTATTAATATCGCTTCAGTGGAGTAAAAAAGTACGCGTAAGCTACATTTGCATTTAAATAAAAACATTTTATTCCAATTGAAACCAATAAGAAATAATTGCTGGAGAGCTCAATAGTGTACCGTCTAATTTTTTGCTCTTATTACAGGCCACACCCGTATAAGATGCTTACCTCTTCTGCTAGTTATGTTGGACATTATCATGCTAGGCTGTAACTCCATCAAATACCATATAGTAACTTACACCGTTTGAAGTTTGCCTAAGTTTTGAGTTATTATAGCGTTATTACGTCCTAGTTCTGAACTTCATCGGGAATTTTGACTAAATGCAGATTTTATAATGTTTGGATTTAGCTTCAACGTTGATACACAATGATTATAAGCTTACCCGGCTGGAGCAATTACGGCAAAATATTACGCTTGTGCACAGAGTTCGGCTACAACCCTCACAATTAATAAAACTAAGTGAAGGAATAATATAGTCACTTTATCTTTCACCAAACACTCACACTTGGCCCACATTCACGAAGGGTTAAAAGATAAAGGTGTATTACCGTATCGAATTGCCAACAGTAGGTATTGTAGCCCATCAATCATACTGAATTCCATTTGCGAGTCCACACTCGTTGTATCAGTCATCGGGAATGACGGCTAGGTCATGAGTCTATTGTTGGGTGAACGAGGATCATAGTATTGAAAAAAGGGATATATTTACGGGACTGGTTTTGTTGATAGCTCTATATGAGATAGGTTGAAGGAAATGCGGGTATTGACCTCATTTGCTTAGGGTTTTCTCAGCCTGACAATTTTAGGGATTTAGTAGTACGAGTAGTAGTACAATTTTTTATTGTATAAAAACATACCAGAGATAAGATTTACACAAAAAAAGTTAAATACAACGGCGAACTTATCCTTTTGAGAGATCTTTTCCAGTTAGCCTTTGAGTGGATAAGAGCAAATATGAATGCAACAACATGTACAAAAGGCACGGGAGAAATAATAAACATAAAGACGGCCTGTTTAGCCTAGTTGGTAGTGACACTGCCTCCGAAGCTACATAGAGGTCCCGGGTTCGAATCCCGGCCAGGGCATTATTTGTGCATTTAGCACGGATATTTATTCTTGGGTCTTGGATATATTTCCTATGTATTTATCTATATAAGTATGTATATCGTCGTCTAGTACCCATAGTACAAGCTTTACTTAATTTGGGACTGGGTCGATATGTGTAAGATTGTCCCCCAATATTATTATACCTAGACATACATTTAACACTGGAAACATAACTTTTATACGACTTTTTTTAAGATTAGAATGAATTCAAAAAAATTAATAAGCCCATGTCTGGAAGCAAACAAAGTTAGTTTGTGGAAACTGTGTGTTTTCTTATTTTTATCCTGCTGACGCCGAATTTGACGATTAGCCACGACTTCTATTTATTCTGATTGGAAGTTAAATAATAAAAAAGTCCGGCTAATATTACTCAAATCCGAAGCCCTAGTCCTAAGCACCATCTACAGAGCGATCAGTGGTTTTATTTTAGCTGGAGTCATCAGGAAGTTAGAGGTATTTTCCCAGGTAGGCTGCTGAAAATTACCCGCGAAAATTGTAATAAGCATTACTCAGATTCAATATTGGGAAGATCAAACATATTTTTTCAGTTTTCATGTCCAGTTCGCCCAATTATATTTTTCCTTGTCATATTCAACTGGTTTTAATTTAACTATTGTTAAAACCTGTTGAATATGACAAGGAAAAATTTAATAACATTTAATTTTAATTAATACATTTACATTTTTTTTGCATTTTTTTTATTTATTTAGTAAATGTAATAACATTTACTAAAATAACAGAGAAAAAGCAAATTCTAGTTTTCAGTCTAACAGTTTTGAATTTTAATATACAAACAATAGAGTCGAAAAGAGGTACAGCACTTTCTTGACTGAATGTACGTACATGTTCTATTACGTTCCCATACGTACCGTGAGCTTTTGTTATTTTAATACCCACGTCCGTTCTTCCATGTGCGATTGCGTTAGCAGTGAGGCAAATTCATGAATACATATTTCAAAATTCAATTTTAACTTAGCTTTCCATTCTCCCTAAATTGTTGTATAATTTGTAAATGTCAGAAGCTTTTTGTGTTTATGCGAGATTATATTTACTGGCTACGTTCGTATAGCATTGTTTTGGAAACTTGATTGTTATCTATGGTACGGTTTATGAAATGCACTATCTATTCGTATAATGGATAGTCTTCTAGACATGAAACTTCCTGTTAGCAACTTCATGCAAGCTTATGCGGACGACATTCTCCTAATCTGTACCGCCAAAAATAAGAATGACCTACAATGCAACACAAACCGCATTGTACAGAATATATCCAATTGGGGAATTGATAACTATCTTAAATTTGGTCCACAGAAGACGCAGATGATCACCTGCACCCCAAAGGCCAAAACCTGCATTATAACAATGGACAACACCCCACTCGTATTCTCTAACAACATTAAACTTCTCGGTGTTATAATAGATCCAAATTTGTAAGTTTACAGATCACTGCGATTATGTCATTAAAAAAGCTCAAAAAACATACGGCAAACTCTGCCATATAATTCGACCCACTTGGGGAATACATTCCGAAAATGTAACTATCAAATATAAGCTGGTAATCGAACCAATCGTAACATACGCTGCCGAAGTATGGAGTAGCGCCCTGAAATACAAAAGAGTGACTAAAGCTCTACTTAGTCTTCAAAGAAGATTCGCTATAAAAATTGTTCGAGGCTTCCGCACTGATTTCGATTCATATGATACAACAGACATGCACAGAAATTACACTGACGGAAGTAAGCATGACGATGCGGTGGGAGCAGCCTTTATCATACACCACCCTGATGTACACATACAATAAATCGCCTGAAATTGCATAAATGTTGTTCCGTGTTTCAGGCTGAATGCGTGGCGATAGAGGCAGCCTGCGAGTCGTGCATCAAACTTAAAATAACAAAAGCTACTATCTTTACTGACTCCTTATCCGCACTGCAAGAAATAGCCAACCCGCAGCAGCACTAACTGTATTGTGAACAAGATACATAGCAAAATACACGAACTAAGACTAAAAGGAACAATAGAATTCTTCTGGATAAAAGCACATATAGGAATACCTGGAAACGAAGAGGCCGACAAAGAAGCCAAAATTGCCGCCACCCTCCATAAAACACCGGACTTTCACCATTGCCCCATCTCATACATCAAACGACTTCGCAGGACTGAAACCGACAAATCGCGCAGCAACTACTATCTAACCTCAACCACTGGATCACATCTGAAAAACTGGCTACCGTCACTAAAACATATTCAAAAGCTCCGAAACAAGACCCATATCTCATTCCACCTCACTTAAATTCTCACCGGACATGGCTACCACAAATCATACCTATTCCGCTTTAAAATTACACCCGACGACCATTGCCCATGTGATGAAAGCACCTCTCCATCTATCGATCACCTTCTAAAACAATGTCCTAAATTTACCAACCCGAGATTCGATCATGAAATCATCTTCATAATCTCCATATACAACCATACAACCTGCAGGATATCATTCGTAAAGAAAGTACACTAGCCTCATTTTGTAAATTTGTAACCATCATAGTGAATAGCCTAAAAAGTTCAACGGTACATAGTCTTAGCCCCTTTTCACATATTATCATTTATTTTTCAACTTTCAGTCATTTCACTTATTATCATATCATTAATTGACGCACAGAATCATTTAATTTAGTAATATGACATGATGTAACCAGGATATTCGATAATTCAGCCGCCCGTACCCTTCGCGGGGACTGGATTTATTTCAATACAGATAGTTAAAAAAAAACTATTCGAATAGGCAAATTCTGAGATATCTTCGAGATGACAAGAAATTGGTTTTAATAAACGGCCATACACGACATAATACAGTTTTTAAAATACGTCTCACCTCTTTTTGAGATAGATTTTACGTTGAGTATATTCTATTACGTAAAGTCAATAAACTGCCAACCTTACGAAGAAAAATGACCCATAATCGTAACCCAAGCTCTAATAGGTAATACTTATGCATTATAGTTCATTCGATACAAGTGCAGAGAACAGGAAATTCGCAAGGAGTGGTGATAAATTAAAACACGAGCGAAGGGAGTGTTTTAAATCGACACGAGTTGCGAATTACCTATTCGCACGTGTATCGTACAACGTTTTACAGTACATATGGCTCTTTAAAGTTTCGACATATGTACGTAATGTGCTGATTACCGCACTCGTGCGGTAAGGTAGTTTGCCGATACCTTATGTAATGATGCCACTGCCATTTCGAAAGTAGTTTATTGGTTCAATGCCACCAATTAACTATTGTAGAAATGGTGTTACTTAGGTGTTTGACTCAAGCTATTATGAGACGTAAATATGTACTTGTATATTATATTTTCGTCCTTACACGCGATTAAATTTGCGTCGAAAATTTTAACTTCAATTGATGATTCTGGTAAAATTTAGTAATATTACGTATATATTTTCCTAATTAACTGTATAAAACAAAGTGTATTTTTGTATATTTATTAATGCAATATATTGTTTAATTTATATAAAAATATTAGCAATCTTCGTTCAATTTTCCTGAAATTAGTCACCGTTAGTCCTCATTAAAAAAAAAGTATGTTGCAAAAAGTTTCAATTATTCCCTCGGAGACTATCAATGCAATACTATTTAAGATGCCCCTTTTAAACATTTTTCAGTACAAATTAGCAATAAGTCGTTGCATTGAGACTGATAATTTAAAACCGAATTAAAATATTAAAACTTGACTATCATGTATTCTGAGCTAATACATTCTTTAAATCTTTGAAAAAAAAAATGCCTCACTCATTGCGTCAAATCTGAGACAATCAATCATTATAATGTATTAAAACTGGTATAAATGCAGTTCATCTGTGAGAAACATCGTGCGAAAAAGGGTTATACGGAGTCTTAAGTATTATTTCCGCTAGCATGAGTTATTTTGAGTAAGCACCTACAAAGCCATGCACAGTTGTTTTCGTCGAATGGGATTAAGTCAGATTTAATGAATGAAACGAGAATTCTGAATTCTGAGAAATATATGCACAAGGGTATCCGTTTACGTAAGTTCCGTGAAACCACGTTGGCTTAACTCATTTATTCAAGTGTGTTAATTAGTATAATGAGATTAATGAGTTAATAAAACTTAATATTATAATAGTACTGTGGTGTGTCTATCGTCTCTACATTTCGTCTTGCTCATAGTAAATACCAAAGCAATTATTTGTTGGTTACATTCGCTGTTATCGTTTTTCCCATAAATGGTAAGCGTATCTAACCTTTTATTATGTAGGTACCAAACATATTTATTCATGTTTTTAAGTTTAATTTATGTAATAGAGATTATATTATTTCAATGTATGATTATGACTATTTAAGGTCTCGGTAAATTTCTATTAATAACATATGAAAATTCTAGTGAATTCTTAATATTAAAATTATATCCTATCACCTGCATGACCTATACATATGTTATTATTGGTAGACGGGACAAAATTTAATCACCTGAGGTGTGCCCGACGTTTCGAATGTATCGCAACATCCGTGGTCACGAGCTGACTGATACATATGTATTAGGCTTTCAATTAATAATATTGAAGACCACACGAATTCAATTATTTCATTAATTACGAGTTGACAGCAATTAAGCCGAATTTAATTGCCAAATCGATTGAAAGTATTAATTAACATATTGAAAAGTGAAACGACTAATTTCCTGCATTAATTTGATTGTTAGCTGAAAACTGTCGTATGTTGAAGCCCCTAAACTAATTTGCATTGTAAACAAAACTTAAAAGCTGGGAAACTGGGAGCGTAATAAGCGTTTTTGTTTCTCTAGTGTGGAAAGCTTATTTTAATAGTTTATTCACGTACTACACGTACTTTGTTCATTTTCCATTGTATTATACCAAGCGATAATCTTTTTTCTATAATACTATGAATAAATAATATACAATTATGTTTAGTAAAGGAGATAAATAAATTATATAAGTTCCATGAGCAATTTTTTGATAAATGCCTTAATAGTATTATTTCTACTCGTCGACTTTAATGTTTGACTTTTAAGACTTCGTAGACCAAACTATAATCACAAACTTTTTCTCTGTGAAACTAATAAGAGAAAACTTTAGTTAAATATAATATTTTTTAGCCTAGTTGGTAGTGTCACTGCCTCCGAAGCTAGAAGTCCCGGGTTCGAATCCCGGTAAGGGCATTTATTTGTGTGGTGAGCAGAGACATTTGTTCCTGAGACTTGAATATTTTAAATGTATTTGAGTATATATCTATTAAATATATCGTCGTCTAGTACCCATAACCATACCCACCAATACTACAGGTCTCGTTCGATTTGTGAAAAAAAATTCTCCTAATATAGAAAAAATCTATAATGAAAATTTACTAATCATGTGCCGCCGCGTGGCCTTGCAAGCTTTAAACATATCACCGAACATGTTTCCGCAGAACTAGTTCGTTTAATTATTTCGGTTTATTTTATTAATTTCGGTTGACTCGTAGAAAATGTATTGTATAATTATGTTGTATATATAATAGTTATATACTTTTATACCACGTCGGTGACAAACGAGCGTACGTCCCGCCTGGTGGTAAGCGGTCACCGCAGCCTATGGACGCCTGCAACTCCAGGGGTGTCCATGCGCGTTAATGTTTGACATACACTATAAAATGATAGCATAAAATGCTATTACAGTACATATGGTGCTACTTTACCGCACGAGTGCGGTAATCAGCAGATTACGTGCATATGTCGAAACTTTAAAGAGCCATATGTACTGTAAAACGTTGTACGATACACGTGCGAACAGGTAATTTGCAACTCGTGTCGATTTAAAACACTCCCTTCGGTCGTGTTTCAATTTATCACCACTCGTTGCGAATTTCCTGTTCTCTGCACTTGTATCGTAATGTACTATTACAGTACATATGGTGCTATATTACGGCACAAGTGCGGTAATCAGCAGATTACGTGCATATGTCGAAACTTTAAAGAGCCATATGTACTGTAAAACGATTTACGATACACGTGCAAACAGGTAATTCGCAACTGGTGACGATTTAAAACACTCCCTTCGGTCGTGTTTAAATTTATCACCACTCGTTGCGAATTTCCTGTTAACTGCACTTGTATCGTAATGTACTATTATGCAATCGTTATAATATATAATATATACTTTTTCAGCCGAGAACCGCGTTTAGCCCTCGAGGCTTCCCGAGTGGTCTAAGTAAGGTACGAGACTTTAAAATATAATTACATTACTATTGTATACAACACTTTTTCTACGAGTCAACCAAAATTATTTAAACAAACCGAAATGGTAGTGTCATGTTTATTACTCCAGCCAACAAGACTAGATACATATGCTTCACCCTTATCTGACACGTCATTATTAGTAAGTACCGCACTCCTTTGGCCATGAGAGAGCCCTCATTCATGTTGTCTTTTTGGCCATACTATTACCTTTTTAGGGTTCCGTACCCGAAAGGTCCAAACGGAACCTTACTGCTGTCACTCGCGTGTCCATTTGTCGTTTGTCACACATTTAGTTCCGATTGTTCTTTAACTTCCTATTAATTTGGATTGTGGTGAAATTGCTTATTATTATATTCTAGTAACAAATACCAATATATTAATAAATCACATTTGTTTTTAGTGGTAAGGAACTCTCGGTGCGCGAGTCCAACTCGCACTTGGCCGGTTTTTACAGATACGGTTCTCAAACTTCATTCAAACCATGACTAACATTGTCACAAATCCGCTATATTGTAAAATGCAGAATGCTCTCCAAAATTGGTTTAGGTTAGCCGCGAGCGTCCGATTTCCTATCGGGTGGCCGAGTAACCCTTACGCTCAATTTGCATACGACGAACCATTTGACGCTTGTCTGATCAATTTTATCCTTTTATGTCACGTTTGTGCCAATTTTCGTGCGCATTTCAATTAATCTAAGCTTAATGCATAAGTTTTTTATTAATTAATAGAAAAAAAAACGTTGAACTAATTTTATAAAAGGTTTTTTTTATCAGATCTGAAAAAACATTCATAGTAACATTTTAGCGGCAACTAATGGTTTCTTCGAAAAACGAACTTGAAGTAAAATGGGACAGGGGCGGTCCACTCAAATGTCTTGCTTCAAAGATGAAAGGAAGTAAGATTATACAAATGTCACATACGATCTCACTTTTCAGCGAATGGTAGTAAAGCCCGGTTACATTGTTAAAATAATGAGAATCCATTTTTGCCAGTGCAGATTCATATGGACCTTAACATGTTGGAATACGATTTATTTCACTTTCGTTACTGATTAAAGCTGAACGTTGTTGGTAAGGATGTGAGTGAATTTCTAGTTGCCTGAAATTATTGCTTCGTCTTTTAATATAAAAAAAAAACAATAGCATGAACACGTTGCAATTAGTTGGATTTGTTTTTTTGTCAACGGTTTTCATTGACCACGCCACGCATAAGCTTGTAAAAGTACGTCCATTCGAGACTGATTCAGAATAGTTAGAAGTCAAAAGTTGCCTATCTCGATATTCATTTAATATAATCATTTCAATCATATAATAATCAATAGCTACAGGCCGTTACGACAGGAAATGGTAACTTGAGCACCTCTAATCAAAATATCATAAGTAAGACAACCCTTAAAATCGATTTTCTAGCACAAAATTAAAGTCCGACGGCGAGATTTATTATTACACCAGAGCAGCTACCGCGAACGCCCTACAATGACAGTTCTTAAATCCCTTTCTCTATCGCTCGAATATGGCATGGTAAAAGTGAGACAGAGATGGAGATATTCGAAAGATTTATTATTACATCAGTTAGCGAGGCGGTGCTCATTTCCAGATTGCACGGCAGTATTGTTGAAAGCAATTAAGCTGAGAATGGGCGCCATTGAAAAGCGGGACTTCCATACTAATTGTTTCGAATGCTCTAGATGATGTCACAGATCCGTCCATATTAAATAATGGGATTTATATACGCTTTGAGGCATAATTCTGATCAGGAAATGCTGTTTGCGTTGCATATTAATTTTCCTTGGTGTGATGTAAGGCGGTGAGACAGAGAACCTTTGTTTACCTTAGTAAATTATTAGTTCAAATGCCTTTTGATCACTGACGTACTGTTTCGTAAACGTCTGTTCAACATATTTTAGTTTAATGGCCACTAAGATTTGTGCTTGTGAGACAGAGTAAAGGAGTAATCATATATTAAAGTATTTAATTATCACAATATTTTAATTACATAAATATCTAAAAGAAACGCGACGAAATAAAATGTATTACACTTACGACAAGCTAATTCATGTCCTAATAAATATTATACGTCTTCGGCTTTCTTTGCCTATTATGTTTTTCATCTCGATAAGGAAAGAGAAGAAAATGTTATTTAGGACGTAAAGAAATCACATACATACCATCACAGATAACCATAACAAAATGATATTATCAATTGAGCATTCACAATATTTTTCTAAAATATTAGCACCGCGTAATTGCTGGAACATACAAAATTTTAAACTCACATAACTGTGTCAAGGATCTGAGAAGGAGTTCTCAAGTCGTTCCGATGGACGAGGTGCTAATTGGCCCAACTGAACCGGGATTCAAGTTTAGGGCAGAACGAAAAGTCGTGCCCTGATTCTTGAGAGGGAACGCGAAAATCTAAATTGAGTCGCAGGTGAACAAAAAACACGAGCACTATAAAAAGGATATCATGTAAATATATATACCTACCCAAATGTATGTGTTGTGCATGTATTATGGATACAATAATAGGTTTAACTGTGAATATTTCTACAAGCGGAAACGTCCTCATAGCGGAATTATAATTTCCAACCAAAAATGAAAAATTGAAGAATTGGCCTCGCCCGGGGTAATCAATTTTTCATTTTTGGTTGGAAATAATAATAGGTTTAATTTGAAAACAATATATTATAATGGAACGGATGACTAATATAAATATTAGTAAAAAGCAAATAATAGTGCTCCTCGGTGTGTGCGACCTAGTGGTGAAATTTTCATTCAATCTTATCTTCAATGCAAAGTGAAATTGACTTTCCTTATTGAATTAAATTTTATTTACGTCGCAAAGTGAAACATTCTCCACTCTCGCTAAAGGTAATATTTTCAGCGCACCAATCCATCTCGATCCTTGTCTTTCGCCCGGAACCGGAAGAAATTTGGTAAAAAGGTAAAAATTCGTAATCATCACACCCTTCTTAAACTAATGCCCGTAATGTTTCATTTCGGATGAATTCCCCTATAAGGTATCAGACAAGGAAAATAAGGATAAAGTGAGCTGTTTAGGGATTTTCATTTGTATCATAACTTATTTTAAATTTCCGTAAAACAATCAACAATGGGTGAAAAGCATTTTATTTTTTGAATGGTTTTGATATTGTAGTTAGACTTGTATTTTTGAATTGCCTATTTACAGCGGAATCTTTTAAACTTTCATTGTTTGTGAACTGGCATCGTATAATATAATATTTTGAAGCGAAAAGCCTTAATCCTCAAAGTCTGCGTTGACCGAAGCCTGCTCGAGCACTGAATTATGGAGCTTCAGTTTCAAGTGAAGGCTATCTACGAGGGCCATTACGGATACAAAAGTGGGTTTAAAATTAAATTATTTGCTACCCGAAAAATATATATAGAAAAATGTTTAATCCTATTTCCACTTTCGCTGGGGAAAACTGTGATAAAAAATTACTTAGTTTCAAAATTTGCAAAAATCAGCTTGACAATAGGATCCATCTAGTAGTACAAAATTTGCATTAATTTTACATAAAAGTACTAAAGTTTAAGTGAAATGTAAAATTTAAGTCGTGTATTTGTCCATAATTTTTAACAACTTTTACTATTGAACCCACCTTGTTAGTCCCAACAAAAACCAGGTATTTCAATGAAACAGACCTATGAAACAGCAATTTTTTTTTTCGTATGGACAGGGTTGTTTCCATAATGAAGTTGTTCAAAACATGGAGAGGTACATAGTTTATTTTAAAGATTCACGACTTAAATATCACCCGTATAATTAACACATAACTTGGGTTTATTGTCATTTATCATGCAATCAATCGGAGTAATTAAAACCATACCACATAAAAATATTTACAATAATGGACTCGCAACTCTCCTAATCCCATAATTCTCTTAGGTCCAATAAAGCAATAATAAATATGGCGCTCTAACCTTCGGTATAATATAAGTAATATTGGCGTGCTCATAAATATTTATAGAAGCACCATGTATACCGTAGATTGAATTTCTCACAGGGCTCACACCCTTTCTTCTAAGAGGTATTTCTTTGTGTTACCCCTTTCGACGATTTTAGGATATTTTTTCCTGGTTCAATCCATGCATTCATACCTTGTTTTGATATTTGCACAGAGTTAACTTCAGGGTGCCAAAAATCATAAATATGAAAGGGTTATGTTTATTGTTATTTATTTAATATTTATTGCACAAAAAGTAATAGTACAAATGGCGCGCTTAATGCCAAATGACATTCTCTACCAGCTAACCATTATAGGGTTAAACTGACTAAAATAAGATTTATGAAAGGCGCAAAGGAAAAAAAGTCTCTCAAGAAAAAAATAAGTGTGTTATCTCTGCATCTTATTGTATTTGCTAGAATGTTCCCTTCAAAATATTTAAAACTACTTTTAATGTATAGTATTTATGATATTTATGATGACAGATTGAGTCAAAAACTATAACTAAACTCGTGCACAACTTCTAAACAACTAATAATAAACCTCTATAAGGATATTAAGGATCACATTTTCAAGAGCGCTCGTGGCCCAGCGGCACCCGCGTACCGGTATGCGAGGTTAAGCAATGTCGGGCGAGGTCAGTCCTTAGATGGGTGACCGCTTTGAGTGGTTGCTATCTGATCTCTCCTGTGCTTTAGATGGCACGTTAAGCCGTTGATCCCGGCTGCTGTCTATGATAGTCGTTAAGCCAAGTTAGAGCCCTTCGGGCGGCTTGAGAACTTCTAACAGTCAAGTTGCCCACTCACTTGACAAGCCTAATCCCAATAAGGTTCCCCCTAGGTCAGATGGCAGTCGCTTTCGTAAAAACTAGTGCCTACGCCAATTCTTGGGATTAGGTATCAAAGTGCTTGGGAATAACGCCCCAGGATGATGATGAAGGATATGATTTTGTGTAAGTTTGACCCAATTTCAATCACATTTCTCCCTGACATGCATCATATTAAATATTTTGACAGTTATCTATTACTGCCGTCAGTTTCGAAAATTTATATTCGAATTATTACATATACAATGCGCTAGGGCAGAAATAATTCTTTGAAAATAGCTAGTTGTGCCGTAAGACGGTACTTTTACGGGAACAAAGACGGAGGTAATATTCAAAAGTCTTTTTTTTTAAATTATAATGTCATGACTGCGTTGTACTTTTGCGTACACATAAACCAATAGCACAAACAAAAAAAAACTAACAAATACCGAATATAATGTATTTCCAATGCGTGACACTTAGGCTTACTTGGTAGTGATCCTGCTCACGACGCCGGAACTCCCGGGTTCGAGTCCCGGTCAGGGAATTATTTGAGTAATTAGCACGAACATTTGTTTCTGAGTTTTGGATATTTTCTATGTATTTAAGTATTTATATCTTTGTATTTAAACTTCTTCTTTTGCTTTACTTTACTTTTTATCCGTCTTCAATTTGTATTTTCACACCCCTAAAAGACGCAATGTTATTTTTGTTAACCCGTTATCTGAACTTACTCCCACGATACAGGCCCAGCCTAGTGTGGACTGTGGGGGTTACTGTTACACTAAGTTACGAGTATTAGCGCTGAATGTTAATTTGGTAAATAAATCACTATTACTTTTTAACCGACTTCAAGATTTCAAAAGAGGAGGTTATCAATTCGGTTGTATGTTTTTTTTTTTAATGTTTGTTACTCCATAACTCCGTCATTTCTTAACCTATTTGAAAAATTCTTTTTTTTATTGTAAGTATATATATCCAAATTGGTCCCGTTTTTGTCAAAACGCAGTTCTGATGATGGGATCCATGAGGAATTGAGGGAACTCCTCAAATCTTTAAGGCAAACATGTAGTGATTTTTGTGTTTTTATCAACAAGTCAAGCATTTTCATCCAAAAATGTGACATTGGATGAAGTGGAACTGCTGATGATGATCAGAACAGAACTCTTCAACGACGAAAAGTTCACGTTTGGCGATTTGTCCTCCTAGCTGTGTTTGTTAAGCAATTTCTATTTTCACGATTAATGCTTGATTTCTGATGATGGGATCCATGAGGAATTGAGGGAACTCCTCAAATCTTAAAGGCAAACATATAGTGATTTTTGTGTTTTTATCAACAAATCGAGCACTATCATACAAAAATGTGACATTTGATCAAGTGGAACTGCTGATGATGATCAGAACGGAACTCTTCAACGACGCGTAGTTCACGTTTGGCGATTGGTTCTCTTCGTTTTGTTTGTCAAGCAAACAAGGTTTTTCCATGATTCCATGAGGAATTGAGGGTACTTAGTCTTCTACCATTATAAACATACTTATAGCCATTTTTATTTTACTGTATAGAATCTAAGAGTGCACTACCTAAGTATAATAATCTTTCAACGGCCTCCCCCATTGAAGTCGGTTTTTTTTTTCTTAAAAAATATTTACTATACTATTTATCTATATCTGTATAAGTATTTATACCGTTGTCTAGTACATATAATACAAGCTTTGCTTAGTGTGGGACTAGGTTGATTTGTGAGATTGTCCCCCCATAATTATTTATTTATTTATCTATGAAATAAAAAGATATACGAATATTCTGTCTGGTTTTAAGCCTTACTGGCTTCACTCCGTGTACAGGTTCTTTTATGCCATTAATCCCTTCATTAACTCCTGTATAGTTTTGTGAAGCGCACCTTTGAATTGGACGAGGAAATACCATGTAAAGCTTCGAGTGTGCCGTATACAATGAAACTAAACTAGAATTCCTGAATAGACTTTTCGCTGCTGCTTTTTGGTCTTTTTAACACCCGTTTTGTGCCTTTGTTAAACTATAAAACAGTTGCATCTGTCTAACAGTGAATAAGGGAAGTATTTGAAAGTATATTCAATTATGGGAGAGTTACAAGATTCTCTTTAATTACAAATAGATATAGATATAATTCATAAGTGGTGCCTTATTAGCGAATGTTTCTAAATGTTTTGTGTTTGTAATTATCGTTAACGCAACTCTGTAAGTTACCCTTCAAATCAAAACAAATCAAAATTATTTTGTTTATGGAATACGGTAATTACAGTTTTGGTGTTGAATGATTATTTTGTACAACATATTCTGCCTGCACAGGCGTAGAAATATATAAAAAAACCGTTAAATATCTTATTTGGATACAAAGCTAATAAGCAGTTTAATACATGACAAATACAAAATAAAAAATGAAATTAAAATCTATAAGTAATAACAATAAAAAAAATAAAAAACAAAATAATAATAAAGTCAGTCAAATTAAAAATCATAAAAATTATAAAAAACGATGTCAGAATTCGTTACAATTTAAGTAGGTATTCGTCAATTGAATAAAAACATTTATCTAAGAGCCACTTAGTGACTAATGCATTAAATCTCGTTGGTGGCATTTTCTTCAATGTAGGCGGTAACTTATTATAAATGAGGATGCACTCGTAAAAACATTCCTCCTGCAATAGTCTAAGCGATAGAGTGGCGTATAAAGTTTGTGTTTGTATCTTGTCGGGCGATTCGAGACCTCTGCTTGAAGTTAGACACTATTAGCTATTTAGGGTCACGCATTTATTTAAACGATTGCAGTTACCGGTAGTATGCATGTATATTAAAGAGTTATGTATGTCAGCGAGATTTCGCTGTTATATTCAATTTATGGGCTATAACTATCGATTGAGCATTCATACTAAGTCAGGATAGGTGCAATTCAAATAAAACCAACGTAATGATTGAATTACTTACTTGTTATATTGATATTCCTTCACTAATGAACTCACCAATACAAAAAATATCGAAATCAGTAACTTAGATTATTTTACAGCAGGGTTATCTTATCGGGTTTTGTACTACACTTCTGCTTGGCTCCAACAAGACTGACTGCCCGACCCTTTTTCCAGGCCAGGTTGACACTTTATGACCGGTACTTTTCCCGCCATCACTGTCGACCAATCAGAACACTTAAGCGGCTCCTGATTGGTCGACAGCGTCAAAGCGTCAGTCTCGTTTTAGTCAAAATACATCTTTATTATTCTAAACTAAGGAAATCCATACCAATAATCATGCATATTCGACTATTTATTATATAATTGCTTACAGTCGGCCATCCAAAAGAGATGAAACGACCTCGTACATCTAGATCTAGAGGTTACGTTAAGAAGAAAAATTAATATCTAGCTATTATAGATACACAGCACGAATTGCATTTCTTATACATCTTGATTACTGGCATGTTGGGTGAAATCATTAATATGTTTGAAACACTACTTACATACTCGTATGTTAATCTTATAATACTGCATCTAACATTGTCACGTAATTTATTATTACATTTACTTTATATAAATAACAGAGTGATATAAATCTCGATGAATAGTTGGCAGTATTTCATGGCCTTGATAACTTTATTCTTAAACAGGCATTAATTCATAGCCTGTACAAACTAGCAAATCGTTAACATCATATAAGTACTTTTATTAACAGACATTATTTCATGGCCTGTACAAATTGACAAAACATAAAAATACACTACTTACACTAGCAGGCATTATTTCATGGCCTGGATATACTCGCAAACAGGCATTATTTCATGGCCTGTGCGGGATAAAACATAAGAGCAGGCATTATTTCATGGCCTCGATATGCTCGCAAACAGGCATTATTTCATGGCCTGTGCGAGATAAGAACACTTAATCAGGCATTATTTCATGGCCTGTGTAATATGAACAAATAGGCATTATTTCATGGCCTTTATATACTGAAATAAACGGGTTAAACATAGTATATTATTAGTAAAATCCAATCCAAATCTATTAAATACGTGTTCAAAATATTTCAACATCATAAATATGATTAATTAGTATTGATTAATATTCAATTGGGACATTAGATAACTGGTGAAAATTCATAATGAAATTTAAATAAACTGCATTATAATACAAATTAGTCAGTAGTAGCTTTTCCATCCAATTCATCATCCTCCCCAGAAGAGACATCGTGAGGTCTAGCATAATTTAACCAAGGCCTGATTTTATCTACTGCTACTATTGTGGAATAACGTTTATTACCCCTTCTAGTCATTGGGGTGTCCTCAATCTGATACCTATCGAAATCGTATATTTTAGATATCCTATAAGGGCCTTGGTACCTAGGTATAAGTTTCTTACTATTGCCAGTGGCTGGAATTTGACGCTCGACCCGTACCAAGTCTCCTACCTCGTACTTATGAGGGCTACAACGTCTTGAATCATAGGACCGTTTCTGAGCTTCCTGTGTAGCCCTGACGTGTGCATTTATATCTTCTCTGATCTCCTTTATACTTTGACTATCTGTGCTCGTAATATCGGCAGCCAAGTCTGAGAGGATACAGCTCTCACTGGGTCCTACTAACCTAGTCCCAAACAGCGCCTCCGAGGGTGTGCGATTGATCCCCTTATTGAACGTGTTATTCAACCCCCATTGTACGTCAGGTAAGTGGTCATCCCATTTGGTTTCGACTGTACCAATGCATTTAGCTGTCAGAGCGTCTAACAAGGTCTTATTGTAGCGTTCCACTTGCCCGTTGGCTCTAGGTGTGGATACAGCGTTCAGTATATGTTTGATATTCCTATCGCCCATAAACTTCCTAAAGGCCTCGCTGGTGAAGGATGTACCACGATCGGTAATGACTCGCCGAGGAACACCGAAGATTCCAAAATATTCGCGGAATACAATTATTGATGTTTGAGTCTTTGTGTTCCTAACCGGCTTCAAATAAATATATTTAGTGTAAGAGTCTATTATGACCAGTATGTAGGCGTTGCCACGCCGGCTTTTAACAAAGGGGCCGACGTGGTCGGCATGTATCGTATCAAATGGGGTATCTACCTTCTCAATTGGATGTAAATATCCAGGTTTCTTACCACCACTTGATTTTGAGTAGGCGCATTCTAGACAGGAAGTGACATACTTAGTAATAAATTTACGCATTTTAGGAAACCAATAGGATGCCTTAATCTTATCCAGGGTTTTATCGACGCTAAAATGACCTATATCGTCGTGGTTTTGCTTTACTACCTGCCAACGTACGCCTTTTGGGACAACCCATCTGTCGCCATCGGGAGTTACTCGAAAGAGTTTATTATTCTTTAATTTATAGTTAGACTTAATGTCAACAATGTCGTCGAACTCGGGATTGTTTAAAATACCTATTATTCTTTGGACCTCGCTATCTGCACCTTGAACAGTAATCAACCAGTCTAACTCAGACCCTAAGAATACATTCTGTGTACCCCGAGACGATTGCGAAGACTCGGAGACAGGATTGCGGCTCAGAGCATCGACATGGGCCATTGTTTTACCTGGTCGATATTCTATGCAAAAAGTATACTCCTGCATTTGCTCCCACCATCTAGCAACGCGGGGCAACATGTCTCTTTTTAGGAAAGTAGCTCTTAATGAGTTACAGTCAGTGACGATCTTAAAAATGATCTCTATCAAGTACACTCTAAATTTATGCAAAGAAGCAACAACAGCTAATGTTTCGAGGTCATAAGAGGAGTAGTTTTGCTCCTCGGGAGTAGTCTGTCTACTAAAATATGCGACAGGTTTGAGTGTGCCCTCGTCATTAGTTTGCAGCAGAATACCCGCGACACCTATTTTGCAAGCGTCTGTGTGTAATTCAGTGGTTGCTCGAGGGTCATATAGAGCTAACGTTGGCTTTCGTGACAACTCACGTTGTAATGTTCTAAAGGCGTTTTCTTGGTCAACGCCCCACAACCATTTAACGTCCTTTTTCAATAGTTGGGTAAGAGGCTTAGCTATAACTGAAAAGTTCGGAACAAATCTCCGGAAAAAGCTAGCAAGGCCTAAAAATTGGCGGACATTATGCTGATTTTCAGGAACTGGGAATCGTTCCACTGCTTCTATTTTTCTAGACCCTGGCCATATCCCGTCCTTGGAAACTTCAAACCCGAGGTAATCTACTGTACGACCAAAGAAAAAACACTTAGGGAGTTTAAGGGTAAGACCGGCGCTACGAAATAACTCCAACACAGTTTCTAACCTCGACATCCCCTCAGCAACATCCTTTGATGGTATGATAACATCGTCTAAATACGCCAATGCCTCCTTATGACGAGCCGAACCCAGGACTTGGTTCATTATACGCTGGAAAGTTGCAGGTGCATTGGCTAGCCCAAAGGGCATCCGGTTAAATTCGTAATGCCCATCTGGCGTTACGAATCCGGTCTTGTGTCTGTCTTCCTCGCGAATAGGTATTTGGTAATATCCTGACGCCAAGTCCAGGGTTGTATAAAACTGATTGCCCGCTAACACATCAAGTTGGTCGTCAATAAGAGGCATAGGGTAGTTTTCCCTAATTGTCTTTTTATTAAGGGCTCTGAAATCGATACACAAGCGGAGCTCCCCTGTTTTCTTCCTAACAACGACAATAGGGCTGGCATAAGGCGACGTCGAAGGACGTATGATGTTATTGTCCAACAATTCCGAGATCATGTCCCTGACTTTATCTTTTTCTGATGCGGCCAGCCTATACGGCCTGTAAACCACAGGGTCATCATCCTGAAGCCGTATTGACATTTCACCTACAGAAGTACTGCCTAGTTCCGCTAAATCAAAAGCAAAACATGCTCTATACCTATTCAATAATTTCAAAAGTCTATCCTTGTCCTGAGATGGGAGGTTGTCATCACATCTTATGTCAGCCTTAACAATACTAGAAATTTCCCTTTTGTCTGGAAAAGAAACATTCATGACACTCAAACTACTCTCTTCCTGAGCTACGCGACCTCGCGCAATCAAAGACTCCTTCTTTAATAAACAGGGATTACGAGGAGAGCCAGTAACCGCAATGTGCCCTACGCCTCCAGCGGACATACGAAACACCCCGGTTACAACCGAATAACTCATCCCGTTTTGAGCTCTAAGTCCACCTTCCACAAAAATATCTCCTTCATGAATGGGATCTGTACGCACTTCGATAAAGGCAGGACCAGAAATTTCTAAATCGCGATCGCAATGTAATTTAATTTTATTGCTGACCGTTGCTAATTGACTAAGTTGGGCTATATCTAAGTGGCTACTCGTCTTTTGGATAACGATGTGAGGCTGCTCCGTGTAGGTCTGTCCGATCAGTAACTTAAAGGGCATAACATTATCGGGTACAATTAACAAATCTACACTAGCTTCAACGTCATCTATACTGATTTGCACTTCTCGTCTACCAATAGGTTGTACTACAGAGTTGCCAAACCCTCTGAGCACGGGTAAGCCACTAGTTATATTTATTCCCGCACATTTATCATTATTAAAGAGTCTCATGAACTCCGAAATCCTTATCATTGAACATTCGCTGCCAAGGTCAACAAAACAATCTATCGGTGTACCATTCACAAAGGCTGTCTTAAAATATTTGTCATTAGGGCTTTGAACAGGGGGCCTAACCATCGAAGACTGGCATGCAAGACCAGATTCAGTATCCGCCGCGACACGCATTGCAGTCTTGTCATTGGGTATTTTAGCATAGCACTGTTCAGTGTCGTGACCTATTCTCGAGCATCTACCACATTTTCTTAACGGTTGCGTGCATTGTGACGTAAAATGCCCATCTTTCTTACAATTAGAGCAACGCATGGGCCTGGAATATGTGCGTGCCTGACCGTCCAAACCTTTTGCTGCAAAGTTTTTAGGTTTGCGTTCTGTATTCACTTTTATATTTCTAGCATTACGTAAATACGGTAACAATTTGTTTGGGTCGTCATATTGCGCCGCTTCCGCACCAAGCCTAACAGAGCGGTCATCTATCCCATGCAAAATACATTCTACAGCACGTTTGCCAACTATACCGCACCTACTAATTAATGCCAACTTTTCGTAATAATACTCTTCTAGGGAATCGGAGAATCGAGCTCGTTTGGCTAGCATATCACTAAGCATAGTTCCGTAGTTCTCTTCAGATGGAAAAGCTGCTAAAAGTTTTACCTGCCATTCGGTCCATGAAAAGAGGACAGTTGGTAGTCCCTCGTACCATCTTTGTGCAACACCCTTCAATTTAGGCAACGCGAAGTGTACGATCTGTTTCTCGTTCCAGCCATAAATACTGGCGCACTCGTTTACCTTATGCAACCACATATTCATAGTCTGTTCTCTTTTACATGGATCGAACTCAGGTACGGTATTATTCATAGATCCTAATTTTCCTAAGTTATTATGATCATTGGTCAATACTCTTAAAGCTGATACCAAATCTGATATGTTAGTATTATGGGATGGCTCACCGATATCCTTGGGGCGGTGCTGGCTGCGGCTGCGCGTGCGATGCCCGCTCGGGTTGCTGCGTCGAGCAGCGGAGCGGCGCGACTCGCGGCTGCGCGACCGGCGTTGAGTCCGGCTTCGCGAGCCAGCCCTTGTCAGCGCCCGTGACGACGCTCGTACGTGGTGATGTTGCCCATGGCTGCCGGTGTCCCGACTGCGCGCTCGCTGGCTACCCGCGTGGCTGCGCTGACCGCCGGTATCCCCGCTGCACGGCCGCTGGCTGCCCGCGTGGCTGCGCTGGCCGCCGGTACCCCGGCTGTGCGCCCGCTGGCTGCTCGCGCGGCTGCACGGCCGCTGGCTGCCCGCGTGGCTGCACGGCCGCTGGCTGCCCGCGTGGCTGCGCTGATCGCCGGTGGCCCGACTGCGCGCCCGTTGGCGCTGGCCCTGGTCCGGAGAGCAGCGGCTGATGCGCCCCCGCGAGCGCCGACTGGAGCGACTGCGCGAGCGCCGAAGAGCCCGACTGCTCGCCCGGCGCCTGGCCGTACTGCGAGACCGTCGGTGGCTCGACGCTTCTCTTGTGGGACTCGTAGGGGTATAAAGTACCCTACCACTAGCAGCTTCATCCATTGTCTCCTGAAACGTGCAATTTGTTTGCGAAAGTCACTGATGATAATGTACGAGTAAAGCAGCTATATTATTTCAGGGCACAGGTTATTACAAGCGAAACTATGGAGCAACACACGAAGCGAAACAAAGCTACAGTGTTTCTGCACTTGTCACTGAATAAATAGGTAATTAAAACAAATTACTGGTATTAACACTATAAATGTCCCTCGCTTTCACCACTGACATGGCTGGTACGTACAAATATACAGAGCCATCCACGTCTGACGTAGACGAAACGTGCTAGTTTGACGGTGCATTACATATAATGCACGGACAGTCAAAGTGCTAAGTTTCATTATTGATTCACCTTTTCAACTACACTTACGGATAATAACTCCCTTTACAAATAATTTGACCGTTTTAAAACAAGCATGTTACGTAACTTGCATTTGCTCGTAGTTATAAAAAAAAAGAATTAAAAGCCAATCCTATTAAACGGCTAATTCTAAATAATACACCACACTTACGTGGTGCTTGCTGTTAGAAAACTGTAGGGATAGGTTATAATTTTAATGATGATAAAGATTATCAAATATTTAGTGCGTTTGACCGCGGTAGTAAACGTTATAACCTTAGAACTACCTACATTTGATGTTATTTTACAATTGAATGCACCAAACATCTAATATTAACCTCGACGGGTAAAAAAAAAACTAATTTTCGTGGTCTTATGGTAAATTAAATAAAAAACAAGAAAGATGATTATAAATTTAACTAACCAAGGGTTTTTCTAATCCCACTTCTGAGATGTCAGCGAGATTTCGCTGTTATATTCAATTTATGGGCTATAACTATCGATTGAGCATTCATACTAAGTCAGGATAGGTGCAATTCAAATAAAACCAACGTAATGATTGAATTACTTACTTGTTATATTGATATTCCTTCACTAATGAACTCACCAATACAAAAAATATCGAAATCAGTAACTTAGATTATTTTACAGCAGGGTTATCTTATCGGGTTTTGTACTACACTTCTGCTTGGCTCCAACAAGACTGACTGCCCGACCCTTTTTCCAGGCCAGGTTGACACTTTATGACCGGTACTTTTCCCGCCATCACTGTCGACCAATCCGAACACTTAAGCGGCTCCTGATTGGTCGACAGCGTCAAAGCGTCAGTCTCGTTTTAGTCAAAATACATCTTTATTATTCTAAACTAAGGAAATCCATACCAATGATCATGCATATTCGACTATTTATTATATAATTGCTTACATGTATGTTTGTAAAATTAAATTCAATATTCTTTGGCATACGTCCTGCATGATTGAATAACGACATCGTAGCCTATAGACGCTTGACGGTTCCTTATTGAATTGAAGAGTCGCTGAGACAACAGCAAGACACAACTGGAGGTCCCCCACTCTCCACCCAGTGCATCCTCATGAGCTAGCACTATTAGCTATTTAGGGTCACGCATATGATAGCCCTGGTGTTGTAGGCGTCCATAGACTGCGGTGATCACTTACTACGAGTAGCAGGCGGCTTGTACGATTATTTGCTACCAAGTGGTATATAAAAACGGAAACAGTGGCTCCCATTTATAATTTACATTCACCACCACCATATCAGCCGGACATAGGCCTCCCCCAGTTTAATTGGGGATAAATGCCATAGTTAGCAATCGCAATATCTACACCGCACTCCAGGGATGCAACTGACCATCCCACGGTGGTCTTGGCCGTAGTTTTAGGCCCTTCGGCCGCCGACGAAACCAATGCTACGTAACCAGTTACGTGTGAAGATTTGCTTTTCTTGCTACGAAACTAGTTACGTACAAAGAAGTTTTTTTCTTCTAATGAGGATAGTTTTGTAACTAGAAAAATAATTCCACAATACAGCTCGGTACACTACCCCTCATACGTATTTAGGCATCCATACCTTTTTCCATACATCTGTATACAAAAATAACTTTCAGAAATACACTGCCAAGTCAGAGTCCCTTGACAGTTTTGCGTGCATTTTGCAGTTTTTATTTAGCTGACTTATTGAGCCTTAAATCTGGTTGCTTAATGCTGGTTCATAGAAAAGTGTAGTTTGTTTGTATGAACCAGCAATTAGTAGTTATTCAAGTCATTGCAAAAAGAAAACTACCATTTTAAAAGGGCTCTGGCACCGATTTAAGGCTCAATAAGTCGGCTAAATAAAAAATACAAAATGCACGCAAAACTGTAAAGGGACTCTAATTTGGCAGTGTATTTCCGAAAGTCATTTTTGTATACAGATGTATGGAAAAAGGTATGGGTGCCTAAATACATATGAGCGGTATTGTAAGTACAACGACGAGCGAAGCGAGGAGGAGTGTTAGAAAAACTGCGACCCAACAGCACGCGAAGCGCCAGAACCGAATATTTCCTACGTAAGTTTTAACGGAGGCGGGATGGCCTGGGCTCGTATTTCTGGGTAGTTAGAATATGTTCGATTCTGGTCACTTTAGGGTCGCAGTTTTGCTAACACTCCTCCTCGCTTCGTTCGTCGTCGTACCTACCTATCCGTTGTGTGGAATTATTTTCTGGTTACGTAGCATAGGTTTCGTAGACAGTCGTACGTAACTAGTTTCGTCGCAAGAAAAACAATCCTTCACACGTAACTGGTTACGTAGCATTGGTTTTGTCGGCAGCCGAAGGGGTTTTAGGACATACCAGTCCGTACATCATTTACGTAATAATCATTTACTATCCATTATGTTGTTATTTGACGTCATGTGCTTTAATACTACTTGTAGCATTAACGGCACTCTAAGCATGTACTCAAACTAGTCACCAAATGTATCCAAACAATTCTACAGTAAAACTTTCCTCTTACTTAGTATTAGTGTTGTTGCTTCATAAAGCCGCTTAACAGCTTCTCGAAATTTCGGTCTATTTTGTTGAAAGGTTAATGTTTTCAAGCATTCAGAATTTCTAAAACTCATTGCAGATAATTTAGTGGTATTTTGGGCGTTTTGCAAGCTATGTAACAAAAGTTATTTACGACTTGATTAAATATTTGGAGTGGGATGAAAACGTGAATGCTTTCGTAGATAATTTCAGGATTTCGTTAGTTGAAATATGAATGGGTTGCATAATTATCGTGATATATATTCTAAACGTTTTTGCTGTCGTCAATCTGATTTAACCAAATATCATAAGGCTTTAAATATTAATAAAGCCTGCAACTGATCGACGCATTTGATATTAATACAAGAATACGTAGCTAACGAGAAAGGTATTTTCAATACGAAATATACATAACCATAGATATAATTTTATTCAACATCACAAGGCATGGCTAAAGCTTGGAACGCACAGAGCACGGCGCAGCGTCCTCGCGGGACGGAGGCGGTTTTGCGGTAAAGCGAACGTGGTCCGGGGCACGTTGCACCATAAAACCATGCAGTATTCGGTAGCGCGGTAGAGCGGAGGGGGCGTTTGTGACATATGAAGCAGTAATCGACAGTCGACAGTTTCAGAAAGATCAAAAATGCCAAACCGCCCCGCACCGCGCCGCGCTCGCTGTGCGTTTCTAGCTTTAAAAAATAATATTCTACAACAACAACAACAACAAAATAAACAGAACAATATTTTATTCACCTCAGCGGCTCGAAAATGGCGGTTTGTCTGCTTGAAACCAGTGAGCAAAATGCAATTTTGCTGCGAGCGTGAAAACGACTTTTCCAGCTTGAAACCAGTCAGCAAAATGCAATTTTGCTGCGAGCGTGAAAACGACTTTTCCAGCTTGAAACCAGTGAGCAAAATGCAATTTTGCTGCGAGCGTGAACAAACTTACTTTTTAATTTTTCATATCGTAGGTTAGTTTAAGTAACTTCATTCTCTATATCAATATTCCTTTGCGTTATATGTTCTCGCCCCTGAGGTGAAAAGTTGTATGTATCACACGACAGCAAAGATATTTTCATTTCGTGTCTTTGAGTCCCTCGCTACGCTCAAGATTCTAATTTTGAATCACTCGCTACGCTCGTGATTCAATTATAGAATCAATCGCCTGCTCGGGACTCAACATCAACACTCGCATCAAAATTCTACTTTGCTTTCTTGTTGAACAAATAACTATTTCAATACTACTGGATTTCGATTATCTATTGCTCAAACTACTCGAAATATGACTTGGCGTCTCCTATAAGAAGGTATGTGTTTGCCCAAACCCCCACGTCCGCAACATCTTCACAACCTCAATAACACGAACGTATCCTTCGTTATTGTCACTATAAAAGCTTTGCAGCTTGACACTTTCAAGCATGTAGAATCCCTTCACAAAATAAAATCCCAAGAGCATCCATCACGAGCAATAATTTCCACTCGTGTGAGGCATTTCGAGCACTTATTTCACACTCAACTTAAGGTTGTAAATTGCGTCATACGTAGCCTCTCTCCAGGCGGATATTGCAGCCTTTCCGGTCGATTAGGCCCTTAGCCTAGGTGTACGGATGTCTTAGATGACTGATGGTATATTAATGAACGTACGTTTCATCGGAAACACCTATAGCTGATTAGAATGGTAGAAATTAATATTATAGGTGCCCCGTACTTCGCGTGATACAGTACCTGCAAAAAATCTAAATCAATTACGAGAATTCACACATCGCAAATGAATAATCTGACCGGGATTTGAACCTAGGACCGTCAGCACTAACCATTAAGCGGCAATTACACTTCGTTGTTCACCTAATGCGGTCGCCGGATTCATTTTAAACTACTTAGGCCAACCAACGTCGTCTTCACATTAGTCTGTCCGCCTACTTATAAGGGTTGGCAGCTGTTTTTTACACTTTCGCGGTCGCCGCATGCAGCATGCGGCGAACGACGCAATGTAATTCTGTGGCTCTAGTGAAAAGGGGTATAAGTCCTTTGCAATTGTACGGCACTTATACCCTTTTTCACTAGGGTCACAGAATTGCCGCTTTAGACTAAAATGGTCGTCAGATCGTTAACTATCTTTAACGTGGAATCATGATCGATATTTAGAACTGAAAGAACTTGTTAATTACACTAAAATAATATTTTTATGTAGAACAGACTTCACTAAGTATTTGAATTGAATGCGGTCGCTATATTTATATAACTATTAAGTGTTTGATCTTACTTGCTGAAAATCAATTAGTGGAAATTTGTTGAACCAAAGGCCAATTCTGCTTTTGATCGGATTAATTCCGAAAATGATGATAGGTAGTTTGTAGTGCTTTACAACTAAATAACCTAATCTAATATTCGATCAATATATCGTTGTATTATTATTGTATGTTTAAAATATTAAAAGATGGTTCTTTGCTAAGCGTACGACGTTAGTAAAACGTTATTTGAATGGGCGTCATAGACGTCTTCATTCAAAAGTGTAAATTATTATATTTTGATAGTATTTAGACATTTTTGTTTTATTTTATTTTATTAAAGGCTTACCAACAGTTAGTACCTACCTCAATAGTTACAAATAGTTTTTAACAATGCATCTCATGCTTATCATCATAGGCTTGGAAATAATATGACTAGTTAAACTAAAAAAAACTATAAGGGTTCCTAAAACAAAAAATTAAATATAAAAAACTATAAAGTTGACTACGGGAGCCTAAAAAAGCAACGAAAGTTAGTTAAATTACATGTGAAATACCTAAACAAGATTCTGATCTTGATTATTGGGTCAAAGTGAATGTCAACAAAATCACAATTTTTTTAGTTTTCTGTAAAATCTTAAGGTAATTCGTAAAGAATCATGTTGATGATTGATTGTGATATGTATATAAAATGATAATTTTCCATACATTTTTCGTGTCACATTATCGTAAATTGGGGACTTTATTACGTAGTTAACAAGGAACCCTTATTGTTTTGCCCTGGCCGTCCATCTGCCTGGTTGTCTCTCTGCCTGGTTTTTTTCACAGTCAATCACGCCGACAAAACGTTAGAATACAATTTTGAAAACAATAGTTATTAGGGTACTATTTCATATATATATTTACATCCAAAGATTGTCAAACTTTGAACGTTTATTCGTGACAACACAACATTATACAATTTATTTCCTGACAATAAAGAAAAAAAAGTGTAGTTGTCACGAAAGCGACTCTGCTCATCATGTTGCTGGCTGGATTGTCTGGAAGAATTCGCTTTTTAGTGGTAAGACTACCTGTTGTTTGTTGGAACCACGCTGAAAAACGAATGCCACATTCACAGGCAGCAAAACTGCAAGTGCTGCGTACACAAGCTCCATTGTTTCTTCAAAGCCTTTTTCAAATGGATTGACGCACAACAGTGTGTTTCCCACTACATGTGCAAAACACGAATACCAATTTTTTAGGCAACAATACCAGTGTCATCACTTGTCGCGTCACGTCATGCCGTAGCACGCAAATGCATGCAGTTCCATATTCATAGCTTGAACAATTTGGTAACGGCGGGAAGACTACATAATGTATCAAACGTACTAGGTAAGGTGACTTCCTGACTTGGCGGGGCGGGAACGATATGTGATAGGTTCTTTGACGTGAGTTAACTCTCTCGATTTGGAGTACTCTCGCGAGTCAAGAGTACTCTATATCGCCGCGCATGCATGAAGAATGTTATGAGAGTTCATGAAGCGAAAGTTGTATGTCAGGATCGTAGCAACTGGAAATCCGTGATCTCAGCCTACCCCTCTGGGAAACAGGCGTGATTATATGTATGTATGTATGTAAAATGTAATTTTTCGTGGGTACCACAAATTACCGGTAGATCTACATATTTAAGAGACCTTAATTTTATTTAAATATTTTAAACCCAAATTATGACAAAACTATAGGTATAAACTTACTTACTAATGCTATAAACTTACTAAAGGATAGGTACGATGCTTTCGTTAAAGTTTTACCCCCTTATTCATAAACGTCCATCAAGCCTCTATTAGTTAACAAGCCGCTAAAGTTGGTTTGTCCTTATCTGTCACTTTGACATTTATGTTTGTGAGAAAGGGACAAAACAACTCTTAGTATAAATATCAAGATGATTGTTAAGTTTTATGAATAAGGGGGTTAGACACTAACGTAGCCATTTTAAAATTTATGTAATTAAGTGTAGTAACGCAGAAAAAAACATTTTGCTTTGGAGTGATATTTGAAACCATACTTCTTAATAAAAATCTTATAATAACATATAAAGTCTATGAAACTTAGCCGAAAATAGTGTTTTATTAAATTAGTCCATCTAGTCATGAAGAGAAACGTCAAAATGGTACATTTCAATTCACACAGAAACCAGATTGGTAGCCTAAATGGATAAGCATCTTTCACAGACAAAACTTAACGTAAGTAAGGCACGTAAAGGCGAAGGGTAGGGCAAGGCATTCTCCATACAAAGGCTGTGCAAGTTTATTCGTTAGTTTTCGCACTACAGCATTTATATTTAATTTTTGCTTGTACATATAGGATATACACACGCAGAACTTGAAGTTGAAATTATGCTTCAATTTTATGTTAATTATGCTTTTTATTTTATTAAAATTTATTTAAGTATAAACTATTTTGGCAGAAAGTGTAACGGTTTTAGAAATCATTAATATATAATTATATGTTATATAGATAGTATATGATTTTTAATGATTATATATTAGTTTTAATTGGTATATTAATTTTAGTTTTAGGGGTTTTAATTGGGGTTGCTTTTTTAACTTTATTAAGCGTAAAGTTTTAGGTTACATCCAAATTCGTAAAGGTCCTAATAAGTTAGGAGTTATGGGGATTTTTCAACCTTTTAGTGATGCTATTAAGTTATTTACCAAGGAGCAAACTTATCCTAATTATTCTAATTATTTTGCTTATTGATTTTCTCCTATTTTTAGTTTTTTTATGTCTTTATTAATTTGAATGGTTATTCCTTATTATTTTAATATAATTAGTTTTAATTAAGGATTTTTTTTTGTTGTACAAGAATGGGGGTTTATATATTAATAATTAGCGGTTATTAATGGTTAGCGGGATTAAACTTACAAAATGTGACGACCTGTCATGTCCACTATTGTGAGAAAGATAGGCATGAAAGTGGAATCCTTGTGAGATCCTGGGGCTCATGGCCCAGCGGCGCCCCCGTACCGCGTGCGGTATGCGAGGTTAAGCCATGTCGGCCGGGGCAGGGGTGGTTTACTACCGTGACGTCATCGCGCCGCGCAAAGTACTTTACGTACGGCTCACACGTCGTGGGACTATTCAATGGTTGCGGATTACGGATCGCACGCGCACACGCTGCTGTACCGCTGTACGATCATAAAATAATCCGTTTCGTGTTAAATAATAATGTCAAAACCACAGGATTATTGTATTGCAGCAGGTTGCACCAATAATAATAAAAACTTGGACAGCTCGTTTTTTATGCTCCCATCAGTGTTGAAAAAACTGACAGTCATTGAGTTTGGTATTCACCAACGGTTGACATAAAAGAAAACGAAAATGAAAACATTGGTTCTAAGAAACCTCTATTTATTTTTAAGTGATGCCTTTAAAAAATATATAAAGCTTTGTATCCCCTGGTTACATGAATGGAGTGCCCGCCTCCCCCTACTTTAATATTTTTTCGTCATTTCACATCACTTTTACGTAGCGGTTCATACGAGTAGAACACACCTTCCTGCTAAATGTTTTAATTGTATTTGTAGTGCTTATAGTCTCCGAGTACATCGGCTGTCACATACAGACGAAAAGACGGACCGACGGGTTCCGTTTTCACCATTTTGGCTACGGAACCTTAAAAGTACTCTTCGTAATTGTATTGTAAACAACACTATTAATAATAAAGTACATATATTAAAATAGGTTCTCGCTGGTGGTAACCCTAGCGCTAAGGGCGGGGCCTCGAAAGAGCGCGTTGCGTGCGATAGAAAGAGATGGCCACGTTTAGGCACGTTTGGCATACCTAAACGGGGGATTTGTTAACAGAGAAACTTCTGTACTTGTACTATTACTTATTCTGTGGCCGGGGTCAACTGTTGGATGGGTAGCAGCTTTGAGTGGTTATTTAAGTGAGCGCTCCCGTGCTTTGGAAGGCATGCTAAGCTGTTGATTCCGGTTGCTGTCTATGACAGTAGTCGTTAAGCTAAGTTAGAGACCTTCACGTGGCTTGAGAACTTCGAATAGGCAAATTGCCCACTTATTTGACAAGGGGCATCAAAATTGCACCACATTCGTAGGGAGTACCCACCGTTTCCCTACACGAGACCTCTGTGTGGTGCTAAAAGTGCAACAAACTGGCAATCCTACTGTCTTCTCGAAGCTCTCACGGTTCGAGTAATTATTTCGAACACAATAAAAATGATATTAAACATCCTATTTTAAAAGTGTAATCGCGACTCTGTATTGGTGCATTAATAAGAATTGGCAGGAACACAAAAACACTTTTTTCACTCATTAGTCACTCCTACACTCACTCACTTTTGTCACTGGTTACTTGATATTAAAGTAACATAAAATTGTGAAGATATAACTAGATTAGAGCCCAATAGTATCTACCTGTATTTGATCCTTGAGCTTCGAGTAAGTATTAGTAGAATGTTAAATCGTCATCAGTGTCATCACACTCGAAAGACCTGAAAATAAACATATCAACATTAACAGACAACCCATTTTTGTTCACATCATTACAGAGGATTATTTATAATTATTATTACTAATTTAAACACTGTTATGCCAGCCATATAATTTCAACTCAGCACACAACAATATTATATGTATAAATAAGTAGTTATTAAATCAAACAAGTAATTAGTGCGGTAAGTTGTCAACACGCCATTACGCGAAGTTCTACTGTACCCTCCAAATTAGGTTATCTCTGCTCTCACACATTACGTACCTAATTGTAATATAACAAATTAGTTTTACAAACAGGTTTTTCTACTTCAGCATTATAATCTGTCAATTAAATTACTGCCAACAGTATTTAAACAATAATCTTTTTTATACAAAGCAAGTATATACCACAGAAAAGTCATTATATGACTGGTGGGAGAATCGAAATGGAATGGACCACCATATCAGCCCAAGGACGTCCACTGCTGGACATAGGCCTCCCCCAAATTCACGGGGGGTATATGCCATAATCGCCACGCTTGGCATGCGGGTTGGCGATCGCAGTATCTCCACCGCACTCTAGGGATGCTGCTGCCCATCTCCCGGTGGTCTGGATCGTAGTTTTAGGACATACCCGGGTCCATGCCATACATTATTATACAACTACTTTTGTTTTCAAAGAGGCACACGGCGATTCCTTTATTTTACTACCATTATATCGATTTTTAATTGAAATCAAATTATTTTGCTGTCGCAGAAAAAATCTTGTATGCAACGTTACATAATTAGGTGCTGAAATTCTCGAGTCTTTAATAACAAAACTGACTACACTCTGTTTACCCATCACCCTTATTGTATAATAAGGGTTTTTAAAATTCGAGAGTTGCTGTTTGACTTTTATGCAACAGGTAATAACTGTTTATGAAATGTTATTAATATACATAATACCTATTCGGAACGCAACGGATATTATGTATACCAAAATAAAAACCTGTGTCTATCTGTAAGGGCCTAATGAGTTTTTCGGAATTAATGTACTGAATATCATTTGATATTTACCGTCAGCTTTTTGGTGAAGAAAGCTGCATGTTACATTTGCGTAATTCAAAGGTGTGTGTGAAGCCTCCAACCCGCAATACGCCTGCGTGGGGACTACTGCCCGATGCCTCTCATCAATGAGAGGAGGCTCGTGCCCAGCAGTGGGCCCTATATATAGGCCGATGATGATGTTCTGTGGGGTTCATGTTTTGAACTTGTAATATTATGATGAAGACCGTATATAAACATAATATACAGGCTGATTTCGGGGTCGTGCATCACGAATCAGTTTTCCTGCTTGGTATCTCTTGGCCATTTCAATAAAATTGTAGTGACACAAAACAAACGCATTTCATTTTTAATTTATTTTGATTACAATAATACAAAATAACAAAAAAACATGGTTACCCTACTCTCTTTCATGGATAGTATGGAGAATTGACAGTAGGGTAGGGTGACCAAGTAAAACGAAAAAGTATTATTTCCTGTTAAAATTTGAAAAAAAGAGAGAATTATTTGAGCTATCAACCTTGATTCCGTCAGTGATGTTGTCTACTTTGAATTCTTGACCATGTACATGTACAATCATTCCGGATCACGACCCCAAAATCACCCTGTAAGTATAAACAATGTAATGCGATACCTCATCATCATCATATCCGTCTGAAGACGTCCACTGCTGGACATAAGCCTCCTCAAAGAGTACCACAATAACCGGTCCTGCGCCACTCGCATCCAGATCACCAGTCCACCTTGTGGGAGGCCAACCCACGCAGTGCATAATTGTTTTCACTGCCATACAGGCTATGAGCTAGCTTATAACATTAAATACTGAAGTGAACACCGACGGATTACGTTTTTGTCTAACCAGACAAAAACGTAATGTTTGCGGGAGCATCTCTGACATAACCAATGCCTATTCCTGGCAGAGTATAAATACCTAAACTTAGTAGAACAAAGTTATGAAGTGGAGACTTCCTTGCGATAACATTTTTTACCGGATTTTCCCGGATTTAAAAGTCAGTAAAATACATTATTTTGTCCCAGAGGTATTCAAAAGTAACAACAATACTACAAGTTTTACTGTTATAAAATAAAATAAAAACCTACCGGATAGCGTCGTGTGAGTTTGAGAGCCATAAAATGAAATAACAACTAACCTTGTATATCAAAACAACACAAACTATAAATGTAGAAATTTATGTAGGTAGTGTCTACTACATAAATAAGCTAAGTGAAAGATTCTAAAAATAAACATTATGTAAATTTTTCCTACAAAACAACAAAACGAAAATATAAATTGCCATTTAAATTTCTACCAACGAAATTCAGACGGCAGAATTGTCAATTAAAGATAAATTAGTGACAGCAGCCAGCGTAACTGACTCCACGAAAACAAGATTAACCGACTTAGCACCGACTGTCGAAGAAATTGGCTTTCAATACTTTATTTGAGACTCCGTTGTTTACATAACAAATATTTATACAGAGTTGGATCTGTTAGATTTAGTTTAGGACCGCTCGCACTTTTCTTTATTGCTAGACGGAGTTATTTGACGGTAGAAAAATAAAAAATGTTTTTCATTTCTTATTATACAGATTTTGAGTTGAATGTATTTTTTATTCAAAATTTGTAAATATCCCACGGTACTTTATAAGAGCACTGAAAATTAAGTAACAAGATTCCAAATAGGAATATGTATAAAATAGGACTCTAATTTTTGATTTTCATTTTACTATCTCATGAAAACAAAGGCATAGTATTCAGTTCAAACTGCCGAAGGAAATCCACTTATTGGGTTTTCATTGGCTTATTTTAATATCGCAAAATTGCTGTGCATTTTAACTCCAGGGTATATGCGATGCTTCCCAGTTAACAGCTTTCTTCTGAAATTTTGAAAGAAGCTTAGCGTGAATAGTGCTGCACTTGTCCTTAATATCGTATGAACGTCGGTAGGAATATATGAAATTGCGATATTCAATATTAGTGTTCCCTGTTTAAGAAAATGAAATTCAGCCAAAGGCCATCAATGAGGCTTGCTGAAGTAGTTTTATTTTATTGAATTTATATTTATCAATATTGCATTAATAATTTTAGTTCATTCGTATCATGAAATTCTTTTAGAGGAAGTTTTTGAGGATGGCCAGTAATTAGGAAATTTACTGCGTATCACTCAAGTATTATAACAATCACTGAGATGATATACTATTTGGTGTTCGAATATCGCTCGATATGTTTCAGACCGGTTCACGGTCCTTATTTATGAGTAACTATCGCGGCGACGGCTCTTTTAGCATACGTACAGAAGACAAAAACAGAAAATTAGCCATAACGATACTCCTTAAACTTAAATCAAAATTCAAGTATTCCTGTCCAAATTCGCAGCAATAAGTAAATATCCGGATGTCAGCCGGCGTTCACCGGCATCGACACGCGCGACGTCCGGATATTAGAAGCCGTGACGTTTATTTGCATCTCGTTTAAATTGAAACCGTACCAAACCAAATACTATATCATCTCAGTGATTGTTATAATACGAGTGATACGCAGTAAATTTCCTAATTACTGGCTATCCTCAAAAATTTCCTCTAAAATAATATGCATTAAAGAGAGAATTTCACGATACGAGTGAACTAAAATTATTAATGCAAAATTGATAAATATAAATTCAATAAAATAAAACTACTTCAGCAAGCCTAATTGATGGCATTTGGCTGAATTTCATATTCTTAAACAGAAAACACTAATACTTACCCATCAAATCTGCAGAAAATCAAACGTTGTTGTAACAACAAAATAATGTATACTTTCTTAATAATTATATTATTACTGACAAAATAATGAAATTATGGAGTGTGAATTTAAAGTTTGTGAAATGAACCATGACTAAATAAAACAATGTTTAAACATGTCTTTGCAAAGTGTTATGGAATGTAAAAATTTACCAAATATACTTCGACCACATTAATGGATTTACTTAACATTCGCTTGCAAAAAATGTTTATGATAAATTTGGCAAACAACTATTTGGCAATTGATTGTTTGGGAAAAATTATTTGGGAAATGAACATTTGTCAAAAATAATTCGGTAATAATAATAATAATACGTCCCGATAGTCGTCTCTGTGAACGGTCTAATAGCGAAGAGTCTCGACCAACATCTCAAGAGACTCTCGTTAGATGGCTGGGTCAAGGGTCAAATACAGAAGGCGGTACTCCTGGACACGGCGTGGATAGTCCGGAGGTTCCTCTCTCTGTCGGCCTAACCACCGGTAGCTTAGGCTAGCCTCGCTGCCGGCGGCACCCTAGGTTAGGTTTTTTATAATGCTTTTATATTTTGTATGTATATTTTTATATTGTACTTGTATAAATTTATTGTAAAAAATCTAACTTAAGACGAAAAAATAAATAAGGTGAATAATAATAATAACAGTCAACATAGGGCAGCTTGTGGCGAGCTGTTAGGGAGCAGCGACCCTATGTACCTGAGTGCTCCTGGGGGTGTCCTGTGGGTTGGTTGTATGAACAGGCCCCCCCGCCTCTGGCTTGCCTTAACCGGCTGTCCAGAGTGGAGTCGCTAGAGCTGTTGCTCGGGGGTGGATGTGGTCACCTAAGTGGCGAGGAATTGGCTATATGTTTAAAGTCCAGTGCCACCTCTGTACCCCAGCCCTCTGCACCGGTGTTGCCCTTAGGCCATTTTTAATGTCGCTATTTTTAGGGACCATCTAGCAGAGGGCGAGTCACCGTCTGCCTGAGATAAAAATGTGAGACAGTTTATTAGGCAGACGTCAGTTGTCTCACTCAATAGCCCAGCCATTAGTCCATCATATTTACCCAATAGTCCGGTTCATTTAGATTCCATCAACCAGCAACAGTTCCTGTACAGGAAGGCGGGTGCTGTCTCTGTGTGCGTCCCATGACACGGGCAGGGACAGCATCCGCTCGGTGTACCCCTTGCATTTCATTAAATTGTCAAAAGGCGTGTTGGCTATGTGGTACTCGGTTGGTACTTCGGTACCTCGGTACTTCAGCTCCGCGCACGCCTTCCAAAGGCCCGGGACACCATAGTCCCGTGAGCGGAAAAGACATATAATAATAATAATAATCGTATAGCATTTATTTTCGAACCATGAGGTCTTCAAGAAGACAAGGTTCTTTGTTGCAGTTTTAGCACCACACAGGGGTCACGTGTAGGGTAACGGTGGGTACTCCCTACGGACGTGGTGCAACTTCGACCCCCCTTGTCAAGTGAGTGGGCAACTTGACTGTTAGAAGTTCTAGAGCCGCCCGAAGGCCTCTAACCTGGCTTAACGACTGCTGTCGTAGACAGCAACCGGGATCAACAGCTTAACGTGCCTTCCAAAGCAAAGAGCGCTCAGTTAATAACCACTCAAAGCGGTCACCCATCCAAGAACTGACCTGCCCCCACATTGCTTAACCTCGCATACCGCACCTGGTACGCGGGCGCCGCTGGGCCACGAGCGCTCCTATAATTCGGTAATACATTTGTAATCCCATTAATATAAGTACTTTCCCAAAGTGACTAAAGTATTTGTATTTTGTTAAGCCCTCGTCATTAAAACAAGGCTTTAATCGCTTGTTTTTCACTAAGTATCATCCTAGTGTTATCCCAGTACAGTTGCATCCTGAAGGACGCCTGGGGACCGCTACCTAATCCCAAAAATTGGCGTAGGCACTAGTTTTTACGGAAGCGACTGCATCTTACCTTTCAATCCAAGAGGAAAACTAGACCTTATGGGGATTAGGCTTCAAGTGAGTGGGTAACTTGACTGTTAGAAGTTCTCAAGCCGCCCGAAAGGCTCTAACTTAGCCTAACGACTGCTCTCATAGACAGCAGCCGGGATCAACGGCTTAACGTGCTTTCCAAAGCACGGGAGCGCTCAGTAACCACTCAAAGCGGTCACCCATCCAAGGACTGATCCCGGCCGACGCAGACTTATTTTTTACTTAGTGTGTATAGATATTTTCGATGCTGACTAAACAATGTCTGCCAAGCGTGGGTATTTACTCTTAACAGCAACTCGTTCTATTTTATGTTTGAATAAAATGAAGGTCCCCCGAGAATATTTAACGCGTTTTTTACGACATTTTTACTCTTCACCGTAAACATGTAAATTGTAAACAAACCTCGTTTGTGAAATGACACCCGACGCTCTGCCTCCACGTGTTTGTTATCTCGGGATAATAGTCTGTTAGAAGACACCTTTGAAAGGAAAGTTGTATCAAAGTTAATGGTGCAACGGTTTATATGTCATCTGGCAATTTAAAAACAAAATGATGAGGTTTTTTTATAGCCTCAAAGAAGAACTCGCACGCAGCTTCATATTGTGCCGTGTTGTAAACGCGCCGGCGGTAAAATAACAAACATAAGGACTTTGTACATTTTACATATAAACAATACGGAAAATACACAGATTGTAGTATACCTTGTACAAATACAACACTTTGGCTTAGTTTGTTCCTGAATCATGGATATTTTCTATGTATTTATCTACAGGGTGGGAATGAGTATATATATACCAACAGATTTTAACCAACGATTCTAGTGCCTATTTGGACAAAAAAAGTAATATAAACATTGCTGGATAAAGCCTAATTTTTGAGATATTAATTTTATTCAGTGACGTCACCACACACACACACAAGCACACACGCAATACGGAAGTGGTTATATCAGTCTTACCTGACATCTGCCATAATTTTAACTACGAATATTTTTTTAATAAAAGTTGAGTTTAAACAGCAAAAAGTTTTCATTAGGTATTCAGAGAAATGAGTGTTATGTCTAATGGTAGATAGCGATTGCTGTGTGTGTACCAAACTGAGATACAATTAGACACTAATACTTTTGCGTAAGATATCTTCAATCAGAATCAGAAATACTCAAAAGAGATCAAATTATTATTACTAGCTTGGTCTCTAGTTTTACTTCTGTCCTCAACCAACGAGTCCGCAAGTGTGCAAACTTTTTTTGTTAAATAACGTACTGGCGTAAAGTTCTACCCCAAGTATATTCTTGCAACCGGTTTTCCAAATTCAGAATTTTAATAAACAATTTCAGCACGTATAACAGGTTCAATTTTCGCATATTCGCGATTAAACCCGTTGCAAGTCAGCACGCGTTGATTTACGTACAGTACAGTAAGTATTTATGTAGGTTTAATACATTACACGGCCAAGTTATGAACATAGACAAGTGACCAAATAATTAAGGTTCGCGACCATTGATTTGAAATTGTGACAAAGTACCGACCAGCCTTTTATTTTATAACATTTTATTGTACAGACAAACAAAATCTTAAAAATGTAAAATAATATATCATCTTACTTTGAAACTTGGTAGTCTTGCAGTATCTGTGGTGTTTCGAGTATCCAGTAATTGTCAAATCCAATCAAAGCAAAGTCAGTGTCCTAATTCAGGCCAGGTAATCAGGTGAAATTCCACTAAACAAGCCAACGCCAAATATTATAAAACACCGTATTAACACGTCCATACGAACCTACACGACAAAGGATGGTATGCAACTGTACTGTCAACTTATTATTTTATTCATATCAAGCAAAATAAAATAAAAACTCGACTGCGTAAAAAAATGTCTTAAGTGACATTTGGACAATTAAGACGAATCGATTGACTTAAGAATCATCAAAATTGGCCGACGCGTTTGGTCTCTAGAGTGCCACAGAGGAACAAATAATACATACATAGACTGTTAAACACATTACCCTTCTTTGCGTCGCGCAGTCGGGTAAAAAGAGTAGTAGCGACAAGTGATAACAACGTCTGCTTTCTCTTTTACACGATAACAATTGAAACCACAAGCAATTCAATAGTTAAGACAACTACTATGTCTATCTCTTTCTTTTAAACACAATACGTGAACTGGCGTAATACATAAAAAAAATATATATATTTTAAATCAACACGTCATTGCTGTGTCTAACTAGAAAAGTATTTTGGCAAATAATTCTAGAGAATTTAATCATCTATTAAGTGCTACTACACTTCAAAACTCAAGACTTCCTCGTCTAAAAACATAACTGTAAAAATAACATCAAAACCACACACACAAACTACATCCCAGACTTCGATTTCCTCGGTTCCCATTAGATCATCCGTACTGGGAACTAGTTATTCAATATGGAGTCAAGTTATTTAATCAACTACAGCTAAGAGCCCTGTAATATGTCATGTGCAGACTCATTTCCGCGATCGCAAGCTCAAGCGAGACATATCGTTTTACTCGTGAACTCTAAGTCATTAAAATTAATAGCAAGAGTAAAGTTTGAGAATCTTAATCGCGGAAGTAAAAGTTTGTGGGTACCTGCGAATAATTAGATACGATGAAATATTGAAGTAGATACACTCAGACGATATGAAGTAGATCATATCGGCCGAAGGACGTCCACTACTTGACATAGGCCTCTCCCAAAGAGTGCCACAACGACCGGTCCTGCGCCACCTGTATCCAGCGGACTTCCGCGACTTTTACCAGGTCATCACAGTCTACAGATATGTACAGTAGTCTTCGATATATGTTGCATTTTATTACAAACTTTGTTGTCTATTTGTACTAGGCAATGCAGTTTGTTGGTTGCAAATGTTGAGTTGAGCGCGTCTCAAACTCCCTCTATTTTTATTATTTTCCATTGTTTAATTACATCAATTGTACGCGTGCACGACTTTTTACATTGAAATATATGGAAATTCAGTTTTTCCGTGATTATTCCTCCGTAGTACGACTGATATTCATTATTTTTTAAATCTAAACAATCGTCATGATGTCTCCTATCAACATGTAAAATGTGAGCGTGATCGGTTGAAGCATCTACTAGGAGGAGTACGAACACTGATCTGGTCTGTGAGTACGAACTTATACGAAAGACATCTGTCGCCTAAGAATGAGCTTCGCTGCGCTCAGCTTAATAAGATTGTCCGAAATTATTAACAAAATTAAGTTTTTGAGGTGTATTACACTGAATACAACACTTGTTGGACTTAAAAACAATATTTCTTAATGATTTAATCGCAGTAAAGTCCGACTCGACTCCATATTAATATTTAATTCCCATACAAAACAAGTACGTATTCTACTTATCGGAATCATAGTTCATGTTTTACTAATAAGAACGGACAGTGTCTTCTTATAAAGTTGTAAATGTATATATTGCTGCAATGCACCCAGTAATTGTATTTTTAATTTTAAGTTTTTGGTATATTTTTATTATTATGCTATGTTTGTTCTATTTTTCTGTTAGTGTTTATTTTTTGTTTACTGTGTGACTTGTGGCAATCAAATAAAAATGTTATCTCTCTATCTATCTATGTATACTAGATGGAGGTAAGCGTTAGTTTAAAGAGGTGGTGGTTGGTGGTGGAGGTATTGGTTCGTTGGTTAGTTAATATTCGTGTAATACTTACATCCATACCCTCTTCATCAGACGAACTGTGTGCCACTTGCTAGGAAGATCCGATACAACATACATACGTACAAGAGGTTGTAGAAAGTACACTCACTGACTTTGACAACTAAATTACTGTTCATCTTGAAACAGTAATAAAAAAACCGGTCAAGTGCGAATCGGACTCGCGCAGCGAGGGTTCCGTAAAAAATATTTTTATTATATGATGTAACTAAAAAGTAACGGTTTTCGCCACTTTTCCTTACGTTACTTCGTACCAAATTTCAAGATTCTGCTTTCACGGGAAGTAGTCTATAGGTTTTGATTCCCTTGCGAGTGTCAAAATTTTGTGGCATAAACGGCTGTATCTTTTGATTGCGTTGCTAAGCCAAAAAAGTTTGATTTTTTCACAGCTCCAAGGGACAGTAGACCAGAGTATTTGATATAAATTCCAGCTTGATACCTCCACGCGTTCCTGCGAAAAAGGGTCTTGACAGACAGAGAGACGGACGGATGGACAATAAAGTGATCGTATAAGGGTTCCGTTTTTTCCTTTTGAGGTACGGAACCCTAAAAATCACCAACACATTTATACGACAAGCTTACTTATCACATTGTAAAAGATTATAAAATAATAAAAAAAGGTTCTTAGCTCATTGTCTTATACTTTTATCACGGACTAAAATAAATTTTTCTGTGATCTACTAAGCAATATATAAAAACACTCGCCTTCATAATGTAACCACAACACTCATTTTAGGGATGTTGCGGGATTGTTGCGACATACTCGTAACACAGAACGTAACTTAACTTGAAAACGAAAATACAATGGCGAATAATGGTGTTGGCCAGTGTGAACATTAGTTTCTAATAGGCGGTCTGAAATTGGTTCTGCTTATTGATTGACAACATGAAAATTTATTTGTGCATCTCAGCCACTAAACTAAGTAATTTAATTATGTTTGATGCATACACATTTCAAATGCAGTCAGATTTAGTTTCGCTTTTGAAACACAATGGATAAGTTCTAAATGGATTGACGCCGAGACTCTGCACTGAGCTATACCTAACCACGGAAATTTGAATTCGAAGTTCAAATATCTGTCTCCATCGTACTAGCACTAGAGCGACCGAGACAGAGATACATATACGAACTACCAAATTCGATTTTCGTGGTAGCGCTTCTAAATCTTACGATTACATACAGACAAAACTCCTTTGTTTAGATTTGCACGGACACTTTGGTAGTTTATGTTTGTGTGAATATTCGACTTTAGGTATATCAGCATATCGTTACGTTGTATTTTAATAATTGAGAGATATTGTTGTTGTCAGTGCGTGTATGCCGATACGACCGCGAAAACACTTATCCTGAAGAAAAGCTCTTTGATAATTGATAAATTAAATATTATGGGAAGTATTTTTACACATATCGAACCAATCCTTCAATAAGGCTTGTGTCATGGATACCAGACAACGATATATTTAACAGATGTATATACTTAAATACATAGAAAACATCGAAGTCTCAAGATCAAATGCTTTTGATCACCACATAAACAAATGCCCTTACCGGGATTCGAACCCGGGACCTCCAGCTTCATGGGCAGAGTCACTATTGACTGGGCCGACAAATTAATACGAGAGTCTTACTTGAATACTGAATGCATTGCAGGATTGTTTATTTCACAATTAGTAATGTCAATATTTTATATTTGTCTTTTTTTACATTACCGCTATATTCATTAATATAAATTAATGGAATCATTATACATAGTTTTATGATAAAAATCATGGTATATCAAAGGTAAAGTACTTTTCTGAAACATGCAATGAAATATTGATGTTATGTTCCTTCTAATAGGCTGCGAAGTATGACGTTTCAGGTGCGGCTAGGACAAGAGGTCGTTAACGGAATTTCATACAAATGTTACAGGCCTAGGCCGGAAAAGTCCTCTTTTTTAATTTCCATACCACATAAATTAGTGGCACAGGCATCATGACATTCTGCCACCATGCGTATTAAAAATAAAACTTGGATTTTTTTGTTGTTTATTTTAATGCATGTTTGAGAAAAGCACTATACACATACCTAGGCGGGAAATATGGGGTTGCCCGCCTCAGACCTATCCGGCTTCGCTTCACTCGGCCATCTATATGTCTTCGGCCGGTAACCCCTTTTGCCCCGGCCTCTGTAGTAATGTACTATACCTACAAACTTGATCCAGCCGTTCGTAGTGGCCTACACTACAACTTTTCATCGCACATATATAATAAAGGCCTTACAATATAGTGTTACAGTGTATACTTGTTAACTATACAGTAAGTGTTTGGTTTCCAATGAATGCCAGTACACTACTCATTTCTCAGTCACTTGACCGCCCCTTTAACCTTACGGGTAACAGAGATAACATTTACTTATATTAGTAGGAAAAAATATCCTACTTTAAGAGATAATTATAAGTTTACGCACGGAATAACGGACCTTGACATAAATATATTCGATATATCAATGGCAAAGCGCTCATAGATACGTAGAGGGACATCAGCTGACCCCTTTGATAAATAAGGTTTCGCTATCACTAGACAGATGGACTGCAAAGGCAGAGATCGGAAATGGGTCGCCTCGGCAAATAGTAAACGAGAAATGTGTGTCCGCAGGATAGATGGCTTTAGGAAATTATTGCAAGGTATGATATTATAGTTTTCAATTACTGAAGTATGGTTTTATTTTTTACTTACTTATGTATTATAATCGCAACTTAGAAATGAAATGAAATGAATATTTATTGTTAATACACAGTATGACATCTGCCAACTTGAAAACGTTCAAAGAAAATATTCAAGATCTCGACTGTATCCCGCACTAAGCATCGCTGAAAACAGTTTAATTTGTAAAATAAAAACAGTTGAAAAATCAGGTATAAAATATATAAAAAAAATTACACGTTTATTTTAAACCTCCTTGTTGTTTTAATGATCGTAAATAACCACTCACGTGCTCTCCGCAACTAGGGTTGCGACTTGGGAAAACGTACAGTGCTCTCGCAACACTAGTTGCGAGTTGGAGTTCCAACGGTTTTTAAATTGTTGCTATGCGGAACATGCAAAGAACGCTTTTTAATTGAGTTATATAGGTAGAGTATGAATGTGGCAACTATAAAAAAAATTAAAACGGCAGTCTACGGAACAATTTTTATAAAATATAAAAGTTGTTTTGATGACCATCGAAGTTCGGTACGTCAGCGAAAGAGCTCGCGATTAAAAAATGCTGTAAGCAATCAATTTCGCATTTTTTAGTTGGTATTATATACCAAATTAATCCTGGTTTACTGCTTCATAAGACGAAGCATATATTTCGATACTAATTAAAATGGAATGTGATAAATTCTTCCAACAAAGTACGTTGAGTGATGAAAATTTTGCGAGGTTAAATTTAAATCGTACATTATTATGTGATTATTCCATATTTCTGTACTAGGCTATTAAAATCAATAAATGCGTCTATTAAAATCAACATAAATCCACTTTTAATGAACAATTAGGTATGTTCTATGCAGGATTAGGTGAATGAACTTGTGACGTCTATAAATACTATTGTACGCAACTGTGGTTGCACAAGGCACTTCCGCCGATTCGCGTCGGATCCACGTATTATGTCGTAAGGCGCGGTGCACACTGGGCTATTGTCGCAGAATGGTTTAATTTAGTTTATTTATTTTTGGTAGGTTCTTTTACGCATACTAAGTGGCGGCCCATTACCAATATAACTGCTTACCTTTTATTTATGAATCTATGAAGTAGAGGTAGGGTTCACTTTAACGTGTTTAACTGATCATATAAATTTATAAAATTCACATATTCCATGTAATGGGTCAAATAAGAATGTACCTATGGTTTTTTTAAAAAAAAAACCAGTTCTGATTATGACCCGTATTGACCGTTATCTCAGTTATTTGTAGCTAGCATATATATTGTCATAGTCGTTTTAACTTAACACCCCAAAATTTCTTCATTGCGGCAGTGAAAACCACGTACCAATAAAAAAATACTTAACCTCACAAATTAAGTGTATGAATTTTGTTGTTACATGTGATTATTTTTTTCAAATATTAATTTAATTTAATTTCTTAAATTTTCATTACAATTTTCCTCTTTAGTGGTTACGTGATGTGTCAGGCAAGGATTTAATAATTATTTGTGCAATAAGAGAGCATTCGTTTTTTTGCGACGAGTGATAATTTCGAATACCGAGGTAGCGAAGGATACCTTAGTGCCTTAATCGAATCACTAGGGAGCGTGGCAAGTGATTCTATGATAGGTTTTATAGCGTATCGAGAGATTCAAATACACGATATGCATATAGGTAACTTTGCTCTCGTGTACCACACACATACCACATCACATAAAACTTATCACCTCAGCAATGAGAACCTGTTAGAGTTAAAATAAACTTGTTGAGGTGCCAAATAAATATATGTCCTATGTCCAGCAGTGGACGTCCTTCGGCTGACATGATGAAATTACAATATAGTCAGTTCTGGTACCGTACCTACTACTACTATACTACGCAACGCAAAAGAGGGGGGTTATAAGTTTAATGTGTATATCTGTCGGTGGCATCGTAGCTTTTATTTAAACTGGTGAACCGATTTGGTTGTCTTTTTTTCAGAGCAGGATTTCCAAGAGAAATTTAGTAGTATCTTATAGCCGTGGATCAATATGACTGAAGCAACTATAAATGTCTAGACACGTAAACACGAGGTCTTTGAGATCTGATATGTCGAGCCAAAAAGTTGTAACTATTATGGTGAAAAAACACTGCATTTTTAACTCCTCGAATTTATAATAGGAGAATAACATAACTTTTCTCTCTGAAACGATAATATTAGTAAAACATGTTTTATCAAAATCGGTTCAGCCATTGTTGAGATATATAACTTTGAAGTGAAAAAATCGGCGGTTTTCCAACTTTTCTACTTTGTCAGTTATTCTATATCACGACAGCCACTGATATTTAAAATAAAATGCCAAACGTTATTATTACTCCAAGAATATATATAATTAAAGTCACCATGAGTGTACAGCTGTTAATTTTGTATTAGCATTGTATAAGTAATAAGTTAAGGATCTGTAACTATTCGTAATTGATATAATAAGAAATGTAAATTTCGTGATTTCAATATTGACGATCACTGCATGAACTGTGGTTTCGTTGCGCACCAGTGTACCCCGTCCTTTATCGCCGCCATGATTAAATTTTGACAGCGCAGGCCCGCCGGAGTATGTCCGTTAGTTTGAGTCGGGACCTTTACGTGGGTTTTTGTATACCTTTGAAATGAGAACAAAAATATAAATCGAGTTGTAATCGGTCGCATATCTATTAAGTTGTGAACTGTAACATGTGTAGTATATGTGTTAAGTGTTTTATGTGGTTTGAAGTGCACGGAACTATTTGTAATCGGGCGTCAAAAGCGGCCCTCATTACGTTAGGTATGTAAGGCTATTTTTTGTTATTGATAATTTGTGACAGAAATTGCTGCGATTTTGACAAAACTGGCACTTGTTATTTAAAGATTAATAGTGTCTCTATCTACGTCTGACAATATTTTTGTACTCGTTTTCCTAAATTATTCATAAAAAAATCATAAACAAACTACACTGTTTTGCGGCGAATTGCAAAACTGACAATGTAAACATTGCAAATGAAAAAGGTTTTATGATAAATATTTCCCCGGGAACATATACTTTATTTGGTATCAATCGAAGCGTAAACTATTACAGTTTTAAATAAACATAAAATTTACATATGTTATCGATTTAGATTTTAAAATAAAAATATATTTATTGCAAAAGATCTCATTCGAAACGGTATGTTAAGTTTGTGACTTTTAAAAAAAATATTTTACTATGGTGACCGATGTAATTAATTATATAAACAAATTGCCTGTTTCTTTAGCTTTATAACATAAAAAGAATCATAGCAAAAAGTTTAGACGAAGCCAGGCAATCGATTTATTAACAACACAAGACAATGCGCTGCTAATGCCCGGTGAATCTTGAGCACTTTAGACCACCTTTTTTTTTAACGCGAGCACTTGAGTGGATAAACAAGAAGAACTACAACCTAATCGCATCAAAGTAAAAATCAAGTCAAAATATTCTTTATCCAAATAGGCTTAGCAAAAAGCACTTTCGAATCGTCAGTTATAACATGTTATTATATTAATTAATTATTTAGAGCAATTTATTGATGCTATTATTATTCATTAAAATAAATATTGAACTGTAGACATTTCTCTTAAACACTGTGACATCTAATCGGCTAGTATAGCCGCGTCGTCGGCGAGCTGTGGCTTGCACCTGGGCCACAACGGAAGAACAGCGCTGGCTTTGCCAGCCTCATGCTGAGCTGTGGCCTTTCTCTGACAAACAGTGTTCGTCCTATTTTAGTAAACTTCTATGTATTACCTGTGTTTGTCATTAATAAATGTTTTTTCTTTCTTTCTTTCTAATCTCACAAAAATATTTAATACTGGCTTTTGCCCGCGACTTGTTCCGCGTGGAACCCGTTTGAACCATACCTCCATACAAACTTTCACCTTTCATTTCATTCGCTTATGGAATGATATCCATAATTAAAAAAACCTATCCTATATCCTTCCCGGGGATACAAACTATCTACTCCTACAGTCAGCATCAAAAGTAGCTACGCATATGAAGGTGTCAAAAGCTCTTCCCTTGTAATAAAGACTTTTGAATTTTTCAAATGCGTAGCTACTTTTGATGCTGACTGTATATCACAATAATCATGTAATTTTATTTTAATCAGTAAGCGTGAAAAGTTTATTACACAAAAAGACAAACAGATAAAAAATATCCTACGATGTTCCCCGCAAAATCCCGCAATCCCAACTATTTCCGATACTACTAATGCCAACTAATCACAGATCGGAATTTTCGCGGAAAAACAAAAGACTGTCGCTATCTACCCAGTGTCAATAACTCTTTTTATCGACATTGATAGTTGGAAATTTTAGCTAAATACTTAAAGTTATATAAAATAGAGGCGCATGTTTTTCTTCGACATTTTATCTGTTGTTAGATACGTTCAGTTCAGTTCAGTTCAGTTCAGTTCAGTTCAGGTGATGCATCCAGCCAGCAGTTCTGCTGCAAGGATTCGGAAGAACTGACTACGGAGAGGAGGAGGTGTTAAGAGCAAAATAACGGAGGCGGCTCGTTTGCCCCTCCTAGTGTAGCATATGAGGCAGGAAGTTAGCGGAGTATGTGAACCTTAACTGCGCGCTAACTTAACCGCAAACACTAAAATAATCGGAGTAAGCGAGTTCACTTGCCCTTTTTGCACCAACTTCCGCCGCCCTGCCGCAGGCAGCAACTTCTTGTCCGAGAAACCAGAGCATCATGTACATACGGAAGGAGATGTGGGTTCGCAGTCGGGATATTAGGAGAGAAGGGAGGTGGAGCCGACCCGAATACTAGCATCGTGAAGCCAGCGTAAGGTAGATAGATTCTATACTTGGTGTGTAATATATATTATTAATTTGTGACTGCTTTGACCCTCCCATTTTCTAATATTGACCCTTGGGTTCTGACGATGAACCTCTTCACACTTATCGCAGTTGTTGATTAAGATCAAGTCCACTGTCTCTTAGTTCTCATCTGGTTCTGATTCCGTGTCCGTTTCCGGCTGTTTGTATATTTTTTCCGCTGTTTTTTTCAGCCGACTTCTGTCACGGGCTATATGTTTCCAGTAAGTACGCGACTTATTCGTATAATATCGTATGTCGTGGTTCAGCGAGTCTTCCCATGTGTATATAGGCCGCCCAATCTTTCGTTTACGTTCTTCATACTTTAGGGCTGCGTGTAATAGATGTGGTCTTTCGCGTCTAAGTACGTGTCCGTAGTACGACAATCGGCGGACTTTGATTATTTTTGTGATAGTTTTGCCTTCTAAGATATCTCTGATTTTCTGCTTCGGGGTATCTTTTGCCACCAATACCATTTCTTTTAGTATGTGCCTCTCGTATTTTCTAAGGCGTGATCTGTTTGCTTTGGTAAGCGCTGTAACATTAAGACCGTACGTCATGGCCGGTGATATTACCATTTTGTACATTAGCCTCGCTATCTTCCATTCAATTTTTTTGTCTTTTATAAATCTGGTAAGAATTTTAGAATTCCTTACTGCCTTGTCGCAGCGGGTCTTTATCGTAGCTCTTCTGCTAAGAGACGCCGTAATGTACGTACCTAAGTACTTAATCTCCTTAACCGGTTGTACTGGTACACCGCCTAAAGATCTAGGCTGAACGTCATTCGCGGTGTCTCCGCATGGGTCTCTTATAACCAGCTTAGTTTTCGTTATGTTTATTTGGAGTCCTACCGTACTTAAGAGTTCTATTAATCTTATTACGATACGATCTATTACGTTAATGCAGGGACCTAGGATGATTAGGTCATCCGCGTAGGATAATATCAAGGGAAATGTGATTTTACTGTCTTGGTCTAACCTTACTGCTTCGTCTTCTTCTTCCAATGTGCGGAGTACGTCATCCATAAGGATTGTGAATAACCGGGGAGACAGCGGGCATCCCTGTTTGACACCTTTTCCTTTGGGAACAATTTCCGAGTTCTGGCCGCACCAAGATATGAAAGTTTTCTCCTTCATGCAGGCTTCTACAATTCTGTTGGTGAGAGGTGCATTAGTGCGGGATAGTATTATGTCCCTAAGTGCGTTTAAGTTAACGTTGTCAAATGCTTTTTCGATATCTAGGGCTGCGATAAAAAGTCGGTTTCCTTCCCGCCAATTCGTGTCTAATACCCGGCGAAGTGTAAAGATGTGATCATCGGTGGATCGGTTCGTAAGAAAAGCTGCTTGGTAGTTACCCAGAGGTTTCATTGCTGCGTCTAGCTTTTCTAGTAAGAAGTTTGCGTATATCCTGTACCCCACATTACAAATTGAAATTTTTCTAAAATCCCCTGTCGTTTTAGGAGCGCTCTTTTTTGGAATTGGTACCTGTTTGGTAATTACCCACTCTGGCGGCACTTGATTATTCTTCCAGGCGTCCTTCATAATAGTCGTTATTTGTTCAATAAATGCTGGAGGGGCTGCTTTGTACATTTCCGGAACAATTTGATCAGTACCGGGCACTGTTCCGTTTCTCATGCCGCTTATTATGCGTGTTATATCCTCCGTTTTAGGGCAGTCCGATTCCGGTACATTATCCGACACGCATTGTATTGTAGATACTCCCGGGCCTTCACTGTTTCTAACTTCGGATATCCAATGTGCCATAGGGATGAAGTGACGATGCTGCGATCGTGACTGTTTTGACCTATGTTTTTTCAAGTATTTATATGTAATTTTCATGCGCATAGCTCTGTGAGCCGTACTCAAACCTTGAAAGAACCGGGTACATTCGAATTCATCGTCATCTTCCTCCACTTTTCTAATACGCTTTCTTGCTATTTTAAGGTTTCTGATGTGGATAGAAGCGTTCGGGAATTTGTGCTTAAGAAAAAGCGCCTTTTGCAATTGGGCCTGAGCAATCCTACTCTCTCTGGATCTTATTGTTGTGTGGGATGGGATCGCCCGTGCTGACTTTTTCAGAATTGTATTCAGTTCCTCCCAAGTAGGATTCTTATTAGTTCTCGCGCTGTTTCGTGCGCTTAATTCTAACCAGGAGGTGAGATTCTTATTGACTTCACTTTGGAAGTTTCCTAGATGTTTCGTACTCTGTAGGGCTTCATAGTTTACTTTTTTATGGTTGAACGGCATGATAGTGTTGCCTGTACTTTTTTGCGCGCAATTTGACCGCTTATTTTGTGGCGTATCACAATTATCTATCATTCCCCATATAAGCTTGTGATCCGTTTTAACCTTCCTCGACCAGCTCCCTTGTATGGTTTTAAAAGTTACTAACTTGTCTCGACTACATATTATATGATCAATCTGAGATTTTTTTTCCCCCATTTTCCAAGTTACCTTGCTTGACGGGCGACCCCAGGTACTTTTCACAACTAGGTTGTGTTGTTCCAGGAAGTTCAATAGTAGAGAGCCGTTAAAGTTGGATACCTCGTGTAGGAGGTTTTTCCTACACACGTGTGGTGATTGTTGCGTGACCTCAGCCCTACCCAAATGAGCGTTAAAGTCGCCTAGAAGTACAGGTATTGCCTTTTTAGGCGCCCGGTGTAATAGTGCCCCTATTTTCCCTAGACATGTGGTGGAATTGGACGGCATATGGGTGTTAATGAAGAACAATTCTATAGGATCTTTGTGTCCGGGTGTTTGCAGCCTGATGTGAGCCGCGAGTATGTTGTTCCAACTATTGTACGTATTTATTATTTCATATTGTATCGCTTTGCTAATAAGAATTGCTATCCCTCTTTTTTCCGTCGCCCGCTTGCCTCCGTGAAGGATCCACGTATAATTTTCGGACGAAAAAGTTCCCTTAGCGAGGTGTGTTTCCTGTATTCCTGCAAACGTAATTTGGCGTGCTGCTAGTTCTTGGTCAATATTCAGTTTATCATATAACGTGGCACAGCCGCGCACATTCCATGTTGCGACGTTAATACTTTGTGAGTGGACAGGTAGCTTATGATTGCTTGTTGACGCTTGTCTCAATAGTCTGTGCCCCGTTGAGTCGACTTCCTGGGGGCCAAGTGAGCTACTAATACTTGGAGTTGACAGAGGGCTGGCGTCGGTTTCTGTTCTAGGGCTGGTGTTGGCCTCTGAACATAGCAGAGGTGTGGTGTGTAGACTTTGTTCTTGTATCTTAACACTGTCGTAATGGTGATTCCTATAATACAAATGGATTGGTCTAGCAGGGGCGGTAAGTGTCGACGGAGCTTTGTACACTATGGGCTGAGTATAACCCCCATGTATGTGTACGTCTACGGCAAAAAATTCCGACGCAGCTATTATAACGTCTTCGCCTCCCCAGTTACCTTCTATGAATTGGTTGCTGATGTAGGTGTCGATTTGATCCAACCTTGGTTGTGGGGCTTCAACTTTGTCATTGTATAAAGTGTCACTGACGCTACCTATTAAGGCTTCTCTTATTCTCGGTTCATCTCGGTTTACTGAAATGTAACTGGCCAGTTCTCTTCTGACGATCTTGTGGTCATATTGATCTGGACAGGAAGCTATAACCATATTCAGTTGATCGGCAATTGCCCTGTACAGACAGTTACCATCTTTTGGAATCGGTACAATATCCATTTTAACCCTATTCAGTGATATATTTTTTTCTTTTTAACCTGACACTGTTGTCCGGTCGCTAAAGGCACTTGCCCAAAAAAAAGGGGGCTTTATTATTCCCAGAAGCAGCAATTTAGAACAGCGCCGGAAGGCACGTTATGTGACGATCTTTTGTTTAATTTGAGAATAGTGGCGTCTGTAGATTGCACACGTGCGGCTTAGACTTCTTTTTGTGGCCTTTTGTGCAGTATTGCATACCAACTTTGGGCAATGCAAAGTAAACAAAGGCTGATTTACTATCTGTAGCCTATTGTTTGCATTTGTTCCTTTTTTTTCCCCCTCAATCTTGCACTGATGCTTAATGATGTGCTGCGGAAAGAGCTTATTGATTATGTAAACTTAACTGAAACGGGCCGCTGACGACGAAAAAACCGCATGCTTTAACTATAATTCTAGGGTATTATTCTTGGGCTATTAAACCCTTTGCTAGTACTATAATTATTTATATCAGTACAGGCCAGTCCTTGTGCTGAGGACTAGACTATGCTTAAACTGCAAAGACCTATACAAGTAGGTAAGGTTCAAGGTATGGCCATACCCAGGACTGAAGATAACGTGCCCTGTGAAGCTGAGTTTATAAGCTACCCATTAGGTATACAGCGGGTTTCCGAGATTAGTAACTAGATGTATGATGATTGTTAGTGTGTTACTTTTTATAACTGTTGGCGACTTCGTGCTTTTTTGCGTCAAAAAAAGATATTGTGATTTATTTTAGAAAGTTCTAGTTTTTCGCGTCTAGGTTTTCGGGGAAGGGCAATGTCTGTCTACTCGGAATGCTTATATCATGACCGGATACGGATGCGCTGGGAATATTCCTGGCAGCAGTGTCTCTACATATACCGGTCCCTGTGAAACCTATATAACGGTGTGAATATAAGAACTTAAATTTTTAACGGGATTCCGACAAAAAAAAAACAGAAAAAAAAGGAAAAAAAGAAAAGGAAAGCGGGGTATATGCTTTCCACTTATGATTAGAAATTTTCCAGCTAAGGCCAATCAGGGGGGTAATTAGCAATTCTAGTTTGTGCTGTAACTTAGCCTCTAGCGACTTGAATAGCCTCTAATGAGTTCCAAACTTAACGATAATTGCAACGGTCGATTCCGGGTTTGTGCACCAAGAACTCGACTATTTGCCACCGGATGTGCGTTTACAGTGCGGCAAATAAAATAACTTACGTGATGTAGTGACCCAAGAGGCGCAGCGTTACCCCCTGTCTGAGGATATATATATATGCTCAGTCAAGATCAGGGTACCGACCAGGTATTATTACGTGTATTTACGTATGCATAGGTCAAGGTCAATAAATAGAACGAGCTCACCAATTTCGCAGTGTAGTTGTGCCCTGCTTGGATACCCGTACCATGCACGATGGCCGGGTAGGCGCAGGCTTTATCCGCACCCACTCACTGTAAGCCTTTTATCATTTGGGCGCACTGCAACTTAACACAAATCGGCACTTAGTAGCACTTTTCGCGAGATTTAACCAAACCGAGAATCGGCGCGTGAGATATCTAAACCGGGCTTATACGAAAGAACGCCAACATCTGTGGATGGCCGACGGATGGCTTTGTTTCGTGGAACTATGGCTATTGTGTTTTCGAGGCGATAATAAAGGCTGGGATGGGCTCCAGGACGCGACCGCACCGTATCGTTGTCCGGACAAGACTCCATTTTATCTGTTGTTAGATACGAACAAATAAACGTAAATTTTTCGACATTATCTAGAGTTAGTTTGTTTTGTTTTTCACTATACAGCGATTTATAAAAAGTAAACGAATAATTAATACTACGATTTTGTAAAAATAACACAATCCCGTTACTTGTCACTTTTACACAATTATTAAATAAATAGACAAAAGTGATTATAAAAATAATGAAAATGCCGATCGGCATGAATTTACTTTCATAAATTAATCGATATCGACGAAATGAATAATCACGCACTAGGAAAATTGCGACAGTCTCACTGTAAGCTTGAAAAGAATACTAGACAGGCACATAGACCTACAGAGAGAGTTACTTTCGCTTTCATAGCATAGGTAGGCACGTATTTGGTTTTGTACGAGAAGCACAATTTTTCTTGTACGAAACCCGATACGGCTTTCACATTTATGATATAGGTCGAGAATTTCCGCTCAGTGAAAGATATATTGGGAGTAACTGTACACATTTTAATGTGGCTAAAGCAAATACGACGTAAAAGGTAGGCTAAGTGAGTGAAATGAAGTAAATGTAGCCCACATTAACTTGCTTTTAGTTTTGTGTAAAGAAAAGCTGAAGTGGATTTCGGTGTTTGTTTTAAAAAGGAAAAGGTTGTGGCATTTAATACTAGTATAAGTGGTTGTTATATATAATTTACTTTGAGATTTTAGTTGATGGGTGTTGTCAATTTATTTATTTTTTTTGCGTTTTTTTTTTATCTGACATTTGTGATGATTGATTGCATTTTATTCAAATATTTTTATATTTCAATTTCTATTGTTTTAAATTTCTACAAGTTTTTGATTGTAGTAGATACTTAACCTAATTATTTTCTCATTGTTTAACTACTTAAGTATTGACATGTAATATGAATTATTATAAATAAATCAATATCATATCATATCAATCTCAGTCACTTATTTTTATCTTCATAACGCAAATAGACGGGTCAAGTTTCCCGAGTTCTCGAGTGGCGAACACGTACGAAACGACGTAGCGTTGTAAGGGCCCCCACGTGGTCGGCTGCTGACCTGGTTAAGGTCACGGGAGTCCGCTAGATGCAAGCAGCCCATGAGCAATTGTTGTGGCAATTTCTGGGGGAGGCCTTTGTCTAGCAGTGGGAGTCTTTCGGCTGAATTTTATGATAAACCCAGATGTTAAATGTAAATGATTACCAATAAGTATTTCATGCTTACTTTCAAATACCTAGTTGCAAGCTGCGAAGTGCCAAATTTATAAAAACTAGCGACCCGCCCCGGCATGGCACGGGTGCAATGCTGATACTAAATATACTACAGAATGTATCTATGCACTTGCCGCCGGCCCCCCGGCCGGTACCGCCGCAACCGCTATGTCCCTGCATTTTAAATCTGTAATATCTTCGATAATATTCATTTAAATTACATGCTTTAAATGGCCATATTGATCTATATTAAATGCACAATGTATTTGAGGTACTTAATAAGATAAGGATTAATGCTGTGTTGCTTAAAATTGCTTCGCAAATAAGCCATTATTTCACGTAAAGAGTAAAGAATAAAAAATGGCTATTGTAGGTTATTTCTAAGAAATAGACATATACCGTCACGGACTTTTTTGTAGACCATTTAAGGTGTACCATACTGTAGTACATAATTTTGATCTATCTCGTTAGGTTCAGCCTGCGTTTGCAATGTAAGCGCAATAAAATCTGTTTATTTACGACACCACATTAGAAACCTCTCAAATTATCAGTATGATTCAATACTATACAGGGTGTGGCCTGTAATAGGAGCAATAAATTAAATGGTGTACTATTGAGCTCTCCAGTAGTTATTTACAAATGGGTTCAATGGAAAAAAAAGGTTTTTGGATTTTTTCATGCAAATACGATTGTACTTTTTTACTCTACTGAAGTGATATTAATTGAAAAAAACACTTAAAACTTACTGAGTTATTACTTGATGCAACCTCAAAATCAGCATTGACTGCCGATCTATAATCTCTGGGTGCCAAGATCCGTTGCTTGGAGGTCATAACTTTAGATCAAAATTTCTCCAAATTGAAAAAAGATATATTTTTTCGGACACAAGTGGTTACTGCAGATGCTCTAAGGAAGCGTTCTTTAAATTTATTGCTCCTATTACAAGCCACACCCTATATTATGCATGTATTATACATATAAACCTTTATTTAATCACTCTAGTTATTAAAAGAAACATTATTAAAATCCGTTGCGTAGTTTTAAAGATCTAAGCATACATAGGGACAGACAGACAGCGGGAAGCGACTTTGTTTTGTACTATGTAGTGCTTGTGATATACTTTCGTACATCTCAGGCGGATATCCACCCTTTTACTTTCAAGTTAAAAAGCACCTTTGTTAACAACAACAACTTTAAAAATGCTCCAGCAATTTTATTCCCGAAAGCTTAGCTGAAAGTTGTGCTACAACCGGTAAGGATAAGGTTTTAAACGTCACTCGGAAACAGCCTTCAGGTAGAACCTTGCTATTTGTGTTCGATGTTACGCTAGAAAAATCAAAGTGGAACCAGCATTGTATTACCATCACGCAAGCTGCACAGTGTAAAGCAATTACGGTGAAGTGGTCCACCTGTGGACCTTTACAAAGTAAGCAATGGCGCCAGTTTATCCCGGTAATTCAATGTACATAGTACGTGACTTGCAGCAACACTGTGGGCGATGTCACAGTATATATATTTAAAGCAGTAAAACAAACCCGTCCACACTTCCGATTTGGCGCGTTCATACATACAAACATCTCTACAGTAAACCATGGATTTGTATCAAAGTTCGTTCTAAAAGCGACTTTTCTATGCAAACAAGAAGATTCAAAACCTAATGGCAATTTTGTTTACAGTCGGACATGTATTATATGAAAGTGAAAAAACGGAAAGGGATAAAAAGTAAGGGAAGAGAGCGAGATAGCCGAGCGCCTTACAGAAAGCACGATCTCCGGTGGCACGTTTCTGCTTGCGTATTCTTTCTACAATCACCTATATAAAAGTTATAGTTTCGAGCTAACGGCTATTTTTGCCTTGGTTTGGAAACGATCGGCTAACGTCGGGTGGATTTCGGCTTTGAGCCACAGACTACCACAAAGTACAATATGTATACACTTACTGAGATAGAGATATCAGTGAAATACTCCACATAAACGTAGCGCCGCTGTGGTATTTAGTAATAACTAACCGCACGACCGCTGCATCTCTGTCACTCCAATATGCAAGTGCGATAGAGATATCACCCAGTGACATCTGGTACAAAGAAGTTAAACTAACATCTCCATTGAAAAAATCGTACTTCGAGCTGAAAGGCCCCTGCAGACTTACTAGATACTCCGTATCAGACGACCGTCTTCCTTCAGATTTTTTTACGAGTTGCGTTTTTATTCTATGGTGGGGGAAAATCGAAGTTGATATTTAATAGTTTTGAAGGCAATGACCTATTCAGTTAAGTTGTAAGTGGCCGGGATTATTGGTATTCATTCAAGTTTGTATTTTGTGAGGATTTTTTACGTGAATACTATTACATTTATAACAACGTTTAAAAAACATAAAAATATTTTTACATGATTTACTCACTCTTTACAATGTGAATATTTGATGAATACTGAAGCAAAATCCATACAATTTTGCAAACCGCAATAATATTGACATCCCTGTATTATGATAATAACAATCGTGTAACAGGCCCCTATGGATTGTGCTTCAATATTCATCAATATTCACGTATTGTAATATGAGTGTATCGAGTAATAATAATCACTGTGTAACAGGCCCCATTAAATGTTTGACGTTGTAACGCCCCCCCGCTCCCCCTTGTATATTTTTAATTAAATGTATATTTTTGACGATGTGATTTTATTAAACTAACTACAGCTTAAACTAAGAAATGGCCAACGTGAATCGTCTAGGGTAGAACCCAATAATGTTATGAACCGTAAAACCCAAATTCTTTTATGTGAATACTTGTCAGGTTCTGGACTATGTCTTCCTTATAAATGAAACCTAGCTTTCCCTAATTTAATAATAGAATAAAGTTTCTAACGAATTTTGGCTAAAATGATTATTTACCGAAAGTTAAATTAAGATAAAAATAATTTATTTATTTGGTAGAACGTCCCCTACCAGGCCCTACCGAGATCCGTTACCGCATCAGTAGCAACCCTAATATGTTCTAAATAATCCTAAAACACAAACTTTCACCTTTTCAATGAACTCTTTAAAAGTAGTTCAGTGTCACACTAATTCAGCCCTAGCTAGCTCTTTAGATGAATTGTTTGTATTATACTTACCTACGTACTTTTGCTACTGAATACGCCTGGGTGAGGATTGATCGTCTAGCTAGCCTACCTAGCCTACCTGATACCTATTTATTAATAACCTATATAAATAGGTATTCCTGACATATTACTCTACCAGTGTTTTGGAACCTAGTTTTCTGAAGAGAAGAAACACCAAGAAACTCTTCAGTCTATGTTACGGTATTTATTATTTAGTAATCTTCCTAACCATATCCTAAAACTCGTATAATCAGAGAACTGCTCAGCTTGCCTCATAATTAGACTATATTAATGAACGACTGTACCTGTCACCAATACAATTTAACCACGAGAACTGCTCAGCTCGTCTCATTGGAAAGCTAAATTCAATGATTTGCTCAGCTTGTCACTAAATTAGCTTATCCCAGTGAACTGTTCTGCTTGTCACTTTGTAAAAGCCAACTTTAGTAATCTGCTCAATTAGTCACTAAATTAGCTTATATTAAGTAAATGTTAATCATTTAGCTAGAAATCGCAACTCTAACAGAAACCATCATATTTTTACCAAAAAAATATAACTTTATCACAGCTAAGTATTCCCAAAACCCCAAATTAACGGCAAACCTAAAATAAATTACTAAACCCTACTTCCCAAATAAATGTGTGTGAAGCTACCCCACTGTTAAAGCTACCCAGTTAACTCGCTAATCTGAAAGAGCATGAATCCCTTACCAGATTCAGCTCTTTTGACTGCGAATCCCTAACCTATGCAACGCAAGTTCAGTGGGCTAAACTGAGAATTGCAATGCTAAAGGCCCGTGTTGGTTGTCTCCCCCCACTGCGCCCGCAGGCTAGGATACAATGAGTAAGACGCCCTATTGTGTATATAAGATTTAATATATAAATATATTTAACAAGACCGTTCCTCAAATACTGAACAATTTCGACTAGCGAAGTTTACACCTCTATGCTGAGACCCGATATTGGCAGCCATGTCTACGTTGTCAGCTGGGCATTGAAGGAACGTAAGGGATTTGATTCGTCTCCATGTAGGTAAAAGGTAGACGCCAGACCACCCTTAGATCTGGTAACTAAAGACTCTGAACCCTGTATAATTCGTAATTTTTGATATTAATCCAAAGTTTGTTAGACCTTTCGTCAATGCTGTGTTCCTTGGAAAAACATCTGCGATTTTGTTCAATTAATCCGTTTGACAGTCGTTAAAACTTTCAAAACTACTTTCTTTACACGAAGTTTAAAATAATTTCACATCACGTGGTCTAATAGCTTTATTACGTTCCGTTATGCGTATAGTCTAATTGCGTTCCGTTACAACGTCTACAATTTAGTCCTGTCCGTCTCTTTTGCACTTACGATATTTAATGCAAATGCGAAAGATATGGATTATCGGATCAGGCAGTGCGTAAACGCAAAAGTGTAAGTTATAAAAATAGCTTAGGCAGCCCACCAAGTACGGTTATCTGCGCGCGCTTTAAAAAAATACGCATGTAGTGTAGTCTGTGGAACTAGAGTTTTTTTTCCTTTCATCCAGCGGACACCCGCGACCCTTACCAGGTCATCGGTCCAACGTGTGGGAGGCCCGCCCACGCTACGCTTTCCGGCAAAAATAATTGCTTCGTTAATCGCTTTTTTTATTCGGGTTTTTAGATTTAGTTTTCTTTTAATTTCAGTTTATAAATTTAAGCATCAGTATAATTTGTAATTGTTTATTTTCGCATTTTAAGTATAAAAATAAATATATTTTTCCCTAAGAAAATCAACTATACATCAGTCACATGTGTACGCAGCTAGTTGATTACGTAACGTGTTAAACTTACGTTAGTTACATAAATAAATCTAACTATCTTTATTATAAATATTTACATTTGGGTCAACCTTACACACGTTCAGAAACATTACTTTAAAAAGCTGTTCTAAAAAGGTCTGAAGAGACTAGTTGACATACTGATTTAGCTACTATATTTACTGTGGCGATGTGCCACGAATGTACTTTAGGAAATTGCGTAGTAATGTTGTAATGCCGTGCGGTAAGGTGTATCGGGTTTGATAAGATGTCATACGGCCCAGTTCTGTTCGGGTGTAATCGACAAAAGAACCTGCAAGAGAAAGTAAGAGAGAGGTACAGAGCTGAAGATTACATTAAGTGCTCACGGACTGTATTTTAGTACTGAAAATGTATATATTAGATGTTTACCTACCTAATAAATGCGTTTATTTGCTTAGTATGTTCATACATAATTATAATGCCTACGATGTGAAAGCCTTAAACGTATATATTTTAAAATAATTACGGACAAATAAATAACTACATAGTTGCGGTCTAAAGTCTAAACTAATTTAAGTAAAACATTTTGAAAAATAGTCGTCATAAAATGATAAGATTTAATTTGAATGTGACAGCTGTTTATTTTATTATAAGTACGATAGTAGTAGTATACGATGTCTCTAAATTCGTCATAGAGAACAATGACACTTTTCCTCAAAAGAAATTAACACACACTAGGCAAGGATCTAAGAAATAGCTCCTCACACAAACCTGTCGGCTGACCAAGTCAACAAGAACCATGTCTCATGTGGGGCCCAACATTTTCATCAAACTTCCCGTAGAAATAAAAAAACGCGAATATTATTTCCATATTAAAAAAAAACTCATTTTATGATATTAAAGAATTTTATGACATGGGTAATAATTAATTTCAATTTAATCACCAAATGGATGTTCACTGTAATTTAATGTAATATTACTAATGTAATTTTATTAATTTATCAACAATGACATTGTAATATTTATAATATTATTAGTAAATGACTATGACTATAAGTATAATGGTGGTGGTAACTGTCTCTACAAAATTGGCGATCTTGGGTTCATGAACTGGTAAGGGCAGCCATTTGCGACCAAAACCCTAGCGTGGAACGTAGTTAGCAAACAAGCTGATATGTTGAACCCCCTGGCTGTAGCTGGAAAAACAAAACCGTTACGTGTCAGGTGAGAGCCGAACAAATGACGAGCGCTCAGAATTTGCTGGTCGACCAACGTGGTTTGTTCGTTGGAGCGCCCCAGACATGTAAATTTGTAGAAGGCTAGGCTTATCCGACGGGGGGATTTGGTTGGGGTCCGATTGGTTAACGTCCGCTAAATCTACTACATTACAGACTATAAGAAAATTACCCCCAACGAATGGACACCGGGACCTACTTATTTGGAAATAAAATAGGAATGTTAGTTAGGTACTCTTTTTCAGGAATCATTTTTTTTTTTAATTTATTTAATGAACAGTGTTAATGGAGCGGTACGGTTCGGTTTCTAGTTCGATTCCCGTGTTTTGTTGCAAGCAAGATCAAGAATTAATTCTTTCTGGTTCTCTGTATCAATGTAATTGAGAATCATCCATCTCTCGTTATAACAGAGAGCTACATCCCTTGTCCTGTTCGGTTTGCCTAATGACCAATACACCCGAAGACTTTGTTCTACGACCAAGTTGGGCGTGCTAGCCATAGTAGCCATCCAACCAAGCCCTAATTTACGAGGGCTGTTTGATAAGTACCCTATATGACCAGTATGTGCCTATATTATATTAAAAGTAAGTATGCCATGTCATTTATTGCCTATTTACCGCCAATTTAAATGGATAATATATGACTATCTACATTATATAATTTTACGTGAAATTGATTTTAAGTAAGACTCTTGATCATTGACGTGAAAATGGTGGAAATTTCATCTCATACCGCCACGAACCGCTAAGTATTTGATACGAAACCTGCAACTAAAGCTGAAACCCACTTGGATATTTTTTTGTTGGACTTTTATCTTGCAATAAAGAATGGTTTCACTCAGGTAATATTTCATATAATAGATATTTTTTACGGTAAAGGCACCAAAGAGTATAAAAAATTTCGTTTTTTTAGAACCGGTAAAAAAAAAAGAAATATTACATCGCGTAGTTTTTTTCATTGCAAGAGTTAGCTTCATTAATAAACATATTGAAAAAATAAAATTAGATTATTTTGGTTAAGGATTTTTGTATGAAAATGATTTTGTATTTTGGTTGCCGCATTTTCATACAATTGAGCAAAAAATCGAAGAGTAAATTTGTCAGCAGCGTGTTTGAATGATTTAAAGCTAAAACTTGGAAATAATTTAGCTTAAATTCTTAGTATTAGTGACTCTTTAATCGATCAGTTTACTCAGAAATACAAAAATGGTTTATACACCAAAGATGAAATGAGTAAATGCCCATGAAGGTAGAAAATATGTAGTTTTTGGTAAATGAAGTGTTCGCTGCTATATTAACGCAAAAATATTTTAATATTTTTTCGCGTATATGGAAGAATAATAAATTTCAAATATTATAAATGGATATGATGTGTCCAGAACCACTTACTAATGGTAAAATCACCCATAATAATGGAACAAAGTATTTTCTTAAATCAGACGATATCATCTGTCCATACGGAAAAAAGTTATAGATGACTTATTTTTTAAATAACAGATGTATTACCAATTCAGTAGCCTTAATCGCTGGCGTTAACTTTATAGACAATAATTATGCCCAAAATAAAAAAAAGCAGCTAAGTGGACAATAATGGCAAGCCTTAACTAGAGTAAAAAAGTTCGTAATAGAGTATTTTCATGGGTTTCACAAACGAGCCCTGATTTTTTGCCCCAAAGCTATTATTAATATTAGAGTCGTTATATCCAGCTAAAATGAAATTGTGTAACATAATAATTATGTTTTATATAGATTGGTTACGATTTTCGGCGTTACTTCAGATACTTATCAAACAGCCCTCGTAGTCGGTAAACTGATTTCCACCTGAGCCAATTTGGTTAGAAGCCAACCATGTTGGCCTGTCTGTTTAGGCTTTAATCCTGGAATACTAAGTGCTGAGATATACCCAATACGCCAGAGGCTAGAAGCCGCCAGTGTGTTAACAGGGTTCCGTCAAGACGTTAGGAATGGATGAATACGTGATGTACAGTCAGCAACATACATATTTAAACTCATAGCTGTATTTACATAAAGGATAAACAGAGCACTTCAAGCAATGTAGGGTAAGGAGAGAAATGTGATAAGCTTATAGCTTCCAACGTCACCGATTCTATGAATATATTTAATAAAATTGTAACATAACATAAATATACATACGGAAGCTCACGCCTATATTCACAAAAGAGGTAGGCAGAGCACACGAAAATTCATTTTCGGGCCACTTTTAGGAATTGTAGGTATAAACCTAGCTGATATTGCAGTGACAGGTTGGTAGCCAGTCTACAACAGACTTTAACCTGGTTCCTATAGTCGACTATTACGACACCCAAGGTAAAAAAGGGGGTGGTGCTGTTCTAAGCCGGCACCACACGTGGGACATAGCACATGCTCTTAAGCAGTTAACTGTTGATAAATGGAGATTGTTTTTGTTTTTCAAAAACTTTTTGTATAGTCAAAAGCAAAAGTAAGATAACACTTTTTCACCTTATCACAATTGAATAAGTTCAATTCTACATATTTATTTGCTTTAGAAACACAATTAAATGCATGCAAATACAATTTAGATGAATAATAAAAAATAATTTACAGTACATAAGGTGCACGAGTGCGGTAATCAGCAGATTACGTGCATATGTCGAAACTTTAAAGAGCCATATGTACTGTAAAACGTTGTACGATACACGTGCGAACAGGTAATTCGCAACTACCTTCGGTCGTGTTTCAATTTATCACCACTCGTTGCGAATTTCCTGTTCTCTGCACTTGTATCGTAATGTACTATAGGCTAACATGTAATGTAATAGTATGTAATGTAATGTAATGTAATAGTACAAGTGCAGAGAACAGGAAATTCGCAACGAGTGGTGATAAATTGAAACACGACCGAAGAGAGTGTTTTAAATCGACACGAGTTGCGAATTACCTGTTTGCACGTGTATCGTACAACGTTTTACAGTACATACGGCTCTTTAAAGTTTCGACATATGCACGTAGTCTGCTGATTACCGAACGAGTGCGGTAAAGTGGCACCATATGTACTGTAAAATCATATTACGAGTAGATCACAAAAATAATCACTTAATTTAATCTCAATAAAAAAAAAGTTAATTATGTGGAGTTAATTTCATAAATTAGCGAAATATTCGTCAATGCAGTAATATGGCCTATTTATAAAATAATCTTTTACATTTCTGTCAAATATTTAGGTGAGATGCAGAAGTGTTTCCTGTACGTAATAAAATTATACAGGTTTAATTGTTTGAGTTCCGACGGCATGCAAGTTTGTAAGTATTTTATCCCATAACAATTTATTATCGTGTTGAAAATCTGGTATTTATATAGTACACAATGTACAAATGCCACAACTTCAAACTTAACTAAAATAAAAAGAACATCAATAAAATCTCGGTTAAGTAATCCTCGTACTAAGATTCTTAGTACTAGTATTACTATTTAGTTACGCTAGTACGAGTATTATAGAAGTCGGTCTAATTAGATTTCACTCTAAATAATTTATAATTTTTTAACGAAATCGTTTAGATGGTAATAACATTTGTTTGAAAAAAAAAGAAATCCAACATAACGATGGATTGACAAGTTAAACAAAACAGCTGGAAAAGACTGGCTCATAAATGCAAGAGACAACTGGAAGAGTATGGAGGAGGCCTTTACAGAGAAGAGGTCCTTAGAAAATACATAACTTAACAAAAAAAAGCAATGCATGTTAAACATATACTATATTTTCATTTTATTTTGTTTAGTCTAATGAAGTTTCATTTGTTTTTAAAACATAAATTGAATAAAAAGTATACAATATACATCCAGGTGACTCGCTCTAAAGCCAGCGCTACAGCTGACCAGGCCCCGGTACTACTACGCCGCAAATACTCATCTTTAATTAAAGACTACGAGTTTACGGCACTTGCGGTGGAAACATTGGGTTCCTGGTCAGCTGACATGAAAACTTTCATGAAGGCAATGAGTATTATGAGTAAACGTCTCGTCGACGCTTCAGAGGACCATAGGGCTGGCGCTTACCTCTCACAACGTATTTCTTTAGCCATACAGAGAGGTAACGCCGCCAGCATTATGGGCTCCATGCCGCAGATGGAACTACTGGACGGGGTCTTCTTTTTATGACTGGGTAAAGTTAGTTTAGTTTTTAATTAATTTTGTATTTTTTGCTTGATTGTTTTTTGTATGTGATTTACCAAGTTACTTGAATAAATCTGTAACTAACAACTATTGCATTAAATACAAATATTGTGTAGAGTCGGAAAAAGTGATTAGTGAGTACTCCGAATTAATCCTTTTGATAGATTGATTTATTTCATAACAATTGCACTTTAGCATTATTTAATACTTTATATTGTAAGCTTCTGCATATTACAATAACAATTAAACACATTTATAAATAATTTTTAAGAAAAAAAAACCGACTTCAATGGGGGAGGCCGGTAAAAGATTATTATCCTTAGATGGTGCACTCTTAGATAGATATACAATAAAATAAAAATTGTTATAATGTATGTTTATAATGGTAGAAGACTAAGTACCCTCAATTCCTCATGGAATCATGAAAAAATGTTGCTTGCTTGACAAACAAAACGAAGAGAACAAATCGCCAAACGTGAACTACGCGTCGTTGAAGAGTTCCGTTCTGATCATCATCGGCAGTTCCACTTCATCAAATGTCACTTTTATGAATGAAAATGCTTGATTACTTCATGAAAATACTAAAATCACTATTTGTGTGCCTTTCACATTTGAGGAGCTCCCTCGATTCCTAATGGATCCCATCATCAGAACTCGAGCATGACAAAAATAAATCGTGAAAATAGAACTTGCTTAACAAACACAGCTAGAAGGACAAATCGCCAAACGTGAACTTTTCGTCGTTGAAGAGTTCTGTTCTGATCATCATCAGCAGTTCCACTTCATCAAATGTCACATTTTTGTATGAAAATGCTCGATTTGTTGATAAAAACACAAAAGTCACCTTTGCCTTTAAGATTTGAGGATTTCCCTCAATTCCTAATGGATCCCATCATCAGAAATCAAGCATGACAAAAATTAATCGTGAAAATAGAACTTGCTTAACAAACACTGCTAGGAGGACAAATCGCCAAACGTGAACTTTTTGTCGTTGAAGAGTTCTGTTCTGATCATCATCAGCAGTTCCACTTCATCCAATGTCACATTTTTGGATGAAAATGCTTGACTTGTTGATAAAAACACAAAAAATACTATATGTTTGCCTTGAAGATTTGAGGAGTTCCCTCAATTCCTCATGGATCCCATCATCAGAACTGCGTTTTGACAAAAACGGGACCAACTTGGATATATATACTTACATTCAAAAAAAGAATTTTTCAAATCGGTTATGAAATGACGGAGTTATGGACTAACAATAATTAAAAAAAAAAAAAAAACATACAACCGAATTGATAACCTCCTCTTTTGAAATTTTGAAGTCGGTTAAAAAAAACACAATATACTGAAGATCTTGACACTGTGATATCTACAATAACTTAATATTCTAAATCGATGTTAATTATTACTATACTCTTGATATTTTATAAACAACTATGCATTATAAATTCCTATTTAAACTTAAAACTAATTATATTACTATAAAAGGGTTTATATTATATTGTAATGTTAAAACGCATGTTTTTCGTACTTTTTTATCAAATAAACTGCATAAAATTAAGATTTGTAAGATACTTTATGAAGTAAATAAAGAGGCTATGATATGATATAACATTTGTTTATCAAGAAGTCTTAGTTGACGTTTGACGATGTTAACATTATCTATACCTTTAAACACTTTAGGCAGACAGTAACACAATTTAACAGCTTGTTTTTACACACAGTGCTGAACAGTTTACAGTTTGTGCGCAATCAAATTCCTTAAGTCCTTCCTTCGGGTCCTATGTCTATAAAACTCTTTCTTTCTTGGTCTCGTATCTCTTTGGGTGATTGACAACGCTTATACATAAGAATGTAGAGACACGGCACCGTTAAATTTTTTAACTTTGCAAAGTATTCTCTACATGATTGCCATTGTGGGATACCGACTTTGGTTCGGATACCACGCTTTTGTGCGATGAAAGCTTTACTTATAGTATATTCGTAGCTTTGACCCCAAAACTTAATGCTTTATCGCAAGCGAGATCATAGCAAGCTGAGCTAATACTGTTTTCTATTGACAAAAGTATTAGCTTATCCTCCAATGTTTTTCTCTCCAGTTAAGACCACGGTGCACACTAAGGAACTTTATAGAATTTCCGGTGGCCACAGCAGAACCTTACAAGTTTGAATGCAAGGACTCTTTGTTTTTAGACATTCTAATTAGCACGATCTCTGTTTTATTCATATTCAGGACTAATTTATTACTCAACATTCTAAGAACTGCTGTAAAGTAACTTTATTCTTTAAATGATTAGTATTGCTGTAATATCCTCCATATTATCGCATTTGCGTCTGCGAATACTACTACTCCAACATCACTGAATTGATAGCAGATGCAATCAATCAAACCATTTACGAAGATTACAAACAGTACTCCTCTGTTAGTGTTAGCTAATCTGGATCTGTATACTATTTGACAACCCTTCTTGATTGATTTAATTTAGGTAAGCATTTTTCTAAAGATTACGCAATCATTTTGCTGGCACTCTGTCTTTTCTGTCTCTATTCCGTCTAATCTCGGCAAACATTCATCATCAATATTAATTTGAAATTGCCGAGTCAACACTGCAGGTCACAAAAACACATACGAGACATTTATTTCAGAGAAAAGGAAAATTGTTTGCATTTTCTAATTACAAAACAAATGACGCTCCATTTTTGCGGCAAATAAATTTATTCTCTATTTCTTTCACCGCTAAGTCCAATTTATAGAGACTTATGATATTAAATAGCTGGTAGCTCGGAGGAAAGTGATGCAAGTTGTGTATTTAATTTGCACAACTCCCACACGAACGAAACCACAGACGAAATTGGAACAGTCTACAGTTGGCAGAGCAATTTATTATACAACTTAAGTAAATATTCTGCGCTGAAGTAGGATGCTACTTAACAACTTAACATAAATCGAAGTATGGAAGTTCACTTACTTTTGAACTCTTAGTTCCATTTAGTTGATACTTCAAAATGATCTTCAATAATAGGCTTGACTCTTTATAAAACACGTCTCCCATTTTGTGTAGGTATATTTTTACTAAAAATTAAAACAAATGTTATAGATTAGATTAGATTATATTCTATTAGATTAATTTTTGTTTACGTTTTAGAAGCAGATGTACTCGTACTTTACTGTCTTTATTTTGCATGGATTTTTAAAGCCTAAATGTATAGCCACGAGATAATTTAGATTTGACACCGTTATGTACTACATTTACAGCAATTAAAAATATAATTTCTATTTCTATTAATTTAGTGTACGTTCTAGTCTACTGCAATGAAGATGTAATATAAAAAAAACCATCGCCTTAATTACACTCGATAAAAACTACACTCAAATCACTTCATTCAGTTGGGATCTATAATGCCACAGACAGAGGGCCCACTCCGAACTTCGAAAATCGAACTTCCTGTCGTGCCGTCCCTTTCACTCTCATGTTATACACTATATGGCGGAAAGGGCTGGCACATTACGAATTTCGATTTTCGATGTTCGGAGTAGGCCCTCAGATACACAGACTTCGAGTGGGGGCGACAGCGGCAGCGGTTTTGCTAATACGTTGCGTGTGATCCAACTAACCGCAGTGCGTTGCGCGTCTCGACCGCGCAGTGAACAGATAAACGCTTGCCGCGCCACGATTTGCGCATAATTGCGGCCGGGCTGTAACACATAATAAAACATAAACTCACGCCTATATTCCCAAAAGGGGTAGGCAGAGCACACGAAATTGATTTCAGTGCCACTTTTAGCAATTGTAGGTTTATAGATGGAGAAAATGTGATATTGCAGTGACAGATTGCTAGCCCATCGCCAACAAACCACTTCGACCTGGTTCCCATAGTCAACCCTTACGACACCCAAGGCAAGAAAGTGGATGGTGCTATTCTAACCCGGCACCATCCCTCTCATAAATAAGAGTGTAATGGAACTGACCATTTGCATGCCTTCTATTAAGATACCAAAGTAGTATACCCCTTTTTTGCGACGGGGCTGAAGTAATATACGGACGTCAATTTAATATAAATTGTGAGTATAGTCACGTCCATCTCGAAATTGGAACGAGCAAGCGTAATAAGCCATTTTTATAAAAAAAATCATAAGAATTCAGCATGAACGCTAACTTAAATAGTACCATCTATTCTCAAAGCGGTTTAATATCGCAGTAAAACAAAAAAGAGTCCTCCAGCAAAGTCCAAAGAGGCAATAAAATATTCCTTTGAGGGGTCTTAGTGCTAATCTGTCCTTTTCATTCCAGGTGGCGCCGTCAGCAGCTCGGGGGTGTCGGTCTCTACTCAGGTAAGATTATACTACGTACAGGTATATGTATATGTACCTAGATGTCTACGAAAGGGAGCGGACGCCCGCTCCGAGTCAATTCTGGTTCAAAGGTAGATCACGGCTATCCAACTCGGAAATGTCAGTATTATAGGCACTTTTGCACCGGACAGCGGGCGGATTATTCGTTTTAGGGTTCCTTTAGTAAACAAGGAACCCTTATAGTTTCGCCATGTTCGTCCATCCATCTGTCTGCGGCTTAGCTCAGTAGCCGTTACTATTTATTCGAAAGCTGTAATTTGGTAAGGGAATACTTATCAATTACGCCGACAAAATCTATAAAATGCTATGGTAAAATTTTGAAAATATTTTTCTAGGGTACCTCCCCTACTCGTAATTTTTCTTTTCTTGCAATACCCATCGTGTTGGGTATCATTAGATAGCTTGTTTAAAAATAATGTGCGCTTGTCTTAACCCGTTTCAGATTAAACTATTCGTTTGCGTGATATTCATCTTTAAGTTGTTAATTTTTGTAGAAGTGTTGCCCGCCTTAAATTTCAACATGACAAGGTTTCAAGAAAGAAACTCAACATTTCATGGGTCTATCTTGTAATATTTTGATTTTTACTAATAAAATAAAACCAGAACTGCTGTGACAACAATTTAATTTTCAGTACACTTAAGTTCTAGTTACCGACACTGTAGTATATCTAGGTTAATATTAAATACAATTTGGGTCCGGTATGTGCCTCCCGAGGAGAATGCAGGGCGCACAAGATGACCGCTACGCTGCCGAGCTAACAATCCTCGAAGAGGCGTCCAATGGCAGCAGCAGAGCCTTTAAGCCAAAATACTACGCCCTCAAATCAGGCAAGGCATCCACGTAGTTACCACTCTATCCAACACCAAACGAAGAGAATTTTAATCCGACATGAGACGACAATTTCTAGATTTCTATCGAGTATAGACAAACTAGACGAAACTCTCTGTCTAACTTTTTTTTTAAATTGTTTGAAGGCTGAGCCACAACACACAGGAGTTTGAACAAGGACTTTCTGCCTTCTCTTTTTTTACCTTACATATACTTGTCCAACAATAAAGACCTTTCTTTTCGATTATAATATTTAATAATAATGAAAAGAAAGAAAGTCCGGTAGCTACATCTACACCAATCCGCCGAGTTTAAACATTCGACTCGAACGGTGTGACAGTGACAGCCCGGTTTGACAGCCGTCAAAGTCTGACAGCCAACAACATTACAATCTGTCCACTAAAATCACCCAGGTATCCTATTGTACGGCATATCTAGCACGGTTACCTTGGTGTTTTTGCTGGACAAGATAGTCCACTTCTCAAAGATACATTCTTAATCTCTGGTGTATCCTATTGGATATTCATCTGTCCACTAAAATCACCCAGGGAATCGGGCGGGATATGGCGTCCAATAAGATCACCTGGGTGGGATCACCACGCAGGTGATCTTAGTGGATACCGTGCAAATATACTATAATTATACATATCGGTTCGGGTCTTATTATTATGCATATCGGAGTACTTACTTTTCGACGCACTTGTACCCTCTGTATTAAATACGAACCTAATTAAATGTAAAAGGCTTGCCCAAATCACTGCCACTGGGCAGAGTTCCAAATCCAAATTCGCTAATGTCGCATACATACAGAAAGACAGGCGTTGGTTGGAAACATTAGCGCAGTGTATAAGGCTGGCCACGTTTGCCTCGCTGAATGGCAATGCCGATTAGATGTCTTCTTTTTTCTTTCCAACTTAATCTCCTAAAAAGTTTAAATGCGTCCGGTCCCCACGGTCCCAAAGTCTTCATGGCATGTGCCACAAATAATGCAATTTACGCCGAGAATTTATTTAATCGTATGGTAATACATATTTATTGAAGGCAATCAGAGTACAGCTTTGAGGTTGTTAAGCCAGGCAGATATGTCAGGTGTCAAGGCGTCCAAGTCTTCAGCAGGACCAGGGTAGGAGTGTAGGGGGCAGCGCTGGAAGATGTCCTCGGTGGTCTGATCTTCTTCTCCACACTCGCAGAGTGGAGAATCCTTCCATCCCCATCTATGTTGGAAGACATTACAGCGCCCATGCCCAGTTCGCAACCTGTTTAGTTGGCACCAGCGTTTGCGAGGGAGATTAAGAAATCCGTTTGGTTTTAAGTTTGGATCAGTGGGGTGGGCAGCTCCGCCTTCCGTGGCAGTAGCCCATTCAGCTTTCCACCTCTCTGTGATATTAAAGCTGGTTAAAGTTTGGGCTGTAGCACATGGCGGGTTTCTTGATTTTAAACGGAATGGGGGAGGACAGCAAAACTCTGTATGGGCAGGCAACGTAGGGTTTTTCGTAATCTTCTCAGCTTCTCTATGCAACGCTTGCAGACGGCGGAGGTGGGGCGGAGCGATATGACTAAGTACAGGCAACCAGTAAGTAGGTGTAGATTTAATAGTGCCTGAGATGCAACGCATGGTCTCGTTCAATTTAACGTCCATATTGTTGGTGTGTGCACTCTGGGAGCCATACTGGAGCGCAGTATTCTGCCGCCGAGAAGACAAGTGCAATGCCTGACGTGCGCAGACAGTCAGCAGAGGCTCCCCAACTGGTGCCGCAGAGTTTGTGGAGAAGATTATTTCTCGTTCCAATTTTCTGGGATAGTTTGATCAGGTGTTCCTTGTACGTCAGGGATCTATCTAGTGTTACTCCCCGGTACTTTGGGTACGGATTATACTTTAGTGCTACGCCATTCAGGAGTACGGTTGGTTGGTGGCCGGCCATTTGGTTGTTCAGATGAAAACATGATATTTCAGCTTTGCTCGCACTCGGTATAAGCCTCCACGCTCGAAAATATGTTGATAGGGCTTTTAGGTCAGCTGTCAAGGTCTGGACTCCAGATTCGAAATCTTTACTCTGGGTTACGAGCGCAATGTCATCGGCATACATGAACTTGGTAGACTTCGGTGCCAAGACTGACCCTTGTGGGAGGCCGTTGTTCAGTTTCCGTTTTCTGCTCTTCTTGCTGCCTAAGGAGACCTCAAACACTCTATCCGTTAGCATGTTAGAGATAAGGTCGACCACTTCCCTACTTGGTATTATTGACAGCAACTTATAAACCAAGCCGTGCCGCCAAACTGTGTCATAAGCGGCGGTGAGATCGATAAATACTGCGCTGGATTTAAGGCCGGATAAATTTGTATAACAATAACATAACTTAAAACATAAAATGACAGAATACAAAAAAAAAAATTAATAATAATTTATAATATTAGGTCATCCCGCCATCTCCGTCGCGGCCTGCCACGTCGTCGCCGCCCATCGTTCGGCACCCACTCCGTGGCTAGTTTGGCCCACCTTTGCGGATGCATGCGGCAGACGTGGCCGGCCCATTCCCATTTCAGCTTGGCGGTCTTGACTCCAACGTCAACAATTCCGGTTTTTGAGCGTAGCGTAGAGTTTCGAACCCGGTCGATCCGTTTCACTCCTAGGATGCTACGCTCCATAGCTCGTTGGCAAACCTTCAATCTGGTCTTTTGTGCCTCCGTAAGTGACCATGTTTGGGCGCCGTAGGTTAGGACAGGCAGAATACACATGTCGACGAGCCTTCGCTTCAGGGTCAAAGGGAGATCTCCCTTGAGCAGCTCGTTAATTGACCAATAGCTTCTCCAGGCGTTTTGGATCCGTCTATCGACTTCTTTATCCTGCCTCTGGTTGAAGGAAACTAATTGGCCTAAATATGTGTACTCGTCGACATGCTGTATTGACTGCCCATCTACCTCAACCCTACTTTTCCTGGCGGGATGACCTGGACACATATCGCGACGGTTGGCCAGATATTGCTCAAAACCGGGACGAGTGGAAATTAAGAGGGGAGGCCTTTGCCCAGCAGTGGGACACTCTATAGGCTTTTAATAATAATAATAATATAATATTAGATTGTGGGATTAGTATTTTAGATTTCTTATTTTGTTTTTTTTTTTCTTATTAGATAAATGTATGTAAATATCTATTAAAAATGTATCAATATTCTATATGTATACCAAACGATGTTAGTTAGACTTGGATCGCAGGCTACTATTGCAAATTGTTGGTAAGTACTTATGTTGGTTGATACACTCAAATACTTTATCAACTGATAATCCTTTAAGCATTCCATTTAAATCCAAGTGGATAAAGCGGATACAGGTATCGTCCATACCGCTCGATATACTCGTATATCGGAAATCGGTTTTGAACGAGTGCTTTGAGTGTCAGTTAAAACTCAATTTTACGAGCCTGTTGCAAAAACTTTTGTATTTTTGATGCTCTATTACTTTCATCGGAACTCTTAATAAGTGTTTGCACGCCACTTTTTTGTGAACTTTTATTTTTATTAGCTATAACGAAGCGTCGTATAAAAAAACAGTCAATTGCGTTTCGGGCCACGCGCAATGTTTTTTTAATGGCGTTCTGGCCAACAGGGTTGCTGCAAACAAATGAATAACATATCTGTAGTAAGTTAAACCACCGAGCTGAGATGACAACTGATTTATTAAATGATAAAGGTTTGACATACATTTGCAAAATTACCTGCAACATCTTTCCGTTTAAAACAATAAACATCCACATAATATAAATAAATAAATACTGGGGGATAACATAACACAAATCGACCTTGTCCTAAACTAAGCAAAGCTTATACTATGGGTACTAAGCGACGATAACATACTTGTTTGCTTTGCCAAGAATATTACTTAAGTTCAGCTATTATAGTTAGTTTTCCTTTTAACTTCATTATACTCCTACCGTATTCTTTTTTCACATACCCAATAGAGGATCCATTTAGCTGGCAGAGAAGGGGGGGGGGGGGGGGACTTGACTCCAACAAAATTAACACTAACTTCTACTAATTCCTGAATAAAAATATTGTCAAAGAAAACCCATGTTACTTTTAAACAAGCTATCCACGTTATCCAACGATACCCTACACGATGGGTGTTGAAAGAAAACAAAACAATTATTAATTGTAGCCGTTTTATCGGCGTGATTGATATGTCTACTTATGTCAAATTACAGATTACTAGTAGTAACAGTTACTGAGCTAAGAAGCGGACATACGACGGACATGGTAAAACGATAAAGATTTCTTGTTCACTAGGGAACCCTAAACAGGCTCAATCACCATTACATATGGTATGGATATTTCTTCTTGCAGATCTTAAAAGATGTCTAAATTCTTCACACCAATTATTTTTACGTTATAATTTTTTTCAGGTAGTATTAAAAAAAAATTACATATATTAACGTGTAGGCCATCTTTTATTTATTTGCCGGTTCTGTACCTAATTAATTGTTTATCTTAAATAATTATTGACCGAGCGAGCGATGCGAGCGAAGCGTCTCCGTTTCAGCTTTCGACAAAAATTATTTCGTATGTCTGTCCGGATGTTCTCTTCTACAGGTCGCATTTCTCAACCGAGCGTGAAATTTTGTGAGCAGTTTCGATAATTATATACTTTTTTATCGAGACAGTTTTTGGAAATTACGAAATTTGAAAAAAAAATGTGAGTTCTACAGCTCACAGAGCCACTTATTTATAATTTATAATTAATTACGCTCAAAAAAACTCATAAACACCTCATCATTATTTCCCTGTAACATACTCGTAGGTATGCAATTTTATTAAGACTCCTCACGTAGAATTCTAGTCAGAAATGTTAGCCATTTATTTCATTTCTTATTATGTAGACGGTAATTTGATTTTATATGGAATTTTATAAGTAATCAAATAAGTACAACACTGTTCACGAAAACCCTATTTAAGATTTCCAGGTGAACACAATTCAACACATATTGTATTTTTATGCACTACTTTATAGTTTAAGTACCTATGTAATAAAACTGCAAGCAATTTCAACATTTTAAGAGATCGTAAAGCAATTTTAGTAGCTATTTCATCTCGGAAATGAAATGTGAAGCTATATTAAACAATAAAGTATAACTTTAACAATGCTGAACTAAATCGCACTTAAACAATTCGGGTACAAGAAATATATCTTTACTAAAAACTCGAGAAAGACACTTATTCTCACAATATACTCGTACATTGTATTTTAGTTTTGGCGCTTAGGGCTCATGATCATCATAATAACATCTATAATCGTATTTTATGCAATAATTATGAAACACACTGTAACAAAACGAGCGTAGCGAGTTTTGTTATTAAAGACACCAGAATTTTAAGGCATAATTATTGTAGCGTTGGATACAATAATAAAATTAATCTATGACAGCAATATAATTTAATAAAAATTAAAAATCAATAGTAAGGTGGCAGAATACGGGCATTGACGTGTGCCTCTTTTAAAATAAAATAAAAAAACAGTTGTATAATAATGCATGGAAATAATAAATAAATATTAGAGGACAATTTTTTACACAAATCGAACTAGTCCCATAGTAAGCTCAATAAAGGCTTGTGTTATGGGTACTAGACGACGATATATTTGATAGATATATACTTAAATACATAGAAAACTTCCAATTAGGAACAAATCTTTCTGCTCATCATAGAAACAAATACCCTTACCAGGATTCGAACCCGGGACCTCTAGCTTAGGCAGTGTCACAACCAACTGGGCTAAACAGGCCGACAAGACGTATTATGACGACGACGGGGAAGTCCATTTTGATTCCCCCACCAGTCATATAATGTCTTGTCTATGGTATAGACTTGCATTTGTATAAAAAGTTTATTGTTTTAAAACTGCTGTCAGTCATTTAATTGACAAATTATAATGCTGGAGTAGAAAAAAGATGATTAAAGCATCGTCACCGTATGTGGCTTGTAAGGCCAATTCGAGGGCGAGAGCTACGTCCGCATATACGAGTCATATACGGCGCTGTTGAAGGCGCAGCAGTTTGCTGTTCAATGGGGGAGGCCGGTGAAAGATTATTATACTTAGATGGTGCACTCTTAGATTCCATACAATGAAATAAAAATGGCTATAAGTATGTTTATAATGGTAGAAGACTAAGTACCCTCAATTCCTCATGGAATCCTCCATCAGAACTCAAGCTTGACAAAAATGTGTCTTGAAAACCTAGCTTGCTTCACAAACAAAACGAAGAGAACAAATCGCCAAACGTGAACTACGTCGTCGTTGAAGAGTTCCGTTCTGATCAACATCAGCAGTTCCACTTCATCAAATGTCACTTTTTTGAATGAAAATGCTTGATTAGTTCATGAAAATACTAAAATGACTATTTGTGTGCGTTTCACATTTGAGGAGTTCCCTCGATTCCTAATGGGTCCCATCATCAGAACTCGAGCATGACAAAAATTAATTGTTAAAATAGAACTTGCTTTACAAACATAGCTAGAAGGACAAATCGACAAACGTGAACTTTTCGTCGTTGAAGAGTTCTGTTCTGATCATCATTAGCAGTTCCATTTCATCAAATGTCACATTTTTGTATGATAATGCTCGATTTGTTGATAAAAACACAAAAATCACTATATGTTTGCCTTTGAGATTTGAGGAGTTCCCTCAATTCCCCATGGATCCCATCATCAGAAATTGAGCATGACAAAAATTAATCGTGAAAATAGAACTTGCTTAACAAACACAGCTAGGAAGACAAATCGCCAAACATGAACTTTTTGTCGTTGAAGAGTTCTGTACTGATCATCATCAGCAGTTCCACTTCATCAAATGTCACATTTTTGTGTAAAAAGGCTCGATTTGTTTTGATAAAAATACAAAAAACACTAAATGTTTGCCTTTAAGATTTGAGGAGTTCCCTCGAAAACTGCCAAGTTAAAGCTCAAAATGCATTAAGCATTTCAGAGAATCTACGGAACTTGGCACCCATTTAGATCTCAATTTGTTTTTGATGGGTTCATTAGGCTGACTCCTAAATTACTGCTTATTCAAATACCGTGGTTTGAAAGCGGCAAACAAAGGTGGTTATAGCTCGAAACGCAAAAAGCGGGCGCGGCGCAGTGCGGGGCTAAGCGGTTGTTCACTTGCAGAACAGCGCCATCTATGTAGCTAGTAAGTTAAATAGTCTACAGCGCCGCTTTTGTACAACTAATAGGGGGCGCTGTTATTAGTTAAGATGTATTGTGAAATAATTTATTACATTTCACTTTTAAAATAGACGCCATACCAAACGCACAGTGCACACTGCTCTTCTCATTTTTTCCCTGAAGACACCCCAGCCTCCGCCACGACCCAACAGTCAACTGTCAACTGTCGATTACTGTTTCATAATTATGTCACCCACGCCATCTCCGCTTTAACGCGCTACCGAAAACCGCGCGGTTTTTTGTTGTGGACGTGCCCTGGATGGTGTTTGCTTTGCCGCAAAACCGCCTCCGCCGCGCAACAATGCTGCGCAGCGCTATGTGCGTTTCAAGGCTTATATAATATACATAGATCTTGAATCAATCTGCAATTACGACACACTTCTTAGAAGCGCTTTGTTTACCTGATTTTTTTTTACATAAAACATCAGCGCCTTATCAGTAATCGTGTCACGTGTATTGTAATACGTATTACTTTACAAGCATGGGTAAAACGCACACCTGCGAATCCAAAAAAAGGTCAGCAGGGCGCATGTAGGGCGCTAGTAAACAAAGGATACCATTCGAAGTTAAGTATTGTATTGGTACGGATTTGGTATTTGTCGCGACCAATATTGAAGAACGTTTGTTTAACACCTTATGTTTTGAATAGTACAGTTAGTTGCGGTTTTTATAATTTATATCTTGTCCGTGGACAAAAAAATTGGAATGGAAACATAAATCATCATTTTTATAAATCGTATCAATCGTATGGCAATTAGAATTAAAAAAAAACATTGTATACTGTATACTTTCAGAGCGGCTTAATATTCTCTAGCGTTTCCATTGTACTTCCTCAGTATAAAATACATATTATTTTATCTACATCTATATCATAACTTCTCTACAATATGTTCAGAAACGATAAACAAATGATTTAAATGTTGGCCCGCAGTAAACATTCAGTACCGAGCCGGCTGACTGTTGACATTGACAGCTGACAGATTACTGATACTCATTGCATCGCCAAATTCAAAAAATGGCGTCAGTTAAGTGATATGGTACAGTCAGCATCAAAAAGTTTCTGCGTATATATGAAGGCGTCAAAAGCTCTTATTACCTTATAATAAAGACTTTTGAACTTTTCAAATGCGTAGCTACTTTTGATGCTGACTGTGCATCGCCGTTTCGGGCACGATGGTAAGTTACTTTCTCTTATAAAGACTTTCACCCCCTATTCACTCTTATTTTTTCGAAATTTGTAATTAAATTGATCCGCAACAACTCAGGATAATTAGTCGAACTGAGTCCCAGTACAACTACATTACAAATGTTACAATACGATTTATTAGGACAATAGCCTGAAAACCGAAATGAACTCAACTGACAAAGAGTATCACCGTGATGAGCCTGGCTAATTTACGCCGCGATCTTATAATGAAATTCCGACTGCGACGTAAGGACCGTGGAAAGTGAAAACCCTTTGTTTCAAGTCTTCAGGTGTCTGCCCTTTGGGTGTGGTGCAAAGCATAAGAGAAAAGATGTCCTACGTTATCATAAGGCGACTTCCTGATTTATCGGTATGTGGTATTTTATACTTTTACTTGAGCTCACTGATATCGCACAGAATTCCTGTCTTGACAGGACACTGCCAGTATTTTGCACAATGGTAATATCATGCGCAAATCCGGGGAAGTGCTGCATTCGTATCGCCCTGCTTCAGTGCATCCCGCAACAGTCAGTAGTCATATAAATGACACTGACAGTTTACTAATAATCGAATATCGTACACTAAGTCATAAAGTCGCCTTAGTGTGACTTTATTTATACATAGATATTAGAGATATGTCTATGATAGGATGTTGTGACGTTACTATTATATCATATGGACATTAGAGAACAGTAGATTGTTTAGGTTCAAAGCCACCTATCTCAAACGAAATATTTTAATGACTCGAGGCTGAAATGGGTGGTTTCAATATCACCCTCGCACTAGTCCATCTAATATTCATCTCATGGTAATATGGCTTATTGTAGACCCTTGCCATACAAACTACTATTGATGGCGTTTATTACCGACCGGCAAGGTGGAGCGGATCTGAGAACAAAGTAGTCATTTATTTTATTGCTAATTTCCTGAATAGTCGTTTTCATTTAATCCTCATTTTGCCCCACTAGTGAAAAAGCACCCAATGGCACGTTATTTAAATATATATATTTTTTAGAAAACTAATGAATGGGTTACTTATTTGCGAAGACGAAAATGGGGTTAATGTAGCGATATAAGAAAAAACTGTTTTTCTCGGCCTGTTTAGCCTAGTTGGTAGTGCCACTGCCGCCGAGGCTAGAGGTCCCGGGTTCGAATCCCGGTAAGGGCATTTGTTTCTGTACTCATTGTCATCTAGTACCCATTACACAAGCCTAATTAAGCTTACTATCGCACTAGTTCGATTTGTGTAAAAATATGATCCCTAATATTTATTTATTATTATTATTATTTATTTTAATAAGCCTATAAGCGATTTCTTTTCTTTTCGTTACACTATCAAGTATAAAGTTTTAATATCCTAATAATATATCATTGAGAATTCAAATCATCATCATAACATCAGTTGAAGGACGGATGGAGGATGCAGGCCTCCCCCAATGAGTTCCAGTAATGACCTGTCCCGCGCCATCCGCATCCAGCGGCCTCCCACAACCACCTTGAAGTTTTAAATTATGCCACAAATCAATTTCAAACAAGCAATGTAAAACGTTTTTATTTTGACGACCTGTTTAGCCTACATAGTTGGTAGTGACACTGCCTCCGAAGCTAGAGGTCCCGGGTTCGAATCCCGGCCAGGCCATTATTTGTGCATTTAGCACGGATTTTGTTCTTGGGTCTTGGATATTCTCTATGTATTTAAGTATGTATTTATCTATATAAGTATGTATATCGTCGTCTAGTACCCATAGTACAAGCTTTGCTTAGTTTTGGACTAGGTCGATTTGTGTAAGATTGTCCCCAAACCCCCAATATTTTATTTTAATCAATATTTATTTATTTATTTAATTCAGGATGATATCTCATATCTGAAGCGTTTATTTTTTCTATTTGCTTATAATTTTTTATACAGATAAAGTAAAAAAGACCTATTTTACAACGCTCTTAGTTTATCACTTGGTCCAAGCTTACTCCTTGAAGTTGTGCTCAGTCAGGCGTGCATTCATTTTCTCTCAGAAATAATTATTACCCTCCGTTATTTTAATTACTCCACCGTTTTATTTAAATTAAAACCCGAAGTTTATTATTAATGTTTACGCCTAATGGAGGGAATTAAGATTTGAGATAAATTGATAAAGATATAGTGTTGGTTTTATCTAAATGTTTCTGAGGATAAGTAAACAATGGGTTAATTGTTTTACAAATTGTATTATTTGTCATACTATTGTAATGTAATTGCAATTGTCCAAATTATTTTACCAAATTGAAAAGTGTTTTAAGTTTCTTATGTCCTGTTTTTATGCTATAAAAGTAAAACATGTCATTAAATGCAAATACATATATTTGATCTGTCAATTAACGTCAATATAGTAAACAGAATTTGCAATTTATTTTCGGCATGTAAAATCGTATAGGGATACTCAGAATCCGACAGGCAAGTGACATTTTGCAAGTAAAATAAAATGCATGGTACAGTCATGTGCAAAAATATGGGTGCATACAACTTGCTCAAAAGCTATGTCCCATAGCTCTTATGTCTGAGGATTAGGGTTGCGGTACGGTCGGATTAAATGGATAAGTATTTTTACACTTGAGCGTACGTACGTGTACAAATAATCCGTTTTCGTAATACTAAGTGTATGATACTATTTATATTAGAACCATTAGGTATTCGAGTATTAATTTACTAATGTTTTCGAGTGTCGACCACGTACCAGATATCACAGCGTGGGTAGTCCGCTAGACGTGTGTGGCACAGGGCCGATCTTTGTGGCACTTTTTGGGAGAGACCTATAGATCCGGCAGTAGACGTCTTTCGATTGACAGATAGATAAATATGATAAAATTTTGTTAACTCAGTACATTTATTTATGAAAATAATTTAACAACATGTGATTTAACGCAACTTTATAAAACCGAGCCTATCTGGTTACCTGACCAGTCGTTGTGACGTAGCACGTTAGGACAAGGATAGATCATGGTTATATCTCCAAAAGTGTTCCAATTAGGGATCCCGCTACCCGTGTTACACCAGGGCCGTAGCTAGGGGGGGGGGGGGGGGCATTAGGGGGCAATGCCCTACCTTAAAATATCAGTGCCCTACCTTAAGGAATACCATCGGCTATGACATTAAACTAGTCAACTGTTTGTTCATACTTTGATATGATTTAAAAAATATATTACCAATAGCGAGCGACATCTAAACAACTTCGAATTAAACAAGGAATCATAATTTATTTATCTTTTATCTAAATATATAAAAAAAGAAACTGACTGACTGACATATCAACGCACAGCCCAAACTGCTGGTTCTAGAGATTCCAAATCGACACAATACGTTCCTTATAAGGTCTAGTGGTGCATTAAGAAAGGATTTTTCAAACTTTCACCCGCTATTAAGGGGGTGAAACGGGGGGCCTAAATTTGTATGAGGAAACAAGATTAGTTAGACTATTTTTATTAAAAACTTCACAGGAGTACTCCTAACGATAAAAGAGTAAACATGTGTTTTAGGTTTTTTAAAGAATTCAACCCCTGAAAGGGGGATATGTGGTGAAACGTTTGAAAATCAATAATATGGGTATTGTTTCTATGGTTTATTGGGTCGCTGATTACGAAAACAACAACGATTTTAAAATCCAACGTGGCGGACGTAAAATACCATCTCCCCTGTTGGGGTGAGATGGTGTTAAAATGTCTAAATAACAATATTGGTGTCGTTTTTATGGTTTTTTGGGTCGTTACTTACGAAATAGCATTGATTTTGAAATTTAATAACGTGAACATGAAAATTCTTGAAAGTACGTATGCCAAATTGCAATTCAATCGGTCCAGTAGTCGGAGCAAAACGGTTGTAACAGACGGATTGACATCAGACAGCCACACGTGATCCTATAAGGGTTCTAGGATACTATAAAATAAAATATAGATATTTTCTAAATTTCTTGCATTACGTTCGATATTAGGATAAAACGAGTCGTTTGGCGTATATTTTATAAAAAGTCATTAGAAATTTCCTGTCAGGAAGAGCTCAAACTTGGTGTGTGTTGAGTTTTATTTTTATTTAACGAAACAACTGGCTGTAATGAAATGGAGTGGTATATTTTTGGAATCAACTTACGGAGTCCTTTCATTTGATATACGACCTACTTATTACTCGATAGGTTTTTGAAGAAAATAATTATCTTTTATACAAAAAAAATATGTCGTTACTGGAAAATGCACCGCGTGGCGGATATCCACCCAAGTTTAAAATATTTACCAAAAATCCTTCTAAAGTTATCTGATAAAAACCATATGAGAATATTCCTAAAAGACTGCAGTGAAATCCAAGATTAAAAAACGTATATTATTTTCACCCTGTAGATTCAAGTGTTTATTTTTTTAAGAAAATATGTTATATTTTAGGTATATTTTTTAATTTCCTCAACAACTAGCAGTATTTCAGTGTTAATATTTGATGAAATTACATATTATGTTTAGTTGAATAACTCAGGAAAAGGATAACAAATTTCAGTCTTGGGGCCGATTCTCCATAGGTACGTAACCGGCTATACCCTTTTTACTTGCGCCTTGGTTTGTGCCCTACATGTAATTACCGATGCCCCATCTTAAATTCAACTCTGGCTACGGGAATCCGAACGAGCGTGTAACAGCTCGTTCGGATTCCCGTGTTCTTAGCACCGCGTATCTAAGCGTTAGTGCTACCCAAACCCGCACGTGGGCACCCGTTTATAGTCCCGGGCGGGTTCTAAGTATACGCAGGTTGAACCGATCCGTGACCATCCGAGCTGCGCTTTACGAGGAAATTCGAATCAAATGATACAGAAATAGGGATTGTAATAGTTTGATATGATAGGACTGTTAGTTACCACGTATAAATAAGATCCGTGTACCTATGCTGCTAAAGTGTTACCTAATTAGTAATTACACGGATCTGGACGAACCGGGCGCCACACCACGTTTTTGTAACGTGAACACGGATACACGACACAACAACATTGCGATCGTACACGAAACCCAGGCACGATTGCAAGCCTTACTTCCAATTTCACGACCCATTATATTCTAAATCTGTTGTTTCATATCATCCACAAAGCTATTTCATTAGGTGCAAAGCGCCTGGATGGCCGGTTAAATTCTAAATTAAGGAAATATTTTATGTTTCCACTGCAATTCACGTGCATTCCTTCAAAAGAATGATACTTATTCTAAACGTAAACCGAATATTGTTTAATAGCTCCATAAAATTTTCACTGCGCGGTTATAATGCTACTTTGCTTCTGGAATATTTTGCAGAACTACTAAATGCTATTTGAACAATATTAATGATAAAATAATTCATAAACAGCCCTGAAGTAGACAGCTTATGAAGTTTTAAACAGATACGTGTTAAACTGCGATTTTCGAAGTAAGAATAGGTAATGAGTTGGTTAAATTCTAGTATAGAGTTCTAATTGCTATAGTACCTACAGGTTTTCATTGCACTTAAATATTTGTAACTGCAATTAAAGCTATACTGCGATGATCACGGCGTCATCGTCTTCAAATTTCTGGCCTTTGAGGTGTTCCGCGGGAATAAATAAAAATCGCTAGGAGCGAGGTATTATGAGTCAGGAGGATGCTCCATTAATTCAAACCCAATAACTTTAAATGCAGCCATTGCAACTCTTGACTTATGCGCGCGGGCTAACAGGGAAGATGAAAAATGTGATTTATCAATATAACTCTTGGTGCAACAAAACCACTTTTGAAAGTTTACCTTGGCGTTCTTGGCTTATAAAGTCATGCAATTTTTTTATCTCTTCTGCATATAAAGTCCCCATAATGGGGGCTCCATGATCGAGGTATTCGATCATTACTACCCCTTGGCTATCCCAGAAAAGAGACCCTATGACCTTACCGGCGGATGGAATTACCTTAAAGCTGGCCATACACCAACAGCTTGAAGCTGACATACCAACTGTTTCAAGCTGTCCGTCTCAGTCTTCTTGTATAGTCGAAATTATTTAAAATGACGGAATTCAATCAAATTGGTCTGTTCAAAAAGTGACCTTACTATCCAAGCAAGAAGGTTCAAATTCTAATAGCTGTTTTCTTAAAACGTCCGTCATTTTAAATAATTTCAACTATAAGTACTAAAGGACCATGGACAACTTTGTATGGTCTGGTCTTAAAATCAACAAAGCTGAGAGTTAGGTCATTAGATAGATAAAATAAAAAATGGGCCAAGAGCATATCGGGCCATGCTCAGTGTAGGGTTCCGTAGTTGCCCAATGAACTTACTTTAAAAACATCAAGAAAAAGGGAATACTTTCGCAGCGTTTCATAAGTTTTTTACTAAGAAGCGAAGACTTTTTATGATAACTCAAAAACGGCTTAACTGATCATAGTCGCTATAGTTTTCGTTCAAAGTCTTTAATAAGCTTTACTTGCATGTTTTTTTTTTCATATTTTTTGGACCCATAGTTCAAATTTAGAGGGGGCCGCGTAATTTTATTTTTCTTTTGGATTTTCCGAAAATATTACTTTATCAAAAAATGTTTGATCAAGACCTCTAATTCATTTTGAAAGACGTATCGAACAACACCCCACACCGTAGGGTTATAGCCAAAAAAAATATTTTTTTTAGATTTTAATTGACCACTTAGTCCTTTTTATTCATTTATATATGCTTACCAAATTTCAGCTTGCTAGCACTAACAATCACAGACCAAAGCCTGGGACAGACAGACGGACATGGTGAAACTATAAGGGTTCCTAGTTGAATACGGAACCCTAAAAAGCCTAAATACATAGGAAGCATCCAAGTCTCAGGAACAAATATTTCTGCTTACCATAGAAACCAAAGTCCCTTACCGGGATTCGAACCCGGGACCTCTAGCTACCTAGGCAGTGTCACTATAAACTAGGCTAAACAGGTTGACAAACTACTACTCTATGACGATAGGTAAATCTAACTGTTATTTTTGCTATGGAAAATTACATTTAGCACCTTACCTTACGCATGCTCGAAAACGTTACGTAATGGCCCCGCTGATATCCTATAACAATTACCTTGTAACAAACACGACAGCGAAGCATAAATATCTATGACGAAAAAAATGTTCGCTTACTTTTCCACTTATGATTTTGTTTGACATCGGTTTGCATGCTCAAAGCGGAACACGAGACACGAAGATAAGGGTTTTAGCCTGCGTCAGGGGGAAATTCAATTCCCAAGCTCCACATTTCTTAGAAATGTAACATCGAACATAATTGAGAGGAAAATATTGACAATGTGAAAAAACGCAACGTAATGGAAAGGAAATGAAATCGGAGTTTGTCAAAGCTATATGAGATTAAAAATATTTTATAATGGCGACGCATAAAATAAAATCAATGTAATAGCAATCACAAGTAAATATGTTTCTTAATTTTCTATTTACGTCACGTTTTACGTCAGGGTGACTGTAAAATGCTGCCAGTCTATGAGAATGTAGTGTTAATAAATCCGGAGCAATTCAGTATAATGATTAATATAAGACTGTAGCAAGAAATTAAAGATTAATCAGAAACAGAGATACTGATATTATGTTACGGTAGGTACTTTGTTTTAAGAGTTAGTACGAACAAAAATGTAGAAACTAGAAAGTTGTTGAAAAACATTTGTAGCTTTGTAGCGGTTAAGGTAAGGTATAAGATTATTTGCGCCATAAAGCTACAATTTAAAAAGAAATCCAATAATGTCTTACTCAGTAAATTAATTATAAATACTTAATACAAACTTAAATAAAATAGTTCTTAAGTATATGGGCTATTAGATCTACAAATGATTATTTAATTTTTTTTGGCAAGAATTAACAATTGTATTTATTTTTTTCTATAAGTTTAGTTATCCGTAGTTATAAGAGAATTGGAGCTGAAAACTAACTGAAAAAATCTAGAACTAATGTTAAAGTACTTATAGTCTTTGTTCTTTTTTTAAACTAAAAAAAAAAGGAATCTTTGTTATTATTATTCTTACGATAGCATGATTTTACTTATTACATAGTATATGTACTCCTACCCAAACATGTGGACTGAACATCACGTGGCGTCTTAACTTACCAAAAGGTAACTTAACTCAACATTTTAGTTCAGTGAAAACGTTTCCTAGTGAACTAAAGCGCATCAGAGCCCGACTCTTGAAGTGGAAAGTTGGCAAAAGAACTCGTACGAAACTTGGCCAGTTGAGCAACATTCAATAATTTAAAACCTGTAGTTGATATTATTTTTTACGGAACTATTGAGAGATACGGTAGGACAGAGATATTAAACTGAGCATTGGGAGTATAAAACCAATTCTTAGTTTAACAGTAGATGGTTATTTAGGTATATCTTGTGGTTGGAAAAAAATACAATCATTCTCAGCACTCTGAGTTCTTCTTATTTTTATAAAGCTTCTACATAGTTCTATAGGGTATTTGCGTAGCTTTTGAGCGGACGTTTAATGTCAATAAACCACCTCCGGTTCGGAAAAATAAACCTCTACCACGAAAACAACCGGCGTAAAAAACTCTGCGAGTTTTCATTGTTTCAAAACAATACACGTAGTATAATTTAATATATAATTATAGTATCACAGTACTATAAAATTACAATGGTACAGTAGGAAACCTATTTTCGCGTTACATTACCCGTGCAGGACTCTATTACTGCCATGATGTAACCGTTTACCTTATAGTTATGCTTTTGATATAAGTGTTACTACAGATTTGAATTTAGAAATTGGTAAGTTCAGTATTGTGTTTAGGAATTTTGTTGTTGAATTCGATACAATCTTCCATGTACGACTTTATCGCCTTTAAGTACTTAGTCTATAAAATGTTATTTTGAGTATCCCAGTGATTCTGGTAGCTATTGGTTTATCAGCGTTCGTTGAGAATTTTTACAAATTCTTCACAATATACATTATTATTTAAAATACGTACAGGGACGGCAGGATTAGAATATCTATTTCCATGAATAATTTTCTTAATGAATCACGCGACATACTCGGATAGCCCTTTTTGCGAATTAAAAACAGTTTCAATACCTATCCACCTTAAAGATCAACGCCAAATATCAAAATTCATAGATCTCTTTTAAAATGGAAGGCCGTGATCTCTACGTCCCCTCCAATCCAAGACACCAGCATGTTTATATGTGACGCATTAAAAATAAAGTCGTATCTTCTCGAGGATTTTAGGAAAAGTTACGTCCTGATGATATTAGAACTTTTTGAATTTACATACCAATTTTAATGACCGAAAACGTCGCTTTTTATCTGAAAACTTATTACGTAACAATAAATCCTATATTATCCACTAGGTAATTTTCAAGCCCGTAAATTTTCTTTTATTACAAATTACAAAAGATTAACGAGACAGTCCACTAATTTGACCCTCTCGAGCTACGAGGAAAATTGCACGATGTATTCTGCCTTGCTGTTATTGGGTAGTGAGTTTTATTCCCAGCGCAACAGGATTTACAATTGAACAGCATATGCATGTTGTTATCTTATGCAAAACTTAAGCGTGGTTTACCTCTACATACAGTAATCAGAATTTTATATTGTGTACGGAAACGTAACGTAAAGTACGCGACCTAACCAGCCTCTAAAGATGTTTGCTGAAAACTATACGGGCGGGTTTCTCTAAAAATAATTGTATTAAGTTAAGCTAATACAGATAAAATAAAATTCGAACATTATTATTAACGTAACTATTTAATTTACTTTTAAGCAAAAATTACCCATTACCAATACGAGTACCATAAGGAATCGATGGAAATTAATAATTTTACGCATAATTTGTTATTGTTTATTAAGAAACAAACGGATGTATACATATAAAGTAACAGAACTATATGATAATGAAATTAAACCTACGAACTGTTAAGAAAACCTTCTGAGGTTCTGATTTCATGAGTACCATTGGGTACACTATTAATACACTCGGTGATCGAAGGCATTATTGATTAACTAAAAGTTAATTATAATACCAATGTAAATAAAGTTAAAAGGAATATTTTCTCAAATTGTTTGCCTTTACATTGTAACACTATCACGCTTTAAAAGCAAAATTTAGCTGTCGGATACCGCGAACCTCTTTATTAGAGAACACGCTGAACTGGAACACAATTCGACTATTTTTATCATTGGTTAACAATATTAAGCATAGAACATAATAAAAAATAAATATATATTAAGGCTACTTTGTAATGAAAGCAATGCCACTGGTAGACTGTCAATGTTTTGTATTCGAACTGTAAATTCATAGGATGCCGACAGGCACTGAAGGCGCTGAAGCCAACAAGGCTGGGATTTAGGTCCTTAAATAGATCTTTAAATATACTATATTAGCCCGTATCACTGTAACTAAAATATGAATCGCGTCAAAATGGTCCTAAAATCTGAGAGTTAGATATTTAAAAAGGCTTTTAATCTACTATTAAAGCTCGTATTCACTCAGACTAAAATATCAATATGTCAGTTCTGCAATGGAATTTAACTTGGTGCCCCTATAACGAATAAAAGTAGATTTAAAGACCTATCTAATAACCTAACTTTCAGCTTTGTTGGTTTCAAGATGAGACTCCATATAGTCCATTTAAAGTTGCCCATGATTCTTTGGTGAAGTCACAATTTTGTCACATGATTGGCGATGTCAGTAGCCATGAAAAACAAACGTCGAATAGCGCCTCCATGCCTCGCAGTACTACCTGAAAAACCAATTAGTTCTTAGTCTCCTGGTGTCATTACTTCATTCCTAGGTAGAAAACATCGTTATTTAGACCATTTATTAATATTTTCGGCACGATGTTCTTAATTAAGCAAATTTCAGGTGAAATATTATCCCCGTAAACTGTGTAATAACAAGTCACCCCGACGCTGGTGTAGAATTTAATTGTTAATATTAATTTATTAGGAGTAAACTGTATCAATTCAACCTATTTATCCTCTTGTCTCTTTTGTCAAGTTTAGACATATACCGAAATACCTACATGCTCAGATTTCTAGGGAATAACATCAACAAGTAAATTCTACAATGATCTCTTATGGTAAATAGATACTCGATCCACGGAAACAAGTTAGTGTAGCGTTCTCTCTGTTGCACTTTTGTGGGCAAATGAAAGGGACAAAAGAATATCGCTGGGCGTAAACAATTGCTCCTCAATGGCAGGACAGGCTTACATGCCGGCGTACGGAATTTTAATTAATTTAATATTCATAAGTTGGAGCCGCCAATTGACTTCTTCATCCTATTATGCCATATCATATCGGATGTCGGCGATCAATATTCGTCTAAGTCTTCTCTATTTCGCCAGGCTTTTGTTTGCACGCTCTTATTATAATTTCCGAACAACAGATTCTATTCTAACTCCGCCCATAAACTCCTAGCTTTCACATAACCGTCAAAATAATAAAACTAAGCTCAAACTTCGAACACAATAAAGTCTACCCCGTTTATTTCCTCTCGACGTAGGTAAAACAAATGTTGGCAACTAGAGCAATAATTGCGAGCCTGAGAGTTCGGTCATTTCCATTTCAGATTGAGTTCCATTGGAAGGAACTTTTGGAGCGAACCCAGTGCCTTGATTCCTTTGAAGCCACAGCACGAGTTGTTCAGTTCAGTAGTGAACTTTGAATTTAAAGCCTTATAAATACGAGTATGTTTGTAACTGGTACACGGATATTGCAATAACCGGTGGATTGTTTATATTTATTGCAATATTAATAATACGTTTGGAAACTGAAATAATAGTACATTACTACAGAGGCCGGGACGAAAGGGGTTGCCGGCCGAAGACATATAGACAGCCGAGCGAAGCGAGGTCGGATAGGTCTCAGGCGGGCAACCCCATATTTCCCGCCGAGGTATGTATAGTACTTTTCTCAAACATGCAATGAAATAAACAACAAAAAAATCAAAGTTTTATTTTTAATACGCATAGTGGCAGAATGTCATGATGCCTTTGCCACTAATTTATGTGGAATGAAAATTAAAAAAGAGGACTTTGCCGGCCTAGGCCTGCAACATTTGTATGAAATTGCATTAACGACCTCTTGTCCTAGCCGCACCTGAAACGTCACACTTCGCAGCCTATTATAAGGAACATAACATCAATATTTCATTGCATGTTTGAGAAAAAATAAAATAATGAAATGAAAATTTATTTCTTCCATAACACATGGAGTTTTACAGTATGCAGGTTGGTGCCTCTTTTAAGTATCGAAATACCTGTGTAAAGAGATAGCGCTCTTCCATTATCTTGTAGCTTTAATGGCGCATGCTGGGGTTAAATAAAAATTAGTGGAACTGTTTTACTATAATATTTGATCAGTTTCAATAATACCTACCTAGGTACATTACATACACCGTGTTGTGCCGAATCACTTTTTTTAAATTCGATTGGAACAAGTACAAATTAACGTGCCAAGAGTAAATACGGGTACTTTACTGTTGTTCTATTTTTTCAAACTGACGATACTTGTGAATTTCGATCATTAACATTTGTTGCTGCCGGAGTCATATTAATTGTTATTGGCGGGTTAATTAAGAAAAGTTTTCTAATTGTAACCACCTCACCCTGCCGGTCTTTAAAATACTCGTATAGTTGATATAACCCACCAACATGCTTTAAATTTGCGTTAGCCTTCGGGCCAAAAAAAAAACATTCATCATCATGTCAGCCGAAGGACGTCGGTTCTACGTGCTGTATGCCTCTCGAGTGATTCGGAGGGTTAATCCTAGTTAATCTGTTAAAACAACCTTAAGTAACTGTAAACCTATCGACGTGGTGTAGCATTACTGGCACCACCATTTACTGTGTTACGAACCTAAAACGTAAAACTTGTTAGTGCTAGTAAAAGCAATTCAGCCACCTGATTAATTTAGTAAGTATTGGAAGATTGTCTGAGGACTCCAATTTCAAATTAAGACTTTCAGATCATTTACTAATATAGAGACCTAACAATAACATAGTAGGATTCACTGCTGTTGCGAAGTAGCATTCATAGTAGTTATTAAGTAGCATTCATATTATTACTAGTAGCTTCCATTTATTCTTAGGCTATTCTCAAAAAATAGGATTTATATTTGTAATTTTTGTATTTGCCATTATTGTTGTTTCAGTTGACTACACATGAATAAACCCCGTTATCTTATCGCACTTACGTTACTTTTTCGTAAGGGTTGAATATTTTATTCATCGACTATCTAAATGTCGATAGTGTAGGACTTTGAGATGAAAGACAGTCACTAGGTACTAACGTATACAAATATGATAGCAAAAAGTCGATAAATAAAAGTCTGGAGTATTCGTTAGTTAAGACTGGCTATCGTAGTTTTGCCAGAATAATTATAAGAAGCTTTATACAACTCTACATCGTCAGTGTAACTTAGGGGTACATATAGAAGTTTTTTTAAAGGCGACCAATCAATCGCATTGTAACATAATATAAACAATATCAACCGCATTCGAGACGGTCGATAAAAAAACATAAAACCCTTACGAAAACACAATGTCAGTGCGACACGATAACGGGTTTACACATGAATCTAAAATTCAGAATTCCCATTATAGCTGCTGATCTAACTGTATTGGCATCTCAGGCTGAACAAAAATCGATTTTATATCAATCTGAAAATCTTCTATTATGAAAACCGTTCCATTTATTCCAAAAAGTGCCTTTGTGATGATACTAGGAATCGAAAAGCTTAAATGCTCTTCAACTCAAATGACTTTTCCTGATAGCGTCTGCAAGTATTTGTATTTGCATAAAACATCTCTGTTGAATTAATGTTGGAATTTATGGAGTCATTTTAAGAAGGAAGTTCTCAATGCTATTGCATAATGTATTTTTTATGTTTTGTTTTTTAGTATTTCTTAAAAAACTTCGGCAGCAAACAAGCTTACGTCTAGCCCGATAGTAAGTGGATACCGTAGCTTATGGACGCTAGCGACTCCAGAAGAATCACAAGCGCGTTGCTGACCCTTTAGTGATTTGAGGTTTCATTGTGTCAACTGCTAAAAGACATATACTCGTATATTCGGATTCTCGAGGATAATATTTAGAAAACGAGTTCACCTATAGCTTAATAGCATACCAATAGAATGGTCGCGTTACGGTTTCAAATTTCGGACTTGCACATAACCGGTTTTCTTAAATTCAAAGTAGTAGTAGTAGATAGTGGTTTTAAATGTTGAGTAGTGTTACAGGTACGGAACCCTTCATTGTGCGTAGTCTGACATGTACGTGGCAGGTTTATTAATGGAAGTCTGTGTTAGTTATGTATCCACCTTCTGTTGAACAGAGGCTCATGCTCATGCTGCTTTGCCCTGTTATGGGCTACTTTTATCCATGACTTTCCGCTGACTGCCAAATGTCATCGCACCAACAAGCTGGTGGTCTACCCACTGATCTGAGTCCTAATCTTGGCTACTACTCTGTGTCCGCTTTGGATCATCTGTCATCGTCCGGTTTTCCTAAGTATCCCGCCCATCTCCACTTAGGTTGGGCTAATCTTTAGTGGTTATTATACATTCCTAAATTCAGAACCTTTACAGCAGGGCGTACATACATACTCGTACATGTAGAACTAAACACAGGGCTAGAGTTAAACGGCAAGCACAAGGTGACAGGGTAAGCGGATAACCTGGCTTTATTAGGTGAAAACCGTGGAGAAGTGGCGGAGGCGGTCAGTGTTTTGATCGTGAGGCAGCTAGAATAGGTCTCAGGATCAACCAGACGAAAACCGAGTACCTCCAAATGAAACGGTATAAAAATACGCGGGTCAGGCGTGAAAGTCTTCATGTGGGAAATACCGTGTTTCATGGGGTTGACAAATTTCGATACCTTTTATGCACCATTACTGATACTAACTACCTAACATGGCGCGCTCCATGGTAGCATGCACGGCTTCCTGATATACGGTGTGTGGGTGTGTGTATCCCATACGAACTTATATTTTAACTGGCGATAGGTTTAAGAGTGGTTAGCAGTTTTATCTAAAGAATACAACAATTACTCTCGATGTTAATACCTTCCCACACTCAAATGACAGTGATATTGGTTGTTAATTTATTACCGATACGTTTCGTGGTAATTTTTTTGTATAATTTTGCTTGACTTTTATTTATACTTATACTTTTACTTATACTTGAGCTTTTAAAAATAAGTTTGAATTAGTATGGAAGATAGACGCTGTATTCGCATACAGGTTCATTAAGTAAGTAAATCAAAAGAGAGTTTCCTTTTTACCCGCCCTTTTATATATCCTGCCTTTTCTTCATAATATTATAATTAAAAAGGAAAGAATATTAAGGCAAGGTTACTCAATGATTCATATTTATGTTACAAAATAGCTTAAATATACCTCTCCTTTCTTGCTACTCACCAGATGATGCTTTACAAAAATCATGGTTTTTGTTCACACAGGGTGTTTTAGTTGTTACACAAATGCTTAACAGAGTTCATTGGTGTTGGTTGTGGTTATTGAGTTAAAAAATCTTGTCATGACTTTGCGGTCAGATTGACAGGGATATTCATGTGTAGAATATGTCTCTTGAAATTGTGGAAGTGATCCAGGCCTACGACACATGAATGACAATTTGACTTTTTCGTTCATCAAGTTATAACGACATTCATCTTGACTTGATGCGTCTGATTGCTGTCAGTTCAGTACTGAGCTTACTACTTAACAAAAAATAGTGTGTTTAAATAACATCATTTATGACGTTCTCTTGTTCAAAACAGTTGTATCGTTTGGTGTTTCATATAATTAAGTATTCAGTAGCTTATTAACCTCATAAAGGAGGAATTAAATAAATATTTAGGAATTAAGTATGTTAAATAAAAGTAAACAGTATATCATATTACGAGTACTATTGAGCTAAATAGTTTTGTATAGTTGGTTTAGTTATGATTGGTTTCGTTGTCGAGTTCTTTAACATCACATGACCGCAGGCTTTCTACAACTTTGTATGATTAGTCTGATTACTGACACAAAGAAAAATTGAAAAGCATTCTGCTGCGGAAATAGAATACCGTATCTCTGGGGGGCAAAATCAACATTTCAAAGCTAGTTTGTTTGCAAATTTTGCTTAACCATACAAAATTCAAGTGGATGGCAAATTCCGTAATACGTCCGATGCTTGCAATAAAACTAACGATAAAGTTGGGTTGCACCAAACCTTCTTTACCTAATCGCAAGCGGTGTTCTTTAGAATCTGATTGCATGGAGAGTTTATGGGAAAGTACGCATAAGTTGGTCCAATCCGTTCTAGTAATGCATGGGCGTAAGATGTAAAATCAATGGATGTAAAACGATTTTCGTTCGTTCAACAGGCGGACATAGCACATTCGGCCAAAGGTTACGAGTCAGAGGATGAGAACGCGGGCAGAAAGCGGCATAAGGCCAACGACGACCGGCCAGCCAGCAAGACCACCATGTATTCCAAGCAGGTAAGAAAACTCACAAAAAAAACATAAATTACTGAACTTGCGCGTTTACATTTTGCAATTTGTTAAATTGGTCTGGAGAAAATCAACACGAGCATCTTCAGAAACAAGGTCATTAAGTTTTTTATTTAGTGCGTATATCACACACAGAACTTTCATGCTATTGCAACTTTCACAAAAATTGTCTTTTAAGTAAAACTAGGAGAAAACCCAACAAAAAAAAAATGCAAATATTATCAATCACAATGTTAGATGGCCAACAATGAACCAATGGTACACATAGGACTAACGCTTTTATTCGAAAATGCGAAGTTACCAAACTGTACTATGAACATGACACGCTTCAATATGGTAAAATCCCACGGTTATTTATTTCAATATGGTAAACCCAATGATGTGATATAGCATCATCAAAGTTGTTAGTTGTTAGAGCGTTGAATAAAACGTTACTTTGACAGGTATTGAAGTGCTTTTAATTCACAATAATTTCAATTTTTTGGTTTATGAAGGAATTTATTAAATCTAATTAGATATATTTTTACCTGTGATCAGTGTCAAATAATATTAAGAAGACAATTTTTTTAACACTGTTGATATTAGGACGTAACATTAATCACCTGATATGACAAAATTATCAATTCTCAAAAGAGCGGTTAAGAGAAAATCCTTGATAGAACAATTAGGCTAGCAGTGACTAATCTGTTGTATACATAATGACGTACAGTGGTCTGTAAATTTTTTGATTGAGAACACCAAGATAGGCGACGGCCTGTTTAGCCTAGTTGGTAGTGTCTCTGCCTCCGAAGCTAGAGGTCCCGGGTTCGAATCACGGCCAGGGCATTTATTTGTGCATTTATCACGGATATTTGTTCTTGGGTCTTGGATGTTTTCTATGTATTTAAGTATGTATTTATCTATATAAGTATGTATATCGTCGTCTAGTACCCATAGTACAAGCTTTGCTTAGTTTGGGACTAGGTCGATTTGTGTAAGATTGTCCCCCAATATTTATATTTATATTTATTTATTTATATTCAACAGCTGAATACAGTTTTTAATACCAAGTTCTCTTAAATAGGTTATAGGTTCTTTATAATAAACAATGTTATTTCGGTTATCAAAACAAATAATATTTTTTACTTTTACCTGTTTAATTATTCAGGGTAGTTTGCTGAAAATCACGTCAATAAAACTCTTCTCAACATTCACACCGATACGCAAACCGAAATTCCTAAAGGTGAACTCGAAAAGCCCAGGCAATGTAATTACAGTTGCTTTTCGGTTTAAAAAACTATTTCACTACTCATGCTCTAAAAGTTCGTCTTTACGCTTTTCACTTTTTATGCTCTAGAGCATAACGTAAAACCCGCCCTTGGCGCGCGCCGCCGCCCGCGGTCGACTAGCACAGAAGTATCAATTTGATAACATAACCTTAATTATATTAATTATTTGTTTAATTTTCTCGCAATCGAAGTGAAAAGCAGAGTGTATAACTCGTGTATAAAACCCAAATCATCCTCTGCTTTATATGAAATTGTCTGGGCTAAAATGGCTTGTTTTATGCACTTGTCGTACAATCTACTATATGTTCAAAAAATAATTACATGAAATTCGCTTACATGAGAAACTTTACATGAATAATATTTTACATTAATAGATTTTAACAATATTAAAAACTTGTTATAATAATTTGACACTGTTTAGTTGTTTTTGTTCATACTGTTCTAATATCATGAGATTGGTGTGGTACATGTCTTGTTTTATGTGAATAGATTTAGTATTCAACTCTTATTATAAATACAAATTCAATTTTAAAAAAAATTTTGCTCATACATTAAAATACTTAAAACTATTTCAAGGCTTCGCCAAACTGCGGAGCATCTCCATTAAAAGGTTTCGTTCCAAATGTAACTTTTTCTGTTGTCCGTTGCACTAATCTAAACGGTTTATACTTTTAGGAATTCCGGGAGCAGTACTGCATCAACAACAAGCAACTGGATCTGCTGGAACTGGAAAAATCCAAGAAGGACCGATTTCTTGGATGCCTCTCACAGTACCACATCGAGAGCCCCTGTTCAAGAGCCAATCGGTGAGTTGACATTCCATTATAATTAAATAGTATATCCTGTTTCAAACATAAGTTGACGGAAACTAAAACAAATCACTAACGTTCACAGGTCTTGTACAAACAAATGATTCCTGTTTTATATAATACATTATGGTGAGCTCAAAAGTCAAGAAAACTAATTTCTGAACGTAACGAAACTTAAAGTCAAACTTAAAGTATACCTGTTATAAATTTGGTTAGGGACTTGGCAACAACAGTCCTTTAACTTAAATTGGCGAACAACTAATTTTATGTAGGTCAGGAAAATACATAATTTAACAGGATTCGATTGTTTCCAATTTCAACACAAGAAAATATACTAATAATAAAATCCCCGCCGAAAGGTTTCCACCTACACGCAATTAAATTTTTAAATTACCCGTTACAAATTACGCTGAAATTAGCTAATTAATCAGGCTCCCTTCAACTTAACGGGAATGTTTCTCTCAGATTCCTTATTAGCTCAGAAATTATTTGAATAACAATATGAAGAACGCTTTAGGAACCTCTTGTGGAAGCTTATTTTAAATTGGTTTAGTTTATTAATTTTTAAGAAAGCCGATCCGAATTTTAATGAAAATATGGAGTAAGTATATTCATTATTATTAAAATGTATTTTATTTAATTGAAATATAGGATGTAAGCTACCGCTTATTCTTGAATCTTTACAAGTCTCTCTCAGTTAAAGCAGACTTTGGTTGATTATACAAACATTAATCTCACAGTAACAGATAGAAACAAAATAGTTGTCACCAAAATTCGTTTAACAAGAGTTCAAAAACATAAATATTAAGATGCATCGCACTATAAGCAAATAATTATGAGAAGCGCGAACTATGTAACTTTGAAAATGATCGTATTTATGTACCTAGTTTATATTTATTTCGTGCTCACCACCAGACTAAGTGCCATTTTCCTTAATAACGCTACACATAAACTTAACTACTTAGGTAAAAGATTTATCACATAACTTTTATGCTACTTGACGAAAATGCCTCCGAAGTGTACTAACTTGCCTAATCTTACTCGGGTCGACATCGATTAGCTCGTATTTATGAAACACTCGAAAAGTAACTAATGGACGATTCACACGAAACGGCAGAGCCGGCGGCAGCCGACCGGCTCCGACTGGCTGTCCGCAACTCATTCAAATATGAAATCTAACTTCCGTCTGGAGGGTTCGAATTTCTTTGATTTTACTGGGGCGCGCGCCGACTCCAGCCGTTTGATGTGAATCGTCTATAAGGCAACCAAATATTGAAGTCTGAGATGAACTTAGAGATTAAAAATGTAAACAAACAACTGTGAATCTGACATGAGTTTCCTTTTTAAAACCTCTTGTCATTACCAGTAGCATAAATCATATCTCCACATATTTTATTAAAACAACACCAATACGTTATTTAATTCAGAGTGGTTAGTATTTGTATTCATTCAAATTATTTTGGTTTAATTTTAAACACGGTAATTTTTCTCAAGTATTCCAATGATTTTCAATTACCCACTGCATACGTTAATTTTTTTTTATAGTGGCAACTCACTTGTTTACATTTTTGATCTCTAAATCTATCACCGATTAATATTTCAAGCTAACATAATCATTAACATTAGAATTACAGTTAAGCACCATTTTCATGGATTAATGGTGCATGCAACAGCGCCGGAATATCGGGAACTCAAAAAACGTACTATACATGGTAAATACCCCGCTCTTAACAGTAATTCCAACAAAATAATCGTATAAGCACTCGTAATAGTATATTACACAACTAGGATGGTAAAGCAAATAAAAGGCTGAGATCGCAATTTTGCGGCCCGTGCTGTAGGCGAGGGACGTATATTATATGCGATCGAGGGCTTTATTTATTACCTCCCGTGTTGTATACATCAAATTATTACTACACTTGGCCAGAAAGCGAAAGCCAAAAACCACTTTTTGGGCAGGTGTGGCATAATAGTACATTACGATACAAGTGCAGAGAACAGTAAATTCGCAACGAGTGGTGATAAATTGAAACACGACCGAAGGGAGTGTTTTAAATCGTCACTAGTTGCGAATTACCTGTTTGCACATGTATCGTACAACGTTTTACAGTACATATGGCTCTTTAAAGTTTCGACATATGCACGTAATCTGCTGATTACCGCACTCGTGCGGTAAATAGCACCATATGTACTGTAAAACAATTTACATAAGTTAAAGTACATATTTATATATTATACTTATACAGGTTGTACACTATTGAGCTCTCCAGCAATTATTTCCAAATGGTTTTGATTGAAAAAAAAAAGTTTTTTTAGAATTTTTTTTCGCTAATGTAGCTTATATGTACTTTTTTACTCTACTGGAGCTATATTAATAACTATTTATTAAAAAAAATGATAAAAAAAAGAAACACCCAAAAATATCCTCTTAAACCAAAAATGCGACAACGATTATGAGTCATAACTTGACGCAACCTCAAAATCAGCATTGACTGCTGCGCTATAATCTCTGGGTGCCAAGATCCATTACTTGGAGGTCAGAACTTTAGATCAAAATTTCTCCCAATTGAAAAAAGATATGTTTTTGGACACAAGAGTTTACTGTCGGTGCTCTAAGGAAGCGTCCTTTAAATTTATTTCTCCTATTACAGGCCACACCCTGTATTATACATACTTACATATATATTATATTTACTTAGTTTCATCCCCTACGCTTCACCGTTACCATTCGACATTTCCCTGTTCAATTAATTTGAGTATCAAACAATGATATCAATAACAAAGGTTTGGTTACCTTTGTTATTGACTAAGCAGGAATTATACTACTATTCCGTAGCATTGTCTAATATTTTTCGTACTAACAAGCCACACATACACATGTACGTATGTAGAGTACGAGAAATGAAAACATTGCTACAGGGTAGTGCTACAGGGTAGTTTTAATATTTTTAGGGTTCTGTAGTATTTAATCCACCACTTAAGTTACCACTAGAAAGCTATAATCGTCAGATTACAGGCAATCATAACTATGGGTGAATAAATAAATATCAATCACGCAGAAAAATAAATATTGAGAAATTCTTTTTTTAGGGCGCAATTATTTTTTTCTTGCTTAATCCCTGTGTGCTCTTGCCATCTAAGCAACTATCAAAGCTCAGTAGACATTACTAGTTAACGTTAATGTAATTTCCATAGATTAGGGTAAACCAAGGTGTAACTGGCCACCTTCAGTAATCGGCCACTTTAGACTTCATTTGCCTAAAATAAGAGTTTAATGCATTTCACGCCACCTACTGACATCGATGAACATGAACATACTAATAAGCTTTCGTTTTAGTACAAATGTTAGCGACGCGTTCTGTTCCTACGTAATACCTTTTTCTGTGTTGGCAACATAATATCTTAGTATAGTTAAGATTTAGAAAATAAGGTACTTTGAATATGTACGTTTACCCTGTTTTTGTTTTGTTATCGCCGGCCGGAACAGTCCGCGACTAATCGCGAGCCATACCGTACGGCTCTGCTATCTAATGTGCGAATAAATACCTCATACACAGTTTTTCAAGTCTTTGATTCCTCGAGTCAGTGCCTACATCCAACAAAGTGGTCTTCGAACCGGATCATGAGTACCATACGTACGCCGGCTAAAATGGAAACACGCAGTGCAAAAGCGCGTCGGGTACATACCGAACAAATGGCGGCGCTCGAGCGAGAACAAAGGCCCGAAAGTGAGGTTAAGTCGTCAGGCGACCAAACCACGTGCGAAAAACCATTAGATCCCATGGTGAAGAGGTTTTTAATGAACAGAACCGATACCGGTAGCATAAAATCGGAGCCGATGCAACTAGATAAACACGTCCCTGAGACAAAGCCCGCCACATCGTGTGTCGGCGCACCCGCACCATCAAGCAGCAAGAGTTCACGGAAATCATCGGCATCTAAAGAAGCCAAGCGGAAACAGTTACTTCTAGAAGCCGCAAAAGAGAAGGCTGCGATTAAAATGGACCTAATTGACAAGACTTTAGACGCGCAACTTGCAGCACTTAGTGAAAACGAGGAGGACCCAGAGGAATACAGTTCACTTGAAGGCGATTTACCTCCTCGACCTCGCAGTGAGATAACCGAATGGGTCAGGCATCAAAGTAGCCATCAGGAACCACAACAGGAGCAGCAGCAACCCCCCAACAATGGAGAAATAACGGGCGCGCAGCACATTCCGGTTCCAGTATGGAAGCCAGCGCCGTACGTGCCCCCTAAAGTCGCCGAGCCTGCTCAGCATGGCGCTGGGCCCAGCTCAGCCCCGCACGCCGCAGCCGACCACACCGTCAGCGCGCTTAACCACACGGTACAACTGTTGGCTGGTGCCCTCAAGGACATCTCCACCGCTAGCAATCACGTGCCCAACGCTAGTTTTCTCAGCCGCATTAGCACGCCTAAAGATCTACCCGAATTTTCAGGTGATCAGTTGGAATGGCTACAATTCAAACAAGCCTACGACGAGTCCACTGAGGTCTGTAAATTTACCGATAAAGAAAATTTATGGAGGTTGCGAAAATGTCTTCGCGGAGCCGCAAGAGATGCTGTCGCAGCATTGTTTATCAGCGCCACGTCACCCGACCGAGTAATGTCAACGTTGGAGCTACGTTTTGGAAATCCTGACAGCATTATTTCTCGCATCCTGCAAGACATCAAAAGACTGCAGCCGCTTCAACAGGAATATCATAAGGATATAGTTGTGTTCGCAGTGAAAGTTCAAAACTTTGTGGAAGCCGTACGAGCAGTAGGACGTGAGGAGTACCTACAGGGCATGAACATTGTCTCCATCATTCTGTCCAAGCTGCCCACTGTGCTTATATCCAAATGGTCAGACTACAGTTTCAAATTAATCAAGGAAGCGCATAAATCAAGGTTAGTTATTCTATCCGAATTTCTTAATGACGAAGCAATGAAGATTTCTACGACGGCTAGTTTTTTTACAACACGCAGCGATAACTATAAAACCAAACATAACGAGCAGTCATCTTTACGCACACAAACCGTTTTATTGCATTCGGAAGAAGGCGACGCTAAATGCCTATTTTGCCGTACAAATGTTCATAAGCTAACAGAATGTAAACAATTCAAGAAGGCGCTTCGTAAGGTGCGATGGCAGCACGTTAAGAAAAACGGCTTATGTTACAAATGCATTATCTCCAAACATGAGCGCGACACGTGCAAAGCCCCTGCGTGCGACAAGGACGGCTGCGGAGCTCCACATCACCGCCTGCTACATTATCCGGTAAACAATAACAGGTCGCGTGACGTCACGGCGCCCGCGCCGTTACTAAGTGCAAGTGCACCGAACAATAGCCCCGCGATGAACGACCTCGTACCGCAAGAACCCGTGTTCAAATCAGTGCCAGAAATATTAACGCACATTAACGCGAGTGACAGTAGGGTGTTGTTAAAAGTGGTACCTATCCGCGTTCATGGACCTAACGGTGTGTTTTCGAGTACCGCCCTTCTTGATGACGGTTCGTCTGTCAGTTTACTGTGTGCGGATTTAGCGCGCCGCGCTGGCTTACGCGGCCGCGCGGGCACGCTGCGAGTGCGTGGCGCATTTACTGATAATGAACTAGTATGTGAATCGACCGCCGTGAATGTGAACCTTACGGGTATGGATAATAAGGTGCATAATATAAGAATGCGTTGCGTTAACGAGTTAAATTTACCGTTGCAAAGCCTATCTATTTTGAATTGTATTAATTCTTCTCACTTAAATGTCATAAAGGATAAATTATGTACTTCTGATTCAAAGCCCGAATTGCTGATAGGCCAAGATAACTATCACTTGTTGTTGCCTTCACAGATAAAAGTAGGTAAACCTAATGAACCGTGTGCTACCCTTACCCCCTTAGGTTGGTGCGTCCATGGAAAGGTGTACGTGCCGCAGGGCGCCCGCCCTCCCACCGAGGCCGAGTCTAACCTTTTTATTGCAGCGTGTGAAGAAGGAACGGTCACCACAGAGGGTGACAACCTGTTGCGACAGATCGACGAAGAGGTGCGCCGGTCGTTCATACTGGACTCGATGGGCGTGACGTGCGCGCCACGGCAGAACGCCGAGGACTCGCGCGCCGTCGAGCTGCTGGAGCGGTCCGCAGAGCTGCGCGACGGCCGCTGGCACGTCGGCCTGCCATGGCGGGACGCGAGCGTCATGCCAGACTCGCATCCAAGCGCCCTCAACAGGCTAAAGGGTATCGAGCGCAAAATGAGCAAGGATCAAGGATTCGCAGAAAGGTACCGTGAACGAATCAGTCATTTGTTAAATAACGACTACGCCAGGGAACTAACGGACACCACGGTCACGCCGAGGACGTTTTACCTTCCTCATTTTGGCGTGGACAATAAAAATAAGAAAAACCTTCGTTTGGTTTTTGACTCAGCAAATCAGGTAAATGGTCGTTGTTTAAATCATTATTTACTCACAGGGCCTGACCTGTTGTCATCACTTTTAGGTATAATGCTGCGCTTTAGGGAGCATAAATTCGCAGTAACAGGTGACATCAGGGACATGTTTTTAAGAGTCAAGATCCGAGAAGAAGACCAGCACGCACTAAGGTTTCTGTGGAGAAACAGCCCCACCGAAAACATTAAGACGTACGTAATGACGTCACTAATTTTCGGCGCCTGTTGTTCGCCCTTTGTCGCGCAGTTCGTTAAAAATAAGAACGCGCGGCGATTTGAGTCATCACATCCCGCCGCCGTCGATGCCATCGTCAACTCGCACTACATGGACGACTACATCGACAGCCTCCCGGACGAGGCGATGGCGATCGAAATGGTAAGGAATGTCACTGATATTCACAAAGCGGGCGGTTTTGAGATTAGGAATTGGACGAGTAACAGCGTCGCAATTTTAGACAGCGTGCCAAAGGAGACCTTAGGTACCGCTGCCGTAAGGTTCAAAATCGGCCAACAACATGAAAGCGAGCGTACTTTGGGTCTCATTTGGTATCCAGCTGAGGACATGTTAGGTTTCGACATGTCATTTAAACGCATACCAGACGACGTACTTAAAGGTGAGATTAGACCTACAAAACGTCTAATGCTAAAAGTTATTATGTCCGTTTTTGACGTACTAGGTTTCTTATCGCCTTTCACTATTCAAGGGAGAATTATGCTGCAAGACGCGTGGCGATCCCATATTGACTGGGACAGTTACATTCCGGACGAGATATATCATAAGTGGCGGAAATGGATTGAGCTACTTAAGGTAATTAGCGATATACGCATACCTAGATGGTACAAATCAGCTGATCGCAGTCACTACGCGGGAAACTCGAGCGCGACGTTGCCGCATTGCTCGGCGCTCGCGCATGGCAACAGCGCGTCTACGGTCGGCTACGAATCCGTAGCGGCATCTACGAATGCTACGACCGACGCAGGTTATAATAATTTAGAATTACATTTATTTTGTGATAGCAGTACTCGAGCCATGTGTACTGTAGCTTATTGGCGGTGGGATAATGATAATAATATTAAAGTGGCATTCATTGCTAGTAAATGTAAGGTAATGCCTGTAAAGCCTTTAACAGTACCCAGGGCCGAGTTACAAGCTGCTTTATTAGCTGCAAGGCTAGCTAATACAATAGGGAAGGAGCATAAATTAGTTCCAGGCCGCCGTTTTTTTTGGTGCGACTCCACTACAGTACTGCATTGGATTCGCAACAATACGCGCACTTATAAGACGTTCGAGGCAAACCGGCTGGGTGAGATCGACGAGCTATCACGCGTGGATGAGTGGCGGTATATACCTACCAAACAGAACGTGGCCGATTTATCCACGCGGGAAAGTTTCGATCACACTCAGCTCGATGAATGGTTCGCGGGCCCGAACTTTTTGTATCAAAGCGAATCTTTATGGCCGATGGATGTTATCGCATCACAGTCTACCATCACAATTCCTGAATGTGTGGCTATAGTACAAGAAGGCTCAGGCGGACTGGCAGTGCCAGATCCACTACGGTTTTCCTCTTGGCTTCGCTTAAAGCGGACCGCGGCCACTGTACTAGCATTCATCGACAAATGTAAGGGAATTTCAGGTCAAGTGGATTGCAGTACAATGAACCGCGCCGAGCAACTATTGCTAAGGCACGCACAGGCGGAATCCTTCGGCGAAGATATCACCAAATTGGAAAACAGTAAGCCATTACACCGCAACAGCAGATTAATCTGTTTGTCACCAATTCTTGATGAACAGGGTCTCCTGCGCGTGGGTGGCCGCATCGACGCCGCCACAGATGTAGCCCTGGATGCGAAGCGGCCGGTTATACTCGATGGTCGACATCCTGTAGCCAAGCTGATCATCCGACATTACCACACTCAGGTGGCTCACGGAAATCAGGAAACCGTTGTCAACGAAGTGAAACAGCGGTACTGGATATTACGCCTTAGACCTACCGTGAAATCCGTAGTATCCAGGTGTATGCTGTGCAGGTTGCGTAAGTGTCAGCCTCAAGTACCGCGGATGGGTGACCTGCCTAAGGCACGGATGGCGCACCACCAGCGCCCCTTCAGTTACTGCGGTTTGGACCTATACGGTCCAATGGAGGTCGTAGTTGGTCGTCGTCGGGAAAAGAGGTACGGCGTTTTGTTCACTTGTTTGACCGTACGCGCGATCCACATTGAGCTGGTCTCCTCGCTAACATCAGACTCGCTCATAATGGCGCTGCGGCGGATGGCAGCTAGACGCGGCTGGCCGTCGCACCTGTTCTCCGATAACGGTACGAACCTGAGGGGCGCCCATACTGAGATCCAGCGATCGATGCGCGAACTAGACACCGCAGAGCTGCAACGCCAGGGTGTCAACCAAGGTATGGAATGGACCTTTATCCCTCCCTCTACCCCCCATTGGGGTGGGGCGTGGGAAAGGCTAATACGTAGTGTAAAGACGTCACTTAAAGTCGTCTTGAATGAACGTGCACCACGGGACGAAGTTTTGAGCACACTTATGGCAGAAGTAGAAAATATAGTTAATAGTCGTCCCCTAGCGCACGTCTCTGTCGAGTCGGGAGGAGTAGAATCTCTCACTCCTAATCACTTTCTCCTCGGTACCTCGTCAAATCTGCCTACTATCGGATCCTTTGATGGTTCTGACCTGTATCTAAGGAAACACTGGCGTACGGCTCAGAGGCTGACCGATATGTTCTGGCAGAGGTGGATGAAGGAAATTTTGCCTGACCTTCTACCGAGAAGAAAGTGGCACGAGGAACGGAAGCCGCTGCAAGTGGGTGACCTCGTCCTTGTAGTAGACCCGAACTCTCCTCGCAACATGTGGCCTAAGGGCCTGGTCACACAGGCGTTCCCCGGCAAGGACGGGCGCACGCGACTGGTCGAGGTGAGGACCGCCACTGGGACGTGGAGACGGTCTGCGGCACGCGTCGCACCTATCTCTTTGGAAGATGAGTGCTGAATCAGCACTAGGGTGGGGAATGTTAGCGACGCGTTCTGTTCCTACGTAATACCTTTTTCTGTGTTGGCAACATAATATCTTAGTATAGTTAAGATTTAGAAAATAAGGTACTTTGAATATGTACGTTTACCCTGTTTTTGTTTTGTTATCGCCGGCCGGAACAGTCCGCGACTAATCGCGAGCCATACCGTACGGCTCTGCTATCTAATGTGCGAATAAATACCTCATACACAGTTTTTCAAGTCTTTGATTCCTCGAGTCAGTGCCTACATCCAACAACAAATTTTGACCACTATAGACATTAGCGCGATAATTTTTGGTTTTTTATTGTAAGTCGGCGCACTTGTCTCAACAAAAACAGCAACTGGTTAATGAAATGTTATCGAAATTGGATTTGTTAAAATTTTGTTTCTGTGTTAGTTTAGGAAGTGCAATTATTTCTATTGTGTTATTTGAGTTAGTTGGGAGGTGAGTAACATGCGATTAATTAGTTTTATGTCTAAAATTGATAAAACTGGAGTTTGGGGGGGGGGGGGGGCTAGTTACTAAATGATATTTATTGAGAAAAATCAGAAATTGGCCGCCTATGTCAGTAACTGGTAAATTTTTTATACATCGTTTTTTATCAAAGTTTTTTATCTAATCACAGTAAATATAAATTTGTGAACTTTGAGTGCGCATAAAGGATGATTCACAGTAGGCCGTTCCGTGTCCGGGCCGGCCCGTTTTCTTTTAAAGAAATACGCCGGCCGTTGCGTGTGCTGTCAACGGAACGGTCTACTGTGAGTCATCCTTAAGAGTGCGCAGTACGCTCGGTTCTCCATACAAACGTATTTACGCTCTCATTTTAAAGCGCCATGCTAGAATAACATGAAACTTTGTATACACAATGGGATCCGGCATATCTAGGTCGGAAATTAGTTTCTGTTGCTTGAAATTATAATGGAGAAAAAATACAGCGATATGGCGTTTTAAAATGAGAACGTAAATACGTTTGTATGGAGAACCGAGCGTACTGCGCTCTCTTAAAGTGCAGGCAAAAATGGAACTCTACATTGCGCTTGGCCCGACGCATTCGAATGCTTTTCACATTCCGCGTGATTATTTTCTAGAGAACAAAAAATACACTAGGTGTTATGAACTTTCGATGAGTATCGGAGTTTTTATTATACATCTTAATACGAGTATACGATTGCACTCAGTCACGCTTAAGTTCCGAAACGTTGTCTTAGCGGCGCACTGGTAACTAATATGTGTAATAAAATTGATGATTGCAAAATTGCAATAAACTACTTTGTGGATTTTTTTAATGAAAGACTTGCTTTTTCTTAAAACCCCCTGCCCTGAGCACTTTTTGCTGTGTCACAATGGAAACTGCACTGAACATCCTAGAATTCTGACACGAAAGAAAAGATAACAGCTTATGATAGTTGTATTAATATAGTTGTACACAATTCGGCCTAATCCTTAATAATGCAGCTCCATTAGGGCGGACTAATGTAGAGGAAGGTCACGTTATTAATGATTTAAGCTGACCCTCCAATTTCAAAGGCCATTGTTGGCACATAACAATCCTGCTAAGGCATCCCCTAATGATAGACAGCCTTGCCCATCGCTAGCTCTTTACTTTTATAGGTTGGTTTAGAACGCCAGGGTTTTGATCGGTGATTTCATGGGGATAGTTGCGAACTTTTCAATAAAGTGTTAAGAGACAAGTCAACTGTTATTTTCTCTTACAAAAATGTCATTAAGATCTACGTAGGAAAAATTACGCGATCGACCTAAAACACTAGGTATAACTTTGGATAGTTATAATAGATTATAATGAAAGTTGATTTTAAATCTAATTTCGAACTTTAAAAATAATTGACAAAAGTGATTTATTAACTTCTTTTAATACCTTAATATCGTTTTTTTTTTTAATTGAAAATTATCAATATACTAGCTTTTGCCTGCGACTTCGTCCGCGTATAATTCGTTCTCGCCTTAGAATAATTTGTTTTCCCATACAATCTTTCTCAAGCTCAGGTGGATACCAGGAACTTAGGGGTAACATGTTGGAGAAGGAAAGCCACGAATAGATCGGACTGGAGATATTTGCTTGACCAGGCTAGCCTAGGGCCCACCCGCGGCTATAACGCCTCAAATGACGATGATGATACAATCTTTCACCCTTCTTTACACCCCCTTAAGAAATGATTACAGTCAATATGATATTCCCTAGAAATCCGATTGTCAAAACGAATGATTACAACACAAATTCTAAAAACAGACACAAATTCTTAAAACTGTTGAAACGATTTCTGTTATCGATTCTAAGTATCCCAAGCCAACTTTTTTTCGAATATCTTCCATGTACAGACTTTCGACCCTCTTCTAAGTGTACATCTAAGATGATCCAACTGTCTATGCTGACGATTGGGCTGCCCAGCTCAAGTGATCTCTTATATCAAACAGTTTTTATGGTGTGAAGGGTCAACAATTACGTAAAAAATAACGCACGACAAAATTAAATGGTACACCAACGATACAAAGTGTGCATTGAAACAGCTGTTTTTGTATTTAAGCATATGAATAAAAGCAATGCAAAGTATCACAAATGTATTTTGATGTACACGCAAAGTAGAACTAATTGCGAAAAGGTTGTGCTCAAAAATAGCGTCAACAATCGGAAGGAATTATGATACTTCAGTTTTGACATAATGAATCGTCAACTTGTTTACAATTCTTCTATAAGTTAAATTTCTTGACACGCTGTTATGCTGTGTGTGTGTGTGTGTGTGTGTGTGTGTGTGTGTGTGTGTGCGTGTGTTGTTAATTGGCTGAAACTTAAATCGTAGAATGACGTATGAGGATTAAACCACCCCGTTTCATGGACCTTACTTGCATCCCCGGTTTAATACCCTTTTGATGGAAGATCATCGGGACAGAAAGTACTCTTTTAATATACATATATGTGTTTCCAGATTATATACTATTAGCATACAAATCATCTTAATCTGTTCAGCCGTTTTTGCGTGATTCAGTGACAAACATCCAAACATCTAAACTTACGCATTTATAATATTAAGTAGTGGTATTATGGTATAAAGTGAGTGCACATGAAGTGAACGACAAAAATAACATTGTAATTGCATGTTTTGAAGAGACCGGCGTAGCTGGCGCGCACACTGGGCAGCTCCGCGGCGCAGCGCTTGCGCTTACTTTTTTTCAGTTTCTATCTTAAGATTTCACAAATTTTTAACGATGATGTTTTTCCTTTGTCATCAAGTTCCCATACAAAATTCAACCCTTCTTTTAACCCACAATTTTTATACCTGCACAATTTTTATAGCCTAAAAACCTGACCGGGTATTTACTCGACAGATTAGTAAACAAAATCCGTTCAGCCGTTTTCACGTGATGCGTGTTCATATAAACAGACAAACAGATAAACTGATAAACAGACAAACAGACAAAAATTCTAAAAACTGTTGGAACGTGTTCTGTTATCGATTCTAAGTATCCCCAGCCAACTTTTTTTCGAATATCTTCCATGTACAGACTTTCAACCCTCTTCAGCTTTATTATATGTATAGATTTTAAGAACTAAATCTACATGTTTTCTAAATACGTACAAAAAATACGTTTTATTTTAATCCTATATAGCATCAATTTTGAATAATTGGATGGCTGCTAGATAATTATCTCTCAATAAAGATTAAAACTTTCAATCAGATTATTGAAGCCCTGGAATGGTATCGATGATGTCATAACCTACTTAATGTTGGACCAATTTCTTGCCCGGTAGCAGTTTGAAATATATTTTATCCTCATGAAATTCACAATAAAATGTGTGACACCATGTATGAATATGACTACGACGTGAATAACGATGTCATATCACAGTTCAGTATTATGATATATTCAAAATTATAAATTAAAACTGTTCTAAAATAGGAAGCTTTTTTAAATAAGTTTTAATAAACGAGAGTTACGAACAAAACGAATAACAAGCCTCGGTCATAATTTGGCTATGGCATACTAAGGGATTTCCATAACCATGCTTTTTTTTAAGTACATAAAATATAAGCATGTTAATTTCAATGACAAGACAGGATTAACACTGTTTAAAAAAAAAAAGGTTTTGCTTTAAGTAATAGATTGAGTTCGATGATAATAGGTAATAATTCACTTTCACGCGTAGCACAGTTAGTTAAGTATGTTTAGCACTAGTATAATTAGTGCTAGACCGTTTATCACACTTAGTCACATTAACAGTTTTTGTACTTATTAAGCATTATTTTTGCCAGATAACAATGTCACTGCATAATAAGACACTGTTGGTGTCCTTCACATGCATTTTACCGCGTTTCTTGCACTTATTCTTGTTTACGTTGGCAACAGCGCCATCTCTCTGACAACAACACCACTACCACCATTTTAGCTAAAGGACGTCCACTGCTGGACATAGAAGACAAGAACAAGCATGCAACTTTCCTGTAAATCAGAACGAAACTATAAGTAGCTTTTTTCACACTTAATGTGAGATCAACATTAGAATTAGTCGGCCTATTAAGCCTAGTTGGTAGTGACATTGCCTCTGAAGCTAGAAGTCCCGGGTTCGAGTCCCGGTCAGGGCATTATTTGTGCATTTAGCACGGATATTTGTGCCTAAGTCTTGGATGTTTTCTATGTATACAGGGTGTGGCCTGTAATAGGAGCAATAAATTTAAAGGACGCTTCCTTAGAGCATCTGCAGTAACCTCTGGGGTCCAAAAAAAATTTTTCATTTTTCAATTGGGTGAAATTTCGATCTAAAGTTATGGATCTTGGCACCCAGAGATTATAGCGCGGCAGTCAATGCTGATTTTGAGGTTGCTTCAAGTTATGACTCATAATCGTTGTCGCATTTTTGGTTAAAAAGGGTATTTTTGGGATTTTTTTGATTTTTTTAAATGAAATTTTAGTTTTTTTTTTTTTATAAATAGTTATTAATATCACTCCAGTAGAGTAAAAAAGTACATATAAAATATTTTTGCGAAAAAAGAAATCAAAATAAAAACTTTTTTTTTTCAATTAAAGCCATTTGGAAAGAATTGCTGGAGAGCTCAATAGTGTGCCGTTTAATTTTTTGCTCCTATTACAGGCCACACCCTTTATAAGTGTGCATTTATCTATACATATAAGTATGCATATCGTCATCAAGTACCTATAGTACAAGCTTTGCTCAGTTTGGGACTAGGTCGATTTGAGTAAGATTGTCCCCTAATATTAAATCTAGTTATATTATTTAATATTAATTACTTTTCAGAACGGGGCATTTACCATGTATATTATACTAGTTGAGTTCAGAACATTAACAAATAAAACGCACGTCACTTAATCCTTGAAAATGGTGCTTGCAACAGCGCTGCAATATCGAGAACTTAAGAAATATATATTTTTTAAAATTTTGTACTAAAGCTGCAACGCTGCTAACGAAAATTTCAAATTAAAGGGATAAATTGAAAAATTAAATGCTCCGAGCAGGATTCGAACCTGCGACATCTGGCAAACGCGGCCAATCGCTCTAGCCTCTGAGCTATCGGAACAACCAAGCTCGTCCACGAAATCCTTCAATAGTTCCCTATTACAACGCCTTAGAGAGGCGTACAGCGACATCTACCGTAGAAAACTTAGGCTTCTATGAACGGCACCAACGTCTCAAATTACATTGAGAAATCGTCAGAAACGATGCGCTATCTCATACTAAATTAATTTTGTACTTAAGCAGTAACGCTGCTAACGAAAATTTCAAATTAAAGGGAAAAATTGAAAAATTTAATGCTCCGAGCAGGATTCGAACCTGCGACATCTGGCATACGTGGCCAATCGCTCTAGCCAAGTTCGCCAGCACTTTGCCGCTTCCTGTAACTTGTAGTACGTACTAGTTGGTTAAAGCTAATAATATATACATGTAATTATATACCCCAGACTACCTATTATATATGTACCGATCTAAGAACTTTATTGTACGCAATAACAGGTCAAAACAATATACTGGGACAATTCATATGTCTTCTAATTCTAACTACAAATGTCACATGTGATTAAAGTACAGAAGCTAAGTTATTTCTTTGAAGGATCTCTTCCAGCTAACCTTTTAGTAAATAAATGCCATACGATTAAATTAAATAACGTTTTATTATAAATTATTACTTAACGACCGTAATACTGAATTTGCTAACACCTGAAGCATCAAACTAAATCAGCTAATAACTGTCTTAAGCGTGCATCTGGTGCCACCAATCCAATACAAAGGGTCCATATAAATATCCATCCGAGACAGACCCAAGTGTAATTTACGATTGTTTTCATTAGAACCGAATTAGAGAATTCTCGACAACTTTTACCATGGATCCGTTTCTTGACTAAATAGATTCCCAAAATAAATGGAAACCTCTTACAAAGGTAAAGGTAACAAATTGAGCATTTTATTGTACTTTGCACCCTTGTAATCGCATTACGTCTTAAGTGGGTTGAGCGGCCGTAGGTACTTGAATTTTATTTGAGCATTTGCTTGACTTCCTTTTGACCTTCCTCAAATAACGGTACGTAGGTGTATGAGCAATTTATACATGAGCGTGGTAGGTGCCCTCTGGAGACTCAGTAGGGCTCTAATGTGTGGGAGTTATGAGGCTGTAGAACTCATATTGAATGTGTTGGGATCTGTATTAAGAAGTTGCATTAAATATTTATAAGGGTAAAAAATAAAGGGCTTATTTTGTGCTACTTTACAAGAAATATTGGTAGGGTTTATTCAGTAAACATAATATTTTCTGTAAAGTTGTACGTTTTAAATATGATTTCCTAAAACAACATTTCAGAATTTGCCTCAATATTTTTCTAGGGTTTTGAATGTCACTTGGAAAGTCTGGCGTCTCTGAAAGAAAGCTTACAAATGGTATTTATTTGTTACTTTAATCTAACAATAAGTAATGCCTTTATGATTCGGCTTTTAAACAGAGAGATTTATTTACATACGTGATAAAAGTACCATTCAAAACATATAATGCAATTTCAAAAATGTGTTTTCAGTGAATTAGTGGGTAACTCCTTATTTTCCAGCAAATTTGCTAATCTTCTAACTTAAAGCTTATACCCGGTGGCGGATCAGGTCTGCGGTTCCGCCACGAACCACACCGCCGAGGATGCGGAAAGCGACGTAGCTTAATATCGGTATTTATCGTCTTCTGTAGTCCCGCCAACTTCGTTACCGCGGAACGGCCCCGCCAGGTTTGCAAGTGGTACGGAGAGAGACGTACCATAATGCCACCACGCCTCTCTCCTCCCTCTTCTCCTCTCTAGTCTCAGAAGACGAGGGAGAACGGCGCACAGAACTCCCTTACTTTTTCAGTCCCTCGCCAATGCATTCTAAGCGGGCAGCCCAAAGAGGCCGGCCTTGGGTGCCTCTTAGTTTGTGCTCATACCATAGCCAAAATGGCAAAAACATCAGAACCCTTACGGCTTATAGTTTCATCATGTTTTTTTATTTGGACTCGAACATGTTGCACTAAAATACAATAATGTCACCACCGTCATTAGAAAATCTAGATGATACAATCAACGACTATTTCGATTGACTTTATGTATTTAAAGATAAGTTTTAACATTAACATGAGTCGATTGGAAATCTATTCTCCAAATTGCTTCCGTTATACACCTTAATGTCTCTTAATATCCCATCTAAAATCACTTCGACGCAGATAATATGCAACGCTGCGTGACTCGATGGCCCCCAAGTTAACTTAGTAACATCAAGTCCTGAGGTTCTGAACACTGTGTCGTTAAGCCCCGTAACGGTACTTACAATACAATACAATACAATATGCTTTATTGCACACCTCAAAAAAAAATTACAGATAGAAACAGCATAAATATACAAGCAGAGGTAAACAACAGGCGGTCTTATCGCTAAATGAGCGATTTCTTCCAGACAACCTTTTTACATGTTGTTAATAATATATAATGTTCTGTTTATCTAAGGTTCGAGTCTTGTACACTTGTAAAGTGTAGGTAAATACGTATAATCAAATCGTCAATTACTTTCATCCAATTCGTTTCGATCTTCGAATACTTGGAAACGAACACGCCGAATAAATACAAAACCTATTCAGATCGAGCTCGAGATCAACATTTTTGCTGGAATAGACGCCCAGTAGTAAGTACTTCCAGTCACACAAATGTTTAAAGAGCAATTCTTGAAACACAAACAAACCAAATATGGAAAGATTGGTGGTATAGATAAGTATTTTTCAGCGATGGCGTCAAGCATGTACACACTTATTTCGGTGATAGGCAAAGATTAGATGCATACGAGTTGCTTACCACGTTAGCTGGTCCCACGCAGTATGTTGGGAGTTTGCAACTGTAGATTATGGATCCAAACCGCAATATAAAATAACCTAATGCCTAACTGAATGCATAATAATGATTTATGTTTTTTTGGTTTCAGAGCATCATTTCTATCCGTGTGTGTCCGTCGTCGAGTGCCCTCGGATGAGAATCTCAACACCGACTATGCACCCATACAGAGGTATCCCAGGTAAGAAAGATTATAACAGCATTATTAAAAAATAACATTTCTCTAATATTTATTCCTAAGTTAGAAGAAAGGAGTATCAATCGAATCACTTATACTGTATTCAAATTCATCGCGTTGTTTGAACTTAGAGATATACCTAGTGATAAAACTTTTCCCACAGACCATGTGAAATCCAATCGTATATGAGTTTGTTAGGGAAAATCTTTTCTCACTTTTTCTATACCTATCATGTGGTCCCATAATGCACTGAATAGCCTAAAATCTATCATATGGACCCAACTTTAAGTCTTTGTTTACGCTTATCTTTCAATATCCATTTTGACACGCTACGTTTTGGAATTATTCTTCTATCTCAACGAAGAAACGAAAATGGAAATTGCATTGATCAAATTTAAAGGCGTAACTTTTACTAATTCCTTTGTTGATACGACACTAGTTTACCTTTTCTCAGTGATTATTAATCGGAACATTTTTAGTTAAACTGCCCCTTTTGCTTATCTGTCTGTAACTGGACCTCACGTTAGCAGATTATGTAAAGTAAGCACCAGAATATAGATGTGATAGATGTCGTAAAATGTCAAAAGAAGTTAAACTAGCTCAAACTGTCTATGCATGAACCCCTGTTGCTAGCTTTAGTTCTTCTACTCGTATTTCTTAAATTTGTACCATTTCAGTTGGGACATGAAGTGTAAAATTTTATCCTACTTATGATCAACAAGTGCTTACCCCATTATTTACTAGCAAGATTGCTACAAACATAGGATCAATATTTGATGTCATTCAATGCCGATAGCTTGTCCAATATTGTGTCAAATGTTTGTTCAAGGTTCGGCCAACCCACTCCCACGCCACCGGAGCTATGTGCCCATGACGCCGATCTGGAGTGCTCGTACTTCCGCCGTCGCCCAAGATCCGTATGCAGCCAACCTGACCCCAAACGCTACACCTGGATGCCGGAAGATGAAGACTTCACCCGGATGGAGTGGCCACAGTAAGTTTTAGAATATCTGATTTTCTTACTAAAAAAATATGGGAAACTTATAGTATTACCTAACGCATGACTGACATAGTCCTATGACACAATTAAGATTCGAACATACGAGAGAGAAAAGACAATCTCGTCTAGATCCATAAAAATATTAATAAGTATATCCGTATAAATTGAGGTACTTGCAGTATTTCTTTTGATTAAAAGTGTTTCCCCGGACGAAATTATAATTATAATCATGACGTCGACGTCCACTCAATGAAAATGTTCCTCACAATAAACGCATCCTCGTGAAAAACATCTTGGACGAAGCATTGACCCTCCGTTTCGTAAAAGTCAACAACTGGCGTCGAAATCTTTTAAGCAGGAACAATCCTTAGTTAAAATATCCCCCGCCTTTCATTTCCAGGCAAATACAAATAACTGTGAAGTGCCCCTGAGTTACCTTTAGAATTTGCATAACTGGGGTATAAAGAAACGTTCGTTAAGTTGACAAACTCACTAAATTTCTCGAAGGCCCTCGCGTTTGTTGATGAAACCTTTGGATTTTTGTCGCCATTTTTAGTAAGTTTCATCGAACGGTTTATGGACTTTGAGGCGTAGTATGGAAGTTGAAATATTTTCCTGTTCCAGCGGGGTGGTTACGCAACGTTTTCGAGCGTTGGTTGTATGGGTAGAATCGTTTGAAATATCCTAATATCATTTTTAGGGTTCCATAGCCAAAATGGCGAAAACGGAAGCCTTATAGATTCGTTATGTCTATTATATGACAATTTAACAGGGGGTCAATTTTTTAAAATACACATTTGCGTTTGGCGTGTCTATGGATAGGCCTTCAAAAATGACATTAGGTTTTTAAAACACTTTTCAGTCACCCGTTAGCGAGATATTAGCTGTCAAAGCCGTAAAAAGTGTCCCCCACATCTAATTTCCAAACTATGTAGTTTAAATTCTGAAAAATCTAAATGATGTACATTAATTAATCCTTTCAATGATTTTTGGTTTTAACAAGATAGGTTTAACGGTTTTTGAGTTATTGCTAAAAAACGGTCTTGCCCAAACAAATAAAGGGCGTAAGTGCCGTAAGTTTCCTATATCTAGAAGGTATCGGTTCTTTGTACGTAGTCCTACACGCACTTGGCCGGTTTTTTTTATAATAAAAAATTATTTATTTAATAAAATGTCTATTAATAAGATCGACCTTTTTGTGTTTTTTCACGTGGGGAAATGCATTTACGCATCCGGCCTAGCCGGGGAACCAGGAGGGGTGTGACGGACTACTTAGAACTATCCGGACTGCCGTCTAAAATCCATCACGCAGTGGAAGTGGCGGAGACACGGGGTCGCCAATGCTGACAATCGCGAGCACCGCCTCCTGCAGCAGCCGATTCTGTTTCCTCTCTGCTGAGGCAAGCGCCCCCACCCATCGGCACGCGTGCAGGGCGACACCAGACACGTGTAACACACCGACCAAATTACCCTCACGCCGGGAGGGGGTGAAAAACACCGGACTCACCCCTCAGGTCCCCTTGTAACTTTTTTTAGAGGTGTTCTCCCTCGCAGCCACTACCCGGCACCGGCCTGATGGTGACAGCCCCCGTTCCCAACTATAGCGGCCTTCTGCCGCAGTCTGCGGGTCCGTAGTTCTTTATACAGGATTACAGCATGGCCTGTCTCTCACGCCTGGGGTATCTGGAGACTCCCTGATCCCCCCGTTATTCGAATCTGGTAGTCTTCTGCTAAAACAGAAGAACACCCAGAGCGACCCCCTCCGGGTTATTGGTAGTACAGGTAAGCGATCCCTCGAAAGATGAATCACTTACCATTGCCTCCAGGGCACAACAGTCAGGTCCCTTCCCCTTCCCACAGACCCACAAGGGTCCACAGCAACTGGAACAGCCCAGACACTCGTGGAAGTTACCCGACTAGCGCCCCCAGTTAGATCGACCTCGCATAAGTTTGACACGCTACTTAAGCTTTTCAGCGCTCTGTGAAATACAAACGCTGTCACTCACACGCCAGGGCATGGGAATGTGAAACGCGAAGTTGAACCCTATAGAAATGCATGTAGGTTGATATCGCATTGGACACCATGACGGATATGGCGTCGAACCGATGGTGCGCATATATACGTCTTTGGCGTCGAAAAGCGTCGTTAATCAACTAGAACCTCTGGAATTCAAATTTTGTAAGGGCTTTAAATATAGAACCCACCACGATGATTTTTGTCGGCCACTTAAGCATAGTTGGTAGTGATCGTGCCTAAGAAGCGGGTGGTCGCGGGTTCGAATCCCGGTCAGGGCATTTATTTCTTTGTTGAATTTAAACACGATGTTTTCTATTTCTATGTACTCCATTTGTGTAAGATAGTTCATAGTTATTTAATTTAATTCTAATATCACTCTTAATTGCAAATCAGTACTTACCGACACTAAACTAAATTCTACCCTATGGGCTGTCTATTTCACCTAATAACCCATCCAAACCTCATCCACCGTTATTGACGGCAAATGTACTGTTACATGATTTTAAAACAATGGAAAAGCTGCGCTGACGTTTGTGATTACATTACATCTTAGCTAAGTCGACTTAAACCAAATCTAGACTAAGTGCTGAACTATTTTATCACTGGAAAGTGGCGACCACCGCATTCCACGTTGTGGGGTCGGTCGACCGCAGTCTGACCTAGAATTATCGTCCTACATCCGACCTAACTGAACGCTTCAGCGTGGCTATATACTAAACCTTACACGGTCGACCATTGTCTAAGAAAAGTTTGTATTCCTAAAGAATAACGCTTGCATGAACGAGTACATTATCAAAAGTAAATAAGTAATGTGTGTATTTATTGATATTATTTGTTATAATTATTATTATTTTAAAGTAAATTGGTCTATTCTCGTGGAGATTCCCACTTCGACATTTTTAGTCTCGTTTTACGCATTTATTTACTAAGTCATACGCAGGTACATCGAAATTTAATGCCCATGACACTTTAAAACACATTATTATTACTTAGTTTTAGCAATTTGACTTCGCTAGTGTTATTTTTGGGTGTGCAGACCAACAGAATGAACAAGCAATTATTCACTTACGGTTTATTTTCCACGAAAAAGAGCACAACAAAATGATATTAATTCGTTTAATCTACACAATAGCATTTCGACGATTTTTGCACGATCATTTTTCGGCGTTAATCAGCAACAGTGGTTTTCTTTTTCAAAAACGCTAGTAGGTTTTGACTTCTTAAGTAAAAGTGCTACTGTAGCCTTATTACAAAGTAAAGTTCATAAAAATATCTTTGCTAGTTGTCCTACGGTCAAATGTATCACTTCCACGTCAACAAGATTGGACTCAACTAGTTATTAAATACTAACTAGTATAATCCGTATCCATGAAAATATGGTTATCTCAGTGCCGGAATCTGCATAGTTCGGAAGTTGGCCTCATCGCAAGTTGCTTAATTGTCCTTTGTGGGCACATATAAATTACCCGTCCCGGAAAGTTTTGGGTAAATCCCAAACATTTTCCACGCCTACGTGCAAAAACGTACGTTTGTTGATTAATATTTGTTAATTTTTAGTAACTTGTTTCTACTTTACTAATTATAAATGAGCGAGAGATTTAGACACACAGTAGTGTTTCAGTCAAGTTCCAACTCCTTTCTGAGCGTTCTCGAAAAAATCTAACGATTTCGAGGAAATGTTATATTAGCACTTAAACATTAAACACAAAATCCTTACGAGTATATGTATGTATACTCGTAAGGATTTTGTGTTTTTTTTATGTGCAGCATGGAAACTGCTACACTATTTATCATACAGCAATATTTTGTCCAAATTTACATGCAATGTGTACGTCTTTCTCACTATAGTGTCATATGCTTTAAATTTCAAGGTACTCGGTTGAAACTCTCTCAAGATTCAACCGGGTATCCGAAGGTAATGACCACATAGAGTGCTAAAACCCTAAAAATAACTACTTATACATTTGTTCTCATTAACTATTTTTATTCCTCGAAATAAATCCACAAAAACAAACGCACTGAAAATATAATAGCAATATCAGTATTATCAGTTACGTCTACCTAATAGTTATGTTTACTACAACTCTTAAATTTATTTTAGAGTGCCCTTAAAGTAACAGAGTCAATCACAAGCAACTCTAATACTTTATTGTTAAGTTATGAAATCGACCTTGTTTCTTCTAGAAAAGTTGGACTTTTGATCAAGAGCATAAAACTTGTTACGACTTTATGAAAACTGTACCTCTATAAGCAACGACTTCGCTGAAAGTTTCCCTTACTTGTCTACAGGGGCACACCGAGAAGTAACTCTCGTAATTTGTTAAAAAGGCCTGGCTTAATTTTAATCCTGTTACCATGTAGTAAAGAAGATTTTAGAACAACAAAAGGAATACGTGCTTTTGAAAGTAATTTCTCAATAGCTAACAGGTGCGAAGCATGTCCAGTTTATTCTCTAGAAATCTCATAACCCTAGTGACCCTCGTAAATAACTTTTTACTGCTGACTCACCACAAAGCAAATTTAGGGAGCAATAGAATTAATTAACTGTTGTCATAAACTTTTTACACGCGAGTTTATAAAGCCTAATGTAATGGTTTCTGTTGCTTTGTTATTGTTGATGTAACTCAGGAGGTCTATGGAAAAAACATTTTAGTGAAATTTTTATCTAGAATGTGCAGTGCCATTTATAAAATATACACTATCTGGAGTCTGTAGCTTTTGGCGGCCTTCCAAATTGTGCGCCATTTTGAACACTGTTCTTTATCAGAGTAGTCACACCAAACGTGGAAAATTTACTGCAAACTAACAAAAAAAATTTTAATTTGATTTAAAGTGTCGACAGTCATGGTTATCATGTGAAGGTACATATTCTAATAGCCTTCTTGCGAAATAAAATATAATTGCGTAAATAAATCATTATTTACTAAAGAAGAAAACATAAAAGAACTATACTCAACCAAATATAATTATTCCGTCAGTTAGATTACCAAAAATATTTATCATACGTATTTTAATATAATTAATTACACAAAAAATATGAATATAGCCCGTCAAAGTTTCGCGTGTCGCCATGCCGTGCTGCACTTTTTGGTACGGCGTGACGTCACAAGCCCGCAATCCCGAACTTTGACACACTTCATTTTTGTCTTTTTTTGTGTGCTTAACAAAGGAGAAAATACTAGTCCAATATTTTCTGAAAACTGTCGGACCAATTGCAATAATATTATGTACCCGCTAGGTACCCAATTTGGAACGGTATTTATACCGTCCCAAATTGTCGCAATTTATTGCGTAAAAAAATGACATTTACGGACCTACATGTTTCGGACATAATGAGGAGTCCATCATCAGGTTCATTAAAGGTCCTACACTTAGTTCAACTGTTTTTATAAAACCATTGGCGTCTTTTATTCCTTTAAATAACACATCTGACTGATTAGGACGGATTATCCAAGATAATCAATGCCGTGGGATGCCACTAGGATTCCAAACTATAGCGGAATATGTAGCAAATTACGTCAGCGTAATTACGCTCAATAAAGATCATATGACATACGTATGTAATGAATATTTTATTAAAACAAAGTTACAGAATAAAAACATAAGAAGATTTTAATAACTAACCTAACAAAACTTAAACTATATTTAAGTAAACTATGTATTCAAGAGAAACGATTAATATGTTAACTCGACACCTCGACTTTTTTTCAGATCGGTAATAGAAGATAACGCGGGTTGGCCGCAGAATTACAATCTGGACCAAATCGCGTCAGTCACAAGAGGCGGCTCCTTACCGAGGCCTCCATCAATAATACCGTAAGTACTCTTCCTTAATCCTCTGGTCCAACATCACAATCCAACACATTGATCCCAATCTTGTGTGGTTCATCGCTAGTCAACAGTTTGGAGCTACGCAGATCAGCCCATCAATATCTGGGCCTAATGACCGGACATCTTCCGCCTGGTGTACCCTAATAGACTGCTTCAACGCCATATCATTTTCCATTCACAAATCTAAGTGACCAGGCCATGGAAATCTCCTGATTTCGTCCCTCCTTATATGATACGTAAGAAATTCAAATGTCCTTTGATCAAATAAACAGTGTATGTTATAACTAAAATTACGTGCACAAAACTAACACACACTATGCATTTTATATTACACGACCTTACTTATGCAACAATATGTTTTACTACTCGGTCAGCCATTTTAGTTACTAACACAGTTCATTAAATAAATCTTGTTGTCGTAACACATTTGACACTACTATTGGCAACCGAAATGGACAAACCGAGTAGGAAGTAATTCATTTATCTCTTTTTTAGACGTAATAATATCACCGTAACAAAAAAAGAAGAATAGCTACTGACGAAATTATCCAGACTGTAGTAACTCTATTTTAATAAGTCATTCGAGTCAGACACATTCCTAACAAAGGTCATGACATTATTAAAGTTGAATAAAACACAAAACTAAATTTTCTGGCACATTTATTGAATTCGCCACAAACCTCACAAAAGAATCATATGCATTAAAAAGTAAAGCAATTAGGTTTCAATCATAGATATAATAATACAATGTATTATTATATCTATGGTTTCAATTAATATTTTTCCAACCTAAGAACAATAGAACCCTTTTGACCTTTTTACATTTAAGTAAACATTTCGATGGTAATGTCTGTCTTTCTAACATTACGGTTAAGCTCTTCAAGGATACGAACGGTTGCTGCTAAATCCTAATGCAGTGATTTCTCCGATAAACAGGTCGGGTTTTTCTGATCGCGCGTATTCTTCTAAAAGCCGATACATATTATAATTTTCTGAGTCAATTCACAATTTTACGCATCAGCAAAAAGCAATTTTCGGCAGTTACAATAAAAATATGTCTGTTGTGGTTTTGGCTGTCAGTATGTCGAAATTCGTGCATTGATTTTCTTTACTCGTAGAAAAATTTTGTAATTAATCGAATAGAATTGTGCCCTCTACCCGTGCATTATCATCAACGTCAGCAAAAGTCACACTTCTGAGCATCGGACACCCGCATCGCCCTAGTTTAAGGACTAATGCCCAGTCCATCTCAATTAGAGGTTGTTCACCATCATCATCATCATCGTAAGTAAGTTCCAGTGCTGAACACTTTTTTTTCTTCTTCTTCATCTATCTCTCCATTACTTAAGGTTGTCAGTTTTTAAAATCCTCACTATCCCGTGCCAGTCTGAACAGTTGCTCAACGGTCTTAAGGTCAAAATGCACAGAGCGTGCCCGGCGCGGTGCGGGGCGGATGCGTTTGGCATTTTTGATCTTTCCGAAACTGTCGATTACTGCTTCATATGTCACATCGCTCCGCTCTACTGCGCTACCGAATACATTCTTGGAAAGCCTTATATCATTCTTGGAAGCTATTGAAATGGATAACTAAATATATTATTGCTCAAGCACTCCATGAAACCTTCCACTGAAAGATTCGATTATACTAAGGAAAAGTTTCCTTTTCCTGCTGTATTACAAAGCTGTTTGTTTTTAATTTCAGTTGTCCCGCCCACACGCCGATACCCCCACCGCCTCCGCCGCCGCCTCTCACAATACCCCCTCACAGGTAAGAGACTATTATGGATGGGATATTTTGCGAATAATCAATTTTGTATCACAGATATTTTTCAATCAAGGAAGGTAACGCTCAGTACTGAGTATCTATTTTTAAGATTGATCTGAATGATCCTAATTTAAAACAATAGAGGTTATTAATAAGTGTTACCTATTAGACACTTAGTGATTCTGAGAGCAGGAAATACACTTCGCGAATTTTTTTAAGGTTCACTATTTCGAAAGACTGACTCGACAAAAAAAGTTTATTCAATCAAAACTGCGCACCAAATTGCAATCGAATCTGTTGAGATGAGAAATGTGACTATAGAGCGTGTGATAGCCGGAAATCCGCCGGATATTAATCCGAAGCTGAAACGGAGACCTCCGTTTCACTCGGTCAATTAGTATCTGGCTATCGGTATTAGTAGCTTTGCTTTTAGTGTTTTTCTAAAGAACACGAGTTTCCTTAAGGGTGATGCCACACGACACGTTACGAGTTGGGAGCGGATTAATTTCCACACTTCAAATTAAAGGGAAAAATTTAAAAATTTAAAGCTCCGTGCAGGATTCAAACCTGCGACATCTGGCATACGCGGCCAATCGCTCTAGCCTCTGAGCTATCGGAACAACCAAGCTCGTGCACGAAATCCTTCACTAGTTCCCTCTTACAACGCATAAGTGAGGCGTACAGCGACATCTACCGTAGAATCTATTTGAAGTTTGTTTTGTTCTATTTGGAGTTTTCGTTAGCAGCATTACTGCTTAGTACAAAATTAATTTAGTATGGGATGGCGCATCGTTACTGACGATTTCTCAATGTAATTTGAGACGTTGGTGCCGTTAAAAGATGCCTAAGCTTAGTCTTCTACGGTAGAAGGGTTCCGTACCGACATTACTAGTACACATTTAAAACCAGTATCTAATACATTGAATCAAAAAAGATCATCATCATCAACTCACGGCAGTTACGTCCTTTTGCTCGGGTAAGATAGTTTTTCAGTGATAACTCAGTAGCCATTAGACTTATGTTATTCGAACCACAAATCAAAGATTTATTCAATGTACACCATCTCATTTTTTTTCAAAATTGTAATCTTCGTAGTTTGTATATTGGACGGGTGGGGGGACACTTTTCACGACGTACAGCCAACATCACCGCATATATTCGACGTCGAGGTTGGAGCTTTTATCATTCAGTGTTATTCACAAATCACACCTCACCCATTTAGAAATTGACTTCTGGTTAACATTGAGACAAAGAATATAAGTAACGACGGGAGCAACGCGACTGTGAAAATAAGCTGCAAAGGAAAAAAGCGACTGGGATAATCGCTTTAGGGAAACTATGCTAAAAGAAAATTAGCTGAAGGAAAAGAAACGTTAGGGAAACTCATGTAAAAAATCCAATTTTATACACCCAGCATCAAAGAGATTATATAAATTGACTGACTGTCTTTATGTCAAAGTCTGTTATGTTATCAAAGCTGTTTGTTCTCTAGATATAGGGGGTAGGGGACTGTGCTCAGGAGCTCCATGAGCTCATACCGCCTTCCCCCTTCATCCATCGGACCACGTACGGCTGGTTACAATCCTTATCTGGTCGAAATTCCTCTAATTCGAACCAAGCGCTTTGCTTCATCTTTCATAATGCGCACTTCTAAGGTTTGGAATTCTCTGCCGGCGTCTGTATTTACAAGTTTATATAACCTAGACCTTTTTAAGGCACTACTGAATAGGCATCTTCTGGCTAGATTCTGGACAAGAGCAGCAATCCCATTTTTAATAAAAAATATATATATAAATAAATAAAATTTGCTACACCTTTTTTTCTAATTATCAAAATACCGGCTGTCAATATCAATCAATACCTGTTATAATGAAATGCGTTACGATGAATTTGCAAACTGCAGTATTTTCTCCCTAAATTAAATCCGACTACCTACAAAATCCTAATATTATTATATGCTATCAATTACATTTGACTTTTTTTTCACACACAACATATAATTTTCTAGGGCTAAACATGTATCGTTCGCTCGCTCGCACACATTGACTACATTCGACGACTCCGTGATGCCGGCTGCGGTCAGTAGTAACCGCTTTAGAAGAGACTGCGAGCGACTCATTGATGGACGTGTCATCAAGGTATTTATTTTCATATTCATATTAATTTATTGATGTACTTATATTTAATATTCATATTAATTTATTCATGCCATCAATTACACACAAAAGTTACATGATAGGCGTAGCAGAGTGTGACACTAAAACTTAAATTAATATTAAATAATTGACTAAAAAAAAATCAAGAGCTGTTGGCCGAACCAAACATTATTGGTGAAACTAAAGCGCATCGTTTTCGCTGGCTTGGCCACCTCGAGAGGATGGGAGAAGATCGACAGGTGAAGAGAGCATACTTGGGCCGACCGACCGGACGGCGTCCTGTGGGTTGCTCCAAGTATCGCTGGAAGGATATGGTGGACGCCGACCTGCGTGATCTTGGAGCCGGTGCAAGCTGGCGAGAAATAGCGCAGGACCGAGTAAAGTGGCGTGCTATTGTCTCGGAGGCCAAGACTCATTTTGGGTCGTCATGCCAGCCTAGTTAGTTAGTTTCTTTCTATATACCACGTCGGTGGCAAACAAGCGTACGGCCCGGCTGATGGTAAGCGGTCACCGCAGCCTATGGACGCCTGCAACTCCAGGGGTGTCACATGCGCGTTGCCGACCCTTTAAAAATGTATACACTCCTTTCTTGACGAATCCCATACTGTAGTTCCTCGGGAAAACCTCGGCAGGGAGCTCATTCCACAACCGGAGCGTCCGAGGGAGGAAATTCATCTGAAACCGTACCGTACGCGACCATTTAAGTTCTAACGTGTGAGGATGAATGCCCTGCCGACGGCGAGCAGTGCGATGATAGAAAGCAGCCGTGGCCATCATGTCAAACAGTTCTTCGGAGCACAACCCATTATACAAGCGATAGAACACGCACAAGGAGGCAAAGTTCCTCCTTAAACTTAACGCTTCAATATCGCTCGTGAGTTTGAGATCGTCCACGATTCGCACAGCACGTCTTTGAAGCGAGTCAAAAGGCCCAAGCTGGTATACAGGTGCTCCCGCCCAGCCAGCAATACTCTATGTGGGGACGAACTTGCGACTTATATAATAAAAGTCTCTGTCCCGGGGTGAAGTACCGCTTTGCTCTATTCAGCACACCTATATTTCATTTTTTTGGATAGAACTTTATTTCATTGGTTGGTACTTTCCTCTTTCATGCTGTCATCAATTTCATTATAAATGTTGAAAGACATTGCATTGTACTACGAGCATGTATTTTTAGTCTGGATTCTACGTTATTTTCAATCTTAGATTCGTAGATACTGTTTGATGCATAACTCTTGAAGAATTGGTTCGGAATTCTGTCCACTATATGGCGAGAATTATTATATTTAATAGTTAACCCAATCATTGAAATTAAAGTTACAGTCTGCAAGATCGTTCACCATAATTGTAAACCAAAAAGGGCCCAAAATAGATCCCTGACTTACACCTGATTTTAAATGGTAATAATCCGAGTTGTAACAACCGAGGCGAACAAACTGCCCACGGTCTTTGAGGTAACTAGACAATAACCTTAACAGCGAGGGTGAAAAGCCAAACGAGGAAGGCTTTAGTAACAAAACATTATTATCGACTTGGTCGAATGCTTTCCTAAAGTCCAGATATGCTACATTAACTTGAGATCCGACATCAAGTTTCTTTGCGACATGGTCCACAAGTGAAAGAAGATTTGTGTTTACCGAGCGGCCCACTCTAAATCCGTGTTGAGCGTCATTTAGGTAGGGGCCGACTTGTTTATATATCTTTGCATGCAACCCTGACTTTAAAATCGGAGTAACTCTGGAGGTTTTCCTTCGATCCGGATACGTGCCCGTTTGCAAAGCAAGGTTAGATATGTGTGCCAAGGGAGACGAAAACTCTGCTTTGAAGGCTTTTATAATGTATGGAGGAACGTTGTCAGGTCCAAGAGAACTATTTGGCTTCAATTCATTGATTCTGAGGCCGGCTTCCTGATTTGTGAAACCTGTGACGTTTATTAAGTGATCCCTGGCAGCCAGACCCGCCTGGTCAGCACTTAGCAGCGGTGCCTGCGGAAGGAATACACTGCTAAAATAATTCGCGAAAACCCCCGCTGCGGCTTGTCCACTAAATATTTGACCACCATAAGAGACACTGGGCTCGAAACCTCCCTTAAACCGTAAGTTCGATATATGTTTCCAGAAAGATCTGTATTAATATAAAGGTGTCGAATTAGTGTCACTATTGTTTTGGGCTACCCATATCCAAGAGCGTGCTCTAAAGTTTCGGGCATTTCACTTAATCAAACACCTTCGAAAAATACACAATGCAGATGTAAATGGCATTGTTGAATTCCCAAGAATTCACGATTAGTTTTTTCGAACCGTATCAAAATCTGCTCGCTAGTCCATTTCTCCTTCACGAAAGCAGCCTGTTCATGCAATATGTATTTCTTTGGACAAGTGCGATTTCAGGTCATAACCAGAATTATTTTGCTCGCTTGCGGTATTAGCGTCATCGTAGGTGATAGTTGGGCCGCAAGATTTTGTGGAACCCTTCTTGTGTAAAGGTATGAAGAGAGTATGCGCCTAGTCCTGCAGCCAAACGCTATAAAACAGTTTGAAAATTTTCAAACGCAACACGATTCGTTTTGTTGAAATTGTATTGGGAATGCAATGGAACAGATGGAATATTTTCCTTCTACATTGGCAATCTTGAGATGTTTTTCACACATCATCTTTCAAAATGTCAGGCTAGAGTTCATTAGATTGAGGCATTATTGATGAAAAGCAATGTGATTCGTGAAACAGAGTTTGACAGTATTCTCTCCAGGTTTCATATATAGCGTCCAGTTCTGTCCATGTGAGCGATTTTTTGTGATGGATCATATTTTATGGTGAATGTCTCTGGATTCATACCTATCAGTATGCGCCTCAAGTTTCGCACATATTTTCTGGAGGTAGGCGTTCTTGTTTCATCGGCACGTCTTTTGTGTGCACGCTGATTTTCATTCAATATATTACATCCGCTCCAGAAGCTTTTATTAATCTCCTTTTGCTCAACAAAGGTTAAATTACTGGCATTCATACAGTGCTAGCGTTTAGGTACTCCTTGGTACTAGTAGCTTTGATCCTTTGGCAGCATTGAATACAAGAGTTTTTATCTGACCCCATATGATGTCCGAGCCGTCCGTGTAAGAATTTACTTCTATTCACTGACCCCAGTTTTGCTCCAGCGTGACAGTAATTTGGGATATCCTCCACAATTAATCTCCTCTATCCGATTAACTATCTGGTTTCTTAGATGCTTTCAGCTACCATAAATGTAATCTATATGACACCTAGACATAAGCACTGGCTTTTGCAGAAGTGTTTGCCATCTAAGCTTCCAACGCATAGGGTTAATATAATTAATTTCTATTGAATCATCGGAATTATGCTTTTTCTCAGGAGTGAGGGAATAGTGCAACCGCTGGTAAACGTTTTTAAGTCGTTCGCTAATTCGGCTTAACTACTACTGTACATATCTATGAACAGTAGTGTTATTATCTAATAATGTATCACGCCTTAAGTAAGGGAAAGCTCAGTTAGTAATAACTCAAAGCGATTACCCAACCAAGACCTGACCGCGACCTGTTATATTGCCTACATAATAAGTAACTACCTGTTATCAGTACATTACAATATGTAGTAGTACTCTAGAGTACTACAATGCGTGACAAAACTATACAGTTCAAACAATGTTTAATAATTATCTTTTCATTTTCAGCCTGAACCAAAACCGTACTCTACATTGCCAATAATGTTCCAACCGTTCAACCCGTACCCGCAATACATGAGCGCCCAACCTACTGTACCGATGCACTATCAACCAATGACACCGCTGCAGCAGCACGCGCCAACGGTGCCTATACAAACGCAGACCGAACAGCCGAAAGTCGTCGTGCTTGGTAAAGTTTATAGGACAAGTAAGGGTTTTAGAGAAACTTGTGCATGATGATTTATTAACACCTTCTGGCACTTACTATAAATGAGGAGTGTCTTTTCAAAAGGGTTTATTTTTTCTGTAACTCTACTTCTAAATTGGACCTTAAGTTTTCATACGCAAGGTACACTTTAGAAGTACCGCTAAGACAAAAATAAGCTCTTTTGAAAAGAAACTCCTCAAATATACCCTCTTCTTACCTCAGTTTCATCAGTCATCGTTTAATATGAGATTAAGGTAAGAACGCAGGCGGGAAAAAAGGACGACATGTTTGATGAGCTAAACAAGATGGACCACAGAACTGTACAAACACGCTTAAATATACAGAAAACATCAGCACCTCTCCTTCTCTATGATCTCTGTTCATATAATAATCGATTTTGTATGCTTTCTCTAGATTCAATAAAGAAGGGTGTTATGAGGACACAAGCGACGCAGACTGAAGTATGCTTAGGAAGAAAACCACATCCGCCTAATTACTTGTCGCTTAGTCCTAGGACTATTAAAAGGGTAAATATAAAAATGCATGTATCACAATTATTTAGTTTTTCTATATTTCTTGCAATAAATGTATCCTTTATTTTAGGTAAAGATGGTAGCTGCGGGTGTACAAACGAACGGAATCACTGTTGGCCCGCGAAGGCTGACTAAATCTTTTTCTGAAGTTGGCGGGGAACGTTTAGCCGATCGAGATTCTCAGAATGATATTACCGCGTCCGTTGAGAGGTATATACGTATTAAAATATAATTAATCTTAAAGACGTGATTGCGTATAAGCACTCGCGATGTGCTATGACGCGTTTATTGCTAAATTGCAATGATTAAGGACCGCGTAAAAGTTTAAAACAAGTTGAGTTTTATTTGACCTATTGAAGACGTGAGTGACCCGTTTCATTATATTTTAATAGTTTTCATTCATTACAATAAATTTATTAAATTCCTATAAAAAGTGTTTTTTTTTTCTAGTTTCATTGGTATTGATCATGAGAAACTTCATCGAACTCAATCAGAAGAACCGCCAAGATCACCTCGTTCACCCACTTCAATGATACCACCGTCACCACATATACAGAGAGGGGATTCAGAAGACACCACTTCATCACCCATGAAATCAGCAGCGTCATCACAAATAGACAGATCATCAGAACTTAGTGCATTGCAAAGACAAGCACAAGAATATTTTCAGCAAAACTTTCAATTCATCCATGAAAGTGATAGGGACGACACGATAGATGATGATATAGAAACAATTGAGAAAAGTATGGCTCTAAACAGAAGAAACTTAGAATATCTTCAACAAGAGATTGCTAAGCAAGCTAAAGGAGAACGATCTCTAAGATCGATATTATCTAAAAGTACTAGTGATACTTCCCAAAAAACAATCTCACATCCATTTTCCAAAACTTCTACATTCCAATCTGAACCATCTACTGAAACGTCCGTTACAACTACTGATGATAGTGAGAAAAATGAAAAAGAAATTATTATAGATTTTGAACCAAGGCCCGATGAAGAGGCTATACCATTTACAACTCTTCGTAGAAATAGACGTTTACTCCAGAAGACTTTATCAGAGGGTGAAATTTTATTAGACGTGTAAGTACTCACTGCTTAGCAAAACTTAACTTTGTATTTTTAAATGACTTGCTTCTTTTACTGAATTTAGTTCATTATATTTTTTGTAAATATTTTTTCTTTGTTCAGGCGTAAAACTGAAATTTACAGCAATGGTGACGGAGTTAAAGATGCGCCTCTTATTATGTCTACTAGTCAAGAAAATATGACTCGAGAGGATCGTGAACGGGAGGCGCTTTACCTGCAATATATTGGTCAAAATTATAGTCAAACACCAATTAAAGATGAAGGTATCTTCGGATTTGAACCAGATGGATCTTTTAGGTAATTATAAAAATAATGATCTCAACTCTTTATAGGCCTTTAAACTCATAGAGCTAAAGCACTTAGAAGATTTCCATGCACATAACATTATCATCAAATCTACACCTATACACACTGTAACAAATATTGCTTCGCTAAGAAATTCATTAATAAGTTAATACATATAATCATAAATCCAATATCTGCAACTGCTGCTAGTTCTTAAAGCTCTTCGATTTGAAGTTGATATGTCGTGCTTTCATTCATTCTCATTCATTTAATTTTCTTCATAGTTCTTCGGACGGAAATGCACCATACGAAGATTTTCATGAAAAATACATTAGTTACAAGCATGATTCTTTTAGAATTCGAAGCGTAAGTTTTGAAGAGCAAATTGTAGCGGTCAATGTTAAAAAGGATGACATTCCTGCAAGCAGGTACGCGTAACATGCTGCTAGAATTAATGCATTAGTAATTGGTTCTTGCTAATATTAATAAAAAGCTTGAGGTTCAAGATTTATTTTTGATAAAAGTAATAATATAGGTGTAGTATTAATCATTTTACGAAAACTCCCGTGTTTAAAGGTGTTTTACTCAACATCCCTGTTTGTCTTGATAAAGTATCTTCCTACATGGCGAGAGACATCTGTTACGACTAATTTAAAATTAAGAAGAGTTTAAGATAAAGTAATATTTAATGAGTATAATATTACAATACCTATCAAAACTGACTAAGTACTTAATCAAAAATATATAAGTATTTCTACTTACATTATATTTGTCAGGATCTATTTTACTCTCTTTAAGAGTAATTTACACTGAACACGAAATAGACTACTGGCTAGTTTGACGTATGGTTTGATTGGTGACATTTTTTTTTCAGTACGGCTAAATCGAGCCCAGGTTCTCCAGAACCAGTAAGTCTTGACATTGATATTGACCATAAGACGAAAAGAGCAAATGTTTCTAAAACTTCATCTTCTCTTACTCCACTGGACAAAGTATCACCATGTGCATCTAATGAGTCGTTAACTGTGGATCCTAGTAGGTAAGTGAAAATAATTTATCAATAGAAAGTATACTTAGGTACTTTTTCTGTACTTTTACTTTCATAACAACTCTTGCTTTAAGGGATCACTCTGACGGTATGTGGAATGAATCTCAAACAACCGTTTTACAAGTTGACTCGGGAACTGAAAATGGAACTGTTATAAGGTAAGACAGTTTTGTTTATACTTAGCTATGGGCTACATAATACCCACTCAATTTAAACACAAGTACGAGTATACATTTCGAAATTGATGATTTCAGTTCATCAGACTTAAGTTCACTAGCTGCATCGCCAGGGGCTTTAGCTTTACTTACTCCTACATCTAGAAGAAAACAGTTATTGCTGCTGCAACACCAGCAAAGGTCATCATTAGATACCGACGTATTAGACGAAGAATTTGATGCGTCTCAGGTAAAGGTCAATCAGAAATTTCAATCCTGTTTTTTAATGTGGCAAAGCTTGCACATTATTTATCATAATACTTTTCAGAGTCAATCGCCAACATCACCAAGAAATAAATTAGATACGTCCAGTTCAAGTTCTCAAGCAAGAATTTCACTCTCACCGCCAGCCGTTGTTCCTAATGTCACGTTACCAATAACAAAGCAACCCATGATATCAAAGACTATCACTTCAATTGCACCCGTAAAAGCTAATCATATGCCAGCCATTGCAATCACTCATCCTAGTTTAGACTTAGCAGATGTTCCGTTTAAAAGAACTCCAAGTTTTATTAATAAGAAGAGAGAAAGAGCACTGAGTCCTTCAAGGAGAAGAGATTTACAGACTAAGGCTAAGCCAGCAGAACACAAGCCAACTGTTCCGCCTTTAATAGCAGAGTCACCGACAGAAACAGTGACGCTTTCTAAAGCCGGTAGTAGTGAGACAAACTTAGCTAGAACTGATTCTGGAAAAACCAATACTACTGATGTTTCGGAAAGCACCACAACTACTGAAGACTACGTGACTGCTAACTCTGATAGTTCTAAGAAAAGTACGAGTAAGAATCAAAATCAATGTAAGTACATAACTTGGGATACAGTTTTTAAAATAACTGACTCGTATTTGTAAATGGAATAGGCATAGGTAAATAAGTAAAACTACTAATTCATAATTTCTTTTTCAGGCCCTGAAAATAATAAGACTCAAGAAGGTTCATCTTTTGAAAGTGCGTCCAGTTTATACTCAACCACTCGAAACGACAACGCCGCAGAAGACTTAATAGTGCCAAGTTTTTCTCCTCCATTAGAAATCAATGATGACTTTATAGTACCTAACTTAACTTCCCCTCCGTTGCCGTTACCCGACAGGTTGCCAAAGAGGACTGTGGAAAAAATTGAAGTAAAAGCAGATATAACTCCAAGAACTGAACTTTTAAGGAGAGACAAGACTGATAAACATAAATCTAGTGAAGAAGTCCCTAAATCTGTAAGTTCTTATCCTAATGCGAATATATTACACTTAATTTTATCAACATTGGAGTAAGTAATACCTCACGTTAATATTTTAGAGTACAACACGAGACGCAGTTAGTGGCAAAAGTAGTTCTAGTGGAAGTTACAGTTTAGGTGGTTCACATCCTAATATGACCGAAGATGTGAGAGACAAAACTCCTACAAATAAAACAAAGGAACTACTAGATAAAATAGAACCTTCAAGAACAACAAAAGATGACAACGTAACTAGCCCAATGAATAATATTCAGCGAGCGCCAAAAATGGTGGTAAGAATATTCTTTATCGAAAGATAGTTTTTATTAATAAAATATATGACGCCTGGGTTTCGTGTTTTAGGGATCACTGTCCGATGATGAAAGAAGTGTACATTATTCATCATCGGGCTATTACGAGAGTCCTGTTGATGACGAAGATGACGGCGGACTAAGTATGAACACAAAATATTAAGAAATTTGTTAAGTTTTGGAATGATTTTACTTACTGCTCTTTCATTTTAGCGTATAAACATTCTCAAAAATATAGATCATCGCAGAGACAAAAAACTTGGTTGTTGGATGAAAAGCGAAGGAAAAAAAAGGCTTTTACTTTGGAATTCTCGAAATCTTACGACGATTCAGTTTCTACTTCTCAAGATGATTGGGGCAAGAAGCCTGTGGAACCTGATAGTATTAGCCAACGATCTGAACGTAGCGCATTAAAAGGAGCGAGCTTAAGATCACCCGACGAAAAACCTTCGGAAGTTAGAAAAAAGAAAACTCATTTCGCAGATAAAACAAAAAGTGTTCAGTCGTCACCTAGAGACGCAGTTGATGTTGAAAAAGCAATCAAAGAAAAGATGAAAAAAGATAAAGAATCTGAACCAAAACGATTAGAAAGAGAACGATATGTAAAACGAACGAAGTTAAAAGCTAAGAGCCCTACTCAAAGCAAGCCTGCAGACGGAAATCATAGACCTCAAATATACGACAGAAGGGATAGCGTGGGACCAAATATGAAATTACATTTAAATATCCCTACTTCTGATGACTCTAGTGAACAATATCGGAAAGAAGGTTAGCAACGAAGTTACTTATTTTATTACCTATGTATTTTAAGAAATTAATTTATATACAATTATTTTCTTTTCCAGGATCAAGTAACGGAAATATTTCGCCCAGAAAACATAGACGATTACGTGATAGTCCAAGAAGAAAAACCACTCAAAATGCAAAATTAGCTAGTTCGCCAACATCAGCTACTAATCATACAAATTACAGGTAATTTTGATGTAATAAATTCGACCATGCAGCTGATACTACGAATACCTATTTCGCATATGATTAAATACCTATTTCTTACAGCTGCCGTCCAAGAAGAAAAAGCGCTTCTAATGAAAGTATTTCGCTCCCTGGAAGCTTACCTAGAAGAAAACAATCCATTCCTATTGCCACTGGTCTCAGTTCGTTAGAAGCAGAAGACATTGAAACAACTAAGGTCCTTACTAGCGCAGGATCAAGACTGACTCCATTACGCTACGTCAAAAGTCCAACCTCGTCACCACGGCATCATCGTAAACAGGATAAAGGTATTAAAAAGTGATTAAAGACCAGACAGCAATTTCTCCTCTTGAAACCCTTTAAATACCTATAAATTGGCTTATTACTATCCTCCTTTGAATTTCCAAATTCAAAAAACAACGATTCAATGAGGTTTTCTTTAGAAGGGAAATTCGCTAAAGCAGCATCTGCAGAATCCCTCCGCTCGGTGTCTCCTGGGTCAGACTCTGTGTTTTATTCAGAGCAAACGGAGCACAGTTTCGCTGGTGCCGATGGGGAGGCAAAAGCGCATTGTTTACACTGCGGGAAGGAAGTACACATTGTAACGGCGGCACATGAACACGACAGTATGGCTTCCAGGACATCGCATACAGACGTGAGTTATAACATAGAAAAACTGAAGCTAGCAGGATTATCGACATGAAAGATAATTTAATAAGCATCTTAATTCTCAGGAGTCATACGCTGATGCTACTCCAGATATAGTACCTGCCCCAGCTGGTTTTGCTGACTCTCCTAGTTGTACTTCATCAAAAAAATCTGCAAATGGTGCGCGGTTGTATAAAAAGCTAGAAAAAAGATATCGTTCTGAAGACAAGTCACGACAACATAGACATAGACAGGATGTACGAGCAAAGGTAATAGGGTTTTATATTACAATAATTATATATTTAATTTACTTAATTTGAAACTTTGATAGTATGTCACTCGATATTCATTCTTTTTCTACCAGTAGATATGTTACATAACCTGATGCATCTTCTCAATCTAGAAAATTAATTTAAAAATAATGAATACTTAGACAAAAATGATTCTCAAAAATTATTTGATATTACGAACTATATTTTTAACCGACATGTTTTTGAAAATTTGTAGTCCGAAGAGAGAGGTAAAGAGGAATATGCAGCTAGTGAAAAACCCCAAGACACACGTATCGCCCGATCTGCTGGTAACAGCCTGGATAAATTAGCTGGCTCCAGTGGAAGCGTTGACCCTGATGGTAATTATCCAATTTAGTTGGTTCATGTTATGTTACAGAAATAATCTTCGTTTATTGTAGCCATAGAATAGTGCCTAAATAGGAGAAGGCAGCACGGCGGTCTGAATGGCGACAGCCCATCAATGAGCAGTTTTGAAACTGAGCGTCATCATAATGCGTTTTCAGGGTTCCGAAGTCAAACTGGCGAAAACGGAAGCCTTATAGTTTCGTCATATCTGTCCGTCCGTCCGTCCGTCCGTATGTCACAGCCGATTTACTCGGACACTACACTACAATTGTATTATGAAATTTGGTAGGAACCGCTAAAGGAAGTAACCACAAATTACGAAAATATATTAAATTAGGGGGAGCACAACATACATGTAAACGAATAGTGGGGTATATAGATACCCCACTATTCGTTTACGTTTACTAGCAGAAAGAATCACGAGAGAGCGTGAAACATCTTATGTTTATTTACTCTTGTTTAGATGATATTAGTACATTTATTTTTAAGGTTTGGATTTGCTCATGTATTTATGAACTCGATTGTACAATAAAATAATAATAAGTAAATAAATATTAAGCAACCTATTTAACAAAAATCGAACTAGCCAATTGTGAAAGTAGCCAAGTATGGAAATAAGTGTTTCCAATTAGAGGGAGACGTTATTGTTTGAAAAAGTCAATCAATGTCAGTTTTTTCGCGATAAGTAAGCATTAAATATCTATGAAATATTATTTATACATACCGTAAATGTTTTTTATATGCATTGTCACAAAATAAAAACGCGGAAATAGTTATTTTTTCTTATATTTCCATGATTAATTATCGTCACAAAACTGACATTGATTCAGGTTCTTTAACAACTTACGCTAATACTTCAATTATTTCTGAAATTTACCAATAGACGATGATATACATATTTGATAGATATATGTATACAGAAAACAGCCAAGTCTCAGGGCCACATAATATCAGTGCTCATCAGAATAATAAATAAATTGAATCCTTACGGGATATGCACCCGGCACTCCCAGCTTCGTAGAACTAATTATAATAATAATTTGTTACAAACTTCAGCATGTGGAAAAAGTACCTAATTAATTGGGTACTTACATCGGTGGCATTGAACTTTCCCAAATTGCGATCATAGGTACCTTTGTAAAGAAAGTAAGGGACGTAACAAGCCAGACTAAACCAACATTGTATTATTATGATATTAACAATAATGATTAATACTGAATCCCGATCACACAATACAATTGCTGCGGCCAAAATCTGTCAGAAGGAGATCAGCGGGTCGAAAGCGATATGTGATATGTAATTTTGTTCTTTGACGTGAGTTTACTGTGGTGAGATTTCCTCACTTGACGAAATACTGTCAGTATTACGTTTACTCAGTAGTACGCAATGCATAATACCATGCGCAAAAGCGGGGCAGTACTGTATTCGTATCGGTTGACACTGACAGCTAACAGTTTTCTTACATAGAACTGCCTCGCATCGACAAATCAGGAAGGCGCCTAAAAATTGTATGTTTAATACATACCTCTGAAAAACGTTTGCTATTATTTTTTAAAGGCGCATTTTTATTCACGCATTCGTTGTATGCTAAGAAACATTTCACGAAGCGCTCCTTTTGTATTTTTCTTAGAACATGAAGAGTGTTCAGTAAGTTCTGAAGGAGCAGATGGGAGTCGCAACGAGAGAGGAGTCTACGCAGCGCCTTGGTGGTGCGGTAATTGGATCCTTCTTTCTGAATGTGATGACAGTTGGACAAGGATACCACCAGGTAAATATTAAGTTTTAATATAACTACTTTCCTCCATTATTTAAGTAAGTTGTATTTTCTGACTTTGATTTGTGTAACTTTATGTTAAGAAAACTGCGCTACATACCCGTTAAAATGGTCACGGATGAAGAAAAGTTTTATTCATAAGTTAAATATAAATTTCAAAGTGACATATAAATCAAACCCATTCTAAATGCATTTTAAGTAAAACGTTTGGTGGATGATGGGAATGGCGGATCCACCCACCAAGACGTCGGAAGCGGATCGACCAATGAATGAATTAATAAATGAATGAATGAATATCCATGTACACGCTATCCATGTATACGAATGTCCATGTACCAATATCCATGCACATGCTAGACGTAGATTGGGAACCGTGGGCTTCGCCCATTACAATGCTGATGAGATTGGGGTCAATCACCACATCCGGACCATCTCGCTCCTTGAACGTAGGGGCCAGTAGAACCGGCACTATGGCTCTGTACATAATTTCGCCTGAATGTACTGCAGGCGAAGGAAGTGGGAAGGAAGTCTTTGGGGGAGGCCTATCCAGCAGTGGACGTCTTTCGGCTGACATGAGTGAGTACTGCAGGCGTCACGGACCTCTCTAGCGGCTTGGTGGGTTACCCGAAGGGCCAGAAGTCCTGAACCCCCTGGTAGAGAGGCGGGGATAGGGGATCTCCCAGTCAACCCCCCTCCCATCTTAAGAGGGATTTAATTTATGACGTGTGTTACGAGTATGCTTAACCGGGCATCTTCTAGTCAAGCAGCATCTAGTCTAGCAGTTCCAGTGAAGCACTTTGATGCAATGATTTTGTGTCATATCCTTTTTTACAGATCTAATAGATACAAGTGACATGAGTTCAGAGGACCCCACGGAGTCAGAAACAGAGTTCAACAAGCGATACGTGGCGTTGACACATCGACTAGTTCACCGACGGGCATGCATCGAGCTCAATAGACGCCAATCTGATAATACGTTTGGTGAGTAAGTTTATTACGTTTATTCCTGCGTAGAACTCGTTATCAACTTTGAGAAATAATTGCTAGTAAATTATTTTCAAAGCGTTAATTATCACTCTCCCATTCAAACTTCTATCCCCGTTTTTCACCTCCTTAAGGGATGATTTCCGGGATAAAAAAACTATCCTATGTCTTTCCCGGGATCTCAGACTATCTCCATTCCAAATATCACCTAAATCCATTTAGCGGTTTATGCGTGAAAAGTAAACAGACAGACATTTTGGTTAGTATTAGAAAAGATCATCTTCATCAGTAGCGTACATGAACATACAGTAGCCACTCATCATAATGGCATTAAAACCATAACGCTGATTTTCAGAGCAACTATGATGCAACGTTTTTTTTTTAATGTACTAAGATAAAACGACTGATAAAGAGATTGAGAGAAGAGCTGATACAATAGATAAAGTACGAAGTTATGTCCATTCAGCCAGAAACTTGATGAACATATAAAAGAGTCGAAAAGTTGTAGAACAATTTATTTGCTTACTTACCCATGGAGAACTGAATTTATAAAAGTTGCGAACACATACAACCTGCATCGTTGACCACACTTCACTACTAACTAGAAATGCCATAAAACAAGATACAAAAGACTTCCTTAGTTATTAGCGATTAGTTCTTTTGTTAGACCTCTTGATGCTGATTAGGTCGACGAGATATTAGCCTCAATAGAAACATTTGTTTTCTAAAATTCTTAAAAAAATTGAATGCAATTGACAGCCCAAGGAGTGCCATTTAACTGCAACCGGTGAAACCTATCATGACTGAGCAGGAATCGCATGAAGTTTGGATTGGAATCGACTGTCGACTGAATCGCCGCAAGCCACGAGGTCTCATAAAAATAATACAACGAATAGCTACTGTAGCTGAGCGGTAGGAACGCGACTTTCAATCAGGAATCGTGGCCATCGTGGGTTCAAATATGTCCGAAATATCACTACATATTTAACACTAGTTTTTTGGTGAAGGAAACTGGTCTAATCCAAATAAGGTCTAGATTTTACTTTGGATTGTAAGAACAGATGGCATTCGCTTTTGTGAAACTAGTACCAACGCCAAATCTTGAGATTAAAGTACATGCGAAACCCGTACGCCGCGTAGCCGAGTCGAAAGGCGCATCGTGGGGTAGTCGTCCCATAAAGTGGGACGATGACCTGGTAACGGACGAAGATGGACACGAGGCCTATATCCAGCAGTGAATATCCTTCGGCTGATATGATTATGAGATAAAACTTTGAAAACACTAGGAAGATGATAACAACATTAAGCGTATGACTCTAATAGTTAATCTGCAGAGTTATTTTTAAATGTAACTGCTGGGTTTATGACCGTTATTACGAATTGGAAATTCAAATGGTAAACGTGGAAATATTAGAATATGAACGGTAGAGTCTAAACATCGAGTAGTCTCATAAGCATTTTAGTTTTAATTATTGGTACGGCAACAATTTTACCTACCATTTTTAATTAGCTATTAAATGATTGTTTGTAAGTACTTATCGCGTCGCTATCACCACAAAGTACAATATATATACTGAGATAGAGATACCAGTGAAATACTCCACATAGATCGTAGCGCCGTTGTGTATTTAGTAAGAACTAACCGCACGACCACTGCATCCCTATCACTTCAATATGCAAGTGCGATAGAGATGGCACCCAGTGACATCTGGTACAAACAAGTTAAACTAACATTTCCATAGAAAAATTCGTACTTCGAGCTGAAAGGCCCCTGGCTATCACCTCACAGCTCGCCCGTTTTTATATCGGATTTGTCAAAATTTGACAGTTTCCATATAAAAAGATCTGAGGTGAGAGGTAAGGACGAGTCGGCTTGTGAATAACACTCCTGGAGTATTTTCAAACGCATTAGATTAGACTTTGAAGAAACATAGTTGTGAAACATCTAACACCTTCCAACTGAGGTTAAATCTCCGGGTACATATTTTAATCATATGTGATTGTCATCGGCACTTTTAATTTTATAATCTTAAGTCAATAATGAATGACAAAAGTGATCAATAGGTTTCATCTATTGGGAATTAAGCCGTTGAGCATTGGGACGGTTACCTTACTTGGAAGTAACTACTAAATATGAATGGGGTTAGGTTAAAGGTTAGCGCGTTACTCTAATAAGATACGAAACCGATTATAAACCAGTGCGTTTGCAAAACTACATGAAACAAATAGATTCAAGGAAGCGGCCCCAGATAGAGTGAGATGGAAAAAGCTACACCGAGAAGAGTATAACTCTTTGTGATTATCTGATGACGAAACACGAAATGCAAAGCGATGTGATGTGATAGACATGATGAACTTGAGAGAAATAGGACATTATTGCATACATTTAGTTAACTTCATATTCAAATGAATGAAATTGTAAGTTATTTTAAACGTTGAATTTATTTATCCTTGGATCATAAACAGACAAAGAGCAAGAAATTAAAAAGGTGCGCTCACACTGGAAAACTCGCAGGTTGGGATCGGCTTTCTTTGGCTGACTGGCATTTTTCCTTAGTAGATTCGATTTAAAATAGCGTTGCCAGAATTTTTAACGTACCTAGCGGGAAATAAAGGATTTTGATAGGATTGTTTTTATCGTATGTGTATAATAATACTTTTCAATTTTGGCCGGGTAAAAATAAGTTCTTCGTGTGATCGTTTGTCTTTTTTTAATGAAATAGGAGGCAAACGAGCAGATGAATCACATTATGGTAAGCGATTAGCGAGTTGCTTGCTCCCGCAACACCAGAGGGGTTTTTCAAACAAAATACGACCATTTTCGAGCATTTAAAAAAAAAGATTATGACACAACTGTGTTTAAAGTTACTGACTGTCAATATAATATTAACATTTTCACGTTCACCATTTTTATTTCCTGCTTTCTAACAACGACCACATAACCCGATGTTGCGTCACCGAGTTAACTACTTTACTCGACAAAGTGACGTACACCGCCTATTTCTAGTGCACTCACTCCGTTTTAAATAGCATCACCTATTATTTTAAGAGTGTCCCCCGAATTTCTTCGTTTATCACGACTATTGGCCCCGAAATAATCTACACTCAGTTGTGTAATTACGTGTAATCGGTTAAGTTTAGTTCCACCGTTTATGATTAAATTCAACAATGTAGCAAGTTACGTTTAAATACATATGTGTTTGTGAATGGGTTAATGAATTCAATGATATTTATTAAACACGGTGCCGAAATGTTCTTCTAGTTAAATATTTATAGGGAAATTTTATTTTCCTCGGTATTTCACTCATGACGCCGGGCATAGCTCGGTCTTCCAGGTAAAGGTTGTCTGGAAGAGAGCGTTCTTTAGCGATACGACCGTCTACCGTTATATAGCTTCAGTTCCTTGTATTTTAATTTAATTTATTTTGGTGAACAATAAAGAAAATTAGTAATACTACATAATCATAATGTACATGTAGGCTTGTATACTGAAAAAAAGTGTTAGTAATTCTAGAATCAGTAGACAATAAAATTCGTTCGTTTTACGACTTGGATGTACCTTAGCCTAACCTATCGTGACTGAAAGCGAAAGCCAATTCATCTGTAACACTCGTAACCGGCCGGCTGGATGAAGCGAACTATATTTAATTCTCAAAACAGTACGGACGTCAGCCCTCAGTTGTAGAAGACACGCGACTACGGACTGGTGTACGGAAACGTGAATAATATTAAACGTATTGATTCTTGACAATGTTAACGTAAGAAAATGATGTAATTGCAACGTGCGTTTGTGAAATATAAATATAGAACTTCAAGTGTAAATTTAGATAATCAAAATGGGGCTTTATTGTAAGTAGAACTTTCATAACTATTCAAATGAAAGTACTTAAATGTGATTTATATTGATGATTTTTGTTTTTGAATAGTGTCAGAAGTATTAATGAATCCAAAGGGCAGCCTGAGAAGCAAACTCGAAGAGATATTCAAACTCATGCTCACGCTGTGGTGTCGGCAGTGTGAAGTCAATAAGCTTGTCGCCTCTGAACCTTGCGGTAAAATTAATTTCGATTATTCCAATCCTCACAGAACTAACGTATTGCTGCATACTATTCAAAAAACGTCTATGACATGCAATTTCTACTTGTTCTCTTAGACTACTAACATTTATTACCGATATAAAATGCGTGGCGGCGTGGGGACTGCGGTTCACTAATCAACCGGTAGACATAAGTTACTTAATGTACAATCGCAATAACTGTGACTTAAGAATAAAAATTGAAGAATGCTGCACGTCGATATCCCTTCGGATAAATAATAAAATAAGTCTGAAAGACTCTATAAAATCGACTTATATCTCATGTGATTTGATTCTAACGTTACTGTTACTAATTTGAATTAATAAATAATTATACTTTAAATGTTGATTGACAGTTGTTATTTCCAATAATGGCTGGTACCTATAGAATATTATATTGATCAAACTTTGCTGTTACGAGTAGCTAAAAAGGTATTCATGTTCATCTGAGTTGAGTTCCTTATTTATCAAGTGAAATCAAAAATATAATTTATTCTCTTTTCTCATTACTTAACAAATTGATGATTAAGCTTGAACTCTCATAACAAATTTTATGAATGAGAAAAGACGCATAATTGACAATTTGGTGTTTGCGAAATCATTTGCGCAACTTCTATTGTAGCAAAGTATTTGGACTGGTATTCAAGTAACTAAAAAGGTATTCGTGTTAATCTGAGTTCCTTATTATTTATCAAGTGAAATCAAAAATATATGTTATTCTCTTTTCTCATTACTTAACAATATGATGATTAAGTTTGAACTCTCATAACAAATTTTATGAATGAAAAAAAGACGCATAATTGACAATTTGGTGTTCTGCCAAATCATTTGCGCAACTTCTATTGTAGCAAAATATTTGGACTGGTATTCCGTGCGAAGTGCAAAGTAAAAACTGTGTCATGGCCACCTTTCTTGAAGTTTATTGCCGTCTATATATAACCACTGGACTATTTAGATATAAATAGCGAATAAATAATAATCCAGTTCAGAGTTTGATCTTGATTTAAATCCTAAATATCTACAGTAACAATTTGTTTTAAATTTAATTATCGAAATTCTTGAATGTTCTTATAATCTGCAATAGCCAATAAGTTATTTAGGTACAATGAACGTTAAATTTTTGTGTTATTGTTATACATTATGAAAGCGTTTATTATAATATAATGCTTTAGGGTTTAAGAGCGTTTTAGGTGGAGAGATATTGATTCAGGTTTCAAAAAAAATTGCTTGACCGCTTGCTTCTTTTATCAACGAATTGTTCAGTCCTCGACATACCTTTACTGCACGTGTCTTTTGTGGCCTTAGGTTCTTATCTTCGCAAATATTTGGCAAGGACAACGAGACGAATACATATGTCAGAATTTCTGTTTGCAACTATTCATACTGTTTTCCAGAACTATTACCAATTACTTATTCAAAACATAACTAACCATTGATTAGTTTTCTTACAAATTGCATTGTTGTTTCATTATAATTATCAACAGTTTATTCAACCCATCAATTAAACGTTATCTTAACTGTTAGTAAACTTAATTTTGTAAAACCTACAGATTTCGCTCTCAAGAGTTCTCCTTTCGTCCCATTTTATTTATTTATATCAGCCAATGAACGTTCACTGCTGGACATAGGCCTCCCCCAAATTCCCGGAGGGTATATGCCATAATCGCCACGCTTGGCATGCGGGTTGGCGATCGCAGTATCTCGACCGCACTCCAGGGATGCTGCTGCCCATCCCCCGGTGGTCTTGGTCGTAATTTTAGGACTTACTCGGATCCATAAAAAAAAACCAAAATCAAAATTCATAAGCGAGACTGCAAAGACATTTTCATCCATGATAAAATTCAATTTAACCATCACCATCATCTTATCAGCTGAAAGACGTCCACTGCTGGACATAAACCTCCCCAAATACCGGCCCTGGGCCACCCGCTTTCAACGGAGTCACGCGATCTTTACCAGGTCATCAGTCCACGTGGTTGCCTTACCTTTCCGCCCCAACAGCCATATGGGTTCTACTCGTACCTCTACGTGCAATGTGCCCCGCCCACCGCCACTTAAGTAACCAAATTATGAATCGATTACTCGATCTAATACATTTACTTATTAATATTATAGAAAGCGATAAAACGGTCGTCGTGCGCCGTGGCAATGAGGAGTTCGGCTTCAGGATCCACGGGAGCAAGCCAGTCGTCGTGTCAGCGATCGAACCCGACACGCCCGCCGAGACCTCCGGCCTGGAGGTCGGGGACATCGTCATAGCTGTAAATGGTAAGTTACAGTCATTCATTGCACAACTTCTGACAGACATCTATATTATCGGGTAACTTTTGCCTATGATGGAAAACAGTTATTGCTGTCAATTAACTAATTACCACTAGCTCTAATGTTAAGAGTTTTCAGTTGTGGTCAGTCGATACTTTTGTTGTTTTGGAATATTTTATAACGCTCTATTGAAGTTTTTGGTTTCATTCAACTTTCGACCAATTTTCCTCTGACATTGGTCCTCAGGCCCAATTTTCGCACCCGGAAAAATAATTACTTCTCTTTTCTTGTTAATCTAGTTGGTTCTAAGAGAAACTAGAACTATAAAATCAAATATAATAAAAGTATATTTGCATTCGACGTGTTTTAAGCAATAATACCTTTAGACCTCTAGAAAGCTGTCCCAGAAGTAAAAGTTTTTTTTTAGATGTAAGTATTGATGAAAGTATTTCTCATTTTTAATAAATGAATATTGTAATCGTTCTACAAATATATCAGTTTAGGCAGGAATTACTCATTTAATTTTAATTTTTTTAATATTTGTGACAAACCATTGTTCAAGGCTGTAAGTGTCCCGGTAAAAGAGACCACGTATTGCTCTTTTGGGAAACAGAGTAATATGTTTCATTTGAATAGTCGGAAGTTCTGATGAAGCAGAAAAGCATAGTACCAAAAATATTCTAGGAAAGAACATACAGTCCTAATAGATAAAAAACAGTTAGGGAGCCTTTTTGGGAAACTCTTTCGATAACGGTAATACACGTATATTTTCGAGAACGCGATGGATAAATTGAAAATAAGCGTAAAGCGAAAAAGCGTGGACCCGGGTATGTCCTAAAATTACGACCAAGACCACCGGGGGATGGGCAGCAGCATCCCTGGAGTGCGCTGGAGATCCTGCGATCGCCTAACCGCATGCCAAGCGTGGCAATTATGGCATATACCCCCCGTGCATTTGGGGGAGGCCTATGTCCAGCAGTGGACGTACTTTGGCTGATATGGTGGTGGTGGTGGTAAAGCGAAAAAATAAAAATTATACTAGCTGGTCTCTTTCTCTGACCAGAAACTTCGCGCTAGTGCAACATAATGGAAAATATTACACAAAAAGTATAGAAAATTATAATGATTAAAAGTCTGACTTCAGTTGCCTGCCCAAATTAAAATGTTTTTGTATTAAATTTATTGAGTTGGTGGACAAAACACCCCGAATCAAAGATAAGCTCAAGTGGTTTACTACTTTTAAATGAATCATTAGACCAGATGTGGCAAAAGTTGTGTTTCTGAAAACCTGTTAATAAGTCGAGCTAGAATCAATCTCACATAAATAGGATTCCCGGACATTATTAAAGCGTAACCAATATTTAATTTTGAGTTAAGTTAATTCTTTTGTTATTTACGTGCCCCAATTATAAAATTAAGGTTAATTTGTCATATTTTTTTATATACTGAATTTTTCTCTTTACTTCTGGGACACCCCAGTAGTGTAATTTGTATGATGTACTCGTATAATTAATATAATATAATTAATTTTATAGAATATTAATAATATATTAATATTCATGTTTACTCGTTTTTTTCTAGGTATCAATGTCTTGGACAAAACTCATTCAGAAGTAGTTAAAATAGCGCACTCTGGTTCAGAAATACTGGAATTAGAGGTAAGTCAATGTTAAAGGCCATTTATATTGAAGACAATTTTGCGTATGTAATAATAATAAGACGCAAAGTAAATAAAGAGATACTAATAAAATATAATATGTATTTCCTGATACATACAATCTGGGACTCTTCACAAGAGTGAATAGGCTATTACTGAATCAGTGAGCAACATATTAGGCCTTGTCATCGCTTTCCATCAGGTGAGACTAAGGCCAGTCGCTGGTCAGTCTATCATAAAAAAAAATATTCTTTAATGTGCTCAAAAATCATGAAAATGTTTTAAACAATTTCGTTTATTAATGCATCTAAAGAAAATGCAACTTTTGACATAGATTTTATTTCATATTTTAAGTATAGGTACCATTCACAAACATTATCTGAATTTTTGACATTAAGGTAGGTGACATTTGCTAATAAATCTAATAATTATTGTTTATTAATAATTAATCACAAATTGTCCTCTCCTTGGAATTATAAATAATATTGCAGTACTCAACAGGGTTCACAAAGCAGTAGCTTATAAGTTTACCACCTATACAACTTCTTTGTCAAATTGCAGTAAAATATTGAGTATTGAAAAATCAAACCGCCGTAAAGAATTTTATGCCTACATAACCTTTGTTTAATTCGTTGAATAGGTACTAAAAATATGTAAAGTGATCACGCAGCGTTTTCGATTAAGACAGAGTCCTTTCTTCTTCTTTTTTTTTCGTGGAAAAACCTGCGATCCATTACCCAGTCATCGGGGAATGACTGGGTTATGTGGTATTTCTATCCACTAAAAACTCCACGATCACCGCCATCTGCACTCGAATGAGGAGGACTCCAGGATCTCAATACTGAACGCACTGGAGCCTCTCCTTGCGCTTTACTCCTTTTGGCACATCGTCACTTTACCTGGGGGTGATAGTCGGGTGCTGTGGTCCCCGCCACGTGGTGTACTCGCAACCCCGGTGACCCCCTTTAGTCGCCTTTTACGACAGGCAGGGCAGACCGTAGACCTATTCTTGCCCGAGTCTACACGGTTGTAAGACAGACTCATAGACAGCGTTCTTTTTGCCGACATCATTAGCAAAAATAGTCATATTTCAATCAATTGATTAACTGTTGATTTATTGATTGACTGTGTCAATTGACACAAAACCTTCACAAATTATACACCCAAACCTTCCTCAAGAATCACTCTATTGATGGGTGAAAATTACATGAAACTCCGTTCAGCACTTTTTGAGTTTATCGTAAGCATACAGACATACAAAAAGACGGACAGATGCGGCGGGGGACTTTCTCTTATAAGGTGTAGTGAAACAACATGTTAAACACAGTCCAGGCAAAATTGTGATCCTTTGTTCCTGTTAATAATACTATAGCATTTGAAAGTGTTTCTGATTACCGGCTACGGTATATGCTAAGCTAAGATGAGCTACTTGAAAACCAGCTATGCAGATGTGTGACTGTCACGGCAGTGAATCGGTTGCCAACCGATTCACTGCCGCAAATACACACGTTATATGTTTAATGTGCATTTCTTCCTTTTGTATCTGGGTGTCTTGTTTTGTGCAGTGAAAAATGTATTTTTTCTTACTACTCGAAATTTCAGCCCTAGCTGCATAGGTGTGCTAACCTCTTTACATTTCCATAAATATCTTATATAATTATATTCCAAATTGCAGGTAGCGCGGACATGCGAAGTTGTAGCATCTTTAGCCCACGAGAGCGGGCCAGCGGCGCTGTACTCCGGCTATTTATGGCGAGCCGCCCCTCTGAGGCCGCACCACCCGCCGCGGTGGACACGGCGATGGTTCGTCTTGAAGAGGGACAACTGCCTCTACTATTACAAGACGGATTCGGTAAGATAACGTTTCAAGATCAGCCAGGTTTATACAGGTCTCAAAAGCTGAGAAACTACACGCGAATGGTGGCTTCCCTAACCCACAAGAGAGCCAGCGGCCCTTGACGGCGGCTACTTGTGGTGAGTAGTCTTTCAGAGGCCGCACCACCCACCGCGGTGGACAAAGAGTGACAACTGCCTATATTATTACAAAATACATTTGGTAAGACTATCAAGTGTATCACCGTCAAAAGTAACCACCACCACCACCATATCAGCCCTTGGACGTCCACTGCTGGACATAGGCCTCCCCCAATTTTATGGGGGGTAAATGCCATAATCGCCACGCTTGGCATGCGGTTTGGCGATCGCAGTATCTCCACCGCACTCTAGGAATGCTGCTGCCCATTCCCCGGTGGTCTTGGTCGTACTTTTAGGACATACCCGGGTCCAACCGGTCAAAAGTAACGAAGGCCTATTTTACGACAGAGTGCGATTATAACTATTATAAGTAGGTAATAGTGAGAGTTTACGAAGCTCCAAAATATAATTTTACATTTATAACCTTGCTGAAGATCTTGACTAATTTCAATCTCTTTCCATGCGCGGTCATGAGACTCATAAGTTACCTAAGCTGCCTTCTGCATAAAATCAAACGATATGTTGAATTTGTTAAACCATAGTAAGGATCTGTTCTTGGTTGCCCTTTCTCTATATCTAGCTTGTAATGTTTGTTTCGAGTAAGAGCGTAACTACACACGCCTTAAAATTTGAGACGCATATTTTATTGTGCCTGCCGCCGGTAGTAGTAGTATTGTAGTTTGAATATGCTATAAAAGAATTATCTTTTGCGTAAAACGTTATACCTACATATTAATTGGTTTCGTTGTTTAATAAATATAATCAAACATTTTTTCCAGAGTGTTCACCCAGTCGGAGCGCTCATGTTAGTAAACTACCAACTAACGGAAGAGGAAGCGGGCAGACCGCACGGTTTCCGACTGCAGCGCGGCGGCGGTAACAGGCTGCAACTAGCTGCTGACAGTGCGGAGGCTGCCGCTAGATGGCGTGCTGTTTTAGCGCATGCCATTGATACTAGTAACCAGGTGCGTGGAAAAATGATTTGGAAATAACAAATTCAGTGTTAATAGACATTAATGCTGAAGGAGTACATGCTGAATAAAGGTAAAAAATATTTGGCTTTAGCGAACTCCATTTCCGATGTAGCTTATAATGAGCTACTTGAGTTAACGTTTCATAAGTCGGTCGCAAGATGGCGTAGAATTAAAAAAACATAAGGGCGACGTAACTGCAAGGGTTCTGGTTGTTGCCATTTTGGCTACGGAAGCCTATAAATCATTTTAATGTAGAACGTAGCAGATCGTAACTGATCAAACTTCGCCCTTTTATTATTATTTTCTGATTCTCTCTAGGTTTAGGATTGTAATAATCCAAATAGATACTGCACTTGTGGTATATTTTCCTATTTTTCTATTAATTTAGTAACGTAATCAGCTATTAATCCGATTTAAACATCTTGTCATTATAATATACTTTTAACAGATTTCTGTTCAGCTTTTCAATACCTGTAAAAAGACTACTTACGTCAATTTTTGTCTAAATCAGATAGGTCGGCTAGGTTACATAATATTGTTTACGAAGTCCAAAATTTCGTGCATGTCAATTCATAAAACACGTGCCAGTTTGATAGGTAGCAAGAAAGGGATTTAAATATAAATATGTTTCTCCACAGCGTGACGGTTGGCTCGAAGTGACGATGAGGAACATGAAACTGCCTCCTTCCTCAATACCTCGGCCCGACTGCTTTGGCTACCTCATGAAGCTGGGCTCTAAGTGGAAGTCGTGGGCAAAACGCTACTGCGTGCTAAAAGACGCCTGCCTTTACTTCTACAGTGAGGGGAACAGCAAAAATGCATTTGGTAAGTTATTATTTTCCACAACATGACGGTTGGCTGAAGTAACGATGAGAAAATGAAGCTGTCTCAAGCAGAAATACCAGCAAAACATACTATAATTAATTCAGATTCGTACGTACTTACATAACTTACCTACATTGTTGATCGAGAACATTATTTCTAAACTAATGAAAAAAAAAATTTAGAACTTAAAGGAGTTTAATAGGTATTTACGTACATAGAAGGAAATTATGCATGTCACTAAACAAAAGGCACTGCACTGGTAGTTAAACTAAAGATTTAACCTATTTAGTTCTCTATTTAGTTTAAATAAAATATATACATTTTGCTAGCGGATTAATGCTAAGACAAAAATAAGCATATTTGCTGTTTTTGAAAAGTAGGAATTCCAAATCTTCAGAATCAAATGCCGAATACGCGAAATATTCCACGCTAGTCTTTTGAAACACGCAACTCATCTGCAATTTAAATACAAACAGTCTCACCTCAGCGCTTATCTCCGGTAAAACTTGATCCTGAGGTTCATAACAACTGTATGTAGTTGTAACCCAGACGTATGCTGGTGTTTAGATACGTTTTAGGTAAGCGTTGTGAATTCCAGCTCAGCCCGGCCTGTGGCGATGGTAATCAGAACCCCGTCCTCATTAATACACAAAATGCTAAAAAAACAAGTTGGGATCGCTAAAGATCTTAGATGTCGTTTTGGGAACAGCCCATAAGAAATACTTTTCTTTTGAAAAATGAACGTAAAAATATAAAACCCATGCTTTTGTGCGATGTATTTATCTTGTATCTACAGTTAATAAACGCTACTTTTTCCTAATTAGAAATAAAGAAGTAGGTGAAATTATTTGAAGGAAAAAGGCAAATAATTATATTCCTACACCTAATTTTTTTTAACTTCCAGTACCTACTTAAATAAAAAAAGTCTCGTTTACCAAAGTGGAAAATCAGAATTCAGTTGAAATGAAAGATAAACATTTTTACTTAATGTATGTCTTTCCGCTCACGGGACAATGGTGTCCCGGACCTTTGGAAGGCGTGCGCGGAGCCGAAGCACCGAGGTACCGAAGTACCAACCGAGTACCACATAGCCAACACGTAGAGCCCCTTTTGACAATTTAATGAAATGCAAGGGGTACACCGACCGAGCGGATGCCATCCCTGCCCGTGTCATGGGACGCACACAGCACACAGGGACAGCACCCGCCAGGGTGTACAGGAACTATTGCTGGTTGATGGAATCTAAATGAACCGGACTATTGGGTGAATATGATGGACTAATGGCTGTGCTATTGAGTGAGACAACGGACGTCTGCCTAATAAAACTGCCTCACATTTTTATCTCAGGCAGACGGTGACTCGCCCTCTGCTAGATGGGCCCCTATAAATAGCGACATAAAAAAATGGCCTAAGGGCAACACCAGTGCAGAGGGCTGGGGGTAGAGAGGTGGCACTGGACTTTAAACATATAGCATATAGCCAACTCGCCACTTAGGTCCCCACATCCACCCCCGAGCAACAGCTCTAGCGACTCCACTCTGGACAGCCGGTTAAGGCAAGCCAGAGTCGGGGGGCCTGTTCATACAAACAACCCACAGGACACCCCCAGGAGCACTCAGGTGCTCCCTAACAGCTCGCCACAAGCTGCCCTACGTTGACTGACTGCACTGGAAATCCAGTGGGCGATGGGGTCGTCACATCCCTACGCTGCTATTACTTATTATTATTATAGCCTGCGGAGAACAGTTTAGGAGAAATAACATCTCCTTGCCTGACTCCCCGCTGCAACGGAATAGGCTTTGAGTTCTGGTCCTGGAGTCGGACTGACATAGTGGCGTTTTTGTACAAACTTTTCAGCACTTCGATATACCGGTAGTCCACTTGGCACCGTTGGAGAGATTGTAGTACAGCCCACGTTTCAATCGAATCGAAGGCTTTCTCGTGGTCCACGAACGCTAAACAGAGGGGCAGAGGCTCCGCTGCACTGGAGGATGTTTTCAAGACTCTGGACTGGAGAAGGCTAGGCATCAACATAAACGGCGACTACCTCACTCACCTTCGGTTTGCTGACGATATAGTAGTCTTGGCTGAGACCATGGAGGATTTAAGTACAATGCTCAATGACCTCAGTAAAGCCTCCGAGCGAGTTGGTCTAAGGATGAACATGGACAAGACGAAGATCATGTCAAATGTCCATGTCGCACCAACTCCCTTAACAATCGGACACTTTACGCTCGAAGTTGTAGACGATTACATATACCTAGGACAGACTGTCCAGTTAGGTAGGTCCAACTTCGAGAAAGAGGTTAATTGTGGAATCCGACTCGGCTGGGCAGCGTTCGGGAGGCTACGTCACATCTTTTCGTCCAATATTCCGCAGTGTCTTAAGTCAAAAGTCTTTGACCAGTGTGTGTTGCCAGTGATGACCTGATGACATATGGCACTGAAACGTGGTCGCTTACTATGGGCCTCTTAAGAAGGCTCAAAGTCACCCAAAGGGCAATGGAGAGAGCTATGTTGGGAGTTTCTCTGCGTGATCGCATCAGGAATGAGGCCATCCGCAGCAGAACCAAAGTGACCGATATAGCCCTCCGAATCGCTAAACTTAAGTGGCAGTGGGCGGGGCACATAGCACGTAGAACCGATGGCCGTTGGGGCGGAAAGGTTCTCGAGTGGCGACCACGTACCGGAAGGCGTAGCGTGGGCAGGCCCCCCACACGGTGGACTGATGACCACCAGGTCGTCAGCGCTGGATGCGGGTGGCGCAGGACCGGTCATTGTGGAAGTCTTTGGGGGAGGCCTATGTCCAGCAGTGGACGTCTTTCGGCTGACATGATGATTATAGCCATGTTATCAGAAAATAAATGTAGTGCATTATATTAACAGTTATTCACATTTATTATTCTTCGCACATCTGTTTGCGAGTCGGCAAAGGCCGCCACCAGCCTTCTCCATTCGTTTCTATCCTGTGCCACTGCGTTAGTCAAGCAACTTGGCAGGTGTCATCATCCCACCTTTTTAGGGGTCTGTTTATTCTCCTCATACTTTCCCTAGGGTGCGACAGAGTCACACTTTTGGTCCATTTTTCGTTACCTCCAATCACGTGTCCAGACCACTTCCATTTTAGCCTCCTTATTTTAGTGATACCCTGTGCTTTAGTCTTCCGTCTTATAGTGGAGTTTCTCACCCGGTCGGCTTTTCGGATTCCTACCATATTCCTTTCCATCGCATATTGACAGCTTTCTAATTTGGAAGTTATGTGTTTTGCTGGGCTCTACCATATACATGGTATGATCCATATATTAGGATGAGTAGAGTACAGGTTTTGAATATCTACTTTTCCCTTTGTTTTTATATGGAGGTCCCTATCTTTAAAGACTAATATTTACAACAAAGAAGTAAATAAGGTAAAAAAGTGTATCAGTCGCCTATAAAATTGTATTACTACTCGATAGTTACCGACTATAGAGTCGGCTTCAAGATGTTCTTGGCGAATTGAAGAAATACAAATCTGCTTTCAATCCAACTTTTAGTATTATTTTTGTTTATTTTTTTTGCTTCACAGTTTTCTTATACCCACTCTTTCTTCCAGGCATGGCCTGCCTTCACGGCTACAGAGTTCAGACCTGCGCTCCAGGAGGCAAGAAATACGCCTTCGAAGTTATGCCCACAGAGCCGAAGCAGCGGCACTTCTATTTCCACACTGAATCTGAAATGGATAGAAAGAGGTTTGTTTATTTTGAAAGCATTTATAGTCCAAGAGATTAGATTAAAGTTAACGTGTTAAACGAGACGTAATTGACTCGTAAACATTTGGAAGTTGTGGCATTAACGACGAATCGATCAGATTTTTTTACAACTCTTATGATGCTTTGACCCGTAATTTACTTCAGTGAAGCTATTTAATTTTTAAACAAACATTTGAATTATTTTAATAGTATATTTGTATATACTGTCGCAAATTTAAATAAAAATGCTGGGCTAGGCTTGCATTAATCCTACTGTAATAGCACGTACACACTTGACATGCTCTTTTAATCATGCAATTTTCAATAGCAAATCAAGGAATTGTATAAATTTACTTTTAATATCCACCACCACCACCATATCAGCCCTAGGACGTCCACTGCTGGACATAGGCCTCCCCCAATTTCATGGGGGGTAAATGCCATAATCGCCACGCTTAATATCGCACTTTTAATATCGTATAAACGTAATTATAGGCAAATAGAAGCTCGTATGCTAAATAAAAAATATTGAACTTAATCATGAATTCAAGAACATTTAAAAAAGCTCCGATCACGTTTCCAATCCCTTAAGTTCTTGGCGTCTGTGTCATCTCGAATTATGATAAAATAATTATTCTGTTTTTCTTTCAGATGGATGGCAGCTTTGGAGTATTCTATAGACCGGTGGATGAAGGCTGGTTGACGTCAATGTCTCGCTTTAGAGGACTCCTACATATTCTTTATATTTTAGACTCAATTATAATTTCGTTAATGATGATTTTATTTTTATTTCCCTCCTTTATTTCACAAGCTAAAATTTCAAGCATTCATTTTTATCAGTTGTGCCAAAAAGTAGTCCTTATTTTTTATGATATTAATAGATTTCGGGATCCTTCTAAAGAAGAGTATTACCTGCTACGTACTTACTTGAACAAAAAAAACACAAGAACTGACGGCATTAACTAGACTTTTGTCATCCTAACTGAATTAAGCTACCTTTTATAGTTAATCAGACATTAAAAGTCCCCTTATATTTGGACATGAGTAGGAAACTAAAATATTTATTTACAAACTTTATAATGATATTAGCATAATTACTCAACCAGGGAGCGAAACTTTGGTGCCGGTTATGATTTTATATAAACAACATTCCAACACCCCAATGATTCTTAATCAATTTAATAATGCTACAATGATAATTTAAATATTATTATTTAGTAATAAAAATGACAAGTATTTATATATAAAAAATGTAAATATTAAAATAATGGCAAAGACGATACGAAAAAATATTTTATTGGATAATGTAATTTTTGTTACAAAATATATTATTTCCACAAGTAAACGAAGAACAACAAATTATTTTTTTTGAATGTCGAAAAGTATGTAGAAAGCATAACACTTATTTACATTTATTTAATTTACACGTACATTTAGGACACTAATTATAACTTTCGAATCTCCCTCCAATTATTAAAAAAATACGTTGAATTGATCAGAACCCCTATAGGTATAATCGCAACTGGAGCATTTTGTTGAAAGTCGACCTGTCTTCATCTAAATCAATTTCTTCTATATTTTAGATAAAACACTGTATGTTGCTTGACGTCATACGTCTGTACCCGGCACCAAAGTTACGCTCTCTGGTTATTTGTAACCAATTCATCGAATATAGTTATAAATTCAGCATAATGAAAGCTTTAAACGTACTTAGATGATTTTTGAAAAAAGATACACCAGTGAATAAAATGAGAAATAAATATACAGAGAGTTACGATTGAAATTTAATATACAACACAACATTTGACACTTGGAACAGTACAACCAACTCTCACAAATAATCTGTAGCTTACGAATAAAAGACATTTGTAAGGGTATATTGTGTGAAGACAATGATTTTGAACGTGGAATAAAAATCCGGACAAGTGCGAGTCGGACTCGCCCACCGAGGGTTCCGTACAAATTTGTAGGTACCTACTATATTATTAATACATATATTTGTACATTATTTAAGTTAAGTATGTTAAAGACTATATTTATTATGTTTTGATTATAAATGTATGGTTTTCAGACTTTTCCCTGTACTTGTAGTATATGGTTTTAATTTCAACTCGATACCCACGCGTTTCCAAGAAAATGGGTCTTGACAGACAGACAGACAGACAGACGGACAACAAAGTGATCATATAAGGGTTCCGTTTTTTCCATTTGAGGTACGGAACTCTAAATAACGCACAAATCAATATTGATATCACATTACAATTGGCATATAGTGTGCTTAGAATGTATGAAAAAAGTAATGTACCATACACAAAGTAACATGATACAAAGGATTGAAAAGGCCAATGGCGATTTAAAAATAATGACTTTTTAACACTAAACGATCAAGCCGAAGACAGAAATAAATAAATTAGAACCTATAGGAAAATACAACAGAAGCAAAACTCATTGTAAATATCGCTTCTAGAAGGCTTATTACACGATCTAAGCGTGTAGCAAAAAATGATGCTATTATTGTTAGGAACGTGTACATGAAAATATGAATTTAGGCAAACATGTAAAAATACTAATACAAATGTTCGATGGTAAATGAAAAATATAATACCTAATTTGAGACAAGCTATTCGACTGTCACTTTAAATAATGTTAAAATTAATTAAAATCGATATTTAGAAAAGTTTTCGGTGCGGGTATTAATTTAGGTAGAAATATTCCTAACGAACCTATTCACTATGTATTATGTATTGTAGAAGAATTAGGAGACGTATTATATTCCTAAATAAAATTGATGTGCCAAAGTCTGTTAATTAAGAAATCATTGACTTTACGAAGCACCATCGTTTGTAGATATAAAAAAATCTGTATCTGGAACCCCTCCCCTAAGATCTTTATTAAAGTCGTGATTGTTATCAGTGTTGTGATTTTTGTAATAACATATAAGTTTCTTTATTTAACTTTTATTTGTATAAATTGTAAGTACACTAGATTTTAGCGGGTTACAGAATGTGCATAAATCACTTTTATGATTATAAATAACTATGTTTAAGAATGACGAGTATTCAATATCAGTATATTTCCCCATTAGAACGTGGTCCATTCTAGTGACTTAAACTGTGCATTAATCTGATAAATAATAAAATAATAGATAATTTAAGTCCGTGACGACGATATGTACATAAATAATCACGTTAAAGCTCAAATATGTTAAAATAATAAATAAAAGACTTGAATATTAACAGTATTCAGTTAAATAGAGTAGCCTTATATTAGTGAGTGTTTAGCGCGTAAGAAAAATTGGAAATCCTGTTTAATATTCGCAAAAAATATTAAAGCACATTATAAAATATAGTTTTAATGTTTATTTATAATTCATAGAATTATCGAAAACGTTTAAGATAAACATAGTATTATAATGTGTTCAGTAAGTAATTAAAGAGGGAATTATGAGAATGGAGAAAAATATCTATATTTATTTGAATCGTCATCATATTATAATAAAATATTATACCTTTGTTTATTAAGAATTCGTGCCAGATTATAATAATAATGTTGCCAATTTAAATGATAGATATTTATTTGAGGATATACGTTTTCGCCACACTGTCATGTAGGTAGTAGAAAACCATAGAGATTTAAAATTGTTGAAAATTAAGCCCTAATTTTAATTACTTAACAGTATGGGCATCAGAAGTGAAGAACTACGTGTAATAGGTGATTTTTTAAATATTTATGTGACTATATCGATAGATTTCGTTGTAATAAAGAAGAAAAAGTAAATGAGCCTTTTATTTCCTCACACTCCACTGTGATGGCGATAAAAAATCAATTAGCAAGGGTGAACGAAATTCGTGAAACTCGAACCAAGCGGCGTTAATTTACGTAACTTATACTTGAAATAAACAATCCAGAGATATCCCTTTTTTATCGCTCCAAAAGTAAAACAGTGACAGAAGGCTTCGATCTGGTGGCGCGGGCGCAGCGCGGGGCGAGAGGGGCGACGCTACGGGAGCGCTACTGCCTCCGACGCAGGCGCGGTAGTACGCGCTCGTGACTCCCACCAGTCGCGCGCCATCGCCGCATGCGCAGCCTTTATGCCACGCCACAGATAACACAAAGTGAAACTCCAGCGCCACCAAATTTCTTAGAACGGATTACAGTGAATCGAACCATAAGTGAAGTGGTACCGTGACATTATGTGACGAGTGATAAATTTATCGTAACCGCAATAACTTTTTCACTCACTGTGCCTATTGACTGTTTTATGACCTGTGCAGTGCGGCTATTGTTATGTTCGCGTCTACTAATCTCCTATTCACCTGTTGAAGCCACTGTGGTGTCTGTGGTTGGACTGTGAAATGTGACAAAAAATTGCAATGAACCACTATTGTAGGTCTGCGGACCCTTCGTTTGGAAACATTGTGGGAAACTACCTGACTACTGGAGGGTTGGACATCTGACGATCGATCGGCCAACCCGTCGACGCCTTGTGAGTTCTGTTAAGTTTTTTTATAAGGTAATTTAATACAACGGATGTGGAATAAATTGGGTAGGCAGGGTGCACTTGATTATCGCTACCTGTTTTATAGTCTAGTCATGTGTGTGACTTCGTTGGGGTGTTATTGTTTACGTAGCAGATGCCGTAGAAAATAAAACAATTCTGAGAATCAGTTCTGCTTACCCATTGTTCTTGTGGTTTACACCGTTGTTTTTAATGTTTATTTAAATGCTTCCTGCCACCGTGTTTCGCGGTAATTATCTAGGTATGAGATTGTCTTGGTTCAGTTCTCAAGGCTGAGAATTTATGATGATAATCCTACTGTGATGTACACTCTTTTATTTACTGTAGGTAGATATGATTTTGTCATTCATAAATAAGCAGGTTGCGGTTTAAGTCAACAATGCCTCTTTGAGACGCAAAGCTACGTGCCTCAATGTGGGACCAATCAAATTTTGTATTTAGTGCTTTCTTACACTTACCATCTCCTCGACTGCTTGGCTCATTCTCATTAGGTTTAAAAACGTTGAACAATTTTCACAACTTGCCATTATTAACATTTACAATGTTAGAATTGCTGTGCAAAATGTTATTATTGTTGAGTTTCCGATATTTCGGCGCGGTTGCAAGCACCATTTTTAAGTATAACTGACGTGTTGCGAGTTTTATACATGGTAAATACCCCGTTTTGAACAGTAATTCTAAGATTAATGACCATGCTAGCTTGATTTCTTATATTTACAATCTTCGCCGTCAGATACAGTAATACAAAGCTAACGCTATCCCTAATGCCTCTAAAGCAGAGACATACATAGTTGTAAAGCTATCAAAGCCGCTGTTAGCCACAATGTCATAATAATCGACGATAATGGCTTTTATCGCAACTCAAAAGCAACCGCTAAAACGCTAGCGAACCTACCTACCAGTAACACGGTAGAAGCATCAGGTTATTTAAATGCTAAACAAATAGTAGTTAATCTTCACCATCAACTGATAAGGACGGTAATCTACATGATCACACATATGTCGAGTGATATTTATCATCGAACAAAGCAACCTTGCGGCAACGACTAATAAATTCTGCGTTGTAAAATGCCACTAATGAACTTAGATGTTTTTAAATAAATGAGTTACCTAACATGGTTTATCATGTCTTGTCCCATAAAATTTGTGTTCAAGCGATTACGTGGCTTGTGTTTTTAAAACAATATTTTCTTCAGGTGTGGAGCTGCATATTTCTAAATTGGAGAGACCATAATTTAGCTTAGCAAGAGCTTTGAAGCAAACCAAGTTGAAATCTACATTTGACCAATTGATGATGCGACTGCATCAATAATGGTAACTGGAGCTTTTGCCACCTACAAGCTAATTATGTAACGATAATTAGAGTCATCTGCTTGCATAATAATAAGATCACAATGTTATATTCAGTGTGAACTAGCGATCTCCTATCATAATTCTCAGTTCCTCATTTGAAATTGTAAGCTGAACTATTTAATGAGTAGACTTTGCAGGGCGACAATTTTCATGTAGTAACTTTGACATAGCCTAAGATTAATTAAATGTAAACCGTCTGTGAACAGGTTCCCAAGAAACCTCTTTGTTATCAGTAAACGCATTAAACTCTCCAGCCAGATTATTTTAAAACCTTCCTTAAATTCGTTTTATTGAAATGACCAGTTATATCAGACTCCATTTGGTACTTACTGCAGTGCCTGAATACATATTCATATCTTTAAAATCCCCGAACCAAAATAGAGATAAAAGTATTTCACGGCTTTAGAGCGAGTAAGATGGTAGAAACTCGATCAGCCGTAACCTTAGTGCGAGCGAGAAAGAATGAAACACCATATGGTAGAGTGAAAGGGATGGAAACTCAGAAGGCTTTTACGGTAGAATGGGCAACGCGTAGTGAAATGTGGACCGGGCGCGCCGTCGTTTTCGATCTCGCTTGAATAAATTGATTTTAAGATTAATCTTTCATAGTTGTTGTAGGTAACTGGCATGTATACAAAAAAAAACTTGTAACAGATAGACATCGGAAGATACTAATACTGTATGTAGTACAATTAATGAGAATAGGAAGCAAAATATATTTGGAAGGCACGTTAAGCCGTTGATCCCGGTTTCTGTCTATGATAGCAGTCGTTAAGCCAAGTTAGAGGCCTCCGGGCGGCTTGAGAACTTCTAAGAGTCAAGTTGCCCAGTCACTTGACAAGCCTTATCCCAATAAGGTCTAGTTTTCCCCTCGGGTTGGAAGATCAGATGGCAGTCGCTTCCGTAAAAACTAGTGCCTATGCCAATTCTTGGGGTTAGGTAGCGGACCCCAGGCATCCTTCAGGATGCAATTGTACTGGGAATAACGCTAGGAGGATGATGAGGAAGCAAAATATATCATGAATGTTTTGCCATTCCTCTACATAACCCGTTTGTATTCTGAAAGATATAATTATCACAGTAGGATTACCAGCCATTAAAACCCAGCAACTCAGCAAGACATAAAATCTCATACAAGTCGCAGAGGCACCGGAAATCTTATGAAAACATACGCACTATACAACCACGGCAGTAAAACGGAGCGTCAGTTTTATTGTCCCTAGCCCGTGATACTAATTTCAGTTGGTAATAGTCAGAGAAATCGTAAAGTCCGTGATGGCCCTCTATTCAGAGATGTTATTCGGCTTATACAAATAGTCAAGAGTAAAGAAAGTCCGATTTTACGGGTATAACCCTATCCAAATAAAGGTATACATGGGAAATTAAGTACACTACAATGTTTCACAAAAATCTTACTCAGGGATATAAACGTTGATAGATTTTTTGATTCCAAAAAATATTGTCTTTGTCTCGGCACTGATATCGAGAGCTTTGAGAACAGTATAATCTTTTTATTTGGCGGTTTTAAAAACGTGTAAGAGCAAGCAAAGGAAGATATATAGACACGGATTCTGACTGTGGAGACTATTGAAGTACAATTTGTGACTGTGCCCATAGCTAATATTCTTTCTAAGTCTACAATTATTACTAATCATATCGATTATCGTAATGAAGTAACCGATTCGAAGTTCATTTTAACCTTATACCACACATTTGATTCTTATTAACAAAAGTTTAGCCATTATTTATAACTGTAAGGTACTTACTAACTGTAAGTAGGTACATTACTTATTGATGAATCGACATCAATGCTGGTATTTAAATACAAATCCGGTCTTCATTTACCTGTCTAATATCACAAGAAGCCAAGAATTAATAGGAATCGAAATTGATGAATGATACATGTGGCAATAATTACTTATAATACCATTAGAGGTTTTTCAAAAAGTACACATTAGGAAACGTTTTTAAATCATATAATTTTAAATTTTAATAATTAAAAGTTAAAATTAGTAAAAGTTATTTATTCTTCAATTTTGGCATATTTTATGCACCTGTATGAATGTTAGCTACTAACATTCCCTGGTGATAAACATAAATACTTCTAAGTGATGGAAGGGAGTTAGTTATACGTAATAATTTTATTGATAAAGTTAGAGTATAAGCAGTCTTTCATAAGAATTAATTAGTACTTGGTATGCATTATTCGGTGAGCACTTTGAGAAATGGATGAAAACCTCGTGAGAAATAATGAATATTTTATGTTAATAGATACGTAGATACAATGTAGAGCTACTTAATTAAGCATGTTTCTCGATCCATAAATCTTAATGGTCAACACCATCTTTTTAACTGGTGGGAGATTATGGACATGCAACTGGTCAGATTGGAATCGTTTATCAAACTTAAGATCAAGTGAAAGCCAATATAAATAAGAATCGATTAGAAAATACAAGTAAGGCAACGGCGAGTACGTTAACTATTGGAATATATAGAATAACACGTCTGTATCTTGTAGCTCTGACTAACAAAGTGAAAATAAGTAATAGTATTTTTTCTGATTGCAGATTAATTGCAAGTCGTGATGTCGGAAAATGGAAGCACGGTTGTATCTCGGGCGTCCACACCGCGCCCCGTCACAGACACACCTGTTACAGCCCCTTTACGCTCGAGACATGACCAGTTTCTGGCAAGCTCTGCTGAGAGAGCACCCCAAAGGCCGTCTTCTAGTGGCCGAAACCCTAGCGGAAGCTTCGACTCTCCACCAGTGCCCTATCATCGGCAGATGACATCAGGCTCGTTGCTTTCATCTAATCATCGTGAATCATCGGCTTTTGTCCCCGTTGTTCCAACCAGAGCCATGCACCCAATGATGTATCCAAATGAAATGCACCCAGCCTTAATACCTTCGGAGATTATTGAAAGAGAAAGAATGTTAGATCGGGACAGAACTGAACCGGCCAAAGGCTCTCCTGATAGAGTTTCAGGCACTTTTCCTAAAAGGAATTCCTTTGATTTAATGGCTATGATGGTTGAGAAACGGAAAGAGGTGGCTCTAAGAGAAGCTGCTGCAGCAATGCTCATACCTCACCATCGCGCGTCATCTATCGAAGGCATAATGACCGATGGATCATCACAACCTCCTATTTATGGCCCTCCTGGTGCTTTTCTTGGCGCCCCAGGCCCTTCGCCTACAGCTTCCAACACCTTCACATTTCCCGGCGCCGGTTTATTCCCACCCGGCGCAGGGCCCCACCAAATGCATCCGCATCTAGATAGACGGCTTTTGAGAGCTCCAGGAAGAGCATCCAGACCTAAGAAGCAATTTATATGTAAATTCTGCAACCGGCAGTTTACAAAATCATATAACCTGCTGATACACGAACGGACGCATACAGACGAGCGGCCATATTCATGTGACATTTGTGGAAAGGCTTTCCGCCGGCAAGACCACTTACGAGACCACAGGTAAGACATGCACCTTATAATAACTAGTAATTACGGCGGTCGGCAGAGTATCCGTTTCTTGCACATTTTAATTTTCTGCCGCACTGGTCATAGTTATACGTATAAAAATCTAATTTATATGCACGTAACAGGCAGCCGGTGTAACTCAAGTTGCAGATGTTAAGCCGAGTGTGGCCGCATCCGCCCCGCTACTTGGAAACGGAATATTTATAAAGTTACTCGATTGTTGTAGGTAATGGCTACTAGGAAGTGCATGTTGATTAATTATTATGAGTTACCTTAATGTTAAAGATAGATGCGTTCACATTGACTTCAAAGTATTAACCACCCTTATAAGTAGGTACGTTCAGGATTAGAAGTATTTTGAAGTCATTCTGAGCTAAAATAATTTTGATTGAAATTAACATTTATCATCATATTGTACTTAAGTTTTACTTCGTTTATGGTGACACAAAGAAATGTTGGATTTTCAATCTTTATAGCGATCAATTGAGTTCATTTATTTTTAACCAGGATAGAGATTATTTTAAATTACTCCGATAAGAGCACCGTAAAGTCCCTTTTAACACTTTTCCGTCAATTCACTGTGTTTATCAGATAATAAAACAATAATATCAGCGATAAAGATCTTTGGTACAGTTTTTTGATGAAATTCCTTGTCAATCTTATCTCCTTTATCAAGTTCGTCGATCTTTACTAATGCTATGTTACAGTCCAATAACCATTAGTCTAATTATGATTGAAGAACTATGTATGAATTGCTAGAATAAAATATAGTTAAACAAAATAAAATACCTAGAATTTTTACCAATTCTTCTTCATTTTAGATGCAAAATATTGAACAATTTAAAAAACAATAACAAATTTATTAATCTATCATAACATTTGAAAAAAAACCAGAAAATTTTATATTTCAAATAATCGTGATTAATAGAATATAGACCTTACCCCATTTACAATATGGTACGTTTCCTCTTAACCCCAAATCGAATTCCAAACAACAGACCGTGGTATTACGGATGTAATGATTTTTGATGGACCCAAATGCCTGACTGAGATTTCGTCTCACATTAACTCGTGTTTTTTCCTTTTGGTAATTAGTTTAGATACTGATGAGTCATCCGATTCTATTGGTACGGTCGGTAATGTAAGAGGATTGGTAGAGCTCGTAGTAGTCGTAGTTACAATTGCTTCGTTAGAAAATATAAGTCAGATTTAAAATTAGGTACATATTATAGAGTCAAAATTGAATTTTTAACCATTCTTGTTCACATTGACACTTTTCTAAATAAGTATTTGTATAATGTTGGCAACAGTATCCTATTAGTTTGATTTTGCAAAAAGAAAAATTAAAGACTTATATTCTTCATTGATTAGTCGAAACAGTAAAGCAATTGCAAGAAAAGTTACCAATTTAATGAAGAAATTCGTTGCTTAAGATTAGTTTTCCGTGAGGATATATTTAACTATAACTGTACATACTTCAACACACACTTAATTTACGAAACACACTATACACTACACTATACACTACACTATACACTTAATTTTGCGAAATTTAGGACTTTGTTTTTGCTGACATTACTGACTGTTATACCTTCAGATTATGAAGCAATTTAATACTTCTCACTCCTCGCTCCGCCTTATCATTTCGGAATGGTCGATCATTGAATAAAACGTTACAAAACACTTTTAAGGTTTTTTAAAACGGAGCTAGGCTATTTGAAAGCTGTCTCTAGTTTATTTTTAATCCGAATGGTGGGTTTTACAATTATATATCTTCCTCGGTAGATATTCAATATAGCTAGATTTATAATACTCTACTATAGATAGATCTATAATATTATATATCAGATAACAATATCCAAATTGTACAACCCTTACAATGATGAACGATGTCTTATTACATAGTATGGACGAATATTTAATTAAATATGAAAAGCAATGTGAGCTCATCACAGCTCCGTAATTACATATACTTGGTTACATTTTTTGTCGCGAGCACATAAAGATTGCCATATAATCGCGATGCACCGCATAAGACCTGCATAATACCAGGCTATTATATCCCCTGCCATAATTAATACCCGAAACAACAACGCCTTTAATGCGTCAAGGTTTTTGGTTCGGGGACAAGAAAATATCACGGTTATTATTCGCGTAAAATCCATCAAGCCAGTAAAAACTTACAAATTCCCATGCGTAAACTCTATGCCACAAATGAATTGAACGTCGCTCATAAATTTTCATGAATATTTAATGAACGCTACAACCGGCCTTACGTAAATAAGAAACGTAACGACCACGGCTTATCCGGCATCGATCGAAAAAGTTTCGGATCTGAATTTTGGACCACTTAATTTTTCGATAAAAAGTGAGCAAATAATGAGTCGATCGGCTGGGAGATGCGGCTATCGACATTAATATTCAAAACGACGGGTTAGCGTAATTGCATTCAGTTCCTAAAGTGCTGTGAATTTTGTATTCAGAAATCAAGATTGCTCTCATCATTGCTGTTTTTAAGAGTGTTACTGTGATGTATAATATGTGCTCGTGGTTTCTTCGAATTCACTAGTTAGTGTTAATTACGTGAAACTTGCTATCGGTGCGCTTGTAGTAACTCCTTTCAGTCTTCCAAGTTGTTGGAATTATTTCTAGAGCCCAGTCGTTAGTGACACTGCCTACGAAGTTTGAATCCCGGTAAAGGCATTTGTTTGCAAAAACATTTTTTATTATTATTATTTATTTATTTATTACAAATGGGATTGCTCTTGGCCAGCATCTAGCCGGGGGGCAAAGATGAGGCCGACGATGAAGCGAGCTCACCCAGAAGATGCCTATTCACTCGTGCCTTAAAAAGGTCTAGGTTATATGAACTCGGAAATACAGACGCCGGCAGAGAATTGACCCTTGGATGTTTTCTAAGCATTTAGGTATTTATATAAATTTTAAATACATATATCGTTGTCGTGTTTCCAAAATAAAAGCATTATTGAATTTACTATTCGATTTTTTTGAGTAAAAATCATCCCCTAAAAGCGTTCGTGGCCCAGCGGCGCCCGCGTACCGCGTGGGGTATGCGAGGTTAAGCAACGTGGGCGCAGGTCGGTTCTCGGATGGGTGACTGCGTTGAGTGGTTACTAACTGAGCGCTCCCGTGCTTTGGAAGGCACGTTAAGCCGTTGATCCCGGCAGCTGTCTACGACAGCAGTCGTTAAGCGAAGTTAGAGGCCTTCGGGCGGCTTGAGAACTTCTAACAGTCAAGTTGCCCACTCACTTGACAAGGGGGGTCGAAGTTGCACCACGTCCGTAGGGAGAGTACCCACCGTTACCCTACACGTGACCCCTGGGTGGTGCTAAAAGTGCAACAAACTGGCAACCGTACTTGTCTTCTTGAAGATCTCACGGTTGGAAAATAAATGCCATACGATTATTGTTATTACTATCCCCTAAAATTATTTTTATTTTATTTTATTTAAAGCAAACAATAAAGTCACTTCATGCAACAAACATTATTCATACATATCAATGTAACAACGCTTTAGAGTCTTTTGATAAATATGATCATAATTAAAAAAGTGCTTCACCGATATTATTGAATAATCAATAAGTTATTCACGACAGCGTCGCTTGCCAAACAAGTCCTTATAAAAATATTTTTGCATTGAACATAATTTTATCTCGGCGCTCATATGCAATTATGATTCGCCCGAGACCACCATATAATAGGGACTGGGCAGACCTCCGCTCGCTCGTTCAGATAGCTCAAGGGGTCTCGGCAAAAAGGGATATCAAATTAATACTGAATCCATAATAAATCAAATCGGGCAGGTGGACTCGGTCGCAGGAACAACACTTTAGCCTACGGATAACTTTTGAAATTATCATGCAAAAACCAATTTAATCGTAACACCACGCACCCTTAGGGCGCCGTTTTCACAAAACTATGTCCAAATTGGGGGCAAAAATTTGCAATATGCGGATCTGTTGGGTCCAATCGAATGGTCGATCCGAGTATTGTCACGCAACGTTTAGAATTTTTAACATAATGGTATCCAATCGTTAAAATAATAAAAGCGCATCAACTCCACAGTAAAGACCCAATTTTCATATATGTACATATTAAATGGGGTTTGGAAAGTCAATTCACCCTTTTATTATAGTAATTTTAGGAACTTGAGAATTTAAAGGCGTTTTGAGTAAAGACACGGAATCTGCTGATATAGGTAAATAGATTATCAGAAATAACATCTCAAATATAGGTCGTCTAAGCATACACGTACGATCTACAAGTACAACTGAGTTAGAAATAATCGTGACTAAAGATGTTGAATAATTAGCAAACGCGTGGACCGCTCGTTGATTTCACAGATTCTTATTGGCTTTTGAAAGTTCTTTCTGACCATGCCTGGTCTTGTGCAATTCGTTACATGTTTTTTTAAGGTTGTGTTTCATACATATTTTGTATCTGCGTTTCTAATAAAATTTACCATATGAAGTAATAATTCAGTTGGTTAGGAACTAGAAAACTCGATGGTCGAAGTAAAATTCACTCTTGAGTTTAATATATTTAATGTAGTCAATTTAGAAACTACTTTTGTAATACCAGCTGCCTCAGCAACTATAATAGTCGATGGAACAGCCGCCATTTTTTATGGGATCGATATAGACAGCCATTATTGGTATCTATGTAAATTATACTCAACACGCTTGCGTGTTAGGTTGCAAAACAGTTTTTGTCGCTGCATCGAACCAATTAAGTTTAGGATTCGCGTGATTCAGGTTCTTATGTTTTTATATCCCACAATTTATTGGTGTTTAAGTCGATTTTTTTACATTTAATAACAGATGCCCAACAATCATTAATCTAACAATTTTGTTGCTTTTATGCAACTACAGAAACTAAGGTTATTATAGTACACACATTCCAAACATTACATTTCATCACAGCACCAAATGGAAGCTATTCAAAATATAAATGAGATTTTTGCACTTATCCTACGAGGAATTTGTTATCCGCTTCAGCGGTATACTCTCGCAAGTTATTCCTTATAATACTTATAATGTGGATATTATCCAAGTTTCAAACGTGTTTTATCAAATGTTATTAAGTTTTCATCGAACTCGCTTCGCATGACCTGCCTCTCGATTTTGTAGTTCTTCTTTTAAATGTTTTATGTTATTAACGAGTTCTTCGTTGTATGTGGTCCATGTTAAAACTTTAAAGGTACAATAGGAATAGTAGTGTTTAACATTATGTCGAAACTAAGAACAGGAGGTAAACGCCCCATTAGACCGGCTGAACAAATATAACCCGTATTTCATTAAATTTACGGTCAAAATCTCCCAGCTGAGTATTATCTTCATTCCTACTGCGTGGGTTGGCAAGATGCATGCATATCGTCGATTTGGCATTTCTCTGCTACTTAATCGAGTTTTAAAAAGCCATTAAAGTTGTAGTAGCTGTACCATTACTTTCGTGCTTTTGAATTGTAAATTGAATTTCACTTACCAGATTTATCACCTGGATCACCTTATCTTTAACATGATTTCTTGTTTCGTTTGTCTGTTACGTTTTCTATTGTGTTTCTTCGATGCCACGTTTTATTTATTATACAATATTTTTGTCCATGGTTCATAATGTTACGGATTTGGCTCTGCTCATTCTTAAATTCATCACCAGGCACTTATTGCGCTTGCTCAAGAGTTCTTAGCTCAAAATATTTCCGAGTGCTTTCGAGGAGTCTCGGCGCAAACAGTGACCGGTCGGTTGAATAAACAAACGTGACGGCGGTGTATACCGGTACTATACCTAAGGCCTCTAAACCAGCCCACACTGCTTGACAACGCTTTGTTGACTCTACGACCCTCCGATATTTGCATGTGAATATTGTAATTAATAGTAAACTTTACCTGTGAAACTATTTCGAAACTATGCTTTGAGAGACCTGAGAAATAATGTGATGATAACTCTACAATCATTTAATTCAACATTTGATAGTTTAAACCCTGTTATATGAATGGAGTTTACACTTATCACATTAAGGACTAAGATACATTTTTGTGGGAATGTGACTTCGAAAAGGTTTTTTACTGTAGGATGCGTGTCTGCGATGGTAAATGCCGCATTCTTTACTTAAACATATTGGTACTTAAATGAAGGAATCTCGCCGAAGGGATTTGATTATTATGATTAAGTAATAGAACTGCATATTTATAATAGTCAGAGTTATCATGATTGTAGCCTTCTAAAGTTACATTATTTCCCACTTATACACTATTTATTATAAAGAAAGAGTTCTATCTTTTCACCCGTGACGTTGTAACATCAGTAGACGTCGAAATTCAAACAGAATTGCTTAGTTGTCTGTCCCTAATAACAAGTTATGAAATTATTCCAAAGCCTCAGTCCATTGTTATTTATGAACTTACGGAAGAAAGAGGTTGAGGTGACTTTCTGTACGATCATTTATCATATGACGACGTCTGCCTCAGATAAAATCCATAGCGACACACACTGACGCAGCACATATTTGTATACAAGTCGACACACACGGAAAGTTAAATAACCTGGTATTGTATACGTTTTTTGATCTTTCGAATAACAGATTTTAGACAATCTTTCATTTTATTTACGTCTAGATGTGAGATAACTTCCTGACATTGTTGTTAAATAAGAAGTATTCGATGGTATCTTTAAAAATAAGTATGTAGCTAGATATCACGGGACTTAAAAGCCATACCGCTGTTCAACCGGTTGTCCTTGGTGACTTAAACCCTTGACTCGCGTAACCATGGCTTTTCTTCATGCAGCCATTAAAATTGCGATTAAAAATCATTTATTCAAGTACAGCTGAGGAATGAAAAGATTCGTCACTTTTTGACCTTAACAGCATTAAAATAGAATCTAAAAGCGACAAACCTTTTCATTCCTCCACTATACATTGCAGTGAGAATATAAAATCACATCAAAAATTTCACTAACACGTAAGCCTTTTGACAATTATTTCATTATGATCATGCAGAAGCTTTTGTCAAATAAAAGGTAGCAGTTTCGTAAAATCAGAAAAAAACACACCGACTATTTCTTCTTAATCCCGTTACAAAGTGGTATTTCGGTTGATTTAACTCTAAAAGAGCCTCACAGCATATTGAAGTCAGTTTCAAAAGGAAATAATCACGTTATTTATTACCTCTCCTGAGCTGCGACCAACCATCTTTAATCTCCGCTAAGCGCGTAGATCGATTTTATGTGAGATTAAAAGCATTGATCGACTAAGAAGTTTTTTGGAAAGCAATAAACATTTATTAGTCGAGACAGGATTGAAACTAGATTCAAGCTTAATGAGACCAATTACTATGCTCCAAGTTAACGGCTAGCAGCTTTATAAAATCCTTTTCTCACAATCTAAAAGTATAATATTAAAATGAGACTGTTAAATCTTTTAATTGCGTTAATAACTCATTCATGAACAATAAAGTAAGGCTATTTTTTGTTACAAAAACGTTATTTGAGTTGAAACTGTGAATTAAAATAAATCAGCATTAAAACAACCTCCAATTTAGTATAAAAATTAGCACTTCCATTTCGTATTTATTATAATTATGAGTATCGGAAATTATAAGTAAACTTCTTCTTTCAACGTTCTATTTTATGTTGTCTACCATGAGAACAACTATGATTTCTGATGCTAACTTACTTAGTCCTAAAACACTTTAACCTCCTTTGGTGTTTGCGAGCTATCGATTACGGTCAGCAATCAATATTTTTTCATTAGTTTCATTACACTGATCAAGAGCAATCTTGTTATGACTTACCCACATTAAAAACTGAATACCAAACGGCGATTACAGACGATTAGAGCCAATTACACTCAGCACTAAAACCAAATTTACGACTAAACCAAAATTAACACTCTTCCCAGTTGCCCTAATTGCACCTCTGTGCATCGTAAATCTTAAAACATTGAATATAAGAAAATTGTAGGAAGGATCTCAACTCTAATTGGATTTGTACATAGCTCGGATCTATCAATATACTTTGATTAATGGTATCGAGGGACCTCAGCGTAATTACAAGCTGAGACCATTATGAATCAACTGCCAGAGTTATAAATCTGATAAGTAGAACTTGTTTAAAACCAGTTGAAGTATCACTTCCTAAGCTACCTCCTTGTTCAATGTTCGATTTGTCTCTTTCCTTTTTTTAAAGCATTTACTTTTATGATACAGGTGTGTTTTCTCATTTTAATCTTATCAACTTTTATATGTGCTAGAACTGGTCCCAAAACCTGTGACCGCGTCATTTCGATGAAAGTACTGGTTTTAGATTATTCCGGATATCACTGATTTAGTAACGAAAACCGCAGTCAGCCTTTACATGCATTTTTTAATTTTCTCATATAGATAACGATCTTTTAATGCTAAATCCGAAAGAACAGGACACGGTTAAGGAAGTGTAATTTCAAAGTGGTCGAGGTAAAGCACCTGCAGCGGAACGGCAAAGTCAAGTACGCAGCACAATAAATGTTTGCGTCCGTCAGAGGTGAAATTGAGTGTGAAGCGGCAGCGGCCCGCCGTCGCTCCCAATACGTCGCTTGGGCTGCGCGAACGCAAGAACCGGCTACAACCGTGCTGTGGTACGATACTGGGACTTCACTCTGTACTTCTGTTGCACCAAATAAGCTACGTTTTTATTATACACGGCTACGTTCTACATAAACAACAATATTAGAACTCTCTGTTTTATTACTGAAAAGTCCTATACCTACAAATATTTTTGACCATAAGTACTTCGCAAATATATTTTTGTCGTTGCCTGTTCGTAATGTCGTTTCATGAGAATTTGTATAAAATAATATTTGATGATTTGATGAATATTTCTTAAACTCGACGCAAAGTTCAATTTAAAATTATAAGTAGTACTAGTACAAATACCTATAATAAGATATGAATCGTAATAACTTGCTGCTGTTATTAGCGCTTATGAGTCTCACTTATACTCGTATTATAAGAACGCAAATTTTATCAGTAGCATTGGTACCTTCTAGGCATCATGTTCATGTGTAATGTAACAATAAAGTGTTTTTTTTTAAAGATTAATTGGCACTTCGGCTTCTAAAGTAGCAAAAACACTTGAATCAAGACAGTAGTCATTATGCAAAAGTTCTTGATTTTTCGCACGTATATACACGGGTGAATTTCAGTAACACGACAGATTATAACCATTGCTTCTAAAGCTTAAATGGATTAAAAAAGTAGTATAACTAATAGTTCAAACCCTACTTAATATTCGAGATATTAATTATTGTAAGAAATTTACAAGTTATAAAATCCACCTGACATTTGTGACAACTGTGAAGTTTCCTCTTTCACTCCTTTGACTAAGGATTTGTTCACAAGAAAGTAGTATCATTACTTGTTTTGTTTTGTTCCATAAATTAATTAAGGTAATATGGCAGTATTTGACCTATGTTGATATATTATTATTTACTCGTAATATCATCAGAAATTCATGGTTAAAATCTGTCGGGTTACTGAAATTCACCATGTAACATACATCTGTACATGTTTTTCAAATCCTGGCATCGCCAAGCTAATAGTTTGAAGTAGAAACTTTGAAAAATTGTCTCAGGCCGTAGCAAAATCTCAAAATGAGAGCGGTCCAATCTCACGGCAACTTACCATATTGCGTTCGGCCCAACCTCTTTGCCTCGCTCCATTAGTATTTTCCATTTATTTTTTGTCCTCATACCTGTCCGGCTTTGGGGATTTAGTTTTTATATTACCGTGCGACGAATACAGAATTTCTTCGGTATACAACGGAAAATAAATGATGTAACGTGAAACTACGCAACCCTATAATGCGGACTTTATTATTTTTCGATTAACTTTTTTCTCGCTCTTTGTATCAGTAATGGCTGTACGCAGAAGTATGTCGTTATCGGTTATTATGCTAATGGAACCACAAGCTACACTCTTTTGAACACACTTTATTTTGTCAAGCTTCGTTTATGTCTGTCTTCAGTATTATTGAAAATTAAGTAACCATTTTTAACTTAACCAACACTTCGGTTACTAAAATTCCGTTCCCATGGTTTTTAAAGGACTAATTGACTAGTCAACTAAACAAACATTTATTAGAAGAAATAGTCATTAAGTCGGGTTGATAATATTTCAAACTGTACTGATTGGATAGTGCACATTCATTAAAGCGAAAGGTTCATTTATAAGTAGCATGGGGCACACTGAAGACCGCGCGTCTACCACAGTAATGAGTCATTGTACTAAAGTGAATAGTGATTGAAAGCCACACACCCACGTAGAATCTATTAACATGCGAACATATACTATCATAGTAATGACTCGTTCGGGTCACACACCAAGATACGCTGATATATGATAATAATTTAAAATAATTGCATACTGCTTAAGCCATCAGAATTAGAATGATAATAAAAAATAATGGCTTTAAGTCTTATTGTCAACTTATGTTAAATTTGTGACATAATACATGAATGAGTAAACGTGACAATCATTACTTGTAATCATAGAAGTAATAGTTGCAATGCCGTTTAATACGATAGTATGTTGGAATAATGACACAACAATTGTAATGTATGCAAGAAAGATTTAAAAAAATCAGAGGCACTAAATCTATATTTTAATACCCGGCTTATAAATTAAAAAGAAACCTTGCATTTCAATACAAAGAAAAAAATCTGTCTCACTTTATTGACGTCTCATTTGTTAAACCGGAGGTGCAAAAAACGCTTTATAATTATAATACTAATGTACCTCGAGTCGTTGCTAAAACATTCATGTGAACCTGCCTCATTTACATAATGTCATATACTACTTGATGTGTTTAGCTACCGACGATGTCAATACTGGTTTCTCTTCTGGATAGTCCGGTTGATAAAATTATGTAATCTTAGCTGAAATAAACAGTTTTATAAATGGTATCAAATTATATTTGTCTTTATAATATATGTCATTTTGACATTAAATTTGTAATTGTCGAAAAGGAGTAAAAAAATATACATACTTACTCTCAGGAAGAAATGTTTTTGCTTATCACATAATCAAATGCCCTTACCGGGATTCAAACGTCCCGGGTTTGAATATCCTTCCATCTTCGTAGGCAGTGTCACTACCGACTACGACGGCCGTAAATTATTACTTAGGGAGTTAATAATTTTCTTATAGAAATACAAGCATATGTAGTTAGGTATCTGTTTATCTAGTCGTGAAAATATATTCTAATATTATTCACGTCTTCACGGGTTACAACTAAGCTTTAAGTGTTACAAGATTACCTTAGCTAGTATTCAAGAATTATGATAATAGGCAGAAGTCCATTATGCATTAAGGTACTTCGTATTATCATCATAACATCTTAACGATACACGTACCTATTTAATGAGACATGGCAAAGTTCTCAACATCAGAAGAGCAGGTAAGGTACAAGTAAAAAACTATGTAACTTATTAAAAATGGAGCACACTCTGAAGACTGGTTTCCCAAGATGTTCGTTAACAAGGTCTAACAAATCTGCTATTCTCATGTTAATTAGTTGAAAGTCAAGCGGAGCGTTGGCGTTCTACTACTGACGCTGAGATATTAGTAGCATAACAATAAATCGACCTAAAGGAAACCAGCTTAGTTGGCTGTAAAGAGATAAAACGTTGCGTGGGGGCAAGCGACAGCCCCAAGACGCACGGTTGTTTAAGCAAAGCCTTTATGTACCCGAATCCGGTGGACGGATGTATCTCTTTGAAAAATCTTAAAAGGAATTAATATTCAAGATGAAATACAAGACGTGAGAACCTTCTACTAATGTCCTAAACATTTATCAAGAAATTAAAGCAACTAGACAAAATAGCTACTAGTAACTTAATCTGAAATTATGCAAAGCTTTCTAACATAACTTTCAAACTCAATGTAAAACCATCGTGTTTTCTAAACGATCAATAAAAATGTTTTGAAGGTATATACTGGAGAACAGTGGTTCCCAATATGAAAATCCACTACTTCATTATACAAATCGCGTGATTATGATAATTCAAGCTATTTATAAGCAGTTTTGATTTACTTACAAGTCTGTTTGCTGTTTGTACCCATTTCTGGGAATAAATTTATGCATTAAATTCCGCTACCGTTTTGCATTGGTATGGGTTTCGCAAAGTTCAATTAAATCGTGTTCACTCATTAACATAATTAGGTGCAGCGCAGGTTTTTGTGATATTTATGCAGATTAATCTAGAGTATCCAAGATTCAAACTCTGGGTAGGTACTTTACATTAAGTATGTTTGTATTCGATATGTTAAAGAAAATAATTAAAATTACAAATTATAAGGCCAGTACGATTAATCTAGTCGATAGGAGGCTTCGAGATGTGAAGAGAGATGAGCTAGAGGGGGGTGGCGAGACGGGAGGGGAGATCGGGCACTGACCCACGCCGCAACATTCCAGCGTGCTCGGTGGACTTGCTCTCTTTACTTTTAAAAAGAAAATGTATGAAATAGCCTTTCATAGAAATTACATAAGTGAAAGATTGGCATTTTATTTTGTTAATATCAGTGCCGGTAACATTGAAAACACTGTTACTGTTGTAAGTAGTTAGAGAAAATGTAACAATTCAATCAACCATTACTGTTTGGTGCTTATGCAAAACTTATTTAAGGAACTGGTGAATTTTTACCCACTCTACATTCAAAATAACTTGTATTTATAATATATCTGTATTGTAAATAAACCTATAAGTAAGAACTAGTGGAAAAATTGTGACTATTATAAAGGTATAGTCACTATTTGGTTAGTTGACGCTATCTCCAACTCCGACGAAGTAGACGATGGAAAAAAATCTTTTGAGTGAAATTGATTCGCTTCGTGGCACTCAGGCTATAGAGTTAATATTTACATAGAAATGTGTCATAGATATGATGTTTTTAATATATCTTAAAGACAGTACAGGTTAATTAGTTTTTGTTAGTGGTTCACAGTTCATGATAATCCATTTTATTTTTTACTACTTAATTATAAACTATCAGAAGCGACTAGTGTTAGTTTCTAAAGTAAGAAATCTAATGGGTTTTAGTTTAAGATTCGAAAAAACTATTAAGCTGTAAATATTGTGCGTAGTACGATATAAATATAAAGAACTTCTGTTCCACATAGCTCTCGAGAGTCTCGACCTTATAATATAAGTTTTTCTATTTATTACTAACTATTCCTGTTCCTGGTTTATATTTACGTACGTACTCATATTATACTCCTAAAAGAATTACATATTTCAATTTTTATTAACCATAGCTCATGTCTTATTTTTAAGTCTACATTCTGTTACCGGACTCTTGATCGTCGATAGGCAATCTCCAACGCAAGAATGAACAGAAAAAAAGCATCGAAAAAATGCCTCTCTCAAATTTTAGTGTCAGTTCAGCTACGATGGGATCTAAAAATGTTAACGTTAGTGTTTGAACTTTCAAAAGTACATTTGAATGTGAAAAGAGACATCATCTACGTTAACATGAAGTCGTTACAAATTTTGATGTTTACGGTAAACAAAATATACAATAAAATTACAAAAGAATCATGAATAGAATTTAGTCAGCAGTTGAGTCCTTCGGGATTGATAAAGTAAATCGTGTTTTTCTGAACTCCATAATATAAACTGTGTTGTCACAACTCGTATGCTGTTTGTAAAACGAAACGAGGACGTCTCTTGGAACCTGTTCTTGATTCTGTTACCTCAATGAATACCACTTTGGCAAAAAATATCAACGGTTTCTTCAATACGTTTGTATTACGAGTATCGCTTTTAAAAGTTTTCGTTTAATATCAATTTGTTCCTGTTTGGTAAAGTAGTTGAGTTTTTTTGTTTCAATTTGTTTTTTCCTTGTTTACCAACATTCCTAATTTTACAACTGACTTCACCAAAGTCAGTTTTTTCCACCGGCGCCAGGCCAGCTCGAGTTACCTCCACGCGGGCATTACTCGTCCGGCAAGTAATGGAAAATATTTTTTAATGTACACCATTAGCACCGGGCCTTGGTCCTCTCTGTAATTTCAAGCCTTTTTTTAATCTCCATTGGCCTGATGGGATTCTGAGCGACTGTCCAACGCGATTCTTATCTCGACATATAATAAGAAGAGACAGACGTTACTTATATTTTATTTAACGTCAGAATTGATCGAACTGGTGCGATAACACAGTCGGAACGAAGATTTGTTTGTGTCATTAATTACGTTTATTATTTTTGGACATTTCTAAATTTTAGACTTTGTTTTTTTAAACTCTAATGATTTTTTCATTGCAATCTGAATTAATCCGGTTCTTTATACACTTACTTTGGTCGGAGGTATCTTGGGTTACTGTTTGTATAATGGGAGTTAGACGGGCCGGTGTGTTAAGAAATTTTTCGTAGTAACGTGGTAATTGCCTTGTTAATTCGATTTTGAAAGCGGCCTCTTTGATGTCTAGTGTGGATGGTTGACGGCCAATTTCCATTGCCCTTGCGCCAACTTGATACAATTATATTCATTCATTCTGCTTTGTATCTGTGGTTCAACAGGCTCCTTGACTATTTTTTATGGTGCCATTCGAACCAATTTTTAGAGAGCATAAAAAGTCCATATGAGATCAATTACATTAGAGCACAACACAAACCGAAAATTTGGGACGCACGTAGCATGTTGCTAGGCCGCTAGCTTTCTTCGTAACGGCTCATACAAATTAACATCACATAATCATTATGACGTTACATTATAATAATATAACCAACTATTTCATAGGAAAATAAGTAAATCGCTACTGTATATTGATTTATACTTGACGGGACTTAATCACGTACAACTCAAAATCCAAAAAAAGGTCGGTAAATTTCAGTTGTACGCGACTAAGTCCCTGTTTTGGTCGCAAAATACTGCGTTTAGGTACAAAGTGTGACACACTTTCACATAAGGATTCTATTGGTGTAATTTAATTTACTTTTGGACGAATGACAAAACGAAAAAATTCTTCGATTTTTTTAAGTCTCATATCTTTTTATGATATTGATAAACTTTCATAATTTGCAATTGATTGCAATGTTTTAATGTTTACTATCAGTGTAGCTAGTGTAACACATATTCTAAAGAATTTCCTAGAAATTTTTCTTAACCGCATTAAATTAGTCCCAGTGTTTGACACTGACCCACTATGGCACTTTCAATCTTATTTCATAGTGACAGGTGTGATCTATAGATGTCATCTATTGGGCTTCAAGGTGTCGATTATTGAGACGTTTACCTTACATTATACAAATTTCAAAAAGCTCAATGTGATATGTGAATGTTTCTATGAAAAAATATTTTTTTAATTAATTTATTTTCCAAAAAAAGTTACATTTTACATGTTCAAAATGTATTTATTTATTTATTTATTTATTTATATTATATACTCCTCCTTATACTCGCCAAGTTAAATGTTTTATGGCGAGACGCGCTCAGTTTCTAGAACAAAAGTTATTTAACCTATTTTAATACCTGCTTAAACTTAATTGCTAATGGTTTTTTTTATTCATAATTTTTAATCAAACCAAATGTTCTTATGAGGGCGCAGTACGCTCGGTTCTCCATACAAACGTTTTTATGCTCTCATTTTAAAACGCCATTCTAGAATAACATGAAACTTTGTATACACAATGGGATCCGGCATACCTAGGTCGAAAATTAGATTCTGTTGTTAGAAATTGTAAAAGAAAAAAAATACGGCGGTTTTTTGAGTTTTTTACGGCTTGTATGAAAACCTTAAAATCAAAATCAAATATTTATTCTGCAAATAGGCCACAAGGGCACTTTTACAAGTCAAAGCGTGAATTTATACAATTAAAAAAAAACTGACAATCTTACTTAATAATAATAATTAAAAAAAAAAAAGATTAACAATTAAATATAAATAAATTTACAAATATTAAGGACGTATTGAATACGATCTGTCCGAATAAACAAAAAGTACATAAAATTAATTTAATATCTCAGAGATGTACTTATATATGATCTCTGAGCGTCCAAATACGATTAATAACAATTATTTAAAAATCCTTAGAGATGTAAATGATCTCTAAGCGCTAAAATTAAAATAAGTAAACTTAATATTGTTAGAGATGTATAAGGTCTCTAAGCGTCAATAACAATAAAACTAATCCAGAACAGGATTATGTCTCTCGTCAATCTTCATACAATAAAATAACACTAGTATTAAGGTATTTACTTTGCCCTGGCAAGCATGAACAGACCGGACTCCACAAACAGCACCCGATCACGAGTATGACGCGTATCTTAATAATCGTTGTATTTTTTCTCCATGATAATTTCAAGCAACAGAAACTAATTTCCGACCTAGATATGCCGGATCTCATTGTGTTTACAAAGCTTCATGTTATTCTAGCATGGCGTTTTAAAATGAGAGCATAAATACGTTTGTATGGAGAACCGGACGTACTGCGCACTCTTAACCGAATTCACTAATATTCAACTTTGTGAGAAAGTGAAAAATACATTCTAGCTAAAAGAGGCTTGACAAGTTTCATGGACATAAGTTCTAACTAAGTAGGATAGAATTTGTTAGGTGACTGGTCATCGAGGAACCATTTCTTTAACTTGCTTTCAATATAGATTTACTAAATAACGGAGTTTGTCTTAATATATTAATTTGGTTAAAAATATAAGGTTCTTAAAAGGCTGACACTCTTTGCTCATAATAATTGTTAGCCTTAGGTTGGACAAGTTTTTTTTTCTCTAACACTTCTAGTACGTATAAATTTTTTATTACTTAATTTATACTAACGCTGTAGTAAAGCTCCAAAGCAATCAAATATTTTTTTTTTCTGTCCACTGGGTAGTGTTTTTTACAAATCGGAAACAGTTTATCATATTCTTTTTTACAATTTTGCTTAAGTTTCTTACTAAGAAGAAATGTAAGTTATTACATTTATTGTGCTCTTAACTAGATTTCTCTAGTATTATACCAGATTTGGAATAAATTTACCTAACCAAAATAGTACATCGTGGTAATATCAGATGACGATTTACAAAATCGTTTAACCACCATACGAGTATTCGTCAATTTCTCGTCGTGATAACTCCGCTTGCAGAGACGTCTTACATAATATCAAGAACATATTCAAATTAACTGCTAGAAGTCTCACGGAAATACAGTGCGATGTAATGAGAAACTAAACGTAGCATTAACTTATGAAGTTCAAACGTAGTTACTACATGCTTCTTCTGAGCGTCAGTTCAGTGCCTTTTACCTTTTTGTTTAAAGAGTCCGGTAATGATATATTGTTTACGCGGCGCATTCTTCAGATGGCTGATGGGTAGAGGAATCTGAAAAGTCATTACCATTAAATCTGAGCCACGGTGACGTCTGTCATTAAAGTTTTTATATCAGGACCTTCTCTACGTTTTATAAATTGTTTACTTTTTCAAACTCATTCTTAATTATGTCCATATTTTGGTCTAAGTGAATTCTCTTCTTCCACTCTCGGTTTACCTACTTTTTTTATGCATTTGCGAGTACTTCCTAGTGGAGGACCTTGGGTGTCGATTCAATTTTGTTGTAAGAATAACGCGTTGAACCTTTCAATGATGATTCCTCGGTAATACAGTGCCGTTCTCGCTCTTATCATAATGATAATAAAGGAGGCACACGTTCAGTTTCCTTCACCGTAAATACATACCTCATACATGCACGTATGGGCAAGATTGTTAGTTTTGGCACAGAATAAGTAATAGTACAAGTACAGAAGGTCCTCTGTTAACAAATCCCCCGTTTAGGTATGCCAAACGTGCCTAAACGTGGCCATCTCTTTCTATCGCACGCAACGTGCTCTTTCGAGGCCCCGCCTTCAGCGCTAGGGTTACCACCAGCGTGAACCTATTTTAATATACGTACTTTATTATTAGTAAGTAGTGTTGTTTACAATACATTTACGAATAGTGCTTTTATGGTTCCCTAGCCAAAATGGTGAAAACGGAACCCGTCCGTCCGTCTTTTCGTCTGTATGTGACAGCCGATGTACTCGGAGACTATAAGCACTATAAATACAATTAAAACATTTAGCAGGAAGGTGTGTTCTACTCGTATGAACCGCTTCGTAAAAGTGATGTGAAATGACGAAAAAATATTAAAGTAGGGGGAGGGGGGCACTCCATACATGTAACCAGGGGATACAAAGTTTTATATAATTTTTAAAGGCATCACTTTAAAAAATAAAAAGAGGTTTCTTAGAACCAACGTTTTCTTTTTCTTTTATGTCAACCGTTGATGAATACCAAACTCAATGACTCTCAGTTTTTTGAGTGATAACTGTCAGTTTTTTCAAAATTTTAAGGTAAAGACACAGTAATTGGGTAACTATATATAGATATTTTTTATTGATTTTATATATATATCTATACATTACACTGCAGCACCGCGAAGGCGATTTATTAAGGTCCATAGCGGCTAGTCCAGGAGCTAGGACTCGTGTAGGTATCTTTAAATGGCCTAAAAGCGAACAGTCGCATTTTTTTCTCTAAAATCCATTGTAAATGTAAATGTACCTGCTGCAATACAATAATGCTGTGGTTTTGACATTATTATTTAACACGAAACGGATTATTTTATGATCGTACAGCGGTACAGCAGCGCGTGCGCGTGCGATCCGTAACGCTGCGCCCCAACTATTGAATAGTCACACGACGTGTGAGCCGGCGGCCGCATGTACTTTGCGCAGCGCGATGACGTCACGGTAGTAAACGGTAGTAAAGTAAAGTTTTGGTTGAAATGATAATAAATTGAAATGATAAAAGTAGTATTTCTTCTTATTTTATAAGCAAGTGTCTTTGAGATTAGAAAAATTTCAACTCGATGACTAGTAACTTAATACAATTTTCATTATAATAATAATCACAGACGAGCCACAAAATAATTTTAACGTAATTCGATTCGGCCGAGCACTTGTAGAACGGTACCATTTTAAATTGACCCGCTGTATAGATTAATGGTCCAATTAGCCGAGGTCTTTAAATATGGTGAGGTTGGTCTCGCGCATGCGTAGCCAGTCTCGCCTTGAGTCTGGGGTCTCAGGTTACTCTGATCACGTTCAAGGTGCATTGGCGCAGGAAATCCGACGTTTTAAAATGTTCTATATTTAAAATTTTCAACCAGTGCTCGTATGGTGAGCTCAAGTAAAAAAGAAAAAAAAGATGGCGTTCATGACCTAACCTAACCCCTGAAACCTGATTCTGTTTTAGACCAGAGTAGAACAGAACGAGGGACTTTCCTCAAAAAAGGGAATTGGTTAAACAGACTACGTTAAACATCAATGAAAATAAACAGCAAGGTTTCAATCACAGATATCAAAGTAAAGCAGACCCGCTTTAAGTTGAACGATATCTGTACATCTGATCTATTCTCACTTATGCACAAATCAGGAAGTTTAAGAGAGACAGATAAGTGATATCTGACATTTCTTTACCTGTCAGTGTCTCCGCTTTCATAACTGCAAATTGTACTGAACTAACGTTTGTGATTGTGACGTTTTGGATTATATGGAATTTGTAATTTTGGTGTGCAAATGAAAAAAAAATGAGACAATGTTAACAGCCGAAAATGATTGTACTATCTGTCCCGTTCTAACTTATGTTAGTTACCTAACCATAAGAATTCAAAGAGAAAACTATATGAAAAATAACCTTGCTTAACACTACGTCTCTGTTGGTATTATTAATCTAAGATTTCAACATATCGTCTTATAAGAAAACGAGAAGTTCGGTATTAACAATTTTAAGTCACATACGTCACTACGTATGTGACTTCAAATTGTTAATACTTAATTAGTAAAAATTAAAATTAATTATTAATTATTCAAATGACAACCTACTTTCGAGAAAGTCCGTGGTATCGTTCTTCTTGCATAGTGTAACTAACATAGATGTTGCTAACACCAAGGAATCATCGTTTCTGATAATCATACTTTAAATCACTGCAATTTTAATCATAGTTGATATATAGCATTTCATATTGTAGCAAGCGAATAATTTCAGAGTTTGATATCAAATGCTATGTATGGACGTATACGTATAAGATAATGCAATTAAAATGAACCCTCTTGCGCTAAGCCCGAACCCTTTCAATAGTTTCAAGATCCATTATAAAGATCTGAAGAACTTGTTTCGCTGTTAACTCCACCTTTCACAGACATTTAATTAAGGCGCGATACTTTATGGTACGATTCATAATACTTATAATAATAGGCGAAAAAAGGGTATTATGAATTTATTAAGAAGAAACTTTGTTTTCTCATTGTTTTGTTTTTCGTATTTAGTGCAACCTTTAATGTGACAAGTAATCTCAGATCAATAAAGGTATTATTATATTATGTTTTAAGTGTCACCGAAGTACGCACATTTTTATTCTCATAATTTTATATTGTAGAGACATAGGGTAGGAAAATCCAAGATTGCTTGAAAAATCTAGTTATTTATATTTCTATGGTAGTAATCACTCCGTTTGCCTAACACTTCACCAAAACACAGCGGATTAAAACCATCACTAACTGTTTTTTACATTGTTTCAGGTACATCCATTCAAAGGAAAAGCCGTTCAAATGCACAGAATGTGGGAAAGGCTTCTGCCAATCAAGGACCCTTGCGGTCCACAAGATCCTTCACATGGAGGAGTCACCCCACAAGTGCCCCGTCTGCAGCCGAAGTTTCAATCAGAGGTCCAACCTCAAAACTCACCTTCTTACACACACTGACCACAAACCATACGAGTGCAACTCATGTGGAAAAGTATTTAGAAGGAACTGTGACTTGCGGAGGCATGCTCTTACTCATGCCGTTGGCGACGTACCGCCCGGTGATGTTTTAGACGTAGGCGAAGAGGATATCGGAAGACCTGGTTCACCCATAGAACCAGGATTTGAAGATGACGACGCTGAATTATCATCTCCAGATCATTCTCCTGTAAGAAGGGCACGTTCATCTTCCATTGAGAGCATCGGAAGAGAGCCAAGTATCGAACGACCGAGGCCTTTATCGCCATCTGCAGTTGAACAAACCCATTGCCATCACAATGAGCCACGAGACCGGGCCAGTCCTTATACTATGCGGCCGCATTATCCAGAAAGACATCGTGGCCCATCTTCAGATTTGTACGAGAAGCGGCGCTATACGTCAGACGAAATAATAGAAAAGGAAATGCGCTACACTGATATGTCAGACCCACCTGTCCGTCACCCACAGTTACAAATTCGAAGAGACCTACATCAAGTGGTTCCACCTGAATCATCGAAAATGGGCCAAGTACCTAATATGCCAATAGACCCTGGGCCATCGGCAATGTACCTCAGTCCGTTCAGAAAGAGAAGTCATCCGCCAGATATTGGTGAAAATGTCAGAACGTGCGCGCCAGTGTACAGAAGTCGTTCACCGGAACCTACTAACTTAACAATGCCCCGTCAATCACTTGCAAGTACAGAGGTTGCAGTGGGCATTCCTCCTACAATAATGGGAATGCCATCATATCATAAATTTGGTTTGCCTTTGCCTCCGCCTCATACACAAATTGCCTATGGAGGCGTGCCACATACTGTGCTCGGACCACAGCAAACAGTTGCTCAAGATTTAATTGTAAAACATGCCCCTCCAAAAGATTCTGTACCGAGCACGTCGACAAGCGTAACTAATTGCAAAGATTTATCGCAGCCTAATGCAAAAGATAGTGAAGATTCGAGTCCGAGCTCCATTACTAATGGGATAAAAAATATTGTAGGCATTCAGCCAACTTCTAATCCCAAGCCAGGAACCAGCCAGTCCAGTGGACCTAAAAAAGGTTTTAGCATAGAGGAAATCATGCGACGTTGAAGAGTGATAATAAATGATAAGTTCGTGTATTTTATAAATATTCATGTGTTACTGTAAGTGAATTATTAGATTAATGAAAAGTATTATTAGTTAAAGTATTGATTTCACATCATGTAATATCCTAGAGGTATGTTTGTATGTATTTGCAATGTGGATTTGGTTTTCGTAAAGATCTCATAAGGTTTGTTTGTGCAGTGTTTTGTTTACCTCGAAAATTTTAAAAATTAGTTTATCAAAAACTTATATCATAAATAATATTGTGGTTTAATTCTATTTGTTATTGTTGAATGTGACATGATATTGTAAGGAGAACAGAACAGTTTATATGTCTCAACTTGGTTTGAACCCATCAATGCTGATTGTAACTATATTTAAGGTTAGTTTTCATTCGCAATCATATTTTATAAGTTAGTTTTAGGCATCAGTAGGAATGTATTATGTTATTTATTGTTTAGTTATTTCTTTAATGATACAATAAGTTATTTACGGAAACTTTGATAAAGTAAAAGTTCATAGTGATTCAGCATCAATGTTTAGAAATCTGAAATTGATTTGTAAATAATTAAATAGGTTCATATTTCAAAATAATAATGATGTTTAGGTTATCGATTATATTTTATAAAGTTAAGCTTTTATTGAGGTTATCTTTTACAAGTATCTGATGTTTAAAAATTGAAAAACGATGTATATTGTGATCAATCTAAATGTTTCATGTCTACATTTTATAAGATAAAAAACTGTGTGTTAAAAAGTGTCATCACAGTGTAAAAATACAATTTAGTTTTAGAATATTTTGCTCAGATATGCTAAGTAAACTATTGTTTACGACTTACATTATGTATGTATCTATGTTTATTTTTTAATAGGTAAATAAATTATGCTGTATAACTTTTTTTGTTTCGTTTCAAAGTACTTTGTAACTTTCCTACTCTCAGAAAATACAAATATTAAAACCAAGAAATAAGGGAAACTTGCAGTCTTAATGTATGGATATTTTTATACCAGAAAGCTTTTGCTCGAGTGTGTTTGCTTTTTTTAATGAAATTGTAATAATACTGAAAGATTCGATGCAAATTCCCATTCCTATAAGCTTATTTTCAATGTATACAACATTTTCGGTAATTTTGTGACTATCGATTATCTTCGAATATATTCACTAAATCAATATTTTTTTCTGAGACATTCGTTTAGAAAATACCTTTCTTTTGATGTGCCACGTGTTACTACTTGTGTTTGCCATGGTTGACATAATACGCGTGCATTTCAAAATTTATTTTAATACAGCCCAAAATTTTTGAGGTACATGCCTGTGACATACAGACAGAGAGAGACAGACAAACATGACGAAACTATAAGGGTTCTGCTTTGCCATTTTAGTTACGGAACCCTTAAATGTGAGAATGTGAAAGTGTGAATGTGAAAATTAGTTACTATATATAATCCTTTAATAAACCCAAAAAAGCAGTTTAATGCATTCAACCGTTCATAATAAGCCACTTTCGAGTGCTAATTCACAGTAGGTGAATTAAATTCAATCTAGCTCATTTAAAAGCAGAGCCGTGGGCCGATCTAAGCCCATTTCAGTCGCAGGAGCAGAATTATGGTCGCGACACGACGTCGACATGTAAAACAATGGGTGGTCTAATATAAGTCAGTTTGGTGACAATAAAGGATTTGATGTCTTGACTTTTTCTGACAGATACGCTATTTATCATTGACGTCTAATCTGTGACAAGGTTTGATGAGGATATTTGAATATTAGTGACGCTTGTCAAATTTTTGATAAGCAGTGATAAGGATGTAACGTCAGATTGTATTCATGTCGTATTTACTTAGAAAATGTGATCCCAATAGTTGCTTTTTTTAGTTACATGCATTTACATAAACATCTCATTTTTAACTACGCACTATAGTATCACATTTCACATTTTTAAATGGAATCTTTTTTTACACGATGTCTATTTCTTAGGTGCTCACAAACAATTAAATATGACCTTGTCACTTGAGTGCTCTAATACATTTGTAGAAATAACCTTACGTGTTAATGTTTATGTGAGCCATCACATGTAAAGTCGCCAGACTAGATATAATTAAATTATACTAATAATCTCTCTAAAATTTAAAATAACTTCAAAAAGTCGTACCCTGTCATACTATAGAGAGCTCGGAGCTCCATGGTCTTTGTGCGAACTTTTCTTAAATGGCATCTTAACCCAGAAGCCAGTTTCTGTTCGGCCAAGACAATTGAATAGGCGACGCATAAGGCCGCTAACTCCTAAAGTCACTACTTAAATGCGTCTGGACGTATAAGGCAAATCCCATACCCGTACAGCAAAAGAACAACTTCCTTTATAAGCAAAAAGGTGTTTCTTTTATGATCACCATTTTACGACACGGCGCGCAAACCTCTCACACGCGTCTTCGAACTGGCGGTGCAAGTTGTTAGCGGTTGCCGGTTGTATATCGATTATAGTTTGAGCTGAAGCAGGTAAGCGACAATATTGTAAAGAAATAACGTATTAAAATGAAGTAACAGACAATTAATCATAGTTTGCACAAGTAGTTGAAAAATAACCCAGATCGCCATTGCCTTCAAAGGGACAACTAACAATCCTGCTGAAACCGGACGTAAGTGTATTGCTGATAATATGTGATTTGCATGATTCTGTTCCTTCCAGCAGTAAGTACTCTGGGTTTGACCATAACGACCTAGTTACGCCCGAGTCGACTAGCGACATCCCTCGTGACAACATAAGGTCACTTACCTACAGAAAGTCTGTAGGTATATCATTTAGTCTATGGACACGCATTCGTTATAATACAGACATTTGTCTAAATATAGTGCATTTGGCGAAATATTGTCCATATAGTGCATTCGTTGCTATTTCTACAATAAGATTTAAATGGTTATATCCAAAACTGACTACTAGATCTACATTGTGCAGTATGTTCATGATTATATTCAACAAAATTGGTGGTAATAACAGTAGTAACTGAATTACATTTTGTTAAGTTGCCGGTTATTGGCGATTTACCCTACCACATATTAGGGGTTATTTAAAGATAGTAAGTATTCACTTACTACCAGTTTTATGCATAGATTGAAGTCCGTCGCAAACTATATCAGAAAAGATCATTAAGATAATTTTCTTTATTTATTTTATGACTTAGGTTAGCGTTATTACAATATTTTGTATGAAAGGAAAATATAAAAGTAAAAAACAAGTTCATTACACTTTGGCTAAGTTGGTAGTCACCCTACTTACGAAGCCGGAGATCCCAGATTAGAATCCCGGTCAGGGCATTTGCTTGTGTGATAAGCTCGAATATTTATTTATTTATATCAATTGTATAAGTCATGTACATTTCAATAAGATGTTAACAGAATAATAATAGTCAGGCCATGACGCCCTGTAAGGGCACACAATGTTAAAAACTTAATGAAATTTATAAAATCACTACTTATAACGAAACTTAAAACAAAATTTGACATTAATAATATTAAATTTACAATTTATCATCTAAGAATTACTTATTACAATAACATTTATACAACATTTAAATATCACAATTTAATTTCTCATCATTGAAGAATTCGTCAATAGAATAATAACATGTCTCAATTAGTAATTCATTAATCTAATTTTAAATATAATGTCACGAGTTTCTTGTTTGGTCGACTCTGGGATCTTGTTGGTAATTAAAATACATTTATAATGGGGACTTTTTTGATACATGGCTAAATTCGTTTTTGGTAGTACTCGTAATAGCTTATTTTTATATTACGTTCTGGTTTTGTCACTATCTTTTTAGGGTTCCGTAGTCAACTAGGAACCCTTATAGTTTCGCCATGTCTGTCCGTCCATCTGTCCGTCCGTCCGCGGATAATCTCAGTGACCGTTAGCACTAGAAAGCTGAAATTTGGTACTAATATGTATATCAATTACGCCGACAAAGTGGTAAAATAAAAAGTGGAAAAAAATATTTTATTAGGGTACCTCCCCTATACATAAAGTGGGGAGTGTTTTTTTTTTTTTTTTTCATTTTAACCCTAACGTGTGATATATTGTTAGATAGGTATTTAAAAATAAATAGGGGTTTACTAAAATCATTTTTTGATAATGTTAATATTTTCGGAAATAATCGCTCCAGAAGTAAAAAAAAATGTGTCCCCCCCCCCTCTAACTTTTGAACCATAAGTTTTAAAAATATGAAAAAAATCTCAAAAGTAGAACTTTATAAAAACTTTGTAGGAAAATTATTTTGAACTTGATAGGTTGAATAGTTTTTGAAAAAATTACAAAAATAATTTCTGAACTAAGTTTGTAATTTAACCGTATAAACAGGTGTTTATTGTACCTGTCATTTCTACAAAATCACAGTAAAATGACGTGCTTTCAAAGGTTTTGTGTTTCTGTACTTAATATGTCAACTTAATGTGACGGACGGAAAACTACGGAACCCTACACTGAGCGTGGCCCGACACGCTCTTGGCCGTTTTTTTTGCTTCGAATAGGTTTGGATTGGCACGGACAAAAAGCGCTGCTTGCATGATGTATAGACACGGCAATGTTAAGAGTATATATTTTACAAAGTATGGACGACAACTTGTAGGGATGCGTACATTTGCTAGTATCCGGATACATGTTTTTTGCAATACCAATAGATTTTGGGCCTCTATCTATATTTGTTTCTGAAATCTGATGTATTTTACGTGCCTATTTAAGTGATAATTATCTATATTACGAGTATTATGTATATCCTCGTCTAGCGCATAGTACAAGCTTTGCTTATTTTGGGACAAGGTTTAGTTGTGATTATTTATTAGTGTTAATCACACAAGATATATAAAAAAAACACAAACTAGGGTGCCGCCGGCAGCGACGTGGGTCCTTAGCTACCGGTGATAAGGTTAACAGAGAGCTCGACCCGGGACTATCCACGTAGTGTCCAGGAGTACCGTTTTCTGTATCTGATTCTTGACCCATCTACTGAGAATTAGAATAACGAGATATTGGCCGAGAATGTTCGCTATTAGACCGTTTAACTATTATTGTTAATAAAAGTTTTAACCATAGAAATTGAAAAACGCCCCCACTATCAACTTGCGCCATTCGACCAGAGGCCATTCCGATTGCTACTTGGGTGTTTATGCAAAGCGTTCGCCGCCAAATGAGAAATAATAAAAATAATTTTACGAGTGAATGTCGTTTCGATATTTCAATCCGGTCGAATCGAGGTGAAAGCACTAAAAACGGAGCGGTGGCAATCAATTATCGATCGCATTCGTGCAGTGTGAATAATCCGCGATGTGCGGACGAGATGGGGCTCGAATAGATACGAAAAAGTAGCCGAGTTTTTAGTAAACTCAGTAAGTGTAGAGAGTTCTACAGTAAGTCAAGAAAGTGTTATATCACTTTTCGTCTCTATTGTTTGTGCATTAAGGTTCAAATACTTTTTTTTTCTTTCTTGGGGGCTGTACTGCCAAACACGAAAGCCTACGATGTGTTTCATTTTTACTTGTTCGTTTTTAGGTTTCCGTAGTAAACCAGAAACCCCTACTTATTGTGAGGGGAAAATGTTTTACGCATACCACCCTGGTGCAGCGGGTGACCCGAGTGGTTATGTAGGACTCCCGTATAAGGCTGATGAGACCCACGGTATACCCACTAAAAACTCCCCCATCTGTCGCCTCGTCGCCTTGTGGCGAGGTCAAGGGAACGCTTGCGCACACATCTGCGACCCCGCCGGCGACAGCCGCTCCCAAGCGGCTCCACCGCGGAGGCCCTCCACGTCAGGCACGCCAGATGTTTTGGCGTGCCTTCCTTCTCGACCTCGATCTTGTACAGTAGCGGACCCCCCCGAGTCCGCTATGAGGAGGTCATGGGTGCTGAAAAACTTCCGGCACCCGGTGCGCGAGCAGGTCGGCGGTTCCGCCACGAACCACACCTCGGCCGCAGAGGATAGGGAAAGCATTTATCTTCCGAGGAGAGTGGCGCACCGAAATACCAACACGCCTCTCCCCCTGCGATCCCGCCTCGGCCACAGAAGATAGGGAGAACGGCTCACCGCAATACTGGCACTCCTCTTCTTCTGCGGCCCCTCCTCAACGCATCCTCAGAGGGCGCTCACAGCGGGCTTGGGTCCTCGGGACAGCCGGCAGCCCATACGGGCCGGCCCTGGGTGCCTCTTAGCTTCTCCGTGGATGACCAGTCCACGGTAAACTAAGCTTCCCCGCCCCGACAAGGCGGGCACCCTCGAGGTATATATCCGTCCGTCCTTAGCTCAGTAACTGTTAGTACTAGAAACCTGTAATTTTGCATAAATGTACACATATCAATCACGCCGACACTGTAATATCTTTTTTTTATTACCTCCCCTACACGTAAAGTGGGGATGCAAGATTGTTTCTTGCTACCCATCGATTAACACTTAAAAATTGTGATGTAATAATTTTATTAAAAAGTATATATTAAATAGACTTCAAAACGTCTCAAAAATGTAAAACATGAAACAGTGAAAAAAAAACTAAATTGTATTTCATTGAAAGGACTAAAACTTTAGTTCACTGTGCTAGCTGTACCTACTGTTTTGTCTTTTGTTTGATGTTTTTTTAGTTATTTTTTTATTCGTTTGGAACATGTTTTAAAATATACTCAACGGCAAAAAAAATGGCCCAAATATTATTCAAACCTCACACATTTTGATACGATTTAGGGCCAATTTGTGCCGCTGAGTATGTGGTGTTGTGGTATAATAACATCGAATAAATGAGTATTGATGTGTAGTTTTTCTGCCATCCGAACGGTTTTTCAAACGAATTATTTTCCCTTAACTTGGCTGCGTCTCCTGGGTTTCCCACACTCTTTGACCGTCTTTTTGTATTTTTTTCGTGGTCAGTATGAGTATGACTATTCAGCGTCACCGAGACTAGAATTAGGGACATTCTCTATTTCTTGCCCAGTTAAGGGTTAGAAATAGAAATATGTACGTGGGTAGTTTTCCTAATAAGTATTTAAAATTGAAATAAATAGTTATGGAAACCAAATTACTACATTAGAAAAATGAGAACTAAATATGCTATTAATAAGTTATTTAAACAAAAATCGATAAAACGTTGGTCGGCAAAACAACGGATTCACCATTATAATTTAAATACGCATAAAATTTAAGTCAACCGTTGGTGACATATTTCAGTTTAAATCAACCGTTGGTGAGATACCTATTAGCTGTCAAAGTCGTAAGAAGTGTGCCCCCACCCCATCTAATTTCCAAACTATGAAGTTTAAAATTCAGAAAAAAATGAAGGTGGTGTACATTCATAAATACTTTCAACTATTTTTAGTTCGAACTAGTTAAGTATAACGATTTTTGAGTTATCACAGTGCCCTAATTTCCCTATGAAGATACGATTTTTTTTAATTCAATGTATTGTACTCGTACAGTAGTTTTTAATGTGGACTAGTAGGTGTCAGTACCCGTTCTTTGTGCGTGATCTGACAAGCACTTGGGCGGTTTTTTAGTTTAAAGGCAGATCTTTCGCGCGAAGATAAAAGCTTGTAAGTAATAGAAGATTCTGTGTAACCTCAAGATTTTTCAAGTAAATTGTTATCGGAGGTTTGTATTATATAGTAGTATTACTTTATCTACATACATATTATTTGTATTAGTAGTGTAGTGAGTTTAGAAGCCAAGAAACTATCTGCACTTAATTCAGATACATTATTAAAATCTAACATGAATACCTACTAATTGAGAACCTCCTTACTTTTACTGAAGTCGAAAAACTGATATTATAATCATAGAACTACAGAGCAACAGTTTCTCGGAGTGACTGTTAAATTTCTATTCCACATGTATTTCTACACAATGCATGATTTCTGTGTAATTCAACCGCACATGATGTCACAAACTCACCCGCTCAAAGGATTCCGAATAATCGTAAATCTACCACGTGCTCAGACTCCACAACTAAACTACACACCATACACTTAACAACTTTATCGCTGTAACTCTTTCTACTGCTCGTCGATCAGCCACGTATAAAACGTGAAAGAGACATGGTACTAAACTAACTTTTTGAGTATGACTCGTTCGCGATTCAGTTTTGAATGGGAAACCCAGTATAGGTAATCAAAACCAACATTGTACGTGATGTGGAAACATATAGAGGCTCAGAATATGTAATAGTACAGTTAGCATCAAAAGAAGCTACGCATAAGATGTCAAAAATTCTTATTTCCTTTTCTAAAAAGGAATTCGAACTTCACACAGTCGTGTTAGTTTCACCATTTATAAACTCGAGAACGGCTGTACAGATATTTTATGTCATTTGATTTTTTGGATTTGTCTTGGCTCCGAATAGCAGAATAACTAATGAAATATCGGTAAAATCTACGAAAATAAATCATTTTCTCATACATTTTGTACGGAACGGATCGGGGGCAGGTCGGAACGAAGTTCGCCGGAACAGCTTCTTCTTCTTCACGTGCCATCTCCGTCCAGGAGGTCGGCGACCATATGTCTTATGTCTCTCTATCTTCAGTCATGCGAATTAGTTCATCTATGCGCTTCACTTTCAACCAGTCTCTTATATTTTCAGTCCATGACGTGCGCCTTCTACCGCGACCACGCTTCCCTTAAATTTTTCCTTCAATTATTAATTTCAGTAGGTTGTATTTATTGTTTCCATATGTGTCCAAATATGCTATTATAACCTATGCCTGCTTTCCTTTTCTTTATTGTTGATACTACTTCTAAGCCTTTTTTCATGATTTCCAAAACTCTGACATTAGTTATTCTATCTGTTCATTTAATTTTGAGCATCCTTCGATAAATCCACATTTCAAAAGCCCTTAGTTTGTTGACCAGATTCTTTTTCAGGGTCCAGCTTTCGGAACCGTACATAAGAATTGGGATGATGTAACATTTAACCATTCGCCACCTCAGTTTTAGGTTTATTCTTCTGTTAGTCAAAAGTTTTCTTATTTTCTGAAAGGTGTTTCTGGCTATTTCAATTCTCATCCGTATTTTCTTCTCTGATCCCCAGTCCTAACTTAACCAATATACCACGCCATTGCTTCTGACATGTGTATATTTGTATATTTTATACATAAAATGAATATGAATATTCTCCAATTGTTTTACTTTTTTCACCATATGAGCAAAATCTAAATACTGGTACGGTGGTGTGCGACATGCGATGCCGCAATATCTTTGGCAATTAGGGATATTAGGTACTATAGAGCATTGTCATTTTGCGCAAAATTGCCTGGACCTGGAGCTCTGGTAAACAAATTAAAAATACCGATGAGATCGACCAACGGAAAAAAGGGATCAGAAATTGCTTCGGGCTTTTTGTAATTCGTTTTTGAGTTATGATGGGAATCGTAAATGATGAGCTGAGTTATTTAGTTATAGTAATTATTTCTCTTGAAAATAAATGTTTGAGGGTATGTTTAATTATATATATTCTTTGTTGTACATATACATATATTACATTTGAGACAAGTAGGTATGCGCTATTCGTAAAGAGGTAAAATATTCTGGGAAGTTGAATTCTGGATACTTTCTGACTCTACCGAGATCTTACTGATGACGGCCAGATTTTTTTATTTGCCAGATTATACTGTAAGTATTACATTCACGCAGCAGTAAAATATTGCGTGGAGGCGGGGCGGTACCCAGTATATATAATGTACTCTTTGGCGGTACCTATGGATTAAGTAGGTACTGCATACCGCCCCGACTCTGAAAATTCCGCTGCGATTAGGAAGCACTCATTTAAACGTACACAGTAATCTGTACTGATTCGACTGACATGCAGTAAGTTAACACCATCAGCTTACCGATACCGCACAGACAAATTCGAAAGAAGACGACTTCCTGATTTGTCGGTGTGGAGTCAGCACGACATGAGAAAACTGACAGATGTCAGTGTCAACTATCAGTCGAGTCAGTCAGCACCGCTTTGTAATGCGCTTGAGTCTTCCTGACTGTCCCGCTTCTGTGCATAATATTAATGATGCGCAAACGTAATACTAACAGTATCTCGTCAAGTAAGGAAATATCAGCGACATCAGAAAAATATCATATATCGGGCTCGCCCCACTAGTCAAGAAGTCGTCTTAGAGGAATCTAAAAATATCTTGCGACTGATTTAGTACTTGTACATAGTGTAGTCTACAATAGATGACCAGTAACGTATAGCAATAAAATATTTTTTGAGAACTGTACCGCTACCATGAGATGCTATCGAAAATATACATTACGTTACTACAGTCGCTACCGAATAAACGCGTTTCGAGTAGATTTCGATTGTGCTCGTACCATGAGTCAACCGCACGTTCACTGCGCCCGCCAGACGCTAACGTAATATTCGCTAGCGACTAACGTTTTGTATCGGTTGCCGTAGATCGGTACCATGAGTCACCAATTTGACAGTCGCTATCGAAAAATACCGTATCGACTGTAGTAAACTATTTCACTAGCAAATTGGAGCGTGAAAGCTCATTAGAGATCTTGTTTCAAAAATGATTGTAATAATTATTTATCTAAATAATATCGGCAAGGCATTATTTTGTGTGGAATATGTTAGCGACGGCTGCGTAAGAAGATGAACGACAAATAACAGAGACAAATTCAGGCTGATATGAGAAATAAATAAAAAATCCAATTCAACATATTATAAAATGAGATTAGGATTTATATATAATCTATATAAATAAATAAAATAAATAAATATTGGGGGACAATCTTACACAAATCGACCTAGTCCCAAACTAAGCAAAGCTTGTACTATGGGTACTAGACGACGATATACATACTTATATAGATAAATATAGGTACATACTTAAATACATAGAAAACATCCATGACCCAAGAACAAATATCCGTGAAAAATGCACAAATAAATGCCCTAGCCGGGATTCGAACCCGGGACCTCTAGCTTCGGAGGCAGAGTCACTACCAACTAGGCTAAACAGGTCGTCAAGATCTAAACACATGAAACAAAAAAACCTCATAAAAACTGGGAAGACTGCATCACTCAGTTTATAGGTATGTCAATAATAACCAAAGCAAATACAAGATTCACTAACATTTGACCTTGTGCTACTGTTCTACGACACTTTAAATTAGCAGGTTTATTTCTATACTGTGAAAGGAAGCCTTACTTAGCCTTTTGTCCAATATCGTCCTTGCTCTGTCTTTTCAGTATAGTTAGAAAGAGAGCTTTGTATGCTGTGAAGTTAGGCACGTCACTCCGATCGTAACGTAAACTACTCGATGAATCGAGTTAACGTTAGCGAGAATAGTAACCGTGTAATTGACTCATGGTACGAGTACCGATCTTTAGTTCTATGAGTGACCACCAGAGGCGCTGTACTTATTCTCCATACTGATTGTTTACGCAGTCGCTAGCGAGTACGGTCAATGCAAACTCATGGTAATGCTACTGAAGTCTAAGAATGAGTTTATTTATATATTTATATCTCCTATTCTTCATGAAGTGCTTCCAGACCTCACTTTTTGTCCTTCATGGATGCGGAGCGTATTAAAATATTATAGGTATTTAAAAACACCATGTTTATAGCGCATACTATAAGAACTTCTATAACTGACGTATGTATGTATAAGGTTTATACAACCTTATATACTAAGGTCACACAACAATCATCAATAATTTTCGCAGCGCACGCGATGTAAAGAATATTTATAGGTAATTTTTTACACTTTGGGTTACATTATTGGAGTTTTAGTAAGGATCCCTAATTTTTTTGAAAATATAATATAGCCGATGTCACCCGGGGATAGTGTTGCTTCCCAACAATGAAAGAATTTATCAATTCAGTTCAGTAGTTTCGGGGTGCCTATTATTGAATTTTTCTTAAACCTTGTGTTACATTATTGGAATTTTAGTAAGGATCCCTATTTTTTTTGGAAATATAATATAACCTATATCAACCGGAGTAAGTTTAGCTTTCCAACAGTTTTTTTTTCAAATCGGATTAGTAGTTTCGTAACCTATTTAATACAATCATTTTTTTACACCTTGAGTTACATTATTTGATATTTAGTAAGGATCCCTATTTTTTCTGGAAATATATTATAGCCTCACTCAGGGATAGTGTAGTTTTCCAACAGTTCGGCTCAGTAGTATCGGAGCCTATTCAATGCAAACAAACAAACAAACTAACCTTTCCTCTATATAATATTAAATAGTATAGAAAAGAAAGTATACATCAACTTCCAATCATCATTAAAGTTACGGCTAACAGATAGTTAGCGGTAGTGTGTCAATAGGACTCTGAGGTTGGTACTAAGTATTGTGTAGAAAGCTTTATGACTTGTGACTCACATTTCTTACATCAAATCGACTTTACGCGTATAGGGGAAGATAGCCATTGGTTGGCACTAAAACCGCGAACAAGATAAACATGTCTTCTCGCTTACAGGATATAATTGTGAACACCAGGATGGCTGGACCAAGAGATTTGGCAAGTTTGAGCTAACCCAAAATTAGTACCTCTTTCATACTATGTGGCACCTAACATAATACATGACTATAAATGCCGGGAAACGAAGGGTTGCAGGGCAAGTAGATATAGACAGTGTGACAATGGGAGTGGTCGGCCAGTTTCATTGTCACATTTCTCAACATTTAGAGGTGTACAAATTATTTATCTCAAACATAAGCAAAAAAATACACCGCTCAAGAAAATAAATAACAGACGCTTAGCTTCGAATTAAAATTAAAAAAAAACTTCCTGGCCTTTCCTGTACAGCTCTCCCTAGTTGTTTCGCCTGCAACGTAATACTTTGAAGCCTGTTAGTACGCACGTAATAGCGAAGTTTCATTGCATATTTTAGAAAAAAAAAAATTAGCAACTCTAAAGTTTGAGAAATGTGACCATGGAAATGGCCGACCACTCTGACGTCAGGATGTTTCTACCAAAATTGTCATTAACTATATTGTGCCGATCTTTCTGTTCAGATTTAGTACGTAATTTGTACCTGAACATATATATATTATATTAAGAATTTTGTGCCACGCTTATTAAAATAAATTTAAAATAACGCTGGCAGGCGTTCAGTTTAAAACTGGTATCATTCTAGCATCCTTTAAAAAATCAGCGGTTAGTCCAACGGCTAATATCGCCCATTATCCGTAATGTTTCAGATTAAATCAAGCCACATCTGTACTACATCTTAGACAAAATCACAATTATTACAGGCCCAATCATACCTACTCATGTGGAGGGATACAGTCGTAAAACTTTATCGACGTTTTCTTGGAAACTTAGGCGAGTTGAAGCTGCGTCGTCAGCGTGAAGGCAGTAAGTCGCTTTTTATAATTTTAATAAACCTGTTTTTAATACCTGTAATACAGTTGCGGAGAATATTGTAATGTACTAAAATATGCTTAAGGAGCATTATAGATATCATATATGTTCTTCCAATTCTGGAGCTGTTCACAGTGTTGTTTCAACAAGTAAAATATTTTTTTAAATTGTTTTACTCGAATTCAGAACATTATCTGAAACGTCAAATAACTGAGTAAGTAGGTATAGATGGCCATTTTAAAAATAGTTATTACCTAGTTGGTTACTAAGTTATGTTACTGTAATAATCCTTATCTACATAAAATATACTAACGAAAGTTAAATAAATTATATATTAAAATGAAGTACACACAATCAGGATTTACATTTGTCAATTTCATTCAAAATGGCCTCCTTGGGCCTGAACACAGGCCTTCAGACGACGAGGCCAGTCATCAATAGCGGCACGCACGGTTGTCATATCTAATTCCGTCACTGTCTTGACTATGGCCCGCTTGAGGGAGTCAAGATTTGTGTGGGGTTTAGCACAGGCTTTCTCCTCAATAACCTGCCATATAGCATAATGCAGGGGTTGAGGTCCGGGCTGGAGGAGGGCCAGTCTTCGTGGGCAATGAATTCAATTTTGTTGCTTCGAAACCAGGCTTGAGTTGTTTTTGCCTTATGTGCAGGGGCTGAGTCTTGTTGAAAGACCCAGGGCTGGTTTTGAAATAGAGAGTGGCTTAAAGGCTTCACTATTGGTTCCAGAACGGTTTCCTGGTAAACTTTAGCCCCAGTTTTGACACCTTTTTCACAGAAATGGACCTGTGTTAACCCTGAGTATGACACACCTAACCAAATCATGACATAAGAGGGATGATGGCCGAATTGCCAACAACTTTTGCTTCCGAACGGGGTTTCTTGCGATTCTCGCCTTCACTGCCTTTATTAGAGCAGGGGTCCGAACGGTGCGTGGTCTTCCTGACCTCTTGCGGTCATCAAAGCTCAGGGTACTATTGTACCTATTCATTAATAGGTACAATAGTACCATTGTACGATAAACGAATTGTTTGTTGATTTTCAGATTTTGAAGCAACTTCAAAATCACGTTTGGTGGATGCCCGCATTTGTGCAACGCAACTATAGCGACACGATTTTCTTTTAGACCCCAATCCATTATAAATATGACGAGATAAGTGTTGTGTGTGCTATAAAATTATAACTGACAACCCGCCATTATATGTCATTTTATTTTTTCGGTAGCATTTGTTTTAACGCAAGAGTTTGCAAATCGAGTAACAGAACTTAGTAACCGCTAGTCAAGCGCTATTTATGACTACAAGGGTCATTATTTCACACCTTCGAGCAACACAGGCTTCCGAACTTCGTCACACAGGTTAAGCAATACTAGCACAGTGGTTATGCTGCTTTCTCACATATTAATATGAAAACATTTTTTTATTGATATCACGTTTTTTAAATAAAAAAAATAAAAATAAAACTAAACTGCGGGATAGTTATAGTACGTATTTGAGTAATTAGATTTACCTATCGCACGTTTTAAAAGTTACGTGATTACCCTACAAAACTTGTTCGCGAATAAATCATTGGTAAAAATAACGTGTACTTATGTGTGTGTTGTTGTGTGTGTACTTCTTCAAGTGATTCTTTGTTAACATGTAAGTTCTGAAAGATAACGATGTAAATATATAAAAACTGTAATTTAAAACTTACTAGCTTTTGATTTACCGTAGCCAGCTCACAGCTTGCTAAACTGGAAATGAGACAGTATGAAACGTATCAAGATTGTATTTGGGGATAAGCAACTACATTTTTGTCAAGCAGGTTAAATTAAGCGTTTGTATTCTTCTAAGATGTGACAAATGCTTTATAAATATGAAATAGGATATGGTTTTGTTCCATGAGTCATTGTCTGGTATCATATTTTTGATGATGTGGCATCATATTTTATATTCGCAATTTAATGGAGATGTCATGACGTCTTTTCGTATGAAACTCTGCAGTATATGTATGTTAAATAGTTCCTAGATATTCAATAAAGTACTAAAAATCGGTCAAGTGAGAGTCTGACTCGCACACCGAGGGTTCCGTAAAAAAATAGATTTAAAGGTGTTCGGATAATTTGAGAAAAGTAACCTTCATACAATTCATACATAGATAGGAACATAGTTACATGAGTCTTTCGACGAGAATCGTTAAAAGGTTGCCAATGTTGCCATAGTAAAGAATTTTAAGTATTCTCAATCAAGTACCTAAGGTGTGGTATTAGATGAAATGTGAAAAGGGCAGCCCAGGTTCGTGCAAAATTAAAGAAAGCGAACTTTGGCAAAAGGGCAGAAAAAAGTCAAATATCAATGACAAAATATATTTTTTTTCTCCACGAGGACGCAACGTTAGTGCGTTGCAGCAGCAGCAGCAGCAGAAGCAGTCTTCATCATTCTCTAAGTGCTTCTTTCCTGGCTATATCTTAACCCGTGGAACGTTATGTATTCGCGCGATTTTTGTGAGCAGGTTCTATAATGTAATGTTGAATGATATGTTTTTTGTCGAGTCAGTTTTTAGGGTTCCATACCCAAACGGTCTAAACTGAGCCCTATTGCTGTCATCCGCGTGTCAGTCTATCGTCTGTCACACATTCTGTTCCTAAGAATTTTTAAACATCCCATTGATCCATGAACTTGCAATTTGGTGTTAATTTTTATTATGACCTATATTTTACTTACAAATGACAATATATTGATAAATTACACTTGTTCCCCAAGGTCAACTGATGACCTGGTAAAGGTCCCGGGAGTCCGTTGGATGCGGGTGGCGCAGGACCGGTCGTTGTGGTACTCTTTAGGGGAGGCCTATGTCTAGCCCAGCAGTGGACGTCTTTCGGCTGATATGATGAATCATTAACCTTACGTCGGTAAGTTATACAAAAAAAATAGTTTAAATACACAAATATACGAAATAAATAAATAAATAATTATTGGGGGACAATCTTATACAAATCGACCTAGTCCCAAACTAAGTCAAGCTTGTATTATGGGTACTAGACGATATACATACTTATATAGATAAATACATTAAATACATAGGAAACATCCAAGACCCGGGAACAATATTCGTGATAAATGCACAAATAATGCCTTGACCGGGATTCGAACCCCGGACCTCCGGCTTCGTAGGCAGGGTCACTACCAACTAACCCAAAGTGGTCGTCAAAAAGATATAGTGTATATACAAACTAGGCTGACCCTGTATCTTGGGGCCCTGCCTAAAAGGGCAGGGTTCACAAACCGATTTTTGTTTACATGGAAACTGTCAAATGTCATTTGTCAAATTATGACAGTTTCCATGTAAAAAGGTGTGAGGTGAGAGGTGAGGACGACTCGGTTATTGAATAACACCCTAGAGAGCAAAAATGTGAGACAGATATAATATGATAACGTACTTACCAATTTATCATAATGTTATCTAACATTTGGTCTAACGGATCATTCTAAAACCGGGCCCAAGTTTAAAAAACTTAACGAATGCTTAATGGTCTTGATTCTCGATTCCAGCTAAGAGCTAACATTATGTGCTTCGTAAATACTGCACTTGACTACAACCGGTTCTCGACTCCACACGAGTTGGTTTACGTGGGTCATAATATGTGGCTATACTACTGAATATTAAAACTGCGAATAGGCGTGAATTTTACGTTACCTATATCACTAGCGCGATGTCAACCCTTTAATGTTGTCTATAATACTAACTAGTGGCTCTGTGAGCTGTAAACATCGCAAAAAAAATTTTCTTTCAAATCTCATAATTTTCCAAAAACTGACACGACAAAAAATTCTATATAATTATCGGATCTGCTCACAAAATTTCACGAGAATAAGTTGAGAAATGCGACTTGTAGAGGAGAACATCCGGACAGAGAGACAGACATACGAAAGAATTTTTGTCGAAAGCTGAAGAGACGCTTCGCTCGCTCGGTCAATAAAAGTATTAATGAATCTAAAAAAAACCGGCCAAGTGCGAGTCGGACTCGCGCACGAAGGGTTCCGTACCAGAAAAAAAACGCCAACAACTACTCTGCTGTATGGGAGCCCCCCCTTAATTATTATTATTATTTTGATTTTAGTATTTGTTGTTGTAGCCACAATAAAAATACATAATCTGTGCAAATTTCAACTGTCTAGCTATTACGCTTCTTGAGATCTACCTATAGCTCGGCGAGTGGTAGCCATGAAAAAGGCCTAAAATATTACGTTTTTTGTAAGTGAGCCCCCCTTAATTATTATTATTATTTTGTTTTTAGTATTTGTTGTTATAGCGCCAACAGAAATATTAATATAATAAACTATTACGGTTCTTGAGATACAACCTGGTGACAGACGGACGGACGGACGGACAGCGAAGTCTTAGTAATAGGGTCCCGTTTTTACCCTTTGGGTACGGAATCCTAAAAAAAGGGGCTATGGATTTTTCCACATATGTACAAGCATATGTGGAAAAGCAACCGTTTAGCTGACACTTAACTGCATCAAAAATTATCACTTTAAAGTTTAATATCACGCAAACGGATTCTTGAATAAAAAAAACCCACGTTACCATTAAACGAGCCACGAGTATCTAACGACACGCCAGACGATGGCTGATCGTAAGAAAAAAGATGCATCGCCACTTTATCTGTATGTAGACGAGATTTCCATTTTTTTTTAAATATTATTATTATATATAGCTTACCCTAAATCTCCTCCCTAAAATCCCTGTACGTATTTATGTATGTATGTATGTATGAATGAATGTATGTATGTATGTATGTATGTATTTACGTATGTATGTATTGCTGCGTTTTCTTGGCGTGATTTATATGTATACCTATGCCAAATTATAGTTTTCTAGTAGTAACGGTTACTGAGCTAAGCCTATTTTTAGCACACTTGTATAAAAAATTAAATACACATACAAATAATAAAATCTGACTATTCGCACCGTGTGCATTAGTATACCTCCTTGTATATCTCCTATTCCCCTCCATGTCCCATCTCCTGTATCTTCTCTTCCCTTGACCCAGCCATCTAACGAGAGTTTCTTAAGTTCTTAAGGTGTTGGTCGAGATTCTTCGCTAATATTACTATTACGCCTCGCGCTGCGCAGGAACCATCACATTTCCGCTCTACTGTATTAATTGCTGTAAGTGGCATTTTCTAGATGATTTCCTTCGCCGGAAACACGCTAGTCTAGACGAGTATGAGTAGCCCTAGGCTTTGCGTTTAATGAAAATGCTTTTGCTTTATTTGTGGCTTAAGATATTGAAGTAGACTGTGTGTGTTATGTGGCTTTACATAATAAGTAATAGTTGCTAAAGCCAACCATATACTATAAGTTTTATAGCGAACGATCAGCTTATTATATTTGCATAATTAACATAATTTAATAATAAGACGGGGGAGTTTTAGTCTGCTCTTTAGAATCGTGTAAACTATAGGATTCTGGAAAAAAGTGGGTGAGACAGAAAAGGGATTTATAACACACTGTGAATTAGTATTTTAGTCGCACGTTCAGTTTTTCTGTCTACTGGTTTATTATTTCTCTTTCAGTATTAGTAGTTTCAGGAATGTTAAAAGACGTAATTAAGAAGTCTAAATAGACTTCTTGAGTACGTAAATATATTAGTAGTATTATTTGACGACCTGTTTAGCCTAGTTGGTAGTGACTCTGCCTCCGAAGCTAGAGGTCCCGGGTTCGAATCCCGGCCAGGGCATTTATTTGTGAATTTTTCACGGATATTTGTTCTTGGGTCTTGGATGTTTTCTATGTATTTAAGTTTGAGACTAGGTCGATTTGTGTAAGATTGTCCCCCCCAATAAAAAAAAAATTAGTCCCTTCCAATCGTAATCTCATTTCCTTCCTGTGCGCCGAGCTGCTTATTCAGAATGGTGGTAGATTAGGAATTGAAAGAAATGCGTTCATGTTGCATGGAGCAGCCGAACTGGGGAAGTACTTCCACCTTACAGAATACCGCAGCCATAATAATATCACTATTTTCTCTTTAGGTAGTTATGTGGTATCGTGTTCCGGCCGTTCCTGCTGGTGAGCATGAGTAAGGTTACCAGAGCTCCCGAGGATGCACTGAGTTCAGAGTGGTGGACCTGGGGGTCTACTCCGAAATTCGTAAGCCGAACTTCTTATGGTGCCGTCCCTTTAATTCTCCTGTCACACACTTTATGAGTGCAAGAGACGGCACCATACGAAGTTCGGATTTCGAATTTCGGAGTATGTGCTGCTGTTCCTTTCCCTAGCTGTCAAAACAACGAATCCTCAAGTCAGTAAAGGGTTGGTAACGCAGTTGTGATTCTTCTGTGGGTGCATACATCCATACATAAAGTCGAGTCCAGAATTAGGCGAACTAACTTGACAGTTCATTGTACACTAATGTTGCCACGGTTTGGCTAGTGTTGTTAATATCGATATATAAAAAGTCTAGTTAGTCATTATTATTGTTTTTAGAATCAAACTAATAATTTTACTAAGCAAAATAATAATAATAAAAATTTATTGGAATTAAAAATACATTGAACATCATTTTGGACATCGTTAAGGACGCTGTCCGTCATTTTGTTTTGTTGACAGTTCGGACCATTGGCCAAACAAAGCAGGCCATTCGGCTTTCGACAATACTTACAAGACAATTACTTGATAAAATATAAATAAAATCAGATTTATAGAAGACACAAGGTTATATCGACGTATTTGTGTCGACTTAAACCTATCACTATTTATTTTTTCCTATGTCTGGCAACATTTTCGGCTGTCAAGTTAGTTCGCCTAATTCTGGACTTGACTTTAGGCTACGGTATCGTATCGGCTTACCATCAGGCATGTAGTAAGCTTGATTATCACCGTCGTAGTATACATAAAAGGGTACATTATTTACGCGAGATGTTTAGAGGGGGGTCGCAAAATCTCATCTAATCTCAGTTGTGTTTCTTGTAGAAATTTAGTGGTTGCTATGAGTATAGCGATAAAAGTTCGATTCTCTTACTGTGATTAAATACTCGTCTAAGTAGATTACCTTTTTAATAAATGTAACGGCATAAAATACAGATTAATGTATTTACACTAAAACCCCGTCCCCCTGTTCCCTGTTTCCCTGAATTCCTGTTTAACCCATTCCACGCAAACACACATGCGTCACAGGCACTACTACGGATATTTTTCGTGTATGTATGTAAAACCAGTGCTTCGAAATAAGGCGTAATAGCTTTCGAAGGATGTCTCAACACAACACTTACCACTAGACGCAACCATAGTTTATTTGACATTTTTAAAGCTAGTTGTGTAACCCTTCAATCACAATTACATAATAGCTTTTAAGTACTTCATACCCCAGCCTTATGTTAAACTGCGCATCAGTAAGTATTATTTTGCCACTTACTTAGCAAGTGTTTAGTTTCGTTATTTGATTCTGTCTCTGATTTCCACGGTAGATGTCGCTATAACTCACGAGTTAATTTCTGAATCACACCAACGACTTATGTCTTACAATATTGATTTCGTTGAGTATTTATTTATTTATTTAATGTATGTGTCCGGTATGAAGAGATACAGTAGATATAAAATCTTGCAAAGGGTAGAGCACACGAAATTTAACTTCAGTGACACTCTTAGCTATTGTATTCCTTCTATTAACTAGCTCTCTGTAAGCTGTAGACCTCGCAAGTTATTTTATGTTTCTAAACCCAAACCTCCACCATTAAAAAAAAAAACAAAAACTGAACAAAAAAAACATACGACTATTGAACCTAATAACTCACAAAATTTCACGTGAATCGGTTGACAAATGTGACCTGTAGAGGACAGCCTGACATCCGGATATATGAAAGTGTTGTTGCCTTAGCTGAAACGGAGACGCTTCGCTGGCACTTCGCGCTCGCTCAGTCAGTTTAAAGTAGTTCCGTAATTTAATTCATTCAACATTAATTTAACAGAAAAGATTGCGTTCTTTTACTGTAATTTAATAGAAAAAGACTGCATTGTGTATAATTCACCATCCGAGCTATAATACTGCCCAAACCAACTGAAATAGGATTACGATATTAAAACGACGTTGGTTAATACGACGTTTTAGAATTGAAAGGTGCAAAGTATCAGCTGCAGCTAGACTGAGGTAGACTACATCGGACATTCTATCGCTGCCTATCAGATCTGTGCCGAATTGCCCTGGCGACCGGCTTGGTTAAACTGCGCAAATGACTATGGTAAGCATGGACCTGTGTAACTTGCAATTATATTCTATTTTATTTATTTACCATGCAAACATAAATTAAGTTTATTTTCAAAAAGCACGATACAATATACAAAAGATCAAATTATAAGCTAAACTAAACTAAACCATAAATAATAACTAGCCTACTCGAACAACCCACCCCGAGTCCATACCCAGTGCAAATGTGCCCATCACACCAGCGGCATTGCCCTGCTGAACAGCGACCGCAAGCCTGTGCACCAGGAATGACCCGGAACCTTCCAAACCCATCTCCGCCTGACGCCTCACGTCCGCAAAAAAGGTTTTCGCCTCAACCAACCAACAACCCGTCGTTGAGACCGCAAGCGGCACGAACAAGTAGTTAGCGAGCACGGCGTACTTAATTTACCATGTTAACTAGTTTGTTTACGTTGGTGAAATCTTGCAAGTCTTTCTGAAAAACGTCCTATCTAGTGGAAAGTTTGTACCTACTACGAGTACCTTAAAACTGAGGGGTGATTACGTAACGATTCGGACGTACGTAAGGTATGTAGATAGATCTGTCATTATTATAGGGGAAAATTGACAGATCTACCTAACGTTACGTAATCGACCATCGGTCTGATAATGAACACCAAAGAAAGTCTTAGCGACTACCAACTAAACAACGGGTTTACTGTCCTGTAACCGTTCCGTTCGTAAAAAGTTCCAAAAATTTATTTTATGGGAATCGCGATTTATGGGAATCTTCCTCGTGTTTAAGCTTATTAGCATTTTCTAAATTTGGAGTTGACGACTAAGCAAAAATAAAAAATAATTATATCCGTAGGCTAACTTTTCCGCCTCGCTTAAAAAGCCCGGGTGAAATTTCGGGATTAAATATAGTAAGGTACACGTCCCAATGATCGACACCTTAATGCTCAATAGATGACACGTATTGATCACCTTTATCATAACAGATTGAAAGTGCCAAGTATTAGGTCAGTGTCGAGCATTAGGACTATCGAGAGTAATATCACTCTCGAGAGTTCGTTCCATATACTGATGAAAATTTTGTTTAATAAGTGGTTTCGGCGATTTGCTATGCCTCAGCCTTACTAACTTACTAGGGTACGAATTTCCCAAGTCACATCATTTCACAAGTCTGTGCTATAAAGCACCATGTAGAGTAATATACAACTTTTTTCGTTTTTGTACATAACCATTTATATCATTTTTTTAGAGTGGTTGCAAAGCGACATCTATTGACTGTGAGAACAGATTCTTATCAACATCACCTATTCAGGTAGTCGTTAGTGTACGCGATATTACGTAACGGCGTATAATATAAACGCCATCCAGTGCTAAGGCATCCAGTTGATAACGCCCCCTGGTGCTGAAGGGAATCAGTGTACCTATATGGCCGACATATCTTCTTATACTCTATTTACGGTAATACTAACGGACCACCAATAGTAGATGATCCACTGAAGTATTTCCTCACAAAGTGCTTATGGAAATGGTAACATGGAATGTATTTATTTATCGTATGGCAATCATTTAGAACCGTGAGATCTACGAGAAGACAGTGTGGTAACCAGTTTGTTGCACTTTTAGCACCACCCAGGGGTCACGTGTAGGGTAACGGTGGGTACTCCCTACGGACGTGGTGCAGCTTCGACCCCCATGGTAACATGGAATGAGTGGTTCGTACTTCACAGTTACTGTGGTGACAGTGGACTGTAGGTACGCATTAACCGCGGCACCGGCCAGCGGATCGCAGGCGGTTACGTACCACACAGCAACCCATAGGGTTACCTACGCATTTTCATATATGTATTTATATGCTGATTATTCACATTAACTTGAATCCATATATTTATCTGTAGCATATCAGCGATGTACGGCTACAGTATTATTTAAATACTATCATGATGCAGAGAGAAAATTGATGGATCGGTCTATTTTTTCATGACCATCAATTACGTCTCCTCAGTTGAAAAAAAATCGCGATTATGGTGTGATCTTCGAGGAATATTTCATTTTTATCATATGTTCGAAATAAACACATTCGAATAAGTGTTATGCTTGAAAAACTAAGGCAACAGATTAAAAAGTGCCTTAAAATATAACGCTTAAAAAAAGTACCTTAAAATGGTAGAGCCGTTATAATTTTGGCTCTGATATCTACCGATTATTCATTAAAAATAGATATACCTGATATATTTACTTATTTTAAACAATCCGTAATCTGCGGAGTAATTTTGCAACGTTTTGGAGCCTGCATAAGATAGATCTAAACGTCATTTTCCATACAAAAAATTACTATTAGTTCGAAACGTACGTTCGAAAAATCACTTTATTATATACTCTGAAGTAGTGTAGTCTGATACGTAACACTGCTCAGAGAACAAAATGACTATCTAGATGATGAAAAGGTCGAATTACTGGACCATCCTCCGTACAGTTCCGACCTAAGTCCCAACGATTTTTTCACATTCCCTAGAAAACAAATATGCGAGCAAATAAGCTGAAAAAAGAGGCAAGAGATCTCTGTAACTACTTGTACTACTATATTTTCTTTCGGGTCGCAGCGACCTAACTCAGTGGCTGTGCCAACGGAATATGTTTCATACTAACTCCACAACGGTAACTTGCCTGATGGTAACCAGACACCTTAGCCAGAGCAGTCACCGCTGTGTTGCCGGCCCTTTACTATACTTGCATTTGTAACCCTGCCTTAATTAAAACGGTCCAGGACCCCTTCATCGCACGAGACACAGTTACGTTGGAGTGATACTTCAATTCTAGGTATGCACGATTTTTTACCTTATTTCACAAGGTTAGCAAACAAGCGACTTGCTTGATGGTAAGACACCGTAGCCAGAGCAGTCATCAATGTGTTGTCGGCCTTTTACTCTACTTGCAAAATTTGTAATCCACCAGCACCCTTATAAAAACGGCCCAGGACCCCTTTATCGCACGAGATTCGGTTATATTTCTAACATTATTCATAGAATTATTTCCCAACGTTAGCAAACAAGCGACTTGCTTGATGGTAAGACACCGAAGCTAGAGCAGTCACCAATGTGTTGCTGGCCTTTTACTCTACTTGCAAAATCTGTAATCCACCAGCACCCTAATAAAAATGGCCCAGGACCCCTTTATCGCAAGAGATACGGTTTTATTTCTAATAGCAAACAAGCGACTTGCTTGATGGTAAGACACCGTAGCCAGAGCAGTCACCAATGTGTTGCCGGCCTTTTACTCTACTTGCAAAATTTGTAATTCACCAGCACTCTAATAAAAACGGCCCAGGACCCCTTTATCGCACGAGATACGATTATATTTCTAACATTATTCATACTATTTTCTCACAACTTTAACAAACAAGCGACTTGCTTGATGGTAAGACACCGTAGCCGAAGCTAGTGCAGTCGCCAGCGAATTGTCGACCTTTTATTTCTACTTTGTCGGCCTGCTTAGCCTAGTTGGTAGTGACACTGCCTCCGACGCTACAGGTCTCGGGTTCGAATGCCGGTGAGGGCATTTGTTTCTGTGATTAGCAGAAACATTTCTTCCTGAGACTTGGATGTTTTCTGTATATTTAAGTATATTTCTATTAAAAATATCGTCGTCCATAACACAAGTCTTATTAAGCTTACTATGGGACCAGTTCGATTTGTGTAAAAATTGTCCCCTAATATTTATTTATTTACTTGCAAAACTGTTAACCCTGTGCCGCCGCCATATGCAGCCTAATTAAAACGGTCCAGGACCCTTTTATCGCGCGAGATACGGTTACGTCGGAGTGACACGCGAGCGTTCGGCGTGCTTCGGACGTTTTCGGATTCCAGATAAAGCACTTAAAGCTGGGACCGACGACCTGTAGGGCCCGATTGTGCTAAAATTAAATGATACCAATTTTACTCCAATACCATCTGATTGTCAGAGAATTGCGCTCACGCACACTTATATCGCTATAGGTACTACGTTAGGGGATGAGACAAGATGACATATATATATATAAATGGCGTTTTCATAGATAGAATTGAAAGTCAAATTATTATTTTTTAATTGCATATAGTGACGTAGGTGGAGAAATCTCATCCGATTTGTGGAAATGTAAGTGCAGCTTGGAGTAGGTATTAGGGAGGGGGCAAATACATTTTAAAGATCCCATTGGGTCGAAGTGCATCAAGGACCCTTATCTATTTAGTTGAGTACGATAAGACGGTGGAGGGTCACACGCATATTTTTTGGGATTGCGTTTTCCCTGTTATTCGCGCCCCCGTTTAGCGAGCCCCTTAAAAACATTAAAAAAAAAATATTGATAATTTTTATGGCTTTGGGTCATCAAGATGCTCATATTGTGTAAATTTGAGGACTATAGCTCCATCCATCATCATCATCATGTCAGCCGAAAGACGTCCACTGCTGGACATAGGCCTCCCCTAAAGACTTCCACAATGACCGGTTCTGGTTCTCTATCCGTTTGGCTGTAAAACCTGTGTGACAGACGACAGACAGACATGTGAGTGACAGCAATAGGACTTCGTTTGGACCCTTCGGGTACGGAACCCTAAATGCACATAAGCCGTTTACTATTAACCACAGCAAATGTATGTTTTTTTAACTGTGTAACATGACCCTTGTATCTACATGGATGATCGACGATTTCATAAACTACCGTGCAGTTAGGCCCTGATTATGTACAGTCAGCATCAAAAGTAGCTACGTATTTGAAAAGTTCAAAAGTCTTTATTATAAGGTAATAAGAGCTTTTGATCCTTCATATACGAAGTTACTTTTGACGCTGACTGTACTATATTTAAAACAATTTGCATTGGCCGACTTGTATCAAATTAGTCCGTACAAAGAGTTACGTTACCGACCAAGCAAGAAGGTTCAAAATTCAGTGGCAGTCTTTTAAAATATCAGATAAAATACTATACAGTCGCCGTCAGATACATTGGAGCCAAGCGAACAAGTAAGAGTGAAATATACAGTTGTACAGTCAACGAAATTGAAACACGGTAAGTATTTTCGCTTTTGTCACAATGACAATACGGGTTACAAAAATACGTGTTTACATTTCCTCTACTACCTGATGGCGATTGTACAATACTGGTCTTAATTCTGCCCACCATATGAGTAAATCTATTACTTACTGGAGACTTACGAAGTAAGTTCAAAGTACATAATAAGAACATAATATTGTATATAGTATATACATATGTGAAGCTGTAGCTGTACTGTTAAGGAACTGGTCTAAAGAATTATTTTTAATATTTAAATACCTAATTTCATTTTAATATCTTATCTATCATGTGAAAGGGATATTTTATTTTTATTATATTTTATTCTTTACGGACCATCAAATTGAGACTGTTTTTTGTCGTAATCGTAAAGCTGTCAGAGGCTTTCATACTCGGATAATCCTTCCTTTGAGTTAGGTTAGGTCATCTAAAAAAACTCATTTTGGTACACTAGCCATCAAAGTTTGGTAATTTGCATATGAATGGTCAACACAGACAATATTTATTTCGTACGTTTTTAGAAAAGTGGCCTTGATAGATAGTACGAAACTACCTATGTTGCGTATTGTCTATGCATCGTTTTCAAATATGTATTTTATACATGTTACCTCATTAAAGTTGGAAAATTAAGTTTCCCAACTGACGCGAAATAAGCCGACAGAGAAGTTTAATTGCATCGTTCTTCATTGCTTTTGAAATTTTAATAAAGTTTTATGGTTCCTTCAGAATGCACCCAGCGCTGCGTTTAATGTGATACAGTTGTTGAGGATTGGTCACTTTTAAAAATAATGTATACAGAAACTATTTCCGGTAGAGCTTAAACAGATCTCGAACCTAAGCGTTTAAGTGTAAATTACAAGCTCTTTTAGCGGACAATTGTCATTATTAAATTAATTAATATGAGAACGAGATTATTGTAATAATTTTTAAAGTAAGTAAAGTAAAGCAGCGTATCAGTGACAGTGCATCCGAGGTATTTAAATTTTGACACTCCCTTGTAAAAGGTCTCTCCTACAAGTACCTATTTGAGATGACCTCATCTCGCTTGGCACGACTGTTTCTGAAACGCTTCTTATGGAGTGAGGTATTTCATCTTTCCACGATTAATCCCGAGCCCCACTTTTGCTGCTTCTAACACCCGTATGCAGAACACTTTGCGCTGCAGTACAGCTCTTCACAGATTGTTGGCGTCCAAGCTCCTCAGTAAACGAAATAAGCTGCCGATATATATGATCGTAATCCGCCCCATCTTAATGTATCTGTGTGAGGCCTGGACGCTAACACTTAGGGAGGAGCACATCCTGTTAGTAGCAGAACGTAAGGTTTTCTGAAAAATCCTGGGAGCAGTGAAAAGAGACGATGGGAGTTGGACGATCCTTAAAAATGCCGAAATAGCAGAGCTGGTGGCTTAACCAAATATTATAGGTGAAACGAAAGTGCATCGTCTTCGCTGGGTTGGCCACCTCAAGAGGATGGGAGAAGATCGACAGCTGAAGAGAGCATACTTGGGCCGACCAACTGGATGGCATCGTGTAGGTCGCCTCAATTATCTCTGCAAGGATTTGGTGGATGCAGACCTGCGTGAGCTCGGAGCCGGTGCAAGCTGGTGAGAAATAATGCAGAATCGTTAAAAGTGGAGTGCTCTTGTGTCAGAGGCCAGGACTCATTTTGGGTCGTCGTATCAGCCTAGTTAGTTAGTTAGAAATTTGCTAGTTTTAAAAATAAAATTACAATTTAATGATTAATGTAATTTATTTCAGAATGGTGTTAAAGAATTATATTCCATGAATAAACTATTGAATTAAAAAAAAAGTTAATAAAAATAAAAATGGTAGTACCCAGCCCTCTTATTTACAAACCGACTCGCCCTCAACTTTCACCTCACAACTCACCCGTTTTTATAGGGAATCTTTCAAATATAATTAGTCAAATTTTGACAGTTTCCATATAAAAACTGGTGAGATGACGTGAGGTGAGAGTTGAGGACGCGTCGGTTTGTGAAGAACACCCCAGTTCTCTATAACGCGAGTATAGTAAACTGCGATCTCGACCGGCGGGCGCTCGGACGGGAACCAGTTTGGTTGCCTTTACAGTGCGGCCCGCCTGCGCTGCAGCTTGCCTAGGGAAGCCAAGCTTTGGAATATTACTACTATACTAGCGCGTTTTATCCACTAGTCTAGCACATAGAGATGTACGCGATATGAAAGTTTTTTTTTCACGATGCCACTCGAAACCGTTTCTCCTGCCTACAAAGCCGGATGTCCCGAGTTCGAATCCCGGTCAGGGCATTATTTGTGTGGTGAGCACAAATATTTGTTCCTGCGTCTTGGATGTTTACTATGTAGGTATATATATCGTAGTCTAGTACCCATAGCTTGCTTAGTAAAAGTACCTTTGCTTGGTTTGGGACTAGGTCGATTTGTGTAAGATTGTCCCCCAATATTTATTTATTATTAAATCAGACCAACTACAATTAGAACACAGCGAGAGATCAAAATTAGAATCAAATTCATAATCTGCCTAGAAGTGCATTTTCTTCCCTTATTTCTTAAGAATATCTGTCGTTTTAAGTTAAACGTTATTTAACATTGTCACATTCACATTATCTATTAAGTGTAAAAGCTTTAATAAGCAAGCAAAAATTATAATAAATTAGATTTTAAACTGATCTTATTCTAGAGTAAAACCATTTTGGCGCTTCATGCCTCGACACATACTGAGTGGAGTCCTTTTTGAGACTACCCTCAATAATGTGTAATTTTTTTTCTCTGTAGTTTTAGCAAGTAGTAATGTTGTACTGTGTGTGTTTCAAATAAATCATAATTCATTTAATTCATTTTTTAAATAAACCCCCCTCTAATATGTACCTCACACATGCGACGTAATACAGGCGGAATACACAAAAACTCACACATTAAGTATAGTTTTACTCAACCTACTAATTAAACAAATTGCGCTCTATTCGCGAAACCATGGCCACCCTAACCGGTTTTAGATACAAACGTATACGCGTGAATTATTATAATGAACGGCAACCTATTTTATTGGACTAGCCTTATATTATCGCAGAGGCTTTCATCGGAAACCTAATTAAAATAAAATTGATAAAATATCTCCGTCCCTCACATTTGGAAGGCTAGCTCAACAGATATCGGAACGCGACGAGAAGAAAACGGTAGCGTTTCTATTTTTTTTATACCACGTTGGTGGCAAACAAGCATACGATAGGATAGTAAGCGGTCACCGCAGCCTATGGACGCCTGCAAGTACAGGTGTGTCACATGCGCTTTGTTGACCCTTTAAAAATGTATACACTCCGTTCTTGAAGAACCCTATACTGTAGTCCCTGGGGAAAACCTCGGCAGGGAGCTCATTTCACAACCGGAGCGTCCGAGGGAGGAGATTCCACTGAAACCGTACCGTACGCGACCATTTAGGTTCTAAGGTGTAAGGATGAATGCCCTGCCGACGGCGAGCGGTGCGATGGTAGAAAGCGGCCGTGGGCATCATGTCGAACAGATCTTCGGAGCATAACCAATTATACAAGCGAAAGAACACGCACAAGGAGGCAAAGTATCTCCTCAATATCGCTTGTGAGTTTGGGATCGTCTACGATTCGCACAGCATGTCTCTGAAGCGAGTCAAAAAACCCAATCATCATCATCATCGCCCTATAAGGTTAAGGCGAAAAAGTCGTTCTTGGGAAATTGTATCAAATTCTACAATAAAATTCCTAAAAATATTACTGAACTTAGCAATGCCAAATTCAAATCTGTAGTAAAACAAACACTTATTTCAAAAGCATATTATAAGATTAACGATTACATCACGGATAGGGATGTTTGGCAGTGAAGGACACTATCACTGCCAAACATCAACACGGCTAATCTGTCGCGAAAATAGGTTTTCTACTGTAGCATTGTTATTTCGCAGTAGCTGACACTGTAATTTTTCTTACGCCGAGTTTCTTACGCCGGTTCTTCTCGTGGCAGAGGTTTATTTTTCCGAACCGGTGGTAGTTTATTGACGTTCATAGGTGACGTTCATGCCTAATTTGAAGAATAAACTACTTTTACTTTTACTTTTTTACTTTTATAATTACCCCTTCTGGGTAAACGTTGCCATTGATGAAAGGGGTCAGTAGTCCCCACGCTAGCCCAGTGCGGGTTTGAAGGTGAAGCCTTCATACCCCTTTGAATTTCTTTGCGGATAAATACAGGTTTCCTCACGATGTTTTCCTTCGCCGAAAAGCTAACGGTAAATATGAAATGATATTCTGTACATAAGTTCGAAAAATAACAGCAAGAGTAGATGATCATTTTAGTACCTTGTCACTTTAATTAGGTACTTTAACGCAAGCCAAATATCGCAGTATTCTTAGGTTAGCGCGATAAGGTACTAAAATGGACATCTACATTTGCTGTCGACTGTTCAAGCCAGGATTCAAACCCATGCACAACCACCATTTTTCTAGTGGGAGACGCGACTAACTAGGCAGCAAGTTATGCTAGCCCTTGAGCGTTTATCCTGGTTGCATCTTCAGCGTGGGCTTGTGAGCAGCCCACGTTGAAGATGCAATGCATTAATGAATTTTTAGACTATAAGTATATAAAATAATTAGATTTAAGATATGTCCTAAATTTTGCATGCCTGTAAGGTAGATTTTAGTGATGCTTTTAATTGTAGCTGTGTCACCCTACTGTACATAAAATCGAGGATAATAAATTATTTCATATTTCAGCCTCTGCTTAGTCTTCTCCAGTTCATCTGCAATTGCAAATATAATTTTACTACTCGTAGCTTGCAATAGTGTTAAGTGGGGGTCATTTCCACCTGTTGCACTTGCAAATAGCACTTATACTGCTGGTGACTACTATAAGAAATAAAGGGACTATTTAGTAACTAGGTGCTGAAAAACAATGCCCTGCTGATGCTACTAAAGCGCGTGAAGGTAAATTTTTTTTGTTAATACTCGTAGTATATTACGATACAAGTGCAGAAAATAGGAAATTCGCACGTGTATCGTACAACGTTTTACAGTACATATGGCTGTTTAAAGTTTCGACATATGCACATAATCTGCTGATTACCGCACTCGTGCGGTAATGTAGCACCATACTTATATATACTGTAAAATAAGTAACAGTATTTAAATTACTATAATAACTTAGCTATGTAGTACAGACGAGGAAATAGAATGTTTGTCACTATAGGACTCTTTTTCATTGGAATAGAGACTCGACTACATTTTATGCATCCTGTTTGGTTCACGCGTGTAGCCAGACTGCGTTAATTTAAGGAATCTATGAGTAAAATATATAAACAAATTCACTTTAGTGGAAACAACTGGCATTTTTTCTGCATGTCTGCATTTTTCATCTGATACTTTACTACTTTACTTACTGTCACATTTGCTAGACATATCATTCAAAACCTAAGTACCTGCCTATAGGTCGATTCACAAGAGCTGGCGCGGAAAATGTATAAAAATGTCATTAATATAATAGACACTCCGCGCCAGCTCTTGTGAATCGACCTATACGTCAAGGTGACAAAACTGTATACCCTCTCATAGCCGGCTACTACTACTAGATGTACACGTGTGTGGTTTTATTGATGTGTGCGTTATTCGAATATTTTAATTAACTATTTTATATGAAAATGAAAAAAGTATCTTTAACTAGAATTTAGAAAATCTACTTAAATATGCTACGTCGTTTCTATGGGTACCCTACCCATATACGGCGTTATGCCTGAAGGAACGGAAATCAATAAAATCATCCTAAATAATATACAATGTTTATATGTATATTAATATTATATTTCATCCAAAATAGAAACTCTTTGGTGGAGGCCTATTGACCAGCAGGAGACGAACTTCGGCTGATATTATGATGATGATAATGCTGATGATAACATTAGTATTATATATTTAGCATTACCATAATAGAGCAAACTATTGTAAATAGGTGCATTTAAATACCTACATATAATACAGTGTCTAAGTATAGTCTGGGATGTTATGTACTGACTCTCTCTTTTGATATCCTTTAATCTTTTCACTCTTTCCAACTGACTGTTTGTTTCTTATGCCGTCTCTTTCTACAAACAATGCCGCATTACCATAAAAAGAATATGCCAGGTTAGGGAAGGGCTACCACAACTCCACTAAATATCGATATAAATTAACTATTATTAAGAGCGCTCGTGGCCCAGCGGCACCCGCCTACCGCGTGCGGTATGCGAGGTTAAGCAATGTGGGCGCAGATCAGTTCTTGGATGGGTGACCGCTTTGAGTGGTTACTAACTGAGCGCTCTCGTGCTTTGGAAGGCACGTTAAACCGTTGATCCCGGTTGCTGTCTACGACAGCAGTCGTTAAGCCAAGTTAGAGGCCTTCGGGCGGCTTGAGAACTTCTAACAGTCAAGTTGCCCACTCACTTGACAAAGGGGGGTCGAAGTTGCACCACGTCCGTAGGGAGTACCGACCGTTACCCTACACATGACCCCAGGGTGGTGCTAAAAGTGCAACAAAAACTGGCAACCGTACTTGTCTTCTCGAAGATCTCACGGTTCGTAAATAAATGCCATACAATTAAATAAAAAAACTATTATTAATATAAAATATTAAAGTTTTGTCAAAATAAAACATGATCTAGTAAAATTTTAAAATTGTATACAAAGCGCGATATTATAATTTTTCCACAGTTTATTTTAACCGCGAGTCATTTCAGCTCGTATCGATAAAATGTCGAAAAAATACTGCTATATACAACGCACTGCTACATATAACTTCAAACATTATTATGACACGCATCGTTTAATTCTCCCTTGTTCCCTACTTGACTGTACCTACTTGATGTCAAATAAAAAGTATCGATTATTGTATTATACTTAATCAATATCACTACATACCCGTAAAAACCGTCTGAGGTCGAGAATTGAAACAAGATGAATCGTAAGTTGCGATTTGATACCTTATCTTTGGCTACAGGCTACAGCATGGCACTCTTGAGAAAAGGCGTGAAAAGGTTTCTTACACCCGAGTGACGCCTCTGTGTTGGAAGCCTCCAAAGGCGACGATGACCACTTAGTATCAGGTGTCAGTTGATTTGCCACCGATGTAGTATAAAAGAAACTCCCATCTTGTTATTCCACATCTTCATGATGAAATCTGTTTCTCAATAGGTAACATAGTCATCTAGATTAAAAATTCCTGAAGTGCAAGCAATTGAATTAACATAGGTAATCCTTTAAAGCGTTTTGGCACTACAGTGTTGTCATTAGGTCACCAATTTTGTCTGTAGCAGTGAATGAAATATACCTATTCGTATATTCGATGATTTATATCGAATGATTTTCTCATCTCAGCTTCTTTTTCGCTAAAGGGGATTATAAATATGATGGTAACGAAACTATAAGATTTACTCGACAATTTTCATTACTTTAGTTACAAAAAGTAGCGACAAACGTCGACCAAGCACGCGCTATCGATAAGCTAGGCCGTGCTACTGCCACAAAAAATACTCGTATTTTATCGAGCACGGGTCAGCCTAAAAAACAAACGGGACGGTAAGTCACTCGGCTGAGGTAGGTTATTTTTTTTGTCACAGCCAACGGCACGGCGGTCAACGCATTGTGAATGCTGGGATGCTGGTGGCTCTCAAACTTTAGGGAAATACGAACGAGTAATATGAGAAAATGGGTTTCGAAAACGGTTCCAACGATATAAATGTGTAATGGTGAAAAAAATCGACAACGCTGTGTCTGTTTTCCGAAAAATTTTTTTTTCTAAAACTCTGTCTCCTATACCTACGATTTTTTTAAAGCAAAATAGCACAGCACACGTGTCTATGATATTCTATCTAACTATCTGCATTGAACATTTGAATAATCTCATTTTAGTGTAATTCTATATTTATTTTAGTATATATGTCATGCAGAAAGATGCTGCTCGTATTTCATTCCCCAAAAAAACACGTTCTGAATTCTGCCACTGTACTGATACGGGAAGTCTCTCCAACGGCGCCGCTGAACAGCAGAAACAACTTCGCTGCGAGTGCGCTCATCCTGAGGAAGAACGGCCGAAGTGTTTGAAACATGTCGCTCAGAGTGTCAATTAATACGTTATTTTTAACCATATTCGTAATATTGTATCATTATTGTTCAGAAAGAAGGATATTTCAAACAAAATTCATGAAATCGCAAGTTCATTAGTAATACAACCAAATCAATGTTTCAAGCCGCACCGTAAAAAAATATTGGGATCAGAAAACAAAACACGGCCGGTGAAAAATGTGTCTTCCTTTTCTTACCAGCCAGTGCGCCAGCGGACGCATCACGGAGGTTTGCCGTTACACAAATTTCATTTCTTTTTATGATTTTCATTATATCCTGAAACTATAACACTTAATTGAAATGATTTCACGGTTTACTATCGATATAGATTAAAATGAATAACATTACTGTCATGTTACCAATTTCAACATGGAGCAACTGCTCAATTTAATCAACGTTCAAGAAGGGAGTTTATTTTGAAAACCACTGGCCCCTGATATGGAGGGCGCATACTTAAACGTTTTGAAACCCTATACAGATAGACGAAGTCGAAATTACTGGCGTTTTGATCTTGAAATATTATTATGCTTTATGGTATTCTATTCGTAACATTTTACTAATTCTTGTAAAAAATATTGATCATATATTTTTGTCCTGCTGCACTACTAACGACATAATTTACGTGACAACTTAGGAGATTTTTAATCTACTTAGGTATACAAAAATCAAAAGTAGAAGAAAGGATTAGGGGCCCACCAGACCTTAGTATTTACTTTTCCATTCAGGCATCCCCGTGTGATGACAGGTTCGAATAATAACGGCTGGTCATTTTCTAGCGTTGGTAAGAGTCGACTATGGGAATGGGGTTAAAGTGTGTTATGGGTTGACAACTTATCACGTTTCCTCCATCTTTAAATATGCGTTGCAGCCACTTTTTCATGGTTTGCCTCTGTCTCCCTGTATCCTCGCTTTTTATTTTGTGCCTACATGCTACTTTATTATGTGAGGTGTGTAATAAAGCGGATTGTACTGTTTCTCGCGGTTGCACTAAAAAAACACAAACATACTTTCATATGCTCTGTCTAGCTTTTTTGGAATAATACAGGCGTGTTCTTATGTAGCTATTCCATACAAGCAACAATTAGCACATTCATGACATGTATGTAAACAGCTTCGCTTAGCTCTTATGAAAAGCAGACTAAGAGCCAGAAGGAGATAATACATAATAGATAAAAGCATAGATAACGACATACGACACAACAAGCATAGATAAAAGTGAAAAGATTTTCCCTATCAAAGTCGTTAAGTTACGACTTTCATTAGCATAAGATGAATTTGTGTCTTGTAGTCAAAACACCGAATTCTCATATCAAAAAAAAATTTGAGTAACGCGCTTTGATTTCCCTACAGTGGCAAGTATCCAACTGCTTACCTTATACCTACTTGTTTGCGACTATCGTGGTTTAAAAATGCAGTTTATAAATCATTCGAAATGCAAAACGGCCCCTCAATGAGCTCGAAAATCTTGAATTCCTTCGCGACCTCGACATAAATCCACGCGTCATCCCTCAAAGCCGTAATGATCGATTTCCTTTCATCAGTATTGGTTTCCCTAATACGGCATTATCGTAATGAAACATCACGTCTCCAGTAATTTCATACAATCAAGTGAAAGAACAATACAAACGCCGGCGTGTCCTTTGTGTTGTCCGGGATTTTAAAAGGACGTATGTGACAGAGTATTTTAAAGACCTAAGTCCTTATTGAAACACGCAGTTTGGGTGTCCGTAGTTTTAATGATTCGCGTGCGTGCTATCATCTCTTGTCCCTTTGTAAATTGTAAGGTGTGTCTTATGAATCTTATGATAGTTATGATTCAATGAGGAAAAGTAGCGAGTTATGTATTGGCTGATGTTATTATAGGTATAGCGTAGGGTGCTTTTATCAATAGCATGTAGTACCTGTGCTATCGTACAATAATCTCACACTGATATATTAATTGAGACTTAAACATATGAACGGAGCGGAGTTATGACAAATATGACTTTTTAAGGGGTCTCGTGTTAGGATCCCTCTATTTTGTTTTCGTTAAGTCTACGAGCACACCTTGCTACATAATGTAGCAGAATTTCAAATATTTCTCTAGTGGGTCTCTCAATCTCTGCCTTCAACATTAGTCTCCAATCTGAGCTTGATATTGTTTCGTATCTGGGGTCTCTCAATCTCTGCTTTCCACATTGTCCAACAATCTGAGCTATTTGGTCGTATCTGGGGTCTCTCAATCTCTGCTTTCAACATTATGCAACAATCTGAGCTATTTTATCGTATCTGATGGGGTCTCCCATACCTCCCATTACGTGTGGGGTTCCCTGCCTTAAACATTATTCTCCCATCTGAGCTAGGCGTTTTGTCGTATAGGTCTAGGTCTCTCAATCTTTGTCTTTAACATTATTCTCCAATACGGTTTTTTTTCGCAAATATCCATATCTTTTAATGCATTTTGGATCGTGATAAACGGACCCACTTAACGTTAAAAAACCCAGATTTCAGCTGAACGTATTATGAACAAACAAGCAACACAATTACAAATCCCCTAAAAACTTAATTCAAGGAACCCACACCTTCCACCTTGAACCCTGAACAAAACAAAAGACAGTCATCCCCGAACTCTCACCCTCAATATCAATCTCTGCCATCTTGATAGACCTGATCACAGGGCGCAGGCGCGGCCCGCCCGCGGAGCCACGCCCCGCGTCACCCCAGGGGGTTGGGGTGAACAGGGGCAAGACAGGTTACTAAAAGGTACCGACAAAAGTAGATTTCTGGCTTAAATTGGGTACATAGATCAGGGACAACAAGGATGTTGCTTCCACGGATCCTGGTTCGGACATCAAAATATACATTAATATTTACGTCTGTGCCTTTGTCGGAAAAATTGATTTACCTATTCATCAAGGTTCCATAAGCAAATGCACTTAATCTTTATGAAAATCTGAATCGTTTCTAAGATAGAGCATTATATAAAATGTAGCTATCCAAGTAAAGTAGCCAAAATGGTAAATCTTTACTCCTACACAGTTACTCCTTTGTCTAAAAAATATGTTACTTACGATATATTTGACTACCTTGCAGTTACTAACTATGTGACGCTGACTGTGCACATGTCTTGGAAGGATCGGATCATTCGATCATATATCATTGATTCGCGTGCGACACAGAACACGGAACAGCAAGGTTTACGTCATAATATAAATCATAAAAAGCGTACATGGTTTGGGTTGAGTTTTGTAAGGAATGGGATTGTTAGACAGTGAACCTTCACGACGTAAAGTACCAAAAAATACGAATATATCAGAAAAATTATAGTTTTATTGGCGCACATTTTGTTAAGTTCCAGGCAGCAGTAGATACAGTCGCAAAACTCGTCACAAATCGAATCGATCGGGATCGGGGCAATCGGGGAAATCGGCGAAATCGGGATTGTTGAGTTAAGCCACTTGCCGTGTAATGAATTACCGATGTTACCCGAAGTTTTTTTTTAAGTAAGTATTTTGTTTGTAAAAATTATTACAAATTCTATGAATAGCTTTTCTACATATGTTTATCATAGGTACCGTAACTATTTAACGCTTAGAAATAGAGGTGGGCCGGAATATGCGCCAGTACAGTCAGCATCAAAAGTAGCTACGCATTTGAAAAGTTCAAGTCTTTATTATATGGGAAAAAAAGCTTTGTCCCCTTCATATACGACTTTTGAGGCTGACTGTACCTTAGTTGCATAATACTGGAATAGGTAAGTATTTATATCAAAGTGTTTAGAAACATGCATACATTATGATTATGTACGTTTATATATATATAGTGTGCATTAGGGATGTTACGGAGCTGGTTTTATCGGAACCGCAGCCGAATTCGGAGCTTTTAAATTTAGTTAAACGGAACCGAATCGGAACCAAAACCGAATCCGGAACTAAAACAAGAGGCGAAGACTGAGGCAGCGAGAACTATTCTTCATATTCCGTTGCATGATTGGACTTTAAATGGTTTTTTAATTCACTCCAATTTCATGAAAGTAGTTCCATGTAGCACTTGTTTTCGGCTTCATCGTCACACAAAAGATCTTTTTAAATGTAGGGTCCACGGGAAAAACATGTCCAAACCACTTAAATTTCATAACAAAAAGCAACCTAACTGATAAAGACATAAGGTGCAAATTGCCTTTGAAATTTCAAAGGACTAGACATGTTCTTTCCGTGGACCTTTCAAATCATCCAAACTAACACTGATAAGGAATTTCTAAACGAATAGGTACAGCCTCGATCCCAAAACAAAACAAACGAATGACTATGTTATCGTTATACATATCACGTGGGGCAATTCGCTGAGAGACAGGTCGGAATCAGTTTTTGTAGGCAAGTGCCGCGACCGCTGCACTTCCGAGCTCCGATGTAATTATATCGGAACCAAATTTGGAACCAGAGGTGCAAAGTGAATCGGAGCTTTCCTTTTATCCGAATCGGAGCCGAGCCTCCGTAACATCCCTAGTGTGCATAAACTAATTTACGTGCCAATTATTAGCAATTGAAGGTTTAAAGATGGAAAAAATGTGTGTGAGAAAATGTGTTGCTAGACCATCGCCCACCACACCCTTCAACCCGGTTCCTACAGTCGACTTTTACAACACCCATGAAGAGTGCCACTGTGGGTAATGCGGCACCACACGGGTCTAGGCTAACTAACACAGGTTCAAAACGGTTTCAGAGGAATTTGCTACCTCGGACGCTCCGGTTGTGAAATAAACTCCAAGGTTTTCCCGGGGACTACAATATAGGTAGAAGAAGTCTTCAAGAAGGGTATTCATTTTTAAAAGGACAACGAGCATCTGACACCCCTGGAAATGCAGGCGTCCATAGCCAGCGGTGATCGCTAACCAACAAGCGGACCCTACGCTTGTTTGCCACGTAAAAAATAGTCTAATCTCATAAATGTATCTTTTTCTCAGTAAATTATTGATCAAATCATAACGACGCCGGGTTTAATGAAGACCGACATAAAACGAAGCGTCTCACAAAGATTATAATATTCCAATTTACTTTTACGACATTCTGTCAAAGAGTATATCATTTAAATTAAACTTCTTACTTTATGGCCTAATGGAATATCATTCACTAGTAAGTTATTTAGCCAGCGCCTAATCTATAAGTAGATTTGAATCTAATTACATAATATCTATTTTGAATGAATGTTAGGGTTTTTCACTTTAAATTAGCGCCCTTCGAAATGCAGTTCCAACCAGGTTAGAAACCAATAAGTATTGTGTTCATACCAAAGACCTTTCCCCCATGGGCCTTAAAATTTCCTGAATTTGGAGTTGATCTGATCAGATCTCGCGTCATGGACTACAAAATGTGTTGAATAATTAGGGTTATACTTAGGTTGAGATGATCGCTGGGGGCTACCGCGGTCCGGCCGATGAAGATATGGTGAGCGTTCCAGTTACCGCGTCGGTGAAGATATGAGTGAAGTCGCTTCAGCACACGTAGAAATGAAGTTTTGATAGGAAAGAGGCTCTCAGGTGACGAAATAAGTAAAATATGAAATTATCACTTATTAATTATAATGCCACATTAAGTTATTACGTAAGGCGGTACATGGAGGCTTCGGGTGCTTCGGTGACATAGTATACGAAATACAGTTGTTAATACTACACAGGGTGTAACATTTAGATCGGTCAGTATGGGAAAGTCTGAAACTATAAGACATACCTACGAAGATATTTTCTTAAGAACCATGTCATCGATTTTAGTAACAAGGACAACTGCATTCATACATTTAAAATAACTTGCACTCAGTTCAGCAAACCCGGAAGTTTCGAAAAGTAAAACTAACACTATTTCTATTTAGAAATCGGTTGTGTGGGTCTTGATTATTAAAGGATATTAAATTAAAACAATGCATTTTGTTAATTGTAGACATCATGTTTCATTTTCCAATCGAAAATGAAAAATTGAAAAATTCATCACCCCGGGCGGGATTTGAACCCGCTAACTCTGGAATCCGTCCATATCATCATCATTCTGTCATTTTTCATTTTCGATGGGATAATATAATTCCGCTAAGTGGACGTTTCCGCTTGTAAAAATATTTATCATGTTTCATAGTAACATTTAATGCTTAACACCTACACAATCGATATCTAAATAGAAATAGTGTTACATTTATTTTTCAAAACGTCCGGGTTCGATTCCCGATCTGAGTAGGTACTACAAGGTTCTTTTTAAATGTATGAATGCAGTTTTTCTTGTTACTAAAATCAATGACATGTTTCCTAAAAACAGATCTTCGTATGCCTTATTTCGTATGCTTTTTAGACTTTCTCATACTGATGGATCTAAGTGTTACGCCCTGTATAGGTTTGATAGTAAAAACACTCGCCGCGGTGAAGTTAATTGATAAAGACTGATTTAGGGAGAAATTGATTTGCACCATGCGGAACTTGATCAGTTGAATTGCAAGACCAGACTTAATGAATGAAGTATAACTGTCTGTATCGAATGATGGCTGATGACTCTCCTTGCAACTATTGAATGTATGAATGACAAATAATAAAAGACTGAGGAAAGGTTAGGTGTCGCTATGTGCAACTGAATGATTAGAGAAATAACGTCGTTTTGCGTGAACATACTGATTTGCAGATATATGACTCTTGACTACTTATATGATTGTATCTCTGATTGAAGCGGAAAGCGTATTCCAAAGTGTATTATTTATATTCCTTTTTTGACGACATAACCAAGCTCAAATGATGGTCCTTATCAAAAATCTCTTAAGAGGATATATGAATAAAACTTCACTGAGTCACATACATATATGTATATCGAAATGTTTTTAAAAAAGACATGTGTAGAAGACATAAGCGTGTCTCTTGACACAAACAGACAGACAGACAGACGGACTTGGTGAAACAATAAGGGTTAATCCTACTACGGAACCCTATAAAACCTAATATAGTAAGCCGCTGCCAGTAGGTAAAGTTTCCAAAATGCTGGCGGCAATTGATTCCGGGACTTCGTCCATCCTGTCCTGCTTGATGAAATTAGCTCTAAAAATAATTACCTACCTTAGTCACCAACATAACAAAATCCTACTGAAATATTAACCATGATCAGATTGACGCCACTAATTTCAGGCTACATGATTATGATACGTAGCAATATTGGCAAGCGTTGACCGTATTACCGTATTACACTGGCGGCCAATATTGGGCCGATTTGGCAATTACGTTTATGTGTTTGCTCGCCTGGGGCGACTCGTTACAGAGTGGGAGCCAGCGTATGTGTGATAACATTAATCATGCTGGACTAGAATAAACAATAACGTCTAAAGTACTAACATATTACGTGATTAGGTACTTGATTAGATTTTATATTGTGTGCAACAAAAGTTGTTTTTTAGTCAGGAATGCAGTAGCAAAATGCACGAAATTGCTGACTCTACATGAAGTTTACTTTGAATCGTTACCACAACCGATACATATTTCATCACCGCAAGTAAATGGATATAATAGCCCTATAAGTGTTTGCCGGCATGTTTAGCCTAGTTGATACTGTTGGTAGTGACACTGCCTATGATGCCGAATCCCGGTAAGGACATGTTTATGTGATGAGTAAAAAAACATTTGTTCCGGCGACTTGGTATGTATTAAGCTGGAGGTCATGTGTTCGAATCCCGGTCGGAAAAAATATATCTGCGATGATCATGAATAATTGTTTCTGAGTTTTTGGTGATTTCTTTGTATTTAAGTATTTATAACTATTAAATATATTGTTGTCTAGTACCCATAACATAAATTTCCTTCAGATTACTATGGGACTAGTTCGATTTGTTTAGGTAGTAAACTTGTCCTCTTCTAGTTATTTATGTATAAATAAGTAATATATTATTGATACCTGATTTTTGAATCCCAGTAGTAACTCCTAAAATTAGACACAAATAAGTATTAACAGATAAACCTTTACGTCCGAAAACCTACCGTCTATCAGAAACAGTAAAGCTTTGATGAAACACTAACAACATTTTTATCATACATCCTCACAATATTGAAAAAAAAACAGCGGTATCCCTGCGTGTGCATAGGCACAAAATCAGGAGTGTCCAATCTATACAATAGTCACATACAACATTTTGCGCGCCCAACCCATCACGATCGCCGATGATTTGGCGGCGAAAGCTACTTAATCAGATTCATTACAGCTCCGCCCGTGTCGGCAAACAGCTACGGATCAATGTGTTTGAACAGACACCGTAGGCTATATTACGTTCGAAATCGATATGCCGATAATTTGTCCCCAACTGAACGGGTCATTGTTGTGTTGGGGTGAAAAGAGATTATATCAACGAGAGAAATATCAAGTGTCGAAGAAATAAGTACCAATGTTAAAGAAAATTCGTGTTGCTTAGCGCATCTACTCGTAGTACTACAACGGTTTCTAAAGCAAGCCAGTACCTAGCTTACTAGCACCCATGCGTAGGTGACTTCACGGTGTATAATAACATTAACAGACTATAACTTCTTTTTTATGATTTGGGAATAAGATAATTAGAGATTTACACCATTTACTCGACAGATAGTTTGCTACCACGGATTTTCCTCACGTTGAGTCTTGTTTTTATATTAAAGTCGTGGTGCAATACCTATAAATAGGTAATATGATTAGTGATTACAATTTTGCACATTCTCAAAAAACATACATAATAATTTGACGTCAACTGTACAATAGAAAATAGAAAAATAAGTTCCAACCACGAAAAGGAGTAAAATCTGTATTTCCGAGTTCATATAACATGGACCTTTTTAAGGCACGAATGAATAGGCATCTTCTGGGTGAGCTCGCTTCATCGTCGGCCTCACCTTTGCCCCCTGGCTAGATGCTGGCCAAGAGCAATCCCATTTTTAACCGACTTCAAAAAAAGGAGGAGGTTCTCAATTCGTCGGAATATATATATATTTTTTTTATGTTTGATCACCGATTACTCGGAGACTAGTGGACCGATTTCAAAAATTCTTTTTTTGTTTGAAAGGGTGTGTTTTCTAGTTGGTCCCATTGTAAAAAAGTCTGGATCTGATGACGGGATCTTGGAAAAATCGAGGGAACTCCTCAAATTATATACCAAGAGGATGGGGTAAGTAGGTAAGGCTACATCGAAGGAAATCCTCAAATTATATAGCAGGAGGATTTTTTTTGTTGGCCATCATCGCCCATTGTGTGGATTCGGCTAGCCGCGTCTGCAGCGTTTTGTTTTTGTAGTTTTCAAGCGTTCTATACACCTATCAGCCTAGCTAGCACGATAACTTATACCGTCACGTTATATGGGCGAAATGTATTAAAACGTCACATAAAACGTAACGGTATAATCTATCGTGCTAGCTAGGCTGATTGTCACAACAACCGCCTTCAAAGTGAATGTATGGGGCCTGTTACATGGTTATTAGTATCACGTGATACGTTCATATCACAATACGTGTCACGTGAATATTGAAGCAGAAACTATACAAATTTGAAAACTGTGATAATATTGACTCCCCAGTATTGTGATAATATTAATCGTGTAAAGGACACCACTAGAATGTTTGCTGAGTCTGTCCGCCATCTTAAAGCTGCATCTCTATTTTGATGTGACAAACTACTAGGTGACTTATGACCTTTAAACGTCTAGCAAAATTCTATCCCTATCTCGATCTACCTCATAACTTAGTAGTACTGCTCATGCCGTTCGCCGCGCTCGGACGTTAGAGGCGCTATCGCGAACCGAAAATGAAGTATCTGCCTCTCCATTGCACATGCATATTCGAACGATAGAGAGGGAGATAATTCGTTTTTGGTTCGCGATAGGTCCTCAGGCGTCAATTTTAAAACGAATAGGGTATTTTATTATATGAGAAATAAAATACAAAATGTGAGAAAAACCGGCCAAGTGCGTCGGACTCGCGCACCGAGGGTTCCATACAACTAAAAAACATGTGATTTATCAATATATTGGTATTTTTGGTAAAATATACGTCATACTAAACATAATCACCTAATTTCAAGTTCAGTTAAAAAATTATATGTGTGACAGACGACACACGGAATGTTCTTTGACTTTCTTCGACCGACCGCCGCGCTCGGACTGAAGTGCTACTGGGAACCGAAAACGAAATACATGCCTCTCTGTCGCACTTGCATATTCGAGCGCGGAGACGGAAATACTTCGTTTTCAGATCGCGGTAGGCCCTCTGGTCAGAAGACTCCTATTCCTGGATGGTGCGCGTATCGGAATGCAAAATACCTTTGGCGAAATTAACGGAACAAGTTGCTAAATAAGTTCCATTAATTGAAGAAAATATTACCAGCTGTTATTATTATCACGCGAAATACTCATATCACGATCCGTATCACGTGAATATTGATGAATATTGAAGCAACATCCCTACAATTTTGAAAACCGCGATAATATTGACACATCATCTTGAGTGTAAAGGGCCCCACTGAATAGAATTTGGCGGAGAATAGAGAGCTGTTACCGCGAAACGAAAACGAACGAACATCGTGTATTTATTTCCCTCTGTGTCGCTCGAATTTGCAAGTGCGACAGAGGGAGATACACAAACTTCATACGTTTTCGTTCGCGGTAGCAGCTCTGACTTCGCACCAAAACTACTGACTGGCACATCAATATTTAACAATTGCACATCTGAACCGAATTTTAATGAACAAACAAGTATTTTAGCTATACAAATCAGTACTGATTACGGTGTCAATTTTTTTACGTGCCTTTAAATACTAGCCTTATAAAAATACTTAGGATTAACTTATAAAGATACTAGCCTTTGCCCGTGACTTCGTCAGCGTAATCTTTTACTCCCTATTTCATATGTTAATCCACACTACAAACTATATTTGTATACGAAGTTTCATCATAATCCGTTGTTGTAATGTTTTTATTTTATACATTTTTGTACACTATTTCTTTTGTCGTTTGCATATCTGTCACGAATAAATGTTTTCTTTATTTCTTTCTTATTTATTTCACCCGAGCGAAGCCGGGCTTTCATCTAGTAATAAATAAAACGACATGTCACCATATTTGACGGCAACACGTTCTTCTGCATGTAGCGCTATCTATGTTTTAAATCCGTGACTATAAGGCTCTCTCTCTTCAATCGTTATCGTCGAAAGTTGCTAAGTCAGTTTGCCACTTACGTTGTTATTTAATTTACCCATAGATGGCAGTTAGATCCATTATAAAAGAAAATAAATGCTCGTGTACGAACCAAGTGAATATAAATAAATCAATAAATATCTAACTCAAAAAAAAAAACATTGTGTTTTTTGATTTATTGTATGGTAAATCATATAACCATATAATTGTCACTTACAGGCTGAGGCTTATCGATGTCAGCGCCATCTATCAGATTTATGTAAAACTACTAAACCTCATGACATACTCTGGCACGTTCAATATAAATCAATACTAAGTTCCACAGATGACCGCAATATGGCGCTGCAGTACATAGTGAACGATTCGATAGCGTTGGAATGTTATTCAATGTATAATAAAAATACAGTTACTGATTTTCAATCTGCCGCGCATTTAATGAACAAATTGTCAATTTTGTTCAACCCACCAGAACGAAAAATTTGCATGCAGAAGCGCCACTTCAAAGGTAACTGTTGATAACTACTTTTCTTTCAAAGACGACCTATATCATACCAAATGCTACCTTATTACAAGAAAATAGGGAATAAATAGACTTGTTTCAGTTCCCGCAGCACTCCGCTCTGAAATTTCATCGAAGACTAAACGAAATTGTGTCTTGTTTCCCGCGAAATAGAGTTTAAAATGCAATGCCTTTGAATTATTCCCGCTGAAACGAAGTCACAGATTAGTTTATCTGGAAAGCGGAGCGGTTGTGGGGTTGTTTAATACAATTTTGTACCGGTGAATGAGTTTTGGTAGCTGCCAGCCATCTTTTGTTTTCAACCCTGGCAATCTAAATACAGCCTATATTTTTGATATTCTTAGTCTCACACAGACGTTGGTTTTAGTGCTATGAAGCGATGTTGAAATTAATTATAATTTTCGTGTAGGGAAGTTACCGGAACGTAACAAATTTTAAATATTCGAGCAGTAATGTATTGCGTACCTATGCGTAGGTAACTACCGACACGAAGTTGACACATAACAGAATAGATGTTGGTTGTGATAATGTAGTGATGCATGATCACAACATTCACAACAATGCTGAATTATTTTATAAGGGAAAAAAGAAGTCTAATAGGGGTGCAGGTCAGGTGGAGGAAAACACATACTAAGACACTTGATTTCTATATTGTTTTAACTAATTGTACAGCGATGCGTGGCCCAGAGACCAAAGCCTCGAGTGCGACTGCTTGACGTCTTCGGATTTTCTTCTATTTATAACCCTCGAGACAGTTTGATTTAAATTTAGAATAATACTGTACACTTGGTACAGCCAGCATCGTAGAGGTTAAACATCCGACCTCTACAGTACTAACTCGTAACTAGGTACCCTTACCTAAAAGTATGGGGTTATATATACACGCTGTACCTAGTGAATACCTACTAGTACCTTTGCATTGCAAGATACGATAATTTGTCACATCGACTGGTTAATAAATAAATCAATTAATGTGTTCAGTTTATATTGCACTACCGGCACGCGGGCTTTTTTCAAAGCGGAATGTTTGATTAGCAACTGCTTGTATGTACTAGCAAATCATAATTGTTTAAATCAATTTATTAAAACTGCACTTTCAATGCACTAGGTCTACTAAACAGAACATTAAGAGCTGTCATTAGTACTGTCTTGTCAATTTACTTTGCAGCAATGTAATTGCTGGCTTTTTAACTTTCGTTAAAAATAAATGAAGTCAAAATTTAGTTTATAATAAAATAAAGCTCATGGTTAGGTTAAGGAACTACGTTTCCTTACCCTAAGTTAAAAAATCTCTAGTATAACACACCCTAATGACGTAGCTAGATCCACCTGACATTTGTGACAAGTGTGAAGTTTTCTCTTTCACTCCTTTGACTAAGGATTTGTTCACAAGAAAGTAGTAACGAAATCAAACATTTTATTGCACACTTAATGTGACATAATATTACAAAGAAGTAATAAAATGGACTCCGTAAGGGCACAGCAATACTAACTTATATCTAATTATATTATTAATAAACAAGATATAGGTAACTATCGTTGCTTGTTTTTTTTTTGTTCCAGAAATTAATTAAGTTAATATGGCAGTGTTTGACCGTTTTTACTCGTAAAATCATCAGAAATTCAAGGTTAAAATCTGTCGGGTTACTGAAATTCACCGTGTATTATGTGTACGTAACGTTTTTATCAATTAAATATGTAAAATAAAATAAAATATCAGGACCGTTGTAACAAGGTTATCAATCACATCACACTTATTCTGCACCTCTAAAATATATCATTAATAAAAATAGATGATTTCAAATAACTAGATTATTGACTCTATGATCGTATGAAGAGCGGAGGGCGTGACGTCACAGCGGGGAATAGATAAGAGATAACGCTACTTTGTAGTTGGCATCTGTTCATTCGAACTTCTGGAAATCATGGTGTATAATGAAGGGTCATAGTAGATCGCCGCTCAAATAAAATCATAGGTTATACTAGCTTTTGCCCGGGATTCCGTCCGCGCTATAGACTCCTTTCCGTCAAACGGCTCGCATCGCATCGGATCGAAACGGATTTTACAATCTTTATACGATATTAAATCATGTTCGCCGCTCAGTTCGGCAGTCAGGGTCTCGGTGCTTATTAGTATGGATCGTACGGCCCTAAAGCTTAAACTTACTTCGCTTACCATTGGCATTTATAATGCCAATGGCTTGAGGGGTATGAAGGATGAGGTGATAAACTTCCTTCGCGATCACTCAGTACATATATTCCTGGTCCAAGAGACCTTTTACAGATCCGGTACTAGAGCCTTTCGCGTCCCTGGATTCATACAGATTAGAGATGATAGGCAAGATGGTAGGCCATTCGGGGGCACGCTCATTTTCTATAAACGTAGCTTACATTGCATAAGTCTTACTCCCCCACCCCTGACAAATATGGAAGTGTCAGTTTGCCGCATATCGATGGAGGGCCACCCCCCGATATCGATTGCGTCAACCTACCTTTCACCTCAACGTTACTTACTTAAGACCGACCTCGACTCGCTAGCCTCCCTAGGTCCTTTGGTCATCGTGGCCGGGGACCTAAACAGTAAGCACATTAACTGGGGTTGCACGGGCAACCAATCCCAACGGCAATCGGCTTCATCACCTTTTGATCGACAGCCTCCCTTTCGATCTCCTCGCTCCCCTAGAACCAACCCATTTCCCTCATAACGTAGAGCACTGACCTGACATACTCGACATTGCACTACTAAAGAACGTAGCGTTAACTCTGCGTTCTATAGAAGTGATACACGAACTTGACTCGGACCATAGGCCAGTCCTTTTGAGACTACGACCTCACCCCAATAGTACACCTCGTACCAGAACACTCGTGGACTGGGACAAGGTACAATCAGGCCTCCTACAGATAGATCCTCCCCTGCTTAGAGTCATCCCCGACAATATAACCACTACTGAACAGACCGACCAAGCGATCGATTCTTTCACTAACTACCTCAACACTGTTCGAAGTAAGGCCTCAAGGGAGGTATCGGCGGAGGATATCCAAAACCGACCCCTACCTAGGGAATTGAGAGAGTTAGTGACTAGGAAAAATCGTGCCATCAGGACCTACTCTAATCACTCTTCTGCCGAAAACCGTCAAATCCTGAGGGACTTGTGCAACGAGTCCAAACAGAGAATTGCCGAGTTTCGGGAGAACTCGTTTAAACTGCCCACGCGGTCGTGTCGGAGGTTTTCCCCTGGATTTTCCTCAGGCAACTCTCCCACCGCGTATTCCTATCGCTTTAATGGGCTCGGTCTATAAAGCCACAGTGTGGTCAAAAAAAAAATTGACAGTATGTTATAATTTTCGGATTCCTACTACCGAGCGTCGCATCTTTGTACTAGTTTACAGCGCGTTTAAACAAATATTTGTACGATATGGTTAAATTCGTTTATCTTTTCAAGTAGTCGGTGTCGAAATTTAAATCGAAAGCAAACACCGTGATGTGGCTATCACTTTCCCACAGTACGCTACTTCAGGATAGTGCGTGTGCCAAAAAAGCATAAGACTTTGCGTTCCCGTTAGTTACGATGAACGAAACTTGCGAAAATCGGCACGAAAATAAGTTGTCGAAACGTATTATTATTTCGCAAAAGGGAACGAGGAAGTTTTAGGTCAATTTGTACATAATGTTGATTTCACTTCCCGAAAGAGCGGTCAAAATAGGCATCAACTTATAGATTAGAAGCAAACAGCGAATGCGAATTTTAAGTTGAAATCAGCCAAATCATTTGAGTATTTATTTTGAAACAGGTACACTGTAAAAAAAACTAAAATGAAATCTTAAATGACATAACAAAGTTTCAGATACCTATTTGTTTCAAAATTTGTGCTCACTTTTTTCAGTCTTAGGCCTTCAAAAATTACATTTTGGCCAGACCACACAGAATTCTCTATTTCACAACAGCAGTTAAAAATTCCTTAGTATTCCAAGTAAGTTTACTTGGTAGGTAAATAGATATGTGCTTAGTACGAGTTTGTCATGATTAGTAAAAATATTGAAAATTATTAAATGAAAATTATACAAATTATGTATCTACAATAGTGTAAATATAAAAAACCTAACTATTAACTAAAATAAAACAAAACTAAATGATTACAAATGAGAAACGAGGGTCATGCCATCAGGCCTCTTGACGTCATCCCTAGCTAGACCTGATAGTTCTAAAGCCGTTGGGACTCCAGCAGTGATGAGGCTCGGCGCAAAATGTCATACGACTACAATATTTCAGTCGCCCAAGCAGGCGCCAGACATTTTCACACGAAAAAATTGCAAACATAAAACTGATTACTCTACATAAACATACGAAATTATCTTGAATAAACAGTTTAAAATTTGTGTGAATTTTGGAGTAATATCGTTAATCGAAAGTAGGTATTTACTTAAGTGAACTAGCACAGAAAGTTTAGTCTTGGGCTCAATTGGTCGATTCACGTACGGTCGATGTCAAAGATATGTTTACATTTTTGCAATTTTTTTTTACACACCACGTCGCTGATGGTAAGTGTTCACCGCAGCCATGGACGCCTTGAAGAACCCCATACCGTAGTCCTTCGGGAAAACCTTGGCAGGGAGCTCATTCCACAACCGGAGCGTCCGAGGGAGTAAATTCGAGGGATGATTTCATTTCTGCATTATATTTGCATCTTACCTATTCCTTAGTTTTACATGCAAAAAATGTATACATCTTTTTGACGTCGACTGTATGTACTCGTACAGTATGCAAACATGCTCTATAATATCTGATTCGCATTACTAGTATGTAGTACTACTACACGGTATGTGTTACTAGTGTGTATGTGGTAGACATGCGGTAGCTTGACCAGAGTGTCCAGACAAGTCCAAAGAAAATGTAACTGGCGACGCAGCAGCCGTACGAACCATTTCGAGCTACATTTGAGCCATTCACAACTCACAATCTATTTAATTTATATATCTACATGAGGTATGGCACATTTTTAAAAAATCCTTACCTTGTCTAGAATCCATAATTTAATAAATGAAGCTTAAACAGTTATTGATAATGACTTATAGATCAAAAACCTAACCCACTTCCAGATGACCTAAAGTTGAAATTTGGCGACCAGGTGCGTAATCGTGTATGTACCTACCAAGGAAATAGATTAGAAAAAAAAAAGTATTGATCTGGAAATAAGAAACGGGCTAATGTCGTAGATTTTTTTAAACAATAGATATTTTCAGATTTTATTTACATTAATAACCACTTGTATTATAATTTTCATTGAGTTGTCGACACTAAACTACTGAATATTGGTGTCGACAACTGAACGAAAAGTACTATAATATATCAAAGGATGTATGTTTTGTTTTATTCCGATAACATTGCCATCTCATTACATACTATTTTATACCTCTTAGTGGGAATTTTATTAGGATATAGGCTGAACCTACTTGTGTATATCTTCTTACCTGTATTTATTTCTGGTCTGTATTTGTTTTTTTTTCCCAATAAAGAAAATAAATACAAATGGCTATTAAAGTAAAATATGAATGCGTGTCTATCTATTTTTTTGGAAAACTATTATTTATTGTGAGAGAGTGTGAGTGTTGATTTTTTTTGCTTCAACCCTATGGTGGTGGTGTTATTGGATAGGTACTTTAAAATGGATAAAGGTCATCAAACATTCTTTGTTAAAAAGAAATTTATTCTGAAATATTAAAAAAAATTGTGTTCCCCTATCTAACTTTTGAACTATGGGTTCAAAACATATGAAAAAAACCATGAACGTAGGTAAAGTTTGAAAAAGTGTTTCAACAAAAACTATAGCGGACATGATCAGTTAAGCCGTTTTAGAGTTATCGTAAGAAATCTTCTTTTCTCAGTAAAAGACGTTTTATGAAACGATGCGAAGGTATTTTTCCCTTTAGCTAGTTATTGATTTTTCTAAAGTAAATTACTATGCCAATGCGATAAAACTTCTACCATGTAAGAAACAAATGAGCGTGCCGTGCATTTTACTATGAGCAGGGTTGGTATTCACATACCGACTCGTGCTCACCTGTCACCTCACACCTCACCCTTTTTTATATGGAAACTTTAAAAATTCCAAAATACCGAGTAAGTGAGAGCATGGAATTTAAAAATGGTTTAGTCTATTGGGAGTACGAAGCAGTCAAATAAAAGACAAAAAAAGGAGTCCAATATAGTTTCAATACCTACCCTAAAAAGCGGGATTGTGACATCATATATGTATAGATTATGCTTTATCACATCCGAGTTCAGACAATTCGACGACTTTGTGTGTGACACATTTTCTCGCAATTGCTTTGATGCATAGAGTTTGTTTATGCAATATGAGGAAAATGATATGATTATGGTTTTAATTCTGTTTTTGGTTCAGTCCAAAGATAATTTATATAAATGTTAGTCACAAAGGCATAATTGAAACTGAACTGAACTTAAACAGTTTTTATCTTGCAAAAAGGGCTATCCGAGCAATTTATAACTTGGGGTCGCGTGAGTTATAAATTGCTCGGATAGCCTATAGCATTACGAGAAATCTTCAAGGAAATAGAAATTCTAACCCTGCCGTCCCTATACGTAGGTATTTGAAATAATAATAAGTTGTACGTTAGGAAGAATTTGTGCAATTGCCCAACGAACGCTGTTAAACCAGAAACACTGGAAAGCTCAAAATAACGTTTTATAGACTAGTAAAGGCGAAAAAGTCGTTTTTGGGAAATGGTATCATGTTCTACAATAAAATTCCTAAAAAACACATTACTGAACTTAGCAATTCTAAACTCAAATCTGTAGTGAAACAAACGCTTATTTCAAAAGCATATTATAAGGTAAACGATTACATCATGGATAGGGGTGTTTGGCAGTGATAGCGTCCTGTACGGGTAATGAATCGAGAAAATAGGATTTCTACTGTAGCATTGTAATTTTGTAGTACCTGACACTGTAATTTTATATTAAGAGTGCGCAGTACGTTCGGTTCTCCATACAAACGTATTTACGCTCTCATTTTAAAACGCCATGCTAGAATAACGTGAAACTTTGTATACACAATGGGATTCGGCATATCTAGGTCGGAAATTAGTTTCTGTTGCTTGAAATTATAATGGAGAAAAAATACATCGATTATTAAGGTTTTCATACAAGCCGTAAAAAACTCCAAGAACCGCTGTATTTTTTTTTCTTTTACAATTTCTAGCAACAGAAACTAATTTTGGACTTAGATATACCGGATCCCATTGTGTATACAAAGTTTCATGTTATTCTAGCATGGCGTTTTAAAATGAGAGCATAAATACGTTTGTATGGAGAACCGAGCGTACTGCGCCCTCTTAAACTATACGATGTATATTGTTTTGTAAAAATGACACCTCGCCGAGTTCCTTGTGGCAGAGGTTTATTTTTCCGAACCGGTGGTAGCTTATTGACATTCATGGGTGCATATAATATGCAAATACAAGGAAAAGAACTTTTACTTTTACTTTCTTTTATAACATGACTTAAGTAGCGTAAAGGGCGAATATTTAGTAGTTTCATTTACTTGTTCATAAGCAGTTTACTTTTTAGGACTGTTACCTAATGAGTTTCATACAACGACAATCCAAAAATACTGAAAAACTTATTTTTTCAGGGACGGAGTATTCTTAAGTGGTTTAGGTCAAACAAGAGTAAGTATCTACTTAAAGCCATCAACATACAGTTTTAGTATCAGTCAAAGTAGTCCAAAATATCTTAAAACTATGCTGCTGATTTGTAGCTACGGCCAAGAAACCACGACATAAATGTATAAATTCGTCAATAAACATAAAGGAAACTAGGAAAGGAACCCAAGTACGTTTGGTCATCAGTAGTCAGCGTGTCTATGATAACCAATATCAAACACCGACAAAAACAATCACGCAATCTTATCTGTGAATCACAACTAGTACAAAATTACATGCTTCGTTAGGTCATGGTAAATTGCAGGTTAGGTGGCAAACAAACGTAGGGTCCCTCTGCAACTCCAGGGGTGTCACATGCGCGTTACCGACCCATTAACAATGCATACACTCATGACGCTTTATAATTAGACGAAGTATGTACATAATAAATCTAGACACGCGGCAGCGTGTCCAGCCAAGTTCACCCAGGAACTGACGGACAGCAGCCGTGTGTTATTTTACACGAACCGTTTGGAGCCACTTTTGACCCCTCGATAACTCCAAATCTACTTAACATAAAAAAAAATTGGTGCATGTATCCTTTAGAACAACTAGAACCCCAAATTTCATAAATATAGGTGAAATATAAGTAGTTATTGAGATATTAAAGTCCGAAAAACAGCATTTTTACCACTAGTAATCAAAAACCTAACCCGCTTCCCGGTGACCTAGAAAGCTGAAATTTGGCATGCAACTTGGTAATTGTGTATATACACCAAAAAAATAAAAAAACAGTGATTTTTTAGTTTTATTATTAGTATTATTATTTATGTTAGTTACCTCAGAACTCCATCATATATTAACCGACTAGCTGTTGCCCGCGACTTCGTCCGCGTCTTCGCTTCTATTGGGCGCAGCGTGATGTTATTATAGCCTAAATCCTTCCTCGATAAATGTACCTACTATCCAACACAAAAATAATTTTTCAACTCGAACCAGTAGTTCCTGAAATTAGCGCGTTCAAACAAACTCTTCAGCTTTATAATATTAGTATAGATCCCATCAAAAACATAAATGTGAAAATGGGAGCCAAGTTCAATATTAAGAATATGCGATGCTTGGTGGTCGTCTATACCGACAAAAGAATTGAGATCTAAATGGGTGCCAAGTTTCGTAGATTCTCTGAAATGGTGCTAAGTCCGGCACTACATTGATTACAGTAAAACTAATTTACTGCGGCTTAATGCATTTTGAGCTTTAACTTGGCAGTTTTCTTAAAAATTCAACAGCTTTTATGGTATTATAACATACTGTATAGAAAACTGCCAAGTTAAGGCTCAAAATGCATTAAGCCACAGTAAATTAGTTTTACTGTAAACAATGTAGTGCCGGACTTGGCACCATTTCAGAGAATCTACGGAACTTGGCACCCATTTAGATCTCAATTCTTTTGTCGGTATAGACGACAACCAAGCATCGCATATTCTTAATATTGAACTTGGCTCCCATTTTCACATTTATGTTTTTGATGGGATATTGATGGGATTGAGTTCTGAGGTAACTAGCATAAGTAATAATAATAATAAAACTAATAAAAAAAATCACTGTTTTCAGATGTTTCTGGTGTACAAATACAATTACCAAGCTGCATGCCAAATTTCAGCTTCCTAGGTCACCTGGAAGTGGGTTAGGTTTTTGATTACTAGTCAGTCAGTCAGTCAGTCAGTGGTAAAAATGCCGTTTTTTGGAATTTAATATCTCAATAACTATTAAACCTATATTTTTGAAATTAGGGGTTCTAGTTGTTCTAAAGGATCTTAATACATGTACCAAATTTAATTTTTTGATGTCTGATAGATTTTGAGTTATTGGGGGGTCAAGTGGCTCCAAAAGGTTCGTGTAAAATAATACACGGCTGCTGTCCGCCAGCTCTTGCGGTGAACTTGGCTGGACACGCTGCCGCGTGTCTAGATTTGGAAAATTGATTTTTTGTTTGAAACGGTGTACTTCAGGGTTGATCCCATAGTTATCAGGTAAGAATCTGATCATAGGGTCCTGGAGATATCGAGGGAAGTCTTCAAATATTTGAGGTGCACTTATAGCGATTTGGGTATGTTGTACTCGTGCATTCGCTCTTGACAAGCAACATTTGGTGAAGTTTGACAAAAATTTATGATATCCCATCAAAAACATAAATGTGAAAATGGCAGAGCAATATGCGATGCGTGGTTGTCGTCTTCACTGACAAAAGAATTGAGATCTAAATGGGTGCCAAGTTCCGTAGATTCTCTGAAAGGTGCCAAGTCCGTCGTATATGTTTACACTTGACCTAATACCTAGACTTTGATGTTTCGCGCCCCTTTATGTCCGACACTTTTCATAGACAATTAAAATATATGTTTTTTTTCCATGCACGTGGATTAGCCTTGGTTATAACTGTTTCAAATTTCAAATAGATAGAATATGGAGGTAGTTCCTGAGATATTGACATTGTGACAGACAGACAGACAGAGTCGCACCATAAGGATTCCTTTTGTACCTTTTTGGTACGGAGCCCTAGAAAACTATACAAAACTGCTAGACGTCTGCTTATTATTTATAAGTAGACCATATTTTGGGAAGTTATATCGAGCCCTTTCTAACGACATCGTCTAGTCATTCATTGTGCCGAAGAAGAAGCCCTACAAGAATAAATCCAAAAAATCCAATTGATGACCATATACGTCTCTGAGATATTCATTTTATTTGATGTAACTACTTTTGTTTATTCGGACAGAGACGATAATAATATACGTCCCTAATATTACCTTAAAGTTTTCATAATATCTTGTAAGTTTATTTTCATTAAATGACATAATACCTAAGTTTTTAATCAGTATAGTTTTTAAATCATTATTATTATTGTCAGTTTTTTTTAAATTGTGTAATTTATTTGACTTTTAAAAGTGCCCTTGTGGCCTATTTGCAGAATAAATTTTCGATTTTGATTTTGTCACCGCAGCCTATGGACGCCTGCTACTCCTAGGGGTGTCATGTTGACTTGATGATCGCTTTTAAAGGATTATGTTACGTACTTTGCTAACTACAAGAATATTCTATTAATTTTTAAACTAAGACGGAGGCAAACAGGCATACGGCCGGCCTAATGTAAGCAGACACCGTAGCCTGTCGACGCTTGCTACTCCAGAACAAACACAAGCGCGCATCGACCCTTTGTTGAATTGAGGATTTTCATTCGGCCCATGGGGTGACGTGTTTAATTTATTTTTCCTTGTTCTTATCTTATACATCACGCGTTTCTTATAAATTTATTACACATATCTATACATACGTAATTTTTTTCTGGTAAACGTCAATGATCCAACAAATTATCAAAACGGAAGCATAGCTAATCTTTAAAATGATAATTTTTCACACCGTCGTTAATGAGGTTTGCGACGTCACGTCCAAATCATACGACTATATCACACAAATTAATCCGACTGAAATATAATACAATAAGCACGAGCGTAGCACGAGAGAAGCACGAGAGTAATAGAAAAACCGGCCAAGACGAGACGGACTCGCGCACGAAGAGTTCCGTACCAGAAAAAAAACGGTAAAAAAAATACTTTTGTTGTATGGAAGCCCCCCTAAAATATTATTTTTATTTTATTTTTAGTATTTGTTATTATTGTGACAATAAAAATACAACATCTGTGAAAATTTTAACTTCCTTGCTATTACGGTTCATGAGATACAGCAAAACACGCCAACAACTACTCTGTTGTATGGGAGCCCCCCTTAATTATTATTATTATTATGATTTTAGTATTTGTTGTTGTAGCCACAATAATAATACATAATCTGTGCAAATTTCAACTAGCTATTACGGTTCTTGAGATCTAGCTCGGCCAGTGGTAGCCATGAAAAAGGGCTAAAATATCACGTTTTTTGTATGGGAGCCCCCCTTATTTATTATTATAATTTTGTTTTTAGTATTTGTTGTTATAGCGGCAACAGAAATACGCAATTTGTGAAAATTTGCAACTGTCTTGCTATTACGGTTCTTGAGATACAGCCTGGTGACAGACGGACGGATGGACGGACATCGAAGTCTTAGTAATAGGGTCCCATTTTTACCCTTTGGGTACGGAACCCTAAAAAAGAAGGCAAAGGAAGTATTGTTGTCTGCTTACAGATTGATGACGATTGGTAAGCTGACCACTACGAAGTTCGGAAGCCTGTGTTGCTCGAAGGGTGACCGTGAGATACCTAACCTTAGTACGTTAAAAAAACCGGCCAACCACTGGGGGCTGCAACACAGTGAAAACTAACGCAGTCTCCAGGGCTCTAATTTTATTACATGTTTATTTTTTGAACAATAAATAAAGATTTATTATTATTATTAAGTGCGTGTCGGACCACGCACAAAGAAGGGTTCCGTACCACCACCATCACCACCATATCAGCCGAAAGACGTCCACTGCTAAACATAGGCCTCCCCCAATTTCATGGGGGGCAAATGCCATAATCGCCACGCTTGGCATGCGGGTTGGCGTACCGACCCCTCCTAATCTACTTTTAAAACCACTATACAATACCTACATTTAATCAAAAAAAGTTATATCTTCATAGGAAACTTACGGCACTTACGCTCTTGGCAATAGAGTGTTTAGCAATAACTCAAAAACCGTTGAACCTATCTTGGTAAAACCAAAAATCGTTGAAGTAATTTATTATTGTACATCATCTTGATTTTTTTTAGAATTTTAAAATTCATTGTTTGGAATCTAGAGGGGGGGGGGAGACACATTTTTTAGGACTTTGTCAGCTTATTAGCTTATTAGCGGTTTAATACTACACATTATTATTAATTAATCAACGGTTACTTTAAATGGAAAAGTTTTGTATAAACCTCTTTGTCATTTTTGAAGGCATATCCATAGATACCCCACACGCCTATGTGCATTGAAAAAAAATTATTGACCCCCTGTTACATGTCTGAGAGGCCCCCGAGTTTAATATTTATTTCGTTAGTTCACATCATATTTCTATAGCGGTTCATAACACACACCTTCACACCAAATTTCATAATTGTAGTGACACTCGGACGGACGGACAGACATGACGAACCTTTAAGGGTTCCGTTTTTGCCAGTATGGCTACGGAAACCTAAAAGGCATATATGTAGTTGTATGAGAGCTCGTCTCCTCCAACAACCTGTTCTACACTTTGGCGGGTTGTAGGCTAAATTGTCATGTAACTTATTAAGTAATAAACGATTTATTTGTTTTATTTTATTATTTTTATTAGTAACATTATAACATTTCTCTTCTCCAGCATTATAATCTGTCAATTAAATACAACAAGCAATATTAAAACAATATACTTTTTATAAGAATGCAAGTCCTTAGACAAGTAATTAAGTATATGACTGGTGGCAGTCAAAATGAATTTCCATACATTATTTTATTATACCACTGCCCAATAATTCTGCCTCCATAGCGACTTTTTATATAAATTAAAAAAATATATATAATAATGAGTAACTGCAAGTTCTTTAGCGGAATTGCAAATAATCTTGGTCTGAATATTCAGCTATCTTGGAATTTCACAAAGTAACGCTGCAAGTATGCATAGGAATGTATGCTACACATTTAGTTTAGGCAAATCTGGACGCAGACTTGACATGACACTTTCAATTTTAATTCAATGCGAGGACAATAGAGGAGGACACTTGGGTTTTAATTTAACAACTTGTTATGTGTTGATATTATTACGGTGTCAGACATTGGAATGTTTACCTAAATTGGTTCTTTTTTATCAAAACTACGGAACCCTAGCAAATGCCTTAGAAATCAATCGAAATAAATATCTTTTATCATCTATTTTAAAAATGCATTTTGAAGTGTGGGTAGATGAATAACCGATGACAGGAGCAATTGCTCGTGATTCTCATGTAGGATATTTTGGTGTTTACAACAACACTTTCATTTTCCTATCAGCAAATAAATGACATTTTTAAAGTGTTTTAAATTAGTTATGTCGTTTTCTGTGTCTAGAATATGTGTCAAAACAATTATTGGTCCCTTATACAAATGTTTTATTTTTCATGCCCACATTGGAATGTTAGTGGACTACCACAAAATTAATTCACATATTAACACTTTAGGAATAAGTCTTATAATCAATCAAAATGCTTATCTCATTCTTAAAAATTCAGGAATTTCGTGAGATCAGGAAGACATCTTTCGTTCGAACCGGCGAGTCAACCACTTGACTGATAACAGTTGAATTGATAGCACGGTTCCCATGGGTATGCGGTAGCTCCACGGTAATACTTATACCTATCCGATCTTACGATAAGAAATTGTCAATTATTTTTTTTTTGATAAAGAAAATGTATGGTAATTTTAGCTCGATGTGCTGTGCCAAAAACTACCGAAAGTCGTCATGAAAATAAGTTTTTTTTGTCAAAACAAATCATTATTGCGAAGAAGTGAACAATACAATTTTAGATTAATGTTGTATTTTGATTATTTTTTAAAAGAACTGTGAAAATATCACAATTTAGAATTAGTAGCGAATTTCAAGTAGAAAATCACCTCTTCCGATTTTAGTGACGCATAAAAAAATGAACTAGATACCAAAGTTTCAGACCAGTTTGGTCACTTAGTTTCAGAGTTTTAGGTACCTCAAATCACCTTTTTTACCACATCTAACGGAGGTTACCTACTCCATAAACCACTCACTCGCCTTTGGCAACTCTGGTCGCCAGGCATCACTCTTATTACAAGGGAATAGAGTTCAACTCAAAATTCAAAGCCAGTGAGATGGAGGGGTGTTAACGTGTGGCAAATGTTACTGCACATTCGTCCCAAATATTACCTATGTCTGTCACCTGAGGGCGCACTAGTGGCGCTCTTGGCATGTAGAAAGCAGTCGTTGTGGCTGAATACGGCTAGGACATGACGATGAGTGAACGTAAATATACCTACTACGTAGCTTCCAGATGTTAGGCAATCCAAGGCCACACATTGTAGTTGCTCGGCGATGAAATGGTGATTGTTGGCAAAGTGCCTTAGCAGCAAGAAGCCATCATAACGAAAAAAAAAAATGGTGATAGGCAATATACGACCAGCAGCCTGATTGGTATTTTTTTAGTACAAAAAGTTAAGCAATCAGGCTGCAGTATAAAGGAGCTATAGAGGGGAAGGATGTGCTAGTAAAGATTCATTGTCTGCCCATTTTTTGCGTAACCCTTTATTTTCAATGATCAATGTGTCATTTTGCCAACAAAGCTTACTAATTTAGGTAACATTTGATAGTAAGTTTTTACCTCATTACCATAATTCAAGAAATTCTGTAAAAACTATTAATTCCAATTACTTAGTACAATTCTCGTCTACTCTTAGGTATCACTTTCTGAAATCCTTTTCCACTTTTACATGCCTATCTATAGTATAGAATTTTTAAGACTTCTCTGTAATACATATACTGTAGGTACTGTTACCTACCTAGAATACAGAACAATTTTAAATGATAGTTCCAATGATTTGTCACGTGGCAATACCCGTTATTAACTATATTAGTTTGTTGTCTATTGAACAAGATTAAAAACTGGGCTGATTTAAACAAACTTGTCTCTAAGTCCATGACTGAAGAGTCTTGACTTCGGAATTATTACCGTGGTTCTGTAATAAACAATTATTTTTACAGTATTTACAAAGAAGTAAGAACGCAACAGTTTGTGAATATGTCTTTGAGATGAATCTTCTGCCGTTATTTTGAAACTCGGTGTAGTTTTGAAACTTTATTATTATCGAACGACTTGTGAAATTAAAACAGACGATAAAATTTTGATTTTTGGTTATTATTGAGTTAGAGGTTTCAGGGATCCAATTGTAGATCGCTGATGTTTGTAATATTATTATGTATTTGTGAATTGTCTTGCGTTAGCACATACTTACAGGCCAATATGGTAGCGCCAGGCACCCGATAATCGGATGTATGTTAGTCGCGATGCAAAACACCATAGTAATTTTCACTTAGCTTGGCTACGGTGACTGCTGTCATCTCCGTAGGTACAAATTGTGTCATTGACGTTCTAAGGTTATATGTTGTACTGGGACTGGGATGACGGATAAATTATAGAATTCACATTACTAAGCTATGTGTAAAGTACTATAAAGCCCTGACCAAGATACACGCCGAAAGCACACGAAAGGTAGAAACGAGAGTTTTAACATATTTCGCTTTGGCATAAGTTAGGTAATCATAGTAGTACACGTGTAATTTATGCTATCATTACATCCATTAAATATAATACACAAGGAAAACGTAAATATAAACGTAGATCGATGGTGTAGCGTTGTCTTAGACAGTCAATACCTTCTGTTTTTAGGTCAGTTCGACGGCACAAGCCTCCACGCGCCAAAGTCATAAAGCAATTTGAAAAATAATAAATAATAGGAATTCTCTACGGAACATAATGCAGGGACAATATTTTCAGAAGGTCATCCTAATTGTTCTTACTAGGCGTTTTTTGAGAAACGGTGTTTATGACGACGATTTATTTTTTCCGTTTTTAAGTAGGTAGGTAGATGATTTTGTGACAGGATATTTCGAAATTGGAATGTATGGTGATTCATTTTGATATAAAAATTATATAGGTAAGTACCTACTTATTATTAGTGTTTTCTTCGCTTCTTGGCAAATACTGGATGGATTTGTCAGAGACTAAGTTTTGTTCTTCAAAATTACTATTTATGCAATCGTGTCTTTCTTTATTTCATTAAATTTACTCACTTGTCCTATAAATAAATCACGTAATATTTGCTAACAGCGGTGAATACATTTATTGCCACGTTAGATACACCCAGAAATCTATTTATCAAACAATGCACTTGTAAATGCATTGTGTACACAAAGTACAACAATTAGTACTGGGCAAAAATAGCTAACAATCTGTTATTGTGAGGTGGGCGATTCTAAGTAAAGTTTTGTTGAGATTGCGTTTTTTGAGATTTTGACGCGTGGCGAATTGTTAGCGGACAGTGTTTCAAGCTTGGGAATAAACATTTAAACAATAGTTAGCTGTAAACTTGCTTTTTTAGAAACGTTCACTGATTTTGACCATGATACTAATCTTAGCTCGATATATCGTTTAAAATAAGATTGATATACGTATATTTTAGTATAACTAATATTGGCTACAAATTTAAACTTGTAGAAAATTGTGAGTAATACCGGAGTACTATGTACTTATAATTAATTTAAAAGGAAAACTATCACTGCTACGTAGATATTATCTAGACTCGCGGCAGCGTGTCCAGCCAAGTTCACCCCAGGAACTGGCGGACAGCAGCCGTGTGTTGTTTTACACGAACCGTTTGGAGCCACTATTGACGCTCCAATAACTCCTAATCTCTTTAACATAAACTACACTAGATTGTTTACAAAAGCCGCAATAAATTAGTTTTACTGTAAACATTTCAGTGCCAGATTTGGCACCTTTTTAGATAATCTACGGACCTTGGCCTCCATTTAGATCTCAATTCTTTCGTCGGTCAAGACGACAACCACGCATCGCATATTGAGCTTGGCTGCCATTTTCACATTTATGTTTTTATGGGATTAGTTGTACAAAATATATATCAATCTTATAAACTATATATCAAGCTATTCACGCAAACGGATTCCTAAATATTTTTTTTTTAATGAAAATCCGCATTTTTTAAAACGAGCTGTTCAACGATACTACGCTTGTTGGGTTTTGAAAGAAAAATAAAATTGCCTCCCCACTTTACGTGTAGGAGAAGAAAAATATTTTTTGTCAAGATTGTATTGTAGATTTGACTGTGGGTGTGATTCATATTACCGTACATGTAGTACGTATACTATTAATATAGGTACCAAATCACACCTTTCTAGTAGCATAAATCTAGTAGTAACGGTTACTGTGGACGAACGGATAGACGGAAGGACGGACATGCCGAAACTTTATAGTTCCTTGTTTACTATCTATACTATATACTATAGGGTTGAGGACTATCTAACGGATCTAACCTAACCGACAGAAATGCAGCATGGTCCAAACCAGAGACCTAAATAGCATTAATATTCATATTATGTATATTTTCATTGTATCACGTCTAGGAAATTACTTAAAACAGAACTCGCCAGAAAGAATATTATTTATTTATTTATTTAAGCCATTTAATTCCTTAATAAATGTACACTTATTTATATTTATATTTATATTTACACTAAATTTAAAAGTAGTAATAGTAAATTCAATTAAACATTATCAAATTAATTAATTTACATACAGTCGATAATAATTCCATAAGTACAATAATTTAGTTATTTTTATTTTTAAGGACCTCTTGAAGAGTAAAAAGAAACAAAGTAAAAAGACTAGAAAGAATATTAAACGATTTAATTTATAGTCTCGTGGAAAAGTAATATCCATGATTGTATCTCATATTTCCATTATTACCTATCTCGAATTTGGTAACACAGTTTCTACATGTTGTCTTTTTGAACTATGCTTTGTAGATATTTCTCTTCTTTTTGTATTCATACTCCGATTTACTTATGTTAAGTACCTAGGGTAAGTATCATCATTGTAATAAGCATATTTTTGGGAGAAAATTACTGACCTTCGAGTTTGTTTCGGCGTTACTTCTCGGCAGTGGTCTTCTTCTTCAGAAACGCTCGTAAATTGTTTTACTAAGTAAAAGTGCCATTGCGGCCTACTTTGCAGAATAAAGTTCATTTATTTGATTATTTTATTTATTACTACGGAACCCTAAAAATAGAAGTGTCATCTATTGAGTATTAATGTGTAAAACATGGGACGTTCGCCTTCTCAAATTGAAGAGCTTGCAAAGTTTTCCCTTGAGGTCTGCACCCAGCACCAACCAGCGCCAACAACCAGCAGGGTGCAACAAAAAACCCCGACAATGTTAACACGCGTTAAATGCACCAAATCACTATTTGTATAATTCGGACAAACAGACAGACGGCCCGACATTAACGCGGACACATTAACGTGGACAATGTCAACAATGAGAGACAATAAGTCGCTCGTGTCCAAGCCATTGTTTGCCACGGAAAACCATTAAAAATTATTGGACCCAAGAACCGTACTGGGAATCGAGCGTCGCGATTCGGATCGGGCAGGTTGTTTTTTGTTTCTCTAAAAACTGGTAATTTACGGTACATATTAAACGTGTTAATCAATTAACTGAAAACCTGAGAACATCTGAGCTGAGAACTGTTTGCACCTAAAAAAGTTGCAACTGGGTCATACGCGGTATAAAAATATATCGCCGCATTTCCTGTTGTCCATAGCTAACGGCACATGCGCATTGAAGTTATTTCTATATCACATTTTTCGAAACATTATGAGTCTTATCAAAAATAAGACTTAGGTAATAACCCTTAACTTAAGATCTACACAGGAAAGACGCGAACCTAAATCTGTGTACCTATGACCCAATCCGAAAAGCCTTTTGTGGGCCATTTCGTTCGGCTCTCATGTCAATTTGTAAGTCAATATTTAGTATTTTTGAGGTTTTCTTCTTCCTCGGTCCCTCTTAGGATCGCGGCCACGTATGGTCTGTAATCAAATTCGTATGTTTATAGAGTGTGGTCGTAGGCCATGTAGGTCACACGCTGCATACAGCTGTCAACCGCCTTCTTCACGGCATAAGACTATTTCGATTTGATTATGACCACGCCTGGTGTCCAGTGTCAGAGTATTTATAAGTAGTTACTGTCAATAGAGTGAATTAATGTTTTGTACCTAAAGTTTTTTTTTTATTGACAAAATTTTGCTTGTACCTATGCTAACTGCTTCTTCTCCTTTTCGAGGACTTTTAATGGTTTACGAATATTTGGCACAATTTTTATTCGCAATTAATCTAATTCGCTGAAATTTTATTTCCAATGTCCATTTTTCTTTGACGTAACAACTCAGCGGCTGAACCGATTTTGATAAATTATACGTCACTAGATTCGTCTTTATAGCACAAGTGTCACATCTTCAAAATATAAAATAGCGATACTGCAGCGCGTCCAGCATGTTCGCGGACGCGCACTTGGACGGTTTCCATGCGACGCTGCGCAAGCACTGTGCCGCGACGCTGCGCAGGGTGCGCGCCAGCCGCCACGGTCTCCTGAACGTAGTTGCCACTAGATGGGACAGAAGCCTGCTGAGGCACTGGACCTCCCTTCATTTAAGTTTAGGTACTAACATAGTTATTTAAGTTCTTGTAATACTAACAATCTATGGATCACGAAGTCCGAAATAAAAGCATTTTATTTTTATTTATTTATTTCTTTTAATGTGTAGGTTAAAAATATTTTAAGACCTTCGAGTGGGATATCTCATTAAAGGGCATTAAAAAAGGCGAGTACGAAAATAATACAGGCGGGCAAAAAAACACTCGTATACACTAATAACTAATTATATATTAATTACCTATGTCTATTGTAGTACTTGGTTTGGAAATCGAATTCGTATATCTTTAGCATTTTGTCCTACCGGGTGACCCGGGTATGTCCTAAAACTACGACTAAGACCACCGGGGGATGGGCAGCAGCATCCCTGGAGTGCGGTGGAGATACTGCGATCGCCAACCCGCATGCCAAGCGTGGCGATTATGGCATATACCCTCCGTGAATTTGGGGGAGGCCCATGTCCAGCAGTGGACGTCTTTTGGCTGATATGGTGGTGGTAGCATTTTGTATAGGAATTCGAAGGTACCACATTACTATGTGGTACCCACACCCCCTGCCCCCTGCACCCTGTAGCCACATAGGACCGGTCATAATCATAATCATTTATTTCGTCATCATAGGGTCCACATAGTATTAGTACAGTCAACAGCAAATGTTGATGATCATGTTAGTACTTTGTCGCACTAACGTCACAATAATATATTGCGACAGTTGGAATGCGTCAAAGTAGTGAAGTGACAAGGTACTAAAATGATCATCTACTTTTGCTGTTGACTGTACTAGTTGTTGTAGGTGTAGTATGTTGCATTATCAAATTTGTATTCATGTTCACCTCGACTGTCCATATTGAAAATTGAAAGGTGTATCTTTTGTACAAAATCAGGTGCAGTTTTCAAAAGGATGGCTAAAGCTGTTAATGATTTAAAACCAATAAATACCACACGATTCATTGCTCGAAAAATCCTACCGTTTTTATAGTCTTCCTTTTAATGTTTATTGTAAACCAAATCGATTGAACCGAAGTCCCAGGATTCGAAAAAAACCTTTTGCAGTTCAACTCTTTGCCCTTTTTGTTTAATTTGTTTATATTGTTCAACGCCAAATTATATGAAAAAAGTAGCTTCACATGATCGACGTTTTATTGTGACTCGTAAACTTGATTTATAGGTTTCCGAATTCAAGGAACGGATAAAAACTTTTGGGTGGTGTAAGACATTGCGAGTTGCGACTGCAATTACAGCACAGGTTTGTATTTAGTTCACGCAAAATAATGGCGGCCATGTGTCTTGTCTCATTGGAATAGGTATGTAAGAGAGAGATGACCAAATACATGGTAATTTAGCAAGGAATACAATGATGAGGAGCCAAACATATTTTAAGGAACATTGGAACTAATTCAGCTTCAACGGCCATACGATAGAAGTGTTCAGATCTCTTAGAATATGCATGGCGATTGGGGAATAAAGTCCGTCTTGCTATTGATAGGTATCTAAGATATATTTTAAATGAATTACATAGTTTATTGATGAGACCAATGTCAATAGAAATTTAAGAGCGTTTTTGTACGACAAAAGAATACAAGCTGAAATAACTTTTATGCATAGATATCAGGATTAAAAATCAAACTCCATAAAATCGTAAGTAGGGGCAAAGTAGGCTGCGGCCACTCAACTATCGATCGTATAGTATAGAGCTCTATAATTTATACCGCCATACTATTTAAGGTGACAACGACGCCGTACGTAATAAATGTTTTTATTGTACCTTAGATAACGGAAGCATGGACATCCTTCGATAAAGTGCATCAATAAAAGTGCATTGTGGTAGTCGCAATGTGTGCTTAGTAAATGCAGTTTAGAGTACAGCAGATGGCGTAAAGTAGCATGGAATTTAGAATAATAATCGGCCTTTATAATCACGGCTGCTAAAGAAAGGGTTACGTTTTCATAGTTTGATATAATTGATTGATTTTTTTTTATTGTTTTGTGAGAGGTATTATGGTAGCGCACGGCGAAACGTCATCTCGGTTAAAGGGGCAACCCAACTGGCGCAGCCATAATATCATCCCTAATTGCTCCTTAGGTACGTAGTGTTGTGTTCCTGGTGGTGATTAAGGTCACCAGAACTCCCGAGCATGCACTGTGTTGAGAGTGAAGGACCTGCTTTAGCTGTCAACATAACGAATCTTCAAGTCAATAAAAGGTCGGTAATGCACTTGTGATTCTTCTGGAGTCGCAAGTGTCCAAAGGCTACGGTGCTTACCAGCAGGCAGGCCGTAAGCTTTGCCACCGTATAATAAAATACTCTTTTAGGGAATGTGTATTATATACCACTAGAAGAACTGTGTATAACGCTAAATACAAGAGTGGCTATTATTTAATTGCACTTTGTAAGGTGTCGTGTGACCTATTTATGAGAGTAAAGATATGTAAAAAAAGCCTACTGTTCCTACTTCATGTTTATCAAAATTGAAAAATATTGCGTTACCACTGTAATAAAAAGTGTTGTAGGTACCAAAGCTCATAGTTCGTCAATAACATAAAAGTAGGTTCGAGCACATAGCATTGACATTATACAGATACGATTAAATAAGCACAAATATTGGGTTCCTATATTTAATCGTGTCTGTAATATATTTTATAGAGGTACTTTTGATGATAAGTATACATACAGTCATGCTCTCATGCTCGCGAAAATATTTACCCAATTTTATTGATAACCAAGAAAATAATGGATGTTAGTTTATAAAGTCACACTGACATAAATCAAATTACCCGCGATTTTGTTGGTAATGGTCCTAATGGAGTTTCCGTGTAGTACTCCTACCGATGACTGCTGCTTGATATGATAAGATTTGAAAATCACACCGTAAACCGAACAATATACCTACTCAATCAAGTGTAACGGCCTCCTTTGTATTCATTTATCGATATGAATAGTTTTTCTATCGAAATCATAGCTGTTGAGATTATATCGTTTTCTATTTAAAATTGATTATCTATTACCTTATACAGTATAAGATGACCTGGGCACATAACTCCAGGTCTGAAGAAGTCAGGTCATATAGGTTTTTGCAGCTTGTCTGTCGTCGTCACCAATACGCTGCTACGAAATGCTGGAACAACTTGCCTCCGCTATTCGTGCGCTGAAAATAGACAATACATTTAAAATTAAATTTTGGACACTACATTCAATAACTCAAATGGTAGTTTTAGATCCTGCTAACTTTTTTAATTTTATACATACTTAGTTTAGATGCGGTGGCTAAACTCGTTTCACAATTGTTATTTTATTCAATTTCTTACCTTATAATAGTAGCATTTCTTTTACTTGATTTTTACGTATTTAGGTATTTAAATGTAAACACTTGAAACAAGTAATTAAGGCAAATGATCTTTATTATTTAAATAAATTTAATTTAATTTTAAGTTTAGTTAAGTGGACCGTTCGTGGCCCAGAGGCGCCCGCGTACCGCGTGCGGTATGCGAGGTTAAGCAATGTCGGGTGGGGTCAGTCTTTGGATGGGTGACCGCTTTGAGAAGTTACTAATTGAGCGCTCCCGTGCTTAGGAAGGCACGTTAAGCCGTTGATCCCGGCTGCTGTCTATGATAGCAGTCGTTGAGCCAAGTTAGAGGCCTTCGGGCGGCTTGAGAACTTCTAACAGTCAAGTTGCCCACTCACTTGACAAGCCTAATCCCAATAAGGTCTAGATTCCCCCGTGGGTTGTAAGGTCAGATAGCAGTCGCTTCCGTAAAAACTAGTACCTACGTCAATTCTTGGGATTAGGTAGCGGACCCCAGGCATCCTTCAGGATTCAACTGTAGGTACTGGAAATAACGCTAGGATGATGATGATAAGTTTAGTTAAGTATATTTAGTTTTAATTTCTGTCCATTTTAAAATTAGTCATTTGAACACTTTCGTATAAACGTTGAAGCGTCAAAAACCGAACTCCGGGAACTTATAGCAATTTTTTAACTCAACCCATAAACATTGAAAATTTATAGCTTTTTCGACGTAAAAGTGCTCCCCAGCTTGAGCAACCCACTTCAAGTAGCACCATCATTATAAGTAGAGCCGACTACTTAACATTCTACAACATGTGTCAAACGTCTCGCTATTATCCCGGTTATCTGCCAGACTCACTTATGATGGAGATAATACGCCCCTGATATTTCAGGGGAGTATAACACATAGGAGAGCCCACCAGATACGTATGTTCTTTTTACAAAACAACGTGCATTAGTTACTTATCCATTTATTTATAAACGTCCATCAAGCCTCTATTAGGTAACAAGCCGCTAAAGTTGGTTTGTCCTTTGCTGTCACTTTGACATTTATGTTTGTGAGAAAGGGACAAAACAACTTTTAGTTAACAGAGGTTTGTTAAGTTTTATGAATAAGGGGGTTAATCTTTAGTATTTCGTAACAAAACTGGTCCAACAAAACACTTAATCTCGAAACGCACAGAGCGGGCGTGGCGCGGCGTGGTGCGGGGCTGAGGCGAGGCGGTTTGCATTTTTCATCTTTCTGAAACTGTCTGCTGACGATTCACACACGCCTCCTCCGCTTTACCGCGCTATAAACGAATAACGCGCGGTTTTTTGGTGCGGAGTGTCCCGGACCCCGTTTGTTTTACCGCAAAACCGTCTCCGCCCCACAACGCTGCGTTACGCACTGTGCTTAAGCTTTAGGTATGCGATCACTTGATATGCGCTATAAATGAATGAATGAAACATTTTATTTCAGAAATTAGCTAAGATATGGCAATTGATGGATATACATATTATTTTGAACGAGGCCATAGGCGTTACTTCGTTCGTCAAGAGATTAACAGATTATCTGTAATAATGTTTTGGTTGGTGGCTATGACGAAATTAACTCTAAGATAGAAATTTCCAACTAATTAATGCCTAGCGCTGCATTATGGCACTATTTTTGTATGGAATGGTAAAACTTGGATAAAACCTCAAACAACCTAAAATTAACGCTTCAAAAATATACCTACTAGACAATTTTCCACTTGTGAGACATAAAAAAAATCAGTCGTTAATTTATTTATTTCAACTTTATTACACAAATCACATTAAGTAACATATGGCGGACTTAATGCCATTTAGAATTCAAGATTTTGCGCATTTTAGAATAGCTAATTTCGTCATAGCCACTATCTAAAACATAGGATTACTAGTAGCTCTGTGAGCTGTAGTTCCAAAAACTGATTCGACAAAAAAATCCTATATTAGTTATCAAACCTGCTCACAAAATTTCACAAGAATCGGTTTAGAAATGCGACCTGTAGAGGTGAACATCCGGACAGACAGACATATGAATGATTTTTTGTCGAAAACTGAAACGGAGACACTTTGCTCGCTCGGTCAATTATTTGAAAATCTCGGAAACAGTTGTGGTAATGCAGATTTCATTGAATGTGTACGAATAAGTAAGTACAGACAAATGCATTCCTCAAAATGTGGCGCGATATGCTGTGCCGCGCAGTGCTCTTCGCGCATGCGCAGAAACACGCTAAAATCGCCGTGAAAATAGGGTTTTGTCGAAGATTTCAAAAATTAAACAATAAAGTTTTCAATTAATTAATTTTGATAGTGGAAGTACTAGGTGAATTTATTGCTATTAATATAAAAATTTCAAGCAATGATATTGATATTCAATATATGTAAGTAAATGTTTTTTTTTTCCGCTAACTTTCAAGGAATTGGGCCTTAATATTCACCCTTTTGCCAGACAGAACGGTAATCCGCCTTAAATAAAGAAACATATTGAAATTTCTAAAATATTGTGAATTATACGACACGTCCACTTGACGATTTGGAAGGTAAACTAAAAATAGGGACTCAGATATACTTTTCTTATTTTAAAACCTAAGATTGACTTAAATTGAGACTTTTAAATGTAAAAAAGAATCAAACAATTCTATACTTCAATTCTTCTATACTTCTATATAACGCATTGTAGAATGCATATTATGTAGTGTAGTGGTCAGTGCGCGGAATGCAAGAAAGGGATTTATGTATAGGTACATTGGAACTGCAATAGAAAAAGTTACTTGCCAAGAAAGTTTATTTGTTATACGACAATGGCTAAGAAGCATACAAGGCCCGCCTGACGATAAGCAGATACCTCAGCTCAGCCTATGGACGCTTGGGACTCCAGAAGAATCACATGCACGTCGATGCGTCGATTCTTTATTGATTTAAGAATTCGTTGCGTTGACAGCTGTAGAGACAAATGCAGGTCCCCACGTGCAGCACAGCCTCCCGGAAGCTCTGGCAACCCTATAGGTACCATGTACTTACTGTCAGTCAACAGCAAATGTAGATGATCATTTTAGTACTTTATCGCACTAACCTAACAATACTGCGACAGTTGGGATGCGTCAAAGTAGTGAAAGTATGTATGTATGTATGTAAGCACTTTATTGTACACAATTACAGGTTGAAACATAAAGAGGTCACAAAGCGTTAAAGTACAAAGGCGAGCTTATCCCTATAAGGGATCTCTTCCAGCTAACCTTTGAGCAATTGAGTGGAAGGTAGGTAGAAGAAAGTGACAAGGTACTAAAATGATCATCTATTTTTGCTGTTGACTGTACTAGTTGGTGTTGTAAGTATAGTATGTTGCATTATCAAATTTGTATTCATGTTCACCTCGACTGTCTATATTGAAAATTTGAAGGGTCTAGCTTTTGTAAAAAATCAGGTGCAGTTTTCTGAAGGATGGCTAAAGCTGTTAACGATTAAGTACACCTAAACAGCAAGAACGAGTAGTGAGTGAGTGGTGAGTGTTATAATGGCTGCGATCTTCTATCATACTTACGAATATAGGGCTGGTTACACCAACTTACGATTGAACACCGATCAACGTTAAATATGGCGCCGGCAGCTGTCATTCCATAGAAACTTGTCAAACTGACCGTCATATTTTAACGAACACCGCTTACGTTTACAGAAGGTTTGGTGAACCACTCGTAAGGATGATTCCCACTAGACCGTTCCGTGTCCGGGCCGGGCCGATACCATGCTGCTTTTGAGCCTCGGCCGTATTTAGATTCGCCGTCAAACGTTTGCGTTGACCAAAGAGTGGCCGGGCGGTGCCGCTTCCGAGCGTCACCGGGCCCGGAGGCGGCTTGCTAACACAGAAAACGGGCCGGCCCGGACCCGGAACCGCCTACTGTGAATCATCCTTTAGACATCTTTACAAAAGGTCATCGTTAAAACAGCTTTCGTTGTCACCATTATAACCACTTCATCCCAATAACGAAGAGCAGATAAGGACGTGAAAATGTTCACAGAAAAGGTGTCTCTGGAGCGAGTGTATTTTTAACACTTGAGTTCAGCTAAGATTAGTTTTGGTAAGATAACCAACGCATGTGGCAAAAAACTCTCTTCATATTGTGAGAAGGTTTTGAGAGGTCCTTCTGTTGTGGTTATTTCTATGATGATTATAAATTCAGTTTATCATTTATGTATTTAAGTATATATCTATCGACGGACTACAGTGTGGGACAAGAACGGACTGTAGAAATTCTTAAAGGGTCGGCAACCCCTCGGAGTTGCAGGCGTCCATAGGCTGCGGTGACCGCTTACCATCAGGCGGGCCGTACGCTAGTTTGCCACCGACGTGATATTAAAAAAAATACATCGTCGTCTAGTACCCATAACACAAGCCTTATTGAGCTTACTATGGGACTATGTAATTTGATTTGTGTAAAAAAATCCCGTAATATTATTTAGAGGGTGACACTGAAAAGAATACTGTTGTCCCTCGGGAAAACCTCGGCAAGGAGCTCATCCCACAAGCGGAGCGTCCAAGGGAGAAAATTCCTGTGAAACCGTACTGTTTAGGTTCTAAGGCGTGAGGATGACCGCACTGCCGTCGGCGAATGAAAGTGAAATTCGGCCTAATTGTGACAGAATGGCATGCGATGAATGACAAAAGGAAACATCCCTGATTTATCACTTTTGCTTCAAGTCGCTGTCATTTAGATTTGCCAAACAGAGACAAAAAAGTAGTCAGTATCAAAAGTACCCGCAAGAATTTTGCCAAGATTTGCCAAACAGAGACAAAAAAGTAGTCAGTATCAAAAGTACCCGCAGGCTAATCACGTAACTTTTCGAACGTACAATGGGTATATCTAACTTCCATATTTAGTATCGTTTTCGATATTAAATATGGCTCGCTGGCCCACAGATTCACTGTTTCATTTGTTTTCGTGGCGTTACTATTGCCATCGCTGTCTATAATAGAAGCAAGATTCTCATCCAAACATGACAGACCCTACCGATAATGATAATGAGTAACAGCAGAGTGCCATTTGGGGCAGTATTGCTGATAAGGGAGCCAGATGCGATGACGATGACGACCAGTTATCCGCCCACTGGTTGTGACACTCATTGTGGTAATCGATACTTTACTGTGTGCACTGGTTGATGATTTGGAACATGATGTCAGTCAGTAGATAGGAGGATAACAGAGTGACAAATATACCTAATAAAAAGAAGACAAGAGAGCGCCTGCGTCGTGAATTTGAAATTATCAATTTGGTTTTTCCTTTTTTAGTGTTTTGTAAACAAAAATTGATTCAACGGAACACTCATTTGTGTAGTTTGTAGTTACTATCCAATTAATAATTAAATAATAATAAAAAGATTAAGGCAAAAGTGCAAGTGCTTGGCACTGACCCAATAAGTGTCACCTTTAATCTTACCTTATATATTTGACTGAGCGAGCGAAGCGACTCCGTTTCAGCTTTGGCAACAATGCTTTCGTATGTCTGTCCGGATTTCAGGCTGTTCTCCTATACAAATCGCATTTGTAAACCGATTCTCGTAAAATTTTATGAGCGGGTTCGATAATTATATGTTTTTTGTGGAGTCTAAAACTGAATCGATAAAAAAACAATGAACTATCGACTCTCGAGGTGTACAGTCAGTATCAAAAGTAGCTACGCATATGAAGGGGTCGAAAGCTATAAACTTTTAAACTTTTCAAATACGTACCTACTTTTGATGCTAACTATACAGCTCACAGAGCCACTAGAGGGTAATAGATGTCAACAATTAGGTACCTGAGCTGTCAATCATTGGACCATTATATCTTATCTCAATTTGAAATATGAAATGTACCTAATTAACGTAGAAGCGTTTGCATTGGCCTTCTCAAAAGACAAGTCGCTAAACAGGCCTATAAACACCCGTTACGCCGCTAATAACATACGCATAACTAACAAATTTAATTTTTTGCGCCATCCCTCGTATAATTTCACGAGCTATTTACACCGTGTAAGGATCATCCCATCAAGTTTGACATTTCGGTGAAATTCGTCGGTGCGATTTCACTACCGTGCGACAGCAGTCACACGCGTCAAATTTCAACCTGACACGTGTGGATCGCTTTTTGTGATAATTTGCGTGTGGTTCTTGTGAAATACAGTTTTTTTTTACAAAAAGATTAAGAGCTACTGTGATCCACTTGAAATAACTGCAAAATAACATGTGCTAGATATTAAAACATAAAAAAAAGAAAATAATTATAACATGTGTGCTACAAATTCACTTTCAAAAACAAAAGAAATTAAGAAATAACAAGGGTGCTAGAAATTAACTCCCAAAAATAAAATATATGAATAATAACGTATCGTTTAATATAATGGGATGGTAAATTTCCAACATTCCAACTATGTATTATATAAAAACTGCTATTCAAACCCGAAAATGTTCTAACTTGGATGCCCAGGACGTAACTGATTATAACCTCCGCAATTTATAAAAAAAAAATGGAATTTCAATTACGGGTATAAGAACTATTGACGCATTTTGCTACAATGGATTTCACTTTAATATATACATATAAAGATTACTTATAATGGCATAAATTCGCAAGAATACACTTTCAATAACATTAATTTGTAGAGGTATTAAAAAAGGGCTTGTTCCGGCCTCACTAAGTGAATTTTTTGATTACGGTCTGTCACTTTCCGTTTTAATGCTTTCAAAGGTTCTGTTTGTCCCACATGAATAGCATGAAGCCTTAAACTTTTAGTTATCGCCTGATTTACCGTCTCAGCATAGTCAGCATACATAGTCCGAGGACGCCCCGCGTGGCTACAGTTACGACACTATTCGACCAATAATTACTATGGTAAACGTCTTTCTATAGCTTATTGAATCGGTCAAAACACGAAGGCACGCTTATGCCCCGTCCTTTTGTCTAAATGCCACGGTGCATTCGACACCGCAGTATGTCCAAATTTCGGTTTCCATTTCTGAGAACAATATTCCAAGCATTTTTAACTTGTCACGTCAAGGTCCGTTATACAAGTTTGATCCTCCAGCGTCGACAGTTACCGTTTTTCTGACGATATTTTATGAGAACCAATAAATATTTCAAAACTGGGGCAGTTTATAAGAGCAGACTTCCATGGTAGTTAATAACTGTTACTTTCAACGAATACGTTTTTTTTTTTCATAAACGGTAGATGTTCCTTTTGTTTGTGAGGGAAGTAAAGTTTCGCTTTTAAATATTGAAACAATAGTTTGTTGCGATGCATGTTGCATGTTGATTGCGATATGAACCTCATCATGATGATTCATGTAGTATTTAAAAAAGTGTATTTATAGCGTTTGTTTTTTAATTATGAATCATCGATTTTTAACCAGTTTTGGGTTTATATTCCTTCGTCAAAACTATAGATATATTCATGGCACAAACAACTATCGGTTGTCAATCCTTTCTTTATCGAAGATTGCAAAAGCTGAATTTAAAAAAAAGTTCTTTTTCATATGATTTAACCAAACGTGGTCCATTTTTTATTTAAGATATTGCTTGTACGTATGAAATCAACGTGTAAGTTCCTTAACTGACGTCTATAACAACGTAAGATTTTTATTTTTAACTCATTTTTACAAAAGTGACGTCCGACGATCTCTTTTTTTGCCTAAAATTGCCTTAGTTTGTTCCCGTATATCTGGAAGACAGTGTGTTTTAAACTAAATATGCGATAATATTTTGGTAAACCTTGTTGTTGTTAATACGATAATGAGACAACGGAGAGTTACAAATCGAAGGTTATTGGGAGGCTATTAGGAGCCGCTTAAGTAGGTTCCTAATGGGCAATGTCTGAAAATTTTAAAAGTCCTTGATTATTTTTCTAATGGTAGGAATAACCCTCGCCATGAACAGAAAAAAGTTTCAGATTTTTCGGTTGCGCCATATATTTTTTAAAAATATAAACATTTTATATCACCTCGCGTCTGCCCCGTATCAGACTACTACGACATTTCTAAGTCTGTCGAATATTTAAAAGAAAAACGCCTCCTTGGATCTGTGGTACTCAATGACATTGACAGTTCAAGTCATACGACCAACCTATGATGAACTGTCAATGTCATTGCGTACCACAGATCCAAGCAGGAGTTTTTTTTTTAATATTCGACAGACTTAGAAATGTCTTAGTAGCCCGATACGGGGCAGACGCGAGGTGATATAAAATGTTTATATTTTTATAAAATATATGGTGCAACCGAAAAATCTGAAACTTTTTTCTGTTAATGGCGACGGTTATTCCTCCCATTAGAAAAATAATCAAGGACTTTTAAAAAATTCAGACATTCCCCATTATAATATTGTAGGCGCACATACCTATATATAATATAAATTCCTATTTCCTACATAGTATATAAAATGACTTTCGAAGGGATACAATGTCTTTAGTGAAAGTATTTCAACCCTTGTTTTCCCAAAAACTCCCACAAAATGGAGCGTTGCTAATGCGCCAGTATTCATCAAAAATTTCACTTTTACATCCTAATTACCCTTTCTCCGACAATACGCCTTTCACGACCAGAAAATGTTAAATTTATGGTTACACTGTTTCGCGCAAGGGGTACAACTATTACGGAACAATGAAGCACAAACGGTTGTTCTCAATAAATGCAACTAACTCTTTCCTTTTGTAACGCATAGCGGTCCTTCAGAACTATTGTTTTGACAATAATTTGACGAAACGGTTTGTTACGGTAAGTAAAAGGGTAAAATGTTCGCGCATAACAGTTACCCAACTAAAGGATGCTCGTAGCAGATCAAAGGAATCTGAACTCTTCTGTGTAAGAATAAGGTGGATATTTGAATAGTGAATCAACTAAAACGACCTTGTGAATTCACAACTTTGCTTATTTAGAATTATTGCTAAACAGTTACGCGATTTTGTTTAATTGCATTTTACATCGACGCAGCCTGCGCGTACCCTTTAGCTAATTACTTTAACCCGTTAGTTTTCGGTAAATCTGTTTTTTGTTTGCTAAAAAACATTGAGGTTTTAATGGCGGACAATTTGGCATTGCGAAAGGGGTAAGCTGGCAAAACGATGTTAAGTGCTTTTGTTAATTTTTTTAGAACTGCTTTTTACAAGACGATTTTGTGACATTTCAAAAGCGCATTGCATAAAAAAATATGTAAACGGGGCCTATAGCCATAATAGCCCAATAGGTAAGTATAGATTCTGTAAAAGCATCACCAAAACCAAAAAAAAATATCATACCTAATGCAAACGCCGCCCAGCCAATTCGACGATTGATCTCCATCTCGAAGTTGGACCTGCCGAACTGGACCGTTTGTCCCAGGTACGTAAGTACGACAAGTAGACATATTCGTCGACAACTTCGAGAATAAAGTCTCTGATCCTAATTGGAGTTGGTATTTACTACGTAGACGTTCGACATAATCTTCGTTTTGTCCATGTTCATCTTAAGACCAACTTCTTGAGAGGCTCTACTTACCTATAGATCATTGAGCATAGTACCTACTTAAGTTCTCCATAGGTCTTAGTCATAACTGCCATATCGCCGGCCAACCCAAATCACCTTCCAGTGCAGCAGTGAACAGTTTTGGAAAGATGACTGCTACTTTCCTAACTTCCCACTGCAATAGTACCTATTGGTTTAAAGTTCTGGTCCTGAAGACGGACTGACATGTGTAGTGGCGTTCTCATATAAGCACTTCAGCACTTCGATATTACCGATACCAGTAGTTTACTTAGCACCGTTTTTGAGCATGTAGCGTAACCCAAGCAAGCACAGTGAAGAGAAGCTTTTCGAAGTTCACATACGCTAAGCAGTATCATGTACTGTGAATTAAAAAAGGTCGCGTCTTCATTAGGAAACTCACGGTACTTACTTCCTGTTGTTAGGTCGAGGCAGTATTAAAAACTGTTGGACCTAAGTATCTGTTCGAAACATTTTTCGTTGAAAGTATTTAATATAATATGTCCTATGTCCATGATGTTTTTGTTCATATTTTTAATTTCAGAGTTCGTAAGTTAGAGGGAGGACACAATTATTGTGACTTTCGGAGCGGTTGTCTCCGGATGGATACATGATATGATATTGATTGATATGTATTCACTTTTTTCTGTGCAACATTAGACCTATCGATTGATGTGTCGCATGTTGAATAAGTTACGTCAAAAAACTTTACTTTATTACGTCAGACATGACATGACCGATATGATAACTACGTACTGAAACCTTATTCCGCCGACAGCTATGGAACATATTTCTAAAAAGTATAATGCTCCCATATTTTTGAACTTAACTAGGCAAAAGTTCTAAAATACTGACACGGACACGTGATGAAAGAAAAAGGCCCATGTATACTTTGCTTAACAACTTTTAGGCAAACGCCTTCGATATTGAGATAATAATTTTACTAGAAGGAAAATAGAGCGGGTTCAAACAGCAGTTTTATTATACCTAGCCTTTATTTTACAGTTCATTTATTTAACTGTTTCTCTTTCCAGAGTAAGTGTAACGGGCATCAATACAACAAAACAAACGGGAACATTTGTCGGCACCTTCAGAGGTCTAAATAGACTAACGGAAAGAAAGTAGCCGGTTATAAAAATGTTCCGAAAGTATCATAAAATGCTACCTTGGACCGTTTGTTTAACTGTACCGAAGGATTTGGACATTTGAACATGTGCACGAATTTAGGGCTGAACATGAACAATTATATACGCAAGGTGAAGAAAGAATCTCCCTTCGGTCGTGTTTTAATTTATCACCACTTGTTGCGAATTTCCTGTTCTCTGCACTTGTATCGTGATGTACTATTTCTTTTAGGTCAGTTTTTGGACAATTTTGAAGTTTTAAAAGAAAAATACGTGGCCTACAGAGCCATTAGTAGTATTATTGTACAGCTGGAAATTGAGGAATATTTAGTTTGAAACGAAATACATAATGTTGGACAAAACTAAATATGGACACTAAAATAATAGATTCACAATTTTTTTGTAGTCTAAGCATTGTATTGTGATAGGTAATCAATTAAGCATATTTCACGTGCTTTGGTAAGCTGTTATGGCTAAAAGATAGAGACTATGACTACCTTTATCTTATTAAAACCTCTATTACCTGTATTCTTGTAAATACGCACAATACCAAAATATTTCTCTTTTAATAACTTTGGAAACATTATACCAATTATCTGTACAGAACAATGAAATTATCAGATACAGAGAATCTGACCCAGATTATTTTATAATTTGAAAAGTTTAACAAAATGCCATTTCTCAGTAATTTTCATATTTATTCTAGCGGCTCCAAAGAGAAAGCAATTTCAAAGCCAACGAGGCAATTACCATCATAACTTTTTATCACAATTTCTCCGGCCCTAAAAACCTTTTGCGCAATAATGCCATTTCTCTCGAGATCTCAGTACCTACAAGCCTCTGTGCCTGTGCAATAAATGTGAAAATGTTTTATGCACTGCAGCCTTTTGCAAAAGCATCAATAAAGCTAAATATTTATTACGTCTATCGCTGTACGTTTTCACTAAAGAAGCCGCTAATGTGTTAGAGCTACACAGCTTTACAATTCGGAAGTTTACAATGTACCTCTACAGTAGGACTAAATTGCTTTATTGTAGGGAAAAATAGATGTTTATGATTCGTCTTTGTTCTTCCTTCTTAGCTCATTTTACGGAACATCTAAAGGTGCCGATGAGATAGGCACGCTCCATTGTCCTTTATGTTTCGTTTTTAGTTACGCAAAAAGGTTCAGAGTTATGCAAATTTTGTCTTTGGGGATTTGGATCTTCTAAATGAGTTGTTAGTCCTTCGTCTGTTAATACTCTTTGTAGGAAAAGATTACCTGCAAAAATACCTCCCATGTTTTGGTCATTATGACAAAATAACATCGACGGTATTTACTTTTGTGCACATCTACTCCCACCCAGGATTTTAATTTATTTTGACGATTTAGGTATTTTACTTAACTTATTTTGCATTTATAAATGTTGTGTATATTATGGTCTCAAAAACTCTGAATCTTTTAGATAAAATCTCGTTCTACTTGCTAGGATTGTCTTTGTCTCTATTGAGTTACCTACCTACTATACTTAGGGTATAATGTAACTAATTTGTTGTTCAAACAAGGGATCCTCAGTACACAAACATCATTCAGACATCACTACCAAAAACCGTATATCTGCATTTTAGAAATATGAACGACGCCTTATGCTTTTGTTATAAGGATGATTATTGCTTATTGTTTAGAATTCCATATGAATAAAAACGAGGTGAGTTGAATCCCCGGGATATTTATTTGACACGAACCGAAAGTTGCCTCATTGTCACCGAAACGTACTACAAATTAGTGTTGGATCGTGTCGTGATGTTAGGTTTATGTATCGGATTAATTTTTATGGTCATCTGTAGTGACCGTTCAACACGTTATTATTACAATAGATATCAAAGTCAATTTGTAGACTCGTACAGAAAATGTATCATTAATATGTATTTGCATTTACTGTATGAATTTAATTCGCGTGTATCTAGGAATGGTTGAAGTCAAAGCCAATGAAACCAATATAAAACCATTGATTCAAATTCATAAAAAAATTGTGTCACAATCCTCGTGAAAAGAAGGCCTTATATTATTGTTCGTTCTGGTTTCTACATCACCGAACGTTCAGTTACGTTAGTCTTTGTGTATAACACAAAGTACCTACCTTTCGATTTTCATTAAATAGAAAACGAAATCTGGATCAAATATGCAGTGTGAGTGGCGTAAGTGCAAAATGCTTTACATTTGTATGCCATTCAATTTCATCTTTATCTGCATGTATTTATAGTTCACTTTTGTCTGTTAAGTGCCATACATTCATGCTTACTGAACGATTATCGATGTTATTGAATTTGGAAAAAAGTAAACGCTGTGTGGTCCACGTATGTGGGTAGCCTCGATTACACTGGAGTCAAAATTGCATGAAATTGCGTCACTTTGTTGTATGGACCTAAATCATCATGAAGGCATTGGAGACGTACAGACATTACGTCATTTTGGATTGTAGGTATAGGATAATGCTTGTTGTGTTAACTGTGGCAGTGAAGTGACGAACGTATTGAAGAATAGTGTCGCTTCCACTACTTAGGTTAATCGAGTATGAAATAAATCTCCAGCTACGGTTTAAATAGCCTTTTAACAGTTTGAGAATTAAAGATCATTCTTTGATCGTGTGCTGAATCTTGCTATTCGAGATAAAATACCGTTTTAAATTGTCATTTTTATCTAAATCTCACCAGTGACAAGTTTAGCCTGGATCAAAGTGATAAATAACTACTTCGTCAGTGTTATATTTATGGTTGGGACCAACTAAATTGAAGTTATATTATATTAAAATTGTTTATGTGCGGCCAGATGGCCAACTGTTTTCAAGGGCTGAGGTAGAGACCAAAGGCAAGAAAATGTTTTTAAGACGAAACGAAATCAATGCGGCTGAATGTTAAAAATAAATAGTAAAACAATAAGTAACTTGGAAAGGACAATGACCATTTCTGCCCTGACATATCTTAACGATTACATTAAGTTCAAAAAGTAAGCATACTTAATTAATTCGACTTCGATTTTTGGGATTAATGTAGGACTGATTAAACTTGGGGTTTATTATTCATCGATAAAACATAATTAACGCGTTTCCGGTTTCCAATTAATCTTGACATATTGAAACATATTTTTTGTGGACTAATGAGCTATTAAAACCTCCTTTAAGTTCATGTACTTAAAGGAGGTTTAAATAGCTCATTATGAAAATGTGAAAAAAGGTTTCTACTTTGTTGAAGATGTAATTGACCACAAAGTACAATATATTGCATTTCACATTACAATCACAGAGAGCATTTTTTAATTCAGAAAAATATCGCGATGTCTGAACTGCGTTCTCCACGTCTAACGAATACAAAGATACGCAGTAAGCGGGCTTCCTTTGCGCATGCAGGGTATTCTATTAGAATGGCTCACATTAGAAGAGTCCTACTCATCCACCTAGTGTTTTATCTTGTTGTGTCACAGAGGAGCCTGGTGTCCGCTTTCACTAATCCCAAGTTTTGCCGTAGGGACTAGTTTTACGAAATCGACTGCCATCTGATCTTCCAACCAAGAGGGAAAACTAGACCTCGGGATTAGACCGATTCCTTCACAATGTTTTGGTTCACTGAATAGCTACTGTCTAATATAAAATATTGTCGTCCATAAGTTTCTTAAGAAAAACCCAGTGGTTCAAGTCGGGGTTAGAACCCGCGACCTCCTTATTGAACATCGCGTGCTTTACCGCTTGGCTACAGTGGCCACACTCCTCCTAAGTACTACTTCTTCAAAATAGTCCATGCTGTTAATACTATCTGGTTATATGCAGGCACTATGTTTCTAGCTCCCTGGTGATGCGGTCATATGCCATGCGTGCTATATTATTATAGACGAATATATATACATGATGCCCATCCAGAAAGAACGCTTCGACATACTCATGTGTGCATCGGGTGTGGATCATCCGTACTTCGTTTAAGACACCATATTCTTGCGCAGAATGACCCGTTAATTGATGTTTTTCAGTACAACATTACAATGCCGGTATGTATAGTAGGTATTATTAAAATCGTGTGCTTCCTGCAATTGCACGCCACAAGCAATATTTTTATACAGGCGATGAAGCTGGGACATTACTCTTGGCACATAAGTAAGGGGGAGCGTATAGTCGAGATAAACATATCGAGCTAGAAAGAGAGCCATGAAAGAGCACAACAGTGTGATATAGATTTTGATCCATGATTTGGCGCAGCCTAACTGGGAAACCTTACAGAAGACCGCAGCCATAGTAACACAACTACATTTTCATAATGTTTTGTATTTTCTGTTGTTGAGTAAGGCTAGGAATAGGTCGTCTTTATGGACAAACGGGCGTACGTTGGCCAACACAGGCGGCTAGAGACTCAACTCGGCTGTTAGCTTTGTTTTGCCCTATGTATCCATAACCACTTCAATACTCTTCTAATACTGCTAAATTGGACGCAATCTGCCCTCCAGTATCTAATCGCCTTTCAGTAGTTGAAAATGCTTTCAATAAAACTGTTCAAATGGAACCAATTGTTCACAGAACGCCTACGAAACATATAGGGGCAAAAATACTTAAATGTTTGAGAAGTTATTAATGTTAAAAGGGGTATTTTTTTATTTCAAAAATACAAGATCTTCCCAAGTTTAAATGAAATAAAAGATAAAAAAGCTAAATCTGCATCCAAAAGACTATAAAATAAACTATAAATTAACTTTGTAATCGGCAGTTTTTGACAGGGCACGGGCCCATACTAATTTGGTCATTGTCCTTTGTAATTGATAAGTTTTTGAGTAACCCCGTAATGTGACATAATTTTCAATCAATTCTTATCGAACAAAATTTCAAACAGCATGTGTTCTGAAAGTCTGGTTTACTTTTAGCATCAGCAAATGTATCGTTAACGACCAATTGCTTATCTCAATGTTCTGTCCCTTTTTTAGCACCAGGCTGTTAGGCGTGTGTTAAACATATTTTTGACACACTGTACTTTCCAAAACTGCGCAAAATCGTCTTGGGTGGTCCTTAAGTGGCGTCATCGCGAAGCAACTTTGCTTTGTTTGTTTTATCCTCAAACAATAAATATTCAAAAATGCACTCAATACTTTTGTCATAGGGTTTAAATTGAGATTCGTATTCCTATTTTTGTTTTACGTGTGTAACCAAATATTTGGTTTCGACTGTCTTTATGAATGAAAATTTCCAACCCTTGATGTTGAGGTTAGGTAGAAAAAAACAAAACACAGCAACCAAAATGCATCATGGTATGTATAAAGAACACGATTAGTTAGGGAATGGCACAGCCATTCCCATTCAAATTAACATTGCTTATGAAAGCTAACTTTTGAAATGCGTCAGCATACTGAAAACACATACACAGGTTGTACAAACCCAACATATTACCTTAGCAGGTTTTACGTAATATAATCTAACAAAGAATAATCTTTAATAGATGCTGAAACGAAATTTATACATCCTGTTTCTAAGCTAAGTAGTACCATCGACAACACAGTTAACTGCACTTTCATGCACTTTATGCTCATTGTAGTAAGGGTCATGAATGGTCTGTGTTGGCGTGTGTACAACCTGATACTATTATCATTTTTCTCACTATTATTCATCTCTTTGTTCTTCATCAATTCATATTTGGCAACCTAATGCCTAAAAACAAAAACAGCTCGAACCAATAGTGTAAACAACCAACCGACGTACGTCAGTGAAATCTTTATTGGCACTAGACCGATATCGCAAAAGCACTTCTGCTATAACGCGCTGATTATGCGGCGGTACCGTTGCATTACATTATAACACCGACGCATTAGTCCCTGGCACCATGTGGTCTAAGTCAAGTGTGGTGCGAAGTTTTCACAAATGTGACGTTCCGCGGACAAAGGTACCTTATGGCGGTAGCAATAAGGGACCTTATGGCGGAAGCCTCAAGGTGGATTATCGCTCAAATAAGTAAGTTATACTAAGGGTTTTAGTTCACTGCCCGCGCTGTGCATAATATCAGTCTCTGTCGCACTTACTATCGTACTCGTAGCTTCTTAATAAATAGCTATTGGCTCATCATTCATCTCACATCTATGTATAACTGTCAAAAATCAACAATGTCATTTTGTTGTATGGGGATGGGCGGGTATTCCATCCACTATTATATATTTTGTTAAATATATAGCCCTCTTCATCGGTTTAGATGACGGCGACCGTAACAAATCATGGATTTTCCCTACTATGAGTCATTTCATTATCACATTAGTAGACATACACGTCCTTTAGAAGAATAGCCACAGAATACCAAAAGAATATTGTTCTAGAACGGAGTATTGTACTATGAGCTCTGATGTGGCTGGCTAGGCCAAACTTGCTCTTGAATACTCTACTGCATAAGTGACAATAGAGTTAATAGGGCAGACGTATTATACGTGTACACGTAGGAGGATTTAACCCTCTCTTTTCTCAATTGTCATTTTCGGTCTATGGTTATTAGGCGATTTTCTTCAGAAATTGATTTGATACCGTGAAAGATGGTAATACGCCAAGATGGCCTTTATGCGCCTAACTCCTCCCAGCGCTCAGGATTAATAGCGCAAGTGTTCAGGTGTCGTTTTAACACACCCTTATAGCGCAGATATTGACCGCCAAGCTTCCGCTTACGATCAGCTAACTCTGAAAAGAAGACAGCCTTAGGCAAGTGGCAGGGAACATACGAAGGACATGCCCACACCACCTGAGCTGCCGTTGCATTAGGTGAGCATCCATGCCGAATATAAGTAGGCAATGGGTATCCTAACATGAATCGCTCGGATCTTATGACTTACTTTAATTACAGTTGATAGACGTTGTGATAACGCTGCCACAATAGACTTGTCAGAGCTGTTGTTTTTATTGTGGTCTTTAATGTTTTAATACCCGTGGAGGCTGTGGCTATACATACGCTATATGCGTTGGCTCTTATCTAATTAGCACATTAATTTTTTCCTTGGTAGTATCAGTTAATGTTTTGATTTTAGAACCTCTATGTTACAGGTATATTGAGAAACCCTTATCCACAGTCCAGCTAGTAGATTCTATAACGTGTCAATGTTAGTCGATCTATAAGCTCAAAAAACGGCCGTTTTTACTTTGAACGTATAGATCGACGAATCCAGCAACGTAACAATAGTTTGCTGTGTTCAAAAGGTACTTAAATTCAATACACTTTACATAGTGGCCTCCTTTTTTCAATATCTATCGTTAAATTGAAATAATTACAATTATTTACGAGTGGTGGAAGTGGATAACTTGTAAAATGTTTACAAGTTATCCACTTGTTTAGTTCGTAAATCTGGGATATTTTGCAAGATCAGAAATATTGCCCTTACAAACACTGGAATATGGCAAGTGTATAAGTAGTTAGCCAACAAAGAGGTCTATCAGTAATTACTGCAGAGACCAGTAAGTAAGTCATCTTGAACGAGCATGATTGATATTGATGGCCGACCCGAAAGTGGTATAAGTATAACCCTGCAATGACGAGTCTGCTATATCCATTGGACCAATCGATATGGCAACTAATCCTAAGAATTGGCGTAGGCACTAGTTTTTACGGAAGCGACTACCACCTGACCTTCCAACCTAAGGGGGAAACTAGACCTTATTGGGATTAGGCTTGTCAAGTGAGTGGGCAACTCACTACTAATATGACTATTAAATCTCCCAAAGTCCAAACCCACGATTCATCATACTCGTAAGTGGGTTATACCTACACATATCTAAGTTCGCTTCATTACTATGCATAACTAAGCCATAATCCACATATTATTTATTTATTGTATGGCGATCATTTAGAACCGTGAGATCTTCGAGAAGACAGTACCTACGGTTGCCAGTTTGTGTTGCACTTTTAGCACCACCCAGGGCAGGGGTCACGTGTAGGGTAACGGTGGGTACCCCTCCCCCCCCCCCTTTGTCAAGTGAATCGGCAACATGACTGTTAGACGTTTTCAAGCCGCCTGTAGACCTCCAACTTATATTAATCCACAATAAGCCATTAAGTGAAGACCGCAAGAGAGGCGAATTTTATTCTTAACACTGTGTATGATACGAGTGCTAGTACCGTTCATAAAAACGTATATTTATAATCCTTGAATGAAATGTTCGTCCGATTGATTCATTATCAAAACTCGGCGACATCAAAACGATTCGCAAACCAACATTACCCTTTCACGCTTGCTACTGTAACGTGTCGGTCTTTCAGATCTTCCTTATCAATCGTCGGCGCTTTGATCTGTTATCAAATACTTTGAAATCATATCTTTGACTACCTGAGTATTGTGCCTTTATATACAATGGATAATGTTTTGATAATGGTGCATATGTGTGCTATCGTGTGAATCACTTTGTTAGTGGGACATATTACCGGTAGTAAAACAGTTCGGGTAATTGTGAATGATAAGGTGTGCTATTTTAGACTCGAGAGGAAATAAACAAATAATAAATTTAAATAAATATTAAGGACAATCTTACACAAATCGACCTGGTACACTACTAAGCAATAAAAGCTAAAGTACACTATGGGTACCAGTGACGACGATAGATAAATCCAAGACTCAGGGATAAATATTCTTGCCAATTACATAAATAATGCCCTGACCGGGATTCGAACCCGGGACCTCCGGCTTCGAGGCAGGGTCACTACCAACTAAGCTAAAGTGGTCGTCAAATCGAACTGGCGCGCGCCATGGTGGCTTGCGCGCGGTCCTTGTAGTTTTGTAAACAAAACTTTAATTTAGATAGAATTTTTAATATAGATAGATAGATAAATACTTTATTCATTTTAACAAAATATTTACATGGTATCAACATGAATATAAAGGTGACAAAAAAGTTTACAAAAATTAAGCACTAAAACTGAACTATTTAAGAATGTCTATTATACTATTCTGTGACTGAACTTAAATTATACAAAATTATACTAAATGAGGTATGCAATTTAAGACTAAACTTCTAATAATTTCGACTAATTAAATGAAAAGAAACCATGTGTCGTGGCAGATAAAAAGCCCTGACTCATCACAATGATTTGACATATGCAATAAGCCACATTGTTGAGAGAACCTTAATTTCGAGCCGCGCTAGAGAACTATCTCTATTTCCTTCGCCATATTTAAACAAATGTTATGTAAGAATTCTAAAATAGATTAATAAATAGTGTTACCCTCTGTTTTGTTTTAATTGATAATTTGTTGTATTAATAAAATATAGGCGCTTATAAAACGCTTAAAATACACAAACTTTACTATCACCGTAAGGTAGAGATCTTTAGAGTACAAACAATATAAAAATCAAAACATAGTGTCATAGTAAAACTCTTTATTAAATTCTTTATACAGATATCTATATATTTGCATAGGCTTGGATTCACTCGTGAAAATAGGGGACCACCGCGTATCTAAATTCAACTTTTTTATACGGGTCGCGCGCCAGCCGGGCCAGCCCGTTGACTCGCTTTCACGCAGGCCAATCCAAGAGCCAAGACCGATTACATTTTCGAAAACTTGGAAGCAATTTTATTACATTGCAGGGTTTGATCGTACTCGTCTTGCCTCGGTACCCCGCAGTCCAGCAATAGGTATGTATGATGAAAATTGAATGCAAGTTCTGGCAAATGGAAATTGCCATTAAGGCCACGTTCACGTACAGTACCGAAGGTCTATCGCGAACCGCGTGAAATATCTAATCTCTCTGTCACACTTGTAAATTCGAGCGACATTGAGGGAGAAACTCCGTTTTCAGTTCGGGGTGGGCACTCAGGTTACATGCCAAGCTGCGGCGCTACCAAACAAGCGAATACGATGTATGTATCCCGCCTCTGCCGCGCCGCCCGCCCCGCCGGTGATTGTCGCCTAATAATAATAATCGTATGTCATTTATTTTACGAACTGTGAGATCTTCGAGAAGACAGTACGGTTGCCAGTTTTATTGCACATTATCACCTTAACAGCCCTGCCACGTTTGAGTAATTATATTCATATTCAGTCCATGGTATACTTTTGAGATTTAAGGTCAGTTGCACCAACTTACGATTACAGACCGATCAACGTTAAATATGGCGCCGGCAGCTGTCATCCCATAGAAACTTGTCAAACTGTCCATATTATGAGATTTTAACGAACTCAGCTTACGATTACAAGCGGTTTGGTGCAACCCAGCCTTAGTCGATTTCTGCCTTCTACGTTGCGATTTCATAGTCTACACAAAAAGTAAAAAACACCTGGCAACACTACCAGATGTCAAAATCATTGCAAGATTTTCGCAATGAGCAAACGTTGGGTCGTCTTCGGAATAAGGCGACTTCCTGATTTGTCTATGCGGAGGCGGTACGATAAGAATAAGAAAACTGTCAGTGTCAACCGTTACGAATGCAGTGCTGCCCCAATTGTGCGAATGGTATTACTACTGCGCAAACGTAATACTGACAGTATTACGTCAATCGACGAAATCTCACATCAGTAAGCTCACGTTAAAGAACAAAAAACCTATTTATTACATATCGATCCCGCCCCGCCAAATCAGGAAGGCGCCTCAAGCGTAAAAAGTGAATAAACTAAAGTAAGACTTCAATGGCTACGACTTTGCGTAAAATGCGGCGCGGCATGCATTTTATCTATTCATTGCACAGTCGAAACGCAACGCACTGCGGTTAGTTGGGTTCACACGCAATATGGGCATTAGGAAAGCCGCTGCCACCGCCGTTCGAAGTCGCGCCCGAGCCGTCGGTCGCACGGCGATATGGGCTGTCAGAGGGCCTACTCCACACTTCGAAAATAGAAGTTCTTATCATGCCGTCCCTTTCCGTCATATAGTGTATAACACGAGAGTGAAAGGGACGGCACGACACGAAGTTCGATTTTCGAAGTTCGGAGTAGGACCTTTGTATTCGCATTTATATTGAAGTGTTTAATTTGACCCTTACGATTAGGTTCCCGCGTATTGTTTTATAAACACACTTGAGATTCTGAACAACGCAACTTATTCATGCTGTAAATTGCGATCGAGTTGCTCTGGTCGTAGGTGGTAGTTTCTACGAGTAGATACTCATATTACTACTGTCATCAGGCCTTTTTTCTTGTCGCTGGGGTTTAACAACGTCGTTTCGTTGCGTATATAGTATCACAAAAATAACCGTGCCGTGTCACGTCACACAAAATGCAATATGTTTTACTTGAGGAAAAACTAAGTGCAAGAAGATAGAACGGGATGCTCTATGGCTTGAATTCAATTTGGTTTGCCTTGTTTATTTCTGTGTATAGCTAATAACTATTACACAATACACATACGAGACTCACACGCGAGTTACCGCGGTAAAATGAGCTCGATCGATCTGTCAAAGCGCGCAATGTAGAGAACCTCGCACACCAGTCTCGTAGGTATGTACGTGTGAAAATAAGGCTTTAGTAGGTAGTTCTTGTCTCGAGATATGTACAAAGTGGCAGACGGACAGTTGGCGTCGCACCATACCTGTTGCCGACCGACCAAATAACCTTTTTTAGGGTTCCGTACCTCGAAAGGAAAAAAAACGGAACCCTTATAGGATCACTTTGTTGTCCGTCTGTCTGTCTGTCTGTCAAGACTCTTTTTCTCAGGAACACGTGGAGGTATCAAGCTGGAATTTATATCAAATACTCAGGTCTACTGTCCCTTGGAACTGTGAAAAATCAAACTTCTAAGCCAACGCAATCAACGATACAGCCGTTTATGCTACCTGCAAATTTTCGACACTCGCAAGGGAATCAAAACTTAAAGGGTACTTCCCGTAAACTCAGAATCTTGAAATTTGGTACGAAGCAACGTCTTAACGTCAACAGATAAAGGAAAAGTTGCGAAAACTGTAAATTTCTAGTTATATCATATAATAATAGTTATTTGTTATACAAGGGTGCAAAGTTGTATTTTACCCGCGAGTGTGGAGTTGAAACACGAGCCAGCGAAAGGATTCTATAGTTGAACCACGAGCGAAGCGAGTGGTTCTAAAATAGAATCCTGAGCGTAGCAAGTGTTTCAACACACGAGTAGTAAATTACAACTTTGCACCCGTGTGTAACACAAAACTTTTGTCCTCACTATAGCGAGGAAAGTGCAACATGCAAAAAACACAGTTCCACAGGCATGATTTTCATCACTGGAATCACTTTTTTACGATATTATAACAGAAAACTCTGACAGTTGTGTATAATATTTACGCGAGTCGGAGTCTGGGACAAGTTGTGTATATTTTAGTTGACATTGACAAGATGACATTTCTGAAGATGCGTTTTGAAATTGCATCGACTCAACTTGTGCGTTTACAATTATACTCAGTCATAAAAAAAATGTTACTTATAGAATTTTAAGGTTTACGACTTAAATCATTAAATAAAGCTAAATTTGGTATTTTTTATTAAATTCTCAAACCATTTATTTAATGGTAATTGATATCAAACGTTTTGTTATCTGTCAAAAGCTACTCAAACACGCTCCAAGGTCAAATTACTTTCCCCACTTGTGGATAAAATGCGTTTTTACCCGCTTGTTTCAAAGGATAAAAGAAGGCTTTCCGAGCTAGTGAGGGGAAAAAATATTTTTTACGGAACCCTCGGTGGGCGAGTCCGACTCGCACTTGGCCGGTTTTTTCACATGACGTAATAAAACATTGTGACTTTGTATACGCAAAGCAGAGGATCAAATTGCTTTTTCCACATGTTACTGTCGTATTTTCTTGGGTTTTCATACCTTCAATACCATTCCTGTTTAAACTTTTTGGGACGGAACCCTGAAAACAAGTTTGCTTTGACGAAGCTCTGTTTGGTTCACACTTCCCCAGGAAATTTGTACTTTCTTTTAAACTAACAATCGCAATCCACTTATTTATGCTTCATTCATTGAATTAAAATGATTACTATCGATTTAGTGCGCTAGATACAAATATGTATGTTTTGATGTTAAGATTGTCGGCTGCTTTGAAGTGGGCACTAAAAGGTTTCCACACATACATATCTGCATTCTGCAATTACATCGCTTTTATGCCTTTCCTGGAAGCAATGGTTATTTACAACATCTATTATCGTTTTCAGATTATGGATATTTCATAGCTTTATTTACATATTAGGATTGGTACTTCCCATTATCTTGAGGACTTAATGTATTTGCAGTGGTATGGCCACATGAAGAGGAGGCCATCCAGCTACGTATTAGGAAATAGGAATACCATCTAAAACCCAAAATATATATAGGCAAACCCAAAACATGGTAGAAAGTGGTAGCATAAAATTTAAGAAATGAGCGATACCATGTGTACAGTCGGCTAATAAATTTCTCTACTTACCAATTTTTGCCTTTATCATTTTTAAAGTCCCACCACCACCACCAATACCACCATATCAGCCAAAGGATTTCGACTGCTGGATATAGGCCTCCCCCAATTTCATGGGGGTAAATGCCATAATCGCCCCGCTAGGCATGCGGGTTGGCGATCGCAGTACCTATCTCCACCGCACTCCAGGGTTGCTGCTGCCCATCCCCCGGTGGTCTTGGTCGTAGTTTTAGGACATTACTGGGTCCACTTAATTAAGTTTCATTTCATTCATTTCATTTGTAGTAAAAAGTACGGAGTTCATGGCCTAGCGGCGCTTGCGGGCCAATGGCTATACGCGAGTTAGGCCGCGGTCTGGACGCCAGCAGCGGGCAGCGGGGCGGCGAGCGGTGCTCACACTCGTACATTTCCGCACCCGCTCGCGCCCTTGCTTCCATTGCGGTTCTGCGGGATACCGAGGCAAGACGAGTATCATCAAAGCCTGCAGTGAAATGAAAATTGCCTGAAAGCACCGTGTAAATTTATGGGTTGTAGATAACGTTGGCCATGGTCCGTTTTAAGATGGGTGACCTGAAAATAAAGCTCGTAAACTCGCATTACTGCCCAAATTATGAAGCGATACTTTCGCTATGTCTAAAGTAATGCAATTCAATGCAATGCAATTCTTTATTCATGTACAATATAAATTGTGTTTGAAATATTTTATAAATAATGTCATATTTTGAGGCAATTTGTTTTCATTATATGTAACAATTCTAGCATTACCTTAACATTAATATATAAATAATAAAAATTACAAACTACTACTACAACACAATGTCCTCTCTGTTAATTATACAATTTAAAATGTCAACATGAATACATAATAACAAGAATTAATTTAAATTATGAAAATATCTCCTGAACACTATAATAACATCGGGCTAACAAAAAGCTTTTCAATTTGCGTTTAAAAAGGGACAAATTCGTAATGACTTTTAGGTCAGTAGGCAATTTATTAAATAACGAGACAGCTTGATACTTAGCACAATGCTTTACAACCTTGAGTTTTGGACAGAAACTGTGTGCAACAGTCTTCGTACGTGTAGATAGCCGCAATTCTTGATCCTCATATGCGACGTTCTTTGATTGCGAATTAACAAATTCGGCAAGAAGAATAAAAACGTACAAACAGGGCACCGTGAGAATGCCGTCTTAAAAAATGATCCCGACACGATGACCATGGAGGAATGCGTGTCATCGTACGAATCGCTCTTTTTTGGGCAATAAAGGCTCTATTGGTATTATATTTAAAACTATTGCCCCAAAACTTAATGCTATATCGCAATTTCAACTCATTCAATGCGAAATACACTACTTTAAGTAGGTGTATAAAGGGTAGGTTCTATCGGCCAACGCTATGGGTGCACACCTCTAGGATTATTTTCGAATACACTTCACAGCGTTCTCTATTTAAATTATCTACCAATATAAACGGCCAGCCTGCAGACGATTTTGTTGAAAAAGTCATAGTCATAGTCATAGTCATAGTCGTTTATTGCAACCATAGTTTTGTACAGATCTTAATAACTAGGTACATTGAGTCCCATATGGGCCCGGGTAGGGCATAGCAACGTCACAACACATTATTGGTTTAACATGTATGTACAACATATGTCATAAAAGAATTTACCATAATTTAAAATAATAATAATAATAATAAAATTAAATAAAAACATCAACGGACAAAGTTGCACTACAAGTACATTATTAAAGAGCAAACAACATATTAGAATTGATAATTGATAATTTAAAATACTTCATGTAAATTTTTTGTCATTTAAGAATTCGCGAACTGTATAATACGCTTTTCCGATAAGTAGCTTTTTTAACTTAAATTTAAATATGTGGTCTTTTTCCTCAGCCTTTAAATCGTTGGGGATTATGTTGTAGATTTTAATAAATTTAACATATGGGCTATTGCTGTGCATCACTAGGTTTGATTTTGGCAAACAAAGTCTGTTTTCATGGCGAGTAGCAATCCTACGATTTGGAGCATCTTTTATGTGGCGGAAAAGGTGCATGCGCTCCCTTACGAACATACATACTTCCAGAATGTAGATACAAGGGAGAGTAAGTAATTTGCTCCTTACAAAATGTGGTTTACATGTGGCTGTACCCCGTATATTTACAAGAATGCGCAGGCACTTCTTCTGTAAAACGAACAGTTCATGAGCATCCGTGCTGGCCCCCCACAAGATTACTCCATAACGGAGCCAGGCATACGCATAGGCATAGTATGCCGATAGTGCCGTCTCATAATTTGTATTTGCCTTTAAAATACTAAGTGCGTATATAAATCTAGATAATTTTGTTTTTGTTTTTGTAATGTGCATTTTCCAATTTAGATTCGTGTCTATTGTAATGCCTAATAGGGTAAAATGTTCTACTTCTTCTATTTGTCCATTTTCCGATGTTAAACAAAGATTCAAAGGACTTTTCTGGTATGGTCGGAATTGAATTAATTTAGTTTTTTTAAAGTTTATCTCTAAATTGTGATCCTTTAACCAACTGTCTACTGTTACGAGGGTGTTTTGTAATTGTTTATTACAGTCATCACTTTCGGTGCTTTTAAACATCAGAGACACATCATCTGCAAACATAACGCATGATGTATCTAATGTTTTTGGTAACTCATTTATATACACCAAAAACATTACGCACCCCAGGACGCTACCCTGTGGTATTGAACCCCTTGCATAACAAATATCCGAGTCAATGCTCTGTATTTCTCGTGTGTTTTCATTATAAAAGTCAATCTGTACATGCTGGCTACGATTTTCTAGGTACGACTTTAACCATTTATAAACGTTTCCACGAATCCCAGAATTATATAATTTGTTTAGTAGTATGTCGTGGCGCACTCTATCGTATGCTTTAGACATGTCAAGCAAGACACCGACAGCGTGGTTCTTATTGTTTATGTGGTTAAATATCTCTTGTACATAATTATATACGGCTAAAGTTGTCGAGTGTTTTTTTCTAAAGCCATATTGATTTTTGTCCAGGATATTGTTTTTCTCAAGGAATTTGCATAGTCGATTTGACATAGACCTCTCAAATATTTTAGACACAGCTGGCAGTAAGGCTATAGGTCTATAATGGGTGAGTTCAGTATCTTTTCCCCCCTTTTTAAAGACTGGTCTGATTTTAGCTGCTTTTAGTTTCTCCGGAAAAACACCTTCATTATACGACTGATTAATTAGCTCCGTTAAGGGTGTTACTAGCTCATCTTTGCATAATTTTATTAATGTTGACGGTATTTCGTCTACTCCAGAACTATGCTTATTTTTAAGAGTCTGGATCAGACTAGATACCTCGTCTTTAGTAACAGGGCTTAGGTACATAGAGTTAATTGGAGTATTTAGTGGAGGTCTTCCGCTGGGCGTATGCAAGTGCGGTGAATCACCCACGGTGGCAAAGTATTCATTAAATGAATTTGCAATAATTTCAGGCGATTTTGTTAGCTTATTTTGGATATATAATGTAAGGTTTTTGGAGTTTTGACTATGTTCGTTCTTAGTAGTTGTTTTCTTAATTATGTTCCACATTGTTCTTGTTTTGTTTGACGAACGATTCATTTGCCTTATGAAGTTAAGTCTTTTTGAGGATTTCACGCATCTTTTAAGTAATTTTGCATATTTTTTATGATGATTAATTAGAACTTGATTTTGTGACTGATTTACCAACATTTTTAAGCACCGTTTGTGCTTACACGATTTTTTTAATCCAGTAGTCAACCACGGCTTGCTATTTATATTACCCACCCGTGTTCTACGTTTTGGTATATATTTATTTAGTATTATATGTAATGTGTTTTCGAATATTTCATAATTTTCATTTAACGTTTTATTCAAGGGACATATTATATCACACCATTTTATATTTTTTAACGCTTGCTTGAATAGTTCCATGTTTTTATTGCTAAATATCCGTTTTACGTTAAACCATGTTTTATTTTTCCCTGTATTCGGGTTCTGTATTCTTCGGCTGTACAATACACTTCTATGGTCTGATATTCCATGTTCCTCGATAGTGACAATGGTGTTCTCTACTGAATTGGTAAAAACTAAGTCAATACATGTTGATGTTTTGTTTGTAACTCTTGTAGGGTCTTTAGTAATTAAGGTTAAGTTAGCTGAGAGCATCAAGTCAATTAAATGTTGGGATATTTTTGAATGAATTAATACATTTATATTAAAGTCACCTCCAATTATTATGCACTTGTTTTGGTCCCTTGTTTTAATTTTTTGTAGGATTTCGTCAAGTGTTTCATAGAAAACAGTGATTTCTCGATCAGGTCTATAAATATTAATTAAGATAACATTGTATACTGGTATCTCTAAAGCACAACACTCAATTATACCTTCTTTCGACAATTTAGATATATCAGTCCTTTCAATGAAATTTAAACCTTCCTGAATCAGGATGGCCACTCCACCTCCTTGGCACGCACGTCTGTAGTAGGCTCCAGCAATTCTGTACCCGTTTATTGTAACTAAGTCCTGTTGGTGTTCCGCTATCCATGTTTCCGATAGACATAATACTTGGATCATTTTATTACATAAAAACGATTCGATTACATGAGTTTTGTTTTTTAAACTTTGGACATTTTGGAAAAGGATTTTTATATCATAATGTTCGTTACTGACGAAAAGTATGGTTCTCTATTGTACTCGTGTTGTCGTGCTCAGGCATCCCCGGTAGACATGCAGAATTTTCTGAAATGTCAGCCACCGGCAGAGTATATTCATGTCCATTTACAAGAACTTTGTCTTTCCTAATAATTGCGTTTAGTCCCCGTTTTCTTGCGTCTGCTAAAGTGTCACGCAGGAGCTGGCGTTTCCTCAGCGCCGTCGCATCCATAAACTCGGCTACTGCTAACCCTGTGTTTTTAAATCTATACTTGTTGTCTAGGATGTATTTCCTCATGCGTTTACTCAGTAGGTCTATCTGCAGCGGTCTCCGGTAGCCGTAGCATTGAATCCGCCGTAGCATTGTTGATTGATTGGTGTGATAGCACCTACAGATGAGGGCATAGACATAAATATGTATACATTTTTGAACCTTACTGCAATGGAATAAGGTGAAAAAAGTATACATTTTAGTGCTCTTGACTGCACTTACAACATAAAATGCGATCTCATGGTCAATCAAGATAATCCATAATTACACGCAAAATTAATTAATTAAACATGTTAATTGCATTTTGATTATTGATTGCAGCTATCGGAACTGTCATATTTCTGGGTTTCTACTAGGTTTAAGATGCCATGGTACAGCGACTACTTTTTTATAAGCCTTATATGCCGTGAAACTGAAAGGAATTTAGCCAAATTCTAGGAAGAGGGATGATTAATATATTGACATGACAATATTTGAAAAATTTGGTTGTATTGTTAAACTGGTAGCGGAGTACATAGGTACATACTTACTTTGAAAATCTTGCGAAGCCTAGGACATAGTACTTGTAACTAGGTATTATGCAGGTATGTGCGTGGTATTTTGGTCAAACATCATTATTACCTTATTTCACAGAAAATACTTAATGTTTGGGGTGAGATAAGACAAAGGTCACGTTTGACCTCCACAACTTTCTCGAAATGACCACATAATAATAATAAGTTAACGTGGTGAAAACCTCAGCGTTCGCGGAAAGGTTACATAGTTCACAAGACCTTCTCTTATCCTTATCACCAGTAGACTTTACACACATTAGGATTAGGCTCAATGGGTTATTGTTCTTTTGTTTTTTATCAGTACCTACGGCAAGGCGGCAAAGGTAAAGACTCCCAGTGGCAAATAAGGCGTTGTATTACTATTTTGTTCCATTGTAAACAATCATTCAGTATGTTTATAACCTGACTAAGCATTCCATTGTTTTTAAGTCGGCTCGTTTTAAGTTAAAGGAAATTGGGCCGATCAGGCGTCGCAAATTTTACAGGTACACGCATGAGAAAAAGATGTCTGGTTTTAAAATTTGAGTTGAGTTTTGAACCCAAAGGTCGAATAAATGCGCCGAAAGCTGACTCGAAGTGCTTTAACAATGCACTAGCTGCGTTTAAAATGGTCTATAAGCTAGGTTGACGTCACACCTTGCGTATAGCGTCAAATATTAGAATTAAGTAGGTACCCACGCAACATGGAGACTGAGATTATCAAAAATCAAAGTCAGAGATAAACAATGAGCGAACGTATTAACGTGATCAAAGCAGTCTCAAGTGTAATCGTTGATGTTGCGACATAGTCAGATTACGTTGACTCTTTTTAGACCTTCGACTCGTTTATCAACTCAATGTCAAACTACCTATTCGTCTTAAGATCGTACCATCGACGAAGAGAAATTTCCCCAGTCCTTATTGCGCACATTAGCACAGTAGCAGTTGCGTACAATAATCGCAAATAAAAGGAGTGGGGCAATACTACTAATTGATGACACATAACAGCGAATTAAAATAAATAACTGCAGTTAGTTATTACTCAATTTTTAAGTCATACCCAATCAACTACCCAAACCGGCCTCAAACGGTTACGATAAGGAATTTGACTTATTTGAATTACCCAAATAAAGATAGCTCGGTATGTTTGTCGCTGTCAATTCGTACTATTGCTCTAATTAGATATATCATTGTGTAAATGAAGAAGTTTATTAGCCGAGTTATGTCGGATTTTCGTCTGCTCTCCATATTTGAACTAGATTACGCTTTATATTGTCTATCGTACCTTGGTACCTAATGAAGAAGCTGTAAAAAATCATAACCGTAATTTCCCTATTTGACTCATGACGGTTAATTGCACAGGAGATACCGGCCGATATTATCATTCGTTTTCAAAACCAGATCCTCTTTATCGTTCGATAAAACTAAGTTACCTACCAATGAGTCGTTTCTCAAGTCGTTAAATAGATTTGCAGTGCAACGGAAAAGCTAGATTGCTAATTTGCATTGAAAGGGCTGAACGAGATATGGACCTTTGCTTAATACAAATGTCGTAATACATAAATATGCTGTTAGAGACTTTGATCCGTTAAATGGGTTAAGTTTGGATTTTCGCCCGGCAGGGAGCTGCTTTTGGCGATGAATTTGAGATTCAGAGATAAGAATCGATGCAAATACTCTTGTTACAAAGGAAGGGTTGGAATTTTGTTTACTTTCTTTTTTGTATTAAAACGGTTTGATGTTTTATTTCAGACTAGGATAAATTTGTATAAGAATATTAAGAATAACATACCTTAAAACATAAAATGACAAAATACTAAAACAAAACCTAAAATTAAACTAAACTATTTCTAAAAAGAGCCCCCGTGGCATCGTACCATAGACTATGGCAGCATTTCCTCGCTGTATGTCTGTACTTAAGCGCTGTGCGAGGAAACTGCCAGCTCTTTGTTTACTTTTAGTTATATGCCTTTTAGCAAGCACAATTTGAGAAACTCTTTTCTTGAGTGTAAATATACAAAATTAGTCTCTATTTATCATTAATGTTTGGAAGGAACGTAATTGACAAGCTCTTCAGATGTCCTTTATATGGTATATTATATCTTTTTAATATAATATATGCTCCCAACATTTTAATCTAAGTAGGTAAGTAATCTGATATAATACATAATCCTGCATTTTATATTATATTTCACTAATCTCATGACGAGAAAATAATCTCAGTTCAAACAAGAGTGCCTTTGGAACAGAAGCCAAGTGTAAACATAACCGGCTATGTTTTGGTTTCATTTCATGCCTATGACACAGTTTCTATACTATTACAGTAGCAAATATCTGTAGCCTCTCCCGAGTCCAAAACAATCACAAGCGCTGCCGACCCACTTTTTCATTTGAGGATTTGTTATATTGACAGCTAGAGAGATGCAAATCCCTTACTCTCAACACAGCGCATCCTTAGGAGCTGTGACATAAAGGGCAGTAAGGGTGGTTTTACCCCCCTTACCGCCCTTAATGCACAATGTAAGTACTATTTTCTACTCAATCATTGAAATGTAATCTGTCAATTAAATGACTAACAGCAGTATTAAGTCTATAAACTTAACATACCAATGGAAGTCTGTATGAAAAATGATTTTTGTAAAATCACGTCACTTACGTCAAAAATAAAATACCTCATACCTATCGATCCTGCCTCATCAAGTCAGGATTTCGTCTAAAAAGGTAATTTCTGAGGCTTTCTGAGCCCCAAGGCTTTGAAACTAAGTGACCAAAAATAGGGTATTTCACCACCCAAAATTTTTTTTTTCTACGATAATACTCGGAAAACTCAAAACTTCAGCTTATATGTGCAATTTCAAGGATTTTTAAATACATAAACATGAAATAAGGACGCAGTTTGACCATAGAAAATTGTGACGTCATTAGACATATTTCCCTACAAACTTTATACAAACCGAGCGTTTTTGACGTTTGGAAAAAAGTCGCTGATTTGACTATCTGGTGAAATATCTGCTATCTATCTGGTTGTTAGTGTATTAGGGGAAATATATTTATGCATATCAGAAACTTTATTATCTGTAAACTTTGGTTTCTTGTAAACTGTGAACGATATTTTGACCGCTCTTTAGGGAAATACATAATCTATAGGGGAAACTGGGGAGGATTAATCACCACTTTTTATTTTGCCTTCATCAATCTAAACCATCATTGTTTATATTTAAGTGTTCCGTGTCAAAAATCAAAACTCTCAGTTTAACTTATGTGATTCTGACTCGATGTCTGTTCGTCTGTCACAGGCAGTCTTTTGAAATGATGATGCGTTATGAGAAAAAAAAAACATGCCGATTTTCACCAGTTTCAAGCAAAATTCTTTCGTATTCCTCTTACAGGTCACATTTTTCAATCAACTTCTGTAAAATTTTGTGAACAGGTGCAATAATTATATAGGTTTTTTCGTAGATTCAGTTTTTAGGTTTTTTTTAAATGGTTTATGTGAGGGCTCGTGAGATCTGTACCTATAGCTCACAGAGCCCCTAATATTATTTGGTAAAAAGAGACCATATTCTTCGCATCCAGTCATAAAAGTTGTAAGTTTCATCCACGTCACCGTACTTATATAAATTTTTGTCTTCTCGAGCATAGACAAGTTATTTAAACCATAAATTATTGTGAAGAGATTGAAGATCACATGGAAGCGCAACTAGACCAAAATGGGTGCATGTTGATTCTGTTAACTCAAATTACCACCTGTAAGACACATGTAAGCAATTAAATAAATACAATTTCTGAATAGTATTTTGAAATGCACGAAAGAAAGGCGAGGGGCACGCTGTTATAAAAATACGAGTATCAAGTACTGTCACACTAAAATTTAAAGAACTCTTCAGGGTGTATAGAAATATGATAGAGTACAAATACTCTATCATCATAACTACAGAGTCGTGTTTTATGAGTAACTTGTTTGCTCGACTGTACCTTGGTTAACACTACGAACATAATAAGTAGCTGTATAGGGTATAGATCATACAATGAAAAGTGAAGCTACATAATAAAAATGACCGTTGCTTTGATTTGCCAACACAATCCTTGCTAAGTATCGTCACAACTAACATCTAGACTCAACAAGGTGTCTAGTGGCAACGCGCAGCCGGCGTCGATCAAAACTAAAGGTCCTTACCACCACTGAAGCTCAGACAACTATAACCCTTCACGTGTAGGGTGATTCTTGAAATGTTGGGGTGAAAATCGCGTGGTACAGTTTCAAGTGGTGGTCAAGTTTGGTTGTTGGGTGGAATGTTTGCGTCGGCGCTTTTGATCGCGGTACAAAAGGCGCCGCGATGGGTCGTGTGGCCGTCGCCCACCTGACCTATGTTTGCAGTGGGCCATCAAAAACGCTCGTGTCGTGAAACATGGTGACATGCGTCCAATATGTGCGAGAGATAGGGCTGCCAACCGACGGTATTTTCTAAGTTTATTTATTTATTTTGTTATTTATTAATCAGGCAGGCAGTTGAACAACTGATGATGCCTGTATCCTATGATTTCTAATTTGGTATCAATTTATTTCTTTGAGTTTGTACGAGTATGAAGGTTTTAAGACTAACAGACGATTAGACAGACCACCATATAACATCGAGAGGAAAACAATTATATAATAAGAAATGCATATTATCTATCTATCGTCTTATACTGACTAGGCAGGGCGCATCCTATAAGCGTTATTTTCTACTTTCCGACTGCTTACTGACGTCATCTAGATTTTCTTACTTATCGGTACACTGTCCGTATTTTTTTGCACCTGAAGCGCTTGGAAAACGCGGTAGGAGAGTTGTCTAGGGAAAATCCAGAGGAAACCTCCGACACGACCGCGTGGCCGGCTTAAACACTGGAATACTTTAACCCCCTTATTCATAAAACTTAACAAACCTGTGTTAACTAAAACTTGTTTTGTCCCTTTCTCACAAAAATAAATGTCAAAGTGACAGATAAGGACAAACCAACTTTAAATAAAATAATAAATATTGGGGGACAATCTTACAAAAATCGACCTAGTCCCAAACTAAGCAAAGCTTGTACTATGGGTACTAGACGACGATATACATACTTACATACATAGATAAATACAAACTTAAATACATAGAAAACATCCAAGGCCCAAGAACAAATATCCGTGATAAATGCACAAATAAATGCCCTGGCCGGGATTCGAACCCGGGACCTCTAGAGTCACTACTCTGCCTCCGAAGCTAGAGGTCCCGGAGGTCCGGGAGGTTGGTAGTGACCAACTAGGCTAAACAGCCTTCAAACCTTCAAGAAAAGAGCGTACTCCCATCTTAAAGGCCGGCAACGCACTTACAACCCCTCTGGTGTTGCGAGTGTCCATGGGCGGCGATAATCATTAAAAAAAAACAGGGCGACACTTTAGCGGCTTGTTAACTAATATAGGCTTGATGGACGTTATGAATAAGGGGGTAAGAGTTGCGCTCTAGTGAGATTGTTGGACCAGTTCCACCGAATCTGGGGTGTGAGTTCAAGCTACTGGGAATTTGTCGCTGGTTCACTAAACCTAGCCTAGCTGAGAACAGTCCAGCAAGAAACTCAGCTAGGCCCGACCTGGGTCGGATTGACACTGTCCGTATTGTAATTTGCGGAGTAAGTTATTATATTACCGGCACTGGCAACTTTGCTAAGATGGAAAATCATCCCGTATCCGCGCATACAACCAATTAGAAAGCACTCATTTAAAATGTAGGCACGCAGTAAAAAAACTGTACCGACTCGGCTGACAGTTGCCACTGACAACTGCCAGCTTACTGATATCGTACGGACCCATATCGTCCTCGTTCTCGTAGGTTATATAATTAAGGGTGGCCAAAATTATGTTTGTGGTTATCCATATTTTATTGCTTTTTATAATAAGACATATTAGTAGGCAGTGATCAAATAAATAAAAGCGGAATCAGCCAATAAAAAAACAGACAAGTAAGGGTTCGGATCGGAAAGTAATTCCTTTATTCATTAATACTATCATAAAAAATAAGACTCAATTCGAAGCATAAGCACGCATGGCGTGAAAAAGGAGTAGAGGAGAGTAGGTATTTATTTATTTAAACTTTATTGCACAAAACAAAAATGTACAAATGGCGGGCAAATGGCGTTTTCTACCAGCCAACCATTAAGCTAAACAGCATTTAATAAAAGGTGCAAGGAAAAAAAAGTGTGATAATATGTATGCCTATGCGTTGGGCAGACATCACGCTAACGTCTGTGACGAGAGCCAAGTTACAGGCTTGCATGGACCCTGCAACTTGGAGGGCGATTGGTGAAGAGTGCCCTCAGCCGTCACGTCCCTCAGCGGCATTTCTGAGGATACGGCCAAGAAGAAGAAGATTACCCACCATCCGCCACTCAAATCACGCCGAAAACGTCCACTGCTGGACATAGGCCTCCCCCAATTTCATGAAGGGTAAATGCCATAATCTCCACGCTTGGCATGCGGGTTGGCGATCGCAGTATTTATTTATTTATTTATTAAAAATGTTTATATGACATTACAGTGTAACCAATGCGTCACGAAACTTAGACTGAACAATTTTGTTTACACAATAGCATGTAACAAATAAATTATATGATCGGAAAGTAATTCCTTGTAGTACTCGTAACTCCATCGCACTCCAGGGATGCTGCTGCCCATCCCCCGGCAGCCTTGGTCGTAGTTTTAGGACATACCCGGGTGGGTTCACGAAGAAGATCACGGTACTATCAAGTTGATTTTCTGTAAAAACTATTGGTAGCCATTTGGCAATTGAATAAGTGTTTTCCTATAAAAATTGTGTTTCATAAATATGCCTCATTAACAAACGATATATATTGCATTGATGATTGTTTAGTTGAGCAACGTACAACCAGGCAGGTGCATCTTAATTCAAGGATAATTATCTTCATTACCTAATGAATATAAAAACAACTTTTAATTCTAAATTGCATGTTTTTAGCTTTAGGTAGATGTTATATAGCTACCTACATATATGTGTTAATCATTTCAAGTGAATTATTATCGACGAGGTTCCCATAGGTATTCTGTAAATAATTTCTTATTGAGTACCTAAATAGATATTTAGATTCATAAATTATATTGCTACGTAATTTCGTCCACTTAGAACTCTTTTTACATTTCACCACTTTGAGTTTATTTCTGGGATAAAAGATATCCAGAAATCTATATTGGAAGTCAATTTATCTTAATATTGAACTTCCCAAGCGATAAGCGAAGCGAAGCGAATAGTCAAACTTATGCATTTATAATATGTTTAGTTAATTTCAGTGTGATTTATGAATGGTGAAATTCCTACCTACTATTTTATCACAAATTTTAATAAATTTCTAAATTTCACCTTATTTTCACTATTTGCTATCCATGGAGGCAATGTGGCCAGCCTTCTGGGCACTCTACCTAGCCCCTAGCAGTATTTTAAGTATTTTATTCCTACATTGCTTACCTAATTAGAGTAAAACCTTTTTAAACTGAACGCACCTCTAGTGTGCTTCCGCTCACTTTGTAAAACTTTAGGCGTAATACACAGAAAATCACATATCGTACTAACAATGTCTACTGGTAAAATGGGTTTAGGTACTCTCTTTTTTCACGTTCGATGAAATAGAAGGCGTAGGATCGGTCAAATTCTTTTTGGACAACCCTACGCTAACAACAAGAGACGCCTTTATCGTACCCATGTCGAGGTCGACGAATGTAAAATGACATTGATTATTAAAATCATAAGCCGACGAAATAATAAAGCCAGAAATGATCGCTGTTTTGTTGTTCACAGAATGTATCATTATGAGTATTATGAGTTATGTTTTAAGGCAATAATTTCATAGGTCAAGTTAGCAGATTGTTACGAAAAATATGATTTAAATACGATATTGTGATAGGTAAGGTAAACGTTCCAATTTTCGACACCCGGGCAATGTCTTAATGATTGATACCTACTGATATTGTTTTTGCATTAATATTGAAAGTGTCAAAAATTGGGAAAGGACTCGCCGCTGGGATAGTTTTTTTTTCAAATGGGATTGCTCTTGGCCACCATCTAGCCGGGGGGCAAAGATGAGACCGACGATGAAGCGAGCTCACCCAAAAGATGTTAGTTACTTAATTAGGTAGTTTATTACGTCTATAGATGACTGACTGAAAGACATCCTTTAAAAAAGCCTAATTCAGTTGGAGTTTGGAAAGTATACATATGCGACGACATGCATAAACTTTTAAATACCGGAAAAAAAGGTAATTTAGTACCTTTAGCCTTAGCTTGAATATACAATGGTCATATTTTAAAGATACCATTACATTCAACAATTCATTGAACAATAATAACCACACAAAAGTACTTAGAAAACACATTGAAAAGGTACAGGTCAGCTGTTATGTTGGTTGCGCCTTCGAACCTAGTTTTAGTTACGCCTTATCTTTTATGCTCTGGATGCCGAATGCATGACCGTCCGTTTTAAAAAGTGAGATGTGTTTTGTGCATTTGGCCCCTAGAGTGTGGTCATCGAATCATGTCATACAAAATGCATAGGTATACACCGTGACCTTGTTTTGAGACTAAGATGTTTTAGGTACAAAGTTAGCTCGTCGTCAGAGACGCGACGACCAAAGCTGTCTACATAGCTGGTTATTGGGCATCTCTTATTTGAGGAATACGGAAGAAGAAGTAAGCTCGTATTGCGTTGTTACGTCGTAACTCAGTAAAAATACCCTTTCGATTGTCATATTATTGCAAGTCTCAACATACCATGTCGGGTTGTTCGGGCCCTCGATGTAGTATTGCATAGCAAAGTTATATACAAAGAAAAGGAATTGACAACTTACTTTATAGGTAAGTGCGATTGTTGACAAATTTTTAGAAAGTTTACGAAAGTTAAAAGAAAAGGCAGACTCTAACTGCATCTACTAATGAGTAGATGCTGTTAAAGTCTAATCCTAATGAGACCTTCCTATATTTCTATGCATTGGATCATTAACTGTGTCAAATAGTGATTAGGATTTTTGAATAAATTTGCTTCCGAGTAGTTTTTTTGTATACCGCGTCGGTGGCAAACAAGCGCACGGCTCGCCTGATGGTAAGCGATCAGTGCGCCTCCGGAATTGCAGGTATTCATAAACACCTGCAATTCCGGAGGTGCCAAATACACGTTGCCGACCCATTTTAAAATTATACGTTTGCACAATTGTCATCCGGCTACGTCACGTCCTTAGGGTGTGTTACACTTGAGAGTTTTTTACTTAAAATTAAGTAAGTTTTGGACTGTTAGTAATACATTTTTTTACTCCATTCAGGCTCTATGAGCGATGGATAAAATCTGTCGGGTTAAGGAAATTCACCGTGTATACAAAACAACCCAATCAACCATATACCATACCAACCATAAGAATAAAAACCGCTTTAGGTAATCATAAAACTTACCTAACGATCACATTGACTAAAATATGTTTTTTTTTCTTGCAATCACAAACGTCAAGTCAAAGTAACTAGACAAACGAATGTTAACGGCATGAAAGCTAAAATAGGTTTAATGAATGTTATAAATAACGGCATTACAATTTAATTATGATACAGTAGGTATACTGTCTTATCACTATGGTATGAGTAGGTATTTAATAACGTAAGGGATTGGCATGTCATTAAGCATTAAGTAACACACCGGGTAACTCCCGACACTTGAATACAGTTTAATTAATTACTTCACTGCAACATGACTTACTCGTATGTATGAATACAATGTAGAAATAAGATTAATTAAATTAGCATTTGTTAGCTCATAATGCATCTAATGGATAAATGTTTCTTTTGATATCATTATGATATTATTAAAATGATATTTTTGAAAATAAGAACTGGTTGACAGGTATTACTAATGCAGTCTTATGTGATTATAATTTGTGAACAACTGATGATGGAAATGCCCTTCCTAATAATAATAGGATCCTTATGTCTGAAGTCAGGTGAGTATTTAACTAGGACTAACTATACTTGTTAAATTAATTATATTATATTACAATACAATAAAATACCCATATATTCTTAATTGCACACCTCAATAAAATTCCAAAACAATTCAGAAACATAGCGTAGAGAGATGTGTAATGTAATGTGTATAAACAGGCGGTAAACAACAGGCGGTCTTATCGCTAAAGAGCTTCCAGATAACCTTATATTATATGAGAGAGAAAGAAAAAAATAGTTCTCGAATATTTAATGGGATGTAATGCTTTGCTCCTTCTGTTTCAATACCAATACCTACCTATTTATCAAAATGGCGGGGTTCGAAAACTGTAGTGTATCATCTATGCTCTTAATATTGCTGCCAAAGTTGGCTAAGTCAATCACATTACAGCTTTTGAGACAAGCTATCCAAGCCAGTTTTTATCTAGTTGCCACGGTCAAATCGGACCGACTATAAGTACCATTTACTTAAAGAAATACGCAAGTGACAGAAATTATGCAACTCTTCCTAAATGTAAATGTTCGTTTAAAGTCCGACTTCAAAACCCAACTCCTTGAAGGTAATTTAACTACTGGCATCTAAATCTGAGTAGAGTACTTGTACTTGTAGATTATTGAACCTCATAAAGCGTAAGCTGGAAATATCCATCAACAAGCCAACAGAAACTATCGGTAGTTACGATACTCTTGGTCTCCTCTTTCAATAGGTACAAGTTGACTAACGTTTGTAACAAACGGTTTCACTGAACAAACTAAAGACTAAACAAATGGGCCAATTAGTCCAAATACAAATGATTCAGCTTTCACTACCAAAGGCTATCGCATGATACCTAGTTGCAATAAAACATTTCAAAGAGACCGAACAAAAGCCGGCGTACAAAGACTTGCCTACGAAACGTAATTACTGGAGCAATCCGCTCACCTAATAGCTTCACTGGGGACGCTGTGTCACCAAAAATTTGCATTAAGCTTGCTAATGCGTCCAAAACGACTGAAGTAGCCAGAGTTTAGTACGAAAAGGTCCTAGCTTAAATGGCGGAATTGGAAGCATAGGGCTTGGTCGAGTTAAATGGCTTGGATGTTAGAGCGATTCGCGATTGTTGTCGATCGATTCCGAAGGCAGTGCTCAGTAGGCCCCGCCTCTTGGGAGGGCAGCTGCTTCAGGAGCCGACACAGGCGCCGGCCGCGCGGCGCGTTTGATGTCTCCTTCCCCTCCCCACCGGCAAACGCAGGCCCAGATAACGAACGCACACAAACTCATAACGCTCCGCGCTCTCCCCCAAGCCGGTTGTCAGTTGAAACCGGTTTACCGACGCATACAGTGAAGTGCTAAAGACACAGTGCCCTAGTGTTTAGTTTTGTTTGGACATTTTTATTTGTGGAAATGGAAGATAAGCCGTACAGTGTGGACAGTTCTGACGATTTCGTAATCGAAGAAGAGGAAGAACATATTGAGGACAATCACAGTAAGTTTTGTACATATTTTTTTTAATAAACGCAAGTTTATAATTGAGTTTTTCGTATGAGTAAAAATCGGAACTTTTTGGTTTTTATTTACCATTTGTCTTAACTGTAGCTATTCGAGAAAATAATATAAAAAAATATATTGGATTAAGAAAAAGATTGTGATAGTATAATACCTAATAGAGACTTCAGAGCGTGCATACATACATGATAATGAAGTATTGTTATTTAAATATACCTACCTACATTATACCTAAATATTATTGAAGGCGTCCGTGTGCTAAATATATTTTTCCCCAACAGGTTATCCTCCAGACTTTCCGATCGAAGCTCTGGTGAAGCTCGAGCGTCCGTCGCCTCCTCTGCCGACGCCGCCGCATACGCCCACCGACGACACGCCTCCGGCAGTAGTAATCTCCCGGCACCAGCCCCCCGTGTGGCCACCCGCGCCTCACTACCCCACCTACCCCCGGCCTGCCATGCAGACACCCTACCCTTACGAAAAAGCCCCAGTCCCAAATTACTCGCACCCCGCGATGTCTGCCTACGTTCAAGCACAAGTCGCTACCTTACCACCGACGGCTCCGTACCACGCTATGCTGGTCAACCAGTGGATCAGAAATGCAGCCCTGTATCACCATTCGCTGAGATACCCTGGAGCCATGGCCCAGAGAATGCCTGGCAGGAATCCGCCCCCGATGAGGGCGCCTGGAGTGCCCGGCACGCGCCCCAAGAAACAATTCATCTGCAAATATTGCAATCGCCAGTTCACTAAATCCTACAACTTGCTCATTCATGAAAGGACTCACACCGATGAGAGGCCCTACTCTTGTGATATCTGCGGAAAGGCTTTTAGAAGACAAGACCATCTGAGAGATCATAGGTAAGATATCCTTAATTTACTAAACTATCATTCTTGATACTACTTATACCTGTTATTCGGGCATTATAATAGCCCATAAAACGACGTTAGAGTTATCAATTGTTATCACAATAACTATAAATAAAATTTAAAATTCATTTCTAATATAAACGAGGTGATTTAAGACGTGTTTCAAGAAAGCATTGTTGACGATAAGAGGCAAAAAAATGAATTAAAAGTGTACCTTTTTGTGAGGTCGCGACGCGGCGGGCGCACGCGTCTCTAGAACCGGTTAGGATTTTTACGATCACCATATCTGTTTCGCTCCGCTGTCGAACAAATTACATGTTATATTTCTTCGCTTTTACGAGACATACTTTTTCCTCCCAAATACATTACCCATCTAATGTGTCCGTAATGTAGAATAACCTTGATTTTCATTCGTAACAGTTATTATTATTTCGTTAACTTATTGAGCCATAAATGTTGATAAGGTGTTTGTTTACATTAAACCCGTCTAACGTGAGAGTAGAAAGTTCAAAAGACTTATGTTTATTTTTATTATTCCAGGTACATTCACTCTAAAGAGAAGCCGTTCAAATGCAACGAGTGCGGTAAAGGATTCTGCCAATCCCGTACTCTGGCGGTGCACAAAATTTTGCACATGGAAGAATCTCCCCACAAATGCCCAGTTTGCAGCAAGAGCTTCAACCAAAGATCCAACCTGAAGACCCATCTGTTGACGCACAGTGATGCAAACAAACATCACTTGGAACACCTCGAGGGATGCCAGGAGGTATCTTCGACGAGTCAAGCGGAAAATTCTTTACTTGATCTCTCTCAGAAACCATCCCCACCGCTGCAACCTTACCAGCAACAGCCTGCAGTAATTGCTCAGCAGTCACCTGTGGACGCGCCAAAGAAGACTTTAGGATTTTCTATAGAAGATATCATGAAGCGTTAATACTATGTATTTGAAGCTTTGTTACATGTACATAGCTAGTTCCAAGACCGAGTAGTGTCACTTGCTAGTTGATTTAGAATTTCTTTAGAACCTGATGCTGCTAAGTCAAGTGATTAGCTTTTATTTTGCCAAAGAAATTTAATTTCGACTGATTACTGTTCCAATAGACACAAAACTTATTCAACCTAAATTAAAATAATAATGCAAAAACAAATACAAGTAGATAATAAGTCCCTCTTTCATCTCTGTAAAGACTGAAATATTTGTTTTAGCTTATATTGTTGTTATGTTTTCATTAAAGTTTATTTTATTGTGATAGTCTTACTACTTAATTAAATTTAAGTTCCAACTAAAGTTACCGAAAAGTATTACCTTTGTTTTAAGTACCTACATTCTTTTTTCAAAATTATGTGGCTATGACAATTCTGTGCATGATCAAATTTGTAGACATAATGATTGTAGTGTGTTTGAATATCTGGTTAGTTGTAATTTGTACATTCCTGTAAATATAGTTGTAAATTATTTTAAGTCATTATAAGTTAAGTCGACGAGGCTATATAAAAATCATAATTATAAAGAAAAGTACATGGCGTTGAGAATTTATTTCCTTGTTTTATTTCCTTCACTAAGTTGAATTTTCCAAATCAATTTTAGCTGAAATTTACTAGAGTTATTAAAAATTTATGCACATGAATAGTAATTTTGATGCAAAAAAATTTTGAACATAATTTGAATTCGAAAATCAGCTTATTGAATAATCACCATTAACGGCATTATTTAGAATACAAATTAGTATTGTAGAATGCAGTACTAGTTAACACAGTCATGTTTAGATTACTATATTTATTATATATTAAAACCAAAATAATCCGTGCCAATTCTTGGGACAGTTATTAGATTAGAGAATTTACCCATTAAAATTAAAACAGCAACATAACAGTCAGATGCTCCTAAAATTACTAAATCAGCATTCACAATATGAATGTATATATGTAAGCTTATTAGTTACAATGTACACAATACTAAGTTAAAGCACAAACATGTCACAAGGTAGGAGTATAAAGGCGAACTTATCTCTAAAAGAATCTCTCCCACAATAATATGAAATAGAGCACATGGCAAACATTGTTTTTACTCGTAGTTATTTTAACCTCTATTTTACCTATCCATAATTCATCCAAAATTACTACAAAAACATAATGGCCAAAGAAATTGCGTGATGTACTCTTACCTACTCAACCATTGTAATTTGAACTATGACATACACTTACCGTTACATGGACAGACATCTTAAATATTGCAATACAAAAACAATCTTAATTATAGGGCCGAGTATTATGAAATGATAATCAGCTTAGATGATTGAAAGTGGTTTGCGAAAGGTAAATTCGTGATAGTTAGAGCAATAACGTTTGGTAATACATACAATATTTAAGAAGTAATTATTTCTAACATTGCTGATAAATAGAATTTTTAATTAGCAGACTGAACTTTTTTCTGAAGAAAATATTGCCACTTTGCTAAAATGTTATATTGAAAAAATTAAGCAGCTTTTTGTAAACTAGCACAACATATAGAGAAAGAAGAAGTTTTAGCTCATAAAATAATGTTAGATGTACGTTCAAACCAACAAATAGTAGGTAGGCATAAGTAGTATTGAGATACTGTTAAGAGCACCCGTAGGTAACATATTCGAATAAAAATGGTTCTTAATATAACTGGTAATAATTAGGTTTCAAATATTGTTATCATAAAAATACCAAATACTTAGTAAACACATAAAATACGATTGAATAGCATAACCAATGTTGTTCCACATAAAGTTATTTTACAGATACGACAACTATTTACTATTACGGGTCTCGAAACGACCCATAATAGGCGAAGTATGATTAAAGCTAATTTGGGTTGGAAATTATAAAACGCTATGGGTTCGCCTGGTGGCGCCACCTAGTTCCGAGTGACTGAACTAAGCGATGTCATTTGTCGCGACGCGATGTCGCTACGGGTAGCGTAATGTTACTCGTAAATACGGTATGTTGATTCTGCGAGTTCTGCGATTGTACTGTAAAGTTCAGAAAACCTACTCTGCTTCGACGGTGTGTTTTTTTTATTTTAGGTTACCATCCGTAATTAGATTTTATCGTGATTTTTCTAGTGATATAAAATTATTCTGATTTACGAGAATCCTTTTTATTGAAGTGTCCGTATTGAGAACTACTCAATACTAAAGTTCCTATCTAAACTTCATAAACGGTCACTCTTAAATTCAACTAAAATAAATGTTTATAAATAGGTAACTAGTACATGAATGATCAAATGGGCCACTATTTATACTTTTCAAGTTAATACAATAAAAACAAAAAAACGAAATTAAGTAAATAAAATACCTACTAATTCGCGAACAAACGTATTTCGTGTGAACCGATTAGATTTCTCCCAATTTAATTGCGTAAATGACTAATTTAGTCCCGTCTTTAGTCTTAGATTGATGACTGAAGTCTTAACGTCCGCAATTTGCCAGTCAATGAAAATTGCAACGATCTTTCTGATTGCCCTAATCGCTCGAATTGGTCGAATTCGAGAATCGACCCAAACCTTTTCCCATGACTATTTCGAATTTGTGTTTTATTGCATGGGATAGATAATTGACGTCTGATTTAAAACTAATTGCCAAAACCAAGGAGTTTTAATGTGATATGATAAAATAAGATACGTGTTAGGAGTTAATGAAGGAAATACTGTCTCAACATAATTATAACAAAGTTTATTAATAGAAACAGTTGCCAGTCAATGATACCATCAGTATAGGTAACCTACAACGTTACCTCTCAGTTGCGTCCATGTTGGATTAAGAAAAGTTAAGTATTGCCATTGCCAACTTACATTAAACCTACCAACACAAATTTTGTGATTGTACCAAACAATAATACGTGTTACATTATGAGTTGGTTGGATTTGTATGACTCAAAATACCTCTATTACCCAATAGCCAAATAATAAAATGAATTATAAAAGTAAGTACCTATGTGTATCAGCGAGTGATAAAAAGGTAGTTTCGAAGCCGTTCTTCCAATTATGCCGTATGATAAGTTTGTATTCTCACTTAAAATTAATAAATAATAATAAATAAAAAATAAAAAAAATAACTAACGATCAAAATTCCTAAAAAATAATTAAGTATAATTTTAAGTGCATATAATTGCACTTAAAATTGCTAAAATAAATAAATCATGTCTTATACCATATCAATAGTATATCATAACATAATATCTAACCTACACTAGTAAAGGGAAAAATACAAAAATAATAATAACCCAAAATAGTGACTTACATAATACGTATGCCAGATAAAACATCCTCTTCAAAAATATGGGTGCTGCTACAAAAATATGTATAATCATTAAATTTCTTTAATACATACATCTATAGATACGAAATGCTTAAGTAGTTTTATATCAGATCAGATCTTTTATTCCATTGTAAAATATACTATTTAAGTACTAATTTTTGAACATCAATTCATTAAAAAAGCGGATACTTATTATCCATAATACTTATATCATAATTACAAAAAAGCTTCCAAGCGTCAACTCACAACGTATTTTCAAATCTGTATTCTTTTGTACCAATTAAAAGCAATTCAGGAAGGATTATACTCGAATTTCGAGAAACCTCCACCATATCTCACGTGATTTAATCTGTCAGTATTACTGGCTGACGTTAAAATGATTTATTGGCGATATTTCTGATTTATCGAAGTAAATTCAGGGCGTTCTATTCAATTATAGGAAATCAGTCTAGTTTATATCATGTTACGGTAGCTAGGGTTAATTATGATCGTAGATCATGAAGTAATTGAAAGGAGTGGCCATAATTGAATTAGGTACGTACTATTGAAAAACTTGCTTTCTTACGTATGTTAGTATATGTAGTACTTATGTTTAAAGAAGGTTTTCAAGCTGTATATAAACATATTTTTCCTAGTTTTCCTTATTTTATAGTACCTTCTTATTGTTTTATATCGCGTGATAAAAAGCGTGAAAAAGGCGTTGTTTTTTATTTCCCATCCAAGCTTCATTACATTATCCATTGGTTCTTTAAATTGTATACGGTTTAAGCTTGTTGTTTTTGTTGTTGGTTTGTGTTGTTCTTATGTTGTTTTTGTTGCTACTCAAACTACTCAAAGATTAATAATTATAATACAATACAAATTCAGGTCCGATTTCCTATTCCAATTTATAGAGACAATATAAATTGCGGATTTCAATGACGGGTATATATAATAATATTAATAATGTACTTAGCTATACAGATAGCAGTCTGTTAGACTGTTGTTTACAATGGTTTTGAAACTTCATGAAGAATACAGCAGGTATAATTATACAAAAAAATGGTTGCATCTCTTGTATCACCACTTCGCCTAGTTTCACTTGACCATACATACTATACGTATTGGATCTCGTGCCATACTCCTGAATTATGCTCAACAAAAAATCTAGCAGTACTCTAATAGCTGCTACTTGGGTCATCGTTATTACCAGCACGCATGAAACAATCTACGAAACTTTTGACATAACGTCGTTGGTAAGATAAGGTTTCAAGTGACTACGAGCTCACATTAAGATGAGCCGTTGTTCTAGTAGGTATGATAACAATAAAATGTACCCTAATGAAGATTCGCCCTCGAGCGTTCGTAACGACCATCTGAAGTAGCACACAAAAAATTGGTGAATTATATAAAGATTTATTACGACTTAGATAATAATTGTCTTGTACCGATATTTTTGAAGGAGATTTATGTTTTGGCTCCGAGGTATGTTTCTTTTTGGGTAATCTTAACGTTTTTATCGCGAGAATTGATGTATTGTTGGTTGGAAGTGGGTTTTGAAGAACGAGGCACTTTTCTTTATTCTACGGTGGCATACAAGCAAACGGCCTTCATGATGGTAAGCATATGTACCTAGCATATGGACGCTCCCGAAGTCCCCGGCTTCAGAAGAATCAAAACGCATCTTGGCTCTTTTTGACTCGGTGATTTGTTGTATTGACAGGTAGAGGCAAATATATTTCAGTTTAGATAGCTGCAGAGCCATCTTTTTCACAAACCAACTCGTCCGCCCCTGTCACCTCACACCTCAACTCACCCGTTTTTATATGGAAAATGTCAAATGTCATTTGTCAAAATTTGGCAGTTTTCATTTAAAACGGGTGAGGTGTGCGGTGAGAGGTGAGGTGAGCGATGAGAGGTGAGGACGAGTCGGTTTGTGTATAACACTGTAGCCACCTAAATGTGATAGATATCCAATTCTATTTGTCTGCGTGACAGATACTTTTCTGCCGAACTTACCCATTATGTTTCAAGTACTATCTACTCCATCATATGATTATCGGATTAATTAATTTATATATATAGACCTACAAAAAATCTACACTATCTATGTACTTACCTACTAACGCACTGGAAAATATATGTCATTCGCAAATAACAGGTTGTAGGTATACTTAAAATCATTTGAATTGGCTGAGTTGTATCAAATTAGACCATTAAAATGACTTTTTGAACACATTTGCTCGTAACATGGCTGTTATTACTTCACTTTTAGGCTCATAATCCAGAATCATTCGAGGATATTACAAACGCGTCTATAGGCTACGGTGTCTGCTTACCGTTAGGCAGCTCATATGATTGTTTGCGACCGTGTCGTAATATTAACAAAAATATTTTCTGTGAATTCCGATCATCCCTTTGGAATTCCCATCGTCGCACGCGCAGCTTGTTACACGAACACGCAACTCATTGGCAGCTGTCAGTCAACACAAAGCCTCCAATACGAAAGTAATAATGATAATATAATATTTATGTTTAGAAATAATAATTATACACTGTATCAAATTCTTTCTAAATAGCTTTATTACGGAACAATTAAAGTAAGTTAAATTTTACGTACACCTACGACTTACAAAATAATGGTGGTATTAATTATTTTTCTTGTAATTAATGTGGTTGAACCTTGTTATGCAGACGGAAGTTTCATAGAATATATGTTTCCCATAATTTTCATTGTGTAGAAAGAATTTTTTTCACGCAGGGTCGTCGTTCTAACCTAACCTGGCCTACTTTTCTGATAGACCTAAATGAGTTCTACAGAATGACCAAAAAATCCTACCAGAAAAGTTAACCGTTTAAGTAAAAAAGTTAAAGCAAAAAAGAGAACAAGCTTTCTATGAAATGAATAATTCTGCGAATCAATACATTCTGCGAAACAAGAGGGCTCCAATTAATTTTATTAGACAGCCAGTGCCCACGACATATTAAGTATATTACAATATAATACTATATTATATACCTATACTACTACTGTGTGATTCAAATAATATTAGTGTTGTCAAAACGCCATCTATAGTCGTGCATTGCTCGCCAACTTCATAGTTCATAGTTTAATAAATCATTTTGGTAGTTTCTTAACATTTTTCACCTTTTTTTTATTAAATGTAATTTTTAATATTAAACACGTTTCGTTTATACCGCCCGTGTTGTTTTTTATTTTATTATTGTTTACCTAACCGGCAGTGTTATTATTAACCCCCTATTAATAAAACATAAAAATTTTACCACGTTTTCTAGCATCCCTTACAAATCATCGCACACGCAACGCAACGTAGATTGGCAGCTGTCAGCGCAAATCAAGCAATATAATACTTATATTTGGGCCAATTATGGTCGCACCCACCCGGCGATGAAACGCTAAAATCAGACACGATGGCCAAAGAAAGTTAAAGCCGATTTTTTGGTGGTAATATATTTATATTTTATTTTAGCGGGGTTTTTTATGTTCTTATCTCCTACAAATATATACATACCTAAACTCACGCCTATATTCCGAAAAGGGACAGGTAGAGCACACGAAAATTAATTTTCAGTGCAATCTTTAGCTAAATTGTAAGTTTATAGATGGAGAAAATGTGATATTGCAGTGACAGGCTGCTAGACCTATCACGAGGGATTTTTCCTAAGGTGTCCTCGAATATTAGTCTGTATTATTTACTTATAGGTAATTACAACCAGGTAGGGTCTGCAGTCCCGGCTTGTATTTAAAGTCCCGAAAATACCGGGATTTTGGGACTTTTCATACAAGTCGATCCCAAATGGGACTCTAGATCCTACAAGCAGCCTAAAAATGTTTTGATGTCATGATAGGTACCTACTATTTTTTTGCCCTTTTTGTCTACATTATACAGGTTGGAAAAAAAATATGGGTCCTGGAGGGAAACTACCGTAAAACGTTGAAATAGCTCAATTTGCTGAAAGGAAGCATTATTTTATTTCTCCTATTAGAAAAAAAAAAACTATTTTTAATACTGGGTAAATTGTACTTAATTTCTTTTTTTTTATTTTTGGCCTTTTGTGTCCTAAACTAGGTCGGTCTCTGAGAAGTTTAGTGTTTGTTCCTTTACAGAAATAGAATTGATTGGCATCAATTGGCATCAAACATTTATAGACAAAAATTACAAAAAAAATATTTTTTTTGTCTGTACATTTTTTTATAGTAATTTCCACCCCACCCTCTATAATTCTTCACTAGACACTGTTCGTTTTACGTTAATTTAAGAGGGAGAGTGAACGTATTACTATGATTGGCATTATAGGAAATATTTCAGGTTCCAGTAGGATGTTCACCGCCATTAATGAATGTTGACTCCGAATAGACGTTTTTGTAATAAGATCCAAGACAGAACATATTAGTTTTGTAATTGACCCGTATAGATAAGGAGGAGGAAATAATGCGAAATGGAAAACTAAGTGAAATGGGTTATTTTAGTTTAGAACGGTACTATTTATATTGATTATGTATGTTATTCTGCAAGGTATAATGTAAATGAGTGCCTTGTTGCCTGATTCAAATAAAGAAAATAATATAAGTAATATGTACTGAGTGCAGTCACCTGCATTTTCGGTGTACCACCCTAAGGGCGAGAATCGTTAGAACATCTCACGTATTTTGTAGGAAGGATAAACCTAAGCTAGAAGATGATACGACGTTACGCGCTACGGTCCAATCTTGAAACTAACCCTTGATGTTCACATTTTTTTACACGTCAGTGGGAAACAAGCTTACGGCCTGCATGATGGTAACCAGACATCATCGCCTATGGACGCTTGCGACTCCAGAAAAAACACAAGCGCGCTGCCGACCCTTTTTTAACTTGAGGATTCATAGTCGAATTGACAATTTAGTAGTTATTTATCACCTAATTACTTATTTCCATTGCATTTATCAACTTCCTTTTATCTTGACTGATATTTGTTTTATGTTCATATAGACCTTTCAGGTCTGTTAATCGATTTTGTAAGAATTGAACAGTGTGTATTATTAATGTTTCCTTATGCATGGTGATGAGGTGTTCCGGCATTCTGTCAGTTTTTATTCTATTGTAAAGTGTAAAGTACCTATGGGTTGGTCTATTATACTTATGATGACGGCTAGGTATTGTTTTTTTTATCAATACTTAATGCAGTTTAGACAATGTAATTATACGTAGGCACATAAGATTAATAATCATATATTTTTAATTGTATGAGAGCCTTCAATGATTTGTAGAGATGATAATTTCAGTTGAGATGTCAATTTTAGAATTTATTGAATTGTATGAGAGCCTACAATGTTATGCAGAGATGATAATTTCAACGGCAACAATTCTACAAAAAACCTGTACAAAAAAAAAATCAATAAACAAGGTTTAATTTCTTTCGAAAGTTTTTAAGGCGGCAAAGGGCAATCTATAGTTAAATATAGCTTTGACCGAACAAAGTAACACAAGCCCCGCTGTCAAACAAACGTCAAACTTTGACAAGCGGGCGGTCAAAATGTGTACTTCCTTGGAAATATTACAACGCCTTTGTAAATCGAGCTATTCGATAAAAGTCTTTATTGCTATAACGATAGAAGCGACTAGTTATAATAATGAGTGATAAAACGAACGTGTTCACGTAACGGTTACGCTGACATCGGAACGTGTGGTAGAAAGAAAAGATTGAAGTAGGAAAATAATGGTTAAATTATGAACAAAGGCATGATAATGAAAATGTTTAAGGACACGGAAACAAAATACATACCAATGTATATTATTTGCGTTTTGACTTACTCAATCAAAACTTTGATAATTAGGTACATTTATATAAAAAGTACAAGTAAAAGTACGTACCCGGGTATGTCCTAAAACTACGACCAAGACCACCGGGGGATGGGCAGCAGCATACCTGGAGTGCGGTGGAGATACTGCGATCGCCAACCCGCATGCCAAGCGTGGCGATTATGGCATATACCCCCCGTCAATATGGGGGAGGCCTATGTCCAGCAGTGGACGTTCTTTGGCTGATAAGGTGGTGGTGGATATAAAAAGTACAGTCTACCAATTTGATTTCTGGGGCACTTCGTACCTTGTCAGTGTGGCAATAATATGAGATCTCTAGCAGCTTTCATATCAATTTTCACTGTGACAAGGTACGAAGTGGTCTAGAAATTAAACTGCTTGACCGTACTTTACATATATATAATATATACATACACAATAGTATTTAAGTACGTAACAATGGCATACCTTGTGTAGAATAGTGAATTAATGCGGCGCAGTATGATTAATTACCTAGATCTATCTTTAGTGTTAATAGAATAGTAAGTAACTTGGGTTTATCATAACTACCGATACTGCAGACAGTTAAATTAGTCGATGGAATAATTAGATTAATTATATCAAATATTCCGTTAATAACTACATGTCGGTCAAACATCTGATGAAATTATAGGTATCAAAATATTTATCTATTATTACCGTGAAATAGTAACTAATAATTAAATGATAAAAATTGAAAGGGTGCAAGTGCATCTCACTCAAACCAGAGCCTTCTAAGTAAAACCAGGTAAGACCAAAAAACGGGAATCGATGTTAAAAGTCCGACCTATAATTATAAAAGATCAAAATGTTCGCAGCGCTGTATTACCAGTTATTAAATGTAGGTTTTAGGAGCAAATGCGGTTATAATAGTCGCCCGAATGATACGGGACTAGAATCGTAATTTTGGACTTTTTGCTTCGGGGTTGCCACATGTTTCGGATGGTCACCGCAAATTAAAAACGCAGCGTTTTATATTGGATCTGTTGTGGAGCAAAGCGAAATTATTCTGATTAGCGGTCAAGACAGATGTGTAGTGCAGTTTGCATTACACTACAATATTAAATATTTTCAATAAATATTAATATGGCATGTTTGTCTCACTACGGCAGTTTTATCGTATTTTTTTTTAATCGTATGGCATTTATATACGAACCGTGAGATCTTCGAGAAGACAAGTACGGTTGCCAGGGGTGACGTGTAGGGTAACGGTGGGTACTCCCTACGGACGTGGTGCAACTTTGACCCCCCTTTGTCAAGTGAGTGGGCAACTTGACTGTTAGAAGTTCTCAAGCCGCCCGAAGGCCTCTAACCTAGCTTAACGACTGCTGTCCTAGACAGCAGCCGGTATCAACGGCTTAACGTGCCTTCCAAACAGTTTTATCGTGATTTGAAATAGACCAACATGCTTCGAAAATAATTAACTTTGTTCATCTTGAAAATACAAACGTTATCAATGTTATCATTTACTGCTTATAGAAGTTTATTGGTACGCTCGACCTCACAAGGGACTGAACACATATGTTTGTACCGTGTCGTTTTAGTCATGTTTAATCTATCATACTAAAAATTGCCAACGGGTGAAAGCGACGAAGTCCCAGTGTCCAGCTACTTATGAGGCCGACTGTACGTGCATAATGTATGTTATAACAATGCCGAAAGAGCTATGTAAATGGGTACTTCCAAATGCTTCAGGTATTGATATTTATAAGTATAGACTTAGGCACTATGTTAATATGGTCGTATATAGCTAATGTGGTCGTCCATATTGTTCCTATAATCCTGGCAACCCTAGCTCCATTTTTTTTAATTGTACCATTTTGCGGTCGGTAGTCGAACGTGCCTTCCGTCCCCGGCTATGTCATTTTGCAAACTAATAGGGACAATTCAAAAGGGTCGTATTCATTTTTAGTAATAAATAGACACCGCTAATTTTATGTCATTAATGACAGAGGGAATGACAGATTTATGGTTTTATTGTTGTTTGGAATTTTTATGACAAATTCGAATGTTTAAAAAGCAATTTTTTTAATTCTTTGGTTATAAGTGACAATAAATCATGTAATCAGTGACATAAAATTATATAGTAACCGTATAATAAATGGTGTTACTACCATCAAGCGCATTCGTATGGTTCGATTTAGAGCCATTGATCGTCATCCCTATCGGAAATGGGAGCATATATTATTGATAAAATTGTTTAATACTATATTTCATATTTTTCATTCCGCTACAACTACCCCTAAAATATCACACGACTGAGACTAGAGTAGAGGGCTACTCCACTCTCAGTTTCTTTCTCAAAACGTTAAGTATCAATATGTACTTAAACAAAAAAAACTGTGTTCCGTTATCTGTTCATACAGTAGATCTATGCATTTTGGAAGACTACGTTTTAAAAATGTGATAACAAAGACAAAATCGTTCCAGACAATACTTTCAAATCTCATTTTAATTATTATGATGTTAACTTCTTAGCGTAGGTAAAGTGCGATACAAAAGAGTAGAAATTAAAAAGTGGCAACACTGACGTGTCATCCCTTTCAAATCAATCTAGGAAAAAAGGGACCACACTACAGTGTTGCCACTTTTTAATTTCTACTTTTTGCGTCGCACTGTAAACGTACTTACCTACTATATTAAAGCATCAGGTTTAGTAAAAACTGACTAACAGATGACACGTAAGACGGAAAAACATTTAGCGTATTTTTAGGCTGACGTGATCACAGCTCTTCGATCCAGATCAAATAACGTCTGACTAAATTATGAATCGGACCAACAAAGTCAAAGGCTGCTCCATAATACGTTTTCCGCAGGAGTTTAGTTTTGCACAATAATCGTCACTATGGTCTTGAAATAGGGTTGAATGTATCTACAATTAGAAAAGAGCCAATAGTAGCTAAGATTACTTCAAGTTATCCCTCAAATGCTCAGTTCTTAGTAAGCAGTGACTAATTTATAGGCGCCACGGCTCAGACAAACCGCACCACAAACTAATCAAATATAACCGATCATTATGCCGTCATTTTCGGAAACTGCCAACATAGGATAAGGAAACAAAGAAAAGTATCAATGTTGCATTACGGAAAGTTGATATGATAGATAATAGTTAAGAGCCTCATTGAGGCATTCCGTGTAGATTTGAAAGGTCATGTTTAAAATAATATTTTGGTATAAAATAGTATAGGCACTAACTACATTTCTTTTGTACGGTTCTGCTGGACTAATTTTTGAACCTACTTAGTTTTCATTTATCCTTTCGAAGTATTTATCAATTCTTTGACACGAAAATGGACCATTCGAATAGGTCAAATTGACAGTTTTAGCAACAAAACGAGTATTAATAATTCCGATAATATTAATACATGATTTTTTTGCGTGTTTGAGTTTGCGGCTGTGATGATTAGTTCGCTCCTTGAAACATGCCTTGAAATCTTTATTTTGACGTGCACTTACATTAAACCAAAACCACAGTATGTGTCTTAAAAGGCGTGGCTGTTCCCACTAAAACACACATGGGTGGACCGGGCGAGAAGATCCGCTTAATAACACCTACAAACGTTCAGTCGTCAGTTTACTTTCCGAATTTAGTTTGGCGTATCTGTGTCTGTAAGTTTATCTTTGACCAAATGGAAGGTGTTTACGTTCGACATGTCAAAAATTATGGCGTTCCATATATCCAGGGTTCCGGCAGACCTCTATTACTATAATTATAAAGAGAGCGAATTTTAGGAGCCATTTTTGAAGTAGAATTCGGAAAGTTACGGTTGCAAATGTGTTGCAATAATAATGTATTTTGAGATGAAAAAAGTAATGAATGGACGTTGAAAAGGGCAAGTTTAGCGAACTAGGGAACAAAAAATAAAAGTATTTAATGTTATTGGAGCAACCAACATTTAGATATTTTTTAAATTTAAAGGTTGGTCTAAGATTAAACATTACGAAAATTTTAACCATTTGACAAATGTTACAAAAAGGGCTTTAGAAATGTATATTTGAGTTGTCACATCCCAAATATGTAGTTTTTTAGCAAAAACCTATGCTAGTAGCTTAAAAGTTCAGTGTATAATCTAAGATCGAGAAGTTTTTTTCTAAACATGATGCGTAGACGGTGCATGGAACTCCTAGTAAATAAAACTCCTTAATGCATCACGATTCTCAGATTTACTGTCCACTTTTCAAGCAGTCGATAGCAATTAAATCCACTCCACGCATGTACGCTTTGGACACATCTATAGAACATTATTAAATTAATGTGACAGATAAATTGTCCTGATTGCGCTCATAGGTGGTCCAAACTACCGTAAACGGTTATTTTTGCTCTGATAAGATGTTAATGTGAGAGGCACGCGCTGGTCGTAGATAACGGTCAAAGGTTAAGACAATTTTTAAGTTCTTATTTCAGTGTCTAGATAGCCAGTATTGGTGACTAAAGAAACCTCCATATTAAACCAGTTTTTTCATAAGCGTTTTGATTGTTTTGACACATTTGATAAATTAATTATGACGAATAATAATAATAAAAAATATACAAACGTTATTAAAAAAAAACCATTCACTAATCGACTTATTGAAATAATACTTACAGGTGCGTAGAGAATGTGTTCTTGTGTTATTGAAATTCAGGTGAAGAATAACACCTGACAAAAATTCTAACATTAACTTAATGCCAAATTATCGATTAATTCACTCAAACCAATGCACGCATTAGATATATATTTCATACATATATAACAAAGGTATTTGCTGGCAATGCATTATATTTACACAAGTGCAGGTGCACAAAAAATCTGATCCTAGATCGCTCGACCCAAAAACGAAGACACAAAATCAGCTGCACCAGTAACACCCAAAACATTAAGCCGAAGGTCCCGCACGACTCTTGCCCCAAGCCAAGATGCTTATTAGGGATGTACCACGCACCTGTGTGAATATTTTCATAATCCCTCTAATTAGAGGTTCGCGGATCTTCCCAAAGGCCGCAAACGGTTGGGCCTCACTGAGGAGGCAATAAATTGTTCGACATTTGACCCCGCCGACTGGGATTTTTTTGGGGAATTTGCCCTCTGGCTACAAGAAAGTGTACAGAGTAGAGAATGATAATGATCGCGTGGTGAACTACTAGATATTGAATATTGAACTGCTAGATAGCCAATTGTAGGTACTATGAACATTGTAAGAGTATTTCAAGCACCGAGACTTGACATATTTTTTCATTTTTATTTATGTAACCTCATCATCATCATCATCATCATGTCAGCCGAAAGACGTCCACTGCTGGACCTATGTCCCCCCCCTATGCCTCCCCCAAAGACTTCCACAATGACCGGTCCTGCGCCACCCGCATCCAGCGGACACCCGCCCGTTGGACCGCGCCCGTTTATGTAACCTATATTTTTGAAATAAATAAGAAATATATTTATTTCATGACTAATGGTGTTGACGTAAAATCTATGCCAGAAAATGATGTCTTTAACAAACAAAAGCCATTTTATATACCTATATTCTGACCAACTTCAAGTGTAGTTTTCCCTCACGCGGAGCCAACATTCAAAGATATTTTTTTCGAAATATACCATATCTTTAAATTACACGTATTTCATTATATTTAATAACCAAATCTATTTCAATATAAGTCTGCTCTGTGCCACTAATGTTACATATATTTATCAAGGCGATCGTCAACTGTGGCTTGCCGCAGGGCACCCCGCCTTGGATGCCTCTTTCCCACGTGCACCGAATGCTTGGATTGCGTGCGACCTCTTGTACCAACCATGTCCGCTCACATCACTAACACTCATTTATCAAACCCACCACAGAATAAAAACATTCCTTCATCTACCCCGTTCAAACTGCCTGTCTACACCTGAGTTTAAGCATATACACTTCATCTGTGGCTTCATTTGATGCGTCATCGCCGAAGTCTGTGGGTTCACATACGGACGCTATTGCTGCTGCAGTGGATCTACTGTTTGCTCCAGGCTAGAGATCTGGGTTCTCACCTTTAACTTCTTTTATGATCGTGGGATTTTGACCACAAGCATGAGGAGCCAAGATTTTATTAATGATAAGTAAAACTTGGACGTGTAGTTTATTTGGAATATGGTGTAGTAAAGTTCTCAAGTCTCAATGATTTTTATGTATTACAATGAATAGTGGCTTACTTTTGTGCTCGTAATAAAATATATATCCAAATCTCATAAGCTTTTTGCAGTTGCTTTTGAATCTACTATAGAAACCCATAATTAAAGGTTGATAGTGATTCCCTAATTCTACAGTTACCCCTAAATTGCGGTTACGGTCAAGCATAAGCAATATTAAAGGATTAAGAAGAAATCCAACGTCGCCTTTCTCAGATTCCCGACTATAAATGGTAAACGTTCATAATTTGAGGCTGTACGTTCAACGTAATAACGATACTGAACCACGGAGGTGATTACAAGCGTTTACCGAATTGTTCAGTAATCGATCGGGCACGGGACGAGGGAGTAAAATGTATGGAATTCCTCCAAGAACGTGTGGTTTCCTAAATATTGTGTTTAGCTGAGTTATGTTAATGCATGGCGACTATAAAAATTCCGAAAGGTTATTGGGTGTCTGGATTAGAGAGTAGGCTAACTGATTTTGTCCTTCCGTTATGTCATTTATACCGCATGTTGTTTAAATTATATCTTAGAACTTCGGGGAAGAAAAAAGAAAAAGGACTCTATAGGTGGTGGGTTGTCGAAATTAAAAAGAATGCGGGTCACACTAGCACGAGACCGGGTCAGTGGCGTACTCAAAGAGAAGCCTATGCCCTGCTGGCCTCTCTCTGCAATCGTGCACGGCTGTGCGCGATTACAGATTAGAAATGATGATGATGATAAGCTAAGGACTAGTAGGTGGATTACATGGTAAGTATAAAGATCCTTACACACATATAATCGTATGTATTTCAGTTACATCATCATCCCACGGTGGAATCCATTAAATAATTGACGAGTTAAGTACTTTCGTTTGGGTTTCAATCCATGAATCAATGTCGCAACAATTTTTATCATCTAATTTCTTAGTAAGAACAGAAGTGCAAAATTTCCTGTCGAATGAAAATGCCCACTTGATTAAAAATCGTTCATAGAACCAATGGTCCGTCGCCACCCTCAAACAACCTTTCGATTAACTCGATTGGTTACGGCCTACCGCCAATTAGGGCAAATTTTCGGCTAGCTCAAAGGGCCCGTGTTGTCCTAAAGATCATTGGTCGGTAATTAAAACAAATAGGGTCAAAAAGGGCCCGCCGCAGGCGCCACGGGGCGGTTACCGGTGCTCGTCTCGCCGCCGCCGAGGGCGGCCAACCCCCTCATTATAAACTTAATCTAATTATTGAATTCGTACAATGTAGTGTTTACATTTTTTTTCTAATTTGTTCCACTATACTTAAGAATGGATGCGTAAGCGCTAAATAGCACGTTTAGAGCCATATATCATATGAGAGTCACTGTATCGCCGTCGGCCGTTCTCACGCTGCGCCTTGCGGGTTTTTTTAGGACATAAGCGGTTTTTAGTTTAGGTTTCTGAGACATTAAGGCGGTCTCATCAGGATTATTATAAGGTTCGTTTACGGTTTTGCCTCTTGATGATTGTCACGATCTTGTTTCATTATACGGCGGCTTTGGCGTTTTGTTTTGATTAGCTTTTAAACAAACTACAGCTTAGTGATATATTTGCATAACATTGTGGGTGACGTTTCTAATAAGTTGTTTCAGACCAAATGATTTTAAACTTTCTCAGTAATGGGTTAAACTTGTAGGTAAGTTAGTTGATGACAATCTCAAGAGATCGTTACATTTTAAAAATATTATTATATTTGTAGAAAACGTTTTGTTCTCTAAAAATACCAAGAACGGTATACCTACCGGACATATTTGCCCAATGATACATGTTTTTAGTGATCTCGAGAGACATAATACTTGTTCAAAACCTAATTCAAACTATGTTCGTGAATGAACAGGCTCGCGCCCATCCGTTATTTCTAAACATGGTCATGGATTGTAGAATACAGTCTTACCAAGCAATATCATTTTAAATTACCAACAACTTATTATTGACAACTCATTTAAATACCTAGTTCAATGCGCGAGATAACTTCAGTCGCCCCCGGCATCTGCTGCCATTCACAATGATTTTGACTCGGCTCATCTCACCACTTACATTTAGTATAAGCTCGACTTCTCAATCTAAGACAACTATGTGTAATTGGAGGTCTTCCTTAGTCTGGTCTATCGGATAATTTTCTGTACGAGTTGTTAATAACAGGGCTATCTCCACTGCTTCGGAAGGTACGGGGCTGTTACTCACAAAGCTTACCAAACGACTTGTTGCAGACTGACGAGTTTAAGATTCCAACGAGTACTTGGTTGTTACGAATCTAGAGATCATGTCATAATGGTGATTAGCTAGGTTGTGTACAAAATGGTTTATTGAATATGTTCGGTCGTCGGCAGAGATCGTGCGATCATCATCCATCATGGATGGTAACGGCCCCTATGCAAAACACTGAGTTGTTATGACGTGTGCGTTACTTTACTATTACTACTTTACACACACTTTGTATAGGTAGGTATTTTATGTAGGTTGTAGAGTTGTAGAAAAATACCAATGATTAAACTAAACACCCTTTCAGTGTATTTTGTTCATCTTTGTCGTAAGTAAATATGTAGGCGTGATACGCAGAAACTCAGAAATTGAAGTTATGTTTAATAGAAGAGCAGCGTTTATTTTAATTAACAAGTTGAGTACGTAGAATTATTTCCTGACTTACCTATACGTTACAAGACAAAATTGACTGGTACCTGCGTAGAGTGCTATTGTACCTGTACAATCCGAAAGCGACCGGTAAAGGTTGTTCAGGTACTTAAATCCAATGTACATACTCGTATATTGACACAATTCGTTAAAATATGAATGATAAAAATATCAAAAAAGTACACTAATCAACGGGATATATTTAAATCTAATTATTGGTGGAAGAAGTTATTATATATAAACAATCTTATACTATTAAACAAGCAATATTTTTAATTTTTTTTGTTTATTTGTAATTGAAAATCGAAAACTTTCCTAACGATTTAATGATTTTTACAATATAGACTTTACAAGGGTCAAAAATGGATCTAGATTGGTCTCATCTTTGGGAAAGCTCGTATTCTACGGGAAAACACGAGCAAAACTCAGTCTCCCAGGTAGTTGATCAATCGGGACATTACACAGGCTAAAACAAAGAGTGCAATACAAGTAAAGAGTGTGGCAGTCACATTTGAGTAGTATAGCATATAGAAAGAACGTGTAATCTAACCACTTTATCAGTTAGATTTGAAAGTTGCAATTCTAAATGTACTCGTATATTTCTCTCTTTTATATACCTCAGATTTCGTATAGGACCTTCTCGCGCACCAGACAAAATTCTGCGATAACATAGCTCCAGTACAACGAAATATCGCTTACCAATCAAACTAAGTTGGTTAAGTACTCAACGCGTAAATGATTTTACTCTAGACATGGATTCAAGACTACTAAATGATTAGACAATGTTCACTCGATAGACAGTGAAATGGAATAAACCACAAATTGAGCTGAACGTGTTTCACCTTAAATTTTAATTATGTAACTGTTTTACAAGATCAAAAAATACCTACCAAAACACTGCCAAGGTACCGTAGGTACATAAACTCAAGTTTCCCGGTCGACAATCGTCCCTTTTGAAGAAGGAGTGACGCACAACCAAATATTCATTCGCAATTCGAATCGCATTCCTGAAAACTTTTTAAAATGAGAACATAAATTTTTCAAATGAAGAATGAAGACGCGGCGCGCTCGGCTCATTAATGCTCATTTGGTGAGATATTTACCGAGCAATTACCTTATAGGCAAATTATCTTCCCCATCTCGTATCTAACAAAGCTGTGAAGCTGAAATGCAACCTTGTTTCAAAAAGAATAAAGTATAAATTGAAATGGAATATGACTGAGTTATATGAGTGTGCAAGAGTATAATGGTCTTATGGTATCGCTTATTTATTAGTGGCCAGAGTCTTGATTCATAGCGGGCCGATGCGTTGTTAGTGTCAAACTGACAGTTTATTTCAGAGGCAGATATTATGTGAATGTTATTAGTAATTTTAATAAGTAGGGTGTCGAAGTGTCACTAGGCTTGTGGGGGATTTATGTTTATTAGACGCTAGTTGGATGTAAAATGTCATTTAGTTGATATGATGATGTACAAATACTAGATGGACTTTAAAACATGATGGTGACTATGTTACATTTGCAGTGTAGGGCTTTTAATAACCTAGAAAATCCTGGAAACGAGTTAACGCCTTTGTTACGGAGTAACAGAAAAAATAGGTATACATATATGATTTCATACAATTAATGCACTATGAATGTACGTGTTTTAGATTCAGCGCTTTTTAAGTTACCATGGACTGATAAACAGAAAAACACAGATAAACAGTAGTAATCTTTTACTCAGTCAAGTCAGTCACATTATAGCTGCATTTGTAAGCTGGTAATGTAAAAAACGCTACTCAGTAAGGTGGACTCCTAAACATGCGATGTGCAGTTATCTGTACCTTACACCATTTACACTCCCACTACACCTACTTCCTACAAAACATCCAAGCACATAGATCTAGATGCCTAGATACGGCAGCTGCCGTAGTAAGCAAGTAGGTCTTAACAACACCGGGGTTCGAGTACGCTTCAGCCTTTACTAACCACAGCTCCCGTCACAGCGGCGAGCGCGGTAACGAGGGGAAGTGAGCTACATTTCACAAAGGAACACGCCTACTAGTTATCTGATAACTAGTGACGTATCTAGTTTAGTATTTAAATACAATAGGTGAGGAAATTGAGTTGTGAAAAAAGGAAAAACGTAATTTGACTGTTTGTTGTGACGGCTTGTAAGAGTGTTCGATTCTATCTCTATGAATCGTGAATGGCGAAGCAAGGTCTATTCCCTCGCATAAGGGCGGAATCGGACATTTTCGTGCTTGCGCCGGAAGGGCCCAGGAACTTTCAGGACCTCTTCCTACCTTGTCATAGTGACAATAATATGAGATCTCTAGCAGCTTTCCTATTGATTTTAACTGTGACAAGGTATGAAGCGGCCCAGAAATCAAACTGGTTGACCGTGCATGCAACTACTCTAGACTTTCTTAGAGAATCAATAGATCATAAAAACTAGTGACGGAGGACCTAAATGGCTACAGACTGGGTCAACCCTATTTTCGAAAATAGCAAGTAAGTAGTGATTACTGATAAATTAGATTTTGGGTATTTTTTTTTCTAACTGTCTCCAGCAACTAGTCACATAACTTTTCGAACGTACGATAGGTAAATGTAACTGTCATTTGTCGTCCTGTTTAACCTAGTTGGTAGTGCCACTGCCTCCAAAGCTAGAGGTTCCGAGTTCGAATTCCGGCAAGGGCATTTGTTTCCGAGACTGTGATGTTTTCTATGTATTTAAGTATATATCTGTTAGATATATCGTTGTCAAGCCTTATTGAGCTCGCTATGGGACTAGTTCGATTTTTGTAAAAATTGTCTCCTAATATTTATTTATTTATTTATATATTTTTACTGTGGAAAATTACTTTTAATCTCTACCGTACGAGTAATCAGTGTAATCACGCTTGAAAACGTTGCGTTATTATCCTGCAGTACTATGATTTGCCGGAGATTATTTTCACTCATCCACAATTACAATTATTTAGGACCCACATTCTTTTCTAAACTAATTCGATTATCAATATGCTACATTCTAATAGCCTGAGAACCTTCGACCGGGAATCGAACCGGGTCACGCTCGCGCAAATTACAAGCCGGCGACCGTACGTGCGTGGATTGACAGTAATTTAAGCGCATATGACTGTGGGACACGAGTTGATATTAAGCGTTTCATTTGGTAACATGTTTATTAGAAATGTCAAGATGTAATGGAAATGCCTCTCAAAAAGGTCATGGGAATTATAGTGTTCTGGGTGAAAAGAATTGTCCGTCAGTTACATCAATAAAAAATATTGTACTCATATTTTTTTCTATTGTCAATCAACCAAAAAGACAAACACAAAGCGCGTCAAGTTTGGGAGTGGTGGCTCGTGACGCCACGCCGCACTAAAAACGGTACGGCGTGATGTCACACGGAACTTTAACGGACTATTACTTCATGATTTTTTGGTAAATATTTTTGATTAGTAGTTTCACGGATTAATGGGATAAAAATAATCTTAAACTTTACTTAACTTTCAGAGTCATTCCACTCACATCAAACGTAAGCATATAAGCGCAATAGACAAAACCTAACTTATAGAAACAATGCTTACTAGGAGATCAAGCAACCTAAAAGTTTAATTATTTTACTACTAAGTAGTCTAAGAACCATCCCGATAAACAAGACTTTTGATTAAAACCGGCCAAGTGCGTGTCGGGTCACGCACAGAGAAGGGTTCCGTACCGACACCTCCTAATCTACACGTAAAACCACTATACAATATAGTAAATGAAAAAGGTCGTATCTTCATAGGGAAGTCACGGCACTTACACCCTTTTGTTTGGGCAAGACAGTTTTTCAGCAATGACTCAAAAACCGTTAAACCTATCTTGCTCAAACCAAAAATCGTTGAAAGTATTTATAATTACTTACATCATCTTGATTTTTTTCAGAATTATACACTTCATAGTTTGGAAATTAGAGGGGGGGGGGACACTTTTTACGACTTTGACAGCTAATATCTCACCAAAGGTTGACTTAAATGGAAAAGGTTTTTATAAACCTCTGTCATTTTTGAAGGCCTATCCATTGATAACCCACAAGCCCATGAGCATTGAAAAAAAATTTGACCCTCCTGTTACATGTATGGGGTGCCCCCCCCCCCCCCCCCCCCAGTTTAACATTTCATTTCACTATTGTAGTGCTCATAGTCTCCGACTTCTCCGAGTAAATCAGCTGTGACATACGGACGGACGGACACGACGAACCTATAAGGGTCCCGTTTTAGCCATTTTGGCTACGGAAGTATGCATAGGTACTGGCGCGTACAATATAGAAACATGCATTATTTAAAACGCATCCTAACGGAAGAAGGCGCTCGGGCAATGCATATCAAAGCCTTGCATCTGATAAGCGATGGGCGGCGCGGGCAGGCGGGCTCTTTGCTCCAATTAATGCGAAATGCAAAGCTGACAGGTACTACGCTGAACTTTACAGTGCATAAATATACTTTAGATGTTCTCTAGCACTAAATCTGAAACTATATCTTATAAAAACGGGAACCTGTAGCAACAGAAAAATGCCGATGTGCGAATAACCGCGGAAATAGGAATTCAATAAATCGGAAATCAGAATATTATCCCGCTCATACATATTTTGGAGCACGATATAGTAGTACAGTCAGCATCAAAAGTAGCTACGTATATAAAGGCGTCAAAAACGCTTATTTCCCTACAATTTTGAACTTTTTAAATGCGTTTGATGCTCTCTTTACCAGACCGCAGCACAAATAACACTTGGACTGAAGGTATTTGGCGAGTTGCTGATGGTAAGAAAGGCGGCCTGAGCTTCCTAGAACGCGCTGTGTTGTTGGGAGCAAGGGAGCTGCGTTTACCTATGTCTTAGCTATCAGTATCATTGATAAAACGATTGGGCGAGAAAGGGTCTTGAATTGCAAGCAACAACCTAGTTTACCTTATATCTTAAGATACACATACAGAATACAGAAGATTGAAAAAACGAGTGTATGAAGGAAGAGTGAATGGAAAAGTTGGAAGGGGAAGACCTCGGTGAACGTACTCCGACCAAATCGGAGACATTCTGCAGAAAGACCAGGTCAGGAGTACCCTAAATCGGCGCGCATGCATGAAGAATGTTATGAAAGTTCATGAAGCGAAAGTTGTATGTCAGGATCGTAGCAAGTGGAAATCCGTGATCTCTGCCTACCCCTCTGGGAAACAGGCGTGATTATATGTATGTATGTATGTATTTTGACATATAATTCTGTACGTTTTCTTTCTTTATCAGAAAGTAATTATATCCTTCTTAAGGAAATTAACCATGACATCAATAAACAAACAACACCATTGTAATTTAGGTGTAACGAAATAAAAATACTTACCTAATGCAAATTGATACTTCACGTATCACGAAGTAATTTATTTCTAATTGAACTAATTCTATCATTAAAATATTGACAAATCGCTTAATAAACTTTCAAGCAAAACAAGCAACTGAACACAGCTGTCATTAGTAAACAAATTTCTCACATAAATCGCAATTTGTTATCCAAGAAAATTAAATTAAAGCCATGTTACTTGAAAAAGGCTTGGATTGCGTGTTTGTGGTCACTTAATAATGATTTTATTTGGCCTTAAGGATGTTTGTGTTTGACCCAAGTCCGGTCACTCTACAAAGAAAAAATATTTTAAGTAAAAAGATTGTATTAAAAATTACATCTTCTACCGACAATCTTTTGTCGTCCCAAGCAGAGAAGGATTTCCGATAGGTAGACTAGAGTAATTTCAGCTCCGCGGTACCATAACATTGTACTGTCACTGAACTTATATAAGTATGCCATATTTCACCTCAATGAGATATCGGCAAGTGTCTGGAAAAAGGATTGCAAATTTTGATGACAACTTACTTACATACCTTTACAAACTTACATACGAATAGTGCAAGTTAAATAAAAGCTTGTAAAAAGACGAAAGACTTGTTGTTATTTGACGACTACATAAAGACCATTATAGATGTCTGTTGAAAAAAAGTTGAAGGGAAGAGAAAGTAATACTGGCGATGATAACATGGAAGGACCATGCGAATAAAAAGTTAAATCGTGTCAGGCTTAAAGGGTCGCAACGCGCATGTGACACCCCTAGGAGTTGCAAGCGTCCATAGGCTGCGGTGAACGCTTACCATCAGGCAGTACGCTTGTTTGCCACCGACGTAGTATAAAAAAAAAGGCATTCCATGATACCGGGATGGGACCCGGATACGTCCTAAAACTACGACCAGGACCACCGGGGGATCGACAGTAGCATCCCTGGAGTGCGGTGGAGATATTGTGATCGCCAAACCGCGTGCCAAGCGTGGCGATTATGGCATTTACCCCCCATGAAATCGGGGGAGGCCCATGTCCAGAAGCGGACATCCTTCGGCTGATATGGTGGTGGTGGATTCAATGGACACATGGAAATTGCTCTACCGACTAGCAACCAATTGTTGGCGTATTATTTGACATGAAACATTTGTATGGCCACCGCAGCCCACAAGCCCTTAAGGATATCTCAATAGGGGGACCCAATAAATTGATTGCTACCTATAATAAAGGTCATTAGTCACTCGCCGGCACGCTTAAATCACGTTGCACTTCTAGTTGCGTGTTTGGACGCTACTCGTGTTGGCACGCGAGGCGTTTTTTGAACGTATTTGTTAGGTTTTGGCCCCCGGCTGTCCCAGTATGGCACGGATAACGTCTTGTTGCGTTTTTTACAATAACCACTGATACACAGTTCAGTTTTATCAGACTAGGCGTTACTTTGCTGAATTCCATGGTTAATTTCTAATGCAATGTTTTGGCTATGCCGCTAAAAAAATGCTCTTAGTTGTATATCGATTCAGTCAATATTCCCATCTTCCTTTCGCACGCGAAAACATGCAAATAAGGAATAGTGGCCTACATCAACCTACAACAAACCACCACGAATAATGGAAAATCCTTTACAGGTGTGTTGCCTCTCTATGAGGCATCATCAGAATCCTCTGGCAGGAGATGTTGGCTGAACAAATGAAAACGCAAGTAGGTACATCTCATTGTCACTGAGAGACCAGCTAGTTAGACGCCATTGTAATTTGTCGATGCGGAGGCGGTACGATATGAGAAAACTATCAGCTGTCAGTGTCAACCGATACTAACGCGGTACTGTCCCAATTTGCGCACTGTATTACTACTGCGCAAACGTAATACTGACAGTATTTTGTCAAGAGAGGAAATCTCAAATCAGTAAGCTTACGTCGGCCTGTTTAGCCTAGTTGGTAGTGCCATTGCCTCCGAAGCTAGAGGTCCCGGGTTCGATTCCCGGTAAGGGCATTTTTTTCTGTGGTGAGCAGAGACATTTGTTCCTGAGACTTGGATGTTTTCTATGTATTTAAGTATATATCTATTAAATATATCGTCGTCTAGTACCCATAACACAAGCCTTGTTGAGCTTAGGACTAGTTCGATTTGTGTAAAAATGTCCCTTAATATTTATTTATTTATTTATTTATTTTATTTTTTTTTACGTCAAAGAGCAAAATACCTATTACATATCGCTCCCGCCCCGCCAACTCAGGAAGTCGCCTTAATTGACAACATTACATTTTTTTAAGCAGGCTTTTTTCCGATGAAATCAAATAGAGGATAAAAAGTTAAGTAAAACCACATTTTTAAATTCTCGAAAATATCCCAATTTCATATAAATAAATCAATTTCAAAAGTTCCTCATTCTAAAAGAGAGTAAGTGACAAGTAAGGCGTCACAGCGTAATAAATCATACAGAAGCACTGTTACTAAGACAAATTTACTAAAGAAAGTGAACTGCTGTTCTTTTTGTGCGCTGTGACCGTCACAATTTCATAGTAGTGACGTCATTACTACGATATGGGCTTTCTTCACATTTTCAAAAAGAAAACTAATAGCTATAAAAATATTAAAAAATATTTTGGGGTTTCTTGTTACCAAATTAACGAAATGAGTTAAGATTTCATACTACTTAAAAATTTGAAATGTTGTCAATTACGTAACATGTAGATCTAACTATTATTTTTAATACAGGAAATGATTATCACCCCTGACGGTAGACGGTTTTCGGGTGTGTACTCGTATATGTAACGTACATCTAAATTACCATTACAACACTAAACACAACTTCGTCGGCCTGTTTAGCCTAGTTGGTAGTAACACTGCCTCCGAAGTTAGAGGTCCCGGGTTCGAATCCCGGTAAGGGCATTATTTGTTTCTGTGGTGAGCAAAAACATTTGTTCCTGAGACTTGGATGTTTTCTATGTATTTAAATATACAGGTTGTTCGGCAGATGCATGGACATACGTGTATTGGAGATAGGTGAGGGCATCTGCTCGGTGGTCAAGCACAAAAAAAAAATATTTTTGAAATTCTCTGTTTCCAAATAACTGAATTTGTAAGATTCTGGAATAAGCCTAGATGAGAATAAAATAAAAAAATTGTCCGTTAAAATGTTTCTTTTTAAGTAATTGAGGATATAATCTTGAAAACAAATTATTAAAAAATGATAAATTGGACAACATTTTTACTTCATTTAAATCTAGACTAATTCCAGAATCTTACGAAATCAGTTTTTTGAAAACCAAGAATTTCAAAAATAAAAACAAAAAATTCTTAAAAAATAATCTTTAGGCCCAATTCATCAGCAGATGACCTCACCTATTCCCAATATACGTATGTCCATCCATCCGCCGAACATCCTGTATATCTATTAAACATATCGTCGTCTAGTACCCATAACACAAGCCTTATTGAGCAGACTATGGGACTGGTTCGACTTTTGTAAAAAATTGTCCCGTGATATTTATAAAAAAAAAACCGGCTAAGTGCGAGTCGGACTCGCGCACGAAGGGTTCCGTACCGCATGATTTATAAAGAGAGTCCGACTCGCACTTGGCAGGTTTATAATATTTGTTGTTATAGCGGCAACAGAAATACATAATCTGTGCAAATTTCAACTGTCTAGCTATTACGGTTCTTGAGATATAGCTCGGCGAGTGGTAGCCATGAAAAAGGGCTAAAATATCACGTTTTTTGTATGGGAGTCCCCTTAATTATTGTTATTATTTTGTTTTTAGTATTTTTTGTTATAGCGGCAACAGAAATACACGATCTGTGAAAATTTCAACTGTCTAGCTATTACGGTTCTTGAGATACAGCCTGGTGACAGACGGACGGACGCACGGACGGACGGACAGCGAAGTCTTAGTAATAGGGTCCCGTTTTTACCCTTTGGGTACGGAACCCTAAAAACTCAAAAAACCGACTGCGTTTCTGTATAATTTAGAATTAGGCGCCAAAAATTTTCCTTTTGTTTTTTTTTGCTTTACCCAGTGTCACTCTCACAGTAAATACGAATATAACGACACCCCTCAGGCTAAAATCGAGCAGTTCAGGCTGCAGAGCGTGCCAAACAATAATACATACATACATACTCTCGAAGAACATAACCCTCCTTCTGACGCAGTCGGCAAAAATAATCCATGTGAATTGGTTTGCCAAGTGTAAATATTATATGTAGGGAGTTTATATTCATGCGGGTGTTAAAGTTACTGCTTATTGCTATATTTATTGCTAAGTACCTATATTAGAAACGTATTGTCCTAGCCTCAAAATCACGAGTGACGTGCTTTTATCTTTTTTAATTTTAGATGAGGTCATCTCTCCCGGAAAAAGAAGCGAGATGCCCATTTAGAGTGTTTATTAGAAAACGATACGATGTCCCATTAATTAAATAGTATTATCGTTTTTTTTTTCAAATACCTGTAAATACAGTTTAATTGCTTAGAAGAAATAAAATAATTTTAAATTTCAGCAAATTGAGCTATCTCAACGTTTTAACGTAGTTCCTCTCCAGGGCCCATAAATAATTCCCACCCTGTTTAGTTCTTTTCTCCAACTATGCAAGGAAATACAATTATTATGAAAAAGAATTAAGCATATAACCGGTCATTGTGGAAGTCTTTGGGGGAGGCCTATGTCCAGCAGTGGACGTCTTTCGGGTGACACGATGATGATGAATGATGATGATGATGATATAACTATAAAATATAAACGTCAAACCCTAGTTCCCCTTCCTCGCCCTCCATTTTTTGTTTAAACACAGCATGATTCACAACTCATAATACCACTTCCGACTAAAATAATAATTTTAAAGTTGAAAAGTCTTAAAATATTTAACGAAAGTAAATTATCTCAAACATGCAATGAAATATTGATGTTATATTCCTTATAATAGGCTGCGAAGTATGACGTTTCAGGTGCGGCTAGGACAAGAGGTCGTTAATGCAATTTCATACAAATGTTACGGGCCTGGGCCGGCAAAGTCCTCTTTTTTAATTTCCATTCCACATAAATTTGTGGCACAGGCATCATGACATTCTGCCACTATGCGTATTAAAAATAAATCTTTATTTTTTTTGTTGTTTATTTCATTGCGTGTTTGAGAAAAACACTATACACACCTCGGCGGGAAATATGGGGTTGCCCGCCTGAGACCTATCCGACCTCGCTTCGCTCGGCCGTCTATATGTCTTCGGCCGGCAACCCCTTTCGTCCCGGCCTCTGTAGTAATGTACTATTAATATGCAATAAAAAATGAGTAAAAACGGGGTTTACGCATTTATCTACTCATATTATAAAACTATTGGTGACATTTTTAAAAACGTCACCACATAAACATTTTAAAAACAAAGAAAACGACGGAAAACTGTAATCGTACGATCATCTGGCTGCTTGCATTGATGGTACTTAGTCATAACATGTTTTTTATAAAGTGAAAAAAAAATTACAATAATGGAATTTCATACAGTTTCCCGGCCGCTACGGTAGGACAATATAGATTTTTAACTTTTAAAAGTTGCGATAGTCAATAACGAGAAACCACGGACTATTTTTAAGACAGTAAAGCGATCATTTACGAGCATAGTGGAAAAAATAAAAATGCCTTCATTGTTGCAATTGATATGTCCTTACATTGATAATGGAAATCAAATCCCATTGCTATAACATAACTACGTATGAAATAAAATTAATGTAGGTTGATCTGAATTGGTGGCCAAACGCGCACGTAAGAACAGTACTTAGATTTTATAAAACAAAAACGCAGTAGGTAATAATGGACTTCTTATACACTTAAGACTATTAGTTTCTGTGTTGCGAGCTACCTATTACCCTGTTTCTCACAGTATGCGCCTGAGAACTCCAATCAAACGAGCTATTTTAATGCTCCGATCACTGGTCAATCAATACTAAATCATTCCACTGGTATTCTGTCATTAACTGTACGATAATTCATGTTATTGTGGTTGGGTCTGTGTGAACTTTTCGAGTGAGTTTTGTGCAAAAAGAAAAAAATCCGGGTAAACAACGTTGATCGTCCTCACTATTACAAGCGTGAAAAATTTGGCGAGAACTTCCAGAAATGTATTTAACAAGAAGAGAAGAAGACACAGGCAGTAATATTTAAGCGTAACAAGTCGCGGACAGTAACTAGTTGATTATAAGTCCTTTTATTAGCTATGCTTTTCATACTAACATATGTAAAATCGTCTACCGGATTTAATCAAGTTGGAATATTTACGGTAATTGTCTAATTTGTATGATTCCATTCGAACCAATTTAAGGAGACGATCGATCTACATATTATGGGTCTATATGGGATCAAATACAATTAGAACCCAATAAAGGACCAAAATTAGGGACCACCACCACCACCACCATATCAGCCGGAGGACGTCCACTGCTGGACATAGGCCTCCTCCAATTTCATGGGGGGTAAATGCCATAATCGCCACGCTTGGCATGCGGGTTGGCGATCGCAGTATCTCAACCGCACTCCAGGGATGCTGCTGCCCATCCTCCGGTGGTCTTGGTCGTAGTTTGAGGACATACCCGGGTCCAAATTAGGGACAAACCTACCTAATAGCTCGACGCTAGCAGCCCCCGAATAGGCTTCTACAAAGTGACAGTAAAAATGTCTTTGCGTACCTCAGATTCAAGCAGGCGTTTTTTTTATCATAGGTTCATCGTATGACTTGAACTGTATAATCTGATATTTTCTTTTTCTGTTAATGGCGACGGTTATTCCTATGACTAGAAAAATAATCAAGGACTTTTAAGCTTTTTTTTAGCAAGCTTTTCTTTTTTTATCCGTGAAATACTTTGTTAAGGTACAGATAGCTGTGACACTATTCATTTTTAATTTTTAAAGAAGGATTCTATGGGAACCTTTTATTTTTGGTAAAATTATGTTATTAACATTTTTTTGTGATGTTTTGATAGTTAGCTATCCATAGGGTGACACCAAGTTATACATTTTAACAAATCACAAATACCCAATTGAAATAGTAGGTATACCTATGTGAATAAACGATAGCAAAAACCTGTTCACCCTGGCCTACGGCGCATATTAGAATTTTTTTTTATAAATCTATAAATAAAATTCATAGCTTATCATCAAACACATGGACATGTCATTTACTATTTAAACTGGAAACCTTAAAAATGCCATCTTAATTACCGTGGGAACTCCTCGCAAATAACTCGAAATAAGAAAGGACGAGTGAATTCGGCCCGATGTTATTTTGGCCTCACAATGTCGATTATTGTAGGGATCGGCGCACATTACGTTACTGGTATGACTAAGAGCTGTTACAACCTATATACTTTTACAATCATATATTTCTTGCCTGACAGAAATATATATTTATTCACATTTACTCAATTCGCATGCAATGCGGCCTTAAAGGTACTCGGAATTTCTTAAAATGGGGATAAACTTAGAATAAATTATACTAGTACTTAATTGAAATGAAATAGCCTTTCAAACTATGTATGTAATTATGTATATATTTTTTTGAGTTGCAAAAAACTTTCTTATTTTATCTATCAAAATGCTTGTGACAGAATACATGTATGGCTCGACTAAGTATTTGGTAATTAATTTATTATGCCTGAAGATTCACGTATTTTTCTCGGCATACGATTGCAAGAAAACTTGTAAATACATGTACATAATACAAAGAAGAGGAAATGAGAACAAACCTGCATATTCCAATTATTATTGTTAAATTATACACTTTGCATTGAGTGATTTTAGGCACTACTGAAAAACTATTAACTTTATAATAAGGCAAACCACTGATATATATAAATAAATTCTCGAATCTCGAAGAAATAAGTCCGCGTCTTGGGAACCACGGGGATCCAACATGTTAAAAACACGTTAGAACTTAAAGTTCAAAATTGATACCACCCCCCACAAACAAACGAAGCTAAAAATTATCCCACTTTTGAATAAAAAATCGCACCCGATTCGGGTCATCCGTTTGGTAGCTAGGTTGCCATAGACAGACACACACATACACAGGTACACATGTTCAACTTATAACAACCCTTATTTTGCGGGGGTTAAAAATCATGTAGGTACCAAACCCGTAAATTTAATTCATATTAATCTTTAGCATCATCATTTTTAAGCGAGTTTTCCATCAACATTCACAAATTTATAGACAATCGAGACAAATAGTCCTACACCTTAAGAGGGCGCAGTACGTTTGGTTCTCCATACAAACGTATTTATGCTCTCATTTTAAAACGCCATGCTAGAATAACATGAAACTTTGTATACACAATGGGATCCGGCATACCTAGGTCGAAAATTAGTTTCTGTTGCTTGAAATTATAATGGCGAAAAAATACAGCGATTGTTAAGGTTTTCATACAAGCCGTAAAAAACTAAAAAAACCGCTGTATTTTTTTTCTTTTTCAATTTCTAGCAGCAGAAACTAATTTTCGACCTAGGTATCGCGGATCCCATTGTGTATACAAAGTTTCATGTTATTCTAGCATGGCGTTTTAAAATGAGAGCCTAAATACGTTTGTATGGGGAACCGATCCACACCGATCGTACTGCGCCGTCTTAAAATATACAAACACAAAATTGAGTTCAGCCCTTACAGCGGAAAAACTTAGATAAAGTCCCCCTTAGATGTAGGTAGCTGTGGACTGTTCGAATAGGCAAAACCATTGTTTGTTTTACAAATATGTAATAAATAATAAAATTAATAAACATCTATTCGAACACGCCTTAACTATATACTGAAAGAGCCTTACTTTAGTTTTTTACCTATACATTAATGAGTCTATAGGTATTTAATGTAGTTCTTAAATAAAATCTAGTCTTATACTTACCCATTATTGCCATTATGCATAAAAAACCTTAAAAAAACCACAAACCTGCACTCCCTGCCTGTACTCTTGCACTACCTGTTCATAATTTTATTTTGATAACTTTTCCTGCTACCCAAAGGTTGTCTGTAAGAGATCGCTTTAAGCGATAAGACCGCCTGTTGCTACCATTACTAGTTATGTAAGTTTTTTTGTGTAACATTGTTCTCTTGTGTGGTGCAATAAAGCATATTTATTATTATTATTCACCTTATTTATTTTTTCGTCTTAAGTTAGATTTTTTACAATAAATTTATACAAGTACAATATAAAAATATACATACAAAATATAAAAGCATTGTAAAAAACCTAACCTAGGGTGCCGCCGGCAGCGAGGCTAGCCTAAGCTACCGGTGGTTAGGGCGACAGAAAGAGAAACCTCCAGACTACCCGCGCCGTGTCCAGGAGTACCGCCTTCTGTATTTGACCCTTGACCCAGCCATCTAACGAGAGTCTCTTGAGATGTTGGTCGAGACTCTTCGCTATTAGACCGTTCACAGAGACGACTATCGGGACAATAATCGTTGAATCAACATCCCACATGGCAATTACCTCATGTGCCAAGTCTAGGTACTTGCTGACTTTGTCCTTCTCAGCTTTCACGAGGTTCTCGTCATGGGGGATGGTGATGTCAACGAGCACTGCCTGGCGCTTTAATCGATCTGTCAGCACGATATCAGGCTTGTTGGCTACAATAGTCCTGTCCGTGATGACAGATCGATCCCAATAGAGCGTTGCACGACCATTTTCGAGAACTGGCGCAGGTGTGTACTTATAATACGGCACTTCGCAGTCTACAAGACCGTATAAAAGAGCAAGCTGCTGGTGAATAATCCTGGCCACCAAGTTATGTCTGTGCAAGTACTCGCCGTTAGCAAGATGACTACAACCAGAAATAATATGCCTGAGTGACTCTCCGGGACGGCGGCATGCCCGACAAATGTCGACCGTACCGTCCTTCAGGATATATTTCCGGTAGTTGTTCGTCATGATAACCTCGTCCGCAATTGCACAGACAAAACCTTCAGTTTCCCCAAAAAGATCCCCAAAACGTAGCCAGTTCACCGATGCGAGCAGGTCTACGTCGGGCCCCGTAAGGGCCTTGTAGAACCGCCCATGTAGCTCCTTACTCTTCCATACCGCCCTGCGGTCGTCGGTGCTTAGTACTTTAAATCTGCGCCAGTTCTCGTTTGCCATGGAGAGCGGGGTGAAAGATGCGTCTGCTGCCACTACGTCACGATGCATCCCACACTCACTGTTTAGAAAGTAATCCCTGAGACTGCACACCTCGCGGTTGTGAAGGTCTTTGGCATTTAAGAAGCCGCGACCTCCAAGTTTCCGCGGGATGTACAGTCTCATAACAGAAGATCGTGGGTGTAGCATACGGTGCGCAGCGAGCAGCACACGTACCCTTCGATCCAGGAAATCGAGCTCAGTCTGAGTCCACCTTAATATGCCAAAGGAGTATGTGAGCAACGGCATCACCCAGGCGTTGAAGGCGCGAACCTTATTGCCGCCCAACAAAAAACTATTGAGTACTTTTGTCAGGCGACAGAAGAAGCGCTCCCTCACCGCCCGTTTGATGTCTCCGATACCCAAAGACTGTGACATACCAAGATACTTATAGGTTTCTGCTTCGGAGAGAGATCTGAGAGCGATTGTCTCAGAAATATGTAAATTTGTGGAATTTACAACTTTCCCCCGCTGTACATGCATGACCGCACACTTATCGACACCAAATTCCATTTTGATGGCACTACTGAAGACCTCTGTGGTTTTCAGTAGCTCCAACAGGTCATATTTATTTGGTGCAAATAGTTTAAGGTCGTCCATGTAGAGCAGATGAGAAATGACCTCACCCTCTCTCCGTAGCTGGCAACCTAGTCCTGGATCCTTCAGCAGGGTACTGAGCGGATTCAGCGCTAGGCAAAACCACAAGGGACTCAGACTATCACCCTGAAAAATACCTCGCTCAATCCTGATGGAATCCTGCGGGCCAGAGGGGCCCTCTCCTCCCCCAGGTTGACGAAGGACTGTGGTCCACTGCCCCGTGCAAGCAACTAAGAAGGATCTCAAAACTGCATCCACTTTATACAGTTCTAAGATCCTCCTCAGCCATGATTATTATTATTATTATTATTAAACCTGATTTTTAGGTTAACTGCTGCGTAAACTGACGTTTACAAGACTGCTTAAACATAAGTAAGGCTGGCTTTCAAAATGATATAGATAGAAAGACAAACCATTTACTTGTTTGCCACATACACACATGTTACGACAAGAAAGAAAAAAGAATAGTATAAAATAACATAACACACAAACGAACTAATTGCTGCAATGTAAACTATGTAAACTATATTAAATTTTGATATGCTATACTCAATACTTAGTAGTATTGCGTATTTTTTTTAAATCGAGAGTTGGTATTCTCCACTCTGTTAGATCCTCTAATAAAATAAGGCTACACTTTTTGTGACCGACGAGCGCACGCGTCGTGGGTGTATTTTTTCACGTTTCTCGCCGATTAGAATGGTAAACTCCCATTGCGATGCGCTACGATTTTTACTCATCTAAATTAAAAATGTATTATGACATTGTTTTAGCACCTAAAGTCTTTAAATAAATGAACTTTTGAAAAGGATCAAGAGAAAATCTTAAAATGACAAAGTCTCATTGCAGCGTGCTTCGCTTTTTACTCATCTACGATGAAGGGAATTTTTGATTTTAGGAACGGAAATCGGTAAACATATGAACATTTCAAAAGTACTTAAATATCTTAAATAGAAAGGTAGGTACACTTCCATTTCGGTGCTCTTCACATTTTATTCATTAACTAAATGACGGAAAGAACTACATATTGATTAGAATTTAACGCCGTTGTCAAGTTATAAAGAGCCTGCCTGTATAAATAGTTTTTACAAATTGCATTTTTACGTTACTGTATTTTACAATTTTTTATATATGCATTATCATGTCATGGTTGTTGTGGAAGTCTTTCGGGGAGGCCTATGTCCAGTTGTGGACATCCTTCGGCTGATATGTTAATGATGATGATGTCGTGGTTCATATGACAAGAACATTATGGAAAAAACGAATATGTCGTACCTAAACGTACAACATACCTAACGTATAAGAGATTGTATATAAACAAATTTTATATATTTATTATGTATTTATTTAAATATGAACAAACGGTCACACAAAAAACATTGTTACCATTTCTTTTCTTAATTCTAGACCTATAGTTTCCATTATTAATTAAAAACACTACACATTACAAACACTACATTATTAATTACAAATTTTATTGTTAAGGTGAAACAAATTGTGTGAATAAAACACAAACATGGTATTGTAATAATACTTTAGTTACATGAAAAGATAGGTACCTGCTTTGTAAATGCACATCACCCTGTCCGTGGTAAATGTGCAAACATGTGATCCAGCCCGCCCATCGCACACGTGCGACATGCATTCTCGTGCCTCAGCATTATCTTCGAATTAAGGGGAAACCATCTTACAGCTACTCTCTATATCTATCTAGTCACAGAATATGTTAGGTACGTTTGTTGCAAATCCTATCCTGTCCTATCTTGTTGCTGTAAATATGCAAACATTTAACACGTGCTACATAAGTTTCGTGCTTGAGCATTTATTTCCTCTTACAGTCACTACCTAGGTTATCTATCTTGTCATAGAAAATGATAGGTACCTTTGTACATCTGTTCGCTGTAAATGTGCAAATATATGATCAAAGTGTTACATGCGTTCTCGTGCCTGAGCATTTATTTCCGAATTAAGTGGAAACCATCTTCAGTCATTCCCTATATCTAGTAATAGAATACGATAGGTATCTTCGTAAATGCACATCAGGCTATTCGTTGTAAATGTGCAAACATTTAATGCACGACGTGCTACATACGTTTTCGTGCTTGAGCATTTATTTCTTTTTACCGCTACTACCTAGGTTATTTTATAATAACAATAGAACTCGATAGTTACCTTTGTAAATGCACATCAGCCTGTTCGCTGTAAATATGCAAACATGTGATCCACGTGCTGCATGCTTTCTCGTACCTGAGTATTTATTTCCGAATTAAGTGAAAACCATCTTCAGCCCGTTCCTATATGAAATGAAATGAAAAATGAAATGAAATCAATTTATTCCAGAACATGTCCATATGTTATACAATAAGATAAAATAAAAACAATAATAATAATACTACACTAACACTAAAATTTAATTAAAATTAAAATACGATAAAATACGATAATATATATATATATAATCATAGAATACGATAGGTATCTTTGTAAATGCACATCAGCCTGTTCGCTATATATGTGCAAACATGTGATCCACGTGCTACATGCGTTCTTGTGGCTGAGCATTATCTCCGATTTAAGGGGAAACAGCCTTGATTTGAAGATATCGTACGATCTCTTTATTGGTTGACGTCATCGTTGGAGTCCAGTTGAGACGTGTTTGGTACATGAGTTCTTTTAGTTCTAATTTATAAAATACCTAGTGATTCTCTTTAATCTTTATTATAAATTGCACGATCCGATATTCAAATGTTTGTTTTAGGCAGTTGTTATTTACTATCAGCAATGTTTTTTGTGCGAGTTGAAGTCGCCTGCAGTTATTTTAAAACTACAAGCATCTTACAAGATTTCCTTGTATTTTTAGTCCGTATCTTGTCTGCCAAAATATACCGCGTTTTCTTGTTTCTCTCATTCGCACATTAAAAGATAGAGACATGAAGGACAGATATTTCTATGTAATGTCACGTTTTAAAGTCAAATTAGGCCCTCTAAAGGGCTACACTATGTACCCAATAAACTAGTCGCAGTAAACAATAACAGTACGCAGTTAACAATATTTTTAACAAAACTTAACATTGCAAAATTGTAAACATAGACACAATACATTATATTACGTTAATCTAATTTAATTGGTAATATCACTCTTGTTTTTTGGAAGAGCGAGCTCTCCTGACTTCTGAAACAAGTACCGCTGTACCTACTTAATAGGAGGTCCCAACCTTTATAATGTGTAACATTGTTATTAATTAACCAATAAACCATTTCATTTCAAACTTTCGTTATTGATATATTGGACGATGATGGAATCAGGGAAATCTAAATTTATGATACTTATGCCTTAAAGTATATTTTTAAAATACAATTTAAATCACTATTTTTTATAAAATTCCGCTTTAAAAATTAACCTTACCATCATCAATATTATCGTCGGTTCATAATGCTTAACTAGGTAAAGTACTTACATGGGTTAGCGAAGATTCAACATTTCCCCTCTCTCCCCTACTTTTTGAACATGTTCTGCACGCTTTCTACGCAAGGATGAGTATTCTTTCCCTTAACCCACCTGCGACCCAGTGCCCTGCGCGGGCCCTGATTGGAATTTATCGCCCTCCTGCCCTGTAACTTTGTTCGGCGTGCGCCCAAGACTCTTTTTACGCTTTTTACTGACGGAATTTTTATTGTTGTTATTCGCGGGTTAACTAGGGAGGAACGTGAATGAATATGAAAGGTTCCGACTGCTTTGAAGTTACATTGTCAGAATACACAGCAAAGTTAAAGTACGTACGGCTTGCCCACAAGTTGTTTCATATGTATATATTAGTCCCTTCCCTACTACGTATGTATTTAAATTATATTTCATATTACAATATGAAAATTTCATAAAAATTTACATTACTTATCATGCAAGCTAGTTTTTAAAATTGAGAATGTGTGCTTAGAGCTCATATAGCCTTTTTCCATTACATTCTTTTGTTTTTTTACATATTTAATATTTATTAATTGTCTTGCTTATTACGCCAAATTTACGGTTCTTGCGAAAGATATGAGCTCCTTAATAATAATGAGCGATAATTCACAAAACTTCTTACATAAAAGCTAATCGAAATGCGCTCAATTCCAAGTTTCTTTTTTTCTGTCCCATTCACTTGCAGAGTTTCATGACATGCCTGAGGGCACGCTTCGTTTCCCACGACACTACTTACTCGTGAAATATATCTGTACCTTCCAAAAATATTCATTCAAAAAAGCATTATAACATTATACAGTAAAGTCTAATTTACATTACTAAAGAAAATACTTTACGGCGTTCTAGAACGCTCAGAATACGCTTGGGTAACACTCTGAAGAAAACAAATCGTCTTAAGAATTTTTTAAAGTTGGGAAGGAAAATAAACTTTAGTGCGTTGGAATAGAGGTGTTTTAGATAAACTAATGAAGAGATTAGAACAATTCGTTCGTACATGGATCTAAAAGGTAATTCTCTTAGCTCTTTTAGATATAGCACGCGTCAGTAACTAGCCTCAGTTCACTTATGAATTTCGATGCGATAATTATTAAATGTTGCTGTATTTTTAACATTAGTTATCCAACTTAGGTGTTACATAGCGAGTACATTCTGATATAATATGTACTGGTAAAGGCCCATAAGGAGGGATGAAAGGCTACGAAGCCTATTTTTGGTTGGACCCATAATCCACATAAATGGAATCTCCGTAGCCATGTTACGTTTATTGATAATATTAATTGTTACAGTGGAGGTAGGTTAGTTCTTGATGGAGTGTATTGGTTATTCAGAACAGAAGAGAAATTCACAATGACCGAAGAGTTCGGTGTAAAGTAAGGTGCAATGCAATATTAGGTATTTATTTATTATATCCAGTGATTATACCTTACTAATAAAATTATAGGTAAGTCAAAACCGGGAATACTAGTCGAAAAAGGCCATTCGTGATATTGATCGATCGCATGTCAAACGCCTCAGTATTAAGTTGAAGACTTATAAAACGAAAACTTAAAGCTTTTAAAGTAATAACGTTCGTAAGCATTCGTAAGTTTTCAGGAGTTATATTATTATATTCTTAGGAATTAATAATGACAGGTTAGGCATTTCTTCTTTCACTCAAGATGAATGGTGAAAATGAGACGTCTGAATCTGTACATTAGTAAAATTGACCAAAATTGTGGAATCAGTCGTTGTTGTCGTTGCCGATCAGCCCGTCGCAGCCAACCGGAGAGTCACGCCTTCTAGGGTGCGTGAAGATCAGGTTCCTCCTAAAGAGAAGCCCCCTCGCGCCGGTATCTCAAAAACGCAAGCCGCGTAAGAGCCAACTGCAGACCGGATTACTTCTGGTCTGCGAGTTGCCACACCTAGCAAGGCGTTGTATATGTGTCGCGCCTGCATTACGAGTACATCGCCACGGCCGATGAAATGGTGGACTATATTCATTGTTGACAAGCTGAAATGTCCGATGGTAAGAAAATGGAACGCCATGCATATGGATCCCAGTAATGCCATCGTTGTATTCTAAATTTAATGTTATTTTTCTAATTTTATTCATATTTTTAATTATTATGGACTTTTTAATTTGTATTTTATTTTTATGATATGGGCTAAATGCTCGAAATGAATGATGATTATTATTATTATATTCGTCAGAAGACCGGCTACTCGCTGAGGGTGCTTCAGCTGCTTGCATGTCACAAACTGCGCTTCAGCTCGTTTGTGATGCGGGCACCGCGGTTGCTGCAGGCCTGCAGGGGTGCATTGCGCGTTCTGATTTCTGGCCGATGGGTGTTCTGTTTCGGCAGTTTCGGGGCAACCTACTGAATCCTACACCGGAGTTGACGACGCAACGGAGTCACGCTTTTTCGTTCCATAATAATGTATTTTAGTTTTTAAGAATATTTTATATTGATGTTTATTAGTTTGTAAGGTACATGTATGTTATATGGGCCTTTGTTGCCTGAATCAAATAAATAAATTACCATTTGGCATCATTTACTCTAGTGTATCGTGTGATAAAACCTATACCTCATCATTAGCTTGGCTCTTGTCGGTGGATTAATATCCAGTTTCTTCTGCATTCAGCTTTATTCTTCACGTCTCTGTGTGATGAAGCATTTATTTTTCTTTTATTTTAATACCTTTACCTATTCTGAGGTAAATTACCATTGATACATACTACGGTTTTTAGAACTATATATTTTTTTATGTATCAATATGAAATTCCACAACAAGATGCTTAAAAATAATATCAAACATAACGTTCCCTGATCCTGTGGTGCCACACAAACAATAGCAAAATATTTGCTCAGTGGACGCGTGAACTTCCCCTGCCAAGAACTGCTGATCAAGCTTCGTAGAGAGGCGAAACACTTGTCGAAGTCTTTTCATTATTGGTGTTGGTATGTTGTATCTGTTTTCTTGTGTGCGCGAGCGGAAGAGTGTAACATTGACTGAATACAATGCGTAAGTATTTATAACAGAATTAATAACTAAATTACTTCTCTGCCGCACTTTTCCTCGCGTCCCGCGCGAATTGAGCTAGCCGTGCTGAAGGAAGGCATACTCCTCTACCGAACTTTTCCTTGCGTCCTGGGCAGTTTGAGTCCTGGACCTCTTATTACCAGTGTGAAACTTACTTTATTTAGCGGAACAAACAAAACTGTTCTAGAATAGCTAATCCATTGAAGATAACATTGAAATCGAACTTTATCCAGCAAACACCATACTCGTTATGTATTCAAATTACCAGATATTTCAACATGCCACGACAGTATTGACAGGGTTTCAATAAATATCATATTGTCGTCGGCTAGCGTACGGTGTGAAGGCATAAGTCAGGGGTCGGAGTCAAGCGTTCGACAAACTGCGCTATTGTAGCGCCATTACCGGGCAAGGCGCGGCAGACGAAGAATGCTGTAAGTGAATTTTGTTTAGATATTTTTGAGTATTCCTTCCATGGCTAGCACAATTTGTGCTGGACGCGAGAAAGAATGCGACAGAAAATTATTTTTAGTATGCATTTTTGGCTTTTCTTGCTTTTCGCTTTAATGGCTCGTCTCTTTTTTTTGATTAAAAATAGGATTGCTCTTGGCCAGCATCTAGCCAGGGGGCAAAAATGAGGCAGACTATGAAGCGAGGAAACAGCTGTTCCCTGAATAAATAGGAAATATGGAAGCATGCCCAACGCGACAATATTTCCAAGATTTCAGTAAATATCATATTGTGATCGGCTGGCATGCGGTGTGAAGACATAAGTCAGGGGTCGGAGTCAAGCGTTCGACAAACTGTGCTATTGTATTGTACCAGGCAAGTCGCAAGGCAGATGAAGAATGTCGTGACTGAATTTTGATCAGAAATTTTTGAGTATTCCTTACTTAAGCATTGTGCCAGCATAATTCATGCGAAACGCGTGGAAAGTACGATAGAGAAGTATTTAACATGCTTTGGCTTTTCTTTCTTTTCGCTTTAGATCAGATACCACTGCTTTTGATGAAACACGAGAACATGGGTTACTTTTTTATTTTTATATTTTGTTGGGATAATACTTCTCTGCCGTACTCTTCCTCAGGACCTGGGAAGGAATGCTTTAGAAAAAATATCTGCCCCCCTTGTCCGGTAACGACGCTACAATAACCCAGTTTGTTGATACCAACTGCCCTGGCCTGGCCTGATGGCCTCTGCTTCACTGGGACGCCACGGCGAAGTCATCGGCTTCGGTAGCCAAACAATTCATACTGAGATGTACCATACACCAATGTACCAAAACTCACCTGGCGATAGTTTGGCGACGTCAAAGTATTAGGGCAACGTCGCCGGCGACATCACGTTGACGTCTCGGGGCGAGGCCCAGGACTAACAGAACCTTTTATATGCAAATTACCGGATGACAACTGGGTGTCAAGAAGGAAACCTAAATTATTCCACGAAAAGTATAATGCAGCTAACTACTATGGAGAACGTACGTTTGAATATCTGGCTTCTAGAATATATAATGCCTTGCCGCAGAAAGTATTTGATGAAAAAATTAGAATAAATACGTTGGTAACCAATGTCAAAAAATATCTTATAGAAAACTATTAGTATGGGCACTCAAATGCAGTGAGAAGAGATTCTTATGTACTCGTATACAATAGGTATCCATTTTCACTGCCTTTATGACCACAACAAAAAATATCAAACTGCATGCAATTAATTAATTTGTAATAAATAATACTGCATGAATATTACTAGATGTAAGACACAAGTGTATCAAGAATATACGAACTGTCAAGAAATTGCTACGCAGTTTGGCAGTACAGTTCAAATTGTAACATTGGATGTGTCTTTATGAAATAAATAAATTAAATAATAATAATTTTGTACTAAAGCAGTAACGCTGCTAACGAAAATTTCAAATCAAAGTGAAAAATTGAAAAATTCAATGCTCCGAGCCGGATTAGAACCTGCGACATCTGGCATACGCGGCCAATCGCTCTAAACTCTGAGCTATCGGAACAACCAAGCTCGTCCACAAAATCCTTCAATAGTTCCCTCTTAAAACGCCTTAGCCACCCAAGTGTCCGGGATACCATAGTCCCATGAGCGGAAAAGACATAAAAATAACAATACTAAATGTTTTTTCCCTTTAATTTGAAATTAAAAAACATTTGAAATTTAAAAAAAACATTTATTATTGTTATTTTTATGTCTTTTCCGCTCATGGGACAATGGTGTCCGGATACTTGGGAGGCGTACGCGGAGCCGAAGTACCGAGGTACCAAATGAGTACCACATAGTCAACACGTAGATGCCCTTTTGACAATTTAATAAAATGCAAGGGGTACACCAAGTTGATTCTGTCCCTGCCCATGTCCTGGGACTCACACAGAGACAGCACCCGCCGGGGTGCATAGGTACTGTTGCTGGTTGATAGAATCTAAATGAACCGGATTATTGGGTTAAGATGATAGACTAATGGCTGGGCTATTGAGTGAGACAACGGACGCCTGCCCAATAAAACTGCCTCTAAGTTTTACGTTTTCATTGTTAAAAAAATGTCTTTGGGCTGAAAAATATTTTATCTCTTCCATGTATTTACATACTCAATGCTTGCATATTTGTATATCGACATGGTCATCTTTTTCAGCAAGTTAAAGAGTTATACAGAAATCCTATCCGGTCGCAATATCGCAACAAAATGTATAATCCTCCAACAAAACTTTCACTAGTACCAAAAAACGCTTACATTATGTGTATTAGGATTTGCAATAAAGTGCCTGATATAACAAAAGACTTACCTTTCATAAAATTCATAAAAACCTTAAAGAATTGGCTTGCTAAAAAATGTTTTTACAGTATTAAGGAATTTTTAGACTATAAGTAAATAAATTAATTAGTTTTAAGATATGTCCTAAATTTTTTATGCCTGTAAGGTAGATTTTAGTGATACCTGTGTCACCCTACTGTACCTTAAATTGAGCATAATAAATTATTTCATTTCTTTTCATTTTATTATTTCATTTCATTTCAACTCCGACAGACAGTGACTCGCCCTCTACTAGATGGGGCCGTATAAATAGCGACATTGAAAATGGCCTAAGAACAACGCTGGTACATAGGGGTGAGGGTAGAGAGGTGGCACTAGACTTTAAACATATAGGCAACTCACCAATTAGGTGACCACATCCACCCTGGCGACTCCACTCTGGACAGCCAGTTAAGGCAAGCCAGAGGCGGGGGATCTGGCCATACAACCGACCAACAATACACCCCCAGGAGCACCCGGGTACGTTCGCTACTCCCTAACAGCTCGCCACAAGCTGCCCTATGTTGACTAATTGCACAGGAAACCCAGTGGGCGGTGGGGTCGTCACATCCCTACGCCAATCCACCTCTTTATTTTTATTATTATACACATAGATATTAAAATGCATTGATTAACAGTGGCAACTGTGTATCTTTTAGATTATCATTGCCATTGTATGATGTCTTTCGTATATGCCTGGTCCGTTTACATTTGGATAGTTATTTCAGTTGCATTGTTCTCCGGTGCGCTCGCGACTACATTTATCGTGAGCGCCATCTATCGCTCCACTTGAAGAAATAGGTGTAAAATCGGTTAAATAACGTCTGCCTAGTAAAAAATAACTAGACCTCCAAATGTGTAACACGGTTCGAATACACTTTTTCTTTCTTGGATGATGGACGTAGTATTTTTATACGTTAAGTATTAGTTTTCTTTCGACAGAAATATTCAGTTGCTTCATTGTTCATGGCGAGCGTGGCTACATTCATCGGACGCGTCGACAGCTCGTTGGCCGCGGCCGCGGGCGGCGCGAGCACACTGCGAGCGCCATCTAGCGCTCCACTTGTAGAACTAGGTGTTAAAGCGAATTGTAAAATCACGATGATGAAAATGAAATAAGATAAGATTTTATATATACCTACAAACTTAATTAAATACAACGAACTAATAAAAAAACAGTACAAATAAGCTTAAAATAATACTTAAAAATAAACTTAATATTAAAGAACTAAAAAAAAATGTAACCTATGTCGCCTAAATCACCGCTGCTGGATGTGGTTCCCAGAAGGCTGGCTGCGTTACCTCGTTGCACCGCAATCCTATTCGTTTGCCGAGGAACGAGCCAGCCCTCAGGTCACCAGTGGTTTTGATCAATTTTTTTTAAAGTATCGTAAAGTGTGTGGGCGGCGGCTGGACCCCACGGACCTAGCTAAGTTATAAGTTTTTGGTTGGCATTTATGACATCGACATAAGATTGCATTGAAAGGGGGTAATGTTATTCGACAGACATCGGAGAAAAGCAGACTTGCAGTATTAAGCCAGATAATTTTTCATATAGTTGTCTCGTTAAATCCTAATGGTGCAACAAAATGATTTAGAATGCGACAGATAGTACGATCATTTTCAGCTGTTATCGAATTGTCTCCATTTGAAAGAACACCAGGATATTAGTAACATCAAGTTTATAATATGGGATTTAAATCCCATATAAATTTAACAAACCACAAAGTTAGTTCGGTACAATTTTCAGTTATGAAGACGGAGACACGGACAGGTGAAGACCTGTCAGATGTCACTTGTCTGTCTCTCTCAAACTTTCTCATATGTGCATTAGTGAGATTAGATCTGATGTACAGAAATCGCGGATCTGCTTTACTCTGATATCTGTGTGTTACTCCAATCCGACACCCACCCTTATCTATCTGATAATATCTTCCTATGACACATATACGTATATTTGTACGAGATAGTCTGATGACCTTTTTGTTTTTTTTAAGAGGGGAGAATGCGTTACGCATACCACCAGGGCGCAGGGACAGGCCCTGGTGGTTATGTGGGACTCCCATATCGGCTAATGAGGCCTATGGTGTACCCACTAAAAACCCCTCAATATGCCGCCTCCGTGCTATAAGGCGAGGCCACGGGAACGCCGTAGGCACACTTCCGCAACCTCGCCAGTGGCCGTCCGTACTTCGGACCCGACTCTGGTGGGAACGATGTATTTCCACATCCTTCTCATGGGGCGCGCCGAAACACGACACGCCTGCCACTCGGGGGCCTTCGTGTAGGTGACAGATGTCCCCGTGTCTCACCCACGGGCACCCTCATGGGGGTAGTCGGCGGTTGTACGCCAGCCGCCGTTGCCCCACGCGTTTGCGGCGCATTGGTTGAGAGGCCGGATCTTCCTCCCTCCCGCGCTCCGCCGCCTCCTTCTGCGCCATCACGTCCTCGCAGAAGGAGGCTATCGCCTTCCACGACCTCCCACCGCCAACCATGGCTTCTGCCACGGCAGGCAAGGAGAGGTCATGCCCCACCACGGCCACAAACGCAGCCCGCTGCTCAGCCCAAGCTGGGCACACCGCCAGCGTGTGTTGCGCCGTGTCTTCGGCATCGCCGCACTCGTGGCATTCCTCCGTCGGTTCCCGTCCTGCCACCCTACACAGGTATCTGCCGAAGCAACCATGAACCCATGACCATGCCCATGGCAGCCCATGACCGGTCGTTGTGGCTGTCTCTGGGGAGGCTTATGTCCAGCAGTGAACGTATTTCGACCAAAGATGGTGATAATGATGATCATTTGTATTTGATTGTGTAACCCTTAAGCCCGTGTAAAGTTGTGAATGCAAATCGTCAGTAAAAACGATATATACAGTCGAGGTACAAAAACCTTCGTCAGAATATTAAGAGTCCCCCGTACGCTCAACCGAACTCAATTCTTCATACAAACGTAGTTTCGTTCTCATTTTAAAACTCCATGCTGAAATAACATAAAATTTTGTATACACAATGGGATCCGCCATATCTAGGTCGGAAATTAGTTTTTGTTGCTAAACATTGGAATGGAAAAAAAATACAGCGAGTTTATGTTTTTTTTAAGTCTTGTATGAAAAATAATCGCTGTATTTTATCTCCATTATAATTTCAAGCAACAGAAACTAATTTCCGAACTAGATATACCGGATCCCCTTGTGTATACAAAATTTCAAATGATTCCAGCATGCCATTTTAAAATGAGAGCGAAACTACATTTGTATGGAGAACCGAGCTTACTGCGGACTCTTAAATTCATTCCTTTATAAATTTCATCACTATGGGTGCAAGCCTGAGATAAATTATTTGAATTGAATTGAATAAAGTCATAGACTCTAGGTACGTCTTAAAACCAAAGTACTAAGGACACAAGTGCATATAACATTATACTTACTTGGTATGATAACAAGGGTCAGAATAGTATACACCTCTGACCTGACCTATATCTATATTTTGATATCAACATCAAACCTTTTAATAATCTAGTCAAATAAACAAATTCCTATTAGTTCCTATCAAATATGTTCTATTGAATTTCCAGTGTTTGTCACTGTCAATATTCTCTGTTGTAATTTTTCCGATCAACAAGAACTTTGGGTCGTATTTAATTTGATAATGCCGAGGAATTTAAATAATCAACAAAAGAGTAGCAATTATTGCAGTTGTTTCGTTTGAAATGAAACGCTGGCAGGATTGATAATCGCCTTGGTGCAAGCAATTGTCGACTTTAAGGTGACGAATCTTGTCGTTGGCCGACTGTAACATAAACAGCGCCCGTCTCTATGCGTACTGCCCACTACAATATATTATGAACCAACCAAAAAATGGTTTATAAGCCCTTTAAATATAATATAGTCGTATCTCAATATACAGGGTATGGTCTGTAATAGGAGCAAAAAATTTAAAGGCTGCTTCCTTAGAGCATCGGCAGTAACCTCTTGTGGCCAAAAATAAAATATCTTTTTTTACTTGGGAGAAATTTTGATCTAAAGTTATGACCTCCTCCCTAATGGATCTTGGCACCTCGAGATTATAGAGCGGCAGTCAATGCTGATATTGAGGTAGCATCTAGTTATGACTCATCGTTTAAAAGGATATTTTAAGATGTTTTTAAAAAAAAAAAAAATTATATCTATAGTTATTATTATAGCTTCAGTAGAGTAAAAAGGTACATATAAGCTATATTTGCGAAAATAAAAAAAAAAACTTTTTTTTTTCAATTAAAACGATTTGAAAATGATTGCTGGAGATCTTAATAGTGAACCGTTAAATTTTTGCTCCTATTACAGGCCACACTCTGTATACACAGAAACACATTAAAACAATACCTGGGTTCCATTTTCAAATTTATTTTACTCCACATTTGCATTTGATTGTGTGCCTACCCTAAAACCCGTGTAAAGTTGTGAATGCCAGTCGTTAGTGTAAACGATATCTACACGACACGGCGTCCGTCTGTATGACAACTGGCCGGTATTTGTCGCGCCTTATTTATTAGACCGACCGCGATTTATAGCGAGCAGATATGACTTGGAGATTTATCTGGGTGATTCATATAATTAAATTAAAGTTTGTCGTTTAAAAAGCCCTTTCAAAAAAGTAGGTAGGTACAGTTGTGTGTAAAATAATAAAAATTGTTTTATACTAGAGTTACTAGACTCAAGTATTTCTATGACTAACCAATTGATAAAAGTTTTCCGCCGACATTTTTATTTCGAAGTTCAATATCTCAAAAATGGCTGAACCGATTTTGATGAAACATGCCTAATAGCCACCGCTGGAAAACCTGAGTGTACCGAAAACAAAATATTATCTACCTTTCTGTCGCACTTGCATATTCGAGCGACAGAGATGCAGTTATGAAATAAAACTGTATTAAAATCGGTATTCCCGTTCAAGAGCTACGATGCCACAGACACACACACACACACAAAGCGGTGAAACTTATACCATCCCTCTTTTTTCGTTGATTATAAAAAATATGATATACTTAAGACAGTCTTGGTTAAGCCAAGTTAGAGGGCTTCAGGCGGCTTGAGAACTTCTAACAGTCACCACTCAGTTGACAAGTCTTATCTCAATAAGGTTGGAAGTTGACCAACTGACCGGCAGTCTCTTCTGTAAAAACTAAGCGGTCACCTATCCAAGAACTGACCCCGGCCGACATTGCTTAACCTCGTATACGGCACGCGTGACGCGGGCGCCGCTAGGCCACGAACACTCCAAAAAGCCCGACCGTATGCCTACATAAAATAAATTCCATATCAACACGGCATATGTTATGTACTAATTATTCGAATAATGTATTACCGAAAGATTATCAGCAGGAACCTTCATTGTTTTCCCGAACCGATCTTATTTACATACAGTCCATCTGCATCGAGTTACCAAACCGATTCTGTATCAACCATCATCCATAGCTGAACCAAACAAATTCCTTTTCACTCGCCCTAGCACTTTAAATATAAGAGTGAAAGGGAAGTCATTGTTAACAAGTGTCGATTGCATTTCGCGGTCGATGATATCGAATAGCACCGATCGATTCTGTCGAGATTGCATCGGAACAACTCTTTTAATTTTGTTTTCTTTTCACTTGCATTCATTGTTGCTTTGAGCTTTTGTGTTGTGAATAAATAAGTGCGTCATCGATGTAGGTCTGACAAATAAAAGTATCTACAGCAGTTTGAGAAGTACTGTTACAAATACATACTTGGTTTCATTGCCGTGTAAGGATAAAACCGGATAATAAGTACCAGAGATGTTCGCTTGGAGTTTATCCGATTGCATATCGAGTACCTGCAAAATTATATGGCGGCTGTAAATTTTTGATTTCAGTTACTACTTAAATCGAGATTGACGTCCAAATTGAATCTAATTAACTGATTGAATATTTATGTACATATGTGTAAGTATATGTACTTACACATATATAACGCAAGTTATTTGATAAGACGGTTCTCACCGAATGAAACATATCATTCGTCAAAGCTCTTGGACTGGGCAGAGGTTACGTTGGACTGACTAAAAACCCAATGCTCCTCCTTAAATCATTTCTGACGGCTCTGGCATCTCCTGCGGAACGCACCAGTGCCGCTCTAGCTAGAGTCACATCGTCACACCTCTGTGAGTCCCACTATCTGTTTCCATGGACGATCGCAGCCAACAACTACGACCAGGAGGACTCCATTTTAGTCGCCTTATACGAAAGGCAAGCCGTATTTTATGCCCGGGCTACAAACCCAGTCAAGATTGTATTTATTTTAGGTGCAGGGCCGGCCCTAGGCACCAGGTGCCTCGGGGTGAAACCTGAATGGCGATTGATAAATAAAACAAGGAAAAGATACTTTTTGGAGACGTATTTTCAGTGGTGCTGGAGCCAGTGCTGTATATATGATAGGGAATTTCTATGACGGAATGTATTTTTGGAATATTACAATTTTACTGTTAACTGTCACATCGCCACCTACCTCAAAATTTGTCATACAAGTTACTTAGTATCTCTTATTTTTCCCATATCTCGAGCTGTCATTTAAACAAGCCGAATCAAGCCTCAGTTAGGACATAAAACATCCGCAAACCCAATCATAAAATTCATAAAGCACCATTATTCACACCGCAATAACTCTACAATGTCGTTTTAAAGTCACTCATGATTAATGAAAAGTCGATTGCCTCATGAAGGTGTTGAAAAACAATTTATTCATTTGTTTGATGTAAACATGTCAGTTATTAAAAAAAAACATTAGAACATAGATGAAACGGAATGTTTATCCTCGTATGACTAGGAGAATTAAAATAACATTTTCGCCATGACGATGTAGGTAGAGCAAGGTGTGGTCCGTAGAGACGTGTGGTCACGAAGCGTTATCGACAAAAATGAATATCGATAAATTTTCTCTGCGGCCAATGCACCCCGCTTAAGCCAGAGGTCGCAGGTTCCAATCCTGCTCAGAGAACTCAATTATTTAATTTCCTTTCATTTGTAATTTAGATTTTTCGTTGGCAGCGTTACTGCTTAATACAAAATTAGATGAATATCGATATCGATGGAAATATTAGCCTCGATAGTAATATACATATATTAAAACGGTCACTGCATGTATGCAGGATATCGAGGCACTGTAGTGCCTCGATATCCTTTCTATTAATCTACATAGACAGTTTTTCAGAATATTACATTCGTTGTTCTTCTTTCTTCCAAGCGTAAGCAAGATTCGACTCCAGTAATAGTTTATACTGGAGTCGAAATTAAAGTTAAAATAGCTTGTTAATAAAGCAACTAACTTAACCTATATTTAGAAAAGGTAAGAGCTGCTATCAAGATTACGAGAATAACCATTTAAACTATTTGTGTAGATAATACTTTAATTAATTTTTTTTAGTCCGTTTTCTCTAAATATTTTGTGTGGAATCTAAATGGTCGCGTACTGTATGTTTCAGAGGAATTTACTCCCTCGAATGCTTCTCGGTTGTGGAATGAGCTTCCTTTCGAGATTTTCTCGACTGACTACAGTATAAGGTTCTTTAAGAAAGGAGTGTATAAAAATTGAAAGGGTTGGCAACGCGCATGTAACACTCCTAGAGTTGCATGCGTCCATAGACTGCGGTGACCGTAGGTGGGCCGTACACTTGTTTGCCACCAACGTGATATAATAAAACGGATTAGGAATAAATACTAAAGCCAAAGCTATAAATACCAAACCAGAATAAAACAATTTAAGAAATTAAAAAGCCAATCTCCAAGTAAGTAAGAACCCTGGGTCTCCACGTGCAACAAAGAATCCTGTACTACACTATGCTATGCACTGGCTTAAGAGGAATCACGTGTACAAGAATATTGTAATATGTTCATTTCAATACATATAAAACTTCCGGCCCCAGATAACGATAACCACGGCAACATCACTAGCCGCACCTTAGGCCCGCGTGACCTCTGCCCTTCGTCTGTTCATCCGACCTCCCTCCCCCCACATGCCTGTAGCGATCCCGCCCCACACCTTTTTGGTATCAAACCAAAAAATCAATACGTCTGGCACCAAATTCATACCTGCAATTAAACAGATGGCTAAAGGTGTTCGGTGTGCGAATAAAGATCTGATAGATACCTATCGATATTTTAAACATTGTACGTCGCTTTTACAAAACCAACTATTATATTAGCCTTAAAAATAATATTTTATAATTTTTACGTTAAACGCCTTTAAATACGAACCACAGGAAAGACGACTTTTGTTTTTTAAATGTGTATGACCCGAAAGCGAACTAAATCTCATTATGTATCAAATATCTATGTTCGTTCACTTCGTGTCGAACTCGGGTCATCGGATCGTGTAGGAACGATTGTTTCAATACCTGTGCAAAAAACACACTTAGTATTTTTATCGTTGGCATTCAGTGTCGGCGATATTAACATTGTATGTAACACTAAACTAATTTTTACTTTACATATAAAATAAACACTTGCCTAGATCTAGAGCATAGTTCAAATAAATTGCATTCGAATTGGAACCAAGCGATTTACTGGATGAACTTGCACGAGCACGACTTTACAGATAATCAGCAAAATCGAGCATGCACAGAAAACTACAGAAACTAGGTCGGTTAGCCGGCCAGCGACCTTTAAAGCCACACTTTACCGCACGTTTCCGTAAAACACGATACCGTAAGTAAGCCATGACGTTTCCAAATGAGTTAAAAAATAAAAGACTACAAGCACGCGATCATCCAAAAACATGTGTTCATCATTAAGACGCCTTTAGAATACCTCACATTCCGCGCATTATTCTCCGTGCCTTTCAACACAACAATGCTCAACAAAGAACCTCGACTCACTTAAATCTTAATTTCTACAAAGGAGTAGATTAATGAAATTAAGTCGGCATTTAGTAGAGTTAACCATCAAACGACTACAATAGCTTTAAATAGTAACAATCAAATCAAAGGATACTCAAAAACTCGGGCCAACAAAAGCCCTAACTAACCTGGCCAGCCTTACAGTGACTATTAAAATTTAATGACATGATTTATTCAGAAAAAAATACACGAGAAAAGGGTACGATGTTACGAATCATTTTTCATATAACGCAGTTGGTAGCGAATGGGCAAATAAAAAATGTTTAACAGGGCCGACACTTTATGAAAAACGCACTCCTACAGCGCGCGGTCTTTGTCATCGGCTGGGGAATTTATTCATGCTTACCTGTTGAGCCCCAGCCGTGATAAAATATAAAGAATATTCCATTTTTCTGGATTCATATTGCATAAGCTGTATAGGTGGACGAAAGTCTCATCTCAAAGCTCGCGGAGAGAAATAAAATCATTACCGACCAACTATTATGTCTTGTCATTGAGTTTAAATCATGAATCTCGTTTTGTTTTCTATAATAGAATCATGTGTCACAATTTACTATCCATTAGTGCCAAATATCTCATTATATGAAATTACAAGATACTTTAATATTTCATGACATTATAAAAGAAATGCCAGATCACTTTAGTTTTAAGTACAAAACTAACTAACTAGTTTTAAGTACAATCCAAACATTCTCGTTAACTTTAAATTACCTCAAATGGTTGGTCATCATCAACAATTTCGTGGAGCCGTACACATAGAAATAATATTTGGTCATTCCCTTAGTGGTAGCCGTCCCATTTATAATATTTTATAGAAATCAACAAAACAGAATTGAGAACATTAACATTTTGACTATACAAAGCGTCGACTTGTTCGTGAACCGATTCCGTAAGGCATTTTTATTGTCCGATACTTATTAGGTTGACCATGATATCAAAAAAAAAGAATGTTTATTTACATATTGATACAGAGTAGTAGTAGTAGTACAATGCTCAATGACCTCAGTAAAGCCTCCGAGCGAGCTGGTCTAAGGATGAACATGGACAAGACGAAGATCATGTCAAATGTCCATGTCGCACCAACTCCCTTAACAATCGGACACTTTACGCTAGAAGTTGTAGACGATTACATATACCTAGGACAGACTGTCCAGTTAGGTAGGTCCAACTTCAAGAAAGAGGTTAATCGTCGAATCCGACTCGGCTGGGCAGCGTTCGGGAAGCTACGGCACATCTTTTCGTCCAATATTCGGCAGTGTCTCAAGACAAAAGTCTTTGACCAGTGTGTGTTGCCAGTGATGACATATGGCACTGAAACGTGGTCGCTTACTATGGGCCTCATAAGAAGGCTCAAAGTCACCCAAAGGGCAATGGAGAGAGCTATGTTGGGAATTTCTCTGCGTGATCGCATCAGGAATGAGGCCATCCACAGCAGAACCAAAGTGACCGATATAGCCCTCCGAATCGCTAAACTTAAGTGGCAGTGGGCGGGGCACATAACACGTAGAACCGATGGCCGTTGGGGCGGAAAGGTTCTCGAGTGGCGACCACGTACCGGAAGGCGTAGCGTGGGCAGGCCCCCCACACGGTGGACTGATGACCTGGTGAAGGTCGCGGGTGTCCGCTGGATGCGGGTGGCGCAGGACCGGTCATTGTGGAAGTCTTTAGGGGAGGCCTATGTCCAGCAGTGGACGTCTTTCGGCTGACATGATGATGATGACGATGACAGAGTAGTCGTATATGAAAGGAATTTTATAATAGTAACAATATGCGGAATAAACGTATATTTTACTTTTTACACTTATTGTCATCGAAGTGCCCCAATACTTATATATGTGACAAAATGATGGTTATCAATAAATTAAGATATACCTATATATATATAATCTGGATACTGGCTTCATGCATATCCCTCACCCAATACTGGAACTTTCATCGACCCAGACACTTTACGAATAGCTGCCGGTCTCCGGCTGGGAGCTGGGATCTGCACAGGTCACACCTGTGTTTCTTGTGGGACTCCAGTGGACCGACTCGGCCACCATGGCCTCTCCTGCTCCTCGGGCGTCGGCCGTCTATCCCGCCACACCGCTCTCAACGACTTTATCAGAAGGGCGCTCGTCAGTGCCAACGTTCAACTGCTCTGGAGCCTCAGATTGTGCGGAGCGATGGCAAGCGCCCTGACGGTATGTCGATGATACCCTGGAAGACGGGCCGTGCGTTAGTGTGGGACGCCACCTGTACAGACACCCTGGCGGCGTCCTACCTGCCAGCAACTACCAAACATGCGGGGGCGGCAGACGCCCGGGAACGCCTGAAGGTCTCGAAATACAGCTGTATCGGCGCCCAATATCATTTCTTTGCTTTCGGCGTCGAGACACTGGGTCCTTGGGGTAAGGGTGCGCTGGAGCTCCACAGGGAAATCAGCAGAAGGTTGAGGGAGACAGGCGACCCTCGCGCCGGTGGCTTTCTCGCGCAAAGAATCGCGATAGCAGTTCAGCGCGGGAATGCTGCCTGCGTGATGGGCACACTGCCAAGAGGCCCAGGTCTCATATGTAAATAATTATTTTATTTATACTTTTTAAGTTTAAGGTTTAGTTTTAGTTGTTTTAATTTAATAAAGAAGGTGTATAGGGCAAAGATATACCTGTATCATATAACATATATTTGTTTATATAGAACTAACAATCATACAGTTTTCACTGACCAGAAAGGAAATAACTGCATATGTGAAATTTATTTATAAAAGTGGTAGCGAACCTCGGGCATCCTTCAGGATGCCACTGATAGATAACCACATGGCATTTAGTTTTCGAATCGTGAGATCTTCGAGACGACAGTACGGTTGTCAGTTTTGTTGCACTTTTAGCACCACCCAGGGGGTCACGTGTAGGGTAACGGTGGGTACTCCTCATATTTTGTTACTAAATGCTCATACAATTAAGATTTAACATTTCTGGTATTTTAATTTTATTTATTTAAGGACTACCAACGGATAATACAACTAAATAAAACATAATTATGTCTTAAGTACAAAAATCCAACGAAGATGCTTAGCCACTTACAGATGACCACAGCTTACTAGATGCTTCGCTACTTATATGTAAACACAGCTCACTAGACGCTTAGCCACTTATAGGTGACCACAGCTTACTAGATGCTTAGCCACTTATAGGTGACCACAGCTCACGAGATGCTTAGCCACTTATATGTAACCACAGCTCACTAGACGCTTAGCCACTTATAGGTGACCACAGCTTACTAGATGCTTAGATACTTATAGGTGATCACAGCTCACTAGACGCTTAGCCATTTATAGGTGACCACAGCTCACTAAATGCTTAGCCACTTATGGGTGACCACAGCTCACGAGATGCTTAGCCACTTATATGTAACCACAGCTCACTAGACGCTTAGCCACTTATAGGTGACCACAGCTCACTAAATGCTTAGCTACTTATAGGTGACCACAGCTCACTAGACGCTTAGCCACTTATAGGTGACCACAGCTCACGAGATGCTTAGCCACTTATATGTAACCACAGCTCACTAGACGCTTAGCCACTTATAGGTGACCACAGCTCACTAGATGCTTAGCTACTTATAGGTGACCACGGCTCACTAGACGCTTAGCCATTTATAGGTGACCACAGCTCACTAATACACGAATCAGTAATTGATATCAGCGATATCTGAAATTAAAATTGATAATACTACAGACTAAGCTTGAGCATTTATATGTCCTCTCACCACAATTCATGGAATCCACGGTGACTCTCAATCAATTGACCGTTTTTTCTATCCAAGTTGAAATTCGAAGAGGCGTGCTGACTCGTTTAATCCACATGTAGTTACTTACGTGGGCAGACAATGATGGTTGTAGTAAAATATTGTTATATGTTTGTTATTAAAATTCGATTAAGTATAGCTTGTTTAAATACACTCGAGTAGCATGAAAGATTAATCTTATTGTTTAATGCGGTGGATTTTTTATATACGGAATTCTAGAAACTTGAAGATGAATATAATTATTTTTCTATCTTACTTATAGATCAATAAAGAGATAACAAATTACAAATATTTGTACTCTTTCATATAAAAAATATTGGGAGGAATTTTATTCAACAGCCACTGTTGGTGTCTCAAACCTGTCAATATTATAAAAATGATTTTAATATTATAAAAACGGAATGCATCAATTTTTTTTAACTCTTATAAAATCCAGTGAAAAAGTAACAAAAGAACAGTTTATTAAATTATGTTCACAATGGAATTTGATCCTGTGAGCTAGCAGACTATAAGTCGCCAGTCATACAAACAAAAGCGGGCGGTGAAAAAGTAGCAAAAACAGAAATTTTGAACAGCGATCCGAAATCGCGAAGCATCCCTAAATTAGAAGTCATCGTGACTCCTCGCTTTCATGATCCACCCCCACATGTCACCATACATTGTGTTCTATTCAAAAATGGTAGCGAATATGACATTGACAAAGGGTGTTGGGGTAAACTCGCCGAGAACACGTTTTTTTACAAGATTCAAGTGGGAATGGAAAAAATAAATGTAGAATTTATACGATTTATAAAAATGGGTTCACCTGTCGCTAATTGCCACCTTTTGGCGGTGACGTCTTTTGTGATGACAAAAAATAAAAATATAATTTATGTGAAGAGGCTTGAGAATAGCTGGAATAATATGGAAATCAAAATATTAAAAAGAAGAGTGGAACCCCTGGGCTCAGGTGATTTTGGAATACATTATTGCTTACATGTATGAATAATAGCAATTAATTTGGCTATGTATCACAGTGAAATATTTGTTCTCATTTTCACTGCAGACAACAATATTAATCCCTGAATAAATTCGACTATTAACTAAGTACTATCATATTTTTAAGTATTCGACGATATATACGGTGCAAATAATACATATATGTACTTATCGTAAAGCAAAATTCTTGAAATATCTCGTAGGTAAAGGTAATTAAGGACGTATTTCTGTTATGATTGGGATTACTACAAAATAATATTTTATAGGTTGGTGGGTATTTACATTTAAAATGAGGTCTTACAAGATTTAAAACCGAAATAAAATAGTGTCTCGTGAAAAATGATTAATAACACCACTTGTCTCGTACAATAACACTAATAAAAATGAATAAACGTTAGTAATAAATAGTTGTACAGGGAAAATTTTGATGTATTTAGTAGGATAGTGCACAAATCATAAAGTCTTAGGTAGTTACACTGCATTTACTCGTTTTCGTTGTAATTAAGTACGAGTATGGACTAGGCTATCGTAAATTGACCTCCCAGTATTGTGATAATTTACCGTGTAAAGGGCCCCACATAGGCGCATGCGAAACACACAGAACTCACACATTGAATGTCTATTAGAACAGGGGCGTTCATGTTACGAGGGTAAAACTGAAAGTTTCGGGAATAGAAGAAAATATGCAGTATAAGTGAGTTTATTTATTTTTATTGTTTTTCAAAATATTCTCCTTTGTATTTCATGCACTTATGCATGCGTTCAAACCAGTCCATAAAGCACTTTTTGAACTCTGAAGTAGGGGTCGACAAAATGGCTATTTTATAGGCCTCCACTGCTTCTTCTGGCGTCTGAAACCGCTGACCACGCAGTTTGTCCTTGATTCTGGGGAATGTAAAAAAGTCGTTGGGACTTAAGTCAGGGCTATATGGAGGGTGGTCCAATATTTCGACTTTTTCACCGTCCAGGTACTCAGTTGTTGTCCGAGCGGTGTGTGGGCTGGCGTTGTCGTGGTGAAGGATGATGCGACGACTAGGGTTTGTTTTTCGGAGTTCAGCAAAGACGTTCGGCAAACAAATAGTGGTGTACCAATCAGCGTTGACTGTTCTACGATCCTCAAGAGCCACAGTAGCTACGTGACCAGATTTAGAGATAAACGTAGCCACCATCTTCTTAGCCGTACTGCGAGAACGAACAACTTTTGTGGGTTTGAGCTCGTCTTCGAAGACCCATACTCGGGATTGGTTTTTAGTTTCAGGCTCATAAGCGTATATCCACGACTCGTCACCTGATACTATGCTAAAAACAGCATTTGAGCGTCCCTTGTTAAATCTTTTCAAAGTTTTGCGGCACCAATTGACACGGACTATTTTCTGCTCGTCAGACAATAGGTGAGGTATCCAACGGGAAAATAACTTTTTCACGCCTAATTCTTCTTTTAAAATAATTTGTATTTGACTCATTCCAATACCCAGGTGCTCTTGAATTTCCCGATATGTCACATGTCGGTCTTCATTTATCAGACGACGCACAACATCGACGTTTTCTTGCGTGACTGCCGATTTTGGTCGACCTTCACGCACTTCGTCGGTGAGGGATACACGGCCACGTTGAAATTCTGAATACCACCTGTATATTGTAGTCTTTGAAGGAGCTTCAATATTAAAAGCAGCAACCATCCGCTCTTCACATTGTTTTTGTGTTAGTCCACTTTTAAAGTCATAATAAATCATAGCTCTGAAATTTTCACGGCACAATTCCATTTTAAGCAGTGACTCGACGACTTCAATAAACAATTGAAACCGAACCATACTTTTTTTTTTCTAAGTGGCCAGTGTGTTGAGATAAGGAAACTTCAGAGATTATAAAAAGGTATAATACATGTTAAAAATAAATTAATAAGTATTCGATTCCCGCCACTTTCAGTGCAAGCCTCGTATAATCGGTTTTAGGTACTATACCTTATTCCAACAGAATTAACAAAGTAGAAAAACTAACATTTACACACCGTCTATTCAGTTTTGAACTTTCTTCGAGCCCCAAATCAATCCCATGTAGCACACACCTACCATCTGTCGACACAGATAGTTCGTGAGGTTAACATCTGCCGAACTGAGCGACACTAATGTTATGTATCTCTATTCCTATCAGTACTACGCCATGTTTGAATCAATCATCAATTTGAATACATTCACTGATATATTATCGTCATTGATGTTCGAAAATTTTGTGTTCGGATATGTGATGAGGCTTTGAAATCGTACAACTAATAGTTTGCCACGAACTGTGATGTCGCGATGTAATCGTTTTTAACCCCCGACGCAAAAACAGAGGGGTGTTACAAGTTTAACGTGTCTGTCTGTGTTATCGTAGCTCTCAAACGGATAAACCGATTTTTGTTTATTTTTTTGTGTCATAGATAATAACAACAAATACTTAAAACAAAATAATAATTAACAGGGGCTCCCATACAAAAAACGTAATATTTTAGCCCTTTTTCATGGCTACCACTCGCCGAGCTAGATCTCAAGAACCGTGATAGCTAGACAAATGAAATTTTCACAGATGATGTATTTCTGTTGCCGCTATAACAACAAATATTAAAAACCGGCCAAATGCGAGTCGGACTCTTTGCCTTTTTAATTTTTTGTACGGAACCCTCGGTGGGCGAGTCCGACTCGCACATAGCCGATTTTTTGAGATATTGAGCTTTGAAACGAAAATGTCGGGGGCTTTTCAACTTTTCCAAGTTGTAGTTATAAATAGTTTTGGTACAAGCGTTTATGGTCAACTGTATCTTGTATTTCATCAATTGCTAGTTGAGAGGGTTCCAATGAGATCAAAAACGTCGGGTTTATCTTGTGTAGTTTAGGAGTTGCTATGGCCACCTTCTGTCTCCATTCATGCTTCACCACCACCATATCAGCCCAAAGACGGACATAGGCCTCCCCCAATTTCGTGGGGGGTAAATGTCATAATCACCACGCTTGGCATGCGGGTTGGTGATCGCAGTATCTCCACTGCACTCCAGGGATGCTGTTGCCCAACCCACGGTGGTTTTGGTCGTAGTTTTAGGACACACCCGGTTCCCCAGGCTCATCACACAAATAAATGCCCTGACCATGATTAAAACCCAGGATCACCAGCTAAAGTGGTCCTTTAAAATAGACCCGAAGAACTTGCTTCCCTAGCTGTGACGTTAAAATCGGTATGAAATATTTCTTTTCGTTTCATTTTATATACTTTTCGAGGCTTTGTGTGTTTTCAGTGAGCATACTATAATATTCATGCAAAGCTATCTATGTCAAATGTTATTAAACTTGTTATGTTAATTATTAATTACCTACCTTTAAATTACTCGGACATATCATCATAATAATAAATCATAATCTCTGGTCATTTATTATTTTTGTTTTAATTGGATAAGACATGCAAATTAAAGAGTTAGAAATTGTCTCGTACATAAGAAAAAACTCTTCTTGAATATTTAAAATTATCAATTTATTAATAACAATTGATTGTGAGAAACGAGAGCGCTCGTGGCACAGCGGCGCCCGCGTACTGCGTGCGGTATGCGAGGTTAAGCAATGTCGGGCGAGGTCAGAACATAGATGGGTGACCGCTTTGAGATGGTTACTAACTGAGCGCTCCCGTGCTTTGGAAGGCACGTTAAGCCGTTGATCCCGGTTGCTATCTATGATAGCAGTCGTTAAGCCATGTTAGAGGCCTCCGGGGCGGCTTGAGAACTTCTAACAAATACAAAGAGAAATGAACCGTGATTTCGCACGCAGTTTCAGAACACCCCGAACCCGATAGGGTTTAACGACACTTTTCTGTCAAACCAATGTATACATTTTATATTGTAAAAAAAAAACAGGAACTTAGTAGTTACGAGTAAGTACGGCATAAAAGAAAAGCCTGCCTCTTTTAACCGCTTTTTTTGCTATGCCATTGTTGGTAATGTTGGACCAATTTAAACTAGTGGCTCTGTGAGCTGTGTAGGCCTCGAATTTTTTTTTTCATAATATATTTAATTTTTTTTTAAATCTGACTCGACAAAAACAATCTATATAATGATCGAACCTCCTCACAAAATTTCACGAGAATCGACAAAATTTCAAGAGAATTATGAAATGCGACCAGTAGAGGCGAAAAAATCTTTTGTATGTCTGATATCTTCCGATCCGGACTGACATACAAAAGATTTTTTGTCGAAAGCTATAACGGAGACGCTTTGCTCGCTCGGTCAATTACATAGTAAGTTTGTTGTGTTGGTAGTCGCTTTTTTATTTTTTATTTCATAGACTTACAGTCCATGCGATGTACTCTGTGTATGAACGTGTCAGAAAAGTGTGAAAAGTGAAACGTTCGGTGTTCGTTTAATTTAGTTAAGTTTCAGTTTAATATACATTTTGTCATTATTGTGGATCCGCTTTTTAGTTAAATTACATCTGCCATGCCATGCCTTCTCCATTCCTTACAAGATCTCCATCGCCTACTAACTTAATAAAAAGTATCCATGCACGCACGTGTCTGTGATTGAAAGAGCATGAGATGTGAATGAAGTGGGCACATTATTTTTAATTAGGGATGTATGGGGTTAGAGTTGAATCTGATGGCGTTGGCGGGTCACATATAGCGTCAGTCACAACACAAGCCTTCAATAACGGCGTCTGGTCATGATGTAGGACTTTTCGATGATGTTCGAGTGGAGTGGTCGTAAAGCAACTTCACTTCATAGTGTGGCCTATATGTGCCCTGGCGGAATACCATGCGTCATGTCAGGCATGAGGTTTTGTGTCATACGAGTAATAAGAGTGTTGACTTAGGTTTTAACATACCCAGGTAGATGTTATGGAGGTAGATCGAGTTCAATTTATTGTGACATTTTGAAAGTGCTGATATATAGGACCCGGACCCGGGTATGTCCTTAAACTACGACCAAGACCACCGGGGAATGGGCAGCAGCATTCCTAGAGTGCGGTGGAGATACTGCGATCGCCAACCCGCATGCCAAGCGTGGCGACTATGGCATTTACCCCCCATGAAATTGGAGGAGGCCTATGTCCAGCAGTGGACGTCCTAGGGCTGATATGGTGGTGGTGGTGGCGGATATATAGGACTATTTAAAAGAAATAAATTGCTTTGACTTTGACTACTTTGTTTTCCTGGTGGTGACTTAAGTCGTCAGAGTTCCTGGGGATGCGCTGAGTTAAGAGTGAGACACTTACACATGTATTTAGCTATCAACACAACAAATCAAGTTAATAAAGTGTTGGCAACGCGCTTGTGATTCTTATGGAGTCGCAAGCGTCCAATGGCTACGGTATCTTCTTACCATCAGGCAGGCCGTAAGCTCTTGTTTGCCGCCGCCGCCGTCGTTGTGTAAACAATAAATAAAATTAAACACTTATAATAAACGATGTATCCTAATTTATGAGCAGCTATATTTAAAAAAATTGTGCGACAAAAATACAATACAAACTCTTTACTGCACACCTCTAAAAAATTAATGGATCAAAAACAGCATTATGAGACAGCAACGAGCATTATGAGCAGAGGTAAACAACAGGCGGTCTTATCGCTAAAGCGTAACTTCCTCCGGACAACCTTTGGGTAACGGAAAAAACCAAACATAGTGGCTACACATACCTATACCTTTTTTTTTTCATTTTAATCTATGATCTATCTACTGACTAGTGTGCGCAAACGCTGTTCAAAGTTGGCAATCAGCTATTTCAGGAATGTAGAAATAACAGAAGTCACAGTTTAAATAATGTGAATTCCAATACACACCCATGTAAATTGCAATTTGTACATGTAACTGTGATAAAATGTTGACCAACTAATGAAGTACGATGTCTACGTGAGAAAAAGGACGTATGGGGTAAGGAAAACCTTGTCACTAATATCCTTTTAAAATAGCCGGGTGTAATAAGTAAGGCTGGATGCAAGGGATCTATTAGCGAGTTTACTTGATTAGGTCTACCTCTATAATATGCATTATAAATATTACTGATATTATAATATGAAACGATGAATTAATTCCCGATGATTTTTATTCTGTATTTAAAATACCTTAGTGAAAACAAACTTCAACAGACACAAACTTAAAGACTAAAAATAATAAATTAAACTATACTTTTCTTAAAAATTTAAAAATAAGTAACCTAAAATAGGCCACCCCGGCGGCATATGTATTAAGATACCTATAGATAATGACATAATTAAAAAATCTGATTAAAAAATAAATATTCTATGGCTCCAGTTGCAAAACATTTAGTGTACATTTTTGAAGATATCTTAAATTAATATGGCAGTTTACTACTTACAAATTTTACAATAGGGTTGTTATCTCATGTTAAACTTTATATTATCAGATCTCTTTATATCATATTGCCTTTATATGGATTCTATGCCATCAAATTAACGCAATAAAATAAAAATTACATTATAATCAGAATAACAATAAAATACGATACTTGAAGTTTTCTAAAAAAATATGTTTTTTTATCATCTAAAAGTTAAATAAAGACTATCAATAGAATTTACATTATTCTATCAAAAATAAAATGTATTAAAAAGTCTATTAAAAATAACCATGCACTTAAACGTAGTATGTAATTAAATTAGCAATTTTCTTGTTTTTCCATATCAATACCTACGTTAGTATTAGTACGGCTCGTGCGTTGTGACGTCATAATTTTCTGTCAATGGAGCGGTTTTTTTTTATTGGAAATGGAATGGAGTGGATAGAATGGGATGGATGGCGTTTTTGGTGTCCGGGAACAATATCGACCTTTGACCCCCATTTGCGGCTTTTGTTGTGTTTTAATCGTAATTGGTCCCATTGGGCTTGGTAACATTTAATCCCCTTAAAAAACTGGTTCGAATGGCATCGTTAATATTATTTTGGAAACTAGCCTATTACAATTATTAACTTCTAGATAGAATTAATTTCACTGGAAAGGCCAAACTAGAATATTTACATTTGCATTCTCATTTTATAACATCAGTATGGAATAAAATTGTTATCGTTTCAATAATGTGGGTTTGATTAAAAACACAAAAGAGATATTGTAAATTACAATATCTCTTTTGTGTTTTTAATCAAACCCACATACTTCCCGGAAATTCCCGGGAATTCCCGGGAAATTTCATACAAATCGGCACCGGGACTGCAAACCCTAAAGAAGATATTGAAGAATGGAGGCCCATTAACGCTCCGTCATCTTAAATTACGTCTGTATGTATTAGATGTTTGATACCTAGTTCTTTATGTAATAACAGGTTCTGGTGGTGAATAATGTGTAGTCGACGCAATCCGCGTACCAAAATGAAAACTTAGAAATATTTCGAATACGCTAAGTGAAAGAAAAGCGTGTTCTTACCATAAAGCATAATCATCTAGTAAATTGAGCATGAACTATAAATAATAAAGACTGGTAGATGCCAATTGAAAATATTGATGGCTTTAATAACACGATAATGGGTTGTGCATTTAGTATGCAAGGATTTACACATGTCCTAACACTTAGTGAAATAAAGACTTATATGTGTGCGATTCTTGTAGTACTTATACCAACATGAGAATATCTTTGAGCAAAGATACTTGTACTTGTACAAGTGCCAGTAAAATATACATACAGTTTACTGGTTCGTTAGATATAAAGTGAGACTCTGAGAGCTATAAAACTATAAGCATATTGCCTATTTTACTACATCGCAAGACAAATTAAAAATAAATGCTGCAGTATTGTTAGCATTTATTTACACTTTGGTACTTTGACAATAAGTCACTGTGTGTTTGTTTCTTTGCTTTAAGATTACTCAAACGTTTAATATATCTTTCAGTTTCTTTAAGTCGTATATTACATGCATTTTTGAATGTAATATGAGAGAATTCATTATACTCAAGCATTTTGACAAAGCACCGTTTTTATAATTTAAATCCAAAAACCCCTTCAACAGGTCGATCCAAAGCATAAACAGGGAACTTAATTAATAACATCAGGTGCACTCATAGTAATATGCCATCTGACCAATATGAAATAAGATCACACTGCCAAAGATATATGGCATACCCAATTAAGGGTGTGCTCCCCGCTGGGAAGTTCTACTGGAAGACTCAAATCTAAAGCCATTATAAAAAAGGAAACAACTCTCTTCGTTGTACTAAAACAGTTAAGCCCTTTTTCGCTAAAGCTTGAGAAATAATAGCCACAGCACGAACAGACGCACATACAAGGTTGTAGGTTAAGAATGAAACTATTAAAGCCTTGCCCTCCGGTCATTATGCACTATTTCAAAGTTTCAGTTATCTGGAGCGCGTTGACAATGAAAAATTGCATAAATTGTGCCGTGAGAAGTCATTTGTAGCTGACTCTTGTTGTTACGATTCATTTGATTTGAGTAAGTGAGCTTATGGCAACGATTTATATTTTTTATTGTTCATAAATAACGTTCATTTCATGCATTTATTTTGGTATTGTTTTAAGTTTTTAATACATGTTCGATTTCGCATAGCTTGCAGAGTATAACCGATTTTGTTGCAAATATTTTTACACCACACCTTGCCAAAAAGCGCGTTCTTCCGCACGTTGCGCGTCCGGAAAAACCCACTTTTTGGCCAAGTGGTGACGTAAAATTGTGTACAAATTACGGGTCGTAAAACAGAAAGCCCTCTCTCGCATATTTATGACTCTCGCCTGCCGCTCGGGCCTCAAACATCTGCGATATTGGCCTTTCTATTTCACATTATTACAAATAAGTTACAGCCGAGGAATGAAAAGGTTCGTCACTTTTCAACTCTAATTTAATGCCGTTAAGGTCAAAAAGTGACGAACCTTTTCATTCTGCAATTAGTATAATAGGTGTATGTCTTAAAACTACGACCAAGACCACCGTGGAATGGGAAGCAGCATACCTGGAGTGCGATGGAGACACTGCGATCGCCAACTCGCATACCAAGCGTGGCGATTATGGCAATTACCCCCCATGAAATTGGGGGAGGCCTACGTCCGGCAGTGGACGTCCTTGGGCTGATATGGTGGTGGTGGATATATACACAATTTTGTAATGCTTTGAAGGTTTCTTAAAAAAATATTTTATCACCCCAGTGGGCTGGTACAAAAACCAACACAGAACTCCACTTCCTATAGGTAGACCTACATTGACTAGGTATTTTTACTGAAATCGAGAATTTGAAACTGCTGATACACATTTCTTCCTAGTTGAAAAGGGCTTATACAATACCCTGACACAACCAATTTGTCTAAAACCTCACTAATCTACTAGCAATTACTCCACAATCAAAACCCACTATGCGAAACCAATCGATACTTCAAACCCCATATATCATTCCCACGCTATCCGGTGACCACTGCGCTATTCATTTGTTTATAGTCTCTATGGCAACATTAACTGATGGTCTGTGTCAGCTAATTAAAAGTAAACAAGTATAAGTATAGGCAGGCTCGGGCAATCGCAGAAGTCACGAAGGAGACGAACATGGCCTGAAGCAAGCGTTGATGGATGAAATTGACTACCCTCGGGTTTTGGATAGAGTACAAGATGATACAGAGAATGCTTCAAATTATATACACTTACCGGGTATCAAATCTATTGCATTAAAATGTTTTCCTTTTTAATCAAAATGTTACCGTATTAGCAACCTAACATAATTAAATTATGTTATTCAATAATATCTGCATTCAAACTTTTGTTTGGCGGAAAATCACTTACGGAATTATGAAATTTCTCCGTAATTATGCTTTCGTACAAAGACTGTACAGAAATTTATATGTTAATATTCTCTGGCTAAGGTGCAACATAATATTCTCTGGGTTTATTATAATTTACCACTAGCCTTTCGTTCGGTGTAAAAAGCTCCTTCCCCATCTCTCTGGTACCTGTTTAATACTCTACACATTTCCATTCATTACTTTTCTTCAATTCTAATACCAATTAATTTCTTTGTTCCAATCCGTCAGTTGTAAATTGAGAAGCAAACACTAGTTTACAAGTTTTTTGCTCTCTCATCGACTCTGACAAACAATGCGTATGAAAAACGACCTGTCCAATATGACGCTTAATGAACGCCGAAACCGTTCTGTTATTTATGCTTAATATAGTTATTAATGACTAGCCTCATAATGTTATACTAGTTAATAAAAGAAACAAAGATTTGTTTAAGACCACGTATAGCTAAGAACTCGCTCCGCTAAAACCTGATGAGTTTAATGATGTAGTGACATTTACAAGGTCGGTTCGGGACACTAATTTATTTTAAGACGATTTCAAAACCTAACGATAAAGTTTAATGTTCTCGAGACGAGAGATCAAATATTTTTCAATCCAAGCATCTCATTAAAACAAGCATAAAGCCGCCATGAAATGACAAAGGGAATTTTAACGCGTAAGCACTGACATTACCTGATTTAAAAGGATATGCACGCGTGTCAAAGCAGTAAGTAAATCACCAGCATCTTAACGAGGAATAATGATTTATAAGTAACAATTAAAATGCGACGTTATTAAGAGTCACCCACTCGCAATATTCGCCGATGCGAAATCAATCGTAAAACTGATCGAGCACAAAGGACAGAATGGAATTAAATCGATTCGATACGCCGCATCGTTTCGGTTACCATAAATATTTTTGACAATACTTTATCCGCGCATTAGAAATACGGCGATGGTGCCGAAATCATTAAGTTTGAGGTTTTGCAACCTCAAGGGGTTAAACTTACACACAAAAAGCGTGCGGTGCGTTGCGGTTTTCACAAGATCAATACTTATGTCTCTGTAATATCAGAAACTAATTTAAGTCAAACTGATTGTATTCTTCGCATCACGACTTCATGGCGTTTATATTTATACGCATTTTGATAAATCACTTCTTTAAAAAGAGCAGCAACATCTTTTGGTGTGCAACAGACATAAGATGATGCACAGTATAGGTAACATGTTTAGTGAAAACGATCGGACACAAGTTTCAATGGAGTCATAAACTCCCCGCGAGTTGACTCGTCAGGAATTTCGTGACGATTTACGGAGCATTGTCGTGTTAGTTCTTGCATAAAACTGAGTAAACAAGTTATTTTGTATGACATTTAAGAGACAACAATTAACAAACGATCTCGTTCTGTAAGCTATAGTTGGATTGCCCGAGGTTCAAGGTTTTTTGTGATAAATGTATAATACTTAATTATAATAAATAAAAATTTAGACATGTTATCCCATAAGAACTAGTCTACAAATCGTAAAGAACACGCGGGCCGTAGTCCTTGTTAGCAGCTGTCTGTCCACTCCGCTGATTGTTTGTTTTGCAACGCAGTATACTTGGAAGAAACTCAATTTTCCAGGCACACTCGTAAATGCTAATATTCAAAACTCTATTAACTTTAATTATGACAAAATGTCTCACAACGAAAGACATTTCGTTATGAGGCAATTCTACACTGTCATGTTCTTTTTAACTATTTTTCTTCATTAAGTTTTGCTAAACAGGTATGAATTTCTTCGAATTCGACTCAATCCATAAAAAAGCTAAGACAAACTCAGAAGTCAAATCTCATTTAGACAAAGGGAACTAATTGTTTACATTTCCTGTTCAGAAGCCGAAACTCCTTGTGAAAAAACCGAATCATTAACCCCAAAAATAATTATATTTTATAACAACTCCGCCTATTTTTGGCTACCAAAACCACTCCCGGTTCGTATTCTATTAAAACTTAATTAACTTTTCTGGGGAGTTATAAATTTTAAATAAGCTTTTGGACCGAAAAAGGACTCACAATTTGTTTTGCTACTTCTAAACGTCACTTGCTGCGGTGATAAATGTGTTCTTGGCGTAAATTGCATTCTGTTGAGATGCCGACAGAAAGGCATCGTCACGGATATTCCGGGCAATTTACTGCGTTTAGTGAGTTATGAAATTAAATTATGAGGACCTCGACATGAGTTTTGGGAGGTGCTTCACACACCCTAATAATCAAATTAACTTGCGGACAAACCCCTACAAAATATTTTCATAGGTATGATCATACTTTTAACTTGAACAAGATATCGTTGTAAAAAGACAAGCATAATAAGAGACTTAACTGAATTATTAGTAGGTACTCGACAGTAACAAAAAATACTGAGCTAGAAATGATTTCTATCAGGGACAAACAAAATCAAGTCACTAATGAACTTGACGACATTAACTCTATAGCAATCAACAAAGAAAACAATAGCCAATCATTTAAAACGTTCCATATTTAGAATTACAAGTGGAAAGAATTCGAGACGCGCAGGACATGGCCTAAGGTGCTCAGCGATCACAGGACTGCCCGATTCATATTTCACGGTCGCGGCCCAATGGTTTGGGGAACACCCGCTGTGCTTCTGAATTAAGTAAAAGCCTTCCAGCTCTTGTTTCTTGATACCTCTAGTTGGATGTTAGGCTGTGGTTACGGTGGAGACTTTCTGAATTCTACTTTGCGCCAATCGTTTAAACTGGATCAGTTGCTTTGCGAACAGGACAGTACTTTCTGTAACTGACAATTAACCGTTATGTATTGTTCAGGATCAACAAGTAAAGATAAATTGAATTGGGAAATCTGACTGTAGAAAAGGTTGCGTTATTTAAAAATACATTTAGATTATAAAATAACAAAACGAAAGTATAAACTTATGAAGTTTTATTCCGATTGTATGTTCATATATGAAAAGCCTGGACAATTTTTATTTTTGACTCTAGGGGTGGGTTGCACAATCTGTCCAGCAGCAGCAAGCAAAGTAAGCAGTGTTCGTTAAAATCTGACTCCATGGAAAGTGTGACATATTTAATGTTGATCGGTTCGTATTCGTAAGTTCGCGCACCCCGCCTCTGACACAAATTGGGAATCGTATCCATTAGATCACATTACGTTGGAGCCAGAGTACAATTAATTGCGTTCTGCGACGTCGTCGCCCCCTTAAAACCATGTCATTACTCAAGCCTCATGATTTTTGTCACAGAAGCATCAATTAAAACACCAAGTTTTGTCAAAAATTCAACAAATAGGTTTACCAGTTGTAACGTAGACGTAGAAACACTACCATTCTTAACATCACAAAGTTTAACAACGAAGCCCCAACGTAACCCCACCTTTACCCCCTTAATAGATGTCTTGGTCCAATTTAACATTTGACGTGTTTTTAATTTAGCGCTGCGCCTGCGGCAGCCGTCGGCTGCACCTAAATAATGCACATATTTTACCCGAAATCATACCTCCACCGCCACTCATTACTGGCCTCATTTGAATATATCGTGTTTGTGTTCTTCGTATAGGACACATATTTTTTGTTTGAAACAATTTGAAGCTGATTTTGTGTGGAGTAGCGCGATAATTATAGTTATGAGTGGTTTAATGGAAGTCCAAGGTATTATTTATATTTTATTCCGTTTAAGTGTTTATTGATCTAGGTATATCTGTTAATGTTTCGAGTTTTCTCAAATAAGAAAAACAAAAATTTAAAAATTGTTAGGTAAGGTTAGGTATTATTATATTATTACTTTAATTTTTACTTATTACTTTTTACTTTTTATTATATACTTATTACTTTTATTACTTTAATTACCTGGGAGGACGGCGTTTTACTAATTACCCTGGAAAAAACGATATTTTTCGGAAATGAGATCTAGTTTAAAGGATTTTGACACCGTATTACTGGGAACGCAAGCAAATGTCATCGAAATCGTTCGAGCCGTTTTCGAGAACACATTTACATACAAACGAATAAATAAGTATACTAGTGTTGTTCGTTCGTAATATTTATTTAGTACAGGAGGATTACTGTGTTCATTTCATTAGGTAAGTACTTTATGTGACTTTAATGACGATGGTAATTTTTTTAAGTACTTAATTTCGCCAATAGTTCATGACGTCATTTTAATTAGTTGGCGTAAGTTATCAGTCAAATATTTCATATCATATTGTATCATCATTATCAATGTTACTGGTGATAAAGTCCGGGGGAAATGCAACTAGCCCAAAACAGATTTAGAAAACGACGCCATATATCAAGATACCTTACAAGTCTACAAAATTGAAAAATTGTAGAACAAATGTACATGTTTCATATTAAAAATTACGAGTACAAACTTGTAATAAGTCACTTGTAAGCACTGACCACTTAACCCTATAAGTGGTCTGTGCTTGTAAGGGTAATTGTAATTTTTATTGCGATATGACCCTGGTAGTCACAAGTGTCACAACACTCACTACCCTCCTAGCTTTGAAGATCCAATGGAGAATTTTGTATATTATAATATTATGTATATGATAAAATTATTATGTAAGCTAAATGTCCCAGTGCTCGACACCACCCCAATACTTGTATATTTCAATCTTCAGACAAATGTATGTATGTATGACACATTATTGCACACGAAAAGGCATTTACAAAAAAAGCAAAATTTAAAAGTAAAAATTGGCCAAGAGCATTTCGGGCCATGTTAAGTGTAGGGTTCCGTAGGTAGTAATTTCGCAGCGTTTCATAAGTCTTTTACTAAGAAGGGAAGGTTTTTTACGATAACTCAAAAACGGCTTAACTGATTATATCCGCTATAGTTTTCGTTAAAAGTCTTCATTAAACTTTACTTTCATGTTTTTTTTTTCATATGTTTTGGACCCCTAATAGTTAATTCATTCAAAAGTTAGTTATTTTCCGAAAATATTCACTATTTATCAAAAAATGTTTCATGAAGACCTTTATTCATTTCGAAAGACCTAGGTATCCAACAACCCCCCACGCCATAGGGTTGAAGCAAAAAAATAATCATCCCCACTTTACATGTACCCTTAAAAAAATATTTGAGATTTTATTTTACGACTTTTACAGTTTTATTGATTTACTAGCTTTTGCCCGCGACTTCGTCCGCGTAGAACTCGTTCTCGCCTTAGAATTATTTGTTTTCCCATACAATTTTTCTCAAGCTGAAATGGTTGAACGGCATCCAAAAGGACACCAGGACCTTAGGGGTGTATTCTCTAGAAATCCTATAGTCCAAACGAATGAAAAAGAGCTTATTTTGGAAAATCAAATGTACCGATTCTAGACGAATGAATCCCGTCAAAAAATAACAATTATAATGATAGAAGTCTCGCTACGTAGTTCTACCGTAAAACGTAGTCCCAACAGAGCGAGTTCTTCATGTAAGTATTATGGCCAAAGGCCCTAAACAGACCGGCAAGACATGCAGGCCTATCATTCCAACAGATCAGGCTCCTTATGCAAGGCTGAGGGCCGAAGGCCCAAAGCAGAGCGGCAAGGCACGCGAGACCGAAGGCCGAGCGTCCCAACCGAGTGGGTTCTTTACGTAACGATAATGGCCGAAAATGCGAATCAGAACGGCAACAAATGCGAGACCGAAAGCCGATCATTCACACACAGCGGCCTCCTTATGTATGGCTGAGGGCCAAAGGCCCGATGGGCCCAAAAGTGTTATACGCGATAATGAAGGCGTGGTGGAGGGCGGCAAGGCACGCGAGGCTGACGCCAGAGCGTAGTTATACACACTATGCCTAGGTTATTTCGGACAACATCGTGTATCTTATAAGCGACCATAACGGCCGAAGGCCCTAAATCGAGTAGTAAGGCACGCAAGGCCGCAGTTAGTTAATAGAGCGGCTCTTTAATAAAGATGAGGGCCGAAGGCCCGAAGCTGAGTGTTAAGGCACGCGAGGAGGAAGATCGAGTATCCCAGCAGCGGGCTCTATAAAGCTGAGGGCCAAAGGCCAGAAGCTGAGAGGTACGGCACGCGAGGTCGTAGTTCGAGCATCCCAACAGAGCGGGCTTTTCATATAAGGCTGCGATGGGCGTGCCAAGTCAAGCCAAGAGTGTGATACGCGATAATGAAGGCGTGGTGGAGGGCGGCAAGGCACGCGAGGCTGACGCCAGAGCGTAGTTATACACACTATGTATAGTTTGTTTAGGACAACATCATGTGTCTTATAAGCGACCATAAGGGCCGAAGGCTCCAAGGAGAGCGGCAAGGCAAGCGAGGCCGAAGGCTGAGCGTACCAACAAAACGGGCCCTTTACGTAACTCTGAGGGCCGAAGGCCCGAAGCTGAGTATTAAGACACGCGAGGCGGAAGACCGAGCATCCCAACAGAGCGGGCTCTTAATAAGGCTGAGGGCCGAAGGCCTGAAGCTGAGTGTTAAGACACGCGAGGCGGAAGATCAAGCATCCCAGCAGCGGGCTCTATAAAGCTGAGGGCCGAAGGCCCGAAGTCGAGAGGTAAGGCACGCGAAGCCGAAGGTCGAGCATCCCAATAGAGCGGGATTTTCATATAAGGCTGAGGGCCGAAGGCCCGATGGGTGCGCCAAGTCAAGCCAATAAAGGCGTGGTGGAGGGCGGCAAGGCACGCGAGGCTGACGCCAGAGCGTAGTTTTACACACTATGTATGTATAGGTTGTTTAGGGCGACATCATGTGTCTATCTTTCTTTCGTTATCTATCTATTTATGTGGTATAAGTGACTGAATATTAAGTAATCCGCAAAAGTAATTGGATTACAAAGTTACGCATGTAGATTTTATATCTAGGACTATCTAGAACGGGACCGAAATTTGGGTTCAGGGTCACAGTTAGGTACTTAACCTTTAACCACTGACGTGTTGTTTTCTTACATACGAATGACATTCGTCTGTTTATAATAAGTGGTCTAGTCTTTTAAATTTATATTGGTTATTATGTTTTTAGGTAACAACTATTTTAATACATATCTCATTTATTAGAAAAAACATAAAAGAGTGTGTAGTTATTATAAACAACAATATTTGGCTTATTACTGGCTGAAAATCAGCGCTGTACATAAGTGTTCGACACCTCAGCATAATGCTGAGCCAGTGTCCGTTTCACTGCCGCGGGGACACACATTATATGTGATTTGTGTGTACCTACGTGTTTACTTTGGGTTCTAGTTTTTGTCATGTATGTGTGTCTTCTGTGTGTCTGTGAATAAATGTTTCTTTCTTTATTTCTATGTACTAATATTAAAGTGATCAAATATAAAAAATCAGCAAAAAATCAAAAACGAAAATAGACGTAAAAAAGGATGATTTTATAAAATTATTAACGTTTTTTTTCTCAAAAATTAGTTACAATGAAATTTTAACGGCAGATTCGACTCCGGCTTCTTCACCAGAAGAATCACTTCGGTTAGACAAAATGTCATCGTTTTCATCTGCCGAAGAATCATCTGACTCGTTGAGCCACGATTCTATGGCCTGATCTGCATTTTTTTGACTACTTTCAACTTTTTGTCTTTTTCGTGAGGTGTTCATACTCGCGCCGTTGATTTTATCGATAAAACTTTAATTGTTAATCGTGTTAAAAAAGTTACACTAACACTGACCATACGAACCACATACGTCAAGAACATAAATATAACTATTTAGCAATATCGTACACGCTCCTTCTTATCTGTTTTGGTCGCGTCACTGCATGCTAGGAAAATACTAAAACCGGCATTAAAGAATACCTACCAAAAAATATATATATATATATGAGCGAATAACAGTTTACGCGATGTACCTCATTCGTACGTTAGTGGTTAAGGGCTAAAGGGCTAAACACTAATAGCTTTCAAATTTTGAAGAGACCGTGGTGGCTGGCGCGCACGCACACTGCAGCGCCGCGGCACAGCGCTTGCGTTTACTTTTTTTTTTCAGTTTCTACCTTAATATTTCACAAATTTTGAATGAGGATATTTTTCCTTTGTCATCAAGTATACGCTTACCAATTTTCATACCTGTAACTCATGGATTATAGGAGTTCCCATACAAAAGTCAACCCCTCTTTTTACCCCCTTGTAACCCAAATCTGCACAATTTTTATAGCCTAAAACCTGACCGGGTATTTAATCGACAGATTAGTAAAGTTTTCATCAAAATCCGTTCAGCCGTTTTCACGTGATGCGCGTTCATATAAACAGACAAACAGATAAACAGATAAACAGACAAACAGACAAAAATTCTAAAAACTGTTGGAACGTGTTCTGTTATCGATTCTTAGTATCCCCAGCCAACTTTTTTTCGAATATCTTCCATGTACAGACTTTCGACCCTCTTCAGCTTTATTATATGTATAGATATATCCATACCAAACTGCAGTTTTATAGCACTAAAAATCACGGAGCAAAGCCTGGGACAGACAGACGGACAGACAGACACACGGACATGGCGAAACTATAAGGGTTCCTAGTTGACTACGGAACCCTAAAAAGTAAACTTATCGCTAACATTCCATACTAATCGGGGTGAGCAAAAGGTGTCAACTATAGGGTCAATAAGGTATCAAACATTAGAACCTTGCTTAATTGTTGGTATTTTTTATAATCGAAGTAGGTATTTATTTTGCAATACACACTCGCAAAAACTAGTTTCATATAAAATATAAGACAGCAATTTAACCTAAACAAATAATTAAGATCACTCTCATTTCGTAAAGCGACAGCTTACATCATTCTTTAATTACAAAGCTCTTAAGTATTATAACCAAAATGCTGTCCCAGTCTGAGTCACTGAGTCCGACCGGTACGAATAGCCATTGGCCGGGTCATCAGGGGTCAAACACTCAACTCTGACCGTCGTCGCGACCAATAAGTTTCTTTGAAGTGGTGTTTGTGCCTTTCCAATCGTGCAATACTTATTGCGAAGGCTAAAGGAAATACTTTAAATAAGACAACTTTAAGATATCCTTGAAGTAGACTTATTGTATGAGATTTAATACTTTTTATAAAACACTGATATTTTTTGCAATTTGAATGCTTATTTACAAAAACCAGAAGGAATTGCAAATTAAACAAAAAGTAAAGATATTGCTAATCTTTTCAATTCAGAAGAAAAAAACCCACACAACTATATTAATGATTTAGATTTTCCTCCAAAATCAATTCAATGCACGGATTACAAGGTTGCCATTAAAGTATTTTTACTTTTTATCAATATGGCCGCAAACGCTGCCATAAATTATAAAACAACGCTAAAACAAGTTAAAAAGGAAACATAAAGCCTGATGACAACCGAAGAATAGTAAATTTGCACATAAATGATAATCATTTGCTATGAACTGTCAATGATTATAAATATAGATGTATTATATTTCTTCCTCAATGGAAATGGACACGATAACCTTAAAGCGGTTATCGATGAAATTTATATGGCGATAAAATTATTTATGCCCATTATTAGCTCTTAATGGGAATATCATAATTTTGATGAATTATTGATTTTAGTGAAGACATGGATACGCATTTCCTCTTAAGTATTAAATACAAAAACAAAAAAGTATGACTAAGTATTCTCTTTAATTATTCGTATACAGAGGACGCTAATTACGCATAAGTTAATAAAAACGAACCCGTTGATGACTGTATCTACAAACAAATTGATACTCTCCGTACTTTGGCACGCAAATAAGAAGAACGTTACGCTTTTAAAAAATACGATCTTCCATTTTCAAATCAGATTTTCATATATTTATCGCCACTTTTTCAAACTTGTGATCGCGCCAATACATTTGGTGTCTCTGCCTAAAACAAACAATTTGTAATCCTGAATTATGTGCTGCTGAATGCATACATTTAACAGATATGAATCTATAAGATGAGGGATGCGAAACTACTGTGTCGTTCTTGAAATTTTTGTCGACAATCGACAAAAAGGTTGCTACCTGTAGTATGTTAAATATTTATATTCTCAATGTGTCAACGATTTATTTATATGACTTTGAAGTCTCTAGAGTATCTGAAATATATAGTACAAAACCTATCTGTCCTCGGGGTTTCGTTCACCAACACAAATCTTCATTAGTTACTCATATACCTTTGCAGAACAAGCTCGTTTAAACGTTGTTCACTCTTATGTGAAACTTCAATTTAACAACACATGTAATGACGACCTGTTTAGCCTAGTTGGTAGTGACACTGCCTCCGAAGCTAGAAGTCCCGGGTTCGAATCTCGACCAGGGCATTATTTGTGCATTTAGCACGGATAATTTCACTTGGGTCTTGGATGTTTTCTATGTATTTATTTATAAGTATGTATATCGTCGTCCAGTACCCATAGTACTATCTTTGCTTAGTTTGGGATTAGGTCGATTTGTGTAAGATTGTCCTCCAATATTTAATGTGTATTCTTTCCGACTTCTCCGTATTGTTTTTAGTTATCACGTCGATATTTGAGCCTCGGTAAATTTTACTGTTGTTGTGCAATGTATCGATATTAGCCACCACTAAACAATAGTAAGTCATCGACTTAAACAAATAAAAACATCGACACAACCCTGGCACCGACCTTTCCAGAACGGTGTGACTATTTGTCACCTCACCCGACTCCCGTACGAACTCGCTGTGAACATGCTGATTCGCATTATGATCACCATCCCGTGAAACCGAAATCCCTTCACCATCACAAGTAATTTTCAACTCAAAGTCCATAAAACTTCAGTCAAAATTATTTTGCCTCTTTATAAAAGCTTGTTTCATATTGAATCTTGGTAACAAATTTATTCGAACACATTCTTACCCAAGGGCCTTGTTAATCTAACTGCGTTGCGATCAATTTGAGGAACATTGCTTGTATTCTTAAAATTGAATGTAGCTTGTTTAATTTTATTTGAGTAAATAAATCATGTATTCTTTTAACAATGAACTGTTTTTATAGGAAATCGTAAGTGGTGAAAAATCTAGTAAATTAAAAAAAAGTTTGCAATGCCTAGATTGCGTGAAAGGATTTATCCACGGTTACGTTCATCACCGACATCACCGTATACCATGTTTTCCGTATGTACTCTAAAGACAACACCTTTGCAGCCACTTTGCCTCCCAATCCCGATACGAACGCAACTGCGATCTGATCTTAAAAGTCGGAGGGGAAACTAGACCTGGTTGGGATAAGAACAGTTTCCTCTAATAAATGATAATATTTTGTTGAAAGGATAAAACAAAATTGGTGGTACGAGTCAGATTTCAAAGCCAATATCTCCAAATTGCGTTATAATGAGGGATCGGAAATTCGGATACTTTTATACCTACACTTCGGCCTCAGTACATACAACGCGCTGTTGCTGAGTAGCATGGAGGCGGACTCAATTTCATTTTTTACTAATATTTTTTCCGGGATTTCCCGGATTACCGAAAATTAGGATAAAATAAACACATACATATTCCGTAATCAAAACCTATGACGCCCTTAAACGGGCCACCACAATATTTTTTTCTTACAACCTGTATGTCGTTAAAACTGTTTACGTACGCGAATGTTGCTAAAATCTACTGAAAATAGTCATAACCTAAAAAAACATTTTCGTAATGCTTTATACAATCCCGGAATCCTGGAAAATAAATAATAGAAATGTTAATTTTAAGAAGCCGACTCCATACTTGCTCATATTTTTCCGGGATTTCGCTAGTTGTAGGTATAAAAACAAACTGTTATCCAACAACAACTGTTCGCCAACAAACTGTTATCGCAGTTTGGCGAGTAACTTAAGTTTTGATTTGTTAAGTACTTTTTGATAAATAAATAAAAAAAAAAAAATAGTATTCGAATTTCCGATGCCTGGTTATAATCCGCGTATCATATAAGTATTTTTTTAGAAAAAGCCGGTACGTTTATTTTTTTCAAACATAATAATATTGTCGGCAAGGAGTGTACGATTGCAATAAAATCGATCATAATTATTCCATGGGTAGTAAGTATCTAATCTAATATGGGTTGCAGTTTAGCTGGAGCCACATCAGCTTATTCATATGAATATTTCTAAGACAGCAAATCATTGAGAGGCAAGAAGTTTAATAGACACTTCACAACAGTCAATAATCTACATTACAATCAGCTGTTGTGGTCGGTACTCAGACATGGTAGTAAAACTGGGCCTTAAAATGAAGCCATAACCGACCAATCGTGTAGCTCGATGAATAAACATTTTATTTGCTATTAAATGTTGAGTTTCTATTCCGGCTGACGATGCTACAGCGTTAGTATAATGTATAAATACTGTTTGATTTTAGGCCACGGTTGGAATGATCGAACTAGTTAATAAGCGTGATAATATTGTATTTAATTGCCAATTCATACCATATTATAAATACGTCATAAAATAACTGTGTCAGTATGTCTGCCTCTTGTCTCTTTACGCTAGAACCACTGAAATTTGATTGTATCCCGAGGAAGGGCATACGAATTTTTATCTCGGAAATCACTTCACCCTTTGGAGGTAATTTTCGGGAAAGTACCTATGGGAAACGGAAAATTGTATAAATGAGGTACACGCGGATGGATCTAGTTACTAATATTCCACTTATTTTAGTTATATTATTAACAATTTTAACAGTTTTTAATATAAATAGCGATGTTGGAAATTATCGCCAACCCGCATGCCAAGCGTGGCGATTATGGCATTTACCCCCCATGAAATTGGGGGAGGCCTATGTCCAGCAGTGGACGTCCTAGGGCTGATATGGTGGTGGTGGTGGTTGGAAATTATTAGACCATTATTCATGTATCACAAATTTATACCAATACGAGTACCAACGAAAACTTAGATATTTTCTGATATGCTAATTAAATATATGGAGAATAAGTAGCACGAAAATGTTGTCTTTTCAATGATATTATTTTTGATTTACTGCGAACTAGTACTTATCGGCGTAGGTGTGAAGAAATCTGCTATTTAGAATAAATGGCCTACGAAAAGATTGTTCAAATTTATTTCCGTATCGTTTAAGTTCCAGTTAGAAATTTCTCATTTGATCACCCGATAAGGCCGTAGTAGCCTTAGGAACGGTATAAATAAGACCCCTCGTAAACATCGGGTACCTATGTCGCGAATAGACCGGATGATATATTAGAAATTTATTCAATTAACACTAAATTAATAGACATCCGCTTGCGACCATACAGCGCATAGACACACGGATCATAAATTACAGACAGTCAAATTCGAATTAAGTTGAGTACCTCAAGCGGTGCTATAATCATTCTTCATAAGACACTGCACTGGTCTAATGATTCCCAAAACTCCGACTACCGAACTAATAAACATCAATCAAGCCTCTCGGAACTATTAAAGTTCCAACGAATCAATCACGGCATTGTCTATAACGAATCTGGATTTATGCAAACAAGAGGAAAAAGAAAAATTAAAGGGAATAAAGTTTGACGTGTACCTACTGTGCAATATAAGAGAGAATCGATTAGTCATTATTTGATTTAGTTCGGCGGGCCGGGCGGCACCCGGGGAGAGGCGGCGGGGGGTTACCACGAGCGCGGTTGCTCTTAACTCTTGCGGTCGTCATCAGCTGGGCCTTCGACACTTTATATATGGCAGTGGGGGAAATGGATGGCTTTGAAGTACTGTGCCTTACCGATGGGAAAGCGATTGCCGACTGATGCCTTTAACACGAACCTAAACTGACCTCAGAAGAAAATATAATAGAACCGTAGTATTCGTGCAACATACATTTATTTTTAGAAACCTCTTAGAATTAAAGATTATAGTTGCTTATAGGTCATTAATAAACACAAGCTGTCAACAAAAGCATAACATTTGATAGAACAACATTCAAGAACAACAAGCTGGCTCTTCAAAATACCAATGGTCCATTCAAATCAACAGAACTGCGCGCATTCATTTAGTCATATACAGAAGTAATAAAGCTCAAGGGGGGTTAATTATGAATAAGCATTTAATAAGTAAAAAAACACCACCCATATGAACTGAATGCAACATAATTTACTGACTTTACATGCTCATTTGTGATTAGTCGGCGCGAAAGGGCAAATCCTGTATTAAGATAGGTAATGAGGTTAATACAAAATATCAATTCGAAAAGGGATTATCGTCTTGCAAAGTACAAAGTAATCTTAATCCTGGCAATAAGTTATACGGTTCTGATTCATGACGGAGCACTTGAAGATGCTGACGAAAATGCGGTAGAAGATTAAGTACAAAAAGGTACAATACTTAAGAGTAAATATAGAACTATGGACCTTACAATAGTAGTGTATAAAGTTGATATCGAAAATAATGGTGTTAATGAAAGAAAGAAGTTAACGATGGATTGTGTGGTAAGTCGGCACCCTGCTGCCGCGGCCCCCGACCGCGCCTATCACGGACAAGACATCGATTAGTGATCGACTGAATTCAATTGCTTGGCGAGACAAGAACTCGATACCGTCGACGAATCGAGACGGACGGATCGAGATTTGTATTGTTCGGTTTTTCAAAAATTTGCATTTTGAGAACGTCACGTCAACGACAATGCTGAGTCACTTGACAAATGAAACGAATTGATCGTGTCTCTGATATCGGAAAGCGTTGACCGTAAGCTCCATTTTATATTATTGTTGGACCATGATTACTGTCAACTGCAGTATACGTATTTTTCGATTTAAATCACTGCGTCGTCATTCGTGTCTATCAGATCTATCAACTCACAAAGCTACAGACTAACTGATATATCGGTTGCGGTCTTCCATTGTATGATGCAGTCATTTTTTTCGGGTTAAGTTTAAAGCTTTTTTATGTCCATTGTTTTTCTTGCTAAATAAGTTTTCCATTTCAATTATTTTTTATTTTCGATATCTATAAAATGTTTTCTTTACAATATTGGTTGCGTGAAACTATTTTTCTGTAGCACGAAGGTTGATATCACGCATACTCGCGGTCACTTTGGTTTATTGGTTTAAGTCATGGCATCACCGTATGTGGTGGAAGCAGTGACGGGTACATTAAGGACTGTATTTTGATCGTGCTCCGGCATATATCAAGCCTCGTGAGCATAAGCGGCGGTAGCTATATGCTTTATTGTTATTTTGTATGTGTTTAATATGTTTATTATAATCACGAATGTTTATGATCAGTGTAAAGGATAACGAGTGAATATGAATGTTTTATTAAATTGCCACAGGGCCAACATTGTTTTGTGGGACAAAAATACCTACCGAATAAAGCGAGCTGTAAACCTAAAGTAGGTACCTATAACAAATGACCTACAATATTTTAATATAATTTCTGGACTATGTCATTGCTTTGAAATATTTTTTTGCTATACAGTTAAGAATTTACAGGTTTTTAGGTTACGGCTCATATTATTGTTTTTACAAAAGTGACAACGTTTGTGTGTGCTTTTGGTTCCCCTGGCACCTAACTTTGTTAGTCGTTGATTAAATAAAAAAACACGTAGACAACAGCAAATGTACATGATCATTTTAGTACCTCATCGCACTAACGTAACAATACTGCTACAGTTAGGATGCGTCAAAGTAGTGAAAGTGACAAGGTACTAAAATGATCATCTACTTTTGCTGTTAACTGTACCTCCCCAAATTACCTTTATATTCTTGCAAATCGTTCTAACAGTCGGGTTGACACTGACGCTAGAATAGAGTGGATGAAGCCGTGGCTTTATTTACATTCAAATGCAGAATGGGAAAAAAGTAAGGGAGAGAAAATTTTGAAGGCGTATTTTGAGTGGCGCGGGAAGAAATCGCTCCCCCCTGATCAGGCGCTAAGGCGCTGACCAGAGTTTAAAGCCAGTTAGTAACTAGAGGGCAAATGTCCCACTCACTACCCTAGTGTCACCAGCAGCGAAATCAGACAACATCGCGCAAGTTTGCCTGACATGATTAGCACAACGCGCGATGAGGTTTCATAGTGCCACGGATCTAGCGATGTCCGGAAACGTTACGACATGGCTGGTGCAATTTGTCATTCGTGTCATACTTAATACATAATTGTATACAAACAACTTCTATTTAGGTACCGTACTCTCAGCTCAGCTTAAAAACGGACGCATAACGTATTTGCGTTTTTATCAATATATTATTGAAAATAAAACATCACCATACGCTAACATGTACATCGTTGAAGTAAATGTCTTGTCTGCATCATTATTAAAACTTATGATTCCACAATACATTTGCATTCCCCGACCAGTAGGGCTCCCACTGTTAATCTAATAATGGAATGTGAATAATGCCATTAATAACTCTTTGGTTTTGGTCTTATTGTGCCCCAGCCACTGGGCCTCTAAATAAGAGTTACTTATCTTACTATTAAAGCACTATAATTTTACTGCAGTTTTACGATTTATTATTTTGATGGGATCACGATTGTATTTCCAGTTTCTTTTTTGCGCAAGGATAAAAATACTTTAAGAAACTACGTACCTAGTACGATACCTTTAATTGAAACTGTACAGTTTTTTTGCTTTGTCTAGACATACAGCTAATTGGCTAGAAAGACGTCTCATTATTATTTAATGTCTCTTAGTATCTTTAGTATTTACCACTCATCCGTGCTTCGTTTAACCTTTGGTTGAAGTCAGGATTAGTACCAACAGAAACAGATACAAACATATTCTGGGCTTGGCCTATCAGACTTTTAACCAAGTCTATTCTGCTAATCCCTTCGCTTGACTCGTTTCTTCACTATAAGGCCGTGCCTTGGAAAATTACGCCAACTATGAAACGCCGTATTTATTATATTAGGAAACAATAATAACTGTTTTTCGAGATTTCTTCTGGTGTTGGAGGTTGTTGGAGGATTTCTGATTTTTGAAAATATGATTGTTTTTCTAATTGTAGCGGAAACACAATAGGTATCAGATTATTTTACTTCCGATTGTTACCTCAGCCTAATCAAACAATATATTTTTAAATGACACACTGAAGGTAAAATGAAGCTGTTTTACCTGATCTAAAATCCCATACGAGGAAATATGGAGACATTTTCACTTTAGATATTTCCGAAATTTGTCCAACAATGACATTGCCAAAGAGTGTTGCATTTATTTTTCTCATCGCGAAATATTTCAACGTGTCTCTTACACAGGGGCGTGGTTTACACGCATCGAGGAATCTCCTTAACTCAGCACGCGTACGACAGTTAAATTGTGACGAGGAATTCCACAACAAAATTGCTTAATTTGGCTTTTACTTCTTCTGAAAATGCTAGTCGATTTTTGGTCTGATCATATTTCATGGCGAGCCATGATCAAGACTCAAGACCCCGATATATTTCCTAGCTTTTGGTATTCATTTTATTAAGGTACATGTAATGCACAAGTCTTACGTTACTTACCCCTAGTGGCAATGTAAAAGATATACACCGAATTAAAAGGTCATGTATAAAAAAATGTTTTCAAAATAACTTTTGAACTAATATTTTGAATGCTATAACGAATTTGTAACAACGCAGGCGCTGATCTATACGGAGAATAAAAATGTGATACTTCCCCGGCGAGTCATCTCCACTTTCATATCTCTGTCTTATGAGGTATGTATAAGCGATATCATAGGCACATCACCGTATGCCAATTAAGGCAAATGGGATCACAGCCCAGCTTACCGATGCACAATCATCAACTTAGACAGCAAGCTGTCGACTGCCACGTTCAGAAACTTTTAATGACCACCAACACAAATTATTAACCAAACAAGTTTACTGGAAAACAACCTACTAGATTAATGAGTAGAATATCGATTTTTGGTCATTATCTCGTCATGTTTTGACCGGTGAAGCGTGGTAATCGAATTAATTGGTGGCTACGACGTTTGCCTCAAGAGGTATATCCGGCTCAACATATTTATATCATATTGGTTTGTGATTTGTACCGTTCTACGCGTCCTGAGCTTAATGTATCTCAATAATCGAAAATTTTAGCAAAAAAAAACCTACTTCAAACGTGTTATTCGGCTATTTGTCGCGCACATACTTAATGCAAATTTAAGACTTATATGGTTTTCTCATGGATGCCATTCTTAGAACTGGACCAAATTGAAAAGAGAACACACGGGAAGCACCATCATCATCATGTCAGCCGAAGGACTCGCAACTCAGGTTTTAGATTAATGCATTTTAATTCTTCTCCCAAAAGATCGGTCGATTTTATTTATTTAAATTTTATCGCACAAAACACAGAAATGTATAAATTTATTTCTTTATTACTTAAATAATTTTAAGTTTCTTTTTGTGTTTTCTTAACTCTTAACTCCTTTGTACTTTCTGAAAATTTCAAAAGACGCTTTCTACTTAAAATTACTATTTAAGGCGGGTAGGACAAGCCATTCTCCATACAAAGGTTGTGCAAGTTTTTTGCGTTAGTTTTGGCACTTCAGAATTTAATTTAATTTTTTATTGGTACATACTGGATATACGCAGAACTTGATGTAGAAATTTTGCATTATTTAAAAAAAATATAAATAAAAAAATACAAAATATAATTAAAATTAAAAACGAAAAACATCAAGACATAGCTAACAAAAAAAATAAGCATATGGACCAAAAATAGTAACTGGTGTGGAAACACAAACGAAGAAAAACTTGCACAAAGTTTGTATGGAATGAGCTTGCCCACCCCTTCGTCGTAGAAAGCGTCTTTTGAAATTTTAATTTTTTTTTTATAAAAAAAATCTACGAGTAACAGTTAAATAATTGTTAATGAGACATTGAAGTTTCAGGTACATTTTTTCAATTTTTTTTGGGTGCTTAGGTTTCGGGCCTTACCACCTTCATCTTCACCATTCACCACCTCACCTTTGTTTGACCAGACTGCTGTGTGGATTCGCCTTCCTTATTTTTGTGAGATCCGGGGTGTCGACTTGTTTAAATGAACCATATCCCACACGCAGTTTGGTGCTAGCCGAGTTCGCATACCAATATTATACCAATACTAGATGAAAGCCCGGCTTCGCTCGGGTGAAATAAATAAGAAAGAAATAAACAAAATTTATTCGTGACAGTTATGCAAACGACGAAAGAAATAGTGTACAAAAATGTATAAAATAAAAACATTACAACAACGGATTATGATGAAACTTCGAATCGTATAGAAATATATTCTGTAGTCTGGATTGGGAATAAAAGTATGGACTGGAATTATATGGAATTGGGAGTAAAAGATTACGCAAACGACGTCACGGGCAAAGGCTAGTATCTTTGCAAGTTAATCCTAAGCATTTTTATAAGGGTAGTATTTAAAGACACAAAAAATTTGACACCGTAATCAGTACTGATTTGTATAGCTAAAATACTAATCGTTCACTAAAATTCAATTCAGATGTGCATTGTTAAATATTGATGTGCCAGTCAGTATTTTTGGTGCGAAGTCAGAGCTGCTAACGCGAAAAACAAATGAAGTTCGTGTATCTCCCTCTCTGTCGCACTTGCAAATTCGAGCGACACAGAGGGAAATTCACGATGTTCGTTCGTTTTTGTTTCGCAATAGCAGCTCTCTATTCTCCGCCAAATTCTATTCAGTGGGGCCCTTTACACTCAATATTATCGCGATTTTTAAACTTGTATGGGGTCTGTTAAACGCTTAATACTATCACAATACTGGTGTGTCAATATTATCGTGGTTTTCAATATCGTATGGATTTTTCTTCAATATTCATTGCACGTGATACGGATCGTGATATGAGTATATCGCGTGATAATAATAACCATGTAACAGGCCCCTATGGATGTTGCTTCAATATTCAGTGTTTCACGTGATAATAATAACAGTTGGTAATATTTTCTCCAATTAATGGAAGCTATTTAACTACTTGTTCCGTTTTGCCAAAGGTATTTCACATTCCGATACGCGCACCATCCAGGAATAGGAGCCGTCAGACCAGAAGGGCCTACCACGATCTGAAAACGAAGTATTTCCCTCTCCGCGCTCGAATATGCAAGTGCGACAGAGAGGCATATATATTTAGTTTTCGGTTGGTAGCACCTTAGTCCGAGCGTGGCGGACGGTCGAAGAAAGTCAAAGAACATTCCGTGTGTTGTCTGTCACACATATATTTTTTTAGCTTCCCATCGACCTATGAACTTGAAATTAAGTGATAATGTTTATTATGAAGTATATTTTACCAAATCACATTTGTTTTTTAGTTGTACGGAACCCTCAGTGTGCGACTCCGACGCACTTGGCTGGTTTTTATTACATTTTGAATTTTATTTCTCTTATAGTAAAATACCCTATTCGTTTTAAAGTTGACGCCTGAGGGCCTACCGCGAACCAAAAACGAACTATCTTCCTCTCTGTCGTTCGAATATACGTGTGCGAGAGAGGCAGATACTTCGTTTTCGGTTCGCAGTAGCGCCTCTAACGTCCGAGCGCGGCGAACGGCATGAGCTGAGGGTCTACTCCGAAATTCAAAATCCTAACTTCGTATGGTGCCGTCCCTTTCACTCTCCTGTCATAGACTATATGAGTGAAAGGGACGGCACCATACGAAGTTCGGATTTCGAATTTCGGAGTAGTCCCCCAGTACCACTAAGTTATAAGATAGAGCGAGATAGGGATAGAATTTTGCTAGACGTTTAAAAGCCATAAGTCACCTAGTAGTTTGTCACAAACAAAATAGAGACGCAGCTTTAAGATGGCGGACAGACTCAGCAAACATTCAAGTGGTGTCCTTTACACGATTAATATTACCACAATACTGGGGTGTCAATATTATCGCAGTTTTCAATTTGTATGGATTCTGCTTTAATATTCACGTGATACTTATCGCTTTGAAGGCGGTTGTTGTGACAATCAGTCTAGCTAGCACGATAGATTACGTTTTATGTGACGTTTTAATACATTTCGCCCATATAACGTGACGGTATAAGTTATCGTGCTAGCTAGGCTGATAGGTGTATAGAACGCTTGAAAACTACAAAAACAAAACGCTGCAGACGCGGCTAGCCGAATCCACACAATGGGCGATGATGGCCCATCACCCAGAACGCAGCCCAGCAACCTGGCCAACATACCGGACGCAAAAATAGTTCACGATTTTCGAACGTAGCCGACACTGTCAACCAACAAATTTAATATAGCAATATAGTCTGTGGGCAATATGGCCGACGTTTTGTCATCAAATTAACACTTTTAAATGCAAAATACGCGACAATCCGAATTTTGCGGATACATATGTTCAACTCAAAAATCGTTATTTTTATACGTTCTTCAATTTGAGACAGGTCTCGTTCGGGTCTACCGTACCCCTGCACGAAATTATTAATATAGATGTCGAGTCAGAATGGCCTCCAGGGAATACGCGTCTTTGTAGCGGATAATTCCTTTTTGTTTGCGAAGTGTCCATATATATTAGATAACTGAGTGAATTCCAAACTTAGAGTCACAAAAGAGTCTAGATAAGCTAACAGATGATGGGATTATCTTTTGTAGATGATCGGATACCTGTTGTGTGTCTGAGTACCTATGACTAAAACATGGGAAAGATTGAGCAAGTGCAGAAAAGCAAAAAACAGTTGGTAAATTAAGTTAATTTATGAATACTACTTTTTATAGTATTTAGGAAAATTTAAGATTAAATAGCCAGTGATAAGATTTTACCGCCTGCGTTCTAGATAACATTAATACCAAACATCATACTCGTACATATATCACACATATTACCATAAAAAAAAGTATTAATGTTATTAAAGGCATCCGCAGCTAACAATTATCTAAAGAAATGTAAACTCTTAGTTAACTTATTGCGCAATTATTACAATTTTCTTATAAATAAAAAGCGTAAGCGTTTAAATATAAAAAACAGCGTTTTTCCTACATTATCAAAACTCAAATCGGAACATAAATAAAACGACAGTTGCAAGTAAATAACCACTAATAATACTTAATACGTATATCACGAACCCGTAGAACAAATCGCCGCGCGCGCATCTCGGCCTGTTTACACGGTCAGTTTAATTGCACGACCAAACTTACAAATAAGACATTGTGCTAAGTAATTAGATTAGCCCAGCACGTTATTTATCCACAGCGGTTTGCATTGAGCTGGTAATACCGTACTGCTCTTTTTGCACATCCTTTGGTAAATTTAATGATGATATTGCTGGATGAGCTAGTAACTCAAACAAGCGTAAAATACTAAAAACACTGTCATTTTTAGGCTGGAAATGATAGTGAATATGTCCTAAATGGTCATTCTAAAAGTTTTTAATATCAATTATTTACAATGCAAGATTTTATTGTAAGTTACGTTCATGTAAATCACATAAATCCTACTAAGTAGTTAATTATGTAGCACGGAAAACGACGAATTTTAGATCAACCTTACGCACGATTGGAAACGTTACATAATCACCTCTGCTCTTCGAGATATTGTCCTAGTTATGACGTCTCTGTTACGTCGACTGGTCACAAACCTATATTAGGTCGTAATGTATTATACTCATCTTCACAAACACCCCGCGTCAAAATTTAAAGTACAACAAGTTGCACTTTGATGGACGATTAATTTAAAAACCAAAGAACATGACACAGGTAAATTAACAATCTTATTGTACACCGTAACCACGAAGTGATAGAGTTAAAATTATGACAATTTTGTACCCATTCCTAGTAGAATCACAACTGTGTGAACTGTGTTCCAGACACGAAACGAAAGTCGTTTCTGAAATCAACTCCAGTGCTTCGTAAGATGAAGATAACCCTGCCTGTATGGATATAACATTTTGATATGTAATTGCAAAGGTCATTTGTATAACTCATCTAATGTGATGTATGACTCTTGTAATAACACTATTCAAAATTAATTGGTTAATATTTCAATCAAGATGTTTATTTTGTTCAGGTAGTATATATTGTAAGATTGCGTTTCAATATTCAGTTATAAATTTAATAAGCTGGTGGCCTTGAAAGGTACTATCCTTTAACTTAGTGGGTTTCTTACTGCTTTTATAACATAGATATGTACTGTTCGTTTTTAATCTCTGTAGTGAGTACTTTGGTCTAGTAATATATTTAGGCACTTGTACTACGTTTAATGTCACCATGACTCACTGAAACGGTATTTAATGCATGACCATTATTGGTTTAATTTTTTGTACAATGATCATTCACACTGCAAATCCGAGATAGTGATGTTATAAATTTAATGCCAATATTGATTGGGTCACTAACAAGCACGGTTATCGATATACATCGACGTCGGTCAACGCACGTGCCCGCACAAATTTACGGAGTACATTTTATGAAGAATTATTGTCATGTGCATTGTAGGCGTATAGCAACAGGCAATGCCAATGTACTGAATGTATAGAATTATTTTACAAAGAATGATAATTACCTACGATTAACTTTCATGTGTACCAAGATGATTCATTTTTATTCCACATTATAAAACATATTCATTAGAGTCTATACTAAGAACTTGTAAAGTTTGAGGTTTCATCAAAAATACAAGCTGTATCATCATGTCAGCCGAAAGACGTCCACTGCTGGACATAGGCCTCCCCCAAAGATTTCCACAATGACCGGTCCTGCGCCACCCGCATCCAGCGGACACCCGCGACCTTCACCAGGTCATCAGTCCACTGTGTGGGGGGCCTGCCCACGCTACGCCTTCCGGTACGTGGCCACCACTCGAGAACCTTTCCGCCCCAACGGCCATCGGTTCTACGTGCTATGTGCCCCGCCCACTGCCACTTAAGTTTAGCGATTCGGAGGGCTATATCGGTCACTTTGGTTCTGCTGCGGATGGCCTCATTCCTGATGCGATCACGCAGAGAAACTCCCAACATAGCTCTCTCCATTGCCCTTTGGGTGACTTTGAGCCTTCTTATGAGGCCCATAGAAGCGTGGCAACACACACTGGTCAAAGACTTTTGTCTTGAGACACTGCGGAATATTGGACGAAAAGATGAGCCGTAGCTTCCCGAACGCTGCCCAGCCGAGTCGGATTCGACGATTAACCTCTTTCTCGAAGTTGGACCTACCTAACTGGATAGTCTGTCCTAGGTATATAATCGTCTACAACTTCGAGCGTAAAGTGTCCGATTGTTAAGGGAGTTGGTGCGACATGGACATTTGACATGATCTTCGTCTTGTCCATGTTCATCCTTAGACCAACTCGCTCGTAGGCTTTACTGAGGTCATTGAGCATTGTACTTAAATCCTCCGTGGTCTCAGCCAAGACTACTATATTGTCAGCAAACCGAAGGTGAGTGAGGTAGTCGCCGTTTATGTTGATGCCTAGCCTTCTCCAGTCCAGAGTCTTGAAAACATCCTCCAGTGCAGCGGAGAACAGTTTAGGAGAAATAACATCTCCTTGCCTAACTCCCCGCTGCAACGGAATAGGCTTTGAGTTCTGGTCCTGGAGTCGGACTGACATAGTGGCGTTCTCGTACAAACACTTCAGCACTTCGATATAGCGGTAGTCCACTTGGCACCGTTGGAGAGATTGTAGTACAGCCCACGTTTCAATCGAATCGAAGGCTTTCTCGTAGTCCACGAACGCTAAACAGAGGGGCAGGTTATACTCCTCAGTCTTCTGTATAACCTGACGGAGCGTATGGATGTGGTCTACGGTGCTAAAGCTTCTTCAAAAACCGGCTTGTTCGGGAGGCTGCAAGTCATCTAGCCTACGTACGAGACGATTCGTAATGACTCTTAAAAACAGCATATAGACATGGCTCAGAAGTGAGATGGGTCGGTAGTTCTTCAGTAAGGAGTTGTCACCCTTTTTGAAGAACAGCACCACCACACTTCTGTTCCATGCCTTTGGAGTTTTCCCTTCCAGTAAGACGGAGTCGAACAACTTCTGAAGGGCCCTAAGGGCCGGTTTTCCACCCGCCTTCAGGAGTTCAGCTGTAATTCCGTCTTCACCGGGTGCCCTGTTGTTCCTCAGCTGCTTAAGAGCCATTCTAATCTCGTACGTATAGCTGTCCATAAAAGCACTCTATCTCACTCAGAAGCTCAGGTTTGGACGAAACGATTCTACCATCTTCAGTTTTTAATCAGGCGAGCTGGCTCTGCCCAATAGACAGATCTCTTGAGAAAGAGAGAGCCCTTATTCTGCTCAATGGCCTCTTCAATACGATTTGTATTGAATTGGCGCAGATCGTGGGTAAGGGACTTAGAGATCTGTTCATTGAGCTGCCTGTACAATTTCACATCGGCTGAAGACTGCAGAATCATCTCATTCCTTTCCTCGATGAGCCTCTGAGTGGAGATAGAGAGCCCTTTGGCTCTTTGAGTTCGTTGGGCCTTAAAGAACTTAGACCCAATGCTATGGACAGCTTTCACAAACCCATCGTTAAATTCGTCCACATCGCCGCCTAGACAATCGAAACGGTTTTGGAGTTCCAGCTGAAAGCTCTCGGGGTTTTGGATTTGGACGGCTGCTGGACGGAGCGTGGACTTCATCAGTCGAGACCGCTCTAGCTTGATGCATATATTCAATGTGCCTCTTACCAGACGATGATCACTTCCGGTTTTATACGTATTGATCACTTAGACATCATTGAATATATGCCTCTTCGTTGACATGATGAAGTCAATCTCGTTTTTTGTTGCACCGTCGGGACTCATCCAGGTCCACTTCCTGTGCTCGCGTTTCTTGAAGAAGGAGTTCATCATGTAGAGTCCCTTCCTTCTCCAAGAAACCAGCCAGTAGTTGGCCCCGGTGTTGGACTTCCAACTCCAAATTGCCCCACTCTCGGCTCTTCGCCGTCTCTCTTGCCCAGTTTCGCGTTGAAATCTCCCATAACAACGGTGATGTAGGTTTTGGAACTATGCATGACCTTTGATATATCCTCATACATAGCCTCCACCTCGTCGTCGGAGTGTGCCGAGGTCGGCGCGTACACCTGTATGACCGTCAACGAGTACCTCTCGGATACTCTGAGTATAAGGTACGCCACCCTAGCCGACACACTCTCGATCTTCACCACGTTGTTCGCGAGGGATTTGTGGACGATAAACCCGACACCTCCCTGGGACTGTTGGTCGCCCTCCCGGAAATAGAGCAAGTTGCCGGACTTCAGGGTTATCGTGTCCTCCCCCTCTCTTCGGACTTCAGATAACCCTACGATATCCCAACGCAACCTGCTCAATCCTTCCTCCAGTTCCGCTATCTTTTCGTCGGTCCGCAGTGTTCGTGTGTTGTATGTTGCCAGGGCCAGAAGTCGTCGGTGGTGGTAGCCGGATCTTAACCGGAGATTCTTCGCACCCCTGACCCCGCTAGTACCCTGGCCGCTACCAAAACCAGGGTACCGGGGGTCACCGAAACCTCGGGACCGTGGCCTGTTTGTGTACGTCATTGAGGGGTAGTTGCCATAATCGACACGCTTGGCATGCGGGTTGGCGATCGCAGTGTCTCCACCGCACTCCGGGGATGCTGCTGCCCATCCTCCGGCGGTCTTGGTCATAGTTTTAGGACATACCCGGGTCCCAAGCCCAAGCCGGGTACAAGCTGTATATATTATAAATAAGTGCTGTTTAGAGTGGTAAATCAATTGATTAGGGTTAGTGAAAACGAGTAAGAGAGTCACTGTATTTAAACTTACGTCAGTACAATATAAAAAAAGTTATACTGTTAAACTCATGTAAGCAATGTAGGAAGATATTGACAGGTTGATCGTAAAATCCAGCCAACTGGGAAAGTATCGTGAAATCATCTAGACTGTATCATTTACTCTTGAACCACATGAAGAAGTATCGACAAGTTTTTACACCATCACTATTTTAAGCTCGTGTGTGGTAAAAAACAAAAACACTGATTAAACATTTTACTCAAATGCGGCAGTAAAATGTAAAAAATCGCTTTCCACCAAACATTAATTGCGGCCAATGAAGTAATTAAATGTGACAATCGTAAAACATTGCGGGCTCATAAAACATTATAGCCGTGTCGTCTCGGATCAGTCGCGCGAAGGGCTTAAGGCGAATGAATCCTCCACCACAGGCATCATGACATTCTGCCACTATGTGTATTAAAAATAAAACGTTGATTTTTTTGTTGTTTGTTTCGTTGCGTGTTTGAGAAAAGCACTATACTTATACATACCTCGGCCTCTGTAGTAATTTACTATTAACATATATCTTGAGTACCTACCTACAGTGACAGCTGTAATCCTAGCAGAAATAATATTGTCATGTTTGACGTTTTAAGGTTAGATATTGCACTGGGATGACAGCTAATTTACGGATGTCACTGTATCCAAACTTTGTTAAAAGCACTATAAAAAGGTAATTTCTAAAAATAAATTAAACTTATGCATCTCATTTACACTTTCATTGTTTAATTATTTTAAATAATAAATAAGAAGACATATGTAAATTAGTTTCTTCTCTACTTTTTACTCCATAAACGTCGCTACTCCTTCTAATCTATAGGCTATATTTTCACCTTCTTCAGCTTTTTCTGTTTTTAGTCACTTGTAAGAAAATTATTTATTAACTTACGTTTAATTGTATTAAACGATTGATATCCGTTCTTGCATACGTCCAAAATACAGGCGCAGCCTAGTTTGGACGTCTTATAGATATATATCTACATGTATAATCCGTAATTTGGGTAATAAGGTACCTATTATATTTGTATTTTAACGCTCTTTCGAAAAAAAAAACTGACGAAGAAACATCATATTAAGCTTACAAGAATGAGCGATACAAGATTTTGACAACTACATTCGCCTTAAATATCGGTAACCAGAACCTTCGGGGGTCTGTAGGGAAACATTGAAACATAATACCTACACAAATTATTATTATATACACTCTTAAGTATAGAAAAGCTGTCATCGAATGACCTTATGTCATGAAAATGCACTCAAGACAACGTGGGTAGGCACTGAAATGGTTACTTCGCGTATAAATACAATTTTAATTTGAATTCTCCAGAAGAGGCTGAGTCAGTTAAACAAGGTACGTGAATTACAATTACAACATTGAAACAATAATTTAAGCTAGTAAAATACATAAATACATTTAGGTAGGTAGGTACTAATTCAGTTCTTACTTAATGCATTCGACCTGTTTAATAAAAACTTATAACATTTATTAAACATAGATGCGCGAAGAACCAAAGTAATCGTTACTCAACTTTCAATTCGATATCTAACATCTCTCACTCACCAGGTAAGTGTGAGTAAGATGACGCTTAAGATATCGATGGAGTTTCGACCCATAAATCGGGAATCGAAGGGTTGAGATACTGGAACCGGTTTGAGCTATAAATTAAGACCAAAACAGGTCGGAGGTCAGGATTTTGCCAAACCTGCCTTCGGTACCTAAAGTGAGAGTTTGGATGAACATTGAAACGTGAATGAAATCGGAAATACTCGAACTAAATACTTGCCTGAAGAGGATACTGTAGTTGAGTCTCAATAATCAGTGTTTTTAGTTCTAATAGTGAGTTTGTTAAGTGTCCCAAATACATACGATGGTAATTTTATGATTTGTATTACCCGCAGGGTTATTTGATTATCTTTTTAAAACGACTGTTTCGTCAAATGTAAATGTAATTTCTAGTAAAAAAGCGGCCAAGAGCGTTTCGGGCCACGCACAATGCAGGGTTCCGTCGTCGTTGAAAACATATAGTTAGTTATGTCAAATATAGAGTCAGTATATTTACTCTATATTTGACATAACTAACAACATATACAAGGTATAGACCGAATATTATGTATTATCTTGTAAATAAATTAGTAATTTTACTTTCGTTTATAGTTAATAATATTGAGTATTTCTCGACTCAAAAGTTTTATTTTGTAATGCTGTACCAGATATTTCTTACAGGAACTTAATTTTATGATATCCGGAATCATACCATAGCTAGTTCCCAAGTCACGTGTTAACCAAGATAAATTTTGACACCTCGTACAATTCTACCAAAGTAAGCTGACCCCTCGCTTGTATGCGGCGTCATCGAACACTATTTTGAGGCTTATATTTGTCGGGGCATCCAGGATTTTTCGTAAATATCATTTACACCACACCTTGCCAAAAAGCGCGTTTTTGGCCAAGTGGTGACGTAAAATTGTGTACAAAACACGGGTCGTAACACAGAAAGCCCTCTCTCGCATATTTATGACCCTCGCCTGCGGCTCGGGCCTCAAACATCTGCGATATCGGCCTTTCTTTGTTTTACAACCCTTGAATCGTAAATAGCTATTTCTTAATTTTCCAGGATAAAATCAAAATAACTAAGACTTTATTGCACATCTGCAGCATGGGACGAATCCTATGGTATAATAATTTATTAAAATCGGTCCATAACTGTAGATCATGGGCATTACAAAGATGGGCTTTGCGTAATATATATACAGGGTGGAAAGAAAATACGGGCCCTGGAGGGAAAGTACCTTAAAACGTTGAGATAATTCAATTTGCTGAAAGGAAACATTATTTTATTCCTCCTAAGCAAACTGCATTCACAGATTTTTGAAAAAGATACCTTTTTTCAATACTAACTGTGCAATTTTATTTTTTTGGCCTGTCTTGCATCCTGGACTAGGTCGGTCTGTAATAAGTTTTTGTTCCTTGATAGAAATAGGATCTATTGGCATCAATTGGCATCAAACATTTTTTTCACAAAAATGTAAAAAAACGCAATTTTTTGCTACCTGCACATTTTTTCAAAAATCTGTGAATGCTGTTTTAATGCTTAGAAGCAATAAAATAATGTTTCAATTCAGAAAATTGAGCATTCTCAACGTTTTAAGGTAGTTTCCTTCCAGGGCCCGACTTATCTTTCCACACTGTATAGAAGATAGTCCTCCTCATCGGTTTCGATGACGGCGACTCCAAAAAATTATGGATTTGCCCTACCATGAGCTCTGATGTGGTTGGCTGGGCCAAACTTTGTTTTGAACACTCTACTGGATGAGTGACAATACAGCTAGCCAGACGCATTATATACTATTATCTACGTGTATACGTAGGAGGGTTTAGGGGAGGGTTTTTTTTCAGAACTAATAACACATCTAAGTACCTAATCAATGGAAATTGTACATAAGTTTGTTTTTCGAAGTAGATTCCTTAAGTTCGGCTATATTTCTCGTTAACTAGTAATGTCTTCATAGCTGCTAAATTCATTATATACCATAATTTTTTTCACATACCTAACAGCAACCGATTAACCGGTAGAGGAGACTTGACTCCAACGAAAACTAGCACTTTATAATAATAATAATAATATAGCCTTTTATTCAGATCCCATTTTAACCTAGTAACAATACCCTAATATATAAAAAAAAAACATTTAGAACTTATTCTAGTATTTGCTGTTTGTTTATTTTCTGTAGATGTGTTTGCCAATCGGCAAAGGCCTCCTCCAACCTTTTCCATTCTGGCCTTTCTTGTGCGACTCTGTTCCACATCACTCCCGCCACTTGTCTAATATCATCCTCGCCCCTTTTTTGCGGTCTCCCTCTCTTTCTTTTACCTTCCCTGGGGTACCATCTTGTCACTATTTAACTCCATTTGTCCTGACCTCTTATCAGGTGTCCTGCCCACTTCCATTTAAGTCGTTTGATTTTCGTTGTTAAAAAAAAACTGTGTCATCAGAAACTAGCACTTTACAAATTAATATTACGCAAACGAAGAGCTTAATCAAAAAATGGTTAAAGAAAGCTCAATTCTTTTTTAATGAGCTATCTAACGATACCACACAAGGTGGAGTATGCAAGAAAAAAATGCAACCCCACATTACCCTAAAAAAATTTTGTCAAAATTTTTTGATACTTAGGGTTTTGTTGGCGTAATATACCCACACGAAATACAGCTATCTAGTAGTAAATCACAGACTGTGTAGTAAACGTTACTGAGCGAAGCCGCGAGTAGACGGACGGATGGACATGGTGAAACTATTAGGATTCCTTGTTTACTAGGGATCCCTAAAAATGACAAATGACATAACTTCACCTTTTCTTAACTAGTGCTTACGCCAATTCTTTGGATTAGGTAGCAGACCCCAGGCATCCTTCAGGATACAACTGTACTGGGAATAATGATGAATTGAATTTGAGGTACTTAGGTTACAATAATCACCATTGGTTACAATATCTGTACACCTATCAGGGTGATGTACCTAATTACGGCGATCTGCAGGGTAATCACGTAACTATTCGAACGTACGATAGGTAAATCTATGTAAATTACATTTTTAGTATGAAAAAACATTTAAATCTACCTTACGCATTCGAAAACGTTGCGCAATTACCCCGCTGCTTACAGTTGTGAGAGGGGGTGTTATACACAAACCGACTCGCCCTCACCTCTCACCTAACACCTCAACCGTTTTTATATGAAACTGCCAAACTTTGACAAATGACATTGGACAGTTTCCTTATAAAAAAGGGTGAGGTGTGCGGTGACAGGTGAGGATGAGTCGGTGGTTGAACAAAAGAGTATATATATATATATACATACATATATACATTATCGCACTGGTATCTGTGAGTGATTTATTTGTGATACCTAAAGGGAGAAGACGCTGAAAACTGAGATACAGGTTTATACCTAGTTCAGAAGACAGAGGAAAATTGTGAAAAACTTTTTGATCCATAAAATATTATTATTACTATAAGGCTGGTAGGAGCGTCGCCTTCCGGGGCGGTGGAGTACAGATATTATGACCGGCTATTGGATAATTTTTGTTCAGGAATATACAGCATAGATGCCAAAATGCTAACATTTTACGCAGAAGATTACTTATTTTCTCATTTTATTAATTACTTATTCAAAAACGTGCAGTGGTAGCGTTATAAAACATAAATATTAACAACAGGCGATTCGTTTGACACCTATGTCATAAAAAAAAACTAGTTTTTGCCGGCGGTTTCTGATGGAATAACTTTAAAATGGTGACAGTTATCGTATTTATTATTTTAGCCAATGTACCTAACTAGTGGTTCTGTGAGCTGTAGATCTCGCATTTTTTTTTTCAAATTTCAAACATTTCCAAAAACTGACTCGACAGAAAATTCTATATAATTATCGAACCTGCACACAAAATTTCAAGAGAATCGGTTGAGAAATGCGACCTGTAGAGGAAAACATCCGAACATACTTACCTACATACGATAAAATTTTGTATATTTTTTCAAATTTCAAAATTACCAAAAACTGTAACAAAAAAATTATATATGACATTTTCTGATGAGAAATGCGACCTGTACAGAAGAACATCTAGACAGACAGATAATACAAATATACAAAAAAAATATTCGAAAGCTGAAACGAAGACGCTTCGCTCGCTTCGCTGGCTCGGTCTATGAAACAATTTTTCCATTGGTGAAAACCGTATGAAGACGTGTCGCGTACTAACAGAATTACATACAGACGCGGCGAGGCTTTCTTTTTATCATAATGTAGTGATTGCATTAATATATTGAAGTACGAGTACATATAAAATCGATCTGGAGATAACAATATTCCATGATCGATTTTTGTATTAAGCAGTAACGCTGCTAACGAAAATTCCCAAATCAAAGGCCGATCATCGTGGGATCGGGGTAACCTGCGATGTGGACTGATTTTTAATTTTTATTATGTATAATAAATAATAAATAAATATTAGTAGACATTTTTTTTTTTACACAAATCGGACTAGTACCATAGTAAGCTCAATAAGGCTTGTGTTATGGATACTAGACGACGATATATTTAATATATAAATACTTAAATACATAGAAAACATCCAAGTCTCAGGAACAAATGTCTCTGCTCACCACAGAAACAAATGCCCTTACCAGGATTCGAACCCGGGACCTCTAGCTTCGAAGGCAGTGTCACTACCAACTAGGCTAAACGGCCGACAAATGTATATATTTCATTATTTCAATTTTATAATAATATTAGTAATCAAATATGGACCTGTGTGTGCTGGAATAAATTATTTTCATTTCATTTTCATTTCATTTTTCAAAGGGAAAAAAAATTGGTCTTTGAAGAGGGAAGTAGTGAAGGATTTCGTGCCTGAGCTTGATTGGTTCTAACCCGATAGCTCAGTGGCTAGAGCGATTGGCCGCGTATGCCAGATGTCACAGGTTCGAATCCTGCTCGGAGCACAAATTTTTTCAATTTTTCCCTTTAATTTGAAATTTGGAATATTCTGTGACACTGTAAATATGGCTTACGAGTAATGATTCAACATTTGACCTAACTGATTACAGACTGGTTACAGATTCTCAAGGCGCTATAAAACCAGCGATCACACATCTTACTCGTACCTAGATTCACAGCAAACAGATAACTCTTCGGCGGCTACAAATAACTTGATTACAAAGTTTAGCACTTACGGTATCGGAGTTTAAGGCGTCATATCGTGGACGTTGATGCAAATTGTCTATCAAGTGCACGTGCGAGTCGGTCATGCACGCTTGACTTGTTGCATAACCTGTAAACAAGGCACGAGATGTAGCGAGAAAAACGATTTGGCTACTCTGCGGGGCTATGGTATCCGCAAACCAAACTGACGCCTGGGGCCATAAATGATGTGAGACACCTTCAGTAAGAGCAAACAAGTGCAAAGGAGATAGCATTATCACAATAGTCGTCAGTTTGGTTAACAGAAACTGTTACATAATTTGTATTTGACGCCACGAGGCGACGCAAGACTAGAAAAGCTACACTCTTCATTCTCATTTCTGATAACTAAACCATCGATATATCTTTGATAAGAACATTGCAGATATTGTAAGTAATGTCTTTAAAGACTTTATAAAGGTTTTTTAAATTTTGTCATTGTATGCCAAGCAATTTCATATATGCTTTCTTCTACAAAAGGGCCATTATGATGGTTCGCGGTCAGCTAATTTAAGGGGCCGTTTTGGAACCAATTTGCTGAATTGCTGAACTGAAAGGATATTTTCTAGATTTTTTATGGATTCCTATTCAATAACTACAAATTAACATACATATGACTCACTAGTTTTTAGGGTCTGCTGAAGTGTTAATATATTTAATTGAAAAGCCTTGTTCTTCAGGTGATCGCAATCCGACGCTGACCACGTGACCGGCGTAACGGCGCTATTTACATTCAGTTTAATAATATTATCCTAGTATGGTTCGACACTGGCAGTATGTATGCGGTAAGACATAAGATGACCAAATTGTTAGACATTTGTTTGTTCTCTGTTACACTTTAAAACATACCGAACCATGTCACAAGATTTGAAACCTTGGTACCTAGTAGCTCGGATAAACTTTAAACTCGAGACATTAGATTCCAAAACTACGTACTTACCTATGGCATCTTTAAACCGCTGCACGCCTGTATCTTAGGTCGCGTTCTAACTCATTTCTATCGCATGCATTATAGTTTACGTACAGTTTTATGCGGAGGAAGATCGGCGCGTGGGCTGTAATGTTCTACCTCGTTATGATTAAGCGGATAATTTCGGTTGCTATCTGTGAAGTATGACACCGATTAGAGGCGAAGGGCCTCTCTCAAGTTGTAGACATTGCGCATATGTCTTGTTCTAATAACATTTTTGAACGAAATGTTTATGTAAAGTTCTTTCATAGGTATTTATTTTTCTGTCAAATTCAAAATTTAGTAGGTGCACGTTTTTCCAAAATTAAAACGCAAAGAGAACATTAAAGTAGTCTTAATTCAATTTAATTAATCATATTTTATCGATTTTCACTTTTTATTTATTTGATAATATATTCAATTGTTATTAATTTAACTAAATTTATTAATTGAGGCTGTTCAGTAACGGCTTATATGAATATTTCAAGTGTATATCGAAGAAGCTTTGCTTTTGTAATAGTTGCCTGTTCTAAGCATAAGCTGTAGGGTTTCTTAGCTAATTTAATTTTGATAAATATGTGTACAACCTACTCGTATATCTGCAATTTTGTTCCATAATGCTGATGACATACCATGTGTAAAAATAATCGATATGTTCCGGACCAGGGAGTAAAAGAGTTGTATACCATGATTCTACAAGTCGTAAAACCTATGTTTTCCAACATATGACACCATATGGTCTTTAGACCAGTTAAATGTGTTGTGTCCGAAAACACGAGCGAGTTTGGCGAGTTCGTAAATCACCCGATAGCGTGGAGAAAGCTAAAACGGTCCGAACTATTCTATTAGGTTAACCATTTATTTTCTTTTTTTCGGAGACTGTTAATTTTTTTTTGTTTATTGGTGAGCTTTTACGCTAAAGCGAATATACCGCTCAATTAATGCCACTTTATTAACGGAGAGATACACTTGCTAATTAACTTATTAATCTATTATTGTAGAGATTTTTCTGACCTTCAGACTACAACAAGTTCAGTCATTAGATTTGCACTAGCTTGGTCGTACATTGATATTACCTATTTGGTTGACGAAAAAGGAAAAACTATTAGTTTTCCTATTTTCGAAGAATTGAAGTTTATTTTTTGTCGCATGACAAAAAGTCGCACTGCACTGGTCCTAGCTGTGGAGACATTATAATTAATTGATTCTTCTTTCGTAGCGTTTTATTAGAAATTTTTCATTATTTTTATTTTCGTCGTAGTCTATGATAACTACCTACATTCGAGGAGGTAGCTTCAAGCACTACTATTGCAGGTCGTTCGATTTTTGGCCAAAAATCTGTAAGTTTTGTTTACACCGACATAAACGCCATCATGCTAACTGGGCATGTAGAAAGTCTCTGCATTGCCCCAGCCAGATAAATAATAAGTTACTATCTCACAATATTTATTACAAAATATATCATCATCCTCCTAGCGTTATTCCCAGTACAGTTGCATCCTGAAGAATGCCTGGGGTCCGCTACCTAATCCCAAGAATTGGCGTAGGCACTAGTTTTTACGGAAGCGACTGCCATCTGACCTTCCAACCCGAGGGGGAAACCAACCTTATTGGGAATAGGCTTGTCAAGTGAGTGGGCAACTTGACTGTTAGAAGTTCTCAAGCCGCCCGGAGGCCTCTAACTTGGCTTAACGATTGCTATCAAAGACAGCAACCGGGATCAACGGCTTAACGTGCCTTCCAAAGCACGGGAGCGCTCAGTTAGTAACCACTCAAAGCGGTCACCCATCCAAGGACTGACCTCGCCCGACATTGCTTAACCTCGCATACCGCACGCAGTACGCGGGTGCCACTGGGCCACGAGCGCTCCTTTATTACAAAATATATATATATATATTTTATTCGATCAGTATTTTTCCCCCACAAAACATAGTAACACCACGGTATAGATAAATTAATTTTATATCTGCTGCGAGTCGTGCGCGCACTGTGCCTCCGGGCAGTGCCGGCGTGAGAACCGCTCGTGCCTCTAATGCAGGCCAGATACAAGGCTTGTCAACGGGTGTCATGGCGCTTTGAGCCCATCGTGTGTCGTAACATCAGGAACGAAGATATGTATGTAGCTTATGAAGAAATCTTATAGCATGATTGTGTTGGGGATGTCAGGCAAATTCATTCGATAGCGCCATGTTTTTCTTATGATGCTGTTGGCCGTCGAATCTGGAGGTTAAACAGTGATATAACTGTGTTTTTTGTGGTCAGATATACAGCTTGTCAATAGGTGTCATGGAACTTTGAGCTCATCGTGTGTTATAAGTATGGTAACATCAAGAACTGGAAGAAATACGAAGGTTATGAAGACATCTGACAGCTTTATGTCTCGTTTATGTTATGTTGTAGGGCATAACAGGAGAAATTGGTAAGTAGTGGTTGGGAAGGCGGATGGCAAGCGATGGCCAGGTTGCTGTTCTAACAGGGCTCACTGTCAAAACCGCTTCAGTGTTCCGTGAATAACGTGGACCGCGTATGCTGGAAGCACCTGTCGACAGAGATCCCTGAAAAGGTCTGTATGATGGACATATTCTTCATCATTGAAGACCTCGATTATTGATTGACAGACGGCAAGCAAACTATTGATAGCGCCATGTTGTTTATGTCTCATAATGCTGGTCAGTGTCATCGAATTTACCTTGTGACCAATGCAAGCAGAAGCTTAGGCAGGGATTTTATGCGCTCAATATTTTTTGTTGCTTAATCAATATTTGAAACGGATTCAAGGCCATCTTAAACAATAACCGATACTTAATCATAGAAGAATTTAAATGATTAAATAAACCGAATTAGGATTTAAAGACATGAAGGTAGAGTAGAGACATTCCTATAATATCGCGGGGAAGCCACATTTGTTATTTAGAATCAGCCCGTTCTCTACATCCTTGACTGGTTAGATCATCACTTCCATAAATACGATTAAGTATTATAATTAAAACGATTGCTATTACCATTGCGAGAAGTTTGAACGGAATGTTGCAAAGATTTTTCAACTTTGAAGAAGAGATTTCGAAATTGTACACAGGATACAACCTGCTTAGTCTTACATAGTGAACCCTCGTTTCCCATGTCAATTGTTGCAATTACCATGCTCTATTGGAGCATGGGTCTTTTTGTTCCTGCTTACAGCCCGTAACATCATTGCAAAACACCTTGGAAACTATTTCTTCTATTAAATAACGGCTCTGTGAGCTTGTACCTCGCGATTTTTTTTTTAATTTCTCAATCTCCAAAAACAGACTCGTCATAAATAATCTATATAGTTATCGAACCTGTTCGCAAAATTACACGAGAATCGGTTGAGAAATACGACCTGTAAAGGAGAATAACCGGAAATCCGGATGTCTGGATACCTGGACATCCGAACATATGAAATCATTTTATCTAAGCTGAAGCGGAGACCTTCGTTTCACTCGGTCGACTACTTTAATGTGATTTTTGAGCCTCTGTAACTTTACATGTTAGATGAACAATTACTTAATAAAAAATAATTTATTTAATATTCAGTACAAAATTATAACATGCAATTTTAATCCGCAATGCAGGCTTCGTCAGGTGAGTACAACTATACATCAGCAACAGGCGTCGTCACACACAACAATAAAGCAATCCGCAACAGGCTTCGTCAACTAACCTGAACTTACCAACTAAATAGGACCACCCCGAACCGTAGCCGGCTCAAAAGTACCCATTATGCTAGCAGCATTACCCCGCTGTATAGCCAACGAAATCTGTTGAACCAGATACGATCCGGAGCGCGGATCACAGCCCCTCTCCCTAAGCCGGCGACCCAAATCCTTGATAAAGGTTTTGGCCTCCATCCCCCAAGGACCCGCAGTCTCCACCGCAATCGGCACGAAATCGTACAATGGTTCTAGGGCACTGTACTTCGAATGCTTAAGCCTAGCCGCATGCTCAGCAGCCGACCCAGCAGCCCTGACCGTATTGTTCAGGTGGGACGGTGCAAAAAAAAAAAAAAAAACAATTACTTATCTTTAATCACTTGTTCTGTGGTTTTAAGACGCAGAGCACCAATACCATTTCCGTCAAATCAAATCAAATGTTGATTTTCTAAGCAGGCCTTAAGGGCTTTTTTATAAGCCATTCAGCAATTAATTCAATACGGCATTTTGACATGACAGTGGTAATGAACTACTCGTACAAACTAATACCTGGGAACATGTAATATATGTGTATCCTAATTGCATTACTAACTCCAAATTTCACGCTGCACGATCAAATAAGCTGCACCCTCGAACACAAAATACACATGTCCCGTTAATTGCTCAAACATAATTAACATGTCTTAAGCAAACGTTGCTGTTTATTTTGGTTTGCATCCTTACATACTCTTACACTGCATCTTATTGTTTCAAATGTTTTGTTCCTCCAAATTATTTACATTAATGAACAGATTTTACTGCGCAAATAATTGTTCTATTCAATTAAGTTTCTGCCTCTTTAAACTAACCTAATTTTAATCTCTGTCATTTCTTGGCCGGCCTTCGAAACTTAAGTGTTAAGTCACATTATAACTAGGTACAATTACTTATTATGATGTCTTGTAATGAGTGGTTTCATTTCAAGGATAAGTAAATATAATAAAAAGCCAAACCAGCCCTTTGCAGTGGTGAGCAAACATAAGACTGGCTGGTATTTATTTGGTTGAAGTCCACTTTTGTCTCAGAGCTCGTTTCTCAACTCTTTATGGCTACAATGCCACTATTAATTTTAATGCCCATATCCATCGCTCAAGCATAAAACTTAACCTAAATGACTGACTTATATTATACTTACTTGAATTATGAAACTTATGAATGTAAGACATTTTAAAATTAATTAGAAATATTTCCGGTGAATATGAATTTTGATGTTTAGGAATCTAAGGATATATAATTATCGATCTGTTGAGGAAATTATCTATTCGGGTATTTTTAAGGATCTTTGCAGTACCTATTTACAATGAGGTTAACCAGAACGATCGCCTACAATCATGGTTTTCCCATAATGCTTCCCCGGACAATTCCATTTGGAATCTCATTACACTTGAAAGGGTCACAACAAATCTGGCGCAACGCGCTCTCATGGACGTGTCTGTCGTTAGGGCAGCGTGAGGTGACCATTACTGCGTACAAAGAGTTACCTAAAATAGAGAGCTTTTGTGAGGCGGGAGGAGGCGAGGGGAGGGGGCGGGGCGGTCGCCGGCTGCCCGCCGGCTCAGTCGCGCCGCGTCATACGACCGCCTCGCACGTTCACGCGCTACGGAACGACGCATGCGCACGCGATCCCTCCGCGCCCCTCCCTCAAGCACGTGCATTCACAACCCACCGATGATTCTCGATTAACCATCATGCAAGAGCAAAGTTCGTCGCGTTCAAGCAAATCCACATTGAACTCACTCGAAAGCGCAATCCTCAAGCTCAAGAATAACCTCCAGATACAAGACAGCAAGAGCTCTTCAGAGATGAACAGCGTACTAACGGTTGAACCGCCGTCTCCCCGGCCGGATTCAAAAACCAACACAAGTAAGAGCCCTAGCACAACAGCAACTACGAATCTGAACTTGTCGATTGCATCCGCGGCATTGTTGCAAGAAAATATGCTTCAAAGATCTCTGCAAGGCGTTGTCATATCCTTGCAGAGCGCCATGATGAATTCGTTACAACAAGCCGCTTTACTGCCCTCCAACTCCGCAGCCGCCGCCGCTCTTAACTTACAAGCATTGGAATCTTATTTGACTCTTCAACGACTAACATCAGTTTCATCTGTAAGTAGTTCAATTCAACCTAATGCATCCGAAATCAATTCAACTTCAAAGCAAGATATTTTGAGAATAGCGACGGCAAGCGCAAAAATAAGCGAAATAGATGCAACTGAAAATACTTCCCGGGAATTTTCCCCTAAAACACCTGAAGACTACCAGCTATCCGATGCTATAGCTGCTGAAGATGTAGACTTATCGGAAGAAGTAGAAGAAGACTTGGCTTTATTAGACAATGAAGATGAATTCACATTAGAACAACATTTGGAATCCACATCGAAAAGCTACGGCTACGGATCACCGAACTTAGACAATGGCTATCCAAGCCTTTTAATGAATTCAATGTACCAACAACAAATGAATGGGAGTCCATCTCAGGCACCTTTGTCACCGCAAGCATCAAACACATCTAGTTCCAAATCAACAAATAGTTCAACCTCTTCCACCGGTAGCAACATATCGACCAAGCAAAAGACGACTGGAAGCGGACCTAGGACAAAAAAGCAGTTTATTTGCAAATTCTGCAATCGACAATTTACGAAATCTTACAACTTGTTGATACATGAAAGGACCCATACAGATGAGCGGCCATATTCGTGTGATATCTGCGGCAAAGCTTTCCGGCGGCAAGATCACCTTAGAGACCACAGGTAAAACACAATTATAGCTACCTATTTTGCTTTGTCGATTAGTTGATATACATATATTATTTCCAAATCTTACCTACAAATAACCATTATAATAAAATGTAAAATTCATGTTTTGAATGCACGGAGAAATAATTGTTATATAGTTAATGGAAGAAAACTATTTCAAACATCCATTTTACGTGTCTTCTTATTTGGTAAGGTCACGCATAACTCTTTCTTATAGCGATAACATATTTTAAAAGATCCACGACTCTCCATTTCAGATATCAGTAAAACATTATGGTCCTCGATTTCCAACGCGAAATCTTATTAGGAAACTTTTGAATAATGGCGTTGAAGAAACATATATTATATAAAACAAAAAGGGTTAAGTACGGGCCGGGCAGATGGTATCGACAAGTCGTTCGTCACGCTCGTAAATTATTTCACAAAACCACCGCTAATCTCTGACGATCCAATGTTTTAATTTTGCCTCCTCATTTTGTTTTCTTCTTCTACGCATTCCTTCCCAATCTTTGCACGTAATCTTCCCAACCCAACGTATTTGGTAAGAATGTAATAACATACATTTTTTCGACCCGGTAAGCACTTAAGCATTCCCAACTTCAAACATCCCATAGATCTTAAATGCTATAAAACATGAGGTAATCCAAACAACAGCTCGTAATCTCAGTTAATCTATTTCTTTACTTATCTGGTCGATCCACACCCAAAAAGAGCTAAAGGTGTTGAGGTTTTAACACCTGTCTCGGCGATTTCCTCCCAAATCACCGTATCTCTGTAGCAATAAAATAAATTTCGTGTAGACGCCGGAGGGTTAACCCGAGCCCGGCCGCCTGTCGATGTTCAATCGGTGTCTCTTGACACGATACATTATAATGGACCGGAGCAGGCCTTCGACGGGCCCGAACAAAGCACGTGGCGATCTTGACGTTAGGATTAATATGGACGACAAAAAATAAAAACCGTAGTAAATATACCTTGCATACAAAGTCGAGTTTTTGTGTCGGGTCGTTGGTATTTTTTGTCTCGATTAAAATTTTAAATAACCTTAAATTAATTTTTATCTCGTTTGATAATTTGGGAATCATTATTCATACTGCCAATTTTGGCATTCAATGATGTGCATTATTATTTCTGAACGCGAGATAATCGGTTCGAGTACATAATGAATGCTAAAGACATGTGGGTCTCATGTGGCGTTCACGAGCTATCAATATGCATTGCGAGCTTAATTAATCAGAGAGTTGTCGTGTTGAGTCGAGTTAGGCCTAACGCGGAGTGCGCCGGCGCGCTGCCGCTCCACGCTCCATTGCGCCAACGCCGGCCGGCCTAATCACGGCCATCTTCTCATGTTTTAATATTGAAATTATTCTTTCATTCACCATCTCGAAACGTCTCTTTATCGTCGCCGATCTAACTAATCCCAACGATTATTACACGTATTACGTTACTTTGAACACGTCGTAATTTACTCGCGTCGAGTCTGTTTGTTTATTCGATACGGAGATGATTTCTCGAATCGGAGAACCAATTGCTGGTTGTATCGTTTTATGTTATTATTGATTACACGTTGTTCCGTGTGTTAATTATATCTTGTATGTTTAAATGTAATTTAAAATCATAGGTGCGCGTTGGATACCTTTAATGAATGCTTTCTGCTGTGCAATTTTGTAAATCAAATTATTAATGATAATTTATAGACCGGCGTTTTGATGCATAGTTACATAAAGCATAGCATAGCTTACTAATGAGTAATAAAATCGCACATTCAGTCTGACGTAAATGAAGAGCATCAGGAATAAGAATGAGAGGGCTTGCCAATTTATTACCAATATCCTGAGGGCATTTGTAGGCTTCCCGCCTCTCCCACGAGGTGTCCAGAACACGCAAGCCGGCGTTTCGGCGCCTCCAGACATGACATATTTATTGTCCCTTTCTCATAACCTCCTCGACTAAATAGGTACTTATCAATGTAACTTGTAAATTAAAGATTCTTTCAGAAGCTTTTTTTTCCATTTTGCAGCGTTTTAATTTATTATTTTCTCCTTGCAGGTACATACATTCGAAGGAAAAGCCGTTTAAGTGTTTGGAATGCGGAAAGGGATTCTGCCAGTCGAGAACGCTAGCCGTCCATAAAATTTTACACATGGAGGAATCCCCTCATAAGTGTCCGGTATGCAGCAGAAGTTTCAACCAACGATCGAATTTGAAAACGCACCTCCTGACTCACACAGACATAAAACCCTATAACTGTTCTTCATGTGGGAAGGTTTTTAGGAGGAACTGTGACTTGAGGCGCCACAGCTTGACCCACAACCTCGTTGGAATTTCTTCCGTAGCCACTTCTCCTAATGGCAGTAACGGCAAGAGTCCTATCTTAAATCCTAACTTCCCCATTGATGCTCTGGATACTGAAGATGAAAATTAAACTGTTATGATTTATATAAAAGATTTTGATTTTGTTGTTAAGAAAAGTAAAAGACTGATAAGTGCGCATCTAAATTTAATGCCTTTTATACCTACTACAAATCTACTTTTCTGACAAATCTATGTCACTAAAATTTCCCACAACACTTAGATTAACTGTAATATTGTTATTGTGTATTTGGGACATCGTGCTAGTGCTTGCAAAATTATTTGGATCTTTAAGTATTATTTCGACTGCTCATTTTGTAAATTATCTGATCTCATTTGTGTTTGTATATAGTATTTAGGGGGACTTTCTGAAATATGAACCTTTTCCGTCCTCTGGCGTATAGGAAACGAATAGTTGTGAAATTGTAAGGACTATCAAATTAAGTTATTGTCGTTAATGTATTACTTAAATGAAATTGTCATCGATTTAGATTTTTTTAGATCAATTATGACATTGTTCATTGGCAAGTCTTTATTCTTATGAAACTACTACAATAATGAGTATCTTATGAAATCGCAGTCTTCCTTGACATAGTTTCATTCAGAATTGTTAAAAATATTTTGGATATAATCTGTACAAAGCGATTTGCATGAAAATAATGATAAGAGAGATTATTATTAATGTAAATAAATTGAAGAAATTGATTTCTTGAATTGTTTTATTCGAAATACGGAAATTAATACTATATAAAGCTGCAATACGACTCATTTCTCACTGACATAATTGATCTCCGGGAAGGAGGGAAAAAGTGGAAAACCTGACTACATGGACGTGTAGGGAATGGTCCTGTGATATCCAGAAAAATCTGACATTTGGACATTTTGGCACCAGAAAAAAGTTGATGACCTGCCTGCCAAAACGGGAGGAGTTGGCCCATAGGTGCTCGACCAAATGTCATAGGGAACTGCTGGCAGTTTTTCATGCCGATATTTTTTTGGCCAAAAGTGGCCATTTTTTTTGGCCAAAAAAGTCAAAATGGTCGTAGAGAGCTGAAATTTGGTATGTAGGGACATATGGGTCCCCTGATTCCAAAAACCAAAAAATTTTTTTTCTAGCTCAAAAAAAAAATTTGTATGGAGAATTTTTTGAAAATTTCCATCTCGAAAACGGAAAGAGATGGGTATATAGTGCTCGACCAAATGTCATAGAGCCTCGCCAGCGGAATTCAAAAAAAATTTTTTTTTGGCCAAAAGCCAAAATTTTTTTTTTGGCCAAATTTCAAATTAGTCCGAGCGCGCTGAGATTTGGCATGCGGGGACTTGGGGGGCCCAAGAATATATAAAAGAAAAAAAATTTTGGAAAAATCCAAGATGGCGGCCGTCAGGGGCAAAACAATTTTCGAGTAATTTTTGCGAGCCCGAAGGGCGAGCTTCAGGCTGCGAGGCCGCAGGCCGAGCCCGGCGGAGGGCCGAAGGCCCGGAGCCTCCATAAGAGTGGCCAGGCATGTCCCCCCCCTCAAATTTTGGGCGAGGCCGAAGGCCGAGCCGCAGGAGGGAAAAACTACAGAAAATCCAATATAAAAACTGTGTTAAGCGAGCCCGAAGGGCGAGCTTCAGGCTGCGAGGCCGCAGGCCGAGCTCGGCGGAGGGCCGAAGGCCCGGAGCCTCACTTCGAGTGTCCAGGCGTGCCCCCCCCCCAGTAATTTTGCGAGGCCGAAGGCCGAGCTCCGTGAGAAAAGTGTTGCCCAAGCACTTGTATTGCCCATAGTATCTTACAAGCGAACCTGAGGGCCGAAGGCCCGAAGGTGAGCGGCGAGGCCCGCGAGGCCGAAGGCCGAGCTCCGCGTAGGGCCGAAGGCCCGAAGCGTCCCATCAGAGCGCGCTCTCCGCGCGAGCCCGTGGGCCGAAGGCCCGAAGGGCGAGCCCACGCGGTCAAACCCCTAATCCTAAGTGTCTTACAAGCGAACCTGAGGGCCGAAGGCCCGAAGGTGAGCGGCAAGGCCCGCGAGGCCGAAGGCCGAGCTCCGCGTAGGGCCGAAGGCCCGAAGCGTCCCATTAGGGCGCGCTCTCCGCGCGAGCCCGAGGGCCGTAGGCCCGAAGGGCGAGCCCAAGCGGTCCAACCCCAACTCCCAACTGTCTTACAAGCGAACCTGAGGGCCGAAGGCCCGAAGGTGAGCGGCAAGGCAAGCGAGGCCGAAGGCCGAGCTCCGCGTAGGGCCGAAGGCCCGAAGCGTCCCATTAGAGCGTGCTCTCCGCGCGAGCCCGAGGGCCGTAGGCCCGAAGGGCGAGCCCACGCGGTCCAACCCCTATTCCTAAGTGTCTTACAAGCGAACCTGAGGGCCGAAGGCCCGAAGGTGAGCGGCAAGACGAGCGAGGCCGAAGGCCGAGCTCCGCGTAGGGCCGAAGGCCCGAAGCGTCCCATTAGAGCGCGCTCTCGACTCACTATCCCCAAGTGTTTTACAAGCTAACCTGAGGGCCGAAGGCCCGAAGGTTAGCGGCAAGGCGTAGCGAGGCCGAAGGCCGAGCTCCGCGTAGGGCCGAAGGCCCGAAGCGTCCCATTAGAGCGCGGCTCCTCCCCCCCACTAGCACCCCCCCGCCACAAGAAAGACGCGAGTGCAAATTCCGCCTTGCAAATCTCTCTCCCGCTCTCCGCTTCCCATAGCAGATTTTCATACTCTCTCCCCCCCCAACCAAACCTCCTACTCGTAGAGTTAAGTCGTAAACCACAGAGCCAACAGCCCAGGCAGTTACCGCGGGGCGCTCGCGCCCCGCGCACCACGCAAAAAACTAGTTATCTTATAAATATGGAGTCCGATCTGACCAATATTGATTTCCCATTAAATTATTATGAGTTAAATTAAAAAAACCCTGAACAAATGTAAATTATCAGAAAATAAAAAATAATGATTATATTTGATAAGAGTCAATAGCTTTTAAAGTAGCAGCTCAGACTGGAATGATAAAAATTGAAGAAATTATCTAATTTAAGGCTTATGCCGACTATTTAATTAGATTAAAAGTGTAAAATTAGGAAAGAAGAACCACTCCAAACTAAAACTTTTCTAATAATTAATAAATTCTAAATTTAAGGGAACATCTATACAATCAGTAACCTTACCATATACTACATGTCCCCAATCCTCCAGGGATAAGAGGTCTGTGCCTGTAATTGATGCACTAATCCTGATTGATTAGGCCCAAAAATATAAATGTTTAAAGTGGACTGTATACAAATGACTGGTAGTTCCTCTCGTAAAATAACAGTGACTGACTCTACTCTAATTTAGGTGCCACCTTGGTTCTGCTTTTTCTTATGATTCGCAACAAGTAAAAGAGTTCGGACGGATTGTAAATGGTTTATATTGTTTATCACAGATTATGTTCTTATTAAAACGTATTTTGAAGTTAACACTGTTTATAATTAATTTACTTATTTATAATGACTTTAACACTGATTTTATCTAAATCTAGGACACAATGTCTAGATTCCTAAACTTTTCCTGAGCTGAGTTCCCAACGCACTTTTCTTTCTTGTTCTGGGTTTCTTCCTTGGAGTGTCTCTTCGGTACTAAGTGAAGTACGTTGCGAACTCACCTCCTTTCTTTCGTAATGGCTGACCGTAACGTGAGCACCATGAAGTTGTGCACGCTACGAGGCGCTGTCCGAGTATAAATAGGGAATCTTACAAATCTCGCGGTTTTCCGCGGATTGCGGAGGCTGTGATTATCTCACTGGCCTGTACTAGGACTCATCGAGTCGGCGTTCGGTGTGGTCACACGTGACCCTTTATACTTGGACAGTGCCTTCCCAATATTGGCTCTGAGAGGGAAGAACGTTGTGAAAAAACGACTATTCTGAATTGATTCAATCTTAAGAAATTCGCTGCGCGACCATTTTTTAGTGCCTGTGATTCAAACAGGGCTTATAACATGCGCCTCAGCGCCTACTTTATATAATAAAAACCTTATTATCTCAGAGTCAACTGTTTGTGAGTTAGCTCACAAAACATGCCATTTTCATAGCGTAATTTCGATCTACGATCGATATATTTTACACTATTACGCAATCCTTCATTTTATTGCGTATGGAAATTTCCAAGCATTATTGCGCAATCACTCGGATTGTGTCATAATACTTGCTGAAATAAATAAACTCGCCCTAAAGAGTTATTCCTTCCGCTTAGTGCGACAAGGTTCTAATATTTACGTAAATATGACAATATTTCTTAAATATTCCATTTTAAATAACAGGGTTACTCTTAAATTTACCTAGCTAACGTCTTATCTTTATTTGTTTCTAAATTACGTGCTAGGTACATTAGGGGCGGGTAGAATCTGTCGTCTACAGTGCCCTTACAGTGGAGACTTCACCCCCCCCCCCCCCCCGTAGTCTCGTTTATTGGGTGATTGATGACAAGGTAAACCTGTATGTATATATAACTTCCTGACACTTCTCGATATAAGTAACGGATGCTATATCTTGTTTATCACATGAAAATTGCGAATATAATACGGGCCCTGAGTAGATAATCTGTACTGGACGTATCAAAATATGCTTCATATAGGTTTATAATTACTTATTATTGACATCTCGGTTAATTACGTACCTATACCAAAATTTTTTTTTGGTTCCAGTGCATTTGTAAAAATTCACGTAAGTACGTGAGTTTTAACATTCTTTTGCTGTTACTTAAAAGAATCATATGCGAATTACAAGCTTTGAATCATTAAGTACACCATGACGACCACTTTGGCTTAGTTAGTAGTGACCCTGCCTACGAAGCCGGAACTCCCGGGTTTGAATCCAGGTCAGGGTCATTTGTGTAATTAGCACGAATATTTGTTCCTGGGTCTTGGATGCTTTCTATGTAAATACGAATATAATATATTTATCGTCGTCTAGCACCGATAGTACAACCTTTGCTTAGTTTGGGCCTAGGTCGATTTGTGTAAGATTGTCCCCCAATATTTAATTATGTTTTATTTTAAATACTCGTAGATCGACAAGCCTTAGGCATAATACATACTTATTTATATATATATATATATTATGCTTTAGTAAAGGAGAGAAAAGGTCTCATATTTAATTAATTATTTTATTTATATTTTTTAAGTTTAAGGTTTAGTTTTAGTTAAGTATTTTAATTTAATAGTAGTTTTATTATAAGTATATGTTTTTTTATGAAAATATTATTTTTAAATTTAGAAATAAATAATTTCCCATTTAATAAACTGTATATACATTTATTTTTAAGGCCTGGGACCGAAGCAAATGGAGAGCCCACTTTGAGTTGCACTGACAAGAGCATAGCTCTTAAGTGTTTTGAGTTATTTTTAATTACTATTTAGCTTCTTCTTCTTCGTCGATTCCTCACGGCTGAGGGTCGTGACCACCAGAGGAGCAGTTCTTCGCCACCGTTCTCCAGACCCCTCTATTTTGGGCTAGTCGTATTGCCCCCTGGATGTTGACGCCCGTGGCATCGCGGATTGCATCTGACCATCGTGTGGGTGCTCTACCTCTGCTCCTCTTTCCTTCAACGCAGCCAACCATTATCAGCTTTTCAAAGCTGGACGGATCCTGGCGGGCTATGTGACCAAATAATGTCATCACTCTCCGGAAGCATGTAGTCGAAAGCCGGGTGGTAATATGAAGCTCCTTTAATATTGATGCATTAGTGCAGCGTTCCGTCCATGAGATTAGCTATAATAATTGAAATAATAAATATAAAATAGAATACAATTAAATTGAACCGTTAAAGTAGAATGATTGTGTGGGTTGATTACATGTACTCGGAATTGTAAATTCAAACGTATAGTTCGCTATACTTGGTTTTATGTCAGAAAGATCCGGTCTTTCGGGTCTGAATGGTGTGTATGTAAATGTATGCAAAATTCTTTATTGTACATGAGTAAAACACAACAATAAAACAGTAATTACAAGAACAGTTGACATATGTACAAAGGTGAGCTTATCCCTATAAGGGATTTCTTCCAGCTAACCTTAGCAATTGAGTGGAAATAAAAAAATATAGGCAAACCTAAAATTAAACATGTACAACACAAATACAAGTTTATCTTAATAACATCATAATATTCTATTAGTAAAAGCCACAAAATTATCTAAATAATTATATGATTAAAAAACAAAATATAAATACCTACATTTACTGCAAAAACAGGTGGTCAACAAACAATGGTCTAGCCAAAACAAATTAATAGAAAACTTAAATCATGAATTACATCGGTACTTTGTTAGTACTTAATTGAAATTAAGTCGAAAATGATGTTCGATTGTAGGTAAATGGTTATTAAATGCAATTCTGGGTTTATTGAAAATGAAAAAAAAATATTTAAATATACCTATACAGAGTTCTATGTCTTCTCTATAATATATATTTTAAATCAGCAATGCCTCGCTACATCAAGGAACGTTTTATCTACGTTCTATTAGAACCACTTATAAACTTCTTACTGTCCACGTCAAATTTTTATAACTGTTCTTTTAGGTACTTTCCAAGCTGTTCGACTATGGGATTTTCTGCCTCTTGATAATAATGTTATACAATTCTGTGCTCTTGATCAACGACGGCTTAAGAGGGCGCAGTACGATCAGTGTGGATCGTTTCTCCATACAAACGTATTTATGTTCTCATTTTAAAACGCCATGCTAGAATAACATGAAAATTTGTATACACAATGGGATCCGGTATATCTAGGTCGGATCATTGTTTCTGTTGCTAGAAATTGTAAAAGAAAAAAAAATACTGCGGCTTTTTGAGTTTTTTACGCCTTGTATGAAAACCTTAATAATCGCTGTATTTTTTCTCCATTATAATTTCAAGCAACAGAAACTATGATCCGACCTAGATATGCCGGATTCCATTGTGTATACAAAGTTTCATGTTATTCTAGCCTGGCGTTTTAAAATGAGAGCATAAATACGTTTGTATGGAGAACCGAACGTACTGCGCAGTCTTAAATATAGGGCATCATTCAAATCTAATGCAAAAGAATATTCAATATCACGCCACTGCTCGAAAATAATAATAATAATATTTATTTGCAACCCTGTGTACAAGGACCCTGGTAGGGTGTGACATTTTTGGCCGAGCGAGCGAAGTGTCTCCGTTTCAGCTTTCGACAAAAATTCTTTGGTATGTCTGTCCGGATGTTCTCCTCTACAGGTGGCATTTCTCAACCGATTCTCGTGAAATTTTCTGAGCAGGTCCGATAATTATATAGAACTTTTATGTAGTCAGTTATTGGAAATGGTGAAAATTGATTAAAAGAAAATTGCGAGTTGTACAGCTCACGGAGCCACTAGTATAAAAGGTACATTTTATACAGTTTAGCTATAGTACCTGGGCGACCGAGCTATGCTCGTGATTTCCAGGAAATACGAGTATTCCCGATGATAAGACCTAGCTAGCTATTTTTTTCGTTCCCGGAAACCCCTATATTGTAAATTTTATTAAAATCGTTCGAGTGGTTTTCGAGATATCAAATACAAACAAATCAATATACAAATATTCCTCGTTTAATAGTGTATTAAAATATAATAATAAATATATATAGGATACATCTTAAAACTAGGTACTAACTATGTTAGTTAAAACTACAATGAACGAATGAATGAATGAATGTTCTTACTTGGATGTTACAATAATATGGTGAGTGGTGGTCTGAAATGGGGCCCCAAAACAACGATTAGTTATACGTTCAATGAGCAGACCTTCTATGAATTTAAACACGACAGCAAAAATATCGAGTATTGTTTATTTGTTCAAACGACGCCTTAAAATAGCTAGCCACTAAGAACAGTATCGTTATAGTACATTACTATAGGCCGGGAAAAGAAGGGTTAAAATTTTAAAATTTAAACTGTTTATTTCAATTTTTTTTTTACATTTCACATTTAGTTACATCTCTTAGCTAAATCTTAATACTAAGCCTAATATTTTTAGTCTACTTTTGTTAGTTTTGAGTTATATTACATTATTGATTTTTTGATAAAATTTTTAGCTTGCTTTGGCTTATTTACTAGTCTATTGATAACATGTAATGGGAAACCATACAGTGTATGAGGTAGGTAGTAAGACCATACTCTCCTGCCATGTATATTATTAGTATTTCTAGGTAAGATGTAGTTTTTCTGGTTTGTTAGACTTCTCAGACCAGCTGGCCTCTCATACCTACTTAGTTTTCCCATTCTGTCTTTATATTCTAATATTATGGCCAGTTTAACTTGATCATATACATTTAAGATTCTACAGTGCTTAAACAATTTATCATAGTTATGTCTATGCTTATGTTTAATTTTTAGTGGTACTATAGTTTTTAATAACCTTACTTGTATGTTATATATGCGCTGTAAATATGTCTTATATGTTCTTCCATAGCTTGAAATACCATAGATTATGACTGAGTGGGCCATTGCCATATACAGTAGGCGCAGTGTGCTATATGGCATTTTGTACTTTAATATAGTAATGTTACAGAGGATAGCTCTGAGCTTTTTGCAAACATGATCAATGTGGGTGCCCCAGTTAAATTTATTATCAATTATTAGACCAAGATAGGTGTGATGAGTTACTAGTTCTAGGGGGTCACAGTTACAGTTAGAATATTAGTCATGTAGATAAGAGTGTTTATGGGCTATGATTGTTGGTTGTAATGATGACTTAATGTATGGCGAGTGGATATACATAACTTTGGTTTTTTGGTAATTAAGAGATAGTCCAGCATCATGCGCCCATTTACATAGTATGTTGAATTCAGCTTGCATCATAGCTTCAGCTGTATGTTCATCTTTATGTGCCGTGATTAGGCAAGTATCATCAGCAAACTGGTATACAGAGGTATCCCTAAAGATGTTACACATATCGTTCACTTAAATAAGGCACTCGGTCGGACCGATTATGGAGCCTTTTGCTGTGCCTTGTAGTGAATGCAACAGCTCGCTTTTCTCTCCTGCAATGCTAACAATGTTGTACCTTTCTGTATGATAGTCGACTATCCATTTCAGGGTAGGGCCCTGTATACCAGTCTGCTGCAACTTATTGAAAAGCTTTACATGATTAAGCGTATCGAAGGCTTTGCTGAAGTCAACCATCACTGCAACTACATATTTTTTGTCATTTAAGTGCTGGTTGATCTCGTCAGTAAAGTGTGCCAGTAACTGTGGAGCACTTTTCCCTTTTTGGAAACCAAATCGTCTGTTATGTATGATCCCATTGTTTGACAAGAATTCATTAATGGTTTTGCTGAGGAATTTTTCTATTATTTTGTCAATGACAGGCAAGATTGTGATGGGCCGGTAATTATTTGTGTCTGAATGGCAGCCTGTTTTGTGTATCGGTCGGATTAATCCAATTTTAAGATTGTCAGGATAAACTGAGTGTTTTATACACTGGTTGACCAGATGTGTAAGTACTGGTGTTATTTCATTTGTAATAAATTTTATGTCCCTTGCTCTTATATTATCATAGCCAGCACTTTTTTTTTCATTCATATTATTTATTATTTTACTCATTGTATACTGTTTAATTTTATTTATTTTTAGTGTTACATTGGGGATTTTATATAGGTATTCTCGTCAATCAATGGTTCATCACATGTGCTTAATATTTTTGTTACATTATGTTCAAAATCTTTAGCAAATTTATTACATAATTCACTGGCTTTAAGTTTAAAAGACTTTAATGGCATATTATCGCCTGCTTTTATAATTCTTCCTGTTAATCTATTAATTATTTGCCATAACTTTTTGGGGTTCCTATAGTTATCACATATTTCTCTTTTAATTGAGTTTTTCTTAGCTTTACTTATATATTTATTCGTTTTGTTTCTATACTTTTTATACAATAGTTCATTCTGCTTGTTACCTTGATTTTGTAGATGAATTTGTAGCATCTGATGTTTTTTGTCAGACATTTCTTTCAATTTATCTGTAATCCAGTTACAATTTTCTTGTCTGAGACTAGGAATCGTTTTTAGTATAGTACATTGCTTATATACATTGTTAAATTGATTAGCTATGAAGTTGTATATGTCGTTCGGATTATGCATTTCAAGCGCAGGTCTCCAATCAATTTTGACAAGCTCCTGTCTCACCTGTCTGTTATCAAACGTGTTAATCGTAGTTTTAGTTATTGCTGTTTGTCCAACAAGAGCAATTCCAGTTATAAAATGATCCGCTATGGCATCCCGGACCACTGTGGCACTGATGGAATGTGATTGTGCACAGCGCCCATTTCCGATAGCATCCCAAGGTTGCAGGCCAAGTAGATATAGACCCGCGTATAGGGATCAAGTTTGGGTAATTTCCTAAGTAGGTCCGGTAGCTCGGTAGGTCTCGACGGAAAGTGCAAAAGATGGACGCGCATCTTCGCGGGTCGAAGTAAGTCTTCCTTCTATTACTTACTTTTAGGCCTCTTTAACAATGTATTCATTGTTTGCCCATAATACTTTGTTTCTGATACTGTTTTGTGTATCTTTCTTATTACTCAAAGAGTACATCTGAACGTCTGTCAACTTAGACCAGCTTGATAGTACTGGTTTCCCACATCACGGCTTGACCCTATGTTTGATGTAGGGACTTTTGGGTTTCACTTAAGTTTGTGGTGTATTACAATGTGTATTACATATATTATGTTTGTTTATTTAATTTCTATGTGGGATTGGTACTTTTTGATAGCCTGTGTAAGGTGCTGGCTGCTAGATGATAAATGAGGAACGTTCGAATGGAGTTTGAATTAGTTTGGAACGGCGAACGAGTTGACGGATGACGCAGTGTGAAAGTAGAGCTGAATGAGCATGTCACTTAAATATTAATAAAACAAACATTTATTGAAGAAGACTCTTATTTATTTTAACGTAGACCTCCCGAGGTCTACATCTATACAATACAATATATATAAATATATTATATTATACTTTAAATTTAGTTTTATTTAGGTTTAGTAAGTAGATAATTTGATATTTGAATATTGTTAAATTTACAATAAATTAACCTTTATACAATACTTACAAGTAATCTTTGCAGCTCACACAATATATATGATTTGCTGCATATTATCCTTGAGGTCTGAAAATAGGTAGCTTTTTTATTCTAGTATTTTTTTGCATCACCCCCATCTCCGCTCTTTAGTGATAACGCTTGTTGTTTACTTCTGCTTATATATCGCTACGCTATGTTCTCATCTGTTTTCTAATTTTTCTGAGGTGTGCAATAAAAAATAATTGTATTGTATTGTATACAGTTTTCAGGGAAAATAATAAGTTTAAAAAGTTTGGCCGTTTGCCAGGTGTAGCATGTGTATAAAAAATCTAGTATCTAAAAACTCTAGTATCGTCTAGTACTTAAAAATAAAATCTACTGTGACAATAATAAAGTCTACTAGACTAGACAGTTCTCACGAAATCGAGATTGCTACATGCCTAATTAATTCGGATTTTTATTTATATGAAGATATTCGATTTTATTCCGTCAAACCATCTATCACATCTGAACAATACGTCGCATTAACAGACCTTATAAGTGGTAATTACAAAGGTCAATTCGGACGCTATACAGTATACATACCTTACGACATTATTATCACGCAATAAGGTCCCATTTCCTCTGAAATCTCTTACGTCTCTTGTAAGACTATTAACAACAAAGAACGACTACTGAGCTTGAAAAATCGATTCAATACATCCAAATCTATGGAGAACCGTCGCCGATTCACACGGAGAAAAAGACCCATTGTGGTCCCACACAAAAGATCTTGAGTGTATCAAAATGACATAAAGAACCTTACCATACAAAATAACCCTGTAATGGGCCACATGTCTTAGATTTTTTGTATTTTTGGAAATAGATGATGTGTTAAAAAGGCAGATAACAGATTGTGGATTCCGAACAGACTTATTTGTTGAAAGCCATGAAATTAGAAATCACATTTTATAATGTAGCAACAGATGGAAACAATAAAGAGTTCTTAGGTACATATCTATTATCTGACCTATACCAATGTTATGTAAAATATCAAAAACGGATGTGGAAATGGACATCATGGAAAGAGGCCTCTGCCCAGCAGTGGGACCCTCAATATATATTGAAAAATGTACTTATATATAAAATCGATATGACAGGTACATCACGACAAAATTAAAACTTGGAGAGGATTTTAATTCCATCAGCCATAATAAAAATGCAAGTTTCTTGTTAATAACCTCATTTTCTTTTCGGGTTTCATATCAAATTCATTTTGGGCTACTTACATTATTCAGTTCAAATGTCATTACACTCATTACTTCTACCAATCCCATTTCTTCATTTTACTACTAATCCCATTTTTTGCTACAGGTTTTTCTGGACTCCTTTTTTATACAATCGGTATTGGATTATGTGTACCTTGACCACATGACGGGTGATTCGTTATGGCTAAGCCAGCGTTGTGGTTATTTGATTGTACGCTTTTTTCCAATACTTACTTTTACACTGTGGTTTTTAATGATACCATGCAATTCAATCGATTTGTAGCGTTGGTGAACACACGGCTTTTTATTTTCTTTCCATTTTAATAACTGTAACTAGTTAGGAAATCACACGCGGGAAAGACTAAACTAACAAAAACCAAAAATTGCCGATGTTAAGTTGCAGTATATTTAGGCCTTGTATAAAAAAATTAACATAGTTGTCAGACATCTGCCGTTGGTTGAAATGAAAAGGGCTAGAAGGACACATCATAAAACATCAAATTAAAAAGGTTTACATAAACTACACAATAACAAAGATCAAGACATTACATTACAAATACAAAAGCATTCAAAAGCGCATCACTTCACATTAAGCACTCGGAGACATAATAATGGGACACCGTATCTTAGACCTTTCAAGCCAAGAATTATTCACAAATTACATAGCAATCACCCCAATCGGAAATCCCGCTGGGTTAAACATAGTACACTTTTAAAACACAACCTTACACTTGCAGCTAATCATAATGATACACGCAGCGTCGCATAGCACGTGCGATTATGAACATAAAAGCTACTTTCGTACTTGCTACGCTCTCTCTAGGGTTAACCGACGGCAAAATAAAATTGTTGTCACTGTACTTATTTTTTTCCCTTTTTCGCAAACATCACATTGTCATCGACACCGAAATTACCGACGATTGTCACAAAGGATTATGTTTACCCTCGAAGGTGTTTGAAAAATATTTGCTTTTGCCGTTTCGAGTGCGTTTTATTAGTGGAGCGTTTTTATTCGCGACCACACACGGCACTGTGTTTTTTTTTCCTTGTGGAATTATATGAGGTGTTTTGACAATGCGCTTGGAACGTGCGTCCGCGCAGTTTCGAATGTTAAGCACGGTTTCGCTTCACTTGTTTGTCTTTGAGTTGCGTTTTCTTGTTCGGGGCTTTGCACACATTAAAGTTGTATTGGAGAACATGGCTATATAACGAGAATCATCATTGATATTCGAGATATTTGGCCCCTCCAATTTACCTGTGTTAAGCTGCAAACTACAAACTTACCATTTTTACAAAGAAACTGGTCAGTCTATCATAAAAAATAAAACTTATTATTTTATGGTGATGTTCTTTCAAACATCCGAAAACACTTTAAATTCTGCGTCAGTAAACAGTAAGTTTTATATTTTATACCGAGTATAATGTAGAATACCTTACTCTTAAAGTAAAACCATTAATAAGATGATGGAAATTTCTAACTTACGCACTGACGTATCTACCCATGGAATGTTTGGAAATCTGTACCGCTACCATGAGATGCTATCTAAAATATACATTACGTTACTACAGTCGCTACCGAATAAACGCGTTTCGAGTAGATTTCGATTGTGCTCGTACCATGAGTCAACCGCGCGTTCACTGCGCCCGCCAGAAGCTAACGTAATATTCGCTAGCGACTAACGTTTTGTAGCGGTTGCCGTAGATCGGTACCATGAGTCACCAATTTGACAGTCGCTATCGAAAAATACCGTATCGACTGTAGTAAACTATTTCACTAGCAAATTGGAGCGTGAAAGCTTATTAGAGATCTTGTTTCGTAAGTTATTGTAATAATTATTTATCTAAATAATATCGGTAAGGCATTATTTTGTGTGGAATATGTTAGCGACGGCTGCGTAAGAAGATGAACGACAAATAACAGAGATAAATTGAGGCTGATATGAGAAATAAATAAAAAAAATCCACTTCAACATACTATAAAATGAGATTAGGTTTATTAATTATATATAATCTATGTACATCTAATCACATGAAACTAAAATAAAACATCATAAAAACTGGGAAGACTGCATCACTCAGTTTATAGGTATGGCAATAATAACCAAAAATAACCAAAGCAAATACAAGATTCACTAACATTTGACCTTGTGCTACTGTTCTACGACACTTTAAATTAGCAGGTTTATTTCTATACTTTTGAAAGGAAGCCTTGGGTACTTAGCCTTTTGTCCAATATCGTCCTTGCTCTGTCTTTTCAGTATAGTTAGAAAGAGAGCTTTGTATGCTGTGAAGTTAGGCACGTCACTCCGATCGTAACGTAAACTACTCGATGAATCGAGTTAACGTTAGCGAGTATAGTTAACGTGTAATTGACTCATGGTACGAGTACCGATCTGTAGTTCTATGAGTGACCACCAGAGGCGCTGTACTTATTCTTCATACTGATTCTTTACGCAGTCGCTAGCGAGTACGGTCACTGCAAACTCATGGTAATGCTACTGATAGGCATTGACGTCAATAGAAAATTGGTATTAAAAGTATGTTAAGTGTAGATATGTATTTTATAATGGGGACAGAGGAGCTTCAGGATAATAAATTATTTTCCGTTAATACCAAAAAAATATATAATTCAGTGATTTTTTTAAGTAGTCAAAAGGCATATTTCTACGTACTACTGACATTTATTTGAAACGCCAACAGTTATTATAATACATATTTGGAAAAATCTTCAAAAAGATCTACGAGTATATTCACCTTAAAAAATATATAGGAATACCTATTATTAGTTTAGTAATTATCTAGTTTATCCACAAAACGTACTTAACGGGTACTCCTAAGTTAGTGTGGTGTAAGAAGGGTAGTGTCGCAAACTTAAAAGCGGCCAAATGCGTATCGGGCCACGCGTAATGTAGAGTTTCGTATTAGCTGTGGGTGGACATCATGCGGATTTAAAATGTTGAAACCTTATATTTGACATAACTAACAACATATCTAAGTAACCAAAGGTAATTATACGAAAGTTGGGTTTTCCAAGTACATACATATGTTAAATTCGGCTATTACTCGTTGACTAGTAATGTTTACTTAGCTGTGATAGTTTTTCTTTTAAACTCCACAAAAAAATGCTTTTTTTATACCACGTCGGTGGCAAACAAGCGTTAGTGGTAAACGATAACCGCAGCCTATGGACGCCTGTCACTTATAAAAATAATATAACGTAAACGAATAGCTTAATCAAAAATGATTAAAGAAAGCTAGACAGCATGACCAACATGATAAGTTGTGCAAGAAAAAAAAAATGCATCATCACTTTACGTGTAGGGGACGTACCCTTAATTTGGTTTACCAAATTACAGCTATCTAGTAGTAACGGCTATTGAGCTAAGCCGTGGACGGACGGACGGACGTCACGGACATGACAAAACTATAAGGGTTTCTTGTTTACTACGGAACCCTAAAAATATGCTTGCAGACGATTTTACAAAGACAATATTCATAGTCCTACAATATTTATATTTTCCATTTCATTAGAAAATATGTTTAAGTATGATATAACATAGTTCTTACTGTTGCTGCTTAAAAACTAAAGAAGATTTGCAAGAATGAATGGACAAGAAGGAATGAACTGAAATGAGAAAAAAATATAATCAACAATCACTGTATTAATAAGGGCTAAATTAATCGCCTCTTTCATTTAAGTACCTAATATGGTCGTTGGATGGGATCGTCGCACCGCCATCGTGTGCGGGCACTATCTAGCCGACTATCGCGACGACGCCGTTACTGTCCGCGGCGATACCGGCGCGTGGGCAGCGGGCAAAGAGTAAGCACGTAGACATGAACATGTTAAAAAATATGACTGCTTATAAGTAAATAATAATTTATACCAAAATAAAACCGACTCCAATTTTGTACTTGCTATTCCACAATTTGTGGTTTCCGTGAGCCAATGCTTGGTTACCTACAGAAAATACCGAAATCGGCATATGCTTGCCTATCAAATTCGAGGAGTTCCCTCAATTCCTCCTAGATCCCATCATCAGACCTTCACCAAATTTATAGGGACCAATGTCGGGGTATCTGCTTTGAAATGAAAAAAGTATTATCAAAATCGGCCAACGTGGTCAAGAGTTATCGGGGAACATACATACATAAAAAAAGAACAAGCAAACTTGCAGACGAACTGAGTACCTCCTTCCTTCTATTGAAATCGGTAATAAAATATTTGTGTTTCTTGAAATACCTAACATCATTTTAAACGTCATTTTTTAAAAACTTAGTAAGTCTATCTATACATAATATAATAAAGCTGAAGAGGATCGAAAGTCTGTACATGGGAGAAATTCGAAAAAAAATTGGCTCGGGATACTTAGAATCGATAACAGAACACTTTACAATAGTTTTTAGACTTTTTGTCTGTTTGTCTGTTTACTTGACCGCGCATCACGTGAAAACGGCTGAACGGATTTTGATGAAAACTTTACTAATCTGTCGAGAAAATCCCCGGTCAGGTTTTAGGCTATAAAAATTGTGCAGATTTGGGTTAAAAGGGGGTAAAAATCGGGGTTGAATGATGTATGGGAACTCCCATGATCCATGAGTTACAGGTCTAAAAATTTTTAAGCACATACTAGACGAGAAAGAAAAAAAATCACATTTAATTTTGTGAAATGTTAAGATAAAAACTAAAAAAAAGAAGTAAACTAAAAAAAAAAAACTAAAAAAAATCTAGTGTGCGAGCCAGCCGCCATGGTATCTTCAAAATTTGAAAGCTGTTAGCGTTTAGCCTTTTAAGTACCTAACTGTGACCCTGAACCCAAATTTCGGGAAAGAAGAGAATAAAGAAAGATAAACACATGATGCCGTCCTAAATAACCTATACATAGTATGTATAATTATCGCGTATACAACTCTTGGCTAGACTTGGCACGCCCATCGGGCCTTCGGCCCTCAGCCATATATGAAAAGCTCGCTCTGTTGGGATGCTCGACCTTCGGCCTCGCGTGCCTGACCTCTCAGCTTCGGGCCTTCGGCCCTCATCCTCACAAAGCCCGCTGTTGTGATGCTCGATCTTCCGCCTCGCGTGCCTTAACAGTGAGTTTCGGGCCTTCGGCCCTCAGCTTTATTAAAGAGCCCGCTCTGTTGGGACGGCAATTAAACTACGGCATTGCGAGCCTTACTACTCGGGTTAGGGTGTTCGGGCTTCAGAGTTACATAAAGAGCCCGTTCTGTTGGTACGCTCAGCCTTCGGCCTCGCGTGCCTTGCCTCTCTCCTTGGTGCCTTCGGCCCTTATCGTCGCTTATAAGACACATGATGTTGTCCTAAATAACCTATATATAGTGTGATAGTGTGTATAACTACGCTCTGGCGTCAGCCTCGCGTGCCTTGCCACCCTCCACCATGCCTTTATTATCGCGTATAACACTCTTGGCTTGACTTGGCACGCCCATCGGGCTTTCGGCCCTCAGCCTTATATGAAAAGTTCGCGCTGTTGGGCTTTTCATATAAGGCCCAACAGAGCCTCGGGCCTTCGGCCCTCAGCCATACATAAGGAGGCCGCTGTGTGTGAGTGATCGGCATTCGGTCTCGCATTTGTTGCCGTTCTGCTTCGCATTTCCGGCCATCATCATTACGTAAAGAACCCGCTCTGTTGGGACGCTCGGCCTTCGGTCTCGCGTGCCTTGCCGCTCTGCTTTGGTCATTCGGCCCTCAGCCTTGCATAAGGAGCCTGCTCTGTTGGAATGATAGCGCATGTTTTGCCGTTCTGCTTAGGGCCTTTGGCCATAATACTTACATGAAGAACTCGCTCTGTTGGGACTACGTTTTACGGCAGAACTGCGTAGCGAAACTTCTATCAATTGTACTTTTTTTGACGGTATTCATTCGTCTAGAATCGGTACATTTGATATTCCGAAATAATCACTTAATCATTTGTTTTGACAATAGCATTTCTAGAAAATACACCCGTAAGGTCCTGGTGTCCTTTTCAACGCCGTCCAACCATATCAGATTGTGAAAAATTGTATGGGAAAACAAATAATTCTAAGGCTAGAACGAGTTCTACGCGGACGAAGTCGCGGGCAAAAGCTAGTTATGCATTACAGGAATTATGAAATCTACCAAACATTGTTTTTGATCATAGAGTTATACTCACATTTCATCGCCTTGCGCTAATCATCCTTTTCAGGAGACTGTACAGCTTCTTCATAAGATGTAGGTGCGTCTAGTGAGCCGTCTGCCATCATTAATAAAAGAGCCAAATCATAATCCCTCAGTCGCTCAGGAATCCCTCTTGTACTACGTAGGGTGCGTGAGTGAGACGTCTCGGTAACAGCCGACGATACCGACTCTCTTCCAGGTGCACACTCCGGCACAGAAGACACAGCGCCTAACGGGACACAATCTCCATTACCTTTATCAGTAATGAAGGAGGAAGCAAAGACACAGCTCGGCGGGACGTCATCCTCATCACCATACAGGGCATCACCTTTATCACCAGTGCAGTATCTTTCAGAGAGCGGCGACTGTGGGCGATGGCAATGGCGACTCGGCATCTGAAATTATACGAGGACCTAATGAGCTAGACCCTTCAGATTTTTCATGCTCATTATTAGAATCGGATTTATTATTAATATTGGACACATTATTAAAATACAATTCATTTTCATAAATAATTTCTTGATTAGTAGTTTAGTCATAATAATAAAAATTATCGCCACAAGTTGACTTACAACTGTTACGTTTTCCATAAGAAGTAGCCTTTACAATTGTCAACATAACCAACAAAAACGTGTGCTTTCGCTTTAGGGTCAAGCTTGTGACGTTTTTGACTTGGGGCATAAGCGTAAACAAAACATCCGGAAAAGCGTATATTATGACCAACATAAATGTCAGACTCAGTTAATAAGCGTTCAGAAATACCAGCTAATAATGCTCTGGTAGGAGACCTATTTTTAAGGTATATAGCACACATGACGCTTTACACAGTAGCGGTTACAAAGGCCGATTATTGATGGGCACAGTGGTTTGGTGAATAACCACTATGCCCACCATTTTCTTAAAGTAATTACTGAAGCTTGACATATTCAGTACCGTTATCTGAACGAAGTACTTTAATAGGCAATCCAGATAGTTTCTCAACTAGATTTTAAAAAGAATCATAAAAGAACTCACCTCTGATTTGTTTTTCATTAGGTAACCTCATGTCTTGCCTGTGTGTCTGTGAAGGTTCGGAATGTATTATTTGGTGCTTCTGAGTAGCATGGCTAGTGACAATGGTAGAAAAAGGCGCTTTTGGCATTTTCTCCGTCAGGGAACTACCTCACCTCCTCCTCACCTACTATCTCGCATGCATTCTTCTTTCTGAATCCGAAAATTCATGCAGTGTTTCCGGTCACCCAGTATTGTCATACCTTGCTCCGACAAGTGGCCGAGCCGCATGTGCCATGTTTTCAAAGGCACGCTTGATGCAGCATGAGCCTTCACTGCCCTGGCTGTGTAAGGTTTTGGCAGATTCCTCTTCGAAGAAAGGCTGCCCCTCTACACCTTCATTTTATACAAACCACTTTCTTTCTTAGATGATAAAACCTGCTTGCCTAACATTTTTATTTGTCAAAAATTTTCATTGACCCTTATTAAAACCAACAGAGTAACCCGGCTGTGTCCAATGTCCATGCCAGATACCAGATTGTCGAATTCCTTAGGACGTCCGCTGAGCAATCTCTGCCACCTTGTCTTCTTCTAATCTATGGTATTGCCAACATCCTCAAGCTGTATCACATATACCGCCATATAGGTTGTATTTTATTTTATAAAATAAAATAAAGTTGCCTAAGCAGTGTCATCAAGTTTCTTCCAACTATCCTTTTCGGTTTTTGAGTCTCTTATGTATCTACTGTCTCTGTCACGTATTGCATCGGTGTCTGTTCCTTCGACGCATTTCCAGAGATTTTCCAGCGTGAACAAAATGCGTAGTGAAATCTTCGATCGAAAAACTATTCCCATTACTTTCATTCGTTACTCGTTGGTACCTACTCGTTGAAATGAATATCCTTGTGGCTGGATTTGGTAACCTCAAAGTTATTATTTGACGTTTATTTTTAATCGTAATCTTTTTAACTGAAAGAGATCCCTTAAATGGATAAGTTCGCCTTTATACTTGCTCTGTCCTTTGTACTTGCTCTGTCATTTTTTTTGTTCACTTTGTGTTATTGCGTACAACAAAGAGTTTAACTACTAGTATACTATTTACATGACGCGGTAAATTGTATGGAATATTAGGGGCGTTAGTTGGGCAATTTTTACATTATAATTATCCCAAACTACTTTGAAGATATAAAAAGCCTCCGTCAGTAACTTCACAGGATTGCACCCTCTGCGTATATTTATACTCTTCTCACGTATGTACTGTCACATATGTCTCTCGTCGCACTTAAGCTTTCGATGTCCATACCCGAATGGCATTCGCAATGCACTGATATACCAATTACTTTTCCGGTGTAGTTAAGGTGCGTAAAGTGGACACAGATATTTAAATTATTTGTAGCAATGAGCATGGAAAGGGTTTAAAGCATTTAAGCTTTATAATTTCAATAGCGCCTCAAAAAAACTCATGGCGGAAAAAAATTTAGCAAGAGGAGAATTGGCATGTATTCCTAGTAGAATATAATTCTCATAACTAAATTCAGAATATACTCATTTTAGTTGTTAGATTTCGTATGGTACCCGGTTATGTCCTTAAACTACGACGAAGACCACCGGGGAATGGGCAGCAGCATTCCTAGAGTGCGGTGGAGATACTGCGATCGCCAACCCGCATGCCAAGCGTGGCGATTATGGCATTTACCCCCCCCCCCATGAAATTTGGGGGAGGCCTATGTCCAGCAGTGGACGTCCTAGGGCTGATATGGTGGTAGTTGTTAGAGTTCGTAAGTAAAGAATAGGCGAGGAGTATACAGTGGAGGACAATTTAAACTGTTACATAATAATTAGTTACATATGTTAATTAAATAAATATGTGTCAAAAATACTATTAAATTTGTCCCCTCATGTGACACATCTTTGTGTCACTTCAAAGTAACCTAATTATGTTCGATAGGTAAGTAGGTACCAAAAACATTCTACCTCCATCTCATGCGTAACCAAACATTGTGTTTTTACGCATATATATTTTGTCTAAATGCCTAATGATTTTGACCACATGTAAATAAAACCCAATTTTAGGTTCGTTTGACGTATCATAAAATAAAAGTTGACATACATATACTCACGCCCGTATCCCATTGGGGTAGGCAGAGACCAGGGAATGCAAAAAAATACGGTCCTAAACATACTTCTTTCGCTTCAAACACATCCATACATCTCCTCTGTACATGCTCGTCGGTTGCGGGTACTTCTGTCTTGGCCTTTTTTTAGTATAGTAGAGTTGAGTATGTGACATATCGAGGAAACAATATGAAAATAAAACTATATAAACGAGAAACCACTATCCTGTTTATCAGAATCATATTTATCGACTATTTTATTGAAATAATCAACGACATTGCTAACTAGCCTTGAATTACCATCGACCCCTTAATTAAATCAACCAAATAATAGATATAACAATAATAGACAACTTAATTGCAACCTTACACCACGAGCGAATCTTACAAGCTAATAGAAAAACCAAACTTAATGTTACAAATGAATGAAAACTCTTGATATTTGTAATCCAATACTCTCTAAAAATCGTTGAACGGGGCGGAGGGCGGAGTTATCGGTGCCCCGCCCACCGGCGCACGCGCGCGCCGTGATTGCTCGATCGCGACTGGCCCGGCGCAATCAATTCTACCATAAGCAAAGAATGCAATTCAATTGAAGGCAGTCTTGAACGCTCTTTTACGTGGTAGAGGCTAATAGTTCAATTAAATGGCTTTGTGGTCCGGGAAGGACCGCGTATAAATGGCCATTGTAATTTACGGTAAAGAGACTATAAAATTGGCTGCGACGGTCATGGTTATCTTAGAATTATTTAGACACTGATACGGGCATTGTTTTGATCAGTGTAAAAAGTCAGATGTAATAGATAAAATCCAGCAACAACGTTAAGCACATGCCAGGGCTAAGTTAAATTTTACCTATACAACGTAAGGTACTTACCTAAATGTCCTACGCTCGCCACTGACCCAATACAAGGCCAATAGTCAATAGCTATCATCTGTTGGGCACTAAGGTATCAACCATCGGGACGTTTATCTTACTTTAGAAAACGGTTTATTTTAGTTCTAGCCGGCTCTAGGTATTTTGGGAATATTTTCATGTAGTCGACGTCAAAAATATGAGGTTATATAATGTCTGGATGTATGTAGAGCTAAAACCTTTTAACTCCCCACTATCGCCGTACTTCTCCACCCTTTCCTGTAGATTGAGTTTGTTGTAGTTTGTGTTTTGTTTTAGACTGGTTGTCGACCGGGTGGATATACTACCGAACACAACCCGCTGTTAAATGTCAGGATTATAATATTTATAATACTAGCCATGTCTTATACAACTTCGACATTGGCAGAACCATCAAGTCTTTGATGGAGCCATATCGCAAAAAATTGATTGATTGATGTCTGGATGCTATGGACATGATACCTACCTCCATTACCTATATTGCAACAAGTATACGTAGTTACTTACATAACTTTAACAGTGGATAGTACGCGTTAAAAACGTGACGCATGAGTCACGTCACTGCGTTCACGCCCTCTTATTCACAAACCGACTCGGCCACACCTGTCACCTCACCTGGATTTATATGGAAAATGTCATTTGTCAAATTTTGACAGTTTCCATATAATAAAAAACCAGCCAAGTGCGTGTCGGACCACGCACAAAGAAGGGTTCCGTGCCGACAACTAGTAATCTACATTTAAAACCACTATACATTACATTAAATAAAAAAGGTCGTATCTTCATAGGAAACTATCGGCACTTACGCCCTTTTGTTTTGGCACTACAGTTTTTCGGCAATAACTCAAAAACCGTTAAACTTATCTTATTCAAACCAAAAATTGTTGAAAGTATTTATAATTGTACATCATCTTGATTTTTTTCAGAATTTTAAACTTCATAGTTTGGAAATTAGAGAGGGGGACACACTTTTTACGACTTTGACAGCTAATATCTCACCAACGGTTGACTTAACTGGAAAAGTTTTTTAGAAACCTCTATGTCATCTTTGAAGGCCTATCCATAAATACCCAACACGCCTATGTGCATTGAAAAAAAAATTATTGAACCGTGTTACATGGGGTGAACCCCAGTATAATTATTTTTTCGGAATTTCACATCATATTTCTAAAGCGGTTTATAGCATACACCTTCCTACCATATTTCATTATTGTAGTGCTAATAGTCTCCGAGTAAATCGGCTGTGGCTGTGACATACGGACGGACGGACGGACAGATACGACGAATCTATAAGGGTTCCTTCCGTTTTAGCCATTTTGGCTACGGAAGCCTAAAAATGGTTTGGGGGGTGAGGGGTGGCGATGAGTCGGCTTCATCAGCTGTTTGATTCGGTCCCTGTCCCTTACTACACTGAATAACACTCACGGTGCGTCAACGAATTGTGAGCAGCGGTCTGACCGCTCCTTTTATCCTATAATTAGTATCAGGGAGAGCAAAGGAAACAATGAGAACATTACGAACAAACAACGCCAACCAATTCTCTTCCTATGTAGATAATCTCTCTCAGTCTATGTATTAGGTAAGGTAATGCCAGAGTGACAAATTATAGACGGATCAGGATCAGCACTCAGCGAACCTAATACTCGCTACCAACAACAATTCGCTGCATTTACACCGAGCTAAATCTCTCAAAATACACACTTGCCGACAGCTTTACAACAATACAAATATTATCATCAGTGTTTTAACATCACAAAATGCGTCTAATAAAAAAATATTCCTAAATCGAACTAGTCCCATATTGACCGAGCGAGCGAAACGAGCAAAGCGTCTCCGTTTCAGCTTTCGACAAAAATCTTTCGTATGTCTGTCTGTTCGTTCGTTTCGTGCGACAGACCGATTCTTGTAAAATTTTGTGAGCAGGTTCGATAATTTAATAGTTTTTTTTTATTGAGTCTGCTTTTGGAATTTTTTGTTTGGAAAGAAAATTTGCGTGGTCTTACAGCTCACAGAGCCACTAGTTAATAGATATATACTTAAAGTCATAGAAAACACCAAGTCTCAGGAACAAACCTTTTTCTCACCTCATAAACAAATTACTTTACCGGGATTCGAACCCGAGACCTCCACCTTCGTAGGCAGTGTCACTATCTAGGCTAAACAGGCCGACTAGGCGGCATCTAGATAAACTACTTAAATGCAGTTCTACAAGTAGGTATCAAGTTTTCGTATATGTAGAAAAGTAATGCCAGTAAAAAATAATACTGATTAAATATACCAGAATCAACACAACGGCTCCAATACCCGCTACCTATCGATAACAATTTGCCACATTGAAAAGTGCTACTTAAAACACAGAAATCGCTGTTGAACCAACATGCCTTATTAAGTTTAATTACAGAGTTCCAAGTCAAGATACTGATTAGGTATATATTAAATTTAAACTGTACAAACACCTTTGCAAATTTTAGTAACATTGAAACAACTACTAATCGACTTGAAAATGTCCTTAGGCTTGTCGATCTAGTTACTTTATGGGATTAGGAATCATTGGTATGTTTTACATCGATTAAATGGATGAAGTTTGTTTGAAAGCTTTAGAAGGGTCCTAGAAACTATTTTTAGTAGCTTTTATTTAGTTTCACCTATCACAGTGTTTGTTGTCAAATCTTATACTGTTAAATTAGATTCACTACCCTGAAATTGGTCATAGGCCCCTTTTTTTGTCCACCGCGGGGACAGTGCGAACGTTATGTCGGACTTGCACCGACTAAAAACCCCCCTGGTCCTCCTCAACTCATTTTGGACGACTCACTCATAGGTATGTTATGTGACATGGCAATAGGTATTATGGCAGCACCAAGGTGATCTGATACGGGTGACGGAAGAGTGTCTATAGAAATTGAGTAGGTAGGTATTCAATTACCTACACAAGATAAACTCGTTGTCAGTTGTGTTTGGACTCATTGGAATCCTCTCAGCGGTGACGACTGTGACATGTTAAAAAAATACAATCGACAAAAATATTGTAACGGTTTTTTTTATATTTTTTTCTTGCTCGAAATAAAAGTAACTTAATAGAAATCAACAAACTCGCGCCACGTCTGTAATTCAAATTTGCAATAATAATATCTAAAAGGAACTTTGGTTTCTCGTATCGTCTTCACATGGTCATGCGATAAATAGGTTACATGTGTCTGTTTAAGCGGGTTGCACAACAGGACGTTAAATATGATGCCGGCAGTTAACGTTCCATAGGGACTTGTCAAGCTTGCCATATAGTTAGATTTTAACCTACAGACGGTTTGGTGCAACCCATCACACTTAGTCTTATATAGGTACGTATACACAAAACCACGCTGAAAACAGTCCGATTTTCTGAAACAAGGGCTCAATATTTATACACATACTGTGAGATAATCTACCTGGAAACCCTATACAAATAATAGGCAATTTCCACACTAAAACAACCAAACGCACTTAGCCAAAGCGAGCGACACAGCCGACGTTAATTTAAAACAACTCTAACAGAATAACTATAGCTCTAGTTTCAGAATTCGCCATTTTGTATTCAAATTACGGGTTATAAATAGGTACCTATGTACTATACATGAACACTAGCATGAATTTGTAGGTATTATGCACAAATATGCGTATTATATGCTTTAAGTGTATAAATGGGCTCACCTATCTGTCTTACCTCCAGCACAGAATAATTATCAGTACATAGGTACATACCTATGTACCGATGGCCGTTGGGGTGGAAAGGTTCTCAGTGGCGACGACGTAGCAGAAGGCGTAACGTAATAGGTAGACCCTCCACAAGGTGGACTGATGACCTGGTAAAGGTCGCGGGAGTCCGCTGGATGCGGGTGGCGCAGGACTGGTCATTATGGCACTCAGTAAGGCATCAGTGCAAGTAACTCGGCTGATATGATAATGATAACGTACAGAGGATTCTCTGTCTAACAAAACTGATATCTGACAGCATATCATGACATAAAATACGCACGAGCTCGCCGCATAGCACGTGTTCTTTCGTTCATAATGCAATCGGGTATACCAACAGCTCGGAGGTGCGCAAGCCCATTAAAACGAATTTATTACGATGGATAGTAATATTTCGTTTTCATTGTCCTAACATTATCCCAGTACAGTTGCATCCTGAAGAATAATAGATTAATAACTGCAAATCTAAAAACTGCAAAACTATTAAGTACTTGTACGTAACTACGTATCGTACGTTCATTAGGACTGAAAAAAAATCAAAGATCTAAATTTAAATTTAGTCAAAATCGACGATTTAACGTTATGTCTTATCTTTAACCTAAACCAACAAATACGTCTTGCATAAAATTTTCTTAAAATAAAAATTTTCTTTGTTGTAAAACTATAGTTTAAACTCTATGTATAAAAAACAACCTATTATCTGAAATATAACTATCTCAAGTGTGAAGTCTTGTATGAGTATTAGAGTGGCATTGTATCACACAGTTGCAACATGTTATGCAGGATTATTAATTGCAAAAAATTAAGGATGGGAAGTTACAGTACAGCGTTAATAAAATATGTTTCATTATGTGCATCTTTCAACTGAATATTTGAACACTAAATAGGGAGTATAGTATACTAATACCTACAGAACTAGGTAGGTAAGCAACCAAAGTTAAAAGAAGTTCGAAAAACATGCCAACGCAAAAGTTTTTGGACTAATACGAAGTAAAACTCAAAAATAACTATAAATGTACACACCGTTATATCCCTGACAATATCACCGTTATATCAATCCTGGACCTATAGATAATTTTAACATTTATTTTGAATACGTCGTAACAAACATTTTGCGTCCCTGTACTTACCTACTTAATTTCCACGTATCTCTTCTTTATCATCATTTACATATTACAGCAAGAATTGAGTTGGCCACAAACTATGTATCAGAAATGACCTACCGTCGCGGTGAAACGAATTACTTACTTTTCGGCTGATCCAGATTACTATTTGATTTGTCAGTTCAGTTCACTGACCACTTGTGGTTCAGTTCATTCCAGGAGCGCAGGAATGTAAGGGCGAGCTATATGAGTACCTTCGCCAACTTTGCCTTTGCCCAAAAAGCAAGTTCGGTATAAACAAATTCATTCTTGTAGTAAAATGCCACTGATTTATGGCAGCATTGCTATTTTTAGTAGAAAGTCGGTTATACTCGTGAAATACATATGTTCAACTTAAGAAATTCCATTATTTTTCGAATGCTAGTTGTTTTTTCGCGGGCAAAAATTTGTCGTTATTTTGAGGAGAATTAAGAAACTACTATTGGCTGCAGAAGATATTATACTGTAGAGCATTACTGTTACATTTTGACTAAAAACGGCTCATGAGAATAATTATTGTGTGGGTGGGCAGTGTGATCTGGTATTTTTCAAACTCTGATAGTCAAAAAATTCCCAGCGCCTTAAAAAGCTCAGTGTTGTCACTTTGGGATATTTTACCTGACTGCGCAAGCAAAAAAGAGTAATTTTTGCTAAATGAATGACTAATAAGTTGTCTATAACTAAAGCTCGTTCGTGACTAACACTTTTTATTTGTTAAACCCTTTTTTCTTACTGCAACTGAACCAAAATAAAAGCAGGATGTCAGAAAACATGAGCCATTTTACGCTAACCATAATTGTCTTGTAAAGAGTACCCTGTAATTAAAATTTAAAAAATCCATTGATATAATAAATTCACCCAAAAGTGATAATCCTAGCAGTTTTGAATCGATTCGTGCCACTTGTATGAAAAAGCGCAAAAGTGCAATATAACATTGTACACCCATATATGTAGTGCAAAAATTTACATAGTTAATACCGAAAGGTTTATATAGTACACCGTCATGACTCGTACCCAAAATCCTAGGCTGTTCTTTATCTCAAGTCACAACTACAAAGGAGCAATAGTTACATCAAAAATAAACGTGAGCATTGTTGGCAGAAGTCGAGATATAATGATAGAAGATAATAAACTTAGAATAATGTTAGGAAAATTCTACCACCTTAATAATACAGTCAACAAAAAAACATTGTTTGTAGTTTACCATGCGTTAGTGGAATCGTTGATTGGTTACGGTCTCAGTAGTCTCTTCCTTTTTCTTTATACCGAATTACCGAATTTCTGTTATACCGGGTAAATCCGGGAAAATTCTATTATACTGAAAAAAAAACTATAAAATAAATACAATGCGATCCATCATTACTTATATGAATTAAATTTCTGCACGATGATGTTTCTGTAAAATAAATTCATGGGACACATTTTCTGCCCATTGATAATTGATATAAAATTGTTAGGCAAAACAATGGTAAACCTATAAATTCTATTGAGGAGGAGGATACTTTTTAAATCTTTTAATAGGTCTCAGGGCAGCTAAAGGTTATGATTATCGATTACAGCTCGGTGTGATAGGCGCCAACATCCAGCACGCGCTCGCAACGTTGAAAGGCATTCATATGACAAATATTGACACCGCACCGCCCATTGTGTCGGCCTCACCTAAAGCTATCTTATCACATATTTGTGCTCCAAACACCGCTGTTTGTTGACAGGCGCTCGTGTGTCTGTCGGTTTGTTTCTAGGATGTTAAATAACTCTTATCTCCATCGGTAATTGACGTATTGGTACGGATTAGGGATTTCTAGGAAACTAGGCATTTGAGAGAGATGCGCTTTGAGTTAATGTGGTAATTATGTAAAAAAAGCTAATATTGAAACACAAATTAATAACTAGATGTACGATCAACCAATTTTATTTCTGGGCAACTTCGTACCTTGTCACAGTAAAAATCAATATGAAAGCTGCTAGAGATCTGACTGTGACGAGGTGCACAGTGGCCCAAAAATCAAATTGGTTGTCTGTGCCTACCTACACACTCAAGAGCAAGAAAAAACGGGCTTACTTTGTATGGAAATTCAATGCAAATTTCACCCTTTTTTGTCTTCAGTGTATGTATTATACGATCATAATAGGTTTGTGAATGGCATAACTGTTAATACATATATTTAAAATACATTGAATTTGCACGTAAAATACCGATAAGTATGCCAATGCGATGGACAGATCAAGTCAACTCCAACTGCACTTAACGATTGTGCTCATAAAGCTCAGGTTAGAAAGAAATTGTGCATCGTGCCACCCTAAAAGTGGCATGACTGAACACGACTACTCTGAAGATCATACGCATAAGAAGAAAACTGATAAATATGGAAAAACTGTCACGTTTAACGTAAGTACCTATACTCAGACTACGACGTTATTCCAATTTAGTCAAAGCCAGTCTCAAATATCTAGAAGATGCCGCCTATAAATTGGTAGGTAAATGTATTTTATTGATCCCAGAACATGTTCCAAGGGCGAATAGTGAACGCATTAAACCTTATTCTGAAAAGAACTCTTAGCTAATTAATCAGTTTTACAACCAGCACCTGTGTCCTTTTTATGCTTAAAGGATCAAGTAGTTTATTACTTTATAAGGCCAATATTACCTGAAGTGCCTTCTTAATTAACAGCTTTATTTATAAAGAATTAGACCACCGTCCAGCGGTGTTCATTACCGTATATAAAAACCTACAAAATAATTAAAATGTCTTAATTTTATTGGGCTCCCTACGCATGGAGTTTTATAATGCTTTAAAAGTATTATAAAGAAGTTACTGGAAGGATGCCTTTTGCGACTTTTTGGTTTATGGCCTGACCTTAAAAGAACAAGGACTGCGAAATAAAAGTGTTTGGCGACATGCAGTATGTACTCATTCCTATGCCATATAATTTTCAGATTGGAATTATGAATACTGTAACAGAAATATAGATTCTTACAAGGCCGTCCAATTGAACCAAATCAACTAAACCGACTTAGTGATTTATTTGGATCTAAAATCCATAGTCAGAGTAATTAATGGTGTTTTTTTCAAGAGGACTACTCAGAACTCTCTTTTATTTTATCAAAACAAACGAAATTAAACCAAAACACCGACTCAACTTTCATTTTTCATACGCGACATAGCTTATTTTTTGTTCACCTCAGTAGCCAATTCGCAATTCATTGCGGCTACTTTTTCACAGTCACACACAACTACAATTATTATTTTTCGCTACAAATCTTGCATTGAAAACTAGGTATATTATTATATTGAAAATGAAAATATGATGCGCGACTCATTCTTAACACCTCGTTTCTCATTGTTCTGACTATTTTTATTTTAAATTATGTTATTAGGCAAACGAGCAGACGAATCGCCATTGAATTTATATATACTTGCCTTGTTTAAGTATTATCAATATTAAAGACATTGTTTTTAAAAGCAATTCAACGACATTCCAATACGCTATTGACCTTCTACTTGACAGAAATATACAGCTCATTATATGAGAAAATAACACTGCACTTAATTTTAAATTCTCACAACAGGGTGCAAATAAAATGCTCAATTCGGCAGTTTTAAATGAACCAGGAACCGAATCATATTTGGAATAAATATAATATACGTCATAAAGAAGGCCATAAGGGCCAGAGGCCTGTCATATTGTGTTTATGAAACGCTGGTAACAAAAAATATAATATCTAATTTGGATAGGTTTATTCGATCAGTAACCAAGAAATAAAATTTATTCAAATTTTATGTAAATATTCTGAGTAGAAAAACCTGATTTCTCATGTTGACGCCTTTTATAATGTATGTAAGTTATCTAATATGCATACTGTCGATGAATTTGAATGGTTTTTTTATACAACGACGGTGGCAAACAAGCTTACGGCCTGCCTGATGGTAATAAGACATCGACGTTTATGGCATATGGACGCTTGTGACTCTAGAAGAATCACAAGCGCGTTGAAGACTCTTAATTAACTTGAGGATTCGTTTCTCAACACAGGACATCCTCGGGAGCTCTGGCGACCTTAATCACCACCAGGAATTCAACACCACATACCAAGAGAATAAATAAATAGTGGCGTTTTTATGGCTGCGATCTTCTATAAGTTGGAGGTACGAGTACTTCCCAAGTTGGGATGCTCCAAATATGAGCGAGATGACGTTTTGCTGTGCCCTTTTTTTTTTATTAAAAATGGGATTGCTCTTGGCTAGCATCTAGCCAGGGGGCAAAGATGAGGCCGACAATGAAGCGAGCTCACCCAGAAGATGCCTATTCACTCGTGCCTTAAAAAGGTCCAGGTTATATGAACTCGGAAATTCAGACGCCGGCAGATAATTCCAAACCTTAGAAGTGCGCATTATAAAAGAAGATGCAAAGCGCTTGGTTCGAATTAGAGGAATTTCGACCAGGTAAGGATGGTAGCCAGCCGTACGTCTGGATGTCCGATGGAAGAAGGGGGAAGGCGGTATGAGCTCATGGAGCTCCTGAGCACACTCACCGAAGTACAGTTTGTAGAAGACGCACAGACATGCTACTTTGCGTCGATGTGCTAAGCTCTGCAGCTTATTTCCCACTACCGTACTGCCGCCAATGAGCCTCCTGGCTCTGCGGTCCACCGAGTCGAGTGCGGCAAGTTGGTACTTAGCCGAGCCATCCCAAAGGTGATTACAATACTCCATGCAAGACCGGACTTGGGCTTTATATAAAGATAGAAGCTGCCCAGGGGTGAAATATCGCTTGACCTTATTTAGGATGCTCAGCTTTTTGGCCGCTGTTCCGGCTTTGGACTCGATGGTAGTGCCGAAGTTAAGGTTTGAGCTTAACGTCATGCCAAGCAGCTCGAGATCGTTGGCTACAGACACGGTTGTACCTCGGAAAGTAGGAGCCAGATTGAATGAGCTCCTTTTTGCGGTAAACAGACACGCTTGCGTTTTGGTGGCGTTGAAACTAACCAGATTGTTATCACCCCATTGGGAGACAAGACTTAAGGTTGAGTTAATTCGCTCTACCATTGTCTCTCTCTCAGACTGAATTTCATCACGACCAGCCCCCGTGCTGGACAAATATCTCTCCATGACCGTACTGTCATCTGCGTATGCGACCACTCCTTGTAGAAGAAGGCCCTACCTCTACTTTGGAATTCTATGCCAATATTCATGTTTTTTTAGTCAAGTTACCCACTCACTTGACTAGGGGGGTTGAAGTTGCACCACGTCCGTAGGAAGTACCCACCGTTACCCTATACGTGGTGCTAAAAGTGCCAACAAACTGGCCACTGTACTCTTCTCGAAGATCTATATACATACATACATACATACATACATATAATCACGCCTGTTTCCCATAGGGGTAGGCAGAGATCACGGATTTCCACTTGCTACGATCCTGACATACAACTTTCGCTTCATGAACTTTCATAACATTCTTCATGCATGCGCGCCGATTTAGGGTACTCCTGACCTGGCCTTTCTGCAGAATGTCTCCGATTTGGTCGGAGTACGTTCGCCGAGGTCTTCCCCTTCCAACTTTTCCATCCACTCTTCCTTCATACACTCGTTTTGTCAATCTTCTTTCATCCATCCTCTCTACATGTCCAAACCATCTTAGCATACCTTTCTCAATTTTCGTCACTATATCTTCATTCACTCCACACCTCCGTCTTATAACGGTGTTTCTCACTCTATCTCTCAAAGTAACGCTACACATACTTCTCAGCGCTCTCATTTCCACTGCATTCACTCGACTCTGATGTTTCTTCTGCCACACCCAACTTTCACTACCATACATTAGTGTCGGCACCAACACTCCTCTATGCACGGCCAGCCGCGCCTTTTCTGACACTTTCTGGCTACTCATAAAGGCGTGAAGTGCCCCATTCACTCGATTCCCAGCTATCACTCTCCTTTCAATATCTCCTTCATGCTTACCGTCTCTCGTGAACAAAGTCCCCAAATACACAAACCCATCCACTTGCTCCAACCTCTCTCCATCTACAGCAATTTCACAAACTGTCATACACTCATCTCTTTCAAATACCATCACTTTCGTCTTGCTTACATTCATTTTCATTCCTTTTCTCGCAAATAATCTGTGCATGCTAGTTACCATCTTCTGTAGCTTCTCAGCCGATGACGCTAATAAAACCTGGTCATCGGCGTAGAGTAGACATTTGATAAGCAACCCATTCATTTCCAACCCACATTCATCGTCTTTCAAATCTTGCAAACAACTGTCCAGAAATAGATTAAACAGCCACGGTGACGCTACACATCCCTGTCTAACACCCTTTTCGATGCTAAACCATTCAGTGTAGGACCCGTTTACTCTCACGCAAGCAGAGGAATCCTCGTAGAGAGATTTCAGAGCTTGAATGAGATGCTCGCTCACTCCATATCCGGACAGTACCGACCAAAGTTCATTCCTCACCACTCTGTCATAGGCCTTCTCCAAATCCACGAACGCGCAATAGACCTTTTGACCTTGGGCCAAATATTTTTCGGCTATGCATCGTAAAGAGAAGACCTGATCCGTACATCCCATACCTTTCCTAAATCCCGCTTGTACATCCCATATTTTCTCATCGGTTTCTTGCATTACCCTTTCAATCAACACTTTCGCATTTAATTTGCCAACGATGCTGAGTAAGCTAATGCCCCTGTAGTTCTTGCAGTCAAGTTGTGAGCCCTTTCCCTTGTACAGTGGCACGATGACCGCCTTGCACCAATCTTTTGGAACTATGCCGGTATTAAAAACATAAGTTGAAAAGGCGATACAACTGACTCGAAGATCTGACGGCTCAAAGTAATTGCCATACGATAAATAAATAATTTAGTTTCAGTAGTAGGTATTCCCTGACGGGTGAGTATTGTTGAATAAATTATCATATATTTAGGTAGTTTTATTTTTTAATTTAGTGCAAGAGATTATTTAAAACATCATGTTTATGATGCCGTATGGCAAAAATAATTAAAAACAGCTTGACCCCGATCATGGCTTATTTATACGCACATTCGCATAAGACCATCCTACTAATTTGAGGCTACCTCAACAGCACTGTAATAAAATCACAAATTTGTTGACGTTACACGTTTTTATATCCATACAAATGAGAACGCAGCTCCCTACTTTTATATTATAGTAACGACAACCATACAATGAGTGCACTAATTAAAAATTCTATCGTTAAAAACGTAATTATGCTTATTTATGATCTTTCAAGCATTTTTATGTCGGAATCAAAACAAGGGACACATGTTACCGGCATTTATTATTAACCATATGTAAATAACGTGAAGAATTATGGATTAAGAAGATACGAAATCAAAATTGTTGGTAATAGGTATGCCCATATACTTTTTGTTTGTTGGGACTACACAGGTGAAAAATAACACTGCGCTATTATAATTCTGCATCAATTATCTACCAGTCCGACCTGATTTTTTTTCAGAATAGAACCGAGATAACTCATAAATGTGGAGGGGGTCTTTACCGATATAAAAAAAATACAATTTTTCCACATAGATCTTTTATTTATTTCTTTATAAGTATTCTCTTGGAAAACTTCCTTGGATTTTTAATAAAAATTTATTATATGGAAGTTCAAGAAGGTTAATAAAAATCACCATAATACGACGCAATTTCAATGTAAAATTAGTCCACTTTTTCCCAAAAACCTCCCGTAAAACCGATATCAAACGGCTGTTGCGCTTAAAACCATAATGAAATAATTCGCAACAGTTTATTTTTATTACATGTGCACGGTTATCAACTTGGCGGGAGGTAATCGAATAACGAATATGATCCTGCAAGATCATATTTACAATTACACCACGCTAATTTCAACTCTATCCGTTTCAAAATAAGGGCCGCAAATGTTAATGAACTCTAAAGAAATTAAGATGTATGTTTGTTAATGGTGTTAACGAAATCGCAAGTTTATATGTTAACTAATTTGCAAGTATGTTTTAATTGATTGCACGCATTGGGTATATTTAATGTTGCATTGATATGCATTACTTAATGATAATGATACAATATAGTATGGAATTAAAATTACGTGCTTGTAACTTGTAATGAAACAGTTGGTTTATGACAAATAAAGTACACTTACTCATTTAGTATGGGATGAGTACACATAAAAGGTGCAAGGAAACGAGCGTATTTATATTTACTTGTGCAGAAAATATTGTGTTTTTATACAATGTGGTAGAAATCTTTGTTTATGACAGTGCCCTGTGTGATGTTTGATGTTGGTGATATAGATAGCAATATTTTAGCAAATACGAGCCCCGATGCAGAGGCGTTCGTCAATTATGAAACAATGTTAACATTTATTTTAATATTTGTTACATGTTTAGATCAAACTACTGAGCAATGAGACCAATACTACTACTACGTTTAATATAAGTACCTAGTTTATTTTTATTGCATAATATACTTTGTGTTGTAAAAATATTTGCCCTATTTTACTATTAATTAACAGAATCGAACCAGAATAGATTTTCAGTCTATCACTGTACCGTGTCGTTTTTCGTTTTTCATAGAACCCATGCCCATCTTACACCTTGTGGATTCGTAGCACAAATAATTTAAGACTGCGCAGTATGTTCGGTTCTCCATACAAACGTATTTATGCTCTCATTTTAAAACGCCAGGCTAGAATAACATGAAACTTTGTATACACAATGGGATCCGGCATATCTAGATCGGACCATAGTTTATGTTGCTTGAAATTACAATGGAGAAAAAGTACAGCGATTATTAAGGTTTTCATACAAGCCGGAAAAAACTCAAAAAGCCGCTGTATTTTTTTCTTTTACAATTTCTAGCAACATAAACTATGGTCCGACCTAGATATGCCGGATCCCATTGTGTATAAAAATTTTCATGTTATTCTAGCATGGCGTTTTAAAATGAGAGGGTAAATACGTTTGTATGGAGAACCGAGACAGACCGAGCGTACTGCGCCCCCTTAGATAAGTTTTTGGTCAAAAATTTCATTTTTGGTACTTAAGCTTTCATTGCCTACTGTAATTTTTTCTGGATACCAGGCGTGCCCAAGGTAGAGCACCCACGAGATGGTCTGATGCTGTGAAGAAGGTGGTTGGCGGCAGTATGCAGAGTGCGACCCACATGGCTTATGACCGCACTGTATGGAGACAGAGCATATGTGGTCGCGATCCTCAGTAATGAGGGACCGAGGAAGAAGAATAAGAAGAAGTACTTTTTTCTACAATCGTAAACTAATTGTTGAGTCGGTTCGAATGAGCCCAAACACGATGGGTTTATCTTGTGTAGTTCTCTATGTCATAATTATATTGCATTGTCATCAGATTCATACATGCATGCAAAATATCAGTTCAATCGGAAACCGGGAAGTGGAGCAAATTTAACTTGCAAGATTTGATTACAGACAACGGGACAGGTGAAACTAAATAAAAGCTTGTAAAAAGAGAATCGAATATTTTTTCTCATCTTATAATTGGTATTTTGTGTGCTTCAATTTTGTTAGTGTACATGAAACATACAATACAAATACAAATAAATAATTGGGGACTAGTATTAAATGATAGCACTATTATTGAACCGTGTTACTTTTATTTCTAAAAATATATATATATGGGATTAGGGACTAGTACCAGTATTACCTAAACGATAGCACTAGCAATGCAAATCAAAGTTAATTTCATTTCTAAAACATATTATTCTTGCAAATCCTCCACCAAAGGAAATGCTCTGACTACTTAGACGAGAACTTATTCAATAGGTGCTCGTCTAACTAGTAAATATCGATTTCCACGTGCAAATTTAGATCAACATACCTACGTATAACCCTCTTCTTTTTTAACTTTTTTAACTTCCCACACCCTCTAGCTTTAATTATTAAAGTCTTATTAAAATATAATGAAACGGGTCACTCACGTCTTAAAAGTCGAATATCACTCGACATGTTTCAGACCGATTCGCGGTCCTTAATCATGTGTACTTCGGCGGTTCTTTTAGCACTCTCTGGTGGTGCGGGTCACTCACGTCTTAAAAGTCTAATATCACTCGACATGTTTCATTTTGTGATATAAATGTATTTTATTTCACATTGTCATTAATTGAACAAACATTAACAGCAAATTGGAATGTGAATGACACAGGTCTGATTGGTCCTTTCATAGTTCTAATTGGCACTACAGTGTGACATTGCTCTCCAAGTTATGGGCCGCTATTCCTGTTTGCCTAACTAATGTCAGAAGAGGACAATCCTTAGTACTTGTACATCGCTTTGCAACATATCTCTGTGAATGAGTTTTTAAAGACCGAAACATGAAAGGGATATCCTAGTGACATGCTAAGACACATTTTAAATCTCGAATCAGGCTTGGGAATAAAAAATGTCGTAACCACACCTCATCACACGATTAAATTCCGAGACAGAAAGGGTATCGATGGCCGGCCATTATGGTCCTATTGTTACCAATCGGCGCACAATGCTTTACTTATGGGCCGTTTAGGACACGAAAAAGAAATGCTCACGCGCATACGGCTGGGGAGTTTGGAGAACATTTTTATCTATTTTATTTTATCCTAGAAGGTTTACAATGTTGCCTAAACGTGTATATAACTTAGGTATTGCAATTTTGAATAGGGAAGTACAGTTTACAATGTTACCTTAGATCTTCGGAGATATATTTACTAACACAATTTTCATATTTTGTTTTATATATTTTCCTATTTTGTCGGCCTGTTTAACCTAGTTGGTAGTGACACGCACTGCCTCCAAAGCTAGAGGTTCCGGGCTTAAATCCCGGTAAGGGCATTTGTTTCTTTGGTGAGCAGAATCATTTGTTCACAAGCCTTATTGAGCTTATTGAGCTATGTGACTAGTTCGATTTGTGTAAAAAACTTGTCCTATAATATTTTAATATAATAATGTATTTCTGTATGACAGTTCTTAAACGAAATGCCATTTAACCATAAGCAATTTCCTTGAAGTAATCCAACAATACCAATAGTCTTGGCAGAAATGTTGCTTATCATATAATTGTGCAGCATTCTACATATTATGAGTTTTGTATCAAATGTTCTTTAACTTGCTTTTGCTTTATGCTGTCTCCAATTTTTTTAATACCTACATATGTAAGTATTAACTTTGGTAAGTATGCATATCGATACATTTTGTTCAGCGCTTATTACAATCTTATCAATAGTTTAGATTCAGATTCTTTATTTTATTCATGTTGTAACAATTAGGTCATAAAGTTAAAGTTGGTCTCTAAACATTAGCTCTTTCAAGCATTGGAATATATTTAAAAATTAAAATAATAGAAATAGCTAACTTATCATTATAATGTTTTTATTAATATAGTATTTAAATTACTTTATTATGTATATGCTAATTATTTCACACGATTTTATTTACATTATTAACATGTTCATAAATTCAAGTGCCAATAAAAAATACGAAATATCTATACCATAAATTCACCAGTCATTCGTAATCGTTCCACAACCTCTAAAAACTCTAGGTTCTATGGTCGAAGTCTTGTGCTTCGAAATAAAAAAAAAAATATTATTATTTATTATTAAAAATTTCGGCGACCGTTCTGTGCGTGTGTCTCGCGTTATTTCTGACCATAACAAATTCGTCAGATCAGCGGCGCGCTTGACGTTCGGTCATGCCGCGTGAATGTTATGATGGTAACTTATTGTTAATAACGCGGTGCGGACAGGGTAGTTTGCCTTTTGTGGTAATAATTATTATCATTGATACAATTGATAGCGTTGAATAGAGCTATTAAAGATTGCGCTTATAATTTGGTTTGATTTTTGATTGAGTATTGCAAACACGGTTTTGCTTTTAATCAAAGTGGAAGATTAAAGGAATACATCGCCAGAATGCAGCATACTTGAGTTAGTAACATTAAGTATTGTCTGTGACAACAACTCATAAGTAGCTCCATTATTTCCGTCACCCAATGCTCTATATCTACAGCGCAATCAAATAAAGAAAGATGGCGCTCAAACCATAATCCACGCGCAAACTTATAAACACCAGCCCATTCAATCAGAAACCAACCTTATTCAAATATACATAAGACTATAGAATACGTAATATGTTTTATAGCAGGGTAATGGTATCGTACTGGCAGCATGACAGTTGATTAAAGGGGGCCGAAAGCGGGCCGAGGTTGGGGGCCCGCGACAGCGCCCCAGGAGCGACCCGGCAGGAGGGCCCCCTGATGATTGTATTTAAAATAAATAAGTACCTCAATGAACGATTGTTCGGACATTCCGACTGCTTTATGGGTCGCGGTATGCGATAATCTATGCTATGAGCTAATGTTGATGATATAAGTTATGTTGGGTAGCTCACTGCTGTTTCCTATAGTAATAGAAGAACCACTATGAACTAGAATCGTAGCTGAAACTCCTAGACAACCTGTATATACCCCCAAGAGTAGAAAAATGGGTACACTTTGTTCCGAATTTCCATTCAAAGTGTACGCATTTATTTGCTCTGAAGTGTATTAATTTGTAAGAACTCTTTCCATAATTTTAAAGACTATTATTATACAATGTAAAAAATAGATTCGCCTGAAGTAAATAATAATGTACAATTTTGAATATTACATTGTATTTGTATTTATTCAACATAAATCTTCAAGGATGAAGTGTAATTTTTGTAATAAAACCATTGAACAATAATTAATTGGCTCTTCTCTCTACTGTAAAATAAGGATTAGGCCAAAGTACAACCACTCAATAGTTTTTCACACATTCGATTATTACCCATTAAAATCCATTAACTGAAGTCATCACAAGCCAAGCAATTTATAGAAATTGACAGCCCTTGGGCCCTTGGGTCATTCTTTTGATGTATCATGTATCATAACATTTTAGAAACTAATGTAAAAAACTAAAAGAGAATCACATACTATGTCGTTATACATCATAAACCGATCTTGCACTTAAATCTCAAAATGATATGTTCTACAACAATCTGTAATTAATGGAACAGTAACAAAAAGCTTGAACCAGACACCAGTATTAAAATACTATCAGTAAGTTTGTAACCCCTGTGTAGAGCCATTGTGTACAACAGTTCTTAATAGTAAAAGTATTGCTGGAAAAAGTCGAAATTGACTGGAGATTGGACCTACTGGTTCCAAGGGACAACGTTTAACATCCCTACTTAGCCTGTTAAAGGGTAGAATGCATTTATAATGGTTTTATAATGTTTCTAGAACACTCTATAATCATGGGATTATAAGCTATCCTTTTTTCAGTGCGGTTTTCATTAGTGTTGTAAAAAAATAGTTAACGTGTAATCAGGGTAAACGCGTCAGAGTCTGGGTAAACACGTAATTGTAGGGTAGGGTTGACTATATAGTTACCATTTTGTTGCAATTTGGAGATAGCAGATGTGAGTTTGACAAAAGACTGCCTTTTAACTTCTAGCTTCTAATAAAAAAAATAAGTGAGCTATTTGAGTGAGTTTGTTTATCATAATTTTAATAGCTACAATAACAGTCGTTTAAAACTCATGTAATAGATGGTTCGACAATTTAAGTCCATAACTGCTTAGTTACACCAAAGATTGAATGGGTCATACATAAATAGTTAATGAAACAATTTATGTCTTTCTGTGGTCAATAATGCTCATCTGAATACAAGTTATATTTTATTACTGAGACATCGTTTATGCGGATTACTAGTCCAACCAAAACTTAGACTTAGTACTTAGCCTTTAACTTTAGATATGCCCACAGGAAATATGCGAAACTAAATCTGTGTTCGATCCAAATGCAGTATGAATGGTTCATAACATACCTACTAGTCAATTGTTGACACAAAGTTTCGCATTCTAAACCCAATTACCAAAGCAGCACCAATACATGACCCTGTAATAATTTTTGGTGCATGGACACATGAATGAACAGCGAGGATTCTCATTTCTTTAACATACTCGTATTTCGAGTACAAGCCAAATTCACATTACAGTAAATTCGAGCAATCGTCAGCGACCGTTACCTCACCGTACCGTATTTATAATATTTATATGGTGTATTTATCCAATGTCTTTCGATAAACAACCGTGGATTACGTTGTATCGTACTAAGGACAATATTTCAAAGAATCATAAATTTTAGGGCCCCGTTCCAAAGAACTGAGAACAACTCCTAAGTAAAAAGTTATTTATTTTCTGATAGGACTGTGTAACTGCGCGCTCTTTTATTTTTCCCTTGTTTTTTCGTATCCAATAAAAGAGGTGGCCTTTTTATTATTTCACGGAAATTGAGACTTGCGCTCTAAAACTACGGAATTCGAAGATTTCGCGTATTTTTATTGTTACGCTTAACAATTGCATCAGTCGCGCATTTTTTTCGTACTTAGGCGAATGTATGATAATTTGAAACTGCATCTACAGTGACTATTGACTCGTTTTTAGAATGCATGTCATAAAGTAATCTTGCTTAAACATTGAGGCTTTTTTTTCAATTCATCGTCATCTTCGTACGAGTTCACAATTTAACAACTGTATACTGAGTCTATTCTGATGACCCACTCTTGTTCCACTGAAAAAAATATATATAGTCATTCGATTTAATATACCTACAGGATTAAGTTACATAAAATATTAACAAATAAAACAAACGGTTATTTTCATTTCTTAGTCCTAAACTAAACAAGTTCTTGGTGAGGGAGGATTACCGGTAGTCTCCAGTGACGTTTGTTATTGAATTGATTCATTTCTTTTTTTAATTAAAGATCTGCCATCTTATACATCATTTCACAACACGGCCACTTCCTACCATCGCACCGCTCGCCGTCGGCAGGGGATTCATCACACACCTTAGAACCTAAATGGCCGCGTACGGATCGGTTTCAGGCGAATTTCCTCCCTGCGTACGCTTCGGTTGTGGAGTGAGCTCCCTGCCGAGGTTTTCCTGAGGGTCTAGACTTCTAGAGTATGGGGTTCTTCAAGAAAGAAGTGCATAATTTTTAAAGGGTCGGCAGCGCGCATGTAACGCCCCTGGAGTAGCAGGCGGCCATTGGCTGCGATGACCGCTTACCATCAGGCGGGCCGTACACATCTTTGCAACCGAAGTGGTATTAAAAAAAATTGAGTAGTAGGTAGGTAGCATTAGCTAACAAATTTTGTTTTTTTAAATCAATCACTAATATAGTCAAAAAATCATTTCTGAATTCAAACTAGCAAACTTTGGCATACCATGCCACTCAAAGCAACTTTTTTTAAATCCATTTGTATCACAGATAAGAGTGACTATACTTAAGTTATCAATAGTCCAGTAATCACAACATTACATAACATAAAATTAAAACGAACGAATATTCGCGCTCACGCAAGGCTGCGCGTGCGGCGCGACAGTCAAACTAATGTCAAGGCGAACGCAATCAGTGCGCGTGGGCATTGCGCGCTGATGTGGACATGCCTTCATTTTTTTAAAGTTTTTACGTACCTATAAATTTTCATCAATCCTTACCACTATTAGCGCCGACAAAGCAATTACCCATTCAAGAATGACACGATTGGTATTTTTGATTTATATTAATAATAATAATTTTGAAAAATTAAATAGCCACCACTTTGAATTATTTGTGAGGAGAGTTTTGCCTCACTCAATTTTATGTAGTTAAAAATACCAGTGTAATTTCCATCATGCGGCTAAACTACACAATGGCTTGTAACTCCCGTGATCTATTTAAGTATATGTATATTAGGGGGTTTCACACCTACTAAGATTTAAAAAAAAACACCAAAATTACGTTATACTAATGTTACACTGTCATTAAGAAAAAACTGTAGCCCTTGAAGCACTAACCTTCACCCGTGCCGATTCAAACTCATGTAAAGTGATTTTTTTTCTGTGATTAATAGTAATTTACCCAGACATCTCATGCAAAAAATTACAATAATATTATTTAGCAAAAATATAGTGTTTTTAGTTATTGTTAGTAGGTACGACTTGTGTATTTAATTTGAACTATTTGTTTTATAAACAAGTTATTAACTTTGAAAGCACCTAAGTTTTGTGAAGCTGCGTGTCCGGCATTCACAACTATATAAGTGACATTATGGAGCTCAAAGGTCAAGCACCAATGAATTCGCATCCATACAATTCTTCCGTGAACAACAGTCTCCGTAATTGAACGGCGATGTAAAAGGTATCTACGGTGCAAATAAAAAAGCCCCAATAATCGCAGGTCGCGCCCGGCTCGCCCCACAGTTATTATGTGACGAAATAAAAATGCGCCATTGAAAGCGCGAGGCGTAGGCTGGCGGGGCCCGATTCATCGGCTTTTTGAAAATAAATAAATAAACATCACGACTACACTGCTTGGGTAGTCACAGGTTTGTCTTAAACTAGAGATGTGCGGGACAGAGTGGAAAAATTCTAATATTTATCACACAATAAAAAAAGAGAATTCATATCAAAAGTCGATACCTGCAGTCAACTAGAAAAAGATGTATCCATTTTTACCGTATGAAAACGCAATAATGTAAAGAAAAATAACATACAATATAACAATATCTTATCTTATCTTAATTTTGTTTCACCATTATCATCCACCTTAATCATTATATCAGCCGAGGGGCGCCCACTGCTGGACATAGGCCTCCCCCAAACAGTGCCACAATGACTGGTCCTGCACCACCCGCATCCAGCGGACTCCTGCGACATTTACCCTGTTATCAGTCCACTTTATCCCCCTGCACCTTCCGGTACGTGGTCGCCACTCGAGAAACCTAAGCTTCGTAACTCCTATACCTATGTCAAAACTAACCGACACAGCCCGAACCGACCCCGAACTCGTAACTTTACTGTAATTTTACTTTTCGCGAGAACCTTACTTTTTAATCTATGTGTCTAATTATATCTGAATTGAAGACCAGTTTTCATTTAGCTCCTTAAACGTTAATGATTCTTAACAAATGTCTCCATCCTTACATTCAGCTAGAAAGTCCCTTGCAAAAGCAAAAAGTATCGAAATGCATTGCGTGTGCGCCAGGTGAGGACGCATAAAAATCGCCCTGACAGGGTACAAGTGGTGGCGCCCTTTGCGACCGCTTTATGCGATTCGATTTGTCAAATGATACTTGTTCCTTGTTTTGTCACGCGTCAGTTGCTGTGGGCGAGTCGTGTTCAAGAGACGAGCGTTAAAGAGGCGAACAAAGATCGTTGAGTGCTGGATTACTCGTACGTATTAGAAAAAATCTTCCTCAGAAATCCTGAATTGTGTAAATAATTACTTAAAATTTGCATTTTTCAGAAAGCAGAAGCAGGTATTACGATTCGAACTATTGTTTTATAGTAGTAAGTACCGACCAAGACTGGGATACATGGATAAAAAAGAGGGAAGCCTTTCCTCAGCAGTTGGGACACTCAAGAACCTCTTTTTTTTAACTTATGAATACCTACATAACTTATACGAAAAAAACGCAAAGTGTATTATGTACTATGTTTACCTCTAGTTCAGTAATTACACAGCATAGTCATGATCATTGCTTATAACATTACTAATGAACGTAAAATAAGATAAAACCACTATCTTTGTACCGCTTTTGCTAAGCCGACGTCTTCATGGTCTCTGACAAGATTATCAAACATTCTTCTCTAATCAAATCTAATGATCGTATAAGCTTAAGGTGTACGTGGCCTTACGGCATTTTAAACACGGTGCTACTATTGTCTTCATTTTATCTGTGATTCGCTAAGCTTTTTATAAAACCTTATAACGATCTATTGTATGGGTTGCGTCAGAACGCCTGTCAGTGCATTTTGGTTGCTCATTATGATTAAGAATGTTTATGGGAAACATTTTTACCGCGAACAATAGTTATTAGATTTTTCTAAACTACAATAGCTTCTATTTTATAAAAGTCTACCTTTTGTATTACATCGACTGCGTAATCTTTCCAAATCATAAAAATATATCCGTAACACAATTCCAACCTACCTTTTTTATAATTTACTCAAAAGAGTTACGATAACAGAACATACGAGACGAAACCGCACACCGAGATTTTCGAATCTCAAAATCAATGCTAGGCGATAAGATAAGGGGACATCAGACGGCGTCGTTGACCAAAAAGGTTGAACCCCTACGATTGCTGTAAGTGCATAATTTGGTTTGTGTTGCAAAGAAGTGTGGGTCAGGTTGTACTGGCGGTTAGTTCGACATATCGAAGCGTTAATTAGTCCCTGTTGTGTCCGTCAACGCGTATTAAGACTTCGTTACATCAGGGCAGTCGTCTTCTGCATGAGAAAGCCGGCGGCGCCTGCGTGTACCTGCCCGCCTTTTAAGGTGCAGCATTAACGGATGCGATCATGTTACGAAATATTGGATCAGTTTTAATATTAATTACGAACGAAAAAAGTCATGAGTGCTTACTTAAATTAGAAAAAAATATCATTTTTTTGTATCTGTTCTTGATTTGATACAACTTGTTTTAGTATATTTTCCAAAATATATATTTTTTAAACGTCATATATATCTTCAACGATTGTTATAATATAAAACAAATGTAACCAAACCTAAAACGATGTTTTTTATAAAAGTCCTGAAAAGTTAAGAGTTACGACATTTGGGGAATAAATGCGAAATGAAAAATATGCCCATAATATGAAGTGACACAACGACATATATTTACAGTGTTGTGTTGTACTCGAAAGCGTGTATAATTAAAATAAGTCTCAGGTATTTTAATTATCTTAAATTAAGGCCCTTGTATCTTGTATATGATATCTAGTATGTGATATCGCAAACTTGCGTCTGTTTCAGCAATTCGGTGACGCATATTGCGCGCTATGTATTATGCACGACTCAAATAGGTAACTACATTGCATATACACGTACTGATGCCGTGCTGTGTCATTCGATCATTGATTGTTTCACCATTTATTTATTTTTTCTGACTTTCTTACGCTGTGTAACTAAGATCCTTACCGGAAATAAATAATACTTAGTAATCTATACATTTAATAAAGCTGAAGAGGGTCGAAAGTCTGTACATGGAAGATATTCGAAAAAAAGTTGGCTGGGGATACTTAGAATTGATAACAGAACACGTTCCAACAGTTTTTAGATTTTTTGTCTGTTTGTCTGTTTATCTGTTTGTCTGTTTATATGAACGCGCATCACGTGAAAACGGCTAAACGGATTTTGATGAAAACTTTACTAATCTGTCGAGTAAATACCCGGTCAGGTTTTAGGCTATAAAAATTGTGCGAATTTGGGTTTAAAGGGGGTAAAAAGAGGGGATGAATTTTGTATGGGAACTCCTATAATCCATGAGTTACAGGAATGAAAATTGGTAAGCATATACTTGACGACAAAGGAAAAACATCCTCATTCAAAATTTGTGAAATCTTAAGATAGAAACTAACAAAAAGAAGTAAACGCAAGCGCTGCGCCGCGGCGCTGCCCAGTGTGCGCGCCAGCCACTACGGTCTCTTCAAATTTTTAACACTATTATGATTTATTTCATTAATTAACTGTGACTCTAAACCCCAATTTCTAGATTCAAAAACTACATATATAACTTTGTAATCCCACTAATATTATAAATGCGAAAGTTTAGATGTTTGGATGTTTGTTAGTCAATCACGCAAAAACGGCTGAAGAGATCAAGGTAATTTTTTGTATACTAAACAGTATATAATCTGATTTCACTTATAGTCTACTTTTTGTCCCGATAATCACCCTCAAAGGGATGAAATCGGGGGTGCAAATATGGTCTATGAAACTGGTGATTTAAATCCTCATACACCATTCTAAGCTTTAAGTTTCAGCCCATTGGTAACGGTTGGTAACGGCGTGTCAATAAATTTAACTTAAGCCATAGCAGAATTTGACGTATTGTAAACAAGCTGACGCTTCGATATGTCAAAGCCGAAATTTCATAATTCCTTCTAATTGATGACGCTATTTTTGAGCATAACCTTTTAGCAATTAGGTCTATTATTGCGTGTAAATCAAAATAAATTTGCGATACTTTGGAATTGTTTGTCTTCATATGCTTAAATACAAAAACAGCTGATTCAATGCAGTCTTTGTATCGTCGGTGTACAATTTAATTTTGTCGTGTATTATTTTTTACGTAATTGGTGACCCTTCATACTATAATAACTGTTTGATATAAGAGATCACTTGGGCTGGGCAGCCCAATCGTCAACATTGACGGTTGAAGCACCTTAGATCTATGCACAAAGTACAATATATATACTGAGATAGAGATACCAGTGAAATACTCCACATAGATCGTAGCGCCGTTGTGTATTTAGTAAGAACTAACCGCACGACCGCTGCATCCCTGTCACTTCAATATGCAAGTGCGATAGAGATAGCACCAAGTGACATCTGGTACAAACAAGTTAAAATAACATTTCCATAGAAAAATTCGTACTTCGAGCTGAAAGGCCCCTGGATCTATGCTTATCCGTATACATATAATACAGCTGTTGAGGGTCGAAAATCTGTACATTGAAGATATTGGATAAATCAATGGAGCGATTGGAGGGCCCTTGGCATCGAAACAGAATACATTTCAACAGTTTTAAGAATTCGTGTCTGTTTGTCTATCGGTTTATATGTCTAGGCAGTGTGACTCTCGGCCTTCAGCCTCACGTGCATTGCCGCTTCAGCCTTACATGAGGGGCCCGCTCTGTTGGCTATCTTGCCACTATGTGTGAATGATCGGCATGAGGAGCCCACTCTGTGTGAATGATCTGCCTTTAGACTCGCATGCCTTGCCCCTCTGCATCAGGCCTTCGGCCCTACATAAGGAGCCCGCTCTGTTAGGACTCTCGGCCTTCGGCCTCGCTTGCATTGCCACTCTGCTTCAGGCCTTCGGCCCTAGATAAGGAGCCCGCTCTGTTGGGCCTTGGGCCTCGCGTGCGTGTCACACGGCTCCGGGCCTTCAGCCTTATATAAGGATCCCGCTCTATTTGAATGCTCGGCCTTCGGCCTCGCATGCCTTGCCACTCCATTTCGGCCCGTTAGTCATCAACTTTACATGAAGAATCTACTCTGTTGGGAAGCTCGGCCTTCGGCCTCGCGTGTCTCGCCTCCCTGTTTCAAGTCTTCGGCCCTTAACCTTACATAAGAAGCCCGATCTGTGTGAATAGGTACATGAAGAACCCGCTCTGTTAGGACCTTTTACGGAAAAACTGCGTAGCGAGACTTTTATCATTGTACATGTAATATTTTACGGGCTTTATTCGTCTAGAATCGGTACATTTGATATTCTGACATAAGTTTATCATTCGTTTTGAAAGCACGAGCACGTAGCACCAACTCCCGTTACAATCGGACACTTTTAATTGAAGTTGTAGATGATTATATATTATACCTAGGACAGACTGTCCAGTTAGGTAGGTCCAACTTCGAGAAAGGGGTAATTGTCGAATCCAACTCGGCTGGGCAGCGTTCGGGAAGCTACGGCACATCTTTTCGTCCAATAATCCGCGGTGTCTCAAGACAAGGGTCTTTGACCAGTGTGTGTTGCCAGTGATGACATATGGCACTGAAACGTGGTCGCTTACTATGGGCCTCATAAGAAGGCTCAAAGTCACCCAAAGAGCAATGGAGATGGCTATGCTGGGAGTATCTTTGCGTGATCGTATCAGAAATGAGGCCATCCGCAGTAGATCCAAAGTAACCTACATAGCCCTCCGAACCGCTAAACTTATGTGGCAGTGGGCGGGGTATATTGCACGTAGAACCGTTGGCCGTTGGGGAGGAAAGGTTCTCGAGTAGGATCGGGGATGCAAGTAAGGTCTATGAAACGGGGTGGTTTAATCCTCATACGCCATTCTACGATTTAAGTTTCAGCCAATTGGGAGTATAACAGCGTGTCAAGAAATTTAACTTAAAGCATAGCAGAATTGTAAACAGGTTGACGATTCATTATGTCAAAACCGAAGTATCATAATTCCTTCTGGTTGTTGACGCTATTTTTGAGCACAACCTTTTCACAATAAGTTCTACTTTGCGTGTACATCAAAATACATTTGCGATACTTTGGCATTGTTTTTATTCATATGCTTAAATACAAAACAGCTGTTTCAATGCACACTTTGTATCGTCGGTGTACCATTTAGTTTTATCGTGTGTTATTTTATACGTAATTGTTGACCCTTCACACCATAAAAACTGTTTGATATAAGAGATCACTTGAGCTGGGCAGCCCAATCGTCAGCATAGACAACTGTCTAGCTCCAACTGGAGCATCTTAGATGTACACTTAGAAGAGGGTCGAAAGTCTGTACATGGAAGATATTCGATAAAAAGTTAGCTGGGGATACTTAGAATCGATAACAGAAATCGTTTCAACAGTTTTAAGAATTTGTGTTTGTTTGTCTGTCTGTTTATATGTCTAGGCATCACGTGAAAACGAACGAATGGAGTATAATTTACCCTTATTAATATGGCAACTGGATCTTCGGCGACGACATAGCTCGGCCTTCGGCCTCGCATACCTTGCCACTCTCCTTCGGCTTTCCAGTCATCAACCTTAAATGAAGAATCTACTCTATTGGGAGGCTCGGCTTTCAGCCTCGCGCGTCTCTCCTCTCCGCTTCATGCCTTCGACCCTCATCCTTGAGAAGCCCGCTCTGTGTGATTATTCTCGCATGCCTTGCCGCTCTGCTTCCGGCCTTTGGTCATCATACTTACATGAAGAACTCGCTCTGTTGGGATAACGTTTTACGGCAGAACTGCGTAGCGAGACTTTTATCATTGTACAATGTACATGTAATGTTTTTGACGAGATTCATTCGTCTAGAATCGGTACATTTCATATTCCGAAATAAGCACTTAATGATTCGTTTTGACAATAGGATTTCTAGGGAATGTCATATTGACTGAAATATCATTTCTTAAGGGGGTGTAAAGAAGGGTGATAGATTGTATCATCATCATCATCTGAGGCGTTATAGTCACGGGTGGGCCCAAGGCTAGCCTGGTCAAGCTAATATCTCCAGTCCGATCTATTCGTGACTTTCCTGCTCCAACATGTCACCCCTAAGTTCCTGGTGTCCACCTGAGCTTGAGAAAGATTGTATGGGAAAACAAGTCATTCTAAGGCGAGAACGAATTATACGCGGACGAAGTCGCGTGCAAAAGCTAGTGTTATATAATGCGTTATAACTATAAGAAACTGCAATATGATTGTTCCTATAGATAGGCAGCGGCAATGCTCGTAAGACAGTAATGCAAGTTCACTCATACTCAATATAACTAGAATCATAGGTACGCATACTTATCGCAAATATCGCAATGTTACTTATCAATGTCACTTAAAGAAACCTGTCCTGTTGTGTTATCCGACTCTAATCCTATTCGTGCGTCATTAAAGAAAGTTACATCTGCGTGAAAGTCCATCCTCTATTTGCCGTAACCGCAAACAACTGCATATTATCCGTTTGTTTAGTAAGTTCCCTTAAATAATATAGGATGAAATCCTCAAACAGACCAGACGCTTTGTCTCTCAATCGTCGAAGATTAACTCTGTCAACCGAGTCAATCCGATTTGGTGTGTTAGTAAAAGTTATTATTTAAAAAATAATCCCACCCAGACTTTGGATATTTAAAATAAAGCCTTAACAATAAGCCAATGTTTTCTGTTGATGGATTTACGACACTTAAGGACAATTTTTGACAGGCACGTCAACTAAGTAAAGAGATTTCGATCTTAAATTTTAACTAGTACAGTTTACAATTTAAACGAGCTTGGGATCTCGTGACTCGTGTGGCAATAGTTGGATGTGATTTATGACTTTAGAATTGAAAGAAAATAAGAAAGGTTTGCTACTGTTTTTAATACTGTTTTTTGTTTATCTGCCGCAGGATAATCGCTTGGGTAAGACCCTTTCGGACGCTGTGTTAACTTTAATCTTGTCTAGTTAAGCTGGATCTTCTTAAAACATCCGTCTTAGCGCATCAACTGTTTTCCGTTAGTTTTCTGAATCAGATGCTTAATTAAATTTGCAACAATACGTTTAATCTTTTAACGGCATTTTACCGTTGCTGCATAGATTAAGTAAGCTATTGTTTACAATTAATACTTTACTTAATACGAATCCAAAGAGGTAGTAGAGACTAACCGGGACATCAGGTCAAAAGAAATTATTATTGGGTAGTTATTATACTTAGTATGGGCGTACCTTCGCATCTTTTCATACCGATATGTATCTTGACCGTTTGTGTGTTTATGTGTGTGTAAAATGCATATTGTTAGAACCTTAAATTCATCAATAATTTTAAATATAAATTATTATTTAAGGTATAAATCTAAAATCATCAAACATTATTTGTATTTGAATTAAACCTTCAACTAAAGGAACATTTTTTTAAGAGTCCGCAGGAAGTTTGGTTCTCCATACAAACGTAGTTTCACCCTCATTTTAAAATGTCATGCTGGTATAACATGAGGATTTGTATACACAATGGGATCCGCCATATCTAGGCCGGAAATTAGTTTCTTTTGCTTGAAATTATAATGGAGAAAAAATACAGCGATTATTAAGGTTCCCATACAAGACCTAAATAACTCAAAAACTCGCTGTATATTTTTAACTAGCTGTTGCCCACGACTTCGTCCGCGTCTTCGCTCCTATTTGTCGCAGCGTGATATTATGTAGCCTAAAGCCTTCCTCGATAAATGGACTATCCATCACAAAAAGAATTTTTCAATTCGAACCAGTACTTCCTGAGATTAGCGCGTTCAAACAAACAAACAAAAAACAAGCAAACTCTTCAGCTTTATAATATTAGTATAGATTAAAATTTCTAGCAACAAAAACTAATTTCCGGCCTAGATATGGTAGCTCCCATTGTGTATACAAAGTTTCATGTTATTTCAGCGTCGTTTGTGTGGAGAATCGAGATTAGTCGAACGCGGGACCCTTAAAATAAACCGAATGAAACGAATTTCGTTTTCATTCCGATGGCCACCTGTGTAGATTTGTCTAAACTTTGCAAATATTTAACCATTGCATTGTGACGCGCAGTAGGAGTGAGATTAGACCGGACTTTCATTTTTTTCTTTCCTGCTTATTTCCCGTGGGAGTTGGCAAAGTAAGTTTTGTTTTCAATGTCCACTAAAATCCTTTGCATGTTGTGAAAGTAGCTTGTTTCTGATTTAGTTCGAAAAGTGAAGATTAAGGAAAGATGAAATAAAATTCCATATTACCAAGGTTCTTTTATACATATAGTAAGATTGGTTTGAATTTAATATGTATGCATTAAAGTAATACATCATCTCCATTACGACTAATTAAGGCTGATGTTATTCATACTTTTGAATGAATGTCCCCTAATATTTATGTATTTATTTATTCATAGTTTTGAAAAAAATATTACTAGTGAATTATGCTCTTTTCATAACGAACATTTTTCCAAGTTCCAAATTATTGGTTGGGTACAAATTTTGATAACAATAAAACTGTTTTTGATTGTTTTTGAACTCAGGTGGTTGTGAAGAAACAAACTTAACTTTCATTAGATCGTTTGTGTGTTTAAATAGTCAAATTAACAGCAAATTAACAACTTAATAATCAACTACAACCTGATTACGTTTCCCGATAACCAACTTACTTGATTGGAACGCACCATAGAGATATCTACTGCTAAAGGTCGTATAAGCGTGTATTATAACACATTTATAACACTTCTCAGCGGTAACGAGTTCGTATCTCAGTGTAATCGTATATGTTTTTGGAAATGTCATTATTGTAACGGCTTGCCCGGCGGGTCCCGTCGCCGAGTAAAGTTATGGCTCAATTCTGAGCCGTTTTTAATAAAAATCCTATGTGCCTTATCAACATTAAGGCATTTCAGTCTTTTTTGTGGGTACTAGAATTTGGTGTTGAGATAAATTTGAAATGTAAACGGTAATACACATTTCAATGGTAACGCGATATGGTGGTTTGGAATTAGATTTATACTGAAATAGTGAATGAAGTGTTTTTTGTCGGTCGATGACAGGCTATTCCAGAGTGTGGGATTAAAGCGTGGGTCTAAAATATTTCATGATTTTTAATAAATATGCTACTTTATCATCCTTCTAGGAGGATGCTAGCGATTTCCCGGTTGCATCATAAATGACCCTGGGGTAAACTTTGGCACCTAATTCCTAAATATCGCGTAGGCACTAGTTTTGCCATCCGACCTTCCAACTCAGAGGGAACACTAGACAATGTGGGGATTAAGCCGATTTTCTCGCGATGTTTTCTTTTATGATATAAACATACCTTTTTTGAAAAACCTAGTGTTACCAACTAAGTCGGGGTTCGTACTCACGTCTTCTAATTTGAAGCTCACGTGCCTTACTGTTCGGCTGCAGTGGCTCTACTTACCTGTCATACATTAAAATTATTTAAAAGCAAGGAGCTAGATAGAACTATCGCACTAGGTTATAGCAGAATTTATCAGCGAATAAATATGCAAACGTCTAAAGTTAGATATAAAAGATAATATTTGTAACAAACACTCCAAAAGTCGAAATTGAAACTAGAGAAATTGCAAGTTCAGTTTGGTAAATAAAACTTATTTAGTAGACCAACCAAATGGTCACAACGGAAGATCAGCGCTGGCTACTCGTATGCCAGCATCACGCTGAGTCGTGACCATTTCGTGACAAATTATGTATCGGTGTCCAATGTCTGTTTCGCGTTAATTAATTATGTTTTGTCACGAATAAACAATTTCTTCTTCTAGTTGATACGGGCGGAAGAAAACCTATACATTTCGTTTATCTAATTTAATTGGTGGTTTTTATCTCGGTGTCCCGGGATGCTGTAATTTAATGTATCTACCTACCAAAAACCAGTGTTAATCTTATAGGTGTTGCACTAATATGCTAAAACTGGAAAACAGCTCTAAAAGTGGGTTCAGTGCCACGATGGTGGTCCCCTTATCGGTAATATAGCCCTGTCTGCCCCGGGTCACTCCTAACTCGAGCCAGTGAAGTGGTTATGAACAGGGAGCGAAACTTTGGTGCCGGTGACATCATTATGACGCAAATTCTCATATTATAGGGTGATTTTATATAAACAACATTGCGACACTCCAATGATTATAAATAATGCAATAATGGTAATGTAAATTTAATTTTTTATTAATAAAATACTGACTATTTATATTGAATAAGAATAATAAGAATAAGAAATCAAATTTCGTGGGTTGTCGAAAAATAAGCAGAACTCTTAGAATTCAAACACAACATCGCATCTTCTAATTTAAATACCACCTTCACCTTCTAATTTATATTTAAATACCTACATACATATACTGTACATAATGCCTGTAATCGCAAACATAACAAAAGCCACCAAACTCGTCCACTATCAAAATCGATTTCTTCAATAATCCAGATAAACACTCTGTAGCTTGACGTCACACGTCTGTCATCGGCACCAAAGTTTCGCTCCCTGGTTATGAATATTGTGCGTATTTGAGCATGCGTAACTTTATCTCTAGATGTGATTTTCTATTTTTAAAATAACAAATCTATCTAGCGTTTGTTTGTCTGTTTACTTAGTTCGCAGTCTACAATTAGCACCTATACTATTTATATTTTTTAATTAATGAAGTTCGAAACAAATGGTCTAAAAAATGTATTAGACATTGTAAATTACCAGTTGAATATGAGATGATTTTAGGAAACTAAAATTTATATTATGATGAAATTTATGCAGTTTGATTGCATTGTTATAAAAAATAATCGCTTTCACATTTAATGTCCATATTAAACTAAAAAATATGTATAACGTATACAACGTTTTTGTACAAATCACCTTTGCAGTTTGCCCTTATAAATATTTTCTAACAATCCTATTTTATGACAATAAACAGCGTTAAGGTGCTGTGAGTTCAGCACTTGGCTGCTAACGTGGGGGTGAGGTGCGGGGCTTGAGGGGAGCAGGCGCGGGGTTACCCCGCTTGCAACCGCGTGGTATGGTTCTCTTCGCGTGCTCGCTGCCGATGTCGAAATGCCACAGTAGTACAACACTAGTCAATAAAACTGTTTAAAAGTACTTTTAAATAATTTTTTTCTTATCCTTACTTACGTTATTCATTCAATCGAGTAATTGATTTTATTTACATGTAGTTTATGCGTCTACTTCAGAACAAAAATGAAGTTATTATTCCTTGCGAAGTATGTTTCAATATTGTTTCTTGCATATTCATTATGAATATGCGAAAGCATTGAAAATTAAAATCTATTCATTTATAACTTTTTATATTTTATGGTACGGTTTCAGAGGGTTCATGTATATCCTGTCGCCTTAATATTTATTTTCGTAACTAAGAGACGCCATTTTAACTAACAGAGACTTGATAAGTTTAATTAAGTAGAAAACATATGACTGTTATAAGGTAAATCCCTCAAACATTTCCCTCATATTAGGACAGACCCGGCGCCTGCACTGACACATTTCAGCTTTTTTATTGCCACGCTCTTTGCGACTTTACACCACTACGATAGCTCTGCACCTCCTAAGCATGAATATCGTCTTATTATCAAGTCATAAGTACCAATTTGTCTTGACTATTAGTTTTTAATACGTAAAGTTAAGTTGGGGTCTATTGTGGTTTTATCCATCTACTTTCTCACCTTTTTACGACATTACGTGTGAGTCCGAGCGTCGTAGATACAATTATCGATTAGGTAATGTTATCAGCTCCATCTTTTGTCTTCCGGTTGACATTTGTTGATTTAGGGCTGTCCAGTTATTTAGTGGCGCTAGGGTGGCTGTTTCCTGTTACATTTCACGACTTAATTCTGTTAAGAGTGGCTATGCTTTTCACTTTTTTGTATGTTTTATTTAAAGAATCGGCACGGCATTAAATTATATCACTATACGAGTATGTTGTTGCAAATAAATAAACCGACATTATTTAGACACGCGTATTAATTATCACTATGGGCGAGATGTTTTGAACAATTGGAGAGTTTTTCTTCTGGATGAGAGTTCCCTCGTGGCGCGGCGCCATTTTAAGACGTATAATCAGAAATATGTCTCACGAAAGTTTTAAAAGTATCGCACTATCATTGACGAAACAAACGTCTTAAGTTGTTAAAATCTAAAATGATGTACGAGTAGAAGATACATTTAAGACAAGGCATTATTTTAACTGTTTTTGATATTTAGTTACATTCACTAAGGAGGTTTCTCATATTGACTAGTAAAATACCTGTTACACATATATAACTGCGGGTTTTCTGGTGGTCAAAAGTTAAGGGTTTTTTTCGGGCGAGTGACAACCCTAATATAAATGTGGTTAATAAAGACTTAAGTCGAGGGCGGGGGCTATAGTTCGAAAAAATCAAAAGAGGTTTTCTAGCGCGAACCTATTTCTGTGTCTGACTCAAGTAGAAAATAATCTTCGTCCTCAGACCTAACTATTATACAAAGTACAACCCTCATCCTTGCGTGGCTTTACATTTAACAAATATACAAAATATGAAATTAGTAACATTGGGTGAAGCAACGTCACTCCAACAACATGCGCTAGCAAGAAACTATATTTAACAAAAAAGAAATGCGTCGGACTCAATTACCAATAAGTGCGCAACTATTTGACTCTATTGTACAATGATGAAACGTCTCAGCTCTCTCGTAGCGAGACTGTAAAACCCCCAATACAGTCTCTTAAAGCGTGAAGGTAACCCAATATTGGATCCTTTTTTAAAACACAAGCTATATTTGTTTACAATTTACAACACAATACGAGAAAGTGCAAATGGCAAACTTGATGCTTGAAGGTCTTCGAGCAATAAAGAAAGCACGAAAATGGCGCAAGATATACCCTGTTTACTATTTACTTAGTTGCAAAACGATTACTTGACGAACATAGACTCGTAAACAAACGCGCTTCTTACAGATAAAAAAATAAACTTAGCCCGAGTTAAACAATTTGTTCAGCAAAGTGAGCTGTACACATAAAATAAGTAAGTTAAGGGCAATATTTTCAGTAAAATATGACCCTTTACATCTACTAAAATGTGAATAATTTGCCTGGTGGTATAAGTTTCCTCGCTACTTCAGTAAGAAAATAGAAGGAGGCCTTAAATCAGGATCAAATTGCGCGAGGGCTTAAATAATGTGCATATTATTGCATTCATGCATTCGTATAAAGACGTCAAACCGATACGGCCCGCAAACAATACGAATAGACCAAATAAACTTAATTATTTGACGAATACGAGTATCGGTTACTTAAAAAAATACAGTTTTCATCTTCAATTAAATACCTACTCATTAAGGGGGTAATTAATTCCGTAAATAATAAATAATTTAATTGGAGCTTAGTTCAGTCCACCAAACCACTCGACTATTTTGGGGCCCATAGCCACAAATACATAAGAACAGCCTTAAAATCAATCTGACATGTTTGTATTAGTAATATTCTTAAATAAGTAGTTTCTTCTAGTTTATTATAAAATTTATGTACATCTGTAAAGGTAGGGTTTGGTGAGACTGTTAAAGCTGCAAGTGTAACTGCAACTGTAACCAATAAATAAATTATAGATAGCATTAGATTCTATCTAAATCGCGTTTCCTTATAGCTATTTACGATACAAGGGTTGTAAAACAAAGAAAGTCCGATATCGCATATGTTTGAGGCCCGAGCTGCAGGCGAGGGTCATAAATATGCGAGAGAGGGCTTTCTGTTTTACGACCCGTGATTTGTACACAATTTTACGTCACCAATTGGCCAAAAAGCGGACGCGTAGCGTGCGGAAAAACGCGCTTTTTGGTAAGGTGTGGTGTATAGGTACTTTAACAGTTTTCTACAACTGAGATGGTTTCTTGACAAAATCAACGACTTAAATATTAATGAATTCGTTCAGACCATTCCAAACAAATATCCACTTAGCGGGATGGAAACATCAAAAATAAGTACTAAGTGGTACCTATATTCATTCCGAGTTTTAATCTAAGAATTAAAACTACTCTTTGCGATCTAGTTTTTGAAGAGAAAAGCGCAGCGTTACCGCTCACTTTAACGAATAACTGATACTTAACCTGTCTAGCGATTTAATTTGCAGTCAGTACTTGTTAATCGTTCACGCTTGCACACGACACGAACGATATCATTTCACCAGTGATTAGCGATCCTATTTCACGGGATCTACAGAGCTTTACGACTTTAAAAACGACATAGCCTGGCATTTCAGTCAAGTTTGAATCATTCTAAAGTGCTCTACACACCTATCAATATGTCAAGACCGCCTTGAAAGTGAACGGATTGAATGCTGTCTCGTTCCATTTTGTTGTAGATATGTCTCTCGATTGCTGAAAATTGTGTGCAGATCGCTTATTAAAGGTCATTGCGTTTATCGTGTATGTGACAATGAAGATAAACCATTGGGCTCCGGCAAGGCTTGATAGAAAGTGACGTAGTACCTTTGTTTTATCTTGTTTTTCATATTGTGATTAAGGGCAAATTAATGGGTTTATTTATTTGTGTGTGTTTGTGTTGTGTGAGGTGTGTTGTGTATTGTGTGTGTGTCTGTTTTTTTTGTCGTGGTATCACAAAATGGTGGAATGAAAGTGTAAGACCCCTTTTACAGAGTGATTATTATAACAACACTGCGATATCAATATTATCGCGGTTTTTAAATTTTCTTTTGATTTTGCGTCAATATACACGTAATACTTGAGTTATTACGTGATAATAAACACTGTGTACACGGGACCAAAGAGCTTATTATGTAGGTACCTCTTTGTAACCTATTTTATAACTGACGATAGCCAATTCAAACGGACAACTTTAATATAAAAAAACTGACAAACTCCTGGAACTAAGCGTATCGCAAGTTTGAACAACGATTTAACACATTCCACAAATATTAACACGAATAATAATGAAATAGTTGACGTATCAACATGTTTATCTTAATACCTAAAATGTTTCGACAAATCTCTAATAGGTATAATAAACAAAATATTCACCCGGTTAAGAAGCTTGCTTGCCTTATTAATTTGTAACTGTTAACCAGAATCTCAAGACCTGCACAAGCCTAGACAGGTCTAGCGGAGTAAATGTCATCTTTAATTGGTTTTAGTGAAAGCAATTCACATATCCTTGGCCTATCTATGTGAAGATCTTTGGGTCGTCAGGTAGAGTGTTAAAAAAAGTTAAGTAATAATCCGACCACAAGGCTATGATAATCTGATGGTAACGCCATTTTGTCCTGTGTGGTTTTGGGTAAAAAACCTGTGACATGATTATCGGTAACCCTGTGGACAAAAAGTTTAAAGGTTGACTCACATAGGGACATGGGAATATTAATATAGTCACGTTGTAAGTTTTTGAAAGGTTTGTAAGGAGAGTTTAAATTATTATTATGAATAATTGATCGCACATACTTATGGACTATACACATTTGGACCATAATCCACTAGGTTCGATTCCAGTGAACGGCATGCACTTTTTTAACGATATCATTTAAACATGATACTGGAAAGCTTTATATGTATATATACAATATATGTCATGAAAATTGTATTGAACACCGAGTTCCATTAAATAGCCTTGGTCTAATTATTCGGCAGAAATTAAATAATCTAGAACCTTGGATATGCTTTAGATCAGTTAATTTTTTTAGAAAAAAAGTATTCAAGTTTTCCGCTGCATTTTCAAATCTACTGCACTTTTATAAACACGTCTTAAATTATCTTTTAAAGATGCTAAAGGCCGATGATGATGTAAGCACTGATTAAATTTTAACGACAAAATCTTTTATTTTCATGTGCATCAACCCTAACCAAATTATAAAGGCGCGGTCAACAGCACAGATAAGGGATGAAAGTAATAGGCACACTCGATAACATCAGGGCTGCCTCGTTAGCCGTAATAAAATAGTTTTTGCCTCAAATTGGAGCGAATTTTTTGCGGCTTCCGTCTCGACTGGCGGCAATTTGTCGTGAGACTTAGATTGTTTTGACGTCATAGTTAAGTGTGAAGGGTTTTTATTTTTGTCTTTGATGTCATAAAATTTTATGTTAGGTTTTTGACGTGATAACGTCTTTAAAATCGTTTTAGTCGGGTGACATGTTCAGAAACAGGTATAAGTGAAGTGCAAGTGAAGTAAGACGTTATCACGTAAACATCTCGATCGTAAACCTACTTTACAAACAACCAATTTTTTTTTAATGTTTGACGCTTTTGGTTCAAGTTAAAATTCGGGATATTTTACTTGAAGAAAAAGGTGAAATAGTTTAAAGGGCCATAAATATGAACTCACAAAGCTTAAATTACATTTAAAAGGCATTTAATGTTGCAAAACTGCACTTAATTACTCTGGAAATACATAGTTAAAAGTAAATAAGACACATCATATTTATAATTATCCTTAATCGTGCAATATGCAACACAATTACATATTGCGTCACGCTCTCATATTAAGCTATGATGTAGCGCAAACGAGAGCGCACAAACCAATTTCGTGTAAGTATAATATCCGAGTGATAATAACTACATTGTACCTAAGGTATCTCAACATAACAAATAACGTAAGGTAATGTAAAGCAAAACATTTTTTCCTGTGATTTGGATATTTTCCATGTATTTATTTTAGTATGTATCAATTAGATAAATCGTCATAGTACCCATACACCCCCATACCCACACAAACCATATTACTTACTATGGGACTAGTTCGATTTGTATAAATTTGACACCTAATATATACGAGGGTAAAACTGAAAGTTTCGGGAATAGAAGAAAATATGCAGTATAAGTGAGTTTATTTATTTTTATTGTTTTTCAAAATATTCTCCTTTGTATTTCATGCACTTATGCATGCGTTCAAACCAGTCCATAAAGCACTTTTTGAACTCTGAAGTAGGGGTCGACAAAATGGCTATTTTATAGGCCTCCACTGCTTCTTCTGGCGTCTGAAACCGCTGACCACGCAGTTTGTCCTTGATTCTGGGGAATGTAAAAAAGTCGTTGGGACTTAAGTCAGGGCTATATGGAGGGTGGTCCAATATTTCGACTTTTTCACCGTCCAGGTACTCAGTTGTTGTCCGAGCGGTGTGTGGGCTGGCGTTGTCGTGGTGAAGGATGATGCGACGACTAGGGTTTGTTTTTCGGAGTTCAGCAAAGACGTTCGGCAAACAAATAGTGGTGTACCAATCAGCATTGACTGTTCTACGATCCTCAAGAGCCACAGTAGCTACGTGACCAGATTTAGAGATAAACGTAGCCACCATCTTCTTAGCCGTACTGCGAGAACGAACAACTTTTGTGGGTTTGAGCTCGTCTTCGAAGACCCATACTCGGGATTGGTTTTTAGTTTCAGGCTCATAAGCGTATATCCACGACTCGTCACCTGATACTATGCTAAAAACAGCATTTGAGCGTCCCTTGTTAAATCTTTTCAAAGTTTTGCGGCACCAATTGACACGGACTATTTTCTGCTCGTCAGACAATAGGTGAGGTATCCAACGGGAAAATAACTTTTTCACGCCTAATTCTTCTTTTAAAATAATTTGTATTTGACTCATTCCAATACCCAGGTGCTCTTGAATTTCCCGATATGTCACATGTCGGTCTTCATTTATCAGACGACGCACAACATCGACGTTTTCTTGCGTGACTGCCGATTTTGGTCGACCTTCACGCACTTCGTCGGTGAGGGATACACGGCCACGTTGAAATTCTGAATACCACCTGTATATTGTAGTCTTTGAAGGAGCTTCAATATTAAAAGCAGCAACCATCCGCTCTTCACATTGTTTTTGTGTTAGTCCACTTTTAAAGTCATAATAAATCATAGCTCTGAAATTTTCACGGCACAATTCCATTTTAAGCAGTGACTCGACGACTTCAATAAACAATTGAAACCGAACCATACTTTTTTTTTCTAAGTGGCCAGTGTGTTGAGATAAGGAAACTTCAGAGATTATAAAAAGGTATAATACATGTTAAAAATAAATTAATAAGTATTCGATTCCCGCCACTTTCAGTGCAAGCCTCGTATTTACTTACTTGTATTTATTTTATCTCACTCCTGAATATATGTTATTTTTATATTATATTCGTACCTACATTACTATTGACATTTAAATCCTTAGCTTCATTTGATACTAAAACAATATCGGAAGTTTTAAAATATCAATGATGAGGCAATGACATCAGCGCACTCGGGCGCAGGTCGCCCCGCCCCGAAGTGCATCTAATTATATGTTGCATTCATTTAAAGGTCGAACTCATAAAGACTATTTTTTTAACGAGAAATTTAAAACTTCGTGTTTAATAAGATACGTACTTTAAAACTGTTTAATACGTCAATAAACAGTTTTAAAGTTTTCAGCATTATGGAAAATTCGCCCTCTGAAGGAGTGAAAAGGGGTTTGAAGTTTGTTGACCAACTGACTGACCAAGTATTTTGTAAACGAGAAACTTAAAACTTCGTTTACTAATATTTAGTAAAATAACATTAAATACAATAATACAAATTTATTTTACTCTGCGGCTGACTGTACGTTCCACTTAATCTCAAAATCAACTGTTATTTTTTCGTGAAATGTTCCAGTAATTCAATGTAAAAATGTTGAAGACCGTCTTTAACTTAACTTACTTTAACTTCTGAACCGTAAGAGATTCACGGTTCTTGCCAAAAAATAGTTACTTGTTCAACAAGAGAGCAAAGTAGATTTTTGCTGCGAGTGTTGATGTTGAGTCCCGAGCAAGCGAAAGATTCTATAATTAAATCACGAGCGTAGCGAGTAATTCAAACTTAGAATTTTGAGCGTAGCGAGGGACTCAAACGAGATGTAAATACCTTTGCTCTCGTGTGATACATACAACTTTTCACCTCAGCGGCGAGAACATATAACGCAAAGGAATAGTGATAGAGAGGATGAAGTTACTTAAACTAACCTACGAAATGAGAAATTAAATATTTAGTATTTTTCACGCTCGTTTCAAGCAGCAAAACCGCCATTTTCGGGCCGCTGAGGTGAAAAATAATTAATCGACTTTCTGATTTGGCGGGGCGGGATCGATATGTGGTTCGTCGGCGTGAGCTTACTGATGTCGCAGAGATTTCCTCACTTGACGAGATATTGTCAGTATTGCATTTCCGAACCTACTGCATTCGTATCGCCCCGCGTCCGTGTATCCCGCGCCAGTCAGGGAGCACTCATTTAAATGTAGGGGCACAGCAAAAAGTGGTATTGATTCGACTGACAGTTGACGCTAACTGACGGTTATCTCATATCGTACCATCGCACCGCACCAACAAATCAGGAAGTCGCCTAAAATCTGTATACGTAAATTTCCGAATTAGATAAGTAATAGACCGTGGGCTAGCAAACAGACTTCAATGCCAATTTCCTCGCACACGATAACTTGTACTGGTTAAGAAAGTTATATTATGAAGCCCCTTGATCGTTAACTGCGATTCCGTTAGTGGGTTGAGGAGCAGCAGCCTACCAAAGACAAAAAAAAAACAGTCATTTTCTATCGATTAATACTTGTATCAAATGATTGGTAAGCCAAAACCATAAAAAATCGTCAGCAGGTTGTAAAGCGGTGGGATACCGGTCAGCTGGTAACATGAACATGAAAAAAAAATAGTAATTTTCTCTCGCATGAAATTTTGTCAAATGACAGTTTATATGCTGTGCTCAGCTGAAGATTGTAACGCAGGAACCAGACAGGAGCAATATGTGTAAAATTGATGTTGGTTCTCCTTAAATAAATAAATAAATGGCATTTCCTCAAAGTAAACTCTTGCTGGTCCTTAAAACGTGCAAACACGGCCTATAACTACGTAATTAATACGTACTCAATGTTGGTATAAAACCGAATGCATGAGCAAATTATGCAAATGAGTCAATTCTTCGGCAATGACATTGATTAAGTTTATTATAAGATTACAGGGCTTTAGGTGTCTCTTCATTATAATCATTAAGTATAAAGTCATGTTTAATTTAACAACATTTTTTGGTGGTGGATAATGTTTATATTAAATGTACGTGAGTCATTCTTTACTGCAAAAATCTGTGATAGATCTAAAATAGGCGACTTCTTGACTTGACCGGGCGGGATCGCTACCAATGTGGTATTTAGTTCTTTGACGTGAGCTTTCTCGTGTCGCACAGATTTGCTCACTTGAGGAGATACTGACAATATTAGGTACTTACATTGGTGAAGTATCATCCGCAGGAGCGAAGCAGTTACTTCTGCATTAGTACCGGTTCGCTTCCACGTAGTGTATCACGCTCCATTCAGAAAGCACTTATTTCAATGTAGGTGCGCTGTAAAGAAGCGATACTTACTCAGTTGAGAGTTGGCAGTTGGCACTGACAGCTGACAGTTTTATTATGTCGTAAGTACAGATGCAGTGAATAATCCGTTATCGTCAAAATTTTATAATACGACTAAATCTAAAGAAGTCAATCAATTACCGTATTATTTAACAACTGTCAAGTCAAATGGCAAAATATTACCAGTTTTCATTCTGACATTTGACATTATAAATAATAATAATAATAAATATTAAGGGATTTTTTTTAAATCGAACTAGTTCCATAGTAAGCTCAATAAGGTTTGTGTTATGGGTACCAGACGACGATATATTTAATAGATATATACTTAAATACATATAAAACATCCAAGTCTCAGGAAAAAATGTTTCTGCTCACCACAGAAACAAATATCCTTACCGGGATTCGAACCCGGGACCTCAAGCTTCGGAGACAGTGTCACTAGCAAACAGGCCGATAAACTTGTAAATCATTTAATATGATAAATGATGGCCACTTCGGGTCTAATCGTAATACGAATTTTCACGATGGGAGCGGATAACTCACTACCTACATCTGTACTGTCTCCACCCCGACAAGTCAAGAAGTCACCTTGGTTATGGAAAGTTTCCATAATAATGTTATTTGTTTCCAGATTCCAGATTCAGATTCAATTTTTTTTTTTGTGTGTTGGTGGTAAGTAAATGCAACGGGTAAGTACGCCATCCATAGATAATATTGATCCTAGACTACATCCAGCAGGAATTGTTCTGAGTAAAATAATGCGTTCAGTTCATAGTACTTTCTTAATATGCAAGATATCTCCTTTGATACAGAGTATGTACACTACCGCTCGCATAGAAAAGTGTAGTGTATTTGTATGAACCAGCAATTAGTAGTTATTCAAGTCATTAAAAAAGAAAACTACCATTTTAAAAGGAGGATCTCTAGCACCGATTTAAGGCTCAATAAGTCAACTAAATAAAAAATGCAAAATACACGCAAAACTGTCAATGGACTCTGACTTGGCAGTGTATTTCTGAAAGTAATTTTTGTATACAGATGTATGGAAAAAGGTATGGGTGCCTAAATAATTATGAGCGGTAGTGTAAGTGATAGTTACATCGCAAGCAACATCTCAACCATATCACATTGCACATCTCAAATGGAGGATTGTAGGCCTCTCATAACCCCGCATAAACTACAAAAGCGCCTACCGACAAAGTAGGAGCTCTAACCATGCCTTTCGCGTTCTAAAATATGGTCAAGATAAATACTTTACGACATTCTCACTTTCAAATGTATCGTCGTACGTCAACGGGGTTTATCCGTAATATATCGTGGTTTCGGACCACCTACTATTTTATTAAGTAACTGTGTTTTTAAAGTCTAGTTGAAAGATGATTTTAATGTTTAATTTATGATTGAGAGTACGAACGACTACCATGTTTAAATAAAAACAACTTGATCGGAATAGATAAAATAATATGTTTTAGGGTTTCGTAGTAGAAGAGAAATACAATTACATCGGTATAATTGACAGTAAAAAAAAAAAAAATTAAGTGTTGTTTATTATATTCTGTTGCTACCTTCCCTTAGGACCTTAATTATTTCTAAGAAAGTAACTGTGTGTGTAGGTATAATAGAAATAGTATACTCGTAATGGTTGAGGCGTAATGCTTCAAAGTCATTTTGGTATGAGGCATTGTGATCATAAGTGAGCGGCTAAAGAATCACTTTTTCTCCATAGATGATGTCTAGGACACTCAATCTTACTTTAGATCACTTTATCGCACTTTACAAGTGTGCAAGTTAACCAGATTCTTTTTTAAACCTTGATCAATACAAAAATAGAGGACCGTCACGTCTCCCTTTAAATTGTATTAAGCTCGGCTTGGCTCAAACGTCACCCCGTAGCCCCGATTCCGCCGCTTCGCTCGTAAAACTGCAAGCGTGTAGAGTGTAGAGTACCTATAAAATTCAATTGTCACCCGTGAAACGGGCTAATGTACGCACTCCTCTTCTTTTAACATAAATTGTGACGGTACCCGGCCAACTTCTAGCTAAAAACTGTCAGTTCACGGAATATTTACTTCTAGCGTTCTGATTTATTAACACCTTGTCGCTGTAGGAGGAGCGTGGAAATGTAGCTTCCAAAGGATTTGCAGGTAATCAATATCACTTACACATATAAATAAATTATTAATAAAGCTGATCATAGAAGCACCGTGGCGATAGTATTCGGATATTAAGACGACGTAAGACTTTTGATTCTATGCGATTGAGGCGTGTTCGAGGTTAGATCATGGATGCTAAGGATTGATGGAGATAAATAAGATTACGTTATTGCACGCAATATGTGTATAACCTAACATTTGGTATTATTGTTTCACGATACACAATATGTGTATACATAAGAAGATCTGTTCTTAGGAACGATGTCATCGATTTTAGGAGCAAGGAAAATTAATTGCATTGATACATTTAAAAAATCTTGTACTCAGCTCGGGAATCGAACCCGGACGTTTTGAATAAATAATAAATAATAATAAATATTGGGGGACAATCTTACACAAATAGACCTTGCCCCAAACTAAGCAAAGCTAGTACTATGGGTACTAGACGACGATAAACATACTTATATAGGTATGTAAATACATACTTAAATACATAGAGAACATCCAAAACCCAAGAACAAAATCCGTGCTAAATGCACAAATAATGCCCTGGCCGGGATTCGAACCCGGGACCTCTAGCTTCGGAGGCAGTGTCACTACCAACTAATGAAACATGGTAACCGTAATAGGCTGCGTCTATTGCCCAGGGACCAAGGTAAGACCGGCAGGTCTCTGCTTCAAAATCGTTTATTTTTACTTTTGACGAGGTTTGCAGGTGTCAGTCGGATTTGGGGATATCTGAACCATGCATCTACAGTTTAAAATATTATTATTATTTATTTATTTCTATCATATATCTATGCTAACTTACATATATTATGACGATACCGCTTAAAACTACTGGTCTTGCTAACTAGTCTGTGTCTAGTTTGCTCCTAACTACAGCGCGATGGCATCGCAATTTATTGCATTAGGTATACGAACGCTCATAAGTTAATCCTTTGCTAAGATAATTTGCCGTTAAAAGCTGTCATTTTAAATCGAAATCACGGTAATCTCCCCTAATGTTTACGAAAGTCATACTACTGATTATTAACTACATATCTTGAAACTTAGGTACAGTCGAGGAATTTGATTTCCGAGTCACTTCGTACCTTGTCACAGTGACAAGAATATGAGATTTCTAGCAGCTTTCATATTGATTTTCACTGTGACAAAGTACGAAGTGGCCCAGAAATCAAATTCCTCGACTGTACCTAGTATGATACTAACTATAAATATTAAATATACATACACAACTAGTATATAAAAGTGCTACCTACGGAAGCTATTTTCGTTGTCATTTAGCTTACCTAATGACGTTATCATAACTACGGGTGCCCGTCTAGTCGCATAACAACTATTGTCATAACACTTTACGTATAAAGTTGATGCCCATATTTACAGTTATGCATAATGATGAGTATGAGGTATCCACGTATGCCTATCAAATATATGAATTTAAACTTTATGCAACCCGACCCTTGCCCATTAACTACACACGTTGGCAGTATTAACAGATTTTTATTTTTACAAGATCTGTAATATGTTATGATATGAGTAAAAGGAAAATATGTGTGAAATATACTATTTCGAGTCGCTATACTATATACCTACACACTATACATAAATGCAGTAGGTACGTAATACATAGCGCAACACAAAATCAATATTAAAACTATAAGCTGAATTCGAAGGTAAATAAGTGGCTCTTAAGTACACTAGAATCTAGTAAATTAACTTGCCTACTAAATAACGGGGCATTTTAAAATGGGACAAGTGTGAAGTGATAAGCGATTGATTATTTTTTATTCGTCACATGTTTCTGGTGGCGAAAACAAGGAACGTAAGAATTCCGTAATCCTTAAATAACCTTCTTCAATCAATTCGAAATACATCTCGCTGGTCAAAGCCCTCCCTTACGTTCTCCACAGTGACCACTCTATTGCTCTACTAGCAGCTAGTTCTCCGCAATTTTTATCACGACGCAAAGAAACAGAGATAGAGTACCTATAGATTGGAGGCCTTTGAAATGTGGTATTGGCGTAGGATAAAAAGATCAGCTGGCTGGAAAGGAAGACAAATAAAGAATTTTTGAATATGGTAGGAGGGAAACGGTGTTTATTAAAAGCAATTCGAAATAGAAAAGACATGCAACGAGTTCATATATATGTGTACGTTTCCAAAAATTCAAAAATATCTGAACAATCTTATGCCCCTAACAAAAAAACGTGTTCACATACATTCATGTAAAACTCATTCAACCTCTTATAACTTGAAACTTACTTAAGCATACTACAGCATAAACATGGCTTCCGCAATGGCTACCGTCACACGTTTTACGTCCGTAAGTATTCTCGCCAATATGGTCTTGAGTTTGAAAGGTCCCGCTACCTCTGACAGTTATGACAGTACTTACATACCGATACTTACTTTGCCAACCGAATGGCTTTCACGGTTGGCGTTGACATTCTCAAAAGTTTTTCCTGAGTAGGTAAGCTTTCGACGACTTTAAATTTTAACGGAATGCTATCCGCCTCCGAGTAGAACATGGGTTGGATTTGGTCGTCTACCAGCTCGACGGATCGATATAATCCCAAAAACTGCAGTTTATTCCTGGATATGACTATAGGTATTTTAGAGCCAAAATGAAACGAACTATTTCATGATCAGCAATGCTTAATTGTTTTGATGGCTGAAATTTTGCTGATTAAGCGTCCTAACGTAAATGAAATAGAATATACGTAAAGTGTCCTGCATTTTTTAAAGAAAGCGGACCTGTATGTCTATCATGATTTAGATTAGTTATCTTGGTTAATTTGTACAGACCACAGATATTAAGAAGTACCCTTGGGATGATTTCTCAATTTTGCACGCCCGTTTAAAATCAATTGCAGTTATTGATGCAGCTATTGATTATGTAACGTCTCAAACGGACATTAGGTAGATCAAACTGTCATTTTGTTGTCACACGCTCAAAACCACGCCTCTGGTTCAAGAATAAATAACTCTACTTTGTATTTGTTTTTTTTTAAATAGACTGGCCAGCGATTGACCTTAGTCTCACCTGACGGAAAGCGATGACAAGGCCTAAGATGTTGCTCACTGATTCAGTAATAGCCTTTTCACTCTTGTCTTGAAGAGACCCAGATTGTATGTATCAGGAAATACAGACGGCGGCAGTAAATTCCAGTCCTTAGCTGTTCGCATTAAGAAAGAAGAAGCAAATCGCTTCGTGCGAAGAAATACTGACAAACTAAGGATGCAACCGCTCACCACGTCTGGACCTCCGGTGATGGAATGGGGAGGGCGGAACTAAGTCATGTAATTCCATGTCCATTGTATGTTCAGCAGGTGATGTCTTTAGGCTGATGTGATGATTATGATGATAATGACATTGTATTTGAAGGACCACGCTACCGCTTGTGCCTAGGGCCTACCGATTCCTACTTTAGCAACCGAATGGCTTCCGCAATCACTATCGTCACACGTCGCGCCGCAAGTTTTATGATGCGATAGAAAGCATAATAAAAGTAGTCGAGTGTGGGTGTCCCAACGTCGTCTTTGTTTTATGTTAATATCTTTTTTATTAAGGCCCCCGCTATTCTGTGGGCATTTTTAAGTTTTGTTATTTGGTAGTAGTTGTAGTTTCTATCCGCTTATCGAGTGTATTGAGTGTTAGGTTTTTGATAATGTTTTTCAATATAATTCTGTACCTTTTAAAATACGCTTTAAGTATTTAAAACATTGCCCAATGTATTAACATTTCTACCACATTAAATTTGGTTTGTTTTCAATGTATTTAGCATGTTTGTCTAAATTAAGCGATTTCTAGAATTGTCAGTACGGAGGCAGTTATATATCTGTCAGTCAAAGAATAAAATACTATTTGCGAATGTGTCGGTGCAGCTGCGCTGCGGCATCGCCGTGTTTGATATCGTAAGAGAATGACGCAGCCACGTTCCGGAAGAAATGACGGATTTGAAACATGTCGCCAGTAGTGCGGTTAACTTTTGTATAATTAGGAAGTCTAAATATTATTTACGATAAATAAAAATTAATTGATTCATCATTGGCCACAGCATCTTTGCAGATGATTGTTGCAGCATCAAAGAGTGAGTCAACATGAATTATTGCGGGGAAGTTGTCAAAGTCTCCGATGACTATACGTCCGATAGCTGAGCGATATTTCCTACCGCAGCGACCCGTTAGCGATACTTATCACCGGTGACTGCGACTCCCCGTGTTGATTTCCGAACCTCGTCAAGACGCAGGTGAAGTTTTTTTTATTATTATTAAAAATGGGATTGCTCTTGGTCAGTATCTAGCCGGGGGGCAAAGATGAGGTAGACGATGAAGCGAGCTCACCCAGAAGATGCCTATTCACTCGTGCCTTAAAAAGGTCTAGGTTATATGAACTCGGAAATACAGACGCCGGTAGAGAATTCCAAACTTTAGAAGCGCGCATTATAAAAGAAGATGCAAAGCGCTTGGTTTGAATTAGAGGAATTTAGACCAGGTAAGGATGGTAGCCAGCCGTACGTCTGGATGCCCGATGGAAGAAGGGGGAAGGCGGTATGAGCTCATTGACCTCCTGAGCACACTCACTGAAGTACAGTTTGTAGAAGGCGCACAGACTTGCTACTTTGCGTCTATGTGCGTGTCTGTGTCCACTTTCCTCTTCACAGACGCTGCATCGCCTGGGCACAGTTTGGAGACAAGAACTTACCCAGCATCCATGACTCCCTCTCGGCCTAGTCAACTGGACCCACAGGAATGAGCTAGTCATTACATGCGGAGTTGGTTCGGCTGCAGGAGTTGCCGACTTGTTCAGGTTGGACCCTACGGTCGCCTACGGTAATCCAGATCCGTTGCCCCATCCGCCAATGTACGATTGATACAGATATTAGATAATTAAAATCATCTTGACCCCCGATTTAACTCAATCCTAAAGCGTGTCGGGTCACGCGCTATGTAGGGTTCCGTAGCTGTCCACCCGTGACATTATGCAGATTTAAAATATCACAAACTTATATAACTTATTATGTTTGTCACAACTAACAACACATCTAAGTAATCACTGGAAAGTTTGCTTTTCCAAATATATTTCTTAAGTTCGGCTAGTACTTATGTTTTTGTTTCATAGACCCAGTAGCAACCGTTTAGCTGACAGGGGGAGGATACCTTGACTCCAACATTCACGCAAACGGAGAGCTTAATAAAAAAAAATGTTATATAAAACACATTATTTTTAAATGAGCTATCTAACAATACTTCACACAATAATTTATGCGAGAGAAAAAAAAATTGCATTCCCACTTTACGTGTAGGGGGAACACTAAAAAACGTATTTTTCGTATTTTTAATGTAGACTTTCGTCGACGTGATGGATATGTATTATCTATGCCGTAACCGTTACTGAGCTATGCCGTAGAGAGACGGAGGGATCGACATGTTGAAAGTATAAGGGTTCCTACTACGAAACAGGTTAATGCTACGGAACTCCAAAAACAGCTCAGTAACCTTTTGCGTTTTAGCCAATTTAAGGCGCCTCCTTCGTTCAATAAACACGAATATAAAATAAAAATGTCCGAACAAAAGGGCCTGAAACCTATCTCAAAGAAGGCAGCTCAATCGTTATACGGAGTGTGTTATTTATTAGTTTAGATTATCGCAACAAATCACGGGCGTCCCGGATTCATTTGGTGTAACCCGAGAACACCCCTTATATTTGATGAGTGAACAAATAAATATATTTCCAGTATCCTGTTTATCAGGCATGGGGTGTTAATAAAAATGTAGAGGAAGATGGGGTGGAATGGTTCGTGGGCATTTTATCAAGGCGATATTTTATGGAACAAATCACAAAAGTAGAAATGGTGAAAGTAGTAAGAGGGATAAGTGAGAATCACTTAACAATATCAAATAAAATGTAAATTAATGGCCGTGATTAAAAATAAGAAGAATGATGTAGGAAAAAACAGTTAATTTTAAAATACAGAAAAGGTACTTGCAGGTTATACTCAGGACTCAGTGAAAAAAGATAGCACTTAAAACGGTTAAGGAGAACAGATCACGAGTTCATTAGGCTGTTTCCCAATACGTTGGATGAAGCAAGTTCTCTGCTTCTCGTAATAATTGTACTTATAAAGCTAGGGCCAGAAATAATGAAAAAAGATTGGACAACGTGCTACCATCATATCGCATCAGTGATTACGATAGCTCCAATACTAGCACCAAGTAAATAAATAAATTAATAAATAAATACTAAAAGCTTGCTCCTAAGACGAGGATATCACAAGAAAATCAGAAATTTTATACCGAATATGAGCCGAGTCCATTTTGTGACACAGCCTTCCGTCTTTTTTGTCGTCTGTAATTGATTATCGCGAATAAATGTTTGAAATTGAATATTTAAATTAACTGCACAGTACCAACACGATTAAATTTTTCAGATTGATATTTCATTGGTATTAATCTAGTTAGCACCAAAATCCAACAACTCCACCGTGCATAAATTTTAAAATATCATATTATTACCCTCTCTCCCCGGTCTCCCCAACCGGCTGAATGGGCCCGTGGCCAGGGTGGCCAATGTCCGTCGTCCTATCGTTCCCAATAAATTAGGAGCCACTAATACAAGCCGTGCCCTTACAGAAGACTGGTCGTGTCAACTCGCCACTAATGTACTGCCTTGATAACACATTCAAAACCACTCATGTGCTTAAGACAAGTTTAAGGAGACCTCCAGAAACTAAGTGAAGTCTTTAGAGGTTTCAAGTCAAACGGAGGTCAGGTGACTCTGGTCAGTTAAAAAGAACGTAAGTGATATTGATTCGCAAGGAAATGTTACCTCTTTTATATCATTAGTTTAGTATACCCTGTCGCTTGGCTCGTTTGTGTAATGTAAATTCCAGCGTGCTTTATTGTTGACGATGACTCGGTATTTAATTGATTTAGTATACAGATTTATGGTCATTATAAATGTAATTCTTTTATGGTGTGGGTGCGTTTTCGCTTGGATTTTTGCATGGTGAGTGTTGAATGGTTTACATTTAGTTGCGAAGTTTTGTGCTTTTGCGAAACAATAATTGAAACAATTGTTCAAATTCAGGCATTTGCTTGTCTTTTATTAGTGATTAGTATAAATATTACTTCAGTTTCGAATGTAAAAATGGGTCTCTGAACATGAAATGCACTACTGTATGGTCATCAATATGCTCAATGACATCAGTAAAGCCTCCGAGCGAGTTGGTCTAAGGATGAACATGGACAAGACGAAGATCATGTCAAATGTCCATGTCGCACCAACTCCCTTAACAATCGGACACTTTACGCTCGAAGTTGTAGACGATTACATATACCTAGGACAGACTGTCCAGTTAGGTAGGTCCAACTTCGAGAAAGAGCTTAATCGTCGAATCCGACTCGGCTGGGCAGCGTTCGGGAAGCTACGGCACATCTTTTCATCTGTTTCGTCGCAGTGTCTCAAGACAAAAGTCTTTGACCAGTGTGTGTTGCCAGTGATGACATATGGCACTGAAACGTGGTCGCTTACTATGGGCCTCATAAGAAGGCTCAAAGTCACCCAAAGGGCAATGGAGAGAGCTATGTTGGGAGTTTCTCTGCGTGATCGCATCAGGAATGAGGACATCCGCAGCAGAACCAAAGTGACCGATATAGCCCTCCGAATCGCTAAACTTAAGTGGCAGTGGGCGGGGCACATAGCACGTAGAACCGATGGCCGTTGGGGCGGAAAGGTTCTCGAGTGGCGACCACGTACCGGAAGGCGTAGCGTGGGCAGGCCCCCCACACGGTGGACTGATGACCTGGTGAAGATCGCGGGTGTCCGCTGGATGCGGGTGGCGCAGGACCGGTCATTGTGGAAGTCTTTGGGGGAGGCCTATGTCCAGCAGTGGACGTCTTTCGGCTGACATGATGATATTGGTCATCATCATCAGCCCTAGCGTTATCCCAGAACAGTTGCATCCTGAAGGATGCCCGGGGTCCGCTACCTAATCCCAAGAATTGACGTGGGCAGTAACATTCACAGAAGCAACTACCATCTGACCTTTCAATTCAAAGGGGACACTAGACCTTATTTGGATTGGGCTTGGGCAACTTGACTGTTAGAAGTTCTTAACCCACCCGAAGGCCTCTAAATTGGCGTAACGTTTGCTATCAATGTCATGGACAGTAGCCGGGATCAACGGTTTAACGTGCCTAGCACGGAAGCGCTCAGTTACGAGTAGTAACCACTGATCATCCAAGAGTTGATCACGACCGACGCTGCATAACCTCGCATACCTCAACGCTGGGCCACGAGCGCATGACTGTGTATTGGTATTATAAGTATTCCCATTATTTAATCTAAGGGTAAACTCCACTAGATATGTGCGAATATGTGTTTCTATAGAATTCATATCTAGCCGTCACGCTTTAGAGATTTCAAATGTATGAAAACAAATGTATTTTAATATAAATATGATTCTCGCTTTCAAAATATTGCAATAAAAGGCAAAAAGCACTTCAAATTTCTACAAGCTTAAATTCCTTGTATATATGGTAATTTTTCACAGATAATTGTTACTGATTAAACATTTCTATGAGTCTAGAAGTAAGTCGGCGCATGGAATACGGCAGGCGCGGGCAACGAAGCGTGCGCATCTCGCGAATTGTCGCCGCGATCACACGACTGCGACTGTGGATCGGTTTAATCGAGATGAAACCTCTTCGGGGATTGATTAAATGCTTTTATTGTAGTTGATGCTAGTATAAAAAATTAATGATTGTACTAAAAAAAATAACAGCATCTATGTGATAGTTTGAGATACGAGTAATATGACCTAATTTTTACAACTTTGGGCCCAAGGATGGGTGAATTGTAAAAAATGTACGTAACTCAATAGGCATTTTCACGTAAATGTTATACAAAGAAAATAATAGATGCTTATTTGCACGGAAAGAAGATTTGTAAAACGTGACACAAAAGCTGTGAAATTGGAGTAAAAAAACTGTTTTGGATATAAAACTTACTTTAAGAAATATCATTGGAATATGCCAAGCAGTTTACCCACTAATTCCATCGTCCAACTATGTAAAACCAGCAGTAAAAAACCAATAAGATTACCTATTTTATGCATAACAAAAAATGGATTCTATGTGGGAAAAAAGAGCTATCGACATATTCACTTGTGTTGGTAGTAGACTACTTTAAGCCAGATATTATAACCGTTATAAATAAATGAATGTCAACGTCAACGTCGTATGTTGAATTATAGCGTTACACAACTGATACAAAGGAAGGAAAACTTTTCCTAAACAAAAATATTTTGGTATGGTATGTTCGTATTGTTCGTTCTAGAAGCCAGACAATCCATTTTCTAAATACTTTCATTTATACTTAATGGGACCTAAATTAATTTCTTGGCTAGAGCGGGTTTTATTCAAGTTACGATTATTTGTTTACCCTATATAACACATTATACAAAAGACACATGTAATTTGTATTTTTTTGATAATGCGTTTCTCTTTTCAATCTATCTTTTGTCATGCTATAAAACTTTACAAACCCTTAATAAACAACTATGAGTTCGGCGTGAAAAAATATCTCGAAAACATTCTTCCCTAATACTGTTTTTTTAATATTTCTGAAGAAGGAGGACAATTTACTTTTAATAAGACTAAACATATAACGTATCTTGAAAATGGACTGTGTAACTGCTAGACAAAGTTATCTTCTTCTTTAATAAATGTGTACAGTTAGCCAAGCAAGTGGTCTGCCACTTTTCGACTCCTATTATTTGTGTATTAAGATCCAAGAGTTGTACACTACTTTCACTATTTACGTACATAGTATCAAACGGTCCTAAATTTTTATCATACTGATCAATTTAGAATCAGTTTAGTTAGGGTTATACCAACTTATATACCGACGAACGTTAGATATGTTAGACATCTTAATTTTTTATTCGGTATGTAGTAATATAATTTAAATAACGTAGTCCAATCGAAATAATTATATTTATTTAACATAATTTAGTTCCTAATTACTATAATAAACTAATGACATGCATTTTCTTTTCTATAAATGTATGAAAATGAATATAAATATAAATATGGCGCCAGTAACTGTCATCCTATAGAAACTTGTCAAACTTTCCATACATTCAGATTTTAACGGTGCATCTCCTCCTTAGTGTACCGAGTTGGGATGGATTATAACGTATCACAGTTAAATCTCGCAAGTAATAATTTAGTGCCTGCTTCGAGTGAAGTGAAAGGTACCAGTACAAAATCCCAAAAAAACGGTCTAGACGTAAACTATATTATTGAGCGAGTGAAAAGTACTACGTTTCAGCTTCAGCAAAAATTTTTTCCAATGTCCGAATGTCCAGCTGTTCTCCTCTACAGGTCGCATTTCTCAACCGACTCTCGTGAAATTTTATGGGTAGACTAGCATTTGCCCGCGGCTTCGCCCGCGTACTAAGCGTAATTTTAACCGTCTACAAAAAAGAGTGAACCTGTTTGACCCGTATATATGTATGTAGGTATGTATGTATGTTTGTCAACGATTATCTCGCGTTTGGCTGAACCGATTTAGATGCGGTTTCCATAATAGTAGTTTTTACATTCTGGGGGTTTCGGTGTACAAAGTTTGGTGATTGTGATTTATTAAAAGGAGCATCCAAAAAGAAAATTTGGCTTCACTTTCATTCGCACTCCTTACTGTTAGTCCGTCTGTTACAACCGAGTTACTTTTACTGGACCGATTGAATTGCAATTTGGCACAAACTATCAAGAATTCAGAGCTCTCGTGGCCCAGCGGCACCCGCCTACCGCGTGCGGTATGCGAGGTTAAGCAATGTGGAAGCAAGTCAGGTCTTGGACGGGTGACCGCTTTGAGTAATTACTAACTGAGCGCTCTCGTGCTTTGAAAGGCACGTTAAGCCGTTAGTTCCCGGCTGCTGTTTACGACAGCAGTCGTTAAGCCAAGTTAGAGGCCTTCGGGCGGCTTGAAAACTTCTAACAGTCAAGTTGCCCACTCACTTGACAAAGGGGGGTCGAAGTTGCACTACGTCCGTAGGGAGTACCCACCGTTACCCTACGTGACCCCTGGGTGGTGCTAAAAGTGCAACAAAAACTGGAAACCGTACTTGTTTTCCCGAAGATTTCACGGTTCGTAAATGAATGCCATACGATTAAAAAAAATAAAGGTTGATTTAAATGGATAAAATATCGAAACCACTATGTCGTTTTTAAAAGCCAATCCATAGATACCCCACATGCCTATATAGTAACATTAAACTTTTTTTTACAATCCCTGGCATGCATAGAGTGCCAAATTTTACCTCGGAGTCGTAATAAGAAACCTCTCGGATGCTCAGATATCGATTTTTAACGAAATCGTTAAAGAAAAGAAGAAAATCAATATGGCCGCCATTTTTTCCAAATTTATCCTCGGAGTCATATTAGGGGACCTCTCGGACGCTCAGATATCGATTTTGAACGAAATCGGGATGGAAATGAAGAAAAGCAATATGGCCGCTACCATTTCCAAATTTTACTTCGGAGTCGTATTAGGGGACCTCTCGGACGCTCAGATAACGATTGTGAACGAAATCGGGACGGAAATGAAGAAAATCAATATGGCCGCCACTTTTTCCAAATTTCTCCTCGGATTCGTATTACGAGGCCTCTCAGATGCTCAGATATCGATTTTGAACGAAATCGGTTTGGAAATGAAGAAAATCAATATGGCTGCCACTTTTTCCAAATTTTACCTCGGATTCGTATTAAGAGACCTTGTGGACACTAAGATATGGATTTTTAACGAAATCGGGACGGAAATGAAGAAAATTAATATGGCCGCCACTATTTCCAAATTTTACATTGCATTCGTATTACGAGACCTGTCGGACGCTCAGATATCGATTTTGTACGGAATCGGGAAGGAAATGAAGAAAATCAACATGGCTGCGACTTTTTCTTAAATTTACCTCGGATTCGTAATAAGAGACATCTCGGACGCTCAGATATCTATTTTGAACGAAATTGGGACGGAAGTTAAGAAAATCAATATGGCTGCCACTTATCCCAATTTTACCTCGGAGGCGTATTAGGGGACCTCTCGGACGCTCAGATATCAATTTTGAACGAAATCGCAACGGAAATGAAGAAAATTAATATGGCCGCCACTTTTTCCAAATTTCACCTCGGATTCGTATTACGAGGCCTCTCAGACGCTCAGATATCGATTTTGAACGAAATCGGTTTGGAAATGAAGAAAATCAATATGGCTGCCACTTTTTCCAAAGTTTACCTCGGATTCCTATTAAGAGTCCTCTCGGACGCTCAAATATCGATTTTCATCGAAATCGTATCGGACGGCACTGATTAATAAAATCACTTTCTTACAATACATTGAATCAAAAAAAGTCGTCTCTTCAAAGGGAATTCACGGCATTTCATGCACCTTAAGATTTATGGAAACTACATGCCAAATTTGGTATATCTCGAACCAGTAGTGTGGGCTGTGCGTTGATATGTCACTTACTCACTCAGTCAGTTTCTTCTTGCAATTTGGCAAAAACTTTTAAAAGTTTTCATGTCCGCAATATACAATTTCGAAATCAATGCCATTTTCAAAATTAACGACCCAAAAAACCATAAAAACGACGCCCATATTAATATTTAGACATTCCAACCCCCTTGGAACCCAACAGAGGGAATGGTATTTCACGTCTTCCACGTGGGAATTTATAATCATTGTAGTTTTCGTAATCAGCGACCCGATAAACCATAGAAACAATACCTACCCATATCGATTTTCAGAATTTGGCACCACATTTCCCCCTTTTAGGGGTTGATTTCTCATAAAACCTGAAACACATGTTTACTCATTTAACGTTAGAAATACTCCTGTGAAATTTCGAATAAAATAGTCCAACTAATCTTGATTCCCTACACACGCTTCGAACCCCCATTTTACCCCCTTAGGGGTTGAATTTTGAAAAATCCTTTCTTATTGCACCTCTAGACCTTATATGGAACCTACATACTAAATTTAGAATCTCTAGAACCAGCAGTTTAGGCTGTGCGATGATATGTCACTCGCTCAGTCAGTCAGTTATTTCTTGCAATTTGGCACAAACTTTCAAAAGTTTTCATGTCCACTACATTCAATTTCAAAATCGATGCCATTTTCGTAATGAACGTTCCAAAAAACCATAAAAACGACACCCATATTAATATTTAGACATTTCATCCCCCTCGCACCCCAACAGGGGGATGGTATTTCACGTCCTCCACGTTAGATTTCAAAATCATTGTTGTTTTCGTTATCAGCGACCCGATAAACCATAAAAACAATACCCATGTCGATTTTCAGAATTTATCACCACATTTCCCCCTTTTAAGGGTTGATTTCTCAAAAAACCTGAAACACGTGTTTACTCATTTATCGTTAGAAATACTCCTGTGAAGTTTCAAATAAAATAGTCCAGCCAATCTTGTTTCCCCATACAAACTTCGGACCCCTATTTCACCCCCTTAGGGGTTGAATTTTGAAAAATCCTTTCTTAGTGCACCCCTAGACCATATAAGGAACCTACGTGCCAAATTTGGAATCTCTAGGACCAGCGGTTTGGGCTGTGCGTTGATATGTCAGTCAGTCAGTCAGTCAGTCAGTCAGTCAGTCAGTCAGTCAGTCAGTCAGTTTCTTCTTTTATATATTTAGATTATTATTCATAGATTTTATTAATGAGTAAGTTTTTGGAAATATTGAAAGTTGAAAAAAGAAATTTCGCGAGGTCTACAGCTCGCAGAGTCACTAGTTTATGACACTAACCCAGTCCTAACGAAGACATTATGGACGTAATTTAGTCAGGACGTAAACAAACAAATAATGAAAAAAATCTGCTTGGTTAATTATTGCACCAAACCATCCTTAATCCAAACAAAAAGTGATGTCCTATAATCTCTTGCTAAGCCTCGCCATCGCGGACAAGCCTACATGGCTTGAACTTATGAACTACTCGGCTGTAATGGACTGGACGTATCGATGCTCGCTCAATAATCGAAACATGGACGGGATAAAATATGTGAGATTGACGGTTTGCGTGTGGTTCTTTTTGCTTTAATAACCGTAGATTGCTGAAGCTGTGTGGTTAACATTACATAAGATCAAGTTAAGTTAGGTTTCAATGGTTGACATTTTAATAGACATCCAACAGTTGCCAACTATGGTTCACCTCTATTATTAAAATGACATAGGATTTAAAACGTCGAGCATTGGCTCCGTGTTAATCACTGGGACATTTCCCTTACCGGAAGGCCAGGTTACACAAACTTACGATTACATGCTGATCAACGTTAAATACAGATTTTAACGAACATCGCTTACAAAATTACAGACAGTTTTTGCAATCCACTCAAAGTCCGCTAGCCCTTATTTCACTAATTGACAATTATGACACCAATCATCATCATAGGATTCATAGGTCTTTACGTCTATTGCAGACAATTCAAAAGTGTAGACACGACTTTTGGTGACTGAAAAGACCAATCCGCATTGGACGGGAATGGCACGATCTTTCACATTAAATTTATGTAAATGAACGTTAACGTCAGATCTGTTGCCTGCGTAACTTTTTGCCTGCTAGTCATTACTTTTAATTTAATAATAGTTTTAGAAATAAATACTTAATACTAACATAATCTTAAGTCATTCACTACTTATACTAACAACATATATGGATGTAACTGATCCGAAATAAAGATTAATAAATAAATAAATAAAACCATCACGATTCGTCGCAAAACCTTCTGCCGTCTACAACGCGTTAGCGGCATCCGTCTCCATCAGCGCCCACCACCACCACGTCAGTCGAAGGACGTCCACTGCTGGACATAGGCCTCCCCCAATTTCATGGAGAGTAAATGCCATAATCGCCACGCATGCGGGTTTGCGATCGCAGTATCTCCACTGCACTCTAGTGATGCTGCTGCCCATCCCCCGGTGGTCTTGGTCGCGGGTCCCATAATATATCAGCGCTAATCACCACTAACTGAAAACGACAGTTCGATGTACATTACTGGTTCTTCAAATATAGGTGGTCGTTGGGTAGGTATATATTGTTTGTTGACCCAATAGTGTATGACAATTGGTATCGTCATTACCAAGTTGATAAAATAGTGGCTTAGCTATCTTGTTTATACATAATCGCATTATTTGACACCACGCAAACGAAGCAACTAGCATTTGCTTTCATATTTCCAAGTAACTGTGTGGTATATAACACTGTTGCCCGAAAAGTTAAATGCATCAAAGAACCAGTCAACTTAAATATTAAAAAATATTGGAGAACTAATGATTGGCTGCAACTAATTTCGAAACCTAATTGCTAACTGCAAACTACCTAATGTTTTTATGAGCTCCAAAATTAAATGATTATGCCAACTAATAGTTAGGCAGCCGTAATCATAGGGTCGCAATACCAAACTGCGAAATACAATGTTTAGCTAATTGGGTTCTTGTTAATTTTTGGTAGCAAAAAGGTTGCGTTTATGTTTAAAACTTATTACAAATTTTTTAGTCTCAAAAAACACACACATTGTCGTTATTGTCGGAATCGTGCACGTGGGGCTGCAGCCATCTTTTTCTTCATTTAATTTATCGTTTTAACGTTCCATTACCTCGTCACTCTCTTCCAATTTATGTCGTTTCTCACACGGTCATCAAACCTTCTCTATTATAGATAATATACCGCGAATATAATATTTATCACAGGTCAATCAACTATTTTTAGTTGTTATTCTGTCCCGTCAGAGGAAAATATAAGTTTCTTCGAAAAATAGTTACAGCGTAGACTTCTGACATGGTTGGAAGACGGACCGTAAAATATGGAATAAGTACACCACCACCACCACCATATCAGCCAAAGAACGTCCACTGCTGGACATAGGCCTCCCCCATATTCACGGGGGGTATATGCCATAATCGCCACGCTTGGCATGCGGGTTGGCGATCGCAGTATCTCCACCGCACTCTAGGAATGCTGCTGCCCATTCCCCGGTGGTCTTGGTCGTAGTTTAAGGACATACCCGGGTCCCGGGTCGGGGAATAAGTACAACACTTGGTAAATTTAAACCCACTGAGAAGTATCCGTGACAACTAACGATAGATAGGTGTAGTTGATTTTTTTAATGTCCGACTTTTTCAAAACTGCCATTAGATTTTGAATCATCTTGCTTGGACAGTAGTAAAGTCACTTTTTGAGTGAACTAATTTGATACAACTCCGTCAGTTCAAATTATTTTAAGTATACTACACATACACGAGTAAAGGGAACATAAGCAAGCACGTACATTTTTATCCCTTACCCAATGGCTATAAGGGATAATAAGGGATAAATGTGATCAGAGCGAAAAAGGTACGTGTTCCGTTTTTCTTGACTATGACTGCACAGAAATTTGTATGCACTGCTAGCAGGATCATTTTTCTCTGCTGCTAAAAACCCTAGACTATTCATATTTAGTTGATTTTGCTTAAGTCCACTCTCCAAAATGACAAGGAAATTAAGCCGTCTTTACATAGGTACAGGAAAACAATATAACATTTTCAAAGTCGTATAGCTCACATTCCCTCTTAAACTGTAACGAGCTATTTCTGGTTTATGACAGTGTGAAGATCGCAGATTGTGTTACATGCCCTTGTTAGCAATGTTTCTTTGTGATTGAAACTTTGTCTGTGCTAGTGAATGAGTGAAATAAGTTTGCTGAGTATCATGTTTCTGACGATCGATCATTGTTGTGCACTGCTTTTATCAAGTTCTCCTAAGAATATAAACGGGGTAACGAACTCTACGACTGGTCGGCAATTGACTTTAGTCACTGGCAGAGTAATTACGCAACATTTTCGAATCTAAATGTCATGTTCCACTCTAAAAATTACAATTCGATCGATTTGTTCGATCTAACGATCGTATGTTGGAAAAGTTACGTGATTACCCTGCTGGTTGGAAACTGACACTAGTTCAGATATCTTAATCAGTCATGTCTTGTGAATACAAATGGCATGAGCCAAATCCAATTTACGCACCAAGGACAATGAAGCACATTAGTTCCACTCGGCTTACAAATGAAAAAACTGTTATCTTTTGCTTAATTTTCCTCCCATCAAATGTGTTTTTAAAATCTATCAGCTATTTTAAAACTTTAATTGCTCGAAACACTTCAAAATCTCCACCGCACTACGCAAAATAGCTCCATTGTTTGACTGTCAAAACGTTATGGCCTCGCGGGCTGCGGCCTGTAATTATAACTACTTAGCCCCGCGATGGGCCATCAATCAGGAACAATTGTTGTATTGATTTATAGATGATCTATGTGGGCCGTGGGAAATGGGTGCGAGAGCTTCATTTGTTTATGAAGCAAGTATTATGAGCTATTCTTTTGACGCCATGGGCAAAAATGATGACCACAATAGTAATTATATGACACCTTTTTATAGTAGTTGTAACATATGTAACTTTTTCAGGTACTCATATCTATTACTAATATTATAAAGCTGAAGAGTTTGTCTGTCTGTCTGTCTGTATGTCTGCCCGCCCGTCCGTCCGTCCGTCCGTCCGTCCGTCTGTCCGTCTGTCTGTCTGTCTGTATGTAATTTTCAATATTGTCTGTTTGTTTGTATATTGGTTTGTTTGTTTGAACGCGCTAATCTCAGCAACTACTGGTTCGATTTGAAAAAATCTTTTTGTGTTGGATAGTCCATTTATCGAGAAAGGATTTAGGCTATGATGTTATCATCACGCTGCGAGCAATAGGAGCGAAGACGCGGACGAAGTCGCGGGCAACAGCTAGTCAAATAATAAAAATATATTACAAAAAGCAAAAAGTAATGATTTACATTGTTACACACTTCACAAAATCAAAATTGAAAACCAAAATACTGCAGAGCCACGGAAATGTGTAGGAAACGATAAAAATAAATCAGAAAACCTATTCATGCAAGACTTGAGTGCAGTTAATAGTCATTGCTTGCCTACACTCAAAGGTTTTGCAGTAAGTGATGCTAGAAGGAGTATATTTGACGCAGGACAGCGAATCAGCACTGGTAGAAAATTCAGCAAAAAAAGGTGATGACAAACTCACTAATTTGACTCTTCATTTGAATTCCGGTAGTAAAGTGTTTACCGTTTTTTAATCTAAAATAAAAATATATTACAAAAATCAAAAAGTATTGATTTACATTGCTACACACTTCACAAAATCAAAATTGGCAAAGAAAACATGCTGTATAGCCACGGAATTGTGTAGGAATCGAGAAAAAAAAATCAGGAAGCCTATTCATGCAAGACTTAAGTGAAGTTAATGGTCTTTGCTTTCCTGAACTCAAAGGTTTTACAGTAAGTGATGCTAGAAGGAGTATATTTGACGCAGTACAGTAAATCAGCAGTGGTAGCAAATTCTGCAAAAAAGATAATGACAAACTAATAAAATTGACTCTTTGTTTGAAGTCATGTAGTAAAGTGAATACTGTTTTAAATTCTGAAATAAGAATATTTTACAAGAAGCAAAATGTACTGATATACATTGTTACATACTTTACAAAATCAAAATTGACTACCAACATGCTGTATATAGCCACGGAATTGTGTAGGTATCGATAAAAATAAATCAGAAAACCTATTCATGCAAGACTTAAGTGAAGTGAATTGTCTTTGCTAGCCTGAACCCAAAGGTTTTACAGTAAGTGATGCTAGAAGGAGGATATTTGACGCAGGACAGCAAATCAGCAGTGTTAGCAAATTCTGCAAAAAATATAATGACGAACTTACAAATTTGACTCTTTATTTGAAGTCCTGTATTAAAATGAATACCGTTTTTAATTCTGAAATCACTCACTTGAAAGATCAAATCATAAACTTAAGTATTGCCGATAGTAGACTATAAATAATATGTAAAACTAAGTAAATAATGAAACCAGTATATTCGACAACGGATTTTGGTAGTAAAATCGATCGAGCTATAACAGTTGATATAAAACATGACAATTGTTAAAGAGATGAAAAAAAAACATGTTTGGTGTAATGGGATATTAGTTTCATAAAGGTTAGGATTTTTTCCATAAGGTTTATTGTAACGGTAATGTGACATACTCATCTTGACGCAACGAAGTATACATTATGTTCGAAACCATTGTCATGCCTACCAATAATTTGGAATATCAGCTTGAAAAATAAACGCTCGTTATCAAATTTTCTGCATCGTTAGAAGCCATCGTCTCATGGTTTTGACGCATTCAGAGATCACTGTTCTGCAAGCTAAAAAGTATCCGCTGTTTTCACTTTACGTACAAAAATGTGGTGTTCATTACTAACTTATACTCAAATTGTATATACACACCAGATAAAAATGCCACAACAGAGTATAGCCACGTTGTTTTACAAACAAAACTAACACAAAATATTCAATCAGTAGCCCGATTAGATGCACAACGTGTGCAGATGTCACAACATAAGGTTTAACTACGCTTTAATTGGGTACCTTCTAAGTACGAATTAAGGTACCTCCCGTGAACTTGGTATATACGTTCTAATATTTGCAATTGCATCCCTCAAATACCAAGGGTCACAGAACAATGGCGGCATTCTCCGGACACCTTTGTTAATGCACTGTCTATCCCAGTGATAGCCCAAACTAGTAATTAAGTGTGATTAAACGCCGATACTGATTTTAGTGTGAGAGCCGACTGGGATTTTAAAATGTTTGGAATAAGTACGAAGTACTATACCAAACCGCCATATATATCCATATGTATTTATATTATATACAAATCTAGTGGGCTAGCACAACTGTTTGTCTCCCTCGCACTGTGCGAAAAGTTCGGATATTACTCGCTATTTAGTAATGTCTACTTAGCTGTGATAGTTTTTTCCTTTTAAATTCATAATTAATAATAATCCTTTTCAATAATAATAATCATTTATTTCAGACATCGGTGGCCCATATTAAAAATACCTTACGGACTAACATACATATTATTTTATATCTTAAAATTAACTTATATATTAAACTAATAGCGACTCGCTCCGGCTTCGCACGGGTGCAATAGTACAAACATACAATATCGAAAAAATTAATGCCCTGAAAAACACGTTTTGTCTTAAAAAAACTAATTCACTTTAGTATTATATTTACGGGGATGATTATCAAAAGATACTCCAAATATATCGGTGTAATCTTGATTTTACAATAAAATATAAAAATTGACAGGACAGATAATGCGTACGCGCGCGCTAGGCGACGGTCCTTGGGTAAGTGAGCGAGGTGACAACAGGTTTGCCCACGCCTTGCGTCTCTAGGCGCTAGTGATGGGCCGCAACATCCTCCGGGGCCTTGGAAGCAAGCTCCTGCTTCCAATGTCGGGACTGCTGCTGGCTCTAGCAAAGGACACAGGTACTTGACACCTCGTCGGTAGGTGCCAGTTGAAGTTTTCACCTCTGCCACTCGTGCTACTCCATCTTTGCCGGGGAACTAGCAGACTATTCGTCCCATCTTCCATTGCATAAGAGGAGTATTTTTTTCTCGTAACAAGACCAGATCTCCAGGCTGCATAGGTATACTGGGAACATGCCATTTGTGCCTCTGCTGTAGTTTAGTCACATACTTCAGCTGCCAACGTTTCCAGAAATGTTGACGTAGAGACTCCAACCGCAAGAATCGATCTGTCTTGTTAAAGCCGGTCTTTTCTAAATCTTGTGATGGTAAGGACGTCAATGCTCTTCCTATTAGAAAGTGCCCAGGACTTAGCGGATAGAAATCATCAGGACTAGAAGATAAAGGACCGATGGGACGACTGTTAAGAATTGCCTAGATTTGACTGAACAGAGTAGCCAGCTCCTCAAATGTTAAATGCGTCTGCCCTAGAATACATTTTAGGTGATGCTTAGCAGATCGAATTTAGGACTCGACAAGTCCACCGAAGTGTGGGGAGTATGCTGGCTGACAGTTGAACTTCATACCTTCCTCGGAAGAAAACCCACATATGTCATTAGCACTGGAAGCCAAAAAGTTACCTATTTCTTTTGCTGCCGCAACAAAATTACGGCCATTGTCACAAAAGAATTCAATGGGCTTTCCTCTGCGAGAGATAAACCGAAGCAGAAATAATATGAAGGCATCCTTTGAGAGCTCACTGACAGCTTCCAAATGTATACACTTGTACTTAAGGCACACAAATAAACAAAGATAACACTTCGTTATTTTACAACCCCTTCCCTTTCTGTCGGTTATTAAAAATGGTCCAGCAAAATCGAAAGCCGCACTAGCAAAAGGAAACCCGGGATTTACACGCTGTTCAGGTAATGAACCCATAATAGGACTTGGTATCTTACCACTAATTCTTCTACACCTAACACATTGCCTTGTGGTGGTGCGAGCCAAGTCTCTGAATGCAATAGGCCAAACAGATCCTCTTATGGTATAAAGAAAAAGCTGGGGGCCAGCATGGAGAAGACGCAAGTGCTCATTTGGTAAGCCTATGTTTGGCATGAAGCAACATTTGGTGACGTGTCTCGAAGGGATATCAAGACAATGTCAAGCGTCCACCAACTCTCAATAAATTTTCATTATCCAAAATGCATTTAATGCAATCAACTGACTTTTAGGGTTAAGAACTCCTTTAGAGCGAAGAGCGTCGATTTCTTTAGGAAAACTGTCAGCTTGCGATAAATATACCTATTTGCGAAAGGCAAGAGCTAGTTCGTCAGGCTGTAAAACACCCACCTTTTTATTGTTGACATTCCTACAATTATAAATAAAACGAAGCAAGTAAGCGAATGCCCGCTGAATTAATTTCAATTTTGAGTATCTCTCTCTCGCCAATCATAGTCCTTTATCAGCTCTAAAATCATTGCAACCCTGTTCACTATAAAGGTCTTCAACTTATCGTATCGCGTACCTAACCAATCTAACGCTATGGATGAGTCACTCCAGTACACCTTGCGAGTGATCACATAGCGCAGGGCGCCTTCCACGGCGTCCGCAAGCTGCGCGCCCAACAAACATGCACACAACTACAAACGTGGAATTGTTGTCGGTTTAAACGAAGCCACCCTGGCCTTCGCACATAGTAGTCTCATTGTGATGTCACCTTTTTTATCAACGGATCTAAGGTAAACGCAGGCGGCGTATGCTATCTGTGAATCGTCACAAAAGCGGTGTAACTCTATATGAGTAGGTTTCTTACATAAAGCATGTCTCGGAATGCGCAATTCGTGGAGACGTTTCATATTATCAATCAATGACAGCCATGAGCGACTGATTTCAAGTGGCACGGGTTCGTCCCAGCCAATTTTCTCAATCCATAATTTTTGTATCAGTGTTTTAGGCTTAATAGTAAAAATACTTAACAATACAAGCGGATCAAAAACTTTACATGACTCTGATAGAATGGAACGCTTAGTAATTTTAGGTTTATTTTCATAGTTGGTAGGGAAGTGTATGAAATCTTCATTGGGATTCCGTCCGACATCTAATGTAGGTATGTGATGATGAACTAATTATAAGATTATATTTTTTTGCGCATCTTCAATATTTATCAAAATTGATGGCAAATTAGAACGATACTTTCTTAGAGTAAAGCAACCGGCAGCAAGTGCATTGTGCACTGACTCTTTTATATATAATAATTCGTCTTGACTGTCACTTCCAGTTAACAAGTCATCAATTAAATTAAATTAAATAAATTAAATAGCAATGCTGACGAAATCTAATTAGTATATTGAACAGGGAATCTTGGATATGTGGGCCTGGCCGTTGTAGATCATCAAGAGAATAACCAGAGCTTGTCTTCAAGCTACCATTAAAAAACTACACGAATTTTAGTGGATTCACGAGAGGGACGTAAGATAACGTGATAAGGAATAAAGTAGGATGGATCAGGAATTAATTTACTAGACTCGGATGAATGACCCAATTCCGAATATTCTTGGAGAAAATTCGAATACATATTTTTAAGGTTCGAGTCACGAGCAAATCTCTTTTCGAGTGATAAAAATTGCCGTTTTGCTGAATTAAATGAATTTCCTAGGCAATCCGGCTCTGCTACGAGAGGCAACTTGACATGAAAACGACCATCTTCATCGCGGTATATATGTTTTATAAAATGATTTTCACATTCAATCTCTTCTGGGGTTAACTGTTTATTTTTCTGAGGAATTTGCTCTAATGTCAAAAATTTAGTCAACTCGTTATTCAGTGACTCATTTGACACAGTATCATTAGCCGAACTGAAAGTAAGATAATGGCATTGTGCCGTTTTCGCAAGATTGTTGTTGGTCAAAAATGGACCGGACAGTATATCCAACCCAATTTAGGTTTAAGCATATTGGGTTGATTTGGCCCAAGTACCAATTTCTCAGTTTCAATCAAATTCCAAAACAAGTCGGCACCTACGAGCATATCAACAGGTGCGCTCTGATTTAATGTAAGATCAGCAAGATGAATATTACTAGGTAACTTTATTAATGATGCATCAAATGTCTTGTTGGGCAAGTTGCTTGAAATTTGAGGCAGCAGGAGACATGAAATGTCCGCTTCATAATCATTTTGCTTGGACCTCAGTCTTAATCCACAACGTTGCAAAGAATTGGTAAGAGGTTGATTACCTACACCTACAATATCAACTCTGGTTGGCTGAGGAGTCAAGTTTAAATCATTTTTTACCTTGTTCGTTATTAGAGACGTCTGTCTAGCAGATCTCGGATAGTTAGGCATTTATTTTTACTTGTGTTGTATACTTCCACTAACGCAGTTGAAAGTAGCATATTATTATTCAATGTGATTGACATACTAGTGACACTGTCGTAATGCTCCCTCTTGACCTCACCCTCAGGTGTAGCTATGATTGCATGCGTTTCGGATGTGCTTATAGCCTGAGAATGCTCTTAATGCAACAATGAGTTATGCCGCCCCTTACAAGAAGAACAAGGACCCAACCTGCACTGGCGAGAAGAGTGACCTATGCGCAGACAATTGAGGCATAACCTCAATCGCATCACTTCAGCGAGTCGCTCATCAATGGGCTTGCCCAGGAAAGAAGCGCAGTCATACAGGCGATGGCTGCCGTTGCACAGGACACAAGCCACAGAAGAGGGGCCAGACGTGGCTGAAACTGCGAATGATTTCACATGAAACCTTTCAGGTTTACGAAAAGGTGATGACGAATTTTCGCCTGGTGATGACAAGTCACCTTTGTAATTGCTTTGACGTTCAGGTTTATTATGATGTATGGATTCTAGAACATCCGACCGAGCTTTCAGAAATTGGAAAAAATGTACATACTGAAGCTGGTTTTATGTTCCTCCCATTTAATGCTAGTAAGATTGTTGAGTTTTGCTGCGACCAAATGAATAACCAATGAATCCCATGATTCAGTTTTTTCACCCAGCGTATTTAATGCGCGCGAATTTTTTGAAACATGATCAATAACGAAGCGTTATCCTTTGGCGGAATCGCGATGTACTGGCTGGATGTTAACTAAAGAATGCAAATGTTTGCTTATCAGCTGTTTCTCATTGTTATACCTCTCACAAAGGAGATGCCAAGCCTCCTTGTAGTTAGCCGAACTAACCTCCAGATTACTTATGACGCGAGAGGCCTCTCCCTCAAGGTAGGAATTCAAGTAATAGAATTTGTGTATCGGTTCAATTCTGTCATTACAATGTATAAGCGAAGAAAATGTGTCTCGAAATTCGAGCCATCGATGAAGTTCTCCGCCAAAGTTTGCAATTTTAATTGTAGGCAATTTAAAACCCATAGAGCCTTAATTTTGATTGCATGAATTATCGCAGTCTAAATTAGAACCGCCCCTCACTGACTTTGGGTTTAACTTTGGTTTCATATTTCAAGAAGGCATTGAGTTTGTGCTACGAGCAGAAAAATGTCCGACTCAATATCTTCTCTAATATTCAATTCAGCTTCTAAATTATTTTTATTTGACAATTCTATTTCAGACTGTATTTCATCAAAGTGTGTAAACATTTCACGCAATTTCTCAAATCTTTGGTCGATCAAATAGTAATCGGTTCGCCCAATAGATTCAGATTCAATGAATGTGTTTAAAAAGTTTCTATATTTTGTAATGCGACCCTTTACTGAACTTCGTTTGGCATTTAAATCCCTTAAATCATATTTGACACTTGTTGATGGAATATTTAATTTTAATATGCTTTCTAAAGGCGATTTAGGAGCTTGTTCACCGCTTTTAGACATAATGGATATGTAAGAACTTACAAGACACTAATTGAACCACAAATGGACAATAGTGATTAAAAGAATGATAAGAGCACTTTAAGCCAGTTCACTCCCCAACACCATGCAAGCTAGGCCGCGGGCGCCGATCACACACGGCAGGATGCACACGAGATCAATAGCAGGCAGGCTCACCAGCGCGGCTGAGCAGCTTGAATATACGTCAGCAATATTGTAACAAATGCATAAAATCTTCATGAAACCAGTTGGGGAGCTGTCAGTGGGCTAAGTCCGAATATTATTGCTTAAATTATACGTTAATTTAAATAAATAAATAAATACTAGATGAAAGCCCGGCTTCGCTCGGGTGAAATAAATAAGAAAGAAATAAACAAAACATTTATTCGTGACAGTTATGCAAACGACGAAAGAAAGAGTGTACAAAAATGTATAAAATGAAAACATTACAACAACGGATTATGATGAAACTTCGAATCGTATAGAAATATAGTCTGTAGTCTGGATTGGGAATAAAAGTATGGAATGGAATTATATGGAATTGTGAGTAAAAGATTACGCAAACGTCGTCACGGGCTAGTATCTTTGCAAGTTAATCCTAAGCATCTTTATAAGGGTAGTATTTAAAGGCACATAAAAAATTTGACACCGTAATCAGTACTGATTTGTATAGCTAAAATACTAATCGTTCATTAAAATTCAATACAGATGTGCATTGTTAAATATTGATGTGCCAGTCAGTATTTTTGGTGCGAAGTCAGAGCTGCTAACGCGAAAAACAAATGAAGTTCGTGTATTTCCCTCTCTGTCGCACTTGCAAATTCGAGCGACACAGAGGGAAATACACGATGTTCGTTTGTTTTCGTTTCGCGATAGCAGCTCTCTATTCTCCGCCAAATTCTATTCAGTGGGGCCCTTTACACTCAATATTATCACGATTTTTAAACTTGTATGGGGTGTGTTAAACGCTTAATACTATCACAATACTGGTGTGTCAATATTATCGTGGTTTTCAAAATCGTATGGATTTTTTTTCAATATTCATTGCACGTGATACGGATCGTGATATGAGTATATCGCGTGATAATAATAACCATGTAACAGGCCGCTATGGATGTTGCTTCAATATTCAGTGTTTCACGTGATAATAATAACAGTTGGTAATATTTTCTCCAATTAATGGAAGCTATTTAACAACTTGTTCCGTTTTGCCAAAGGTATTTCACATTCCGATACGCGCACCATCCAGGAATAGGAGCCGTCAGACCAGAGGGCCTACCACGATCTGAAAACGAAGTATTTCCCTCTCCGCGCTCGAATATGCAAGTGCGACAGAGAGGCAGATATATTTAGTTTTCGGTTGGTAGCACCTTAGTCCGAGCGTGACGGACGGTCGAAGAAAGTCAAAGAACATTCCGTGTGTTGTCTGTCACACATATAATTTTTTAGCTTCCCATCGACCTATGAACTTGAAATTAAGTGATAATGTTTATTATGAAGTATATTTTACCAAAAATATCAATATATTGATAAATCACATTTGTTTTTTAGTTGTACGGAACCCTCAGTGTGCGACTCCGACGCACTTGGCTGGTTTTTATTACATTTTGAATTTTATTTCTCTTATAGTAAAATACCCTATTCGTTTTAAAGTTGACGCCTGAGGGCCTACCGCGAACCAAAAACGAACTATCTTCCTCTCTGTCGTTCGAATATACATGTGCGAGAGAGGCAGATACTTCGTTTTCGGTTCGCAGTAGCGCCTCTAACGTCCGAGCGCGGCGAACGGCATGAGCCGAGGGTCTACTCCGAAATTCAAAATCCTAACTTCGTATGGTGCCGTCCCTTTCACTCTCCTGTCATAGACTATATGAGTGAAAGGGACGGCACCATACGAAGTTCGGATTTCGAATTTCGGAGTAGTCCCCCAGTACCACTAAGTTATAAGATAGAGCGAGATAGGGATAGAATTTTGCTAGACGTTTAAAAGCCATAAGTCACCTAGTAGTTTGTCACAAACAAAATAGAGAAGCAGCTTTAAGATGGCGGACAGACTCAGCAAACATTCAAGTGGTGTCCTTTACACGATTAATATTATCACAATACTGGGGTGTCAATATTATCGCAGTTTTCAAATTTGTATGGATTCTGCTTTAATATTCACGTGATACTTATCGTGATATGAATCCATGTAACAGGCCCCATACATTCGCTTTGAAGGCGGTTGTTGTGACAATCAGTCTAGCTAGCACGATATATTATACCGTTACGTTTTATGTGACGTTTTAATACATTTCGCCCATATAACGTGACGGTATAAGTTATCGTGCTAGCTAGGCTGATAGGTGTATAGAACGCTTGAAAACTACAAAAACAAAACGCTGCAGACGCGGCTAGCCGAATCCACACAATGGGCGATGATGGCCCATCACCCAGAACGCAGCCCAGCAACCTGGCCAACATACCGGACGCAAAAATAGTTCACGATTTTCGAACGTAGCCGACACTGTCAACCAACAAATTTAATATAGCAATATAGTCTGTGGGCAATATGGCCGACGTTTTGTCATCAAATTAACACTTTTAAATGCAAAATACGCGGCAATCCGAATTTTGCGGATACATATGTTCAACTCAAAAATCGTTATTTTTATACGTTCTTCAATTTGAGACAGGTCTCGTTCGGGTCTACCGTACCCCTGCACGAAATTATTAATATAGATTAGGGGACATTTTTTACACAAATCGAACTAGACCCACGGTAAGCTCAGTAAGCTTGTGTTATGGGTACTAGACGACGATATATTTAATAGATATATACTTGAATACATAGAAAACATCCAAGTCTCAGGAACAAATGACTCTGCTCACCACAGAACCAAATGCCCTTACCGGGAATTGAACCCGGAACCTCTAGCTTCGGAGGCAATGGCACCAACTAGGCTAAACAGGCCGACATATCGGTGTAATCTTGATTTTACAAATTGAGCCGCGGCCGAGAGTAATATAAAAATTGACAGGACAGATAATGCGTACGCGCGCGCTAGGCGGCGGTCCTTGGGTGAGTGAGCGAGGTGACAACAGGTTTGCCCACGCCTCGCGCCTCTAGGCGCTAGTGATGGGACGCAACAGATCGGTCAATTTTAAGTACGGATTACGTTGCGCTGAAATGCACGTTTTATTAAGTAATAATTGTTCTTTTCCTAATTAGAGAACTCCGATAAACGCGTGCGATCACTGCTAATCATAAAGTACTATAGGGCGAAGCGCGGCCTTCGACACGCTATTTATAGGCACGTGTCGCCGGCTCCCCGGCCGGTACCGCCGCAACCGCTATGACCCTGCATTTTAAATCTGTAATATCTTCGAAAATATTCATTTAAATTACATGCTGTAAAGAGCAATATTGACCTATATTAAATTCACAATATATTTTAGGTACTTAATTGGATAAGAAATAATGCGGTATTGCTTAAAATCGCTTCATAATCAAGCCATTATTTCTCGTAAAAAGTAAAGGATAAAAATGGTTTTCGTGGATTATCCCTAAGAGATAGTTATATACCATCGAGGACTTTTTTGTAGACCTTTTTAAACTGTACAATACTGTAGTGAATTATTTTGATCTATCTCGTAGGATTCAGCCAGCGTTTGCAATGTAAGCGTTTGTACTCTAAAATTATCAGTGTTTCTCTACTATATTATATATGTATTATACAAATAAACTTTTACTTTGAATCCCTTCCTCCTTCTCCTCCTCCCTCTATCTATTAAAAAAAACAGATTAAAATCCGTTGCGTAGTTTTAAATATCTAAGCATACTTAAGGATAGACAGACAGCGGGAAGCGACTTCGTTTTATACTATGTAGTGGTTAGTGATAGTGATGATACATTATTCGCTTATTCGGGGTGTCGAATAACTGGCCCCAAAATCACCGGAATACGACACCTTTCGGCCCGAACTCCTATTAATATCACTACCATGATTTTTTTCACATACCCAGTAGCAACCGTTTAGCTGGCAGCAAGCTGGGAGGGGAAAGTTGCGCCACTTGACTCCAAGAAAAAATAGCACTTTAAAGTTTAACATCACGCAAACGGATCTATAGCTTTATCAAGGATGAAAAACTAAAGCTTACATTTTTTTAAAACGAACTATCCAACGATAACCCTCGCGATGGGCTTGGCAAGAACCCCCATTTGCTTGGAGGGGGTGTTATTTTTTCAAGTTTTTTTTCGTACCGTTTTGTAGGCATGATTAATATGTGTGGTAAATTACCTACAGCTTTCTAGTATCAACAGTTACTGAGCTAAGCCGTGGACAGACGGACGGATGGACGGACGGACATGGTGAAACTATAAGGGTTCCTTGTTTACTACGAAACCCTATAAAGAGGATATTTCTTCCTTTAACTTTTTTATTGCTGAGAGTCAATGAAAAAAGTTGCTAAAAGAAAGCTTAGGTCCTGCTACGTACTAAATAAAATTGCTAAACATCTGCAGTTGCAATAAGTTTCTTGTTGTAACGATGACGCAAAGTTTTCTCTGACTGGCACCCGCACTAGTATCAGGGTCCCACGATCGATACGCTTCTCAGAAGTAGGTAACTCCTCGGTTTTATAGTTAAAAGGTTTTAGATTAGATAATTATATGTAATGCGATGAACGATCTGTTACCTTTTAATGAAAAATTTGTTAAGTACACTATGAATAGAATTGAAAGGGTTCAGCCTGTTTAAAAACAGTCTCCAAAGTTTGCATTTAAGTATATGTAGTCTTTCTAATTGTTTTATTTAACAGCGAAACGTAATTTTAAATTTATCACCCAATAAATATCCAGTCAATTATGAAGGTAAATTTACATTCTCTATTTATAGTCTGAATTTAAAGATTGCTTTAAAAAATTTTTACTTCTACAATAAACCCGCTTTTGTATCAATGTCAGAAAAAATATTACAAAATATTTCTTTATCACACAAATCACTCATCTGTTCTTATCCCAAGTAAAATTTCGACCGAACCCTAAAACACGGGATTTATTTATACAACTCACGATACATTGTTTAGGTAGATGTAGAGTTGTAGGCGATGATTATGCAGTAGCCCTTATCAATCGCGAGCAATTTTGTTGTCTTTTTAAATTGCCAGTGTTACGTTCTTTTACACTACAAGGTTGAGTACTTTTTGGCCAGTGACTTTCTCTTTGATGAGCTAAACTGAGACATACCTATATACATTTTTATTACTATGTAATCTACGCTTTAACGCGCACCGAACTAACTCACAAGAATGAACACGCCAAACATATTGAAATACATAAAATTAGACTACATTTTTTTATAAGACTGACCAGTGATTCTAGTCTCACTTGATGGTTAGTGACGACAGAACCTATGATGTACTTCAGTGTGCTTTAAATTGAATTCTGACGACTCTATGCTGACACCAGCTAGTTTACTTTACTACGTAACTTGTCAAACTTACGCTAGGTAAATTTGACATTTTTATCATGGAAAATTACATTTTGATCTACATTATACAAGCTCGAAAATGTTATGTAATCACCCCTATCGTGCACGTAATTTCAAGAAACCCTACCATCCATTTCTTAATCAAAGTCATCAAATCAGCAGAGGCCATTTTATGCAGGTCTTGCGCTGCCGATTTATTCAATACTGCAATAACAAAATACTAACCTCCTTATTCATAAACGTCCATCGAGCCTCTATTAGTTAACAAGCCGCTAAAGTTGGTTTGTCCTTATCTGTCACTTTGACATTTATGTTTGTGAGAAAGTGACAAAAGAACTTTTAGTTAACAGAGGTTTGTTAAGTTTTATGAATAAGGGGGTAAGTATACACTTACCTATCGCAATTTCTAAATATATATTTATCGCAATGTAAGTCCTTACGCCAAAAAAACACCACGAAATTGCAAACTCAATTAAATCTTAACGACGCCATTACATTTATTTTAAGTGCAATTACTTTCATTAGGGCAGCAAGGTCGATCGGTTCGGATTAAGTTAAGCGCTGGTCATTAGGCGCCGGCACTTGTGCTCCTGTCTGTACGTAATGCGAGATGCAACGCACAGATAATGTGGACGGGCCGATGTTTACAGGATGTTGTATACATGCAGTTGTTTAGACTTTTGCTTACAGGTTTTCGTTTGTAACTAATGTCGGGACTGGATGTCGAGCTTGAGCTTGATCACCCATAGTTATAAGTATTTCATTGAACTACACAATTTATTTCATTAAGTTTTATTGCACAACATACAGTGTAATGGCGATATTGACCGTGACAGCAAAAACCGAATCAGCGCAGGATGGATGAAATGGCTACAGGTCTCGGGAACCATATGCGATGCCAGAATATCCTTCCGATTGAAGGGCAAAATCTACAAGACCATAGTAAGACCTGTCGTGTTGTATAGATCGGAATGTTGGGCCGCAAAGGTGACGGATGAAAAGAGATTGCATGTTACAGAGATGAGAATGTTGAGATGGATGAGTGGCGTAACAAGAATGGATCAGATAAGGAATGAATATATAAGAGGAAGCCTGAAAGTAGCACCCATAGATGATAAGTTGAGAGCTAATCGTCTACTTGGTATGGGCATGTTATGCGGAGGGGTGAAAGTCATATGACTAGAAAGGTATTAGGCATGAATGTGGAGGGATGTAGGAGGAAGGGTAGGCCAAGGAAAAGGTGGATGGATTGCGTGAGAGACGATATGAAGAGGAAGGATGTGAGTGACGAGATGACGGGCGATAGAGAGATATGTATGGAAGCAAAAAACATAAGCGCCGACCCCAAGTAAATGGGAAAAGGGCACGCGAATGATGATTTATTGCACAAAACAGAAATATACAAATGACACTTTTTAGTGCAATTAGTCGCTTATTAATCAAAATACGTTATTTAATACAATTAAATGTCTTTATTATCTTTGTCACTATATCACTAATAGCTAATGCGGAGCGGATGCTGAGACTTGGCGGCGCGGAATGGATATTTCCAATCGTTGCATCTCCTTGTTGACATTGTATTTTTTTCTGGACGTAAGAGGCTGCGCACAGTCCAGGTCGCAACCTTCATTAAAGTATTCTTAAATCTACGCCTGGGGATTCTTCGCACCCCTGTCCCATCTAAGAGACGCCGAGCACTTCATTAGACTTTTCCATATTTATATTTATGTGTCGCCTGACGACTAGGGAAGTTAGTGCAGTGGTTCCCCGTTGCCTTCTGCACCAGATATTTTAGGGAATATTAAGTTCCCAAGGTCACTGAAGCCTCGTCTAGCCAGTTTTTGATTGGTCAAGTACATGGTTATACCGCCATTGCTCGGTCGCCAGAGCCTCGTCTGTTGTCCAGCAGGGAGCACCGCGGCAGTCTGAAGACTCCCGTCGCTGAGTATTCTGCGTGAATGTCTAGCGCGTGCAGGTGAGGTTGACTCTTGGGGCCGTTCAGATGATGTTGACGTTCTCCCCCTTACCCTTTTCGCTGTCAACCCTCAAATCAATAAAGGGTCAGCAACGCGTTTGTAACTGCTCTGCCATCGCAACAAGCATCCATAGGCTCCGCGGTGGGGTAAAATACCTGATTACGAAACGTTTTCAAGCGAGCGTAAGGTCCATTTCCATATGTTTCCATAATAAAAATTACAGATCTACCTGTTAAACGATTTTTAATCAATTAGTATGAATAAGAGTTGTTCAGTTGATCATACAGACAAAAAACCAATGCAGATGAAAACTATCATGACTTTAATCACTCTGTACAAAGCTGTTGTGTCCTTAATCTTAATTAATAATAATTGACAATCATAACGGTCAGTGCAAATTAAAGAAACCTCACAAAAATGGGTATAAAACAAAGTCCAGCATACAGGTTCTATCAGGAATCGAAAGAAATAACCATTGACATCCTCTGCTCCTGTGGACCACTTATGCGTAAAAGAAGTCTAACTGGAGAGGCACATCATGCAAACGGAGGAGATACAACAGATTGCGACCCAAAGAGTCTGGAAATTCCTAAAAGCAATGAACTTTACGGGCTGCCACAATAGATCAATCTCTGGTCGAGGCGTCATTGAAGGCCCACAACAAACCAATAATAAATCATAAAATTCAGCATCATGCCAGTATGGAACTAAACATTCAATACCCAAAAGTCTACAACAAAGCAAACATGTCGCCCGTAGTAACAGTCCTCTTTTAGTAGTAAAACTATAATCTCATGAATTTTTAAATTTAATCATCATCGTCATATCAGCTGAAAAACGTTCACTGTTGGACAAAGGCCACCCCCAAGGACCTCCGCAATGACCATCAGTCTTGCGCAGCTTTCATCCAACGCCTTCCCGCTATATATTATCTTCCTATTACTTAATATCAATAAATTTAACATCAGTATAGGTAAAAAACTTCAGAAAATTACCTGTGTAGTGGTGACGTGCTTGAATAGACATTTTTTTTGTTTGTGTTACACATTTTAAATATGTAATGTCTATTCGAACACGTCATAACTACATACAATACAACAGGTTATTTTCTTAAGTTTTTCACCTATACCCCACCAATAACGAACAGCCTGTATATCCTTTGCAGGCTCCTAAATGAAAAACGTCAGGCTTGTCAATGTGACGAACCTACTTAGTGGGCACATAAGTCAGCTAGGCCTACCGAACAAAAAATCAGGCAATTATTGCGAGCCTTTAATGGGTTTTACTTGTAGCTATCCTTCACAAAAGGTTTGCTTCTGTGGTTATATTTAGCACATTTCTCGCATATTTTCAATTAGATAAAAATTACTTTGAAGTAGGCCACTGATTACGGATTGATTATGTAGGCTATAGTCATCATTTTTCAGCCGAATGACGTCCACTGCTGGACATAGGCCTCCCCCAAAGACTTCCACAATGACCGGTCCCGCGCCACCCGCATCCAGCGGATACCCGCGACCCTTACCAGGTCATCAGTCCACCGTGTGGGGGGCCTGCTCACGCTACGCCTTCCGGTACGTGGTCGCCACTCGAGAACCTTTCCGCCCAAACAGCCATCGGTTCTGCGAACTATGTGCCCCGCCCACTGCCACTTAAGTTTAGCGATTCGAAGGGCTATATCGGTCACTTTGGTTCTGCTGCGGATGGCCTCATTTCTGATGCGATCACGCAGAGAAACTCCCAGCATAGCACTCCCTCTCCATTGCTCTTTGGGTGACTTTGAGCCTTCTTATGAGGCCCATAGTAAGCGACCACGTGTCAGTACCATACGTATGTCATCACTGGCAACACACACTGGTCAAAGACTTTCCTCTTGAGACACTGCGGAATATTGTACGAAAAGATGTGCCGTAGCTTCCCGAACGCTTCCCGAAGGCTATAAGTACGAGTAAATTTTAGATAAAAATTTACTAGAAGCAGGAAACTGATTAGTGATTACGAATTATGATGTTAACGTTGTTAACCTATTGCTAAATAGAGAACTCCTTTATTTATACCAATAACTTAATTACCTATTTATTCTAAAATAATACCTATTTTATGTCATGTCCCTTTCTCACAAGCAACAATGTCAAAGTGACAGATAAACCCAATAAATTTACTACGAATTGTTATTATCAAGTTGGTTGTTATCTTGCGGGCCTAGGCCCGCAAAGTCCTCTATTTAATTTACATTCCACATAAATTTTTGGCACAGGCATCATGACATTCTGCCACTATGCGTATTAAAAATAAAACTTTGATTTTTTTGTTGTTTATTTCATTGCGTGTTTGAGAAAAGCACTATACATACCTCGGCGGGAAATATGGGGTTGCCCGCCTCAGACATATCCAGCTTCGCTTCGCTCGGCCGTCTATATGTCTTCGGCCGGCAACCCCTTTCGTCCCGGCCTCTGTAGTAATGTACTATTTTTTTGGTGTTGTGTAGGTTATACCCTATTGTAGGAGTACAGTCAGGATCAAAAGTAGCGACGCATTTAAAAAGTTCAGAAGTCGATTATAAGGGAACAAGAGCTTTTGACCCCTTCAAATGCGTAGCTGCTTTTAATGCTGACTGTACATTTTTAGGGTTCCGTACCCAAAGGGTAAAAACGGGACCCTATTACTAAGACTTCGCTGTCCGTCCGTCCGTCCGTCTGTCACAAGGCTGTATCTCAAGGACCGTAATAGCTAGACAGTTGAAATTTTCACAGATTGTGTATTTCTGTTGCCGCTATAATAACAAATACTAAAAACAAAATAATAATAATAATTAAGGGGGCTCCCATACAAAAAACGTGATATTTTAGCCCTTTTTCATGGCTACCTCTCGCCGAGCTAGATCTCAAGTACGGTATTAGCCAGACAGTTGAAATTTTCACAGATGATGTATTTCTGTTGCCGCTTTAACAACAAATATTAAAAACCGGCCAAATGCGAATCGGACTCTTTGCCGTTTTTATTTTTTGTACGGAACCCTCGGTGTGCGAGTCATTAAGATAACTGAGTATAGAAGATGGTGATCTGAATGTTAATAAATATTTTGTATTATTATTTACTCGTATTATTTAGGAACACCTATATCTTCCGTTTAAATTCATTCATTCATCAATTCTAAAACAATGTTCAGCTAAACGATAACCACACATCCGCTTCATTACGTCAGGAAATCACGATCGATTACCCACAAATAGAGAATCGGAACTAATCGATTTCGAAAGAGACGTCCTTGGTTTTGACTATCCTAAGATGACTTTTGTAAGGTCGAATCGAGCTTAGGTTATCTGTTTTATAATTGCATGGTATTATAACAAAACATAGATATATTTATTTAGATATATTATTATACAGGATGATTGGGGAGACGTGAGCAAGATCAACACTACAGATTCAGTAGATCATAAGCTACTACTTCGTGCCACTATTAGTGAAACTAACGTTCATTTATCTTTGGTGTTGAAAACAAAATGTTTTTCATTATTTACGAAATTCATGGTGACTCTACAATCAAAATACTTCAGTCAAGTGATACTTGTCAAATTGAATGTCATCTGAGTCCAATTACTTTTGAAATATCGTATCTCACTCAATGTGACAATTTATTTCCTTCGTAATCAAAGTGTTGTCATTACAGTTAGAGGTTTAATCTTTATAAACCAGTGGTTGTAGTGAGTGACCATGATTGCAGAGAATTAAACTTTAACTTAACAAAAATTAAAATACAGGAAAAAGGTATGGGTGTTTCACTTAAATACAATGATGAACGATTCATTGCCATTTACTATGTATGTAGTGTTGGTCCTGCTCACGTCTCCTGAATCATCCTGTATATGCAAGCGTATTAACGTTCAAACGTATGTGAGGTAACTTTTGTCTGACATTTGCCTATATAAAACATCTGGCTTACGTAGGTATCGACGTAGTAGGTTTGAAACCCTGAAAATTATTAATACATATATGTATAACCAGCCAAAATAGATTTGTATGGGTGAGTTTAATGATGGTGTTAATATTATCCGCCGAATACTCCCCAGTGGAAATCGACATTAAACTCGCAAAACACGATCTAGTACTGGTTTTTCGTATGTTGTATGGATCATCAGGGTAGCGGAAATCTAAATTTACAACATCGAAACATTTGAGGTCGCTGCGCAAGTGCGCACCACGTGATAATTGTCTAATTAAACTGTGCGTTGTTGGCCAAAAAATGCCAGTTTTTTAAGTTAAATAAATTTGATGCCATTTAAATATAACAGCAGCTCTATAAGCTCTCTATAGGGACCAAGCCATGGCCCTTTGAAGATGGTCCATTTTATGTTATTTTCAGAGAAATTATTTCTTCAAGTTATTGCGTAATGTGAATAGGCATGTATCCAACCAAACACTGCTAAAAGGATAAATGACAACATAAAAAATACTTTAACATACACTCATCTACATAGACTCCGTCCGTAAATCCGAAGTCTGCATGTCCATGCCATCTCTGTAATTGTATTTAGGTATTTATACCTACATTTGTGATGGTCAGGGCCGCGTGTTACCAAAATTATTTAATTACAGACTCAGATTTAGCATTTTCAGACTCTATACTGTTGTAAACTCTTTCATTCTGCTATTCTTTATGTATTAATTAACGAACCAGCGAAGTGCGTGTCGGTGTCGGATCAGGCGCAATGTAGGGTTCCGTAGTTGTCCACCCGTACCATTATGCAGATTTAAAATGTTTAAAACTAATGTTCACTCTATATTTGACATAACTAACCACATATCTAAGTAATCAATGGAAACTGTAAATGAGAGTTTGATTTTAAATTTTTTTTTTTTTAAGTTCGGCTATTAGGTACTCATTAACTAGTAATATCTACTTAGCTGTGATAGTTTTTCTTTTAAATTCATTATATATACTACTTCCATGATTTTTTCACACACCCAGTAGCAACCGTTTAGCTGGTAGAGGAGGGGGGGGGGGGGGACTTGACTCCAACAAAAATTGGCACTTCAAAAATTAGTATCACGCAAAAGAAATCTCGTATTTTTTTAACAAGCTATCTAACAATACCCTACACGGTGGGTTTTGCAAGGAAAAAAAAGCATGGGTGGTAGTTTTTTGACGTTCATAGGTGCATGTAATTATGCCTAATTTGAAGAATAGATTACTTTTGCTTTTACTTTACTTTACTTATCCCCATTTTACATGTAGGGGAGCTATCCTAAATATATATTTTTTCAATTTTATTATACTGTTTTTTCGGCGTGATAGATTTGCATACCCATACCGAATTATATACAGCTTTCTAGTATAGTAACGGTTACTGAGCTATGCCGCGTACAGGCAGACGGACGGACATGGCGAAACTATAAGGGTTTTTTTTGTCCCTTACCCTAAAACGAAATGTACTACTATAAACACTATGCACATTAATAAAAACAATGCTGGATTAACTTTTTTCGGCATCAAAAATATCCGTAACACATAATTGCTTGAAACCTTGCGGTAAAATTTCTTTATAGTTTCAACCTCGTAATAGTAGGTTGTTTGAGGGGTTGTCAGTCGTCTATGCCACTGAAGGACGTTTTGACAGACGGACAAAATTATAATTACATATTAATGGATAGGTAAGTTCATACGTAATAGGAACGGTGTCAGGCGTAAGCTGCAATCAGTGCAATTAACTGACCCTGCCGTTTAAAAGATGTAAATTATGTGAGATTCATATTAAGTTAGAGTAAAATGTGTTTTAAAATTAACCCCCTCTTAGTAGACATTGTTACTGTGTGAGTTTCTGTATATTGCTCTTATATGCTGAAGTCAGATGTGAGCGGAAACATTAGAGGGCGTTTAGTTTAAGATTAGATGTAGGTATTTTGTGTATTGTAAAGAGTAAGTAGTTTTCTACCTGGTAGTGTTATAGTTTAAACACTGCTATAGTTATAAATCGCAAAATCGCATTAATGGGTGGCTAAAGAATTACAAATAGGTAATAGTGACATATTTCATCTGCTATACTAGCAAATATTTGATCCCATTATAAATACACCTATACATATAATACTTTTCTCAAACATGCAATGAAATATTGATGTTATGTTCCTTATAATAGGCTGCGAAGTATAACGTTTCAGGTGCGGCTAGGACAAGAAGTCGTTAATGGAATTTCATACAAATCTTGCGGGCCTAGGCCGGCAAAGTCCTCTTTTTTAATTTACATTCAACATAAATTTGTGGCACAGGCATCATGACAATCTGCCTCTATTCGTATTAAAACTAAAACATTGAATGTTCGAGAAAAGCACTATACATACCTCGGCGGGAAATATGGGGTTGCCCACCTCAGACCTATCCTCCAACCCCTTTCGTCCCGGCCTCTGTAGTAATGTACTATTGTACTATGGGAATTGTTGCAGACAGGATATTAAAATCAACTTGAAGTTCATCTTCGTTATTAAGTTTGAGTTTATTTTATTAACTGGAAGTGATCAGAAAAGTTCTAAGAATAACCTATGTAATTCTTAATGCAAATGAAAAAAAGAGTAGTGACAAATTTATTGAAAAGATACATAGATGTATGAAGTTAAATAGCATTGTAGAATCGATTCAAACCTTACTAATAAACAAACCCGCCTGTCCCAGGATCGTTTACAACCTATTTATTGCACCCTAACCCTTAACAGCATCCGTAACAAATCAACAGGAACCAATCCTTCCAATTTCCAAGTTTGCTTCTTCATAAACTATTTGATTAATTAAGAACAAACGCGTGAAGGGTGCCGTCAATAAAATTTGTTTTTTAATCATACTTTATTAGAGTAAATTGGCTTTGTTCAAAGTCCCTTTCTGACGGAACTCTTTGTGTAAAATCGGTTCTATTGATGATTTTACAAGGTCAATAATCATTATTGACTGTTATCGTATAATTAACTAGTTTTAGGGTTGGTATCGGTAGGTATCAAACAAATTAACGAAATCTTTGAAATGGGGTTGGTTTTTTTGTACTACTGACTTTGACCTGTGCATAGTGACTAAGAAAAAGTGTTTTTAAATAGATTTTTAGTGAACCTGTTCCATTGTATTAAACTAGAATTTATCTGAAGGATGATTTTCAGGATAATAAGTATCCTATGTTTTAGTTTCTCTATGCCTCATTTCATCCAAATCTTGTCAATCCATTTTGCGTGATTGAGTAACATCCGAACACCAAACTTTCATAATTATAATCAGCGGGATGCCTACATCAATCTTCATTTCCTTTCCGTTTCAGATTAAACCGGGAGCCGTTTTCGCAAAAACTAGAGCTGAAAGGACTCTTGGGCTTATTCGGGATGCAACTTGCATAACTCAAAGATAAGGCGAATTACCTACGTCAATATATACACGGTGCTCTTGAGGAACCCAAATCATTTTTCCGGCGTGTTCCTGGGCTCGTGAGGAGTAAAAAGTTTATATGAACCTAGGTCCAAATACAACTATTAAGTATTTTTTAGTTTTCATACATAATAAATAAATAATTTTTGTCTCACCAGTAGAACAATGCCTTAGGACGAGCTGGCAACGTTGGTTATTGTCATCTTTTTTCATTAGTAGAAACTAATCAAAGTCATAATGATATTTCTTTGTCAGACAAATTGTTTCAAAGCAGGATTGGCTTAAAGTGCAATCAGAACTCTTTACTCATGATTTAAAACTTTCCACACACTAGGCGTTTTTCCGAAGTTTTAAGCCCGTCACAAACTGGCGCGGCAAACTTGGCATTAGCTGTCAAATAAGACTAATACCATGCTATCAACCTCCATGGATTATTGACCAGACTGGCCACTTAAATTTCCTCGGAGTGTGTTTTCTTAATACTTTAGATAATGACGTAAGTCATATGAACATGATGTGTCACATTGTTTTCATTGATTTGAAGGATGCGACGAATGTAATCTACTTGCAAATAATAATTGTACTAGTCAAAGTAAATCAGTTGAAAGAAAAGTAAATAAATTTGTTTTTGAGTGCGTCATGGTGCAAAATGTACTAAGGATGCTGTAACAAAAAATACTCGGAGTGCTGTGGTGGTTTCTACTTTAGCGGTCACGGATTTCAATGAAGTGCACGTAGCTGTACAGCTGATATAGCGAGATTGATCGTCTGGATACAGATCGGGCATTGCAATTCCTGACAGTGATATTGTTTGCTTGCTGTGTAATAAATGGATATTTTTATTAAAATCTGTGTTGATTTATTTCAGGAAATAATATCAAAATACTTCGGTATCGTAAACTTAAATCAATTTAAACAATAACAAAATTCACATAACAAAATATCGTTAGCAAAAACACTTCGAACTTCCATGTCCAATTTTTAGCAAAAACTTAAAGCCATCGCTATTATCATCAAAAGGAATATGCATGCATTTTAATGAATAAATACTTATTACATACTTTAATTTTAGTTTGTTGAATTTATCTATTCGTTTATTTAACGTTTTGTCATTTTATTTATCAAGATTTTACAAAAAATACTGTTCTAGGCGTTGATTTAACGAAAAGAATGATCATACTTTAGATGTTGCTATTGAACTTTTAGATTCCACTTATTAATTTATTATTATGAGCTTTTGGGAAAAAAGTACACTAACGGTTGACACTTAAACAATGATAGTGACAGAGGAACGAAATTGATTTATGCAGTCTACGTCAGTCAGATGATGTGTCGGTCTTGCAACGTCGCTATCATAAAGGTGCATTATACTGGAATATTTTTAAAACAAAAAACATCAATTACTCGAAAACTATGCCGAATCCAGATTACTTTATACGACTTTTTATTTTGTAAATATGGGCAGGAATACGCTGGGTTAATTATTTGGGTTCCTCAAGAGCACCGTGTATTTAAAATTATTTTAAATTTTTTGACACCCTTATAGAAATTATCACATTGAGTTCAACTAATACTGCAGCATAAACATTAAATGTGTTAAATAAACTTTAAGAACCATATATTTTATATAAGCATACAGTATCTGATATTCAGTATCACTAATATCAGCAACTTTGAATTTGTGGGACTTAACTTGGGTAATATTGTGGGTTTTCTATTTTTTTTTGTTTCAGGAATCCGTTTGTGTGATATTAAGCTTGAAAGTGCTAATTGTTATTATGATCACATACCCCTCCCCCCTTGTTAGCTAAACGGTTGTTGATGTGAATATGTAAAAGATTCATGGTTGTAATATATCTATTGAATTTAGAACGAAAACTATCACAACTATTTAGACATTAAAACTTAAAGAGTAATTGCCGACCTTTAGAAATGGACGTGGAAAAGCAAACGTTTCGTATCTATTGATTACTTAGGTAATTTGGTAGTTGTGTCACAACTCACAACCATATTAAATTGTATGTCTGTAAACTTTTTTAGGCATTTTTAATTTAAAAATCTTTTAAAATAATAATAAGTTATCTAACATGAAACTTTCCGAGTATTTTCGTATGTGTTGGTAATCTAATGTCAAATACATTTACTAACCATTGTACATACCAACAACGATTAAACAACAGAGCGTACTCCCATCTTAAAGGCCGGCAACGCACTTACAACCCCTCTGGTGTTGCGAGTGTCCATGGGCGGTGCTAATCGCTTACCATCAGGCGATTCGTCTGCTCGTTTGCCACCTATGTCATAAAAAAAAAACAACAACTTCGATACCTTCTTATGTTTGGATTTGAAAGGTTCCTTTTAGTTTTCTTTTAGACCTTAAGTGTGCGTAGATCCGCTACAGCTGCCAAATAATTTAAAACTCGTAACTAATGCCAACATAGAAAAACCAACAAAAAGTTTAGTATCACTCCCATTAATACTGACACCTAGGTGGTCACCACAGATAAGGTTGTTCGTATATCTCGTATCCACTTCGTGTTGGGACACCGCTTTATCTAAATGACCAACATTATTGGAAAACAGAGACCGGATTCCAGTTTTGTGAATAAAATAATTAAATAATTAGTGAACACTTTTATTGCTGATCTCTAATCTTGGTGACATGTCGTTTTTTGTACAAGCCCATCAAAATCCGCCCGCTAAGTCTGTGGTTGATTATTAAGCGTGTCAAACTACACTAGGTAGATTTAACTGTCATTTTTGCAATGGTAAATGATATTTAGACCAATCTCACGTACACTCGAAAACGTTACGTTATCAGTAATCACCCCTGAACCCAAAGTCCTTGTAACTGTTTTCTTGTCAAACGTTGGGTTTCTTTTGGAAATGCGCTCACCAAACAAAGGATGCTGGACTACATCGAAGCCTTCAAAATGTACCACAATGATTGGCACCTTAAAGGTATAAATAGCACCTTAAAGGTATAATGATTGGCACCTTAAAACCCGTCCAAGAAAAGTTTAGGTATCTTATAGCCGTGGGTCAATACGACTGCAACGACTATAAGATACCTAGGCATTTAAGCACTAGGCCACTTAGACTTGATAGGAGACCGCAATATGTCGAGCCAAATAGTTGTAATTATTATGGTGAGAGAACGTTGCACTATTTGGTTCCTCGAATCTTTAATAACATACATTTTCTTGTGAAAGCGATATTATTAACAAAGCAGCCTTTAAAGGTAAGCTAAAAAATACACTATTGGCATTTTACAGTGTCGAAAATATTTAATAACCACATCTTATTGTTACTATGCATGCCCTAGTTGAGTAAGTTCACTAGTAATATAATAAGATAACTCACACTTGTAAACAATACCTAAGTGATGTAACTTGAGCGCGACGCGCCAACAAACTGGCTACTGCAGTTTGGCGCATTTAGTGTAATGTGTTTTGAAATTGTTTATACGAATAAATTAAATAAAAATAAAAAAAATAAACCAAAAATAAAATTGGAAGCGTCATAACTCATCGGTTCTATCTTAATTATAGCGTCCCTGGTGCGACTCTTATCCAATACTTTGAAAACACTTTAAATATTATATTATAATAGGTAATAAGAGCGAACAATTGGTGTCATTATACTATGGAGTCTAGCTTAATTTGTTTCAACCTGTATTTAACCAACCCTATCATTACTATCATTACCTATACTAAACCAGTTTCATCTCTAATTCAAACCGCATAACTATTTCCACCGCCAAAACTTTTTGGAATACCATACCCATTATTCGTCCCGACATCCTAAAAATTTGTCAACGTACCAAAAATGCGAACATGTTAACCGTTCCGCCTCGTTTTAACACCTCGGATGGTCACTCGTATATCACGCCGTATCTTCCGACCGCTGTCCGCTTGATGTATGGCGATTCTGTACCGGTTGATTAACAAAATTAATTTGTCACTGGAGGGTTGAATTAATTTTAATGTTTTAATCGAATGGGTGGCATAGGTTTTAGAGTTTTTTTTTGGTTGGATGACATCTTTTTTCTTTGATTGTTTTTTAATATAGACGTTAGATATTAGATAAAGAGTTTGAAATAGTTGCAAAGAATTACAAGATTTAGCTTACAACGTAACTTCCTTCTTTTGTATCTTCCATCGAGAAACTCTACGTGTACCTAATTACTTTTTTGGGAGATTGACAAAATACACGCAACACTTAATGTGACAAAACTACTACTGGCTTTGTCCCAATGATCCAAAGAGGGTCGTGGCCAAAAAAATGAGAGGTCACTACTAAGTCGTATCCTGCTAGTTGAAGTAACGACTCGTAACGCATCAAACTCTTGTTAAGTACTTAGATCTAACTGTAATTTTTAATATGTAAAATGTCATTGTACTTATAGTACAACCATACGTACGCTCTAAAGCATTAATTACGTAATCACCTCTGATCTTGCACCACTATCGGCCAATTGTCGGATTAAAGCAAAAAACAGTTTGACAAAACACGCTTACTTATTAATGATGCGTTGTAAAATGCGATGTGGCTCTCTAGAAATGTAAAGACTATACGGATTACCAAACAGAATTTTCTTCCAACTCCATTCATCAAAACGCTATTTCTCTTATAAAATTAAATCGTTACTCTAAAGTCTTAATTCAGTGAATCAAAACTTTCTATGTGTGGGTGTGATGTATTGAAACCGAATAACGTGGATGACTCTATTAAACGTGATTAATTTCAAACATTGACTGGACATACGATAAAACGTCTGATTGTACTAGATAGGCAAAGAGGTGGGGACTATTTTAGTAATATTCTTGTCTTAAAAGTTCGTTCTTACCTATAAAAAAGCGAGGGTTTAAATAAAAAATAAATAAATATTGGGGGACAATCTTACACAAATCGACCTAGTCCCAAACTAAATAAAGCTTGTACTATGGGTACAAGACGACGATATACATACTTATATAGATAAATACATACTTAAATACATAGAAAACATCCAAGACCCAGGAACAGATATCCGTGAAAAATGCACAAATAATGCCCTGGCGGGGACTCGAACCCGGGACCTCTAGCTTCGGAGCCAGTGTCACAACCAACTAGGCTAAACAGGCCGTCAAATGAATGGTATGAATCGTTATAGTGATTATACATTGATATCCTTTATTATCTGCTGGTGTGTAAGTAAATCTGGCTACCCCGTACCTATTTATCATGTAAACTGTAGTAATGCTCGTAAACTACGCATGTATATCAAATTGACCCAAAGAAAGGACAATTTGTTATATATTGCATTGGCAGTTGTAAATATGACACAAGGCAGCATTTAAAAATTAATTCAAAGCAAAGCTTTAATTGAATCCACCTAATTCTATTGTAGCTCAGGCTACCCTAATGCTGCTAAGTCAGCGCTTTAAGTAGGCACAAGTACAAAGACTTGTGATTGAAAATAAATAAATTTGTATATTTTTTTAGGTAACGACACAACACTACACAAAACGAAGGATTTAAACCTAAATTATTAACTAAAGCTATATAAAGTAAGTGCATTACGTTATTTTTAATAAAACACATTCTATGTTACATAATGTGCACGCTCAAACGATCTCATCAAAAATGAGTTGTGTATTTGTAACGTCATAGGTAAGGTAACCCATGTATCGCCTTATATCTAGGCATTTAATAATAATTTATATTAGGTTACGGGTTGTAAGTTACGTTTCCATGTAAATTTAATCATTGGAGCCTGTTATTCCAAAAAAACGTTCCACAAAGCGCCTAGCTCTTAGATGGCCGTGTACAAGAACAAACAGGTAGTATATTGTGCGTCATCCCAGAGTTTTGGGCCAAAATGTTCATTATTCTTTTTTTAGAGAATCAACAAAAAACGGTACGTGGCGTATACATATTGATGACAAGCTTTTGCAATTTGGCCTTGTCGTAACTAACTCCGACCTCTTGTGAGCAAATGATTAATTTAGATTATTATATTCCTTACAACAATTAAAATGTATGTTTCGTGAATAAAAAAAAGTTAGCGCCACTTTGTTATGAAACTAATGTCAGGATGTTCTGCAATGACTAAAACTTTTGTAGTATAATTATTAATATAGAAATACATATATAAAAACGAATTTACTTTATCAAAAAATAAAACTGTTTCGACAGACTGAATAAGTCACACCATAAGGATTCCTTTTTGAACTATTTAGCACGGAATCCTATTTTCTATCTACCCTTTAAGACGACACAATGATAACCTAGATGACACAAATCGGCCCAAAAGAAAAACAGTTACTTATAAAATTATCTCCACACAATACTTTATTCAGATTTATCCTAAGGCGCAAAGTGAACGTGTAATCATCCCGCCTGCTATCTAACCAGATGAGCGATCGCTTATTGTCCGCCGGCTACTGGTCTTACCTGATCAACTTTATTCATAAAAAGCCTTTAACACCATTCGAAAACAACCAAAAATATACTCTAACACTGCAGCATAAAACACCTTTAGTAACACCGCAAAATATTCAGCTACGATGAAATGTTTTGTTAGATTCTCAAGACACCGCTACCGGAGTTACGCATTCCGAAACGTGACAACGCAATTCCTACCTAAGCATAAGTAGTTACGGTAGCATTTTGATTGCATTTAGAATCTATTGTGTTGAAGTAATGTGATTGTAGCCGTTTAAAATGACAAAGAAAGCTTTTAAGATCAAAGAGATTCATGGTTGGATTCGTAGAACCTTTTACAGGTGACAGCGATATGGATTATTAAAAGGAATAAAGGCCTCACCGGAGCTATACTTTATCTCGTGATGGTTTTATATCTTTATCATTGTTCTTGAAATATGCACGTAGCAAGCAATGCATCAGATACTCGAATCTACATAGTACGTGCGCTATACGACTTGCCTGTATAGATAAGTGTTTTGATACTTGACATTTCTATACAATCTAACTCCAATTTTACCCTTTAACCGCCATTGTCTGATGTCAGACAAAGTGACAGTGTAAATTACACCTTTTTTATTTATGACAGAGTTGAAATTTGCGAGTATCTTTCATGACGTTCGGCGGTTAAAGGGTTAAAAGACAAGTTCAACTACCATGATATAAATGACGTAGTCCTTTTACCCTAACGAAAACTTATACCCTAGTTTCAGATAATTTTCCTGAAGTAATGAAAATTTAAAATTACCCTCACCTTTTTATATTTTTTTCAATTTCATAGTATGCGATATATGTGAGGTATATTATTAAGAATCAAAGGAATTATTTATTCAAATTTTTGATGATTGTGACTATACCTAGGTACATTGTACATAAGTATCTACAAATAAATAATCATCTTCCTCAACTTGTCGCTATGCTCTGCTGCTATAAGGTTTACCTGCTGTCTTGTCCTAAAATCTATTCTTGAATCAGACAATGTCAATAATGTACATAAAAAAAATATTGATGGATTATGATGAAAATGTTATATAAAATTGACTTAAGTCTCCAGTCAGGGTTATTCATAGCAAGTGGGCCTTAATACTCGTATTCTCGCGTAGTTTTATTGTTAATTGATACAAACATCTAGAAACGTCTAACATGTTAAAAGGTTACCCGAATAAACTATGACAGAGGTTTAAAATCAAACTGACATACAGTTTAACCGCACGCAAAGACAACGTACACAGCGAATATTTAATGCTATAATACATTAACTTGAATAATTATCGTATTCGAAATTCGACCTTGAAACGTTTACAAGAGATTATAATATCGGTTGATACTTAGACGTTGTGACTGTCTATTATTTTTAAATAGCGACAGTTTTTGCAGCATCAAATCGTCGCTCAATAAAACTTCCATTTGCATACGTACAACATTTATTTTTATTACTTTAAATTAAACGCTTTGTACAAAAACTAAACAATCAACTACCAAAACATGTCAAGCAAGCTACACGAATTGATTTAATAACCTGAGCGAAGCCGATCGTTCGATCCCCAAATGCTTGATTTGCTGCGGAATTATTATAATCTGTCGCCCAAAACAATGGGGGGCGTCGCGGCTTGCACGAGTGCCGAAGGGTACGTCCATTCATTACGAGCGCGCGACTCTATGCCGGCAGCCATACGATTTACATAAGGGCAACGATTGAATCAATAAGACTGAGTTTAAACTTATTGTGTGCACCAACATTTTTCGATGTAGACACAAAAGTCTGAGAGCCATATTCAATTTTATCGTTATTATTCAATCGTATTTAGATTTGTCTTGGTATGCGAGTGCATACCAAGTTGGACCCGGGTATGTCCTTAAACTACGACCAAGACCACCGGGGGTTGGGCAGCAGCATCCCTGGAGTGCGATGGAGATGCTGCGATCGCCAACCCGCATGCCAAGCGTGGCGATTATGGCATTTACCCCCCATGAAATTGGGGGAGGCCTGTGTCCAGCAGTGGACGTCCTCCGGCTGATATGGTGGTGATGGTGGATGCGTGTGCATGAACAACCCTTAGTTTATAATATAACCATTGATTTACTTAAACACTAAATAGCAAACGAATAGCAAATTGTAAGGACTTCATTTCGCAAAAATTGCAATTCAGGGCCTGCTGTTTTTACCTTTACTTCCTATATTCCTATCAAGTAATAATTTCTTCAAAGGTATGTAATGTAATAGGTATTAAAATTCTTCAAAGGTTGTTCTAATTGGTCGCGTACGATAGTTTATTTTACACTCTGTATATAGTTTAAACTCCCGTCTCGAGATATTCCCGAGGGACTGGGGGGGTTTCTTAAAAAAGAAGTGTTCCTATACATTTTTAAACAGTGGACCATGGGCATGTGACATTCCTGGAGTTCCGCGCATCTATAGGCTGCGGTGAGCACTTACCATCAGGCGCTAGTTTGCCACCGATCGACGTTGTACCGTGAAATACTCCAACTTTGCCCGCTTTTATCCTAAAAACGTAAATTTTTGAAATGTCTCCTTCTACAGGCTTATGCTTTCTTTGCCACTCGTGTTAATTTTGATCATATATGCGTTTTTAATCAGAAATATTTTTTAAATCAACATTTAACCCACTTTTATGCCGATAATTATCGCGGATGAAGTTATCTACACTTTTGCCAACAATGCTCATGTTGATTTTTGACGAAACTATAGCGCCTGATTACATATGTAGTTAAGATCGAAAGAAGAAGAAGATAAGGATTAGTCCAAGATTTTGGGTAATGATGGCGTACCATGTAAACCTCTCGGACTCAACTACGTAAATTCTTGCACAATATGGGTTGGCGATGTTACTCGTAGCACTCTTGCGATTCTCCATACAAGTAGCAGAAATACATTCAGAACTTAGGGTGGTCACTTTTGGAGTAATAATGTTAAAATATATCAGTCGATTTTCTTTTTCTAATTAGGTATATGAAACTCTTTACAAGCGATTTCTTAGTAGCGTAAAATAAAACATTTTTTTTAATCATGCCTAAATATGGGTGCAGTATAAGAAAACTAGGGTTATCAGAATACTTTTTACATGTTAAAGACAATACAATACAATACAATATGCTTTATTGCACACCTCACTTTAAAGACCTTATAATAACTAATCAATTTATTACGAGCAACTAAAAATAGAGCTTCTTATGAGCATTTTTAGTTCAAAATGAAACAGAAATATTCAACTGTTTATATTTTGTGGCTAGAATTAGGACACATTGACATAAGGCATTTTGATTTTTCTTAATTTACCTCAAAATATCGACACATTTTTGCCCGCCACAAAACACCTAACAATCGAATAATTAATGCAATAGGTAGGTATCCTGATTAAAGAGAATCATGTATGACACACGGTGATGTCATAAATATAACGTAGTTTTTATTTAAAAAAGGGCAATATTGGCAAAAATCTATGTATTGTTTATACATTATTTGTTTTTCGGGCAAAGATCGCCCTGAAAGCAAAGTTGGTGTATTTAACGTTATACAAAAAAAATTGATATTCGATATAATCATCTTATTAGGTATACATATTTTCCATTTAAAATACAGGCAACATTTGTATGTAACAGCGGATGTCTCCAGCTTTGCGAGACTCTCTCACTATGCATTACACAATGACTGTACCTACCTTCTTCGTACGACATAATGATGAGTCCCATGTAATATTTTTCCTGAGTCAATCAAACAAAAGTTATGGACGATCATTAATTTTAACAAAACGACATAGCTAGTCCTAACTTTGTTTATCTTAGGAGTCGTAAATTGAGTATAAGTTTAGCTATAAGGCAAGCACATAACAATGAATAAATACATAGGTAGTATTGGTATTAGACATTCATTTTGATTCTTTTTTCAAACGCGCTAGATTTAGAAATCGCGCAGGGGACTTTTAGTAGGGAAAGAAGCTCCCGTTCAATAATCTGCCGATTTGGCGTGAAGCTATCAAGCCTTATTTAAATGCACGATCAGATCATTATATAAAGGCTTTATAAAAAGTTAAGATACAACTGGGAAAATACTGAAGCGTTTGTTTAGAGACCCTGATACTCTACGCACGAGACCACTCAATGGCAGCCAGTACAGTCAACTGCAAAAATATGGGTGTATACAATTTACTCAAAAATATGTCCCATAGCTCTTATGTCGGTGGATTAATGAAATGAAATGAAATGAAATGAAATGAAATGATTTATTAAAATGCATGGGGAGATTGGGTTACAATTGCAGTTACACTTGCAGCTCTAGTAGTCTCACCAAACCCTACCTTTACAGGCGTACATACATTTATCAACTAGGTATGAAACTAATTATTTAAGATAATAATATTACAAACATGTCAGCTTACAAATAAAATAAAAATAAAATAATAGCGCAATACAGTAATTGGAGTTAAAAATTGTCATTGAGAAATTCATTAATATTATAATAACATTTATCAGTAAGCCATTTTTTTACAGATTCTTTAAATACTTTTAAATTATGTCCCTTAAACGATTGTGGTAACTTATTATATATTTTTATGCACATGCAATGTGCATTTTTAGATGATAGTGCTAGTCGTACCGCCGGCGTAAAGAGCTTGTGTTTGTATTAAGGTTTCGGTACATATTTAAGAGAGGATTAAATCGATACATATTTTTGCACTTGACTGTACTAGGTATGGACTGTGGGCGCCCTGTAGCCGGGGCATAGAATACCGGCTACGGTACCCTCTGCCTGTCGTAGAAGACGACTAAAAGGGGGTCCTTGAAATGAGTTGAGGAGGACGATCGGGGGGTTTTTTAGTCGGTGCGGTGCAAGTCCGACATAACCACCGCACCGTCCCCGCGGTGCGGTGGTATCCATAATGGATTTTCTGCTCGCAAGAAAAAGGTATGGACTGTAGATATTTCAGTATTTGAAGTACAGTCAGCATCAGAAGTAGTTACGCGGACCTAGTGCTCAAACTTAGCTACAGTCGATTTTTTCTTACTTGAGCCATGATCCGTGATGTAAACAAACATAACTCGATCACAAATCACGATATTCCGAAAAAAAAACACTCAATTTAAGCTACCACATTAAGTACTAGACATTATTTTAAACACTTCACTAAAAACTGCTTCAAATTATCTTCACATTTTTTTTTGCTAAAGTAAGAAAAAATCTTGTATACACACAAACTCTAATATCAAGAGAATAAAGCTCTGTGTAGATAATTGTGAACGTGTTATACTATTTAGCTTCTTCTGCTGTTGACTGTAAAGTCAAAGTTATGAACTATGAAGAATTCAGTTTATGAAGTACAAAACTTCTATATCATTTCAGACCTTGTCTAGTTAATGAAATCCTAGAATGTATACTACATGTTTATGGTGCCTGTTTTTAGATACAACAAAGTTGCCCTATAAAGAGTAGGTACCTGATTTTCAGATTGGCTCCTCGCAAAATAAAGATTATTATCAATTGTAAACATAATGTTTAATAAATAGCGTACCTAAATTAAAATTTACCGAACATTTCAGTGTATAAGATATGTTGGTACCTATGTAGAAAAGTACAAAAAATAACATGTAAGTATACCAATATCACGTACCTAACTTGTCAACATTAAAGTTTCAAAAAAAGTTGCTGATAGGTGTCGTTAGCTTTTCAGTAAAAACCTGCATGCTCGTGCGAAGAAATTCAAAGGTGTTTGTGAAGTCCCCAATCTAATGCCCGTTCCCTCTCATCTATGAGAGGAGGCTTGTGCCCAGCAGTGGGACGTATATATGGTGACGATGATGTGAATAGTCCCAGTAGTCAACACTGATCCAATTTAGTTATGCGACACTAATAGCCATCATCTATTGGATATTGAGGTGTCTCACATTGGGAATTGGGTCGTTTACCTAACTATTTTTTTTGCCCCGTCGCGGTCGGCTAAAACAGCAAAGGAACAAATATGGCGTGGCGTCATCTCACTTCCTGTTCGGCGCTTCAAAGAGCCTTTATTTACTGCCCACCAATATTATTTAGGCTTAGGCGCCGGAACAAATACTTGTAAAATGCCGGCCCCGAACGCTTCCAAATAATGTCATAATTACCTACATACTAAATAAGGACACCTATTTGAGAAATCCACTAGGACTTTTAAGTTGTGCATTCAGTGTAGGTAGAATCAAAAATTTATTCCAAAAAACACACCCTTGTACAATTATAGTACATGATGACGTTAGGGCGGTGAGGCTTCTCGTACCGGAAGGCGCTGTGTGGGTAGACGCCCCACAAGGTAGTCTGAAGACCTGGAAAAAGTCGCGGGAGTCTGCTAGATGCGGGTAGCGCAGGACCGGTCATTGTGGCACTCTTAGGGAGAGGCCTAAGGCCTAAGTCCAGCAGTGAGCGTCCCTCGGCGGCTGATATGATGATGATGAAGTATGCTTCATCTCCATTCTCCATTATGATGGGCACAATACACAGAAACCCGCACATTGAAGCAATATCTACTAGGAATGGAACGTTCATATAAAAAAATATATGTTCTTTATCTTTAACCAACTATATATATTACCTAACTCATATAAAATGTAGAACGAATTTATAAGAATTTCCTGCATGAGTAGATCCCAGAGAGTCATTGGCTAGCGCAATAATAACAAATAGAAACAAGAAACAATTGCCTACTTGTAATGATGTAAATAGCTGACATCGGAGTCACACATAACCGGAAAACTTCCATTGTTTAATATTACCTACGAGCTCTCAAAGAATATTACAACACACTTTGGCGATACAACACAATTTTAATACAAACGTCAAAGGCAGTGCTCAATGATAACTCCCATCAAACATGCTCTTTTGATAACAATATTTCAAAAAACAAAAAACAATTCTGAAAATGAATTTAAAAAAATGCTTAAAGTATGTCTCTTCTCTTAGTAGGTACATATCGAAGTTCATTATCCATAAATGACGTGATAGTGACTTTTGGTGACATTAAAAATTGGTTCACGACATTAAAAAGCGCGCGGGTCAATCTTGGATGACATAAGCACGGAACCGCGTTGAGTGGCGTACGCGGAGGTCCCAAAGTAAAGTAACAAAGATATTCTCAGTTTCAGTATTCACAGGTACGAGATCCACGAGGCAGGTCACCAATGAAATGGATAGACCAGAAGTTGCAGTAGATTGACTAATACAAACACGCATAAGGAAAGCCTATCGAAGAGGAATGATGCTAAAGGAAAGGTGGCGTTGTAAAGCTTACTACCACCGTCCTTAATGCTGACCACGACCACTCAATCAAGAGTGAAAACGACGAAGAAGAAGAAAAGATACTACATATGTAAGCAAAGAATAAACTGGCCAAATGTGTGTCCACATAAAAGCGATGCTGCGAACGCATCTTTAATGGAATGCTGTAAATGAAATAGCATTAGACATTTAACGTACAAGGCTATATATTTAAAGGCCTGGGCTCACGGGCCCGATTGTGACCTTATGTTGTCTGTCGCCACAGCCGCTACGGGTTAGCGAGATTGCGCCCGCGACGCGCCATCTCCGCTGGGCTACTGTCGATAGAATTGTCGATGAAATTTTTGTTATTTGTTTAGGGTCATTTATTTAATCTTATTGCACAAGAGTACGGACGGTTAATGTTCATTCTCTACCAGTTAAGTAGGGAAATCTCCTCTTACTACCTAATTCTAGTTAAATGTAAACATTTATTCCTATTTAAAAGGTTCACGAATTCCAGTCCGCAATGTAGGCTGCGTCAGGTGCGTACATGAATACATGAATAGGTAGTATATTCTTGTGTGCGCACCTGACTTCCTTTTATATATATTCGTTATAGTTAACTAAAGTGCCTTTAGGTGGCCGAACCTGTCATATAATGAGTTTTTTTTGTTTAGTCCGTTTCCACTTTATTGTACTTATATAATAAATATAAGTACAATAAAGTGATAAATATTTGCTCAAGCCGGCAACGACATCTGGTATTTGTGATTCAATATTCTATAGCTCTACTTTATAGTCAATTTTATTAGTAAATTCGCTAATTTAACTAGTAACAACACTAATTGCTACCAAAGTGATGTTAGTATTTATATTTTAGAACATTCATTTCCGATAAGAGCCACAATAGGTACCGTCAACTGAGAGAGTAACAGGAGCTTACTTTGATTCGAGGGGGGGCAATGATCATTCGGTTAGAATTATTGTTCAAAACGGGGTGTTTACCATCATCATCATCATCCTAGCATTATTCCCAGTACAGGTGCATCCTGAAGGATACCCAAGATACGCTACCTAATAATAATAATCGGGAAGCGACTTAAAAATAAAACGGGGTATTTACCATGTATGTTATAAATATTGAGTGTCCGATATTTCGGCGCTGTTGCAAGCACCGATTTCAAGGATTAACTGACGTGCTGCGAGTTTTATTTGTGGTCTACCCACACTCCGTAGTAAATTTAGATTACTGGACGCCAGACACTCGACAGTTGAAACCCATCTGTCGTCATCACACTTTCGAGCAGCTGGCGATTCACGAATCGGAAAGAGACTGTAACTAGCATGAACGCGCGGCATGTAAGGGTTGTGTGGTGATCGTGTTCGAGTTTTAAGTGAGAGTGCGGACGGTGGTAGTTGCTGTGACACTGTGCGAAAAAAGTGAACAAAGAAGAGGGTAGATCGTTATGGAGTGTTGGTAGACCACAAATAAAACACGCAGCACGTCAGTTAATTCTTGAAAATCGTGCGTGCAACAGCGCTGAAATATCGGAAACTCAACAAATATAACATACATGATAAATATCCCGTTTTGAACAGTAATTCTAATATTTATGACCATGTTAGCCTGAAATCTTTGATCATTTGGTTTTTCTTGTAATTTGTTGTTTTTATTTTCACGTGACCCATGGCGGTGGAAATATTAAAACATCATCTTGGCGTTTACTTGATTAACTCTACCTTATTGCCGATAGTACCTACTGCTTTTATGCTACATTATAAATGATCAAAGTAGCCCCATTTTTTTCTACAGTAACCCCTGTCTACAGCAGTAAAAATTTGGTATGAACTTATATTGAATCTTAACATTCATCAATTACTGCAAATGCTATTTACAAAAAAAGAGATTTTAATATTTAATTGCAGTATCGACATTAAAACAAAAACATTTCTAAAGTTATCGATAAGTTACAAACTTACCCATCCCTTGCAGGCCGCCGCCCACGCAGGTCGCTCGGCGCTCGCGCCGCCCCGCGCTCGTGACATAACATCACGGGATCGTTCAATATCTTTCGCAAGCCACCCATCCTCAACCTTCGGCAAACCAATTTACAAACAAAAAACCAACCCGTCATAAAAATCAACACTTCCACAAACCGCAGTCCGCCCACGTATTTTATTGTCGTTTCATTCAAGCCAATTAAACGTCTATGAATTGACAACGGGACTGGCTAGTCACAATATTGTAACATAATATCGGATAATTAAGGCAACGCGGAAATGTGTGGGTGCGAAACCACCGTAGCTAAACTATAATTTGAGATTTGTCCGATCCGTTAGCCGGCACGTAATAGCCGTGACCACATACAGAATAATTGTTGAGCGGTGATTAGTAAATACGAGTTATAATTGTTAACACGTGCGTCTAATTTTGTAGATACACTGTCATTTATAATGGCCGGTATTGATGTGGGTGCTCTCGACTTTCTATTTGTCTAAATACGTAAGTTTTGTTTGGGCTCGTACCTAAACAAACACGCCTGATTTACTTTTGAGACTTGAATGATGTTAATCCGCTTAGTGGATGGATATTTTAATGATTCATTGTATTTTTCGTACTTGGCGTGTGTTTGCGAAAGTTAACCAAACAGGAAACGAAAAAGTAAACAAATATTTAGTATCTACATAATCAGGAACTATTCAAAATCATGTAGTAGTTTTGCAGATAGACGTTTAGGTGACAGACCGACAGTGGTATTTAATCATTTCGCTTGAAAACACTCAAGCATTAACTGAACCTCACATCTAAATACTTACTTACAATACCTTTTGACACCTAGCACCTAGCTATAAGTACATATATGTACTCGAATGTATGAAGAATACCTATTCAATCATTGCATTAGGTACATTTTGTCTGTTTTGAGCCTTTAGTTATAAAAATGTTAATGTTCCTTCTTTCCTACCGTTGACACATTTTATATTCATCTAAATGATTATTTATATTTTTTTCCTCGCAAAATGCTTTAAGTATATACATACGTACTATCATCATCATCATCCTAACGTCCTGAAGGATGCCTGGGGTCCACTACCTAACATTCCCATAAATTGGCGTAGTCACTAGTTCTAGAATCGATTTTTTTTTAAATCCGTAAACTTTTCAGTTTTTTTATTAATTGTCAGATAAAATTCAATTAGGCGACTTCCTGACCTGGTGCAACGGCTTAGCTTACTGATGAGAGATTTCCTCAATTGACGAAATACCGTCAGTATTACGTTTGCGCAGTAGCGCATGCCATGCGCAGAAGCGGAGCAGTACTACATTCGTATCGGATGACACTGACAGCTGTCAGTTTTCTCATATCGTACCGTACCGGCTCTGTATCGACAAATCGGGAAGTCGCCTTATGATTTTATTTTACAGCACTCTTAAATTGAAATCGTTATCCCGTTTACTAATGTTTGGCATCAGACATTTTCATAAATGTATCATTTCACCTAAGTTTTATGTCACGTAGTTACAGCTCATGATTTCTGAAATTGTAGGTTTAATACGTTTTTCGCGGTTATAAAACAAACAGAATGTATGTTACGTTGGGCTCTATAGTATGATGATTTCTTTAAATGTCCTATCAAAGTTTTCACCTGGGAAATGAGTCTCATGCGAAATTAAAAATATGTGAAAAATTGTTTGCCCTTTTGAGCACCAGATGGTGAAGGAATACCCCGTGTTCCTGACGCCAGACCCATAAAATAAAGATAAGCTAAGTAATTATGCCAAAACATCATAAAGGGTTCTAGGAGTGGTATTTCATAGTTTTTAAACAGATGGCAATTAACGTCGGTGACGTCAGTGGCACGAATATCCGCTGGCGTAATTTGCTAAAAGGTTGTGAAAACCCTTATTGATGAATTAAACAAATAATTTCACTGTTTTAGTTGAGGACACCTGGCCAAGGCACGCGCCCGCACCCCGCCCTCGTCGCGCGAAACCGCCATTTATTCAATGGAATTCTCCGGTTACGAGTACATCCCTGCCCATTTCCACAGGGTTGATTAGCTTTTACATTTTATCTTCAAACGTCACAAAAGCGGGGATTTAAAGTAAATTTAATAATAAACCATTGATACAATATTAAAATATTATACAAGCAAAGCGATGATACAATATACCCCAACCCAACTCATTTGGACACCGAAATCACAACTAAGACACGAATTTCGGTATTTAGTCTTTAAGTTACAAGACTAAGCAATCTAAGCATGGTGGTCATATAGGTGATTTATACAATTATATTGTTTTCCTATATAGGGAAAAATGCTCATGAATAGTACGAAAACCCGAAAGTTTCCAAATTCTAAGAAAAAAATGGTAAATTTAGTTTTTGAGTAAAAACGCCAAAAACTACCAGTTGGTGGGCTGGGCGTTTTCACTTACATCATTAATATCGTTATATTTATTTAGGGCCAAGCCTCATTTATTGATGGCTTGGCTACCCACTAAGTTAAACGAATGGTGAAAATTTTCACAGAATACCTTTTTACTTAAAAACAACCACCACGACAACCCCTTTGGCCTAGTTGTTAGTGCAGGTAGTAAACGAAGCCAGAGGTCCCGGATTTGAATCTCTGTACCTAAGGGCATTTGTTTTGTGTGATGAGTGCCAATGTTTCTTGAGTCTTAGATGTTCCTTATGCATTTATTTTATTTATCTAAATATACATAGGAGTGTATATGTCGTTTAGTACCCATAATTCTTCTTCTTCGTCAGTACACCCTTACCAGAGTGGTTGTAGCCGTCATGCTGTGGGTGGCGAGCTTTACCACCCGACGCCATTAGCCACGTACAACTTGCGGCCTTGATTTGGTCAGTCCACGTCATTGGGGACCTGCCACGTGGTCTCGTGCTCTCAACTCTGCCCTGTACCACAAGCCCACAGATCAATAGATCTCCACGTCATAACACATGGCCGAAGAATGACAGAATCCTTAGCTGCACCTTAGAAGAGAGACGCTGATTTATATGGAGCTCTCGAAGAATGGATAAGCGAAATGCTGTCCGCGGTATTCTGAGCATCTTCTGCCAACACCTATAATTACAAGCATGGCTTAATTTGGGACAAGGTACAGGTAGGATAGGTCGTTTTCTAGGTCGATTTCTTTTAGGTTGTCCCGACTATACTGATTTATTTATTTATTTGTTGAGGATGTACTGCTCACTCTACAGACAGCTATAGCTAAACTTCCCCTTAATGAGCCTTCTGAATGCAGATGTGCTCCAACGCTCACGTATCAACCTTCTGACTACTTACCAGGCTAAGTCGGTCGTCAAATTTTGTTATCTTCCATAAATTTTAACTTTGAAGTAAGTACTTTGAACATAACTAGGTACTAGTTACTCTACAGACAGTCCTAGGAACCAGCTGAACGCTTTGTCATGTTCAACACGATGTGCTCTAAATCTCACGTATCAACCTCTTGACTACTTACTTACCAGGCTAAGTCGGTCACAAATTTGTTATCATCCATAATTTTTTACTTTCAACATAACTTACTAGTTACCCTACAGACAGTCTTAGGACCCTACTGAACGCTTTGCCATGTTCAACACAATGTGCTCTAAATCTCACGTATTACTCTTGACTACTTACTAGGCTAAGCTGGCCGTCAAATTTATTAAGCTCAAGTATCAACCAACCTCTTGAATACTTACTAGGCTAAGCCTACCATCAAATTTGTTATCATCTATAACTTTTACTTGGAACATTCTAGTTACTCCATAGACAGCCCTAGCTAAACTTCCCGTGAATGAGCCTGCTGAACGCTCTGCCATGTTCAACACGATGTACGCTAACGCTCAAGTCACGTAGGTATCAAACATACAGAATCACCGACGATATTTATGGCAAAGCCTCATTTATTAATAGCTTGGGACTGTTTTGAATTAGTGGTTTAAAAAAATCTGCTGTTATATGTAAGTACGAGTGTACTTACATACTTTTAATGTAGTACATTAAACTTATCACTACTTATACCTTTTACCTTGTTATAATATTTATATAAAAAACGTTTTTCATTTATACAAATAAAAATATGAGAATTTTTTTACTAATAAATATAATATTGAATGTAGTGAAACAATGAATGTTTCCATGCAAAACGTTTCAAAGGTACGTAGCATTCATTGAGAAATAATTTTTACTGTTTTAGACAGAAAGGTTTCCTATGTTTCAATTTACGTATCTTCACCTTAAGTTTGCAGGGTGTTATTACGTCATGCCCTGTATATACTTGTGTGTATATAGTATTGACGCCTACGATCCTATTCACATCCAACCCGAGATCGAGTGCCGTCGATCTGCGCGCAACCGCAACCACATGCGCCTGCGACGCCGTCACAGCGTTTGACCGCATCACTCATTCCTTCCGCGAAGCTACATGAACATTGAACGAGTTAAATCATGAAGTTAGTACTTGCAGCGAGTCCACGTGCAATAACAATAATATACAATACAGACTGCTGCGCAACGTAAGTCGGCCCAATTTGCGTCGTCCACATGGCACCGATTCCGACCGAGAGGAAAGAGGACTTAAGAGCTTTCGTTTTGAGGAGTAAAGCAGGTATAAAACAAGTAGTTTATTTGATAAAGGACAATATTTTTTCCAAAGCTATAAATAAATAAAATAAATATTGAGGGACACTCTTACACAAATCAACCTTGTCCCAAACTAAGCAAAGCTTGTACTATGGGTACTAGACGACGATATATAAGTACATACTTATATAGATAAATGTATATAAATACATAGGAAACATCCAAGATTCAGGAATAATATTTGCGATAAATGCACAAATAATGCCCTGAACGGGATTGGAACCCGGGACCTCCCGGCTTCGGAGGCAGGGACCTACCGCTACCCACGCTACCGTCGTGGAGGTGATGCGAATATTTAGTTTCTGATCTGAAGTAAGTAACGAAACAGCCAAGCTATACATATTTACTGATATGTAGAATTTGTTGAAGTTAGGGTCGGTAGAGTTAGGCCGTGTAGATTCAGAAGCCTGGCTCTACATGAGATCTGATATCTTTTTCACAGGGCAAACCTTATTTGGTCGTCTTGGCAACATTTTACATGAAATGTTTTTGGTGGGATTTCAGTTCTTTTTGTATCGGAGGTTCTTGTAAGTACTTATTAATAGGTTTTTTAGTTACAGTCTACAGTCCCGTGTAAACTTTCATATCCTAATTCATAAAATTGGTGAAAGTCTCATATAAACTTCCACCCCCCATTTTAGGGGATGAGGGGCGAAAGTTATAAGTTTTTGATTTTTTTTGTTGGTTGTATACAAAACTTAGATTACATACCAAATTTCAGCTTTCTAGCACTTCAGGAAGTAGCGAAACATTTTGATGATCATCAGTGTGTCAGTGAATGTGTCGGTGACGAAATCGGTGTATTTTAGATATCAATAAAATCTAAAGTATTAGAGCTATTCAATTGAGACTTTGTATGTTTAATAAGTCTATTATTGATATCATATCCTGAGAATATGAACTATCTGGTTCATCGGAAACCATCTTTATGAGGGTTCAAAAAAACGACGAAACACTTTGAGAAACACTTTTTTTGTGCCCTTGCGCTTCGCTTGGCTCGTATTGGCGGGGGCACTGCCGTGCCCCCAGATTTATAAACAACCTATTTATTACAGGTAAATTACTTTGGAGACGTTTTTGCACTTGTAGTTGAGACCTCTGTAGCCAGCCTGACACACACGTTGACGTGTGTCTGTGTACGTCAACGTGTACTTGTGTCCCTGTAAATATACAAATACTACATACGATGCAAAAACGTCTCGAAAGTAATTTACCTGTACATGTATATTTTGTCGATTTAACTACAAATTTTTGCCTGCTTCATCACGACGTAGTTAAAGACTAGAAAACAGCATAACTGGCTGGAGCACAGCTTCACTATTAACCTTTAGTAGCTTCATGTGAATACAAATGTGCGGCCTACTTTGAATTGCACAATACTGATTTACTATCCATACAATTTCTCCACACATCAAACGGTATGCCATTCTGTTACGAATAGGTGCCTACCAATTATTACGTTTCTATTTATGCCATAAAAGGCTAGGTACTTTTGTTGAATAGGCAGGTATTGTTGTCGTAAGTAGGAATTCATAATTTCGTATCTCGGCTCGATTGTTCCGATTACTCAGGGACTAGAGCGATTGGCCGTGTAGGTATGCCAGATAGTGCAGATTCGAATCCTGCTCGGAGAGCGATTGGCCGCATATGCCAGATGTCGCAGGTACTAATCCTGCTCGAAGCACTAAATTATTCAATAATTCACTTAATTTGAAATTTTGAATCTTACATAAATCGAACTAGCCCCACATTAAACGAAGCTTGTCCTGTAAAAAATGCTTTTAGTTGGTACCAACTACCTACTAGGCTAACGATATTTTATTTTTACTTACAACGATTACAATACAATAATTTATCTCAGTACCATTTATAAATCTTGACACTTAAAGCCATTTGTAAATTAAAACTATCAGTTACAACCTTTTAAAAGATTACGGTCACAATCGTCGCATTTCGTATTCCCCGAAATTCGATTTTCATTCATAAACCCATCGTCATTCATTAAAGAAACCACAAGAAATGAATGAATAATTCTTAACGTTAATTATAAAATTAGATTGAATGAATTAGTTGTATCCATATACTCTCATGAATGAACCATTTCCTGAACGGCGGTCCAAACGTATTTAACGATCACATCACACGCGAATCATTCCATACTAAATCGGTTCATTAATATGGACCATTCACTCCTAACTAAAAACTTTCGGTCTCAGCTATAATAATCATGTGAATCGAGAATCAATAGAGGAAATTGCTGGAACATGTCGGCTTTTAACGATTTTTGAGGTTTTTGTTAATTAACGCTTTTGTTTTTCTACGCTTTTAGTGCGTCAGGTGACCGAACTATACCGGTCTAAAGATTATGGTAGTTAATTTGATACTGAGTTTACTTATTCTGTGACTGAGTATTTAATAAATAAATAAATATTAGGGGACAATCTTACACAAATCGACCTAGTCCCAAACTAAGCAAAGCTTGTACTATGGGTACTAGACGACGATATACATACTTGTATAGATAAATAGTGGTACATAGAGAACATCCAAGACCCAAGAACAAAATCCGTGCTATATGCACAAATAATGCCCTGGCCGGGATTCGAACCTTCGACCTTTCGACCTTTAGCTTCGGAGGCAGTGTCACTACCAACTAGGCTAAACAGATCGTCTACTCGTAATTTTGAGATGTTTGGGGAACAATCATTATTGGTACCTACTCACATTCCTTCAAACGAGGAGACATACCTTCTACACGATCGATCCGTAACAAGAATAGATTAATCCCACCACCTTGTAAACTTAAACTTCTGTCATCAGGCCCCCTGGTAATGTCCATTAAAATATACAACAAACTCCCGGACTCAATAAAAGAAGAAGAAAATGATAAAATATATATAAATAAGATTAAACAGTTGTTATTAGTTAAGTCATATTATACTTATAAGCGAATTTTTCAATGATAAATTATAGTCCAATAATATTTATAGATTATTTGTTCTTGTCAATGTAATAATTTAATGGTTGGAATAATAACTGACAATGTATTTAAAAAAAATTGACGTATCTATTTTATTTCTTATTTGAAGTATACCATTCAGAAACAGTCTGTATTTTTGACATTGAGGTAGGTGACATTTATTTTTAAGTTAGGTACATTTGCTAATAAATATAATAATTATTGTTTATTAATATAATTAATCTCAAATTCCCCTCTCCCTGGAATTATAATAATACTAGATGAAAGCCCGGCTTCGCTCGGGTGAAATAAATAAAGTAAACATTTATTCGTAACTATTATGCAAACGACGAAAGAAATAGTGTACAAAAATGTATAAAATAAAAACATTACAACAACGGATTATGATGAAACTTCGTATACAAATATAGTCTGTAGTCTGGATTAACATATGGAATAGGGAGTAAAAGATTACGCTGACGACGTCACGGGCAAAGGCTAGTATCTTTGCAAGTTAATCCTAAGCATTTTTGTAAGGGTAGTATTTAAAGGCACATAAAAAATTTGACACCGTAATCAGTACTGATTTGTATAGCTAAAATACTAATCGTTCATTAAAATTCAGTTCAGATGTGCAATTGTTAAATATTGATGAGCCAGTCAGTATTTTTGGTGCAAAGTCAGAGCTGCTAACGCGAACGAAAACAAATGAAGTTCGTGTATCTCCCTCTCTGTCGAACTTGCAAAATCGAGCGACACAGAGGGAAATACACGATGTTCGTTCGTTTTTGTTTCGCGGTAGCAGCTCTCTATTCTCCGCCAAATTCTATTAAGCCCTTTACACTGAATATTATGTGTCAATATTATCGCGATTTTAAAAATTGTATGGGGTCTGTTAAACGCTTAATATTATCACAATACTGGTGTGTCAATATTATCTTGGTTTTCAAAATCGTATGGATTTTTCTTCAATATTCATTGCACGTGATACGGATCGTGATATGAGTATATAGCGTGATAATAATAACCATGTAACAGGCCCCTATGGATGTTGCTTCAATATTCAGTGCTTCGCGTGATAATAATAACAGTTGGTAATATTTTCTCCAATTAATGGAAGCTATTTAACAACTTGTTCCGTTTAGCCAAAGGTATTTCACATTTCGATACGCGCACCATCCAGGAATAGGAGCCGTCAGACCAGAGGGCCTACCGCGATCTGAAAACGAAGTATTTCCCTCTCCGCACTCGAATATGCAAGTGCGACAGAGAGGCATATATATTTAGTTTTCGGTTGGTAGCACTTTAGTCCGAGCGCGGCGGACGGTCGAAGAAAGTAAAAGAACATTCCGTGTGTCGTCTGTCACACATATAATTTTTTAACTTCCCATCGACCTATGAACTTGAAATTAGGTGATAATGTTTATCATGAAGTATAAACTAAAACACTAAAATATAAATATATTGATAAATCACTTTTGTTTTTTAGTTGTACGGAACCCTCAGTGCGCGAGTCCGACGCACTTGGCCGGTTTTTCTTAAATTTTGAATTTTATTTCGCATATAGTAAAATACCCTATTCGTTTTGAAGTTGACGCCTGAGGGCCTACCGCGAACCAAAAACGAACTATCTTCCTCTCTGTCGTTCGAATATACATGTGCGAGAGAGAGGCAGATACTTCGTTTTCAGTTCGCGGTAGCGCCTCTTACGTCCGAGCGCGGCGAACGGCATGAGCTGGAGGTCTACTCCGAAATTCAAAATCCTAACTTCGTATGGTGCCGTCCCTTTCACTCTCCTGTCATAGACTTTATGAGTGAAAGGGACGGCAACATACGAAGTTCGGATTTCGAATTTCAGAGTAGACCCCAGTACCACTAAGTTATAAGATAGAGCGAGATAGGGATAGAATTTTGCTAGACGTTTAAAAGCCATAAGTCACCTAGTAGTTTGTCACAACAAAATAGAGAAGCAGCTTTAAGATGGCGGACAGACTCAACAAACATTCAAGTGGTGTCCTTTACACGATTAATATTATCACAATACTGGGGTGTCAATATTATCGCAGTTATCAAATTTGTATGGATTCTGCTTCAATATTCACGTGGTACTTATCGTGATATGAATGTATCACGTGATAATAATAACCATGTAACAGGCCCCATACTTTCGCTTTGAAGGCGGTTGTTGTGACAATCAGTCTAGCTAGCACGATAGATTATACCGTTACGTTTTATGTGACGTTTTAATACATTTCGCCCATATAACGTGACGGTATAAGTTATCGTGCTAGCTAGGCTGATAGGTGTATAGAACGCTTGAAAACTACAAAAACAAAACGCTGCAGACGCGGCTAGCCGAATCCACGCCCAGCAACCTGGCCAACACACCGGACGCAAACATAGTTTACAATTTCCGAACGTACCCTACCCGACGCTGTCAACAGTATCTTCTTAGTAGTCTGTGCTGTCAACCAACAAATTTAATATGGCGGACCTTTTGTCGTAAAATTAACACTTTTTAATGCAAAATACGCGACAATCCGAATTTTGCGGATACATATGTTCAACTCAAAAATCGTTATTTTTATACGTTCATCAATTTGAGACAGGTCTCGTTCGGGTCTACCGTACCCCTGCACGAAATTATTAATATAGATTGCAGTGCCCAACAGGGTTCACAAAGCTCTAGCTTATAAGTTTACCACCTGTACAATTACTTTGTGAAATTGCAATAAAGTATTGAGTATTGAGTTGAGTTTTCATGAATGGATGGTAATCAACCTATTCTACATTCGTATCCTCAGCGTAGCGAGTGGATCTAAAGTTGAATCTTATGCTTAGCGAGGGATTCAAGTGTTTCACATCACCTAAGAGCCCAACTACTAAAACATAAGATGTCTTACAAAGAATTTGGCTACCGAGTAGCACATACTGCTTTTTGCACACTCCTTCTATGAGGAAAAGAATAATTGTTGACCTCTAACGAGGGACGAAAAGCAATGAATAGCAGGCGTGAAATAGTTTATTACTAGATTTACCCGTACACATTTGAAGTTTAGCTTCAGCTAATGCTACTTCTAACTTAGCGGGGCGCAACCAGTATGCAGTATTTTCTTCTTTCCCGAGAGTATAATGACGTCGCTTACATGTCCTTATTGATCAGTATACTGTCAGTACATTTGCGCAGTACTTAGTATTATATTGTGTAGCCACCTGCGTCAGTACCGCCCGCTTCCGCGCATCCCTCGCCAATCAGATGGCCCTCATTGAAATGTTGACCCAATGTGATGAATCTGTACCGATGGTCATTGGGGATGAAAGCTTCTCGAGTGGCAACAACGTAGGTACTGGAAGACGCAGCGCGGGTAGACCCCCCGCAAGGTGGACTGATAGCCTGGTAAATGTCGCGGGATAGTCCGCTAGATGCGCGTGGCGCAGGACCGGTCATTGTGGCACTATTTGAGGGAAGCCTTATGTCCAGCAGTGGACGTCCATCGGCTGATAGGTATGATGATGATGATGATACAGACTCGGCTGACAATAGACACTGATAGTTGACAGTTTAATGATACGTCGCACCTCTGAATGCGGTAGTGGCCTAAACTACTACGACGGTCATACGTAACACTTACCTACCTACCTAATTTATAATTATACTGATTAAAGATTTCCTTTTCTACACGAATGACTAAAACTAATTATTACCAAAAGTAATTAACTTTAGCCATTAATAAGCCACGATTACTCGTACATTACAAACAGTGAGAGACATTTGTTCCACAGACAATGTGTGTGAACTGCACTCATTAGCGATGGAACACCTACGCTTTCCATTGGCCAGTGTGGCTTCCTCGTAAGTCTGAGAGCTGGAAATGTCAGTTGATTTTTTAAACGGAGTGAAGTTACGAAAACATGTCAGAGTTTCTTACATAAATAGTTAAATTGTATAAATTTGAGGTAAAACAGAAACGAGAGAAACATGCTTCGAGTAGTTATGTTGTTATTTTATTAATTATATTTCTTTGACGCACTCCTTAACTGCTTGTATTTTTTACAATAACGTTATTTTTTTACTCGATTTAAGAGTACTTACGAGCTAGGGTAGAACACAGTGCACCAGTTTATTTTGTAATAGATAATAATAATAATAATGTTCTTTATTCACGCCAATAAAACAAATTTTAGTAATCACACACTTCTGCCAAACCACAATGCGGTTTGTTGGCAGTTGAGGCTCCAGTTAATAACAAATACGATTCACAATTAGGTACACATAAATGGATACATGGATACATGGATGATAACAGAGTTTTGCAATAAGTCTCCTAGACTAGAGTGGACTTAGACAATTGTTAAAGTATATCAATTTATCAAGAATTCCACACAATATCTATCAAAAGCAATAACACGATATTTCCCTATAGTTCTTTTGTAAAGAACACACAGCATGCATGCATTACAGAGTAGCTTATTATAAAACTCTCATAAAGAACATTCTGCCTCTAATTTTCCCGCCGAAACCCGGAGGTTTGCTTTTGTGACGCATCACAATGCTGCAATAACGCTCACGTTTTGTGCCTTCCGCGTTTTGTCTATGCGCTCGCGCCGCGAGGGAATTAGCGCGCATCGTGGATAGGTTGTTTTGTGTCGACCTGGGTAGTCTATGCACGAATTGGACACCATTCAATTATTAAGCCCTATCAGCTTTTGATCAGGCTTCACTTCGAGTATTCGATTCATGATTTTCAACACATATCATTAAAATACGTAGTAAATACACATTAGGTGCCTAGTACTTAGTACCTAAATAATAACTATGTGCATGATAGGTTAAGGATAAAATAATTAATACCATAAAAAACAGACTCCGATTTTGTACTTCGCTATGCCACACACATGACATTTTTACATATTCTTCCCACTTCACCACCTGTAACTACTTTCTGATAGCAAATGCGGTGGTTACTACAGATCCTAACCAAGTCACTTATATGGGCCGATGATATTTGAGGAGTTCCATCGATTCCTCAGGAAACCCATAACCCATACATTTGCCACCATTGTAGTACAAAAAAGGTTACTTGCCAGATATGTCTTAGCAAAGTTTTGTATCATGAAAAAATACAGGTGCGACAAACACCCGACTCGCGCAACATCCGTGTCAAACCGCGAGTCTAGACTTGCAAAACCTTTTAGTCACTGTGATAAAATTGTGCCGTGGGAACCCGAGGCTGATGTGAGTTACTAAAAATTTGCTTTCTCGCCGCTCGGGCTTCCGTTGGGCGACCTGACCGGAGATACGATCTAAGATGACTGATAGGTCGCGAAACGACTCGGTGAATCACGGCTCTTGCTCAGTGCTGGGTGCCTGGTACTTTCCAGCGCTCGGGTTTAGTTTTAGGGCGTCGTAAACGGATGTAAGCCACAACTGTATGTTCTTATTATTACGAGCTTTATGAGTTTTTCGGTAACTGCATAATTTAATATTTCTTGAGAATTATTTTAAATATCACATACCTTAGTGTAAGTTAGGCACTTCAAAGTTTGTTGTGTTACGCTATTCAAATAAAGATATTTGACAACCCGATGGTTATTAATAAATTAGCACTAATATTGCAAAAACATTAGCCAATATTGTGACCAGCTAATAAAACCCAAACAACTAGTAAAACCTAAGTCGATGGTGACTAAGCGGTGCCCCGCTGTCTGCCGCCGCGTTACGCGCTAACCAGTTTCGTTCACAAATTACCCAGTACACCTGCTCGATATTCGCTTATTCGATCAATGTTTGTTTCATCGATGTGAAGTAATTAAGTAAGTATTAATGAGAGAGAAATAAGTACCGGTCCGAAATTTAACTCACAAACTTATGTTTTTAAAAAGGGTCAAGTATGTCTAACGTGAGATAATGGTTTGGTCAACATGATGTCAAAATACGGTGTTAGTAAATTAGAACAGTGAATAAACACAAGGCCCCGGCAGAGAGTACAATTTTGTACCTTTTGGCGTCGAAACTCTAGGTCCATTGGGTCAAGTTATTTGCAGAAATTGCGAAGCATCTGGTTGACGTTACTGGTGACCGAAGAGCTAGCGACTTCCTCGGACAACGTATCAGCATTGTGATACAGCGAGGAAATGCCACCAGCATCCTCGGTACAATGCATCAAGGGTCTGTTTTAGATTTAAGTTAGTTTTTATTTTATTTTGGTTAAGTATTCTTGTATATATTTTTAACTGGTACTTACTCGTACATAAATAAATATTTATTTGTTGAACAGTTAAAATTTCGGAGGTTTTACAGTAGGTATCAAATTAATTGATAGAAATATTTAACACTTTTAACAATCGCAATTTTTCTCATTAAATTAGTCGCTCTCGCCTACCTATACAATCCTAATTTGAATGTTCTTTGCTCGTGCTTCTAGTTCTGCCAGTTGGTATTTCTTAGCAATTATCAATTGTATTATTCGGTGAAAAATTATGACAAATTATACTGGGTGGTTCAGATGGAGTATGATGATGGTGGTGGTGGATGATGGATGGTGGTGGGTCACACATATTAATGAATTGCGAGGGTATATACATAAAACCTTAAAATACTACTAAAATAAAATACTCATTATTTTATTAGTAGTATTTTATAAAGCTATATTAAGGTTTTATGTATAATAAGTTTTCAGTTGCCAATTTGAAACAATATTTACCTGTCTTTGCTTCGATCAGCTTCAGTCTGCTATTCCACCAAATGAGCTGAAGCCGGATGCGTACATATCTGATTCTCTATTGTGATCTGACAAAGTGACAGTACCTATGGGCCGTTACGTCAGAGTGGATCAGATAAATGTGAGTTCAACCGTAGGTACTAACTATAGTCCTCCTCATCGGTTTCGATGAGCAAGAGCTCTTTTGTGGCTGGCTAGGCCACACTTGGTTTTGAAAACTCTACTGCATGAGTGACAATACAGGCTGGCCAGACGCGTTATACGTGTACACGTAGGAGGGTTTAGGCCTCTCTTTCCTCCATTGGAGTTTTCGGTCTAAGGTTATTAGGCGATTTTCGTCAAACGATTTGATACCGTGAAAGATGGTAGAACGCCAAGATGGCCTTTTTGCTTACTAGACTTACAAGTAAACTACTTATATATAGAAAACCCCACCCAGTTCACAAACTTGACGCATGGACCCTAAAACGCTGGCGGGGTTTACGCTGATAATGTACAATACGCAAAATGCTAACTGCACGCATAATGTACAAACAGTCAAAATGCACATACGCAAAATCCACATCATGATAAATGTACAGAACAAGAAATGTACAATACGCAGATAGTACAAACAATAAAATGTACATATGATGATTGTACATACATACATACATACATATAATCACGCCTGTTTCCCATAGGGGTAGGCAGAGATCACGGATTTCCACTTGCTACGATCCTGACATACAACTTTCGCTTCATGAACTTTCATAACATTCTTCATGCATGCGCGCCGATTTAGGGTACTCCTGACCTGGCCTTTCTGCAGAATGTCTCCGATTTGGTCGGAGTACGTTCGCCGAGGTCTTCCCCTTCCAACTTTTCCATCCACTCTTCCTTCATACACTCGTTTTGTCAATCTTCTTTCATCCATCCTCTCTACATGTCCAAACCATCTTAGCATACCTTTCTCAATTTTCGTCACTATATCTTCATTCACTCCACACCTCCGTCTTATAACGGTGTTTCTCACTCTATCTCTCAAAGTAACGCTACACATACTTCTCAGCGCTCTCATTTCCACTGCATTCACTCGACTCTGACGTTTCTTCTGCCACACCCAACTTTCACTACCATACATTAGTGTCGGCACCAACACTCCTCTATGCACGGCCAGCCGCGCCTTTTCTGACACTTTCTGGCTACTCATAAAGGCGTGAAGTGCCCCATTCACTCGATTCCCAGCTATCACTCTCCTTTCAATATCTCCTTCATGCTTACCGTCTCTCGTGAACAAAGTCCCCAAATACACAAACCCATCCACTTGCTCCAACCTCTCTCCATCTACAGCAATTTCACAAACTGTCATACACTCATCTCTTTCAAATACCATCACTTTCGTCTTGCTTACATTCATTTTCATTCCTTTTCTCGCAAATAATCTGTGCATGCTAGTTACCATCTTCTGTAGCTTCTCAGCCGATGACGCTAATAAAACCTGGTCATCGGCGTAGAGTAGACATTTGATAAGCAACCCATTCATTTCCAACCCACATTCATCGTCTTTCAAATCTTGTAAACAACTGTCCAGAAATAGATTAAACAGCCACGGTGACGCTACACATCCCTGTCTAACACCCTTTTCGATGCTAAACCATTCAGTGTAGGACCCGTTTACTCTCACGCAAGCAGAGGAATCCTCGTAGAGAGATTTCAGAGCTTGAATGAGATGGTCGCTCACTCCATATCCGGACAGTACCGACCAAAGTTCATTCCTCACCACTCTGTCATAGGCCTTCTCCAAATCCACGAACGCGCAATAGACCTTTTGACCTTGGGCCAAATATTTTTCGGCTATGCATCGTAACGAGAAGACCTGATCCGTACATCCCATACCTTTCCTAAATCCCGCTTGTACATCCCATATTTTCTCATCGGTTTCTTGCATTACCCTTTCAATCAACACTTTCGCATATAATTTGCCAACGATGCTGAGTAAGCTAATGCCCCTGTAGTTCTTGCATTCAAGTTGTGAGCCCTTTCCCTTGTACAGTGGCACGATGACCGCCTTGCACCAATCTTTTGGAACTATGCCGGTATTAAAACATAAGTTGAAAAGGCGATACAACTGACTTGCTACGACGCCTTGCCCAGCCTTCAGCATCTCGACTGAAATTCTATCATACCCCGCTGCCTTTCCTGGTTTCATTCCTTTCAAAGCTTTTACAATTTCATCCATACTAATACTACACTCCTCATGTGGCAGTGCATTATCATTCACTCCTGACGTATTTTCCTCTTCTCTCTCAAACAAACTTTCAAAATATTCCTTCCATCTCCCTAATATGCATTCCTCATCATTCAATAAACTTCCATGCTGGTCTCTAATCGAGGTTAGCTCTGAGGTCTGAGTTTTACCTCTGGCTAGTCGAATGGCTTTCCAGAAAAACTTTATGTTTGCCCGGAAATCCTGAGACAACCTCTGATCCATCTCATCATTCTGTTCATCTTTCTTTCTTTTAACTACCTCCTTTACCAGAACATTCAACCTTTTATAGTTACTTTTCCTTTCACTCACGTCTTCAAGCGTGGCTTTTTGACTTCTTTGGTCAGCTCTTATCGCCAACCAATCTAGCCACGCTTTCTTCTTCTCACTTACTGCCTTTTGTACCTCTTTATCCCACCATACATTCTTCTTCTTCTTCCCTTTGCTCCTTTCTTTCACACCACATACATCCCTGGCTGTACTTACAAGCTTTGTACAATATGCAAAATGTACTCCACCCGGTAGTGGCAAAATGTGCAAAGTTAAAATGATCAACACGCAAATTGTTCATTACGGAAAATAACAATACTCAAGATGTACTGATAAATTATAGTTTTTGGTGCTAATAAGTGTCCGTTGGAATCTAACATTCGTAATAACAGATCACAAAAAATCCATTACCTACCTATCTCTTGAATGTCTAACCTATTTTGATGAAACTTAGCTAATAACACCTTCGATAAATCAGCTTTTAAAAGAAAACGAACCGCATCTCAATTAGTCTATCAGTTTGGGAGCTACATTCCACAGATAGACACATAAATACACATGTCAAACTTACAATGCTTACCCTCTTTTTCTGACTGAGCATTATTATCTATTTTGCTTTGTGTACATTTTACGTTTTGTACGTTTGGCGATTGAGCATTTAGCTTTTGTAACATTATGCGTTTTGCATTGAACAATTCGCGAAATGTAGATTTTTCTTTTTACACATTATGCGTTATGTGCTTTCAGCGTAAATAGATTTTGCGTACTGTACATTTCTCGTTGTGTACATTTATCATGATGTGGATTTTGCGTATGTGCATTTTGACTGTTTGTACATTATGCGTGCAGTTAGCATTTTGCGTATTGTACATTATCAGCGTAAACCGCTGGCGGCATTGCCTCTTTGCACCGCTAGACTAAGCCGCTGGGCAAAGAAAGAACCAGCAGCCATGTGGTCGCCTGAGACGCCTATTAAACGTACCGACACCTCTTTCGTGAACTTTTTGGTGTCGGACGACCAAGGGCCCAAGGTCTCCACCGCAAGTGCCACAATCCGGGAGAAGGGAATTAATTGTTCACATTACAAACTCATTTCCTCTTATTCATTAACGTTCAACAAGCCATTTTAACCCCTGAGTGGAACGCAAAAGAGAGGTGTTATACTTAAGTTTAACATATGTACTTTTGTGTCTGTCTGTGGTATCGTAGCTCTTAAACGGGTGAACCAATTTGCTAGCGGTTTTTTTCATTTACCTAAGGTGACTTCCTGTCTTGGCGGAGCGGGATCGATATGTCGTGAGTATTTTGTTGTTTGGCAGTGATAGTGTCCTGCACGGCTAATCTATCGCGAAAATAGGTTTTCTACTGTAGCACTGTAGCATTGTTATTTTTGCAGTAACTGATTTTATATTAAATTGTTTTGAAAAAATGACACCTCGCCGAGTTTCTTACGCCGGTTCTTCTCGTGGCAGAGGTTTATTTTTCCGAACCGGTGGTAGTTTATTGACGTTCATAGGTGCATGTAATATGCCTAATTTGAAGAATAAACTACTTTTACTTTTGTTTTACTTTTTACTTGACGTAAGCTTACTGATGTAAGATTTCCTCAATTGACAAAATACTGTAAGTATTTCGTCAATTGAGTACGTACATGTACTAGTAATGAGCAGTAATGAGTACGTACAGTACGTTTGCGCAGTAGTAATACCATGCGCAGAAGTGGGGCAGTACTGCATTGATATCAGTTGCCAGTGACAGCTGACTGTTTTCTCATATCGTATCCGCATCGACAAATCAGGAAGGTGCCTAAGTTTAACATGTGTATCTGTGTCTTTGTCTGTGGCATCGTAGCTCTGAAACAGGTGAACCAATTTGATAGCGGATTTTTTCATTTGCAACTAAGTAGGTTTTCCAGTGATGGTTCTTAGTCATGTTTTATCAAAATCGGTTCAGCCGTTTTTGAAATATTGAACTTTGAAATGAAAATGTCGGAGGCTTTTCAACTTTTCTAAGTTGCCAGTTATAACATTCCATTAAAACTGTGGTTTCAACTGTCACTTTAACATTTTGTGTTTGTGGGAAAGTGACAGCACATTTTAGTTAACAGAGGATTTTTATGAATAAGGGGCTAAATGTTGGAGCTACCTAATTTGCAGTAGGTACAGTCAAGGCCTGTAATTTGGGACCCCCATAAGGTTGACAGTCCTGTCAAACTGTTTTATTTTTTATGAAATAGGAGGCGAAACGCCTTCATAAGCGATTAGGGCCGCGCATGGACACCTTTATTTCAAGACATTTATTTGTGTGAAAAGCACGTATATTTGTTCCTGAAGCGAGAATGCTTTCTACGTATTTAAGTATCTTATGTTAGTAAGCTTGTGTTATGGGTTTTAGGCGATGATAATGATATACACACCTTTAGCTTTGCTTAGTTTGTGACTAGATCGATTTGTATTAGAAGAATACAATAATATTTATTTACCTATTTATTATTTATAGGGATTGGATTTTATTCCTTAGGAAAACGACATTTATTATTGAATCTTTATTATCATTGATTTACACAATGAAATGGAATACATAATAACATATTCAAAAAATATTATTTTATACAACTACGCTATAAAAAATATGGCTACGCGACAAACGTTCTGTGACGTTCCCAAGGAAAAGAGACCTAGATCGTCTTGCAATAAGGTAAATTTTCCCAGAGAATTACACTTCTGTCCATTATTGGCACATGGATTATTTTCATTATTAACCATCCCTACTATTATTTCAATACATAATGAATAAAATAATTGTTAAATTCCATAGTTTTAATATAGCAGTGTCAAATAGTGTCTCCTGTGACACTTCATATATAAAAATATTTATATACTGTGCAATAAAGACAATAAATGATAATATTTTAAAACCTTACCGAGTCTATTTCGCAAAAGCATCGAAATAAAGGTAAAGTTATTGAAACCGATTACAAAAATATCTCGTTAAAACTCTCCTTAAACGTTCCAAATTAAATGAAAATTTATAATTTTCAAATAGTGTGAAAGTTTAAGATATAAAAACGTTGAAAAAATTACAAGACTAGAGCTTATAACATTTCATTGTCGAGGATGACCATGTTTCGAGTAAAAGTGTCGAAAATATGTTTTTAAAAGTCTAAAGAGAATGCATATGAATCCTTTGAACTGGATGCACATTTCATCTTGTACAAAGAGAAGTGTATGATTTTTCACTTTTATTGCTTTATTAATACTATCATTCTCATAGGTATTTCTTATGTATCTAGGTCAAACGTCTATAAGTAGTCTTTACTAACATTCTAAGTATTAGGAACAACCCTCAAAATATACATTAGGCAGTTTATGGAACGCTACTTACTAAATACTAATAAATAATAAATCATGGAAATACATTTCGTATTTTAAAATAATTCTGTTTCGATATGAGATACCTACATTATTATTTGAAATAAGATTTTTATGTACGTTCCACGTATTAGTAGCTTATAATCATAACAATATTTTAAATATGATATAAATATTTTTACATTAAAATAAAAGCTAAGCAATTAAGCTGTTTAAATGCTACCATCACTTACTCTAATAAATACTATTTACAGATCACCAGAACGTTCTTAATTTAGTTACATTTTTGCAGCGAAAACTTGTAGCTTTGATTAAGTTTTTGTTTTTACTTTAGATAAATTCGAACAATAGAAGATCGCATCCTGGCGTGGTTAATGATGAAGCACGAATACTGTTACGTAGAGATTATCCCGATTATTCTTAATGTGGGTACATGTGAAGCTTGCATCACCATCTTAGACATGCGGCCTCCTTGTTTGGGTTGTAATGGATTTCTCTGCAACAAATAAATATAAGGTAAGTTATGAACAATATACAGGGTGTTCGACACATTGATCGTCAATTTTTTTGGGGTGCTGGTAGGGTCATTTGCTACCTTTCCAACTTTCTACCCAAGTTCTTAAACGCCACGGTCGTGGAAGCGCGATTTTTTTTTCTTAAATTATCCAAAATCTGACATTTGATACCCCATAATATTTATTTGTGTCTGCTTATAAATGGATGATTTTTTTATTTTCTCGTGTGTATGTATTCTGCTTAAAACATTTTTTTTTGTTACAAATAACAAACACTACGAAATAAACACCCACTTTTTCTTAACAAACAAAATGAATTACAAAATCATCTCCACTTCAAAATTCAATTAAAAAAAGTAACAGCTTTTAAGCTCTTCTTTTTAATTTAAAAAGTTCCTTTTATTTATGACGTTTCTAACGGTATGCTACACAAAAAACACTAATAAATAAATAAATAAATAAAAATACTCAAAAAAAGTTTAAGACAGAAGGGTGAAGAAAGTCGTCATACAAAAAAGAAAGTTATGCGGCTTCGTATGTCAGATTTTGTGTACTGTAGAAAAAAACATCTCAGGACCCAGGGTCCAAGGGTGGAAAGGTAGAAAATGACCCTACCAGTACCCCAATTTTTTTTATGAAAATTGTTGTACGAATATATCCTGGATAACTAAAATGTTATATTAACGTTTTTAAAACTCAATTGAACTACTTTCTGGCATTGCTAAAATACAATTTCGAAATCTGAATTATTATTTATCAATTTGAGTCACATTCATCCATATCGATATCAAAAACATTTAATTTACTGTTTCAATATTAGGTATATCTATAGTATATTTTATAGAATGTCAATTCAGCTAAACATTTTAATATTTTTTTACATTATTTTTCTTTAAAAGTGTGTCAGTAAGAGAATCCAAAAAATACCAATGTTAGTAAAAAGTAAAAAATCGATTTCATGGAAACGTGTTAACTTATGGTTGATAAGTCGCAAGTTCATATGAAAAGGACAGTTCACAAATATTGTTAATAATAAAATATTTCAAATGCTTGGGCATTTGCTTAGTAGCACGATCAATTATTGTAACATTTTATGTGCGGTCCTCTTCACAAATTTTTGTTATTTAAAACTTTTTAAAGTTAATGAATATGATGGCCTTGTACGTTATTTCTATTTAATCCCTCATTGAAAAGTATGATGATAACATTATTTATTTGTTATCAAAGTAGGAATAAAAATATCCTTACTCTATCGTGTAAGAGAGACCGCTGAGTTGAATCGTGCTTTCTCCTTCCTTCACCGCCACAAGCATTGACTACATCTACAACAATTGAGAAAAACATGTTAAATCAATTACAATTAAATACTTATTACATTTTCATGTTATAACTGCAATTAAGACACCGAAGAATAAAGAGATGTTAGACCGGTGCGTAAAAGGAATATGTGCCAGTTGTGCAACCATTATCGTAAGTTAGAATCAAAATATATCAAACATGTGAGTACCTATACTCATTAGATCAGTATCAGGCTAACTTTATTATTCAAATTACCTCGTCACATTGGCGATGGCAAATAATACAAAATCTTAATTACATGAAAATCCCCAAGAATTCTAATATATTGTCACCCTGTTACTGTTCTATTGAGATTCATAGTACGAAGTACGAATGCCATTTTGACATATGAGAAATTTTCTCAAAAATTCCAAATCCATTTATATTCATTACATCTTCATCAGTCAAAACGGCAATGAAAAAACATAATCGTTATTATCAACTTAAAGCAAAGTAAATCTCAAAAACACAAACACTAAAAAACCTTTAAAAACATTCTTGCGGTACTCGGTTAATCTGCTGATTTTCCGAGTACGGCTTAAGAAAAAAGACAAACACCGTCGCTTTAAACAAGATTATGTCTTTACGCCTTAAAAAGTAAGACCCTAAAACGCATTTTCGTTCTGTTTCCTCCCGCAACAATGAACAGTTTGAGTCGAAAAAAAAATATTTTAACGTTTTAAAAAGAATTAATGTCGAACGTGCCGACGGTATTCATATTAAAGTCCTTAAACCGTGGCTAAAGACTCAATTCTGAGGCGTGAAAATTGTCCGCTAAAGTAAGTCGTAAAATATTTGGCAACAAACTTTGAACGTTACGGTCCCTTTGCGCCGCGAAATTACAAATTTATTTGAACCTATTTAAACGAATGCCTGCCGTAGGGTAGGTAAAGGACGAGTAAAACATCCAATAATTTTCTTTACATAAAGAAATCACTCAAATCATGAACAAATTTTATTGTGTCCAAAGTTGTATCCATCCAAAAGCAAAACAATATTACTTATAATTGAAAGGCTTTTTTTTTCTCTGTATTAAACAAAACAAAACGTGACAATTATTATTGCAAATCTAATTTTAAATTGTCATTCAACTATCGTTTAAACATTAACAGCTTCAAGTCAAATGACCTGTTAATTAAATTATAGCATCAATGAATTTCAATTGTGGATGAATTTGGAACAATTTTGTTATTACACTTAATGCATTTTAGTTTCAGAATACATGTCGCCAGCAATTACTGTATAAGAGATCGTGATTATGTTATTATGTCTTGTCTTCACTCTTCATAATGTCGGTTGCTCGACATCTTAATCTTTGTGAGATGATCGATTTTTTGTTGGATTTAATCCAACTTAACTCGGTCGTGTTCAAACAATAGAATGATTAAAATTTGTCTTTGTTTAAGCGATTATTATTAGTAGGCAGCTTTGTTGTCCCTATAAATCGAGTTTTTTTTTATCAAAAATGTAGGTAGCCAAAGGGCAGGGCCGCTAGTCCATTGCTTAAGCGGAACCTACCCCGTTTTACATGTCTGTGCCATTTTAATTGAAAGATATGTGGGAATATGTCCATCTGTTAAATCCTTATGACAAACCGAGAATGATGTTTATTGAAAAGGCCCCTGAGGCTGAAGCTTCTCTATTAACTAACTGTCAAGACATGAATATAGCCCCAGACTTCGTGGTATATATGTCTGCGCGTACAATAACAAATCGCTATAGGTTCATCCGTTTTCACAAATACGGATTCGAACTAAGATCTAATTCGGAATAGTTTTCTCAACACGATTTCGAGTCGAAGTGTTAAGATCAGCAGATACGGCCACAATGGTGTAAAGGGCGCAGGTGACAGCATTTCCACTTCCGCGCGAGCGGGTTACTTCGTGAGCACCCTGTGTGTGACTGTGGGAACTGAGCGCTTTGTTTCTGTATACAGGTTGTTACAAAAACTAAAATTTATTCTTTTTAGGTACTCATTTGCAAAATTACGATTTAATGTGTTGACAATTACAATTATTATTTCATGTTATTGTCAATAAATTCGTTAGTAATATGTTTTTTTTCATATCCACGAGTTAGGACGTCGTCGATATTTTAGTGTTTCAATGCGGTTTGATAATTGATGATCAAATTTTCTAATGTCATTTGTGTAAATTAAATCCCAACATAAACTAAGGTGTATGTAGGTATATCTACTTCAGTAAAATAACAGAGTAGGCAAGCAAGCAAGCAAGCCAAGCATCCTGTAATTGCCCCATGGAATACTAATTAGCCAACTCTTGCCACCTTTTCCGCGAAGGCGCGAACAATTGCGCGAGATCGCTTTAGATTTATATGGGTGTACTAACTCCAATCTAGTTTGCCTATTCCTTTTAGTGCCCTATAATTAAACCTTTACGAAAGCAGCGTATTACTGAACTTGTTATTGATGCTAATTACAAACCATTGTATACCTACCTATGTTTAAATGTGACAAACATATTGTATTTATTCGACTTCAATTTTAGGTCTTTACAGTTTAGTTTTTAATTGAATTGTACCCAATTGCATTCATCTGCGAATAAATTCACAGGTTATGTGGAGTTAGCAACCCCACTGGACCAGCGTAGTGACTAGCGACTAGGTAAGGTACTGCCCATTATATGAGAAGTACGGGACGTATAGGCAAATTATGGTGATTGTAACATTATAAAACGTTAAATATAATGTGAATTGTGAGCCCTGTATCTTAATTTAGCCAATTAAAGGAATCAATTCCCGATTGGAGCGGATCTATAGATGGCCGATAAGCGCGCGCGCCGATGGCACACTGCGCTAACTCAGTAGGGCATCGCGGCAAGCAATTAAACCGCATTTTGAAACGGCGTTTGTTTTTAAACTTATATTTATACACATTTTATAACGTTTGGTATTAAGTGCAGTGACTTTTGAGGGTATTATTTATCATTGACATACTGTTTGAAACATGTAGCCCTTACTTGTTCTGTAGAAGCCTGCATACAATGTGGGTTGCGTTCGTATCGGTGAGTATAAGGTTGAAAGAGCTCTCGGGAAGCACTGTGTTGAGAGTTTGGCACTTGGGAGTGAAGCTGCATTGTATCAATTTGTCAATATAACGAATTCTCTCTAAAAAAATATTCAGACCAATTGAGAACCTCCGCCTTTTTTGAAGTCGGTTACAAATGGTATTTTTTATCCGAGTTTTCGTTGCATTTGAAAGTCAGATTGATAATATTTAGCAAACATTTCTTGAAAGCAAAGATCGATCAAGTCCTTCAATAAGTACAATTACAAACATTTTTAACTCATTAAAGTTTTTTCGCCAATATTAGATATCTCCAACTCACTTCCTCCTATAGCGTTTTCCCGCTTGTATCCTAAGACCTCGGTATAGGCGACAGCGGGCAGCGTGGCGGCGAACGGGCACCCATACATTGGACCCGCTCAAAATGGATGAGTGCCTGCTCGCTGCCCCGCTGTCTTGGCAACTACTTTGATACATACTCCCAAGATTTGGCGTAGGCACAAGTTTTGCGTAAGCAACTACCATCTGACCTGCCATGCAGCCTAGAGGGAAAACTAGACCTTGTTGGGGTTAGAATAATTTCGTCTTGATGTTTTTCTTCACCAAAGAGCTACTGTTAAATATTAAATGATATTTGTCGGCCTCATAAGTAGCACTCACAGTAGTACCGGCACTTTTGGACTTTGTCGCTTTCACTCGTTAGACATTTGGTATGACATTTAAACATGACGTTAAAGCGATAAGGTACAAAGGTGTTCAGCCCCTTGTGAGGCCGACCATAAGTTAATTAGAGATCATGAACTTGAAAATTCAATGCATTTTCAAAGTGTACCGTATTCTACCGTACCCAACGTTTACCGAAAACTATCCGAGCAGGAAGTGGTGATATGTAATTATTTCAACAAACAATCGACAGTCGGTAGCGGTACCGCGCCTAGGGCACTCACGGCACTACGTTCACACGGACACGTATGTACGTACAATGTACATGTACCTATATGATGTACTTACATCATTACGTGGATGTACAATTTAGGGTTACGCTTCCGTTAATGGTTTTTTAACTTTACAGAAATACTTGACATACCGAAAGGGCTACTTTTAATACCTACTGATCGCCAGTAGAGTAAAACCTTCTTAAACTCCTCGCCAGTGTGTTAACGCAAGCATAAGAGCGCAATACATAGAAACAATGTCTAATAGGAGAAGGGCGTTCAATTAAAAAAATTGGGTTAACTTTGCCTAAATGTGATCTGTGAAGCGAGACGACTACAAACACCTAAATTGTAATACCATAAAGGTGTGTCACTTGTGGCGGCATAGACTGCCTACAATAATTTACTTATTGATATATATTTTATAACCGTCCATCAAACCTATTTTAATTAATATATTGATTAAATTCGTTTGTCCTTATCCGGTAAATTTGACATTTATGTTTGTGAGAAAGGGATAAAACTAGTTTTAGATAACATAAGTTTGTTAAGTTTTATGAATATGGGAGTTAGCAAATACTAAATCTGATATGTCAAACCTTGAATGTAAACATTAACATCGGGATCAAGCATGTTTTGGTCTACATCAGTTGCTTGTATTTATTTAAAGCAGAAACAAAAAATAGTTGGTCCTAAAGGGTTTATGGCGCGCTCTTTGTCTATCTAGTTTTTGCTTTTTTGAATCAAGGATCATAAATTAAAGCCAGTCAGTACAAGTTAAGCAACACAATACATAGCACTGTCTTCCATAAAATGGCTGTCTCAACTATAACGATAAGCTTCACAAAGTCCTGCAACACCCAATTGCAGGCTGTAAAGATTGACAAGATTATCTTCCCCACTGAACGTAGATAAAATTCTAACAGACTATAAAATACGTAGCCCTATGAAATTGCGGCAAATTGCGGAACTGTTAGGCGCAGTACACATTGTTCCTTGTACGTTCGGCGCATAAGCTGCAAATTATACCGTGGCAGTCACGTGTGCCCGACTCTTGCGGGCTACCGTCCGCGTTCGCACAGTTTCGGAAGCATTAGTGCCCATTAAGAACCGTTAACACACGGGCACGTCACGACTCACGACTCGAGCGTGAGCGATCTATCGACGATCTCGGTAGCGGATGCGATGCTGTGCGATGGGTCGCACGGAACGCTTTGTTTTCGCTGTTGACCGTACTTTCTAGGTGAAGCAAATCCCTGGGCATCAAAGGACGCGCGAAGAACATCTATATACCTACCGAAAATAAACTAGATTTTTTTCCTATTTTGCATAAGCCCTGTGCGAAATTATAAACGTTTTATATTGCAATCTTAACTTGCGCAACTGCAAGCCTACCGCAAATGTGTAACGCTGACATTTACCTTTATCTAAACCAGAAATGGTCAGAGAATCCGAAATGGCACGCAGAGTACTTTATATTCACGACTCGTCTGCCTCCGCTCGCCTATATGGATGGTATTTAGCGGAGAAAGTTTCGTAACGTCACATTGTCTCTTAAGATGATATTTGCATAGGTGAGGGTCGCGACCCCGTCACTATAACTTGTCGCTACCAGCACATTGTATGTTAAAATGGTGGGTGACAACCGTCGGTTCGCAATCTGAGTGACACAAGAGCGCCGGTGTGAACTCGGCTTTAGGAGTTTAATGAACCCGCGTTGACAGATAGGTGAATATATTTCTTTTGTTTTGACAATAAAACGAATTAGACTTGGAAATAACGCTAGCTGATTCTAAATATAGTTTTGCGTGATAGTTACCTCAAAATTTATGTCGTAGTAGATATTGTATGAGGTTATGTGAGGTTTATCATACATAAATCCCAGATTGAGTCCACGGGTGTTTCGTATCTCATGTTAGCATATATTTTAGTTATCTCGCTTGATAAATTTCACCGTTTCGGAGGTTGACGACATTGTTTATGCCTGTTTTATGCTTTAATGTGTTTACAGCGTCTTTGACGTTTGAGGCCCTTCACGTTACATATGGAAACTAGAAACCTATAGGCATTATTCGCATAGTTATTACTTTTGCTCTTCCTTCTTCTTATATCCTCCTTTTAATCTGAAGAGTGGGACAAGATTGTACTTGATTAAAATGACCATTATATGGTATTATTTAACTTTCTGTTGTATCGATGTCACCTTTAGCATTAAGTTCCACTATTGTGTGTAGTGTAGAGGATATAGGCCACAAAGTTGGTAATTTGCAAAACAAGTTAGTTTGTCACAAAGCCAATAAGGGATAAAAGTCACATGATTCAGTTTCCTCTATCATATTGTATGTACAGTCCGCAAGTGATCATGATCTCTGTTGTGAAACAATGTAACAGTAGTTGGTTCAGCCGGGCGGATCTGATCGGCCAGGCCCTAATCCGACCCGACACCCAACCGCGACCTTGCAGCACCTGAGTTAACCGCGAACTAGGACAAAGGTTAGTTTAGGTACAGTTCAGAAATAATCATATAAAAAAAATATAATACCTAAGTTGTCTTTTAACATGGAAAAGCGTCCTTGTGGCCTATTTGATTTTTAACTGTTTTTATTTGCTTAGAGGGTCAGATGGCAGTCGCTTCCGAAAAATCAAGAACGCCTATACCTATTTGGGACTAAATGGCAATTGGGTGCTGGATAAACGCTAATATGAAGAGGACGATTTAACTATAGGTTATTATTAAATGGGAAAATTTTACTTGTTTACCAAGAATACTAACTTGCACTCTAAATTGCACATCAAAAAAACTAATGGTTGCGATTAGTTTTTTTGGTGTGCAAATCAGCATTTTTAGGTAGTTAGGTCTTTTTTTATGTGCCTTTAAATACTAACCTTATTATTCAAAGTATAAAGAAGTCACATGTGCTGGTTGTAAAAACTGATTAAATATCGAAGTCCTTTTTGAATAAAGTTTTACGCCTTTTACTATTCGCCCTTGGAACATATTTTGAGTTCAACAAGATAGGTACCTACCTACATTTCCCAGTTTATAGGTGAATATTAAGAAGCTTAAGTAACTGCGTTGACGCTTATTTTTTTATTAGATACAGATGCCTAACGCGTATTTTATTAACATTGATTACTTGGTTTTAATTTTTACCGTCGTTTTTGGTAAATCTATAGGCGTAAAATTATTATTTATAGGTACTTTTAGTGGACGTCTTTCGGCTGACATGATGATGATGATAGGTATAAATAAATAATGTGACAACCGGTGAATATCCAATGTTTTACATTGTATGTACAGTTATGTATGCAAAATCAAAATGGATACATATTTATAATTACTGTGATATCACAACCACAACATTATAAGATTGGCAATGTCAGAATGGGTTGTCAACCAATGTCAAAATACACCCCAGATTTTTTAAAGACTCTTGATGTTCTTGCATTATGCTACAACGAAAATATATTTCAATGTTGCGAACGAAAATGCAGAAACGCTAAATATACTAATAGTCATTGAACACGTGTTATTTATAAATATTTTACATCGATTGTAAATCCTTCACCAAATCACCAATCAAATTACTAAGTTATCAAAACACCACCATTATTGAAACCCACTTACCTATGCTGGCGTAGATTATCCTGGCGCTTGAATGACTTTCCACACACCTCACAACTGAACGTGAGCTCCGGGCTCTTGTGCGTACGCTCATGTATCATCAGGTTGTAGGACTTCGTGAACCTGCGCTGGCAATATTTGCACACAAACTCGCACTTTGGGCGCAGCTTACGCCTGAAATCCCGTGTGTGGTCTTCGTCGATTTGCATCACTGCGAACATTTTGTCTGTGCTATCTTGCTTGTGCAACGGGCGGGGCTAGAGCGCCTGCGACAATGATAACTTATCAAAAAAACACGTTACAACAAACTTACACCTTAAGACTAAGAAAGTACAGTTCAGTTTTGAGTGTCATATCGTCTGTTGCAGTACTGTTTGTTTTATACGAAGGCACATATGTGATAGTGTAGGTATGTCGGTAAGATTTGCTTTTATTATAGGCAAGTACATTTGCATAGATGAATATGGAATAGTTACAAGTGCGCGTTTAAACGCTTATGAAATTATAAACAGATGTTATATAACAGCAATGGATTCTTTCACTCAATCAAACTTAATTAATGTAAATTACTATCAACAAATCATTTCATCTAACTTTAATTAACCTAAGTATCGAATACGCACCTTGAAGACGAGTTAATCGTTTTACAAGCGAACTACGTATTAACACTTTCACTGATTTACGACCACATTCACCTTTGAATTAACTAAAAAGCGCTTTCTATGTTGTATTAAACTAATTAAGATCGCGAGGAAAACCACGGAGTTAAGTAAGCAAGAAGTGTCAAGAGAAACGTTAAGACGAGACGTGCGTTCGGGAGCAGGGGCGATTAGCAACTGAGCCTGAGAGGGTGCAGAAACTACTGATAACGTTACACGGAAGGCGAGCCCCCACCACGTGCGCACGAGTGAATGAAGTAGCCACGGTAGGCTGCTGCCGTCGCAAAGAAGGTACTAACTACCTACAACCTCCGTACGCAGTTAGTCCATTTTTCCCTCACGATGTTCGCCGGGGAAATACGGCCGGCCGGTGCTAGCTAATAGTTTTACAGGTGGAATTTTTACGGCATTTGCAAACTGGTCGGTTTTGCAATTGTAATGTTTTGTTATTTTTTAGGTCATTGGTGATGCTTAAATTAATTCAGACTGAGTCATCGATAGGTTCTACTAGTACGTTTTCTGTTCTGATTACGAGTAAGTTGTAGTGTTCAGTTTTTTATTTCATTTCTTTTTACAGTCAACATATTTGAAATCAATCATACCAGCTTTTAAATTTATTTTAGTGGCATTGAACGTCAGTAAGTATGTATTTTTTTTAATCATGGCCAGGATAATACATCCTACTGACACCATCTCAATGATCACACATTTATCCAGAGTACGAAAGTATGGGTACCTTGAAGATTTAGCTGCTCTTATAAACACCTATATTACCTCTGTTAATTCGATCAAACAGACAAGTGTTAGTCCATAAAATTTCGACGTTTATCATCAGCATCAGTTCCGAGTATTCCTTTTTGAACGTTTGAGTCAAGACTTTTTCTACCCGGGAATAATTTTCTAGACTTCCTACTTTCCTGGCAATTAGGAAATATTCTCCCCATTACATACTTGTAACGTTGTAACCACGTGGGAACGGTCGGCTCGCGGCTACCGTGCGATCCACTCACGCGCATGACGCTGTACCCGGTAAATTAAGTAAACCCCTTTCATAAACCCGTATATCCATCTTAACACTTAGAAACTGAATCTTAATATCTAATCAGTAAGATAGAATTCGGAATGGAGTTGATAGAAGGTTTAATACCTTTTGAAAGAAAGGTTCTCAATTGTTGATGATTTTTGACTTCTGTCATTACCGCGCCCTGGGGCGGGCGCTTTCTAGAACATTTAGTTCGGTGCATGTAACGCGACATTTACGTATATCGATGCCTGTCTTCGTCACGCATCAATTTATATGGCAATTTACTTTCTGTATAAGGTACGGATACGGTCAGCATCAAAAGTAGCTACGGATATGAAGGCGTCGAAAGCTTCCCTTATAATCAGAGGCCGGAATTCTTGTAGCACTTTTGAGCTGTATATACATATTTTATCGATACATTATAGAACATATAAACCAGTTCCGGCTAGATACTAATACTCTAACCATTTACCAAGAGTAGATGTCTTATTACGAGGCATTTTTAATTTGTTCTCGAATGTAATTACAACAAGAATTGTCGACGAGTGATTGACATAGTGACATAATGCAGATAAAACTACTAATCAAAGGTTGTTGCAATTTCTCTCGAAAAATGTTTAAAAAGCACAAGAAATCCACAAGTTATTTATAAGAAACAACAAAATATTATATTTTAAATTCCTATTAAAAATTCCTATAAGTTGGTATCCAAAGGTTATCTCGAGGAGATCGCTCATTCGCGATTAGACTGCCTGTTGTTTACTTCCACTCGTAATCACATTTTAAATATTATATTCTGTATTTATCGATATACATATGGATAATTGGAAGTCGATAAACGAGAAGTCCCTATGACAGCTCAAAAGTGCTACGAGAATTATAAGCAGAGGCCTTAAAATAAAGACTTTTGAAATTTCAAATTCCTAGCTATTTTTGGTGCTGACTGTACAAACTTAGTTCTAAATGAAAAATTAATAAATACTCGTATCAAAAATGATTACCTACTACACCTATCCTTTAGTTGTAGTACACATATAACCAACTAAATCTTCATACCATCACACGTACAAGTTTAATTCAAAATTCTAGTATTCATTCTGTAAGTATCCTCATTCAGTATCAGCATCTGCAGTAACCTCATTCGTCTGTGTGTGCCTTTCAGATTTTGTTTCATGTCTTTGTTGTATAAATTCTTTTGAAAGTTTGACATTTTGCGAGAACAAACAGTACCTACAAAATTGACACCAGTAAGTTTTGATAAAATATATACCACCACCACCATATCAGCCGAAGGACGTCCACTGCTGGACATAGGCCTCCCCCAATTTCATGGGGGGTAAATGCCTTAATCGCCACGCTTAGCATGCGTATAATATATGCATTTGCTTACAATTGTATTAGCTGCAAGTAAATGAAATCAGTGAGGCTAGTACAACATGACACGAGACGAAAAAATCTACCTTTCCTTCCAATTTCCGAGACAGGAGTCATAAAGACATGACTTGAGAGCAAGTTGTTCTAGCCCTTAATTTTTAGACTTCCTTTAATTTTTAGGTTCATTCTTAAACAAAACACGGTCGTTAAGCTATTTATACCAGAAACACGTGAAATTTCTCTTACGTCACTTCGCTCAAACAAAGCTGTACTCAGAACCCACCCACAAGTCGTAACGAGCATTCATACGTAGATTTCTTTGTATGACCGACCATAAGTATCTGCTATTTATCCGAGATTTGGTTGTTTCAGGGTTGTAAATGTTTATTGGCTAAAACTTTCGCCGGCTCATCATGGTTCTTTACGAAGTTACGGGTAAGCTGGAGGTCAATTCGACGCGATAGTTCATATTCTTATATGATTCGTTTTTGTTCTGACACGTTAGCTTTTTATATAATATTGGATTACTAAATCTCTAGACAGATCGACCTCTTACGAGTATCTTGACACTAAAAGCTCAACCCCAACATGGCAGGAGTCAGAATCTAAGAATTTTGGTAACACCTTGTGAAAAAGCGACCACGACACACACAAACAAACACAAATTTAAAGACGCAACAAAACACACTTATTTCCTTATAATAAAGACTTTTGAACTTTTCAAATGCGTAGCTACTTTTGATGCTGACTGTACCACTGGGTTTTCCAAAAAACCTATGTGCGAAATATCATTTCATATTTTGTAGCTTTTCGATAAAGGAAAAAGTCGTGAGAAAACTGGTCTAATCAAGAAAAAAAAATCCTTCTAGGTTGGAAGGTCAGATGGTTGTCGCTTCCGTGATACTAGTGCCTACGCTAAATCTTGGAACTATTAATTATAGGTGCCAAAGCGGACTTTGGGCTTCTTCAGGGTGCCTTTCCACCAGAGATATGCTATGCTACGTTGCTATGGATGCGTTTGAATCCACCAATCATACTCATTGGTCCACATAGCATAGCACTGGTGGAAATGGCTTTTCGTAGCCTCCTCTGTCACATCCTCGCAGCATAGCTGAATAGCACATCTCTGGTGGAAAGTCACCCTTATACAACCGCGAAAATATAAAATAGCGAAAATAGTCAAAGTCGTTTTTATTTATATTAAAATTTCAATGTCAGTTTCAAAACGTTTATTTGTGACACACGCGTAACATAATAATAAACAGAAGCATACAGAACAAAAAAGGTCGTCTCATGAAATGGACCCAGCTCGGCATAATGCTTGCTCAGCATAATCAATTTAGGCATATTATATCCACCATGTCTTTAGGTGAGCCCTATGTCCAGCAGTGGACGTCTTTCAGCTGACATGATGATAATGATGATGATATGCACCTAATGTCAGTCAGTTGTCAAAACCTACCACCATAGTTTCCTTGCCATAGTTGTGGGAATGATTTTAAATCGAAACGCTTAACAGTGATATGATATCTTCTCAATGTTATGCAGGAAATGGTTAGGCAGTCCTTTTTAGATTTTATATTTGATATTTATTTATGAAGTGTTAAAGAGTCGGTTAGTTTCCATTTGGATCTACAGATATTAACTTTAATAATAACTAAGATATTTACTATCCAAAAAACATCGTCATCAGCCAAAAGACGTCCACTGCTGGACGAATGCCTCCTCTGCCAAAAAAACATGTAGTAGTTAAATAAAAACTTAATCTTTAAAACTTGTTTATAGAAATTACAAAATGTCTGGTAAAGAAATTACAAAAAGATGGCAAAGTGCCTTAGCAGCAAGACGCCACCAATAACGAAAAAAAAGTCTGGTACTTAGCACGAATTCTTAGCACCAAACACAGTGGTCGGCCCGGTTGCCGACTTACATAAAAGTGAAAAATTCGGCAATCTCTCATCTGGAGCTCAAAATATGCCTTTTATGGCAGTCGGGAATTTTAAAAGCTCTTCACGTCGATAAACATCTGATTCGCTCACGAATTACTCTTTAAGAGTTACTTTGTTTGTAAGTAACATATTTAGGAGACGCTTTGGTTGTCAAGAAACAAACTGTGGAGTATAATTATTTACGTAATTTTTGATATTGTACTACATTCTACAACGACGGCCGAAAGTTTCAATCATGCAAGGGATGCTACAAATGTTGGTAATCTGCGAAAGAGTGCTTGACATAAAAGCATCTTAAAGGAAGATAATAATGGCTTAAATCGCTTCTGATAAAAAATACATACAGACAAGTTTTAATATCACAACCTACATTATTTTTATTTCGAAATAATCATTTTAATTAAGTTGGAATTACAACTTATAAAAAAATGATACGTTTCATCTTAATTTTGATATCTATTAAATAATACCGTTAGAAAAAAATCTAAAAATACAAACGAATAGTATTAGTAATAATAATAAACTACAAATTTAGGCTAAACTAAATAGATACCTCTTAACAAGAACCTAAACTGAACGTTTTGTTGTTAACTTGCGTACACGATCAACTTTTTTTGTGCTAAGCACATTTACATTAATGATGTATTTCGTAACATTGGCTTTAGTTTCGTCTCAGGTATTGATGAAATCAATATCAACTTGAAACGGATGTGCGCATGAGTCATCGTCATCGCGACTTTGACCGGCCTCATCTTAATATTCCGCGGTGATTCACGGAGCAAGACAATGTCTGAACTATTGACATTTCACAGAAAATTGCTCAGTAACTTCTTAGGCTTCATTGTCGGGAAAAAATAACTTTTATAACCTGTATTACACGCGTCAAGATTAGCCTTTAATCAGTTAAAAATAAATAAATTGGATAACAAAATATTGTTAACTCACTGCCGTGAGCATTAGGGAAAATGCGGACATCCTAATTCCTCTAGAGTTCATTGCGTGAAAGCGTAATGTGTATAACAGTGAGATGTTAATAAATAATGTACCTAAGGTTATTTTCCGCAGCGTATATGTAAATATATATTATAATAAGTATGAAATTTAATAAAATATATCGACCCTTCTACGTTTTTACTCTTGAAAAACATCTACATAAATAAGTATAAATTGTAAAAAAAATATACGAGTATATTATGTTACTTGACGCGTAAAAATGTAATAAAATTAACTCGTCGTGCTGCGAAACTTGCGGTTGAAACATTTGTTTCGAAAGCTCTGAGTCACTTTAATGATGATTAATAAAAACCCTATTAATTTTATCTTGATTTAGAAGAATGTCGGCGTTAATCATCTTCTCAAAGATCCGCTACCGGCTTTCAAATGGGTTTGAAAGTGAAAACACTTTATGGCATATTATTTTATTATACTCATAATTATGAGCGCAATTCAGACTTGAATTAGGAGCGCATTATAAATTCAGATCGTAAGAATGTAACTATCCTTTTCACACTACGTTACAGGTCACAATTATAATGTGTTTTATTATTTCACATAGGTCTCGCATTATACTAGTCTTCGCTACACAATAAACATAATTGTCCGACAACTTATTAATAACATTGTATCAAATATCACACATCCGTTTACTCAAGTCGTAATTACGCTTAAAAAGTGCCACTTCAAGTTAATAATGCAAAATTCCACAACGAACACAATGCACTGGCAAGTACCACAAAAACCTCAGTTTGTTGCAACTTAGTCGTCCCGATAAATGTAATAAATTTTGCATCTATTGCTCCTTCAGCAATCAACATTGTCCGTACCACACTAATTAACAACGCAATGGTATATTCGCGGACAAAAGATTTCGCATCAAACTTGCAAAAACGAGTAATCTATTATGGGTTGAGCCTTTGCATTTAATGACCGAGAACTATTGAACTATTGAACCGGGGATCAAAATTAAATGGAAGAGCTATAAACGATACTGGTTGTTCTTCGGTTGAAAGGGTCGCAATTAAAATTTATCACAAGGAATAAAAAGCTGAAACGATCGATATTTCAAAGGTAATTTTCCTCTACTCAAGACGTATGAATAACCAAAGTATGCTCGTCATATATTAGCGAAGAGTTTTGTGCCGTAAATATTGTAATGGGTAAAGATGGCGCCGTCATTGGTCGGCCATCTGTGGTGAAACACTAGAATTAAGTACAGGATATAAAAGTCCTAGGCAATTTTACTGACAAACTTTTAACTTCCTTCTTCTATCTTATCCCCACTAGGCATGGTTGTGTGTTTCTTGAGGTCCGATAATTTTGAGACGTTGCTTCGTATATTTGCAGAAAGAAAATACTACCACAATTTGTTTTCAAAATAATTAGAAATATATTTTCTTTCAATGTCATTGAAATCCTTTTTTTATTCAAAACAGTTAATACATATTACATCGTTGCATGTTCTATAGTAAAAGGGCATTAAAATTAATTCAAACAAACATTTACCAATACTAGGACTGACAAGATGTGTCAAAAAGTTAAACCTAGCCTAATAGACTTCAATCACGTCACATTCGTACAAGATTTCTCAATTCGATATTTAAACTATGTTAAAATTCTTAGTACTATATTGCTCTTAAATATGTAAATGAAAGAATGGCTGCTTTTGACTCTTGCGTAGATTAAATGAGATTTAAATTAATATGGAATATTTTCAAAGTAAAGCGAATTAGACTACCAGTGTCCTTTTTACAGGGTACAAATCACCTTTATACACGGTGTGACCTGTGATAGGACCAAAAAAAATTAAAGGACGCTTCCCTAGAGCATCTGCAGTAACCTCATTTATTTATTTATTTATTTATTTAATCTTTATTGCACTAAAGAAACCTTATCGTACAAAAGGCGGACTTAATGCCATATGGCATTCTCTACCAGTCATTCGTCCAAAGAAAAATTTATTTTTTCAATTACGAGAAATTTTGATCTTATGTTATGACCTCCAAGTAATAGATCTTGGCACCACGAGATTATAGCACGGCAGTCAATGCTGATTTTTAGGTAGCATCAAGTAATGATTCATAATAGTTGTTGCATTTTTGGTTTTAAAGGAAATTATGATTTTTTTATATTTTATTTAGTAATTTTTAGTGTTTTTTAAATAAAGAGTTATTAATATCACTCTAGTAGAGTAAAAAAGTACAGGTAAGCTATATTTGTATATCTTCATTACAAAATAAATCGGCTTTTTTTCTAATTGAAACCACTTGGAAATAATTGCTGTAGAGCTCATCTGTAATTATTTGCTCTTGTACAGGCCACACCATAAGGATTGTCCCCTTGGATTGTCGGGAATGAAGAAATACAGGTCACTGCATAAAGTGGCGTGTATGTTTCCAGGATATGTACATATGTAAAGTTGGTTTGCATGAATCGTAAAAGTTTATAGTCTCCGCAAACCAACTGTGAAGCACGCTCCGTAAGCAAAGTCGTTAGGTGATTTGCAGACATAAATAGCTTAAATATTAAACTAGGTATTACTTACATAATAAAAAAAAAATTAATACCTCTATATACATACCAACCACGAAATTTTTGAACATAAGTAAGTACGCATAACCTCGTCCTTTCATTAATACCTAATAGTTTGTACGTCAATTTCAACGTTTGTTAGGACAGCGCTTTTTTCTTTCTGTCTAGTCTGATATGCGACAAACCACAGATATATTTTAGGGCAACCTCCCTATGTGGCCTTAAGGGCCAGCATAGGGGGGAAGAAAAGGAAAAAGAGAAGTCATGGAGATTTATAGAGTCAGAAAAGCTAGAAAAGAGAAGCTAAGAAAGGTGTACAATAAAAATTAAACAATCAGAATAAATAATTTAAATTAGAACTTAGGAACAAAACAATAAATTTTGTAAAAAATGGAACTATGTAAAAAAGGTTATGTATATTATGTATAAAGGGGCCATTTGGAGTAGATTTTCTTAGGTAATTTTTTTTTTTATTTATAGCTTACACATCCATCGGGCTGTGGATCCGGTGACTCCAGCGGTTAGGACGGCACTGAAGTAGACATACTAATCAAATCACTTATTTCATTCAACCTCTACAACATCTTTATAGCACAAGTAAAACACTCGTTATAGTTTCTCTTACAGACATCCTTAATTCTATTTACCAATTGTAAATTTTGATTTACAGCTATAGTACGGATACCTATCTACTTTATTGTTTGATTTGATAATTAAATCAGTTTGTAAACCAACGGATTATTGTTTAATGTGAATTGATAGCTTGTGGCTCATGAACTCATGAGCCACAAGCTATCAATTCACATATTAGCAACTGCTAATCGTGATACTTGTGAGAAAATGCTAGTATATACATACTAGTTTTAGATATATATACATCCGATCGCTAATTTTCAAAGGAACTACTCCATGAAGAGGAGTCTGTGGCCAAAATTCTGGCGAAGTCACAAGGCCTAGGAAGAAACGTGTCTTGTGCTATAGACATTATTCGCTATAGACAAAAGTTTATTTCAGTGAGAATGTCTGTTAAACAATAAACTAGGGGAGTTTAATCCTTACCAGCAGTTAAACGGACGGCGACTGACGGATTAACTAACCAATGAATCCAAACCAGCTGTCTAGTGTGCGCACTTTTGGCTAACTAATTTACTTTTTAAAGGTCTTTCTAACTCATATAATATAGTACTACCATTATTTTCAAGAAAATTTGAATCCTTTAGTAGATTAGAAAGATCTACCGTCAAATAAAAAAAAAATATCAACAGCTAAAAACGGAGTCCCTTTCCAAGTGCTCTAGTACCTTAATTAATGACACATGTACTTATAATCGAATATGAAATCTTTTAGGTCCTTTTACAATAGCAGTTGACGTGAATAGTCACTGCGGTATTTATCAAGTTATTGTACCTTCGACATCACTGTTGACTGACTATTCATATAGCCTATTGGAACGACATAAGGTCTATTAATGGATACCCTAATGTCTTAGTTTGTACCATTGCCTTTATAGTTGCATCAAATACGATCTATTAAAGCGCATTGAGCCTATTGTGGCGAGAAATAGCCAAGTCAGCGTGAGTCCATTCGGCTTTCGGCGTTCGGCTTTCTAGGAATTTGTCGGCGTTTAAGAATGTAGGTATCGACGTTCCTTTGTTAATATTAGCTTGGATAACGGATGGTATAATTGTGTTTGTATTTATAAACGGTGTTAATTAATCATTTGTGTAATTTATTGCCTCAATTTTTTTAAATGTATTAAACGAATAGAAGTTAGGGGTAGTTAGTTAGTTAGGGTCGGCAACGCACATGTGACGCCCCTGGAGTTGCAGGCGTCCATAGACTGCGGTGACCGCTTACAATCAGGCGGGCCGTACGCTTGTTTGCTACCTACGTAGTATTAAAAAAAAGTCTTAACAAAAGGGGAACTCTATATTTTCAATGAACTCTACCAATCATATCGCTAGATTTCAATGTGAGTTTCTGTGTAGTGTGCATACCTACTCGTATTTAATCATCATCATTATCATCATCTCCCTGCCCTTATCCCGCTTATGCAGGGTCGGTGCAACATGTTTTCTTTTTCCATTCCTCTTTGCTATTCGTCACTTCAGCGTTTACCTACTCCTTTCCTTCTCATATCCTTTCTCACACAATCCATCCATCGCTTTTTGGGCCTTCCAATCGCTCTTCGTCCTTCGACATTTAACCCTAATATTCTTACACATATCTAATACCTATATAATATGTATGAGAAATGAGCGAAAACCCACTGGAAAGGCGTTCAGTTCAACATTATGCCTACTACCGTACAAAATAAAAACGGTGAGCACCAGCTATATCGTTAATAATGAATATGTAAATGTGGCGGAATTGTATAAATCACAATTTGACACCTTTCGACACAAAATGTATTCAGAGATTTGTAAATACATATAAGTATTTTAAACAAGATATGTGTGTCATTCTGCCGAACAATGGGACATCCTTCCTTGTCTTTCTTGGCTATAGCGATATAGGAATAAAGAGATGCATTATAAACATCACCTGCTAGTATGAGGTCGGAATGTGTTGATAGAATGTGAAATATAAGCTGAATCATGGTGGTACAAAGTTAATAACATAAAAAATAGCGATGTATTATTTAGTAAAGTAAATAAAATAAGGGCTTTTATTTTGCATTCATAACTTTGTAATCGATTCTCAAAACTGAATACCTACAAGTTGAAACAGAAGTCAAGAGCCTGACTTTATAAATTTTTAATAGATGGTGTTGCTGTATTAATATGCAACTATAGGTATTATCACAATATTATTTATTTTGTAACACTTCTTTTACACAAAAATAATAATAAATAAATAAATAAAAATGCAGAATGTAGCAGTTTGTTTATGACATTTTTTCTTGCAATTGGTGTTTTTCGGCTTTAGCTTTAGGTACAGATTAACTAGGACTGTTGCAAACAAGCGTATGACCCGTGTGAAGGTATAGGGAACAGGTAAAAAACTTAAGCAGATGACCTGTTGTATGTAGTTGTAGCGTGTTCGAATAGGCGTTTGTTTGTTTGTCTTGCACATTTTAAATATGTAATGTCTATTCGAAGTCTTAAGTTTTTTAGCTATACTACGGTATCGAGCTGAAGTAAGCGGTAGCTTAAGATTTCAGATAAGTCATTACCGCCCTGTGTTATGTAAGACGCTAATCTCGTGACGACGATATCGTATAAATCGTATTCAATCTTCAAATGGCCAATTTACCACACTATAATTATTTTTCTACAGCTATGTACTACATACACACTTACTGGTCTCTTCTCCTACATAGCCTTATCCCAGCTTTTAATTGTATATGAGCCTATTTTGTTATAAATAAATAAAATAAATATGGGTCATTTTTTGTACACAAATCGAACTCTTATGTAGTCCCATAGTAAGCTCAATAAGGCTTGTGTTATGGGTACTAGACGACGATATACATACTATGTAGATATATACATACTTAAATACATAGAAAACATCCAAGAACCAAGAACAAATATCCGTGATAAATGCACAAATAAATGCCCTGGCCGGGATTCCAACCCGGGACCTCTAGCTTCGGAGGCAGGGTCACTACCAACTTTTTTTTTTATTTTTATTAAAAATGGGATTGCTCTTGGCCAGCATCTAGCCAGGGGGCAAAGATGAGGCCGACGATGAAGCGAGCTCACCCAGAAGATGCCTATTCACTCGTGCCTTAAAAAGGTCCAGGTTATATGAACTCGGAAATACAGACGCCGGCAGAGAATTCCAAACCTTAGAAGTGCGCATTATAAAAGAAGATGCAAAGCGCTTGGTTCGAATTAGAGGAATTTCGACCAGGTAAGGATGGTAGCCAGCCGTACGTCTGGATGTCCGATGGAAGAAGGGGGAAGGCGGTATGAGCTCATGGAGCTCCTGAGCACACTCACCGAAGTACAGTTTGTAGAAGACGCACAGACATGCTACTTTGCGTCGATGTGCTAAGCTCTGCAGCTTATTTCCCACTACCGTACTGCCGCCAATGAGCCTCCTGGCTCTGCGGTCCACCGAGTCGAGTGCGGCAAGTTGGTACTTAGCCGAGCCATCCCAAAGGTGACTACAATACTCCATGCAAGACCGGACTTGGGCTTTATATAAAGATAGAAGCTGCCCAGGGGTGAAGTATCGCTTGACCTTATTTAGGATGCTCAGCTTTTTGGCCGCTGTTCCGGCTTTGGACTCGATGAACTAGGCTAAACAGGCCGTCTAAACATATTAGTTATTAGGTACATACTTAGCACCTCAAAAGCGTGTATGTATGTGTACTGTTTATATATCCTCCTAATGCACAAGAAAAATTTAATGATTTTCATTTGTTCTAAAAGCACATAAAACAAAACAAATAAAACTCTCTTCCATCAAAATTTGACTTGTCATTCCATTTTGTCCTTTCTACAGGAACCTGGGAATCAGCAGGCTGTAATTTTACTTATCTCCATTCGCAGATGCCTACAAAGGGTCACCAATTCCCTTGAAATTACCTGAATATCAGACGAAGCTATAAAGGCGATTTTACACCATTCCCGTCTATAACTTAGTGACTACGTGATTTAATCGGAATCGCTTTCAAGAATTACATAGGCGCAGTACATAATGACGGTAATAATAACAATTTAAATCCAAGCTCGCTAAACCGGAGCCAAATTATAATATACAAATGAGTGAGCAGAAATAACGAAACAGTTTATGTCTCGTGAGTTCCCACAGGAACGGTATGCGATGCTCACGCGCAGGGGAATGTGTGGAGACGGTATTAAGTTATAAAGTATATTTTTTCTACTTTTGATATTATAATTACAGGTTCAAATACATATACGCAAAAATACCAAGTTTTGACTTATATATAGGTCTTTAAGGTACGTTTTTATAAATTATAATATTTGTAACATTTTTTGAACGATAAGTAGGTCTAACAGCTGTCATTGTTAGTATGAAAAATGAGATTTAGATCTAAGTACATTACGCACGCTCGATAGCGTTGCGGTATAGACGAGTCCGTACTTGTCTTCTCGAAGATCTTACGGTTGGTAAATAAATGCCATACGATTAAATAATAAATAGACGCTTTATATATTATTAAATATCGCTAATATAGTTACAGATAGTCTCATATTTATTTTGTCATCATGATTCGAGTTAATCTAGTTTTAATTTCATTCACAGTTTTAGTTTTTCCTTTCTCCTCCACTTTGACACCCAAATACATTTTAAATTCCAATGATATCAATCCTTACTTTTCTCTGTGCACCTATAGGTACTACCTTTTATAAATCACGAAAATATCATGGGTAACAATTTTATTTCTATGTTCCACTTTAAAAGGTATTAAGATTTAAGATAAACTTGTAACTACAACTCGTCTCCACGCCACTCGCGGTTCTCCCAGCCTGATATATTAAGCCCTCGCTCGAATCGCCTCCGGCGCTGCGCGTCGATCTCGGGCCTTCGGGCTTGATAAAGTTCCGGATTTAAAGTTAGGGTGAGAATTATATCGTTATTTTTGCATTGCGAGTAAATAAAGGTGGGTAATAACGCTTTGAACGCTGGTCAGTGAATCAGCTATTAGTTTTAGTGTATAGAATAGTAGTGCCTCGAGCAACTAAACGCGTAGTGTTTAAAGAGAGGTTTTATTCTTATTTTTAATTGCAAATAATTAACTTTGTTAAACACTTAAGTAAGTACTATCAAGAACACCAATAAGTACATTATTTTATAAAAGCGTTAGTTGATATCTAAAAAACGTTCAATCAACACTCTTCATGAAGGTTAGTACTTAGTATTTTTGTCAGGAACTGATAAAATCCAGCGGCAAAGTAAAATAAACTGTCAAATATTGGTACTCGTAATATACGTTGACCGATAGAGAATGCCTCTTGGCATTAAATCCGCCTTTTACTTGTACATTAAGATTTCTTTTTGATACCTTTCTTTATCAAAAGATCTAGATGATAATGACATTTTGCTACTACAGTGCCATCGATTTAGAAAGTGTAGATATAGGCAAAACTAGTGCTGTTAAAACGTCATATATTTAGTACATCATCAATCAAATTCAACAAATATAAATCAAATTCCCTCACTTTCCCCAAACTCTCACTTAATTCCTCCCTAAGAGGGCGGGCCTCCGGTAGCCCGGAGTTAGTTGCCGCTACCGAATGCTACGCCTACGTTATATACCGTATGTAAGTGAGGGAGCCCGCTACTGGTTTACGCGGCGGCCAATCAAAAGAATACATAATATGTGGAGCTCGAGGCGAGGGAACGGTCGAGAGTTGAGAGAAGCAAGTCTTCATTTGGTTTATATACTAAGTAGTTGGACGGGAAATGGGGACGTGGATTATATAAAATATGTACAGGCTTGATGTTGACCTATAACATAAGTTACGTAGGTAAGTACTTTCTGCAGTGACTGACGGGGAACTTAAGAGCGTTGGTGCACTTACGGTTGAGTTTTCGGTAAAAAAAACTTGACAGTTCATGCCAATAAGTGTGTCGCTTCTGTTTCACTACAAGTCTACACCCACCATCAGAATATGTACCTATGCCGTCGTCCAAGATAAATCCTATTTTTGATAGTGAAGTTACAGTAAGCAATGCTTTACGATGACAGTAACTTTGACTAGCTATGAATGCTCGTCTTCGTTATTGTAACAAAACTATAACATCACGAAATCATCGAGATTAGCGATTAACCAGCGCTTTACAGAATCACACGTTTACCTCTAACACGATACGATGGTTTTTGTGGGTACAGCGTGGGCGACTTTCTACCACCTGGAGCGATCTCGTAGGCGACAGCTAACAACCTACTTCTATATAAGCCGTTAGAGGCCAATATAGCGTAACGCAGTGCACGAAAACACAGCCGTTAAAAATTGTTAATGGCATTGTCAGATTCGGGCGCCATGTAATATAAAACGGATGTCGTTGATAACAAAGAGCTAAGCTACGTATTACCTACTTACATGCTGAGAAAACTGAATTATAATAAAGTGCGGAATTGGATATAAATTGCGGGCTGACGATGATGAAGATAGGTGATGTCTTGTCTGATGTGCCAGAGCCACATTGAAATAAATTGTAAATAAATACTTCTGAAATCCTTACATCATTAACCGGTGGAAAATTGGAAAATTAAGTATTTACCGACAAAAAAGTACTTAAAATATACGTAGGTTGGTAAACATCTCCGTTGTAGCTATCATATTATAGGACAAAAATATTAATTGGGTACCTAATAGTTTCTGTTTCAGAAGTATTTTCGAATTTATAATTGATGTAGAATCTGGTTGAAAACATAGTGCCTATATTTTTGGGCGCAATCGAGTTATGTACAGAAAGCACTCGTGGAAGAAATATACATAGGTACCAACTGTAACTTTTTTTGAATTATTTGTAGATTAAGGTTTAAAAATGGTAGCCCGCTGATTGTATCATGTTTCGGATAACGACTGACGTCCCTTCTGAAGGAAGTAAATCTTTATCGATAAATTCTCTGGTTTCCAAAAAAACGTCAGGTACTTCACCTGTGGCGCTCGGTTTTCACACAAGTGTTGGTTTTGGACGTTGGGCAAACAGCGCCGGCGCGAACTGACCTCTACAAACATATCAATGAGTGAATTGTGAATGAATATGCTAACTGCGAGCGGCACAAAAGTGTAAACGCTTTTAAGATTAACAAACTATTGACCATAGAAAATAATTCCGTAGACAGAGCGAGGGAGAAGATGTCGGAAAGTGGAGCCCAGGCTCTGAAGCAGTAGCTGAGGATACAGTCGGTAAGATGAAAAGTAGAGTGGAAAGAAACTGCTTTTGGTTAGTAACCAGAGTTTGCCAACTTTGTACACACCGCTTACTCGTAATCGACTGTGGCAACTGTAGTTGGCAAGTGGAGTATATAGATGTTTAAGTATTTAGGTAGGTGTTTTTCTTTTTTTTTGCAACTTGGGCTACTTTTCTGGAACCCGGAATCAAATAAGCCGGACCGAAATTTAAGTTCTATTCTTTCTCAACACAATTTTGTAATAAGTGATGTCACGACTCTCGGAACAAAAGCTTTAATAGTAGATATGTTTAGTTTACTATCCATAACTTTATTTTCCATAAATTGAGATCGATATCGTGAAATAAACTTGAACGTCTAAAGGCCGAAATGAATAGGGCACAATACAATTAATTGAAAAGAGATCATCACTATAAGGTTAAGTTAGTTTCCTTCTGTAATTTAATCACTCATTTAACAACACAACCAACCTTTGAATTAGTGGAAATCTACCACGTAGGTAAGTATGTACGTACCAGGCTGTGCTTGCCATCTTAACAAAGTTATCAACAACAACCGCAAACTCAATCCTAGAAGCCGCATTGTGTACAAAGAATTACCTCATATGTATTATTCATAATGTTATCACTTATCGTCTCTTTTGTCGGCAAATCTGTTTCGCAGACAATGGGGCACATGACCCGGGCAAACACAGATACGTTATCGATGGCCGCTATCCGACTTGCGTTATTTGGTGCGACTGCCAGGAAGGTCTTTGTAGGAGTAAGTATGAGGAGATTTCGTAAGATGAGCCCTATTTTTACTAAGTGGAGTAAGCAGTGTTACCGTGGCAGTAAAAATCATTTGTTGCTAGGCTCACGTGCTTTTGGCAACCTGAGTTGCCAAAATTGCACACTTCCACGACAGTTGCTACAATTGATAGGGGGATTTTGCTAACCGTCGTAGTATAGGCGGTTATTATTATTATCCACCGTTACCCTACAAGCGACCCCTGGGTGGTGCTAAAAGTGCAACATACTGGCAACTGTGCTGTCTTCTCGAAGTTCTCACGACACATAATAGTATTACATCTTACGGTTCGAAATATTGCCATACGATAAATAAAATAATACGTAATCAACATTATTTTGTAAAGTATATTGCTACCATTTATAGAACCCGGACTTTGCTGTTTGAAATAAAATACTCGTAGAAACTGAAATCTAACACTTAGATGAAGTCGTGAGTTTTGGAACAAGTATAGGCCAAAGTGGCTATATAAATACACTTTGTCTTGTCCATGATATACGCATTCCAATATTTCCAATGCTTCTTATAAAAACAACATTACTTAGAAACTAATTACAAGAACATGAAAATTCTTTAGCAGAGATAGTTACCTCAGCTCAGTCAAATGCGTATTGAACTTACTAAAACCAGCAAATGCTCAAAAGCAAGTCCAATGTTTGTCAACCCCAAAAGGCACTGGCGCTCGAACTTTAGCGCTCTATTTGTTGATATTTAACACATCCCAAGAAAGGAATTCGTTTATCTATCACGTCAAGATTACCAAGAGATAAGCTTTAGTCGAAACTCGACCAAGCTTTGTCTTTTATCTAGCACAAACAAACGTTTCCTGTTGCGTTCCTGCACTCTCTAGATGACAAATTACTCGTTTCAAAGGACGTTTGTTATGTACAAATAAGGTATCGCTTATTGACTTACGAAGTTTGAATGGTTACATTGGTTACCTGTCCGCTCGGTAAATAAAGTCAAAGATTTAGGAATATATTGAGTGTTGGAAGAAGTTTCTAAGCATGTGGCGCCTTACTTTTCGGTCTATTGATTTTCACAAGGCGATGGGTCAACGAGCAGAGGCAAACGCTTCATATTATAGTACATACTGTACTCGTATGTACCAACCTGCTGCTTTATTATACACAAAACACGAAAAATTAAAAACGAAAAAATAGCATGTTTCCGACGTTTTTAATGTTTTCTGATGCTGAATCTTTTTTGTTTGCATAAAAAACTTAAACCACGGGAGGAATTTATGCCGTAAATGTTAAGCTAAATATGCACCAATGATGGTTTCCTTTTTTTCCATTATTTATTGGAACAATTCAGCAAATTTTTTGTTGAAAACTGTCTTTTGAATTTACGTTAACATGGATACACCCCATATGTGTTCGTGACTATTGGTACTATCGACAAGTAAATAATTTAGTCATCATCATCTCCCTGCCCTTATCCCGCTTATGCAGGGTCGGCGCAGCATGTTTTCTTCTTCCATTCCTCTGTATTATTCATCACTTCAGCGCTAACTCCTTTCTTTCTCAAATCTTCTCTCACACAATCCATCCATTGCTTTTTGGGCCTTCCAATCGTTCTTCGTCCTTTGACATTCAACCCTAATATTCTTTTATCAGTATGACATTCATCCCTCCTCATTACATGCCCATACCATGCTAACCTACTGCTCCTAATTTTCTCTGTCACGGGTGCCACTTTCAAACTTGCCCTTATATACTCATTTCTAATTCGATCTTTCCTCGTCACTCCACACATCCATCTAATTTAGTACATGTAATTATACTAATTACACACATATGTATAAGGATATAATTTTATGAAATCAGATGAAGCAAATAAGTACCTACATATTAATATAATCAATACTTTCCCTTCAAAACGTATTAATCTTGAAACAAAGACAATACCGTCTCATCGAATTAACATCCCATTTGCATGACAATTATTTGATATCAAACCTAGTTTGCATCCGAGGTCAAGCATCAAAATGCTAATTCAACTTTCGCGGTACCAACAAAAGCGGTAATAAATAATCATTGCTGGGACATTATTCCTCCCATGCTCATAAACATGGGATGTGTTAATACGTGTACTGCGCACGAGTCTTTTTGTCGCTGCGACGGCGTTGTCAAAAGAGCGCGCGGGCGCCCCGCCGAGCCGTTTGGAACGCGATTCGGAATTTGAAATTCGAACGCTATTTTTAAAGTGAGAAAGGAATTGGTGCATGTCCTGAACCAGTTGACAGGACTTTAGCCCTAAGCTGGAGTTTAATTCTATACCTATGTACTAGTTGTTTTCGATGAAGTAACGTAGAGTATGTACATACCTATACATACTCCATAAAACCTTCTTCGGTGCTTTAATGTTTGTACGATTATGAAGCTTTATAATATTTAAAAATTTAGCTGACAAAGTTCAATAGGTATGTAGGGGGACTTGGCATATTATTTCCCACTTAGAGAAAATGCTAATATTAATCTGAAAACATAGGTAAATGAGAGGAGGATATTGAATTGATGATGATGTCCCTTAATCTCAGTATAGTTAAGTCATACCATTAGAGATATCTAATAGTTTTAGTATTGTCTCATTAATTATATTTTAGATTTAAAGGCAATCATCTCTCTTTCTCCCCCTTCCTATCACTCGTGTAAGAAAAATTTGGCATATTCTTTCCCCCTTAGAGAAAATGCTAATAATCTGAAAATATAAATGACAAGAGGATATTCCATTGATAATGATGTCCCTTAATCTCAGTATAGTTAAGTGGGTGGTGCTAAAAGTGCAACAAAAACTGGCAACCGTACTTGTCTTCTCGAAGATCTCACGGTTCGTAAATAAATGCCATACGATTAAATAAGTATAGTTAAGTCATTTCAGTAGTGGTATCTAATAGTTTTAGTATTGTGTGTCTCATTAATAATATTTTGGATTTTAAGGCAATCATCTCTCTTTCTCCCCCTTCCTCTCACTCATGTAGGAATTTTTTTGTATTTTCTTTCCCCCTTAGAGAAAATGCTAATAATCTGAAAATATAAATGAGAAGAGGATATTTAATTGGTAATGATGTCCCTTAAGGACCCGGGTATGTCCTTAAACTACGACCAAGACCACCGGGGAACGGGCAGCAGCATTCCTAGAGTGCGGTGGAGATACTGCGATCGCCAACCCGCATGCCAAGCGTGGCGATTATGGCATATACCCCCCATGAAATTGGGGGAGGCCTATGTCCAGCAGTGGACGCCCTAGGGCTGATATGGTGGTGGTGGTGGATGTCCCTTAATCTCAGTATGGTTAAGTCATATCAGTAGTGATATCTAATAGTTTTAGTATTGTGTGCCTGATTAATAATATTTTGGATTTTAAGGCAATTATTTTTCTTTCTCCCACTTCCTCTAACTCGTGTCGGAAAAATTTTGGCATATTCTTTCCCCCTTAGAGAAAATGCTAATAATCTGAAAATATAAATGAGAAGAGGATATTTAATTGATAATGATGTCCTTTAATCTCAGTATAGTTAAGTCATATCAGTAATGGTACCGTTGGTATTGTGTGTCATTATTTATATTTCAGATTTTAAAGCAGCCATCTCTCTTTCTCCCCTTTTCTCTGACTCTCTCTCTTTCTCTTTAGAATTCTTCCTTTTTACGACTTTTTGTTCGTCATAAAATACTATAATATGCACAGCCTTTTATTATGTATTTTCATTAGGTGATGTCGGCTTATTGATGAATTATTTCTTAGATCAAGTTTCTGTAATGAGTTGAGGTGTTTTTTTATAACACAAAGGAGAGAGACTGTATAACTGCCCCGAAACGTTGGTTTTGGAATCTTAACTGAACCATCAACTTCAGTATAATTAAATTATCATACTCATTTAGAGTTTTTTAGTATACGCCATACGCCGGTTACGTGTAAGTTTTGTATTATTGCTAAAATAAAAATTAATCATTAGTTCCTAATTCATGCCAGCACGAAATAAAACAAAGTGCCGGATACAAATTAGAAACATACCAATAAAAGACTTTAAATTAGCCCCGTAAGAATATGGCAGCCAGATGGCGTTAGTTCATTGAAAGCATAAATATGTGAATAATTCAGTAAGAAGCTTCTAGTTCACTTTATTTACCTACCAAGATAAATATTGAAAAGCCTATAAATCAACCAAAGTAATTATGTACTAAAAAAACTAAATTGCTTGATCTTTGAATTATGAGTGGCGCGGCAGCACGCAATTATTGTTCAAGTGAACTAATAGGATGGACTAGTAGTTCCATTTTTATCACCGGCATCGTTACTGTGATTTCGGGCTACGAGAACACAGGTACAATTAGGAGCAAAAGTTGCTAAGCATTATAACAAGTTCAGAATGATTTACAAACAACCTTATTCTCTTGATATTAGAGTCCGTGTGTACTTCATTTTGAGTACTAGGCACTCGTAGCTACTTCTGCGGCTGACTGTACGAATTAAGCAGGTTTACCATAGTAAAATGTGTAAAAATGCGGACTGTGAAGAACAACGAATGTAGCAAAATGATGTAGTGAAATACCCCGTGGGTAATCTACTATGTCTGTGATTATTTTTATATATTTTTTGATTTCACGGTTCAACAGTTAGAGAAGCGGGAAAGGGACGCACAACTGTGACTTATGGCTTTGGGGGCGATAATCTCCGAATATATTCGCTTGAGTATTTATTTTTTCAGAGACTTCACATTACAAAGAAATAAGTACCTAATAGAAATACATGTACCTACTAGCAAATGGGGAAACCACTAGACCATTATGATTTGGTTTTTACTAAAAATAGGACATGAGGAATAACGAATGTGGTGAATTGTTATTGCGAATAATCATATCCGAAGATACGCAAATTTAAACTGGGTCAGCAGTCAAATCATTATCAATACTAGTGATGCCTTCCAGCCCCTGTAATGCTATTGAATTATCTACTAGCTCCCGTAAAAGGTAAATTATATTCAATTATTATGTTTATAAGCATCTTTACCAGACCTACTGTTTCCGAAGCGCGACTAGACACATCCTACGCTGCATCTCAGCAGCCCGGCTAGTATGATAGCTTATACCGTCACGTTATATGGCCAAAATGTATTGAAACGTCACATAAAACGTGACGGTATAAGCGATCATACTAGCCGGGCAGGTATCGTAAAACTCTTATTTTGCGACCATACGTAAAGCCATATATAATCCACCTACTATTCACTATTACGCAACACCCGTGTATTCTAAAAGGTATTATACGAGTATAATTTGTTGGAATCGCAATCAAACCTCGATTGGAAGACGCGCGGGCGGCGTGTGCCACTGTGTTACGCGGTATAGACAAGGAGCTAGCATCATGAATCATGAATAATTAATTATAAAATAACCTTTTTTGCGGTCAAAACTGTATCATTCAATGTCCTGATGTCCAGATTTCCGGATTTCCGGTTGTTCTCCTCTACAGGTCTTATTTCACAACAGATTCTTGTGATTTTTTGTGAGCAGGTTGGATAAAATTATAGATTTTTTTTTGTTGAGCCAGTTTAAGTAAATTTTGAAATTAAAAAAAAATATTAGGCATTGCTGATAGTGTCTGGACATATTTTGGTCACGTCATTATAACTGTTGTCATACCCGGTCTGTAATAAAAATACCTATCGTATTTTTGTCAAAAGGGCATCTACGTGTTTGCAATGTGGTTCTCGTTTGGTAGACTACTAACAATAGTGCGAATTGTTCCGTGAGCGGAAAAGGCATACAAATAAAAATTATATGTAAAACTTCATCTTGATTCCATGTACTGTAACACATGTACCGGGGATAAAATGTACTGGAATAGTACATATATTCAATTTTATCTTTTTTGCATTCTTTTGCTAATCTGTTTTGTATAAAGCTCCGGTAATATATAGCTGCTCGGAACATTATAACATTATAGACGAGGATCTCCAATTATTTAGTTGTTATTTTGGAGTATGATAACTTACTAACGAGTTAGGTATAAAAAGATCTGAAAGCATAAAGAGATATCTAATTCATTTTAAATTATCTACTTTTCTCATTCCTTATACAAATCCAACAACCAGAACCATTCATTAACATAAATTTGAAAACAATTTAAATGTCTCTTTCTCATCCCAGACAACAGAATTAAAAAAAAACTCTTATTCAAAATTTTATTAACCAAGTCCAAAACACTATCGTCCGTTTTATCTCGACATCCAAAGTGTAACGGCTCTTAGCCTATAAAGCCCACTTTGTTAGTAATTAGGGATGTAAATTCGGTCAAGCCTCGGGCTTTACGATGTTTGCGCAAGACCGTATTAGCCCGCTCGACAGCTAAATGGAGTCATTTTATATTTTGTACAGCCCTATTTGTGTTACGTGTTGTGAATGGGAATTAGTTTTAGCCGCGATTGAGAAAATACTAACTAAATGTGTGAATAAATGATTTAAAATGCGTCACCACGGTTTGAATGTTTTTACAGTACGGTGCTAGTTTTGGATCGTTTAAAATAAACGTATTTATGATTATAATGAGGTAAAACGGTCTCCAAAATAAAGCGTTCGAGAGGAGTTACTTAAAAAAAATTATAAACAGGTACATACCTAACACAGAAAGTTATTGAGGTGCAATATTTTGAAACTTAATTTATAATGGTTGGTCACAAAAAGTAACTACATAAATCTTAATTTTGTCCAAATAAAACTATGACTTTATATAATATATAATTAATATTCGAAAAAACCAACCAGTATTTTAGAGATACACTTGTGCCACTATTAGGTATGAGTATAGCTTTTACTGTTGGGACAAGTATAATAATCATTTTTACAGAAATACACCTATATAGCTCTGTATGAACATAAATATGTGGGCAAATAGATACAAAAGAATAGCGCTGCTCAACTGCGCAAGCGCATAAAGCACTTGCACTTCGGACAGTTAAAGGTTAAATTTAAACATCGGTTTTATTTCATCCGGGTTATTTATAAACTTTAATTAAAGTCAAGCGTATAAAGAGTTAATTTATTTTTGTTCTCAGCCAGTTTCCGCGTTCTTTTTGTTTTAATATGAATCGTGGTTTTAACATGTAATTATGCAAATACCAGTGATTGTTATTAAAATATTGTAAAAAGAGGATTTGTAATCGTATTGTGATTAAGTACTTGGGTTCGTGTAGTTAGATGAAGGTGTTATTTTTGCATAATATAATTGCCTAGCTCTTAACCTATCATATCAATTCATATAAAATTTTATACTGATTTAAATTTTGAACTTGAGTTAATAACCAATAATGATTGTAATTTATTTAGATGATGCGTGTTTTTTTTTCTATAGCAAGTGTCAAAAGCTGTAGAGAAGCTTGCATTCAGCCCAACAATGACCCTTCAATGGCCGAAAATATTCCCAAACGGCACAAAACGCCACTATTCCCAACAAACCATTCCTCTTTTATTGTTAAATAAACCATAAATCGTTACAAAATGGTCATTTCGGGCAGTGAATGGGAATGAAAAAAGTAGTAAGGACATTTTTTCGTTTTTGTGAATCTAGCGCCAAGAGGCGCTAAGGGCCGTTTGCATGATAATGTGGCCCCACTGAGCCCGTTCTAATTCCGTGTTTTCACATCAAAGGACCTTAACTGGTCATCTGTTATTTATGTTCTATAATCCGATGCATAAATATCGTTGATTAAGGTTCACGGGCGACATTTGAGGTCATAAATTAAGTTTGATTGAGTTAGGAAAAAAAAAATTTTAAGGGGAATATGGGTAAAATCGAACCTGACATTAATAAAATGTACTAACGTAGGAATAACTGAATAGATATCACTTTTTAAAGAAAATATTTTGACGTTGAAGTATTAGAATAATACCTACATAGAAATATTTCATACATATACATGACCATGTCTAATATATTTTAAACACAACACACTTTAACCATAACATGTTCAACATAAAACACAAATCTGTAAATAAAATTAAAATCCAATCGCATGTCTTGTTCGTCGAGCGGCTTATAAGATTATTTATTTACTCTCGCGGCATAAAGTATTACTTAAGCGATTAAGAAATGCGATTAGACGATAAAATGAAAATATCAGTACTCACTGCGTGCAGGCGCTGACAAGTGCTGTTATTGCTGATTAATGTTTATTTTACTTATAAATAAGTCGAGTTCGCGACGCAGACTGATAGAGGGCAGTAAAAAACTGTAATTTATTAGTGGCGACTTCTCGTGTTGGCTCGGTCTTAACGAGTGCGAGAAAAAACTGACTTGGTACGTAGCTCGAGCAGCAGTGGCCTGGGGAAGAATAACCCAGGAGTCGCTGGGAGCTGCCACCGCTTCCGAAAGCGCCCCGCTCCCCTCCTCCCGATACAGATCACGCATTCTACGAATACCTTCAACGACGCAGCCGAGGACCGCCACCCATCCCTTTCGCTCCAAGGCTGTTTAGGCGGGCGGTTGCGGGGGACGAGGGGGGTTGCGTGCCGATGCTTCCTAAGTTCACCAAGTAAAGGTCACACGGGCTAAGCGACGGCCGTAGCGACGCTGCGCGGGCTCGATCTGCCGGCAGCGCGCAACACCGGCAGCGCCCACATCACCGACCGTTTAGTTCACGCCGCGCTCACACAACTACACCCGTCTCGCTCCCACCTGCGCAAGCGCACGTAAACTCTCCTCTCGCACGCCGACGTGGAAAAATGTATCTAGTTTTGTGCCGATGCGGAGTGCAGTAGCCGCTTTTTTTTTCAATAAATTTGTGGTTGTTCGTCTCGCTTAGCCGCCGCGGGCGGGGGCGAGCGGGACGGCGGATGGCTACCGGGTTACGCCTTCGCACTCGTTGTTATATAGGTTGGCGTGTTAGCATTGCATGTATAAATAATAATGTCGTAAATGGTGTGCGTGCGGTTATGTGCGGCTTCTGTGCTACGCGCCGCCTTTCTTTTTTATTAACGCACTACAATGTATAGGCACTTCACTAATTTGTAGTAAACTTTAGTACCTTGCACTGGTTTTTCTAAACTAAATCGACGGTTTTCTAAATGAAAATGAGTTATCGGAATAGAAAGTTCTAATTGGTTTATTGCTGAGCATATTCCAATTAAAACTTAAATTGGTTGCAAAATCGATTTTTTTACTAATTAAAAAAATACTCACAACCTACTTTCCTAGAAAAAGAGTTAATAGACACAAAATACCTTTCTTTTTATATGGCATTAATTACCTACACATGTAATGTGTATACTTTCACTTTCAAAGGAATTGAAGAATTTTTAGTCTCAACTCTGTTAATTCCCAAGTTATGCAGCAAAATGCTAAACAGTATGGAGTTCTAAGAAAAGACTTCAACGCGCAACTCACGCGCAGTAGGGATGCGATAATCTTATTAGAATTTTATTTGTGACGGTCACAAGAATTAAATATAAAATTATAGTGTACATAGTATGAAGTAATATATAGTTATCTAATGTACATATTCATATGGTAGAGTGTGAGGCGTTTTGACTCTTAATTACTATACTACCGGTATTTATTCTAGGTATAAGGTGCTTCCAAATTAGATGCCAATACTTTCAGAGCCGATAGTACCTACCCGTCCTTAGAAGTAGACATAAGCATAAAACTAATTTAAAGTTTTTTTTAGTTTTTGGAGAAAATTAGGAAAACAACTGTGCCACGTAATAACACCCTGTTAATGAGATAGTCAGTATTCAATGATTAAGACTTCTTTGATTATCATATGAAACCTCTTTACTGTCACTTAAAAACTGGCCACTTCTGCTAGCATCCAATGTGTAGCTTACTTGACAGAAAAAAGGAAAATATACAGGTAGATTATGTTTGGAAAAAATTGTAATTTAATTATTTTGTTCAGATAAAGTAATCAAAAATTTCATATAAAAAGTTTTATTAATTCCTATTTAAAGTAAATTATATTGATGTAAGTTAACATCTCTTAAAGTATTGACATCTAATTTGAAAGTACCTTATATAGGTAGATACTCGTTATTCTTTCATAGATTTGTATAAAAAAGTAAAGTTAAGTACAAAAAAGATTGAAATTTTGTTTAGAGATCGATGTCTATATTTAAAAAAAGTGTGTTAGATATTTTTTTTCTAAGCTCCAGGGTTAGCTATTTATCACACTTGTTTTAAGAAAATTAAGTAGTCAGTCTACTCTAAATAGGTACCTACTTAGGTACCTAAGTTGTACCTAGTCCTTTTATACAATAAAGAAAATTAATTTTAAAAATTGCTCTATAAGGAAAGCAAAGCGCCTAAGTTAAAAATATCCTATATAAAAAGATAATTTTGTAATATACATACCCATATTATAGGTCCGCACCTATAATATGGGTGGTACCTAAATAATAGTAGGTACGTAGGTTGGTATTTCTATAAAATAGCAACCTAAATATGTCTAGGTACCTACCTATAACCACATTAAAGGAAGGAAGGCAGACGCCAGAACAGCACTTATCATAGAACTGGCTTTTCGTATCCTGCAATGGTTAAAAGAGTGAAACAATTATCTATAACTAATCACCAAAGAGCTTCAAACTAGGCTCGAACTAACGGATCGACACGCGACCGTTAAATACGTATACAAAACTACAAAACAAAATGTCACAAAGGTTTCAAAGCTCCCCCGTCACGGCCATACAACCAATCAGCCACATACAATGCAAACAAACGCGACAATACCCGAAAACATCAAAACATATTAACGGCCAATTGTTTTCAAAATTGGAACGCATTATTCCAAACTACGGGGAGCTAAGAAACAATCACACTTTTAAAAAAACAACGACGCATCACCGAACAAAATCTCTGCACTTAAGACGTTTTTCAAATTTAGAATCCGTTTATAGACTGCGAAGTATCCATAGACAAATGAAAACCGAATGTTTGCTCACAATGCAGAAACAAGAGAGGGATAGAAAAAAGACACTATGGTCTATGGCGTTTTCTCTTGTTATGCGCATGAATGGAGACCACACTGGCCAGTGACATGCGTTGCTAATTTTCCAATTTTAAATCTGTCGAACGTAATGGAATACCAATTGATATTTCTTGCAATCTCGTATCGTAATTAGGCTGGACCTTTTAAAAGGAAACTTATTCCTTGGTAATAAGATTCAAAAATTGTGGAAACGCAGAAAAATGTTCGGAGTTAAATGGCATTACTTCGATACGGTTTAATATTGTTATTGTGAGTTCGTTTTGGCACGTTCATATTAGGGGTTAGGTTTGGAAATGTTAAATGCAAATCTGTATAATTAAATTAGTTAAGTGTTAATTATTATTGTAAAGAAACAGATCACCAACAAACCTATATCTTGATTATTCAATCATTTTTATCATATTTTACAGTCGACTTAAATTATACAACACACATTACATTTATGGATAAAATAAATATTAAAAATAAAGACGTTTGTGGTGGTAGTTCAATTGATTGAGTTAAAAAACTTAGGTACTTGCCCTTCATCAGCGGTTAAGTAATAGGGATACCAATTTTAAAATAAGTATCAATACCTAGGTAATGTTGTGAAATGTGACTATTCGTTAATTATCATTATTTCGTATACATCTGTAACATTTATCGTAAAAGGTCTTATCTACATAATTAGTATCATCATTAAAATAAATATTGGGGGACAATCTTACACAAATCGACCTAGTCCCAAACTAAGCAAAGCTTGTACTATGGGTACTAGACGACGATATAAATACTTATATAGATAAATACATACTTAAATACATAGAAAACATCCAAGACCCAAGAACAAATATCCGTGAAGAATGCACAAATAAATGCCCTGGCCGGGATTCGAACCCGGGACCTCTAGCTTCGGAGGCAGGGTCACTACCAACTAGGCTAAACAGGTCTATTGCTTCTAGCAATCCTACAAGTACTTTTGACTCAGGCTATATATACTCTGATGCATTAGGTTTTCTTGGAATATTAGTGCAGTGGTTTCCCGTTGCCTTCTGCACCAGACCTTTTAGGGGAGATTTAGGCCACATGGCCGCTGAAGCCACTTCCAACTGGTTTGGATTATGGTTATAACGAACAACTCTATCTTAGAGGAACTCGGCATCACCAGACGACTCTCGGACTTCTGCCAGGAAAGGATGCTCGGTTTCTTCGGACATATCATGCGTTCACCTAGACATGATCTAGAGAAACGCATTATTTTGGGATCCGTGGAAGGCAACCGTCCAAGAGGAAGGATTCCGGTACGCTGGACCGATGCAGTCAAGAGAGCTGCCAAATGCAGCCTTTCCTGTGCGGTCCATTTGACGGAGAGCCGAACTGCATGGAGGGCAATTGCATGCGGTCACGATTCTCAGCCATGAGGATCGACTAAGAAGAAGATACTCTGATATGATTGACACCTCGTTACCGTATTTTATTTGAAAATAGTCCATAGTATAATGACCATCGTTTGACTGTCATGTCACAAAAGAGATACCAACTTTTGTTGCTCACTGTTCAAACGTCATCTAAGCGCATTATCTCTAACATTCGTGTACACAACTGTACTTAGTAGAATCCAACGCTAAACACTGACACCGGATAATAGGATAAAGAATTTGAGCCACGACTGTACTGCGTTCTTGAAAGTTCTCACAACATCATGAGAATGCTCTTTACAATCGATATTCAAAAAAGAACAGCATCGATGTCTCTGTTGTCAACGGACAATTCTTTCTGAGATCAACTAAGCCGACCTCGTTCGAATTTCAACCTCAGTGTCATAGATGTAAGGTTATGTTTCGATTACGCGTGCGAACTATTTTATTGTTCCGTTTTGGTATGAATTGCGTCACCGTCCAAAAAGATTGAAAGACAAAGCACGAAGCGATCGTCGCATTACTTGCTTACTTTCTCAATCTCATGTTTTAAAAACTTCATTGTTTTCAATTTTGAACTGTATTCCCCAAATCTCAAGTTTCTTTTTTCGTTGTAACAATGGAAAGTGGTACGATTTTGAAGAATTAAGCTCGCACCGCGGGTCTAACGACGAACCAAAACATTTTAGAAGGCGTTCGACTAGTTTGACTCACTTTATACGGCACAGATGGGATTTGAGATACGATACGCTTTTATGGTGCCGGTAGCGTTAACAACCAGTCGATATTGCGATTGTCGAGTCAAGGCAATCGATTTAAAATCGCTCGCGAACAATAAATGCGAATATCGGTGGAATTTGGGTGGAACATTCTTGGGATATTACAATGCAGTTATATGTTCATATGTTGACACTAAATATTCCTGAATGCCTAGCTATCCTAGATTGCCTGGGCTTGTTTAAGGCTCATACCTATGTATTGGAAGACACACGTGAAAACTTCGAATGGTAGCACAAGTAAATATAAAATAAATAAAGAATTGTGGACAATCTTACACAAATCGACTTAGTTCCAATCTAAGCAAAGCTACTATACTACTATGAGTACAAGAGGCGACGATAGGTACTTTTATAAATACTTAAATACACAGAAATCAAAAACTACGGAATAATTATTCGCGCTCATGGGGGGGGACCACTAGCGTCGAAGGCAGTCATTGTTGAAGCGATCCTTGGACGCCTTTGTCTAGTAATGAACGTCCTCCTGCTGAAATAATGATCTTCTTCCTCCTTGCCTTTTTCCAGACCATTAGTAACCCAGTGGCGCCCGACCACGTGCGAGGTTAAGCAACGTCGGCAGCGGTCAACTCATGTATGAGTGAACTCCTAGAGTGGTTACTTACCGTCCTTTAGAAGGCACACTAAGCCATTGATCCCGGTCTGTCTATGAAGGCAGTCGTTAAGCCAAATTAGAGGCCTTCGGGCGGCTTGAGAACTTTTAACAGTCAAGTGTGGTCAAGTTGCCACTCACTTGGCAAGCCTAATCCCAATAAGGTCTACTTAATTTTCTCCTTGGGTTGGAAGGCCTGATGATAGTCACTTCCGTAAATAATAGTGCTTACGCGAATTCTTGGGATTAGGACCCGGGGCATACTTCAGAATGCAACTGTACTGGGATAACGCTAAGGGGCTTTATTAGTTATCACACTTGCGATTTGACGTAGGCTTGTGTCACGATCCGGAGTAGCAGACCATGCCATGGTACACGGTACAGTTGCCAAATAGCCCACTTAGGAACAGTCGTGAGCTTATGCTGCCATTATTGGCGCTATTTAGAATTTTATAGGAAGTTAATCAGCAATCAGCCACTGGATTCCCGACATTCCCCGCCGCTCAGGTAGTCAAATGTCGCCTTTAAATCATAACTTTATCTTTTTTACGGCCTTCACGAGTCCTCTTTATTAACTAATAGATATTAAAATGCGATAGTATTCATAAATTACCGACTCATTAAAGCTATAAGAATTTCGCGAGATGGCTTTTTTCTGAGGATTCAATCTTCCTACTCTTCCTAGTGTCCCATTTTGCAAAAGCACTAGTTTTGCGAGGAAACTAGAACTGCAGGGTAATTAAGGAACGTTTTCTAGCATGCGTGAGATACCCTAAGCAGGGTAATCACGTACTCGTAACTTTTCAAACGCACGATACGTAAATTTAACTAACATGTCAGATTTTTTAAGTTTCCCGCTGTATAGACCGCTGGTCCGTCCTTTGTCCGGCTTGCTTTACCGTCGACTAAAAATAAGAATTAATTACAAAAAATAAAATAATAACAAATATTTCGTCAAGTTCGGCTTTTGAGGTTTAGGGCTTGGTAAAAGTGATACGTCCGACTGTCTGATCAAAACTTCCGCCTTTTTGAACGCCATGTCCGGCTTTTTGAACGCCATGTCTGGCTTTTGTAGATGGCCTGGCAACCCTAACTGCATAACGAGAGGTACAGGGGTTCCGTGGCCCTGACGCCAGTCTCGTGCGTGACTGCTTGACATTTTCGATCTTCTTATATATATATATATTAGCGTTTGCCCGCGGCTTTGCCTGCGTACTAAGCATAATTTTTAACCAAAACCAATGGAGTGCCAACTTTTACCTCGGATTTGTATTAAGAGACCTCTCGGGCGCTCAGATATCGATTTTGAATGAAATCGGGACGGAAAAAAAAATATGGCCGCCACTTTCACAAATTTTACCTCGCGTTTGTATTAAGAGACCTCTCGGACACTCAGATATCGATTTTGAATGAAATCGGGACGGAAATGAAGAAAATCAATATAGCCGCCACCAAGGGGCTTGCAATGGGCGGAGCGCGTCGCGTTTTATACCCACCGCTTGCAAACCTCGGGGTGATCAGTCAGGCGAGGGCCGTCGCCGCGCGAGCATGTGCGTCGTGTCGCGATCCGCCTCCGCCGCTAAATAACTCCTATTCATAATGTGGATGTCTTTACAGAGAATCAAATATAAACAAGTCACTAATTGTATATAAACTATGTTATTGTAAAAGGCAATCATATTAATTTCCAATTCAAGTCTTTTTTACATTTTTTTTAAATATATTTTTTTTACTCCTATTTATTCTGTGGTTTAGGTATAAACCCACGACTAAATTGTTAATGAATTATTTGTACCTTCTTATATAAGTAAATGTAGGATATTACCAAATAATTTGTACCTTTCTAATATAAAAGAACGTATCCTCATAAGAAAACTACGGCACTTACGTCGTTTTGTGTAAGGAGGAGTCTTCCGGTAATAACGTAACCTTTTTGGGCTATATAGTCAATGACTATGATGTTCAAAATAGTCTTCTATAATAGGGGGTATGAAACCCTAAAAGGAGTATCTTAATAGAATTGTAGGTATACTTTATTAACTTACTTTTTGTGTTACTCACTTACAAATTAAAGTTACAAGAGTTAAATAGAATTTCCGTTCACGAAATCAGTTTTATTATTGGTTTTATTCATAATGACACTGACATACCTACATGTGAAGTAATATGTACTTATTAATGTATTCATGGAGTGACAACCCCAACGCTACACGTGCCGCGCGTGAATGAATATTGTTATGCGATAGACAGAGATGCAGAGAGTAGGTACGTTTCTTATGCCTAAACGCCGTTTTTGTTAGGAAGTGAAATTTCTGTATGTACTATTACTTATTCTGTGCCGCCACTTTTTCCAAATTTTACCTCGGATTCGTATTAAGAATTCTCTCGGACGCTCAGATATCGATTTTGAAAGAAATCGGGACGGAAATGATAAAAATCAATATGGCCGCCACTTTCTCCAAATTTTACCTCGGATTCGTATTACCTCTCGGACGCTCACATATCGATTTTGAAAGAAATCGGGACGGAAATGAAGAAAATCAATATGGCTGTTAATTTATTCAAAGTTTACCTCGGATTCCTATAAAGAGTCCTCTCGGACGCTCAAATATCGATTTTTGTCGAACTCGTATCGGACGTCACTGATTAATAAAACCACTTACAATACATTGATTCAAAAAAGGTCGTATCTTCATAGGGAACTCACGGCACTTCATGCACCTTTAGACCTTATAAGGAACCTACATGCCAAATTTGGTATCTCTCGAACCAGCAGTTAAGGCTGTGCGTTGATATGTCACTCACTCAGTCAGTCAGTTTCTTCTTGCAATTTGGCACAAATTTTTAAAAGTTTTCATGTCCGCAATATTAAATTTCAAAATCAATGCCATTTTTCAAGTTAAAGACCCAAAAAAAACCATAAAAACGACACCCATATTAATATTTACACATTCTGACCCCCTCGCACCCCAACAGAGGGGATGGTATTTCACGTCCTCCACCGTTGTTTTCGCAATCAGCGACCCGACAAACCATAGAAACAATACCCATATCGATTTTTAGAATTTGTCCTCACATTTTCCCCTTTTAGGGGTTGATTTCTCAAAAAACCTGAAACACATGTTTACTCATTTATCGTTAGAAATACTCCTGTGAAGTTTCGAATAAAATAGTCTAACTAATCTTGATTCCTCTACAAACTTCGGACCCCCATTTCACCCCCTTAAGGGTTGAATTTTGAAAAATCCTTTTTTAAGGCACCTCTAGACCTTATATGGAACCTACATACTAAATATGGAATCTCTAGAACCAGAAGTTTGGGCTGTGCGTTGATATGTCACTCACTCAGTCAGTCAGTTATTTCTTGCAATTTGGCAAAAACTTTCAAAAGTTTTCATGTCCACAATATCAAATATCAAAATCGATGCCATTTTCGTAATTAACGTCCCAAAAAACCATAAAAACGACGCCCATATTAATATTTAGACATTTCATCCCCCTCGCACCCCAACAGGGGGTTAGTATTTCACGTGCTCCACGTAGGATTTTAAAATCATTGTTATTTTCGTTATCAGCGACCCGATAAACCATAAAAACAATACCCACGTCGATTTTCAGAATTTGTCACCACATTTTCTCCTTTTAGGGGTTGATTTCTCATAAATCCTGAAACACTTGTTTACTTATGTATCGTTAGAAATACTCCTGTAAAATTTCGAATAAAATAGTCCAACTAATCTTGTTTTCCCATACAAACTTCGGACCCCCATTTCACCCCCTTGGGGGTTGAATTTTGAAAAATCCTTTCTTAATGCAGCCCTAGACCTTATAAGGAACCTACGTGCCAAATTTGGAATCTCTAGGACCAGCGGTTTGGGCTGTGCGTTGATATGTCAGTCAGTCAGTCAGTTTCTTCTTTTATATATTTAAAGATATCGAGGATTGGAATCGAGGTCACCTCGATTTAAAATAAGAATACTGCTGTATACCCAGCCTGGTTGAATAATGCCTTTTTTATCAAATGAAGGCCAATACTAACCATATGCTTTTCTCCTTGTGCTGGCCATAGACGATCAAGTTTGCCGTAAAGTTTCCAGAGCGCTTGAAGCGACTTCCGGTAAACTTGACGGTGTACTTACAATAGTCGTATGTCTATCACGTGCATGACAAGTCTACTGATGATAGACATACAAGCACGCTGCAAACTTGACGTCAAACTTGATCGTGTAAGGACAGCCTTAAACTTGAATACTCTTTAGTATTTTTGAATTAAGAATTGAGTCATTTAAGAAATGTATGCAGCTAATTTTGAAATTTTTATAAGTATAGTCACCCACTTCTATAACTGCCACAATAAGGAACGTAGTAAAAGGTACCTGACACGTCTTTATTTGGGTAGTGTCCTGGGAAAAGAAATTAGTCCGTCAGTTAAATTAGCAAAAAATATTAGACACGTATTTTTCTTTTTTTAATTATCTATAGCTGACGAACTAGACATATTTTTTTCGGACACAAGACTTTTCTAGGGCCATTACCTTAGAATATGTCAATTTATGCCCGCTTTGTTGTGGCAGATATATTTGCTAGCGTTTACGTAATAGGATAAAAGAAAGGTAATGGAATATCTACTACTATACAAATGGTCTAGAAAAACAGTCTAGGAACTGTCATCGTAACCATAACCGTCGTGCATATCGTTGTAAAACTTAATCTGCCATGACTTTGTAACAATTATGATGTCCGGAACATCAGTTACGAGTAAAACACGATTCGGATCGCTGAATTGAGATTTTTGCTAGCGTGAATACTGTAAATAGCTACACTTATAGCCACACACTTGCTTTTGGCAATCCTGGTCGCCAGGCATCGCCCTTGTGGGAATAGAGTTCAACTCTAAATTCAAAGAAAGCGAGTTCGCGTTCTTTGGGTACACATCTAAAAGACAGAAAGCCTAAGTTTTGTAATGTCTTAGGGAGGTATTCCACTCATCCAATATCTTTGTCCAATGTACATTTGATCAAAGAAATTGGATGATTTCATCCAACTTGGATGGGACCCCGACATTTGATCAAAGATTCTGATGACATTTAAATCAATATGGCTACGCATGAAAAAAAACCGGCCAAGAGCGTGTCGGGCCACGCTCAGTGTAGGGTTCCGTAGTTTTCCGTCCGTCACATTAAGTTGACATATTAAGTACAGAAACACAAAACCTTTGAAAGCACGTCATTTCATTGTGATTTTGTAGAAATGACAGGTACAATAAACACCTGTTTATACGGTTAAATTACAAACTTAGTTCAGAAATTATTTTTGTAATTTTTTCAAAACTATTCAACCTATCAAGTTCAAAATAATTGTCCTACAAAGTTTTTATAAAGTTCTACTTTTGAGATTTTTTTCATATTTTTAAAACTTATGGTTCAAAAGTTAGAGGGGGGGGGACACATTTTTTTTACTTCTGGAGCGATTATTTCCGAAAATATTAACATTATCAAAAAATGATTTTAGTAAACCCCTATTTATTTTTAAATACCTATCTAACAATATATCACACGTTAGGGTTAAAATGAAAAAAAAATCACTCCCCACTTTACGTATAGGGGAGGTACCCTAATAAAATATTTTTTCCACTTTTTATTTTACCACTTTGTCGGCGTAATTGATATACATATTAGTACCAAATTTCAGCTTTCTAGTGCTAACGGTCACTGAGATTATCCGCGGACGGACGGACAGACGGACGGACAGACGGACGGACAGACATGGCGAAACTATAAGGGTTCCTAGTTGACTACGGAACCCTAAAAAAACTTAGACAAAGATATTGGATGAGTGGAATGGACCTCTGTCAAAGAAATTTGATCAAAGATTGGACAAAGATATTGGATGAGTAGAAAACCACCACGCATTATACTCATCCAATATCTTTGATCAAAGAAATTGGATGATTTCATCAAACTTGGATGCGACCCCGACATTTGATCAAAGATTCCGATGAAAGTTAAATCAATATGGCTACGCATGAAAAAAAAAACTTGGACAAAGATATTGGATGAGTGGAATGGACCTCTGTCAAAGAAATTTGATCAAAGATTGGACAAAGATATTGGACGAGTGGAATACCACCCTTAAATTGTTATCAACTCCATTTAAATTAAGAAAATATAGTCTTATATTGTTAACCAAGGGTTGAATTGAAAGCCAGCCAGCAGGGATATTTTGGAGCTCAAACGTAGTGAGAGCGCCAATAATTCGAGGCTGAAATGGTTGGTTTAACCTAAGTTGAACACTCTACTTTTCATTTCGAGTGCGAGAAAACTAATTAAAAAAAAAAAAAAAAAAACAATCAAATCCCATCGAATCTATTTTAAAATATGTATTTGGACCATTTTGGCGGGAACTGTTGGCTGACGTTCTTAATATAATAGTGTTTGCGTATGGATCATTTCCTGGAAGCGGATCTGCAGGGTTTATATAATTTATATTAAGCGAAAGAAAACAATTAAAAATACTGATAACATTTTTGTTTATTTGCATAATTTTAAATTTTAATCAATAATTATAATACATTCACATATAAAAGAGTTTAGGACGCGCTTATATTTAGAATCAATTGGTTAAAATGTACGTATTCAATTAAAAATATTTACTAGCATCTATTCAGTTTTTATCACCATAATTAAAATTATTAACTCATAATCATTATTAACAACATTTAAATAAATTTTATGGACCATTGCTATTTTTTTTATTACTTTTCAGCCCATGGGGTCAAATCTCACTTTGAACCCGCTCCTTGGGTCAAATATGACGTACTTTCAGAGCATGAGGAATGAAAATTAAATTATTTTGCGACTACAGGCGTAGCGATCCAGATTATTTTCAGGTTGTGAGGAACGAGTTGGGGGCAAACATCAGTATATACATACCTATTGCCTATATAATTATAGAACCAGCTTCAGGTTACAATCGGTGGCCAAAAAAATTTTGGCTGTTATCTAATCATAACTGGAAGAGATAGAGTAATAATGTAGCGATCAAAACAAAAACCAAAAAATATGACTTTAATGAATGGCCGTGCCCAAACAAATTGAATTCAGAAAACGCGGTCGCCTTATAATTGCCCTAAAAATAATAATTCAATTTTGCGAACCAGCGATAAAATTACAACCTTTGTCCATTCCTTATGCAGGGGACAATAAAAATTCAAATGGCGGCCAATGATGTTTAATTTACGGTGTTGAGACATTTAAGGGAGCAGACACACTGTGTTGCCACTCTACGTCTTGAAGGCCACAAAAAAGAAAATAAACAACAAGAGTACAAATTGAAGCAAAAATCTGACTAGGGTTAAAACTTCATGAACTGAATATTTAAATACATTTCGGAGAGTATGCGATAGGATTAGGTACTCGAATTAATCCCTCCTTAACCATTTCGCGACATGCCACTGAATCGCACGAAGCGCTTTGGTTCTAGTTTTCTTTCGAGGACAGCTAAAGAATGGAATCCTCTTCCGGCAAACCTTTTCCCAGATACTCATAACTTGGACCTTTACAAGACCAGTGTGGGTAGGCACTATCTAGGTTACGCATATAACTCTCGCATAGAGCGCTCGTGGCCCAGCGGCGCCCGCGTACCGCGTGCGGTATGCGAGGTTAAGCAATGTGGGCGCAGGTCAGTTCTTGGACGGGTGACCGCTTTGAGTGGTTACTAACTGAGCGCTCTCGTGCTTTGGAAGGCACGTTAAGCCGTTGATCCCGGCTGCTGTCTACGACAGCAGTCGTTAAGCCAAGTTAAAGGCCTTAGGGCGGCTTGGGAACTTCTAACAGTCAAGTTGCCCACTCACTTGACAAACGGGGGTCGAAGTTGCACCACGTCCGTAGGGAGTACCCACCGTTACCCTACACGTGACCCCTGGGTGGTGCTAAAAGTGCAACATAAACTGGCAACCGTACTTGTCTTCTCGAAGATCTCACGGTTCGTAAATAAATGCCATAAGATTAAATAAAATAAATATAACTCTAGAGCTCATCACGACTTACTGGTCAAATGGTGGGTTAATGGTCAACGGCTTACCTATCTCAGGAACTACTGGTTCGAATTGAAAAAATATTTTTGTATTGTATAGTCCATTTATCGAGGAAGGCTTTAGGCTATATAACATCACGCTGCGACCAAGAGGACGGGGACGAAGTAGCAGGCAACAGCTAGTTTTATATATAAAAAAATTGTTCCACAATTGTTCAACGTCCAACATTGCTTATTACCATGAAGCCGTCCATTTCAATGCCACTTTAAATTGCATGGTAATTAATTTACTACCACTTTTAAATTGTTGACGTTACTTTGGTTTCTTTCTCTTTTAAAGGTACAATCAATACACAGTACAGTACAGTTAACGTCAGTTATAACTTTACAATTTTAATTTATTACTTGTTTTGACTATAGGATCACAGTTCTAAGATACTGGAATAAGATATGGTTACCTTATTGAATAAGCATCAACTTCAAATAATACTCAAGTTATTTAAGCATGAAAGGTGTATTATTTTTTGGTGATCGTTAATAAATAAGTAAATAACGCAATGAACGATTTAGCTAATATTTTACTTTTATTCTACAGAATTATTTTTATACTTAAAAATGTACGGTCAAGTGCAAAAATACGTATCGGTTTAATCCTGTCATAAATACGTACCGCAACCTTAATCCCTCGACATAAGAGCCATGAGACCTATTTTTGAGCAAGTTGTATGCACCCATATTTTTGCAGCTGACTACAGTCAGTTGCAAAAATATGGGAAAAATATGGTATATTTTATGGTGTATGGTACACTATAAAATTATTTTCTTTATGAAATTTTACACATTCGTATAACATTGAGGCAAGTTTAGTGTGAAGGTCTCTTTATAAATGGGTGACCGACGTTTGTTAGCTGATGACCGTTTTATAGCCACTGCTGATTCTGCTACTTAGCATTACCAAGTACCTACTTATATATTATCTAGTCTAGCTCAATATCTAGTCAATCTTCTTATTAATGTGGATATTAAACTGAGGATTTAAATACATACATTTTAATATTACATTTTATTTAGCTTTTCATTTGTTTTGACGTTTAATGTATTTGTGCCTCAGTAATAAATAAGTATGAGTACTTATGAGTATTGCTATATATAAAAAACATGGTCTGAAAATATGTATATAAGTATATAGAATTTAAAAATATTGATAAAGGGCGCTATTTTAGAGTTATATTTCGAGTGCGCGACTATTATCCTGTATATTAAAAGGCCGGAATCAAATAAAAGCAAAATAGAAAAAAAAGTAACCACTATACTTGAAATCGATATTCTTTATTAAACAACCGTCAATACTAGACGAAAAATTTACAACTTATTTCGACTTATCTCAAGCTCCTCCAGGTGTGGTTCTACAAAAAAATCAATTTACATGTTATGCCGTATCACACCAAAATACCGTAAGTAGGTAAGTGTATATGATTTCAATGGCACTTGTTTCGTTTTAAATCTACGCTATACAATTCTATAATGAATGTATTATGCAGATCTAATCGATATTATTCCTTAATCGATAAATCTGCGCAAGCGAGACAAATAAGTCATAACATTGGAAACCGGGTAAGGACGACGGTTTTTGCAGATGGCTTTGGCATTTTATATTTTTTTATAAAGATACATATATAAATCAGTGAAACCCATACACATGTGGGTGATATGTCAACGTGTTAACTTGGATCAAGTTAGCGTTGGTTGACTCATCATAACTGTTGAGAAAAATAATGTTATACTTAGAACGCTCCAAAAAAACTATATATATCAAGACGTGAGGCATATAACAAAACAAAGCGTGTAATATATGTCGCTAAAATTGTACATTCATCCTTCTTTGCTACAATTTACCTAGCGTTAACATTAGTTAAGTATGTCAATTTAAAATATTTTTTTCTCGTAACATAAAAGACATATCCACGTACGAGTATTTCAGCTTTTAAGCTACCTTGGTATAATTTGGTTCCATTGTAATGGCACCACTATTTATGCTTGAATCTGTGGTTTAACTTTCACGGGTAGGCCACTTTGTATTGAGTTACGTGCGGCGATAAGTAGATTTTTTTTGTGGATTTAAATAGTTTCAAGCGGATTTAAAGATAAGGTTGTTCTGTTTTATATTATTTAACAAATTATTTATATATTATAATATACATGGTAGCAGTTTATAGCTAGGTGCCGTTTACGAGCCAATATGTTTGTTGTAGTCTCATATCATCATATCAGATCGTTTATAAGTACTTTAAGTAAATGGAGGTCCATTTTGATGTTACTTTTGTGTTACTTAAGTTACCATTTCGATTTCTTTTCAAGTTACGTAACATAAATTAGAATAAATAAATGATAAATACATAAATATCTGACTTTATTCTTACAAATGTTTGGAAGTTCGATGAATCTTACTTTATTAACAAACAAGCTTGTGTCCGCGATCTTGCAAGCTTTAGATTAAGCTTTTAAGTTACTCAGTAAGATATAGTTATAGGTTGCTTTTAAGTTACATAAAGAAAATTTTACGGCCTTACCTATACATTGTAGCGTTTTTGGGTGGATTGCAAAGAAATTGTACATAGGGCCTGAATTTAATCTACGCTTTAATTTTCTCAGTTTCGTAACGAAAGTTACCCATATAAAATATATGACTAACTAATGTAACTATTGTCGTTACGAAAATGAGAAAATTAAAGCGTAGATTGAATTAAGCCCTTAACTATAAGAAAAAAATGCATTTTACCCTTTTGCATTTTTTCGAGATAAGGAAGATAATTATATATATAATTATGATACTTACTGTAGGTAGGTATATCTGTATGGAAGTGTGCCTCGTTTGTAAAGCAAGCAAATGTAAATAACTTTCCAAATGATTTAATTTGTTTGTTCTTCACACATGCTAATATGCCTCATGCAATGAGTCAGCCACCATTAAGACGTAAAGAGATACTTTAGAGGCCACTTAAATAACACATCTTAACTCAGATCTGTAATCTGAGATGTGAAACAGAACGACCAAAGTATTCTATATCGGAAAAAGTCCGATTGATTTTGAACTGCATACAATGTTTAGTGTACCTTGTCCCTTTGTTTTAAGAACTAGTTCTGCAACGTTTTGTGAGTTGTCATAATTGGAAATGAGAAATAAAGTTTTGTAAAAGTTGCTCGTTGATGAAGACGGTTGGAATCGCTCGTAATCATTTTAATATTGCTTAAGAGGCATTCATACGAAATTCAAAAGGAAGGAAATTGAAGGTACCTATTGACTCCATTGAATTAAATTTTTGAAGATTTTCATGATGAGAATTAGTATACCTAATTGAGTTTTATATGACCTTATCATTAACGTTCATGAAATATATTTTAGCGAAAATGCATCATAACGTTTAAGAGAAACGGAGAATACACATTTTAGTTAACAGAGGCTTGTTGATTTTTTCTTTATTAATATCGGAATTTCCCTCAAATTGAGGATGCTAGCTCCAGTCTGCCATTGCAATACTTCTTCCCTTCATTTACAATATTATATGTTTAAAGGAATGTATATTGTAGGCACTTACTGTATTAAATAACGGAAACTGAGAGAATAGGTAAGGGTAAGATGAATAAAAAAACTAAAATAAATACACATCATTATCATTAAAAGTTCTCCTCTTGTCGGTGGGATATTTTCCATTTCTCTCTCCTCTCTCGAACGCCAGCTTTTTGACTGCCTGATACGAACCGACGCCAACAGCCACCTAACACCACGCAACCATTGCACTTCCTTTTGGGTACTTTTGGCTTTAATTGTGTTATAAAATATTTTATTTATTACCTACACCTCTTTGTGGTTTACTGTACGACTGTATGTAGGTATATCATGACTTCCCTCCCAGCATTAATCAATGCTTTATTAGGTAAGTACCTACTTTTACTGTCTCTGTCCATTACTTCTACATACATAAAATGATTTACAAAGAACGCGGCTCAGGCGGCCGGCTCCCTAGCTATTTTCACTTCGTAAAATATTTCGAAATGAAAATGAGAAGGTACGCTCAACTAGACATCCAACCTTAGTAATTTTCCAAATAAGTACAACGGATGCAAAATAGCTATAACTTACCTCACAGGAAGTCTTTATTTGACAACATTGTTTGAAGCCACGCACACGGACAAACAAGGCGTCTCAAAAACGCTCAAATCAATTCATATTCTCGGAACACTGCGGAAAACCGATAGCACTGCCTTTATTACCTTTAAGTAAAGGAAACTGCCACCTACAAGTACAACCATAAAATAAAATACTTTTTGAAATTTGGCTTTATTTTGATATAAATAAGGTGGTTGCTTGCGTTTTCAACGGCATAAAGGTGTTTTACAAAGGTTATTGTGTCTCATCGTTGGTGGTGACACTTCGCAAATAATGTTGCGGCGAGCGAGAGACCACCGTCAGATGGCGGAGGCTTTGACGACGGCGGGCGGTCAGGACCTCGGAGTGACAAAGTTTGACAGTCAATGATGTATGTTTTTGACCAGTAAATTACAAATAAACGCGGTGTGCTTTCTTACGTAATTGACAAACAAAAGTCGGTTCTTTTGACTATTACTTCCTCAGCACCTATGATTGAGTAAGTATTTTAGTATTGTTAGCCATTTTATTGATTCACGCATTAGCAATATTACCTAGGTCTTACTACAAATGAAAAATCTTTTTTTTTTTCATCTCGTTACATGGAATACAGCTCAATTTAAAGGTATTCTCTGAGCTTAAATTTAGGGTGTGTTTGCAGGTATCAAGCTATGACTAAGTTGACCACGTTCAGCCCATACAAGCTTCACCTCTACAGCAGTATAATTACTACATTTTTGGAAGATTTGTTTTTGCATTTGAAGGATTATTAGGCAAAAGCGACCTTGACTGTGTTTGGATTCTCAAACTATCTCCTAAATTTTTAATTGGTTCTCCAGAAGAGTATCACATAGAAAAGAGAAAAGTAACAAAGACGGACTGACTTTCGCATTTGTAGATTTAGTTTGGCTAGTAAAAGTAGATTCTAAGACGGCTTAGTTGTTCAACTTAAAATAAAACAAAACAAGAGTTCAGGATCAATTTTCACGGTTAGACGATGACGATCGTGCCTATAGTCATATATTATCATAGAACATTATAACGTCGAGATGCAAGCATGACGTGTGCTTGCGATTATTTACGAGTATACCCTTTCGTGCGCATCACGATATGTTGTATATATAGAAAATATAAGACGTAATGTCAGCCTACACTTAGTGAACAAACATACCTACCTAATGTAAATTTTGTTTCGATAAACTCGTCGAGACTATTGCTAAAACTTCCGATGAACCCAAATCAAGATTATTCAAGGATTTGTTCATAACCAAAAATAATACGCAAAATAGGGATTATTGATTCACGCATTAGCAAACTTTAAACTCTCTTCTCTTCTTAGTCGATCCCTCATAACTGAGAATCGCGACGCGACCGCATGCAATCCCCTCCATACAGTTCGGCTATACAACTATAATCTAGGTCTGACTAAAAATAAAAACCCATTTTATTTTAATATGCAAGATATACCTACGCTGCGTTAAATCGCACTTGACACTCCTTGCATTTGGAGGAGCGTTCTTCTTAGGGTCTCTAACTATGTGTTTCCAAATTTAATCTTCCCAACTTAAGGTAATTTTCCTGATTTTTGGTCACTATAAATAGACTACGTTATTTTAGGAAATATAAAAGAAACATTGATGATTGATCATGGCGGTCCATGAAATTCAACCCGTTATCGACAGGAATTCCATTCAATGCCTGAAACATCAAATTTTAAATCCCTGACATCAATGTGACTCAAGCCTAACGTGACGTACACATAAAGGGTCCGTCTGTAATAATAGGACAAGCAAACCATTGTACAGGCACTAACATGTAAAGACCCGACCATTCATCTCCAGAGATGACTTACGGAACGGCTCGAGTAAATGCCCTTACTCGTAACTTTGCCTACGTACTCACTTATTAGAATCTACCGACAGCAATCGGTGAAGTCGGTCCGTGTAAGTGAATCTTGAAGACTTATGTAATTGCGCCGTTATATGGAACGACTTTTTCAGTCGGCTTTTTTCTTTAAAAGGTTCTTTGTCGGTAGGACTCGCGAGCATAGGGTTTAAGCAGCTTTGGGTGCTATTTAATTTGTAAGTAATGATAATGGAAATTATATTTCAATCAATGGGGTCATTATTTTTTCGGTTAGTGACCAGCTAATTTAGTACTTACCTGCCTATGCCGATTTGCGACTACTTGGGTGAGTTAGAACCTATTTCGATTGTATAATATGTACACTAATTATTAATTCCAATACCGAACTAAAAAAATTAGGGTTAGTCTTAGTCGGGACTCGGGACTCGAACCGGTCAAATGCGACAAAAAAATAACATGCCGTATTTTATGATGCAGATCGAAAGGGTTACTGACATGGTTCATTTGTCTCTAAATAACAAACACAATCAAAATAACTGAAGGCCATGAAAAGTACCACTTGACTTTTAATTTTTTTTATCACCCGTACTAAGACAAGCGATTTTTCTTAAACCCATAAGTGCAGTATTTATTGTTTTTTAAGAATAAAGATTAATGTCTTTTACACTGAATTGCTATTTCCCATATTTAAGGTACCTAGTTGCCATTCATGTGGCATTCGATCTTTCCACCCGGTATAACGCGTCGTTCTTAAAATAACTGCAATTCATTTGACTCCTTAAGGAAATAGATACTTACCTTTAACTACCTAAGGAAAGAGTGTGACGTTTTCTTGTTTCATATGTTAAATAAGTTTTCATAGGTATATAAGTCGGAATGTTTACCTACATGCTAAGGGTAGGTTGCACAGCTGACGCCAGCGCTATATTTAACCCTTGAACCGGTGATGATAATTTTTCATCGACCATGCCCAGGTCGCCGCCGGTACGAAGTTACACATTTTTAACCGACTTCAAGATTTCAAAGGAGGAGGTTATCAATTCGGTTTATGTTTTTTTTTGTTTTTTTTTTTTTTTTTTTTTTAATGTTTGTTACTCTATAACTCCGTCATTTCTTAACCGATTTGGAATATTCTTTTTTTGATTGTAAGTATATATATCCAAGTTGGTCCCGTTTTTGTCAAAATGCAGTTCTGATGATGGGATCCATGAGGAATTGAGAGAACTCCTCAAATCTTTAAGGCAAACATATAGTGATTTTTGTGTTTTTATCAACAATTCAAGCATTTGCATCTAAAGTGGAACTGCTGATGATGATCAGAACAGAACTCTTCAACGACGAAAAGTTCACGTTTGGCGATTTGTCCTCCTAGCTGTGTTTGTTAAGCAACTTCTATTTTCACGATTAATTTTTGTCATGCTTGATTTCTGATGATGGGATCCATGAGGAATTGAGGGAACTCCTCAAATCTTAAAGGCAAACATATAGTGATTTTTGTGTTTTTATCAACAAATCGAGCATTATCATACAAAAATGTGACATTTGATGAAGTGGAACTGCTGATGATGATCAGAACAGAACTCTTCAACGACGAAAAGTTCACGTTTGGCGATTTGGCCTTCTAGCTGTGTTTGTTAAGCAAGTTCTATTTTTACGATTGATTTTTGTCATGCTCGAGTTCTGATGATGGGATCCATTAGGAATCGAGGGAACTCCTCAAATGTGAGAGGCACACAAATAGTGATTTTAGTATTTTCATGAACTAATCAAGCATTTTCATTCATAAAAGTTACATTTGATGAAGTAGAACTGCTGATGATGATCAGAACGAAACTCTTCAACGACGCGTAGTTCACGTTTGGCGATTAGTTCTCTTCTTTTTGTTTGTCAAGCAAGCAAGGTTTTTCCATGATTCCATGAGGAATTGAGGGTACTTAGTCTTCTACCATTATAAACATACTTATAGCCATTTTTATTTTATTGTATGGAATCTAAGAGTACACCATCTAAGTATAATAATCTTTCACCGGCCTCCCCCATTGAAGTCGGTTTTTTTTTCTTAAAAATTATTTAAGTCCAAATTAGGCGACTACCTGACTTGGCGGGGCGTGATCGATATGTCATAAGTATTTTGTTGTTTGACGTAAGCTTACTGATGTGAAATTTCCTTACTTGGCGAATTACTGTCAGTATTATGTTTGCGCAGTACTAATACGATGCGCTGAAGTGGGGCAGTACTGCATTGATATCGGTTGACACTGACAGCTGACAGTTTCCTCATATCGTACCGCTTCCGCATCGATAAATCAGGAAGGCGCCTTAATCAAATTAGAATCCGTGAGAGAGAAGAATATTGTGTAAAAAACATACCAGACATTTGACTTATTTATCAGACTGCGGCGAAATTAGTTGGATATTTTATGTCTTATATATCAGACTACGGCGGTTAAAAGGTTAACCTTGACCGGCCTGTAATCAAAAGGTTATACAACCTGCCCTATTCTTATTTTTCTCAAGCACTAGTAAACGCACCTTTACTGTATTCGGTCAAAGGGTGCCGCGTAGCAGCATCTTACGTATTTAACAATACAGCCAGCCAATTCTAAAACGTAGCATATGTGCAAAAAATATTTATACTCGTATAAATATTTTACACATACACAAATGGCATACTCGTATGCCATTTTTAAGTCGGTACGGTACTAAAACCAGATAAGTGCTCTCTATTTTACACGGACCGGCTTTGCAATAAAAGGTTTAAAATTTTAAAGACGATCTTTAGCAAAAGACTATATTTCCGAAATAGGCAAAAATGCACCTTCGTTATCTTAAAGTCGATTCGTCAGTAGTATAGTTATTACAAAATATACTCAATGTGAAAATGAACATAGGAATTAGAGCCTCATGCATTATCTATTTATTCAATTTGACGACTTTAACATTGGGTTCTAAAAAATATGCACCTTCATTTTCTATCATGAAAATGAAAATATTTTTGTTGAAATCGAAATTATTTTAATAGTTTAAAACTGTACAAGTTTAGTAACATATAAGGTTGGGACCTCCTAGTAAGTAAAGTATACCTGTATCAGAAGGACCAACTTATCATAAATACTTAAACCGTTTATTTCAATTAGAAATCCAAAACCGGAACATCAATCCATCCGCAACGTATTTTCGTCAGATCATAGGTAAAACCAATGATGTTTCTATCAGTCAACTTTAATAACTATAGTTCACTTCGCGCGTTATGAAACCAAAAAACGAAACAATAAATCACCCCGGCCCACCAATAAACGGAATCAATTTGAAACAAAACGTAGGGCAGTGAAACTACGCATTACAGGCTAAATCAACTGGGGAGTGACGCCGGCGCGGTTCCCACGGCACGGCGCCCGCGGCGGCTGAAACTCGGCTTAAATCCGTTCTACAAATCCCGCTTAACTTTTTTTGTTTTATGCCGGGGAAAACGTGCTGACGAGCGATGGGAATGTCACCTGAAGGTGGTTGTCACAAACTGGGCAATTACGTGATTTTTCGAACGCGCGGGACAGATCTACTGTAATTTTTCATGGAGGAAAAATCGCCTCATGTGGCGATCGCTCATTCGGCAAGTTACACTATTACTCCGCTGTTTAACACCTCGGTGGCTGCGTTAGTGGCCCGTAAAACTATGACATATCTAATGGAATAAAAAAGAACTTGAACTTAATCTAAAACCCTGATCTGTGTTGGTCGACTTGACACTATAGTGTGCAATGGGCATGGGCAATTATGCGCTAATTTACTGATCAAGCTGTGTGCACTTAGCTTTGCATATCATGCTAGTTTATAAGCTACTGAACACGTGCGAACTAACTGAGCCATGTATTGTATGATGTTTGTAAAGTGTACCTTCCTAATAATTTATAGGTTTGTGTTGTGACTTTTCGTTAACTTCCAACTTGGGTTGGGTTAACTTGATTAGTTTGTACTAGAACAATCTCAAAGTAGCGGAACTGAGGAAGCAAATGCGAATGTGATTTTAGTAGATAAACGAACCTAATAAGGTACCTAACTAACCACGTAGAATAGGGAAACAAACATAGAAGATACCATGTAAACTTCAGAGTAAAGGCCACAAATATGAGAACATCAGCGCGCCAAATGTCGAAATTGCACTTCTTGTTTGGGGACACAAGCGCATGTTACACGGGGCAATATTATAACTCATGTCCAAACAAAACACTACCGAAACAAAACACGGGTTTCTCCGAAGCACGCGAGACATTTGGCAAGCGCCAAACATCCGAACTATTGCAATAAGTGAAAAACTAACGTCTCCGGGTGCATTTAGCTGATGCGAGCTCTGCAGGGTATCTCACGCTCGGCTTATTTACTACCACCGTGCCCTGGCTGCAACTAAATCATTACCACAACCGGCAATACCAACTTCGATCTTAGGTTGTAGGGATAAAGTTGATTTTAAGTCAGTAGGTTCATTAATAGGATAAGTAGATGACGTTTGTGGTTGATGCTGAATTAATAGAAGACGGGCTACTAGTGGAAAATTTATAGCAAGTTAATTAGGCCACTACATTTCTTTGGTACTTAAGGTTATTAGGCATTATCTACCTATGTTTTCCGTTCTGGTAACTCGTCTCGTCTGGTAAATCTTATGGCTACTTAGGTATATGTGTAGAAGGTAATATTCACAGAGGTACATTTTTACCGCTTAGACAGGTCATACTGATTTTTTTTATTGCCTGACCGCATAGTTTAACGTGCTTAGGTGGAGTCAAAGAAACAGCCATCAAACCTCGACTTTTGTTAATGAATGAATGAATGAAGCATTTATTCGAAACACAGACACAACAACATTAACATACACTACAAAATATGGAAACAAAGGTTACAATGCTGCAAGTGTTTCGGAATACGATAACACTCAGCATGTGTCGCAGCACAAAGTGTTACGACGCTGATTTTCAGTGTACCCATTGACACGAAAATACAAACACAAAACAATAAAAAACATACATAATGAGTAGGGTCGTAACGACCAGTCAGTTTGCGACCACCTGAAGGATTTGGTTTTATCATTGATGTTATTAACTTGATAACTTGTCTACAAGCCCTAAAAATGCATTTTATTATGCATTAAGTAAGTATTGTAACTGAATCAAATAAAAAATCGAGAATATACATCCTTGCAGTTCACCAACTCCCCCAAATGGTCACAAACCAGCACACTAAAATAGGTAGCGGTCGCTAATCAACATAATGATCTTATTTACAGTTAAGGCATGCTGGTAGGTAATATGTGTGGGCACAACATTTATCGTCATAACTATTTGTGTTTTCGAATATTCGGATAACAATTAATGGGTCTAGAAATAGCTTTTCTAAAATATTCAAATCATTAAATATTAATACCGCTATAGGCTGAGTTTGACAATAAAATGTCAATTTTAATAAGCTTAATGAATCCAATTAAACCCAATTTTTGTCTAAATAGCAAAGTAATTAATCCTACGCCATCAGAAATAAACCTATCTTGGTTTCCATTGGAGGTCAAGCCTTTTAAAACGTCATGTCACCTAACGAGTTCATTCATAGTCTTTCATTACAACAGCCAATAGCAACCAATTCATTAAACACTCGCCGGTGAAAAAAACAAACGAGCTTGTCAATGGATCTTCTAAATTATAGTCGAAACTTTTTCTTACCGGCCAGCAATCGATGCTTTTTCCCAAGAAATCCGAGTCTTTATTTACAAGGTGTTAAGAGTGGTTTTTCTTTTTTGTGAACGTACAAAAGGGTTTTGAAAAACTATATACGTACTTACATAGGTATTCGTCACGGTCGCCCAAGACGGACGGTTAAAAAAAGAAACCGATCGACGCCTTGTGAGGCCTAATTAAGATATGTATCCGATGTGACCAGCCCTCCGTTGTTTCAAGCTATTGTGTGTGCATATGTGAGGTTGAATGGGACTGAAATCATTCTCTGCGTGTGTATCGCTTTCGTAGGTTGTTTTACGTTAAAACTGTTATTATATATGTAGGTATACCTTGCTCGTCAATGGGGAACCCGCCCTGTGGCCAGGAAGTAAAGACGCTTGTGTTTTTCTTTGGAAGCTGAAGTAAGTTTCCCTAAACCCCTGTTCGCTAATAAATTGACTCTTAATTTAACAAAATGCATAATAAGGTCATACCTATATCTCAAGGAAACAAATATTTAAATATCATCGCCGATTTTCAGTTATTCGCCTTTTGCCGCCGCCTTTCGAGCGCGGTTATTTATTAGCGTACTCCTATAGAATACCCAAGTCATCATAGAACCATAATTGCAATATAATTCGATTCACCTACACATACAATTTTTAAACGTTCATCATCAACCCCGACTACAGAAGAGAAAAATACGAAACTTCAGGGTCCCAGCACAGAACACACCTTGGGAAGGAACCTTTTCTAGGAGGAATGAAGAAACGACTCGACCTCAAATGAAAGGGCAAATGTTAGACTGACAAGGTGACAAAATAATATTAAGGTTCCTTACAGTCAAGCTAACCTAAAAAAATATACATAATACGCTACATTCAGGATATTTTTTATTTAATTAAAGACCAGCCGAAATCTGTGCGTGGGTTGATGAATTTGATGGTTCAAATTATTGGCCATTGTTATTGAAACGCAGGACTTAAGTGCAATGGATGTTGAAAATAGAATCATGAAATTAAGAAAAAATAAGCATTGCGATTCAGTGAGAAAATGCTGCCAGTGTCCTCGCTACTTGGCCACCACCAGGACCATTTTAGAACTATATTTTTATTTTTACTTGTATACTTTATTTTTAACTTAGTATTAGTTATGTTGTTAATCAGGTACAAACAAAACATTGAAAACAAAGATAAGAGCAACATTGAGTAATTTTAATCCGCAACGCTGATACTGTCACGTCACGTCAGGTGGGTACAACCACGGTACAAGTAAGAATCAGCAACAGGCGTCGTCACACACGTAACAATAAAGTAATCCGCAACAGGCTTTGTCAATTAAGTAACCTCAATTTATCAACTAAACAGGACTACACCGCACCGCACCTGGCTCAAAAGTACCCATTATAATGTCCGCCTTGGGTCAAAAGGTCAGGTAGCTACTTCTGTTCAAACGAGTGCCTATGTCAATTCTTGGGATTAGGTAGCGAACCGCGCGCATCCTTCAGGAATTTCAGGATGCAACTGCACTGGGATAACGATGATGATCATGATCATCATGATCGCAAGTAGTGCCATGGCTCATACTCGACTGTCTAACTCTACCAGCTCCGCTCTATAAGGGTCTCCCCAAACCTATCGACGCGGAATCGGCAATAGCCAAGAGAAAAAAGCTTTATATCTACGCAATAAGAGCGTAAACGTCGCGCTAGCGTCGGCCGTGCCGACCCGAGCCGAACCATGCATTTGTAGCTTTAATTGCGTGGACATATTAGAGGTACAAAGAAAATGAACTGCAAAAAATAGAATTTTTGCCAAAATGGGCAAAACAATATGGTTTGGCCGAGCCAAGTTGGCCCATTACCAAGACTGTAAAGAGTCAAACGCTTCCAGATAAGGGTACCCTAGGCCTGTCTTGGCAGACAGATCACTTATTTCACGCTGAATAGTTCGCCTGAAGTGAAGACTTAAGTAGGCAGTCGACAGATACTATGAGAGGAATAATAAAAATTGATACACCTTGCTGGGATTTTATCATTAGAACAGGCAGTAGAGGTCCATAAAATTATCTCTACTACAATTAATTACTTCCATAATACCTTCAAGATGATGACTTCAAGGATACCTACTTCTGTGACTTGTGAGGGAAAATACCTGAGGCTTACAGGTGTTCTTTTATGGTTAAAACACACGTCAAGAAAAGCTCATAGAATAGGACAGGTGCGGTTGAGTTGAAAAAGATATGGTCCGACAATTTTCAGTGTCTAAAGGAGAAACACACACACACAGCGAGTTCTGGTTTAGGACTTAGAGAACCTTTACTCTAGGTCTCTACCTTTTCATTCCGCGATTATATACTAGACTAGAACGAGGGGGCATGCCTGGAAAGCATTGGTAGGCAAAGCGACGACATACCCCACTTTCGCGAAAACATGACATAAGCGAAGATAGGTATAGTCGTTGGGTTTTAGTTTTGTCCAATCCACTTGAAGGAACAAAACACCAAAAAAGGCTTAATTTACTAAAACCGCAAAAAACCAAAATGACCGGATTATAGAAAGTCGATCAATTCAATATTAAGCTGAAGATAGTAAGCCGCTCACCGACGACATGGTCTGACCACGTTAGAGAAGCGTTCTCCTCAAGCAAATGTCTTCATGCTTGGACGGATCAATTCCAATGAAGAAAACAACTCTGCTGCGAAATCAGACTCTTGAAGGCGGTGTCTACGATCAATAGTTTCATCCTGTTAATAAACAATAGGTAAACCCAGATCATTCAAAATAAAGCATATTAGCCAGGTTCTCATCTTCCCATTTACAAAATTCTGCTCATAATGAGTTTATTAAAACATAAACCATAACGACGCCGACTAGGCGTGTGCCGACAAACTTCGTAAACGCATTTGCATCCCGACTCGCCGCAAACCTCAATCGATCGCTAAAAAAATCACCGCATTATACTCGACGCGTAACTACCTACATAACTTTTAAGCCGATATTAGCATACAAAACATTTCTAGTCCACAAATCAAAATTCAGTCTTATGACATAGGAGTAAAGCCTGAAATTGGTTGTAATTTTAAAGTAGTTGCGTCTTTAGTGAATGCAAAGGCATGAATACAATAATACGTGCATTGGGCCGGCGCGCGCGCGGGCTGATCTGACCACTACTGTGCATTTCCCACGGGCTGCGTATTCGTGCGCACCGCTCACTCGGTATGCGTGCATCTCTCTCCCTCCTGATGGACTGCCGCTTCGTTCGAAACGTTGCGCACCCACACACGTCGGTATTTCAGATTGTACCGAGCCACGGGCCGGCATAGATTATGTCGGCCCACGAAGCTAGGAGTTTGTTATCGATGTAGCACAAGCGCAGAGCTTGTTACTTACTGTAAGCATGCTTTTGAGTATAACAAGCCGTAAGTTAATGTAGCCCGATAGGTATTCCGATTCGTTACGGTTAATGCCGCTATTATCGCGGATTTGAATACTTGTTTGTTTCGTACTTAGTCACGCGTAAACAAGGTAATGGGCAGCTAGATCTATTTGCAAGTCGTAGTGCAAATTGCCTTGAGTTCCTACTCACTTGTCTACTTAGCCACTCACGTGCTCTCCGCAACTAGGGTTGCGACTTGGGAAAACGTACAGTGCTCTCGCAACACTAGTTGCGAGTTGGAGTTCCAACGGTTTTTAAATTGTTGCTATGCGGAACATGCAAAGAACGCTTTTTAATTGAGTTATATAGGTAGAGTATGAATGTGGCAACATTAAAAAAAATTGAAACCGCAGTCTAAGGAACAATTTTTATAAAATATAAAAGTTGTTTTCATGACCATCGAAGTTCGGTACGTCAGCGAGAGAGCTCGCGATTAAAAAATGCTGTGAGCAATCAATTGTGCATTTTTTAATTGGTATTATATACCAAATTAATGCTGGTTTACTGCTTCATAAGACGAAGCATATATTTCGATACTAATTAAAATGGAATGTAATAAATTCTTCCAACAAAGTACGTTGAGTGATGAAAATTTTGAGAGGTTAATTTTAAATCGTACATTATTATGTGATTATGCTATATTTCTGTACTAGGCTATTAAAATCAATAAATGCGTCTATTCAAATCAACATAAATCCACTTTTAATGAACAATTAAGTATGTTCTATGCAGGATTAGGTGAATGAACTTGTGACGTCTATAAATACTATTGTACGCAACTGTGGTTGCACAAGGCACTTCCGCCGATTCGCGTCGGATCCACGTATTATGTCATAAGGCGTGGTGCACACTGGGCTATTGTCGCAGAATGGTTTAATTTAGTTTATTCATTTTTGATAGGTTCTTTTACGCATACTAAGTGGCGGCCCATTACCAATGTAACTGCTTACCTTTTATTTATGAATGTATGAAGTAGAGGTAGGGTTCACTTTTACTTGTTCAACTGATCATATAAATTTATAAAATTCACATATTCCATGTAATGGTTCAAATAAGAATGTATGGTTTTCTTTTTTCTAAAAACCAGTTCTGATTTTGTCTCGTATTGACCGTTATCTCAGTTATTTGTAGCTCGCATATAAACTATTGTATAGTCGTTTTAACTTAACACCCAAAAATTTGCAGTGAAAACCACGTACCAATAAAAAATACTTACCTCACAAAATAAGTGTATGAATTTTGTTGTTACTTGTGATGTATTTTTTTTCAAATATTAATTTAATTTAATTTCTTAAATATTCATTGTAATTTTACTCGTTAGTGGTTATGGGATGTGTCAGACAAGGATTCAATAATTATTTGTGCAATAAGAGAGCAGTCGTTTTTTTACGACGAGTAATAATTTCGAATCCCGAGGTAGCGAAGGATGCCTTAGTCGAATCACTAGGGAGCGTGGCAAGTGATTCTATGATAGATTTTATAGCGTATCAAGGGATTCGAATACACGATATGCATATAGGTAACTTTGCTCTCGTGTACCACACACATACCACATCACATAAAACTTATCACCTCAGCAATGAGAACCTGTTAGAGTTAAAAAAAACTTGTTGGGGTGCCAAATAAATATATGTCCTATGTCCAGCAGTGGACGTCCTTCGGCTGACATGATGAAATTACAATATAGTCAGTTCTGGTACCGTACCTACTACTACTATACTACGCAACGCAAAAGAGGGGGGTTATAAGTTTAATGTGTATATCTGTCTATGGCATCGTAGCTTTTATTTAAACTGGTGAACTATTTGGTTGTCTTTTTTTCAGAGCAGGATTTCCAAGAGAAATTTAGTAGTATCTTATAGCCGTGGATCAATATGACTGAAGCAACTATAAATGCCTAGACACGTAAACACGAGGTCATTGAGATCTGATATGTCGAGCCAAAAAGTTGCAACTATTATGGTGTGTATATAAAAAATACTACATTTTTAACTCCTCGAATTTATAATAAGTTAATAACATAACTTTTCTCTCGGGAAACGATAATATTAGTAAAACATGTTTTATCAAAATCGGTTCAGCCTTTGTTGAGATATATAACTTTGAAATGAAAATATCGGCCGTTTTCCAACTTTTCTACTTTGTCAGTTATTCTATATCACGACAGCCAATGATATTTAAAATAAAATGCCAAACGTTATTATTACTTCAAGAATATATAATTAAAGTCACCATGAGTGTACCGCTGTTAATTTTGTATTAGCATTGTATAAGTCATAAGTTAAGGATCTGTAACTATTCGTAATTGATTTAATAAGAAATGTAAATTTCGTAATTTCAATATTGACGATCACTGCGTGAACTGTGGTTTCGTTGCGCACCAGTGTATCCCGTCCTATATCGCCGCCATGATTAAATTTTGACAGCGCAGGTCCGCCGGAGTATGTCCGTTAGTTTGAGTTGGGACCTTCGCGTGGGTTTTTGTATACTTTTGAAATGAGAACAAAAATATAAATCGAGTTGTAATCGGTCGAATATCTATTAAGTTGTGAAGTGTAACATGTGTAGTATATGTGTTAAGAGTTTTATGTGGTTTGAAGTGTATGGAATTATTTTTAATCGGGCGTCAAAAGCGGCACTCATTACGTTAGGTATGTAAGGCTATTTTTTGTTATTGATAATTTGTGACAGAAATTGTTGCGATTTTGACAAAATTGGCACTTGTTATTTAAAGATTTATAGTGTCTCTATCTACGTCTGACAATATTTTTGTACTCGTTTGCCTAAATTATTCATACAAAAATCACAAACAAACTACACTGTTTTGCGGCGAATTGAAAAACTGACAATGTAAACATTGCAAATGAAAAAGGTTTTATGCAAAATATTTCCCCGGGATCATATACTTTATTTGGTATCAATCGAAGCGTAAACTATTACAGTTTTAAATAAACATAACATTTACATATGTTATCGATTTAGATTTTAAAATAAAAATATATTTATTGCAAAAGATCTCATTCGAAACGGTATGTAAAGTTTGTGACTTTTTAAAAAAATATTTTACTATGGTGACATATGTAATTAATTATATAAACAAATTGCCTGTTCCTTTAGCTTTATAACATAAAAAGAATCATAGCATAAAGTTTAGACGAAGCCGGGCAACCGATTTATTAACAACACAAGACAATGCGCTGCTAATGCTCGGTGAATCTTGAGCACTTTAGACCACCTTTTTTTTTAACGCGAGCACTTGAGTGGTTAGGTACTATAGCTAAGCAATTCTTACCAACTCCTCTTTAAGGCATTGGAAGAATTATTCGTTCTTGTGGGTACTTATAAGCTTTGAATTTTGTATGGTTTTCCAACGAACTTTGTCACCTAACAACAATAATAGTCAATATGAGGAAGGTATTCTTTTTTTATGATTGACAGACCAGCGATAGGCCCTCGTCTTACATGATGGAAAGTGATGACAAGGCCTTTCTCATTGACACACACTTGCTCACTCTAACCTTGAAGAGACTCCATTTGTTTAATGTATCAAGAAATACAGACAACGACAGTAAATTCCACACCTTAGCTGTTGGCACTAGGAAATAAGAAGCAAATCGCTTCGTGCGAATAAATGACAGACTGACAACGTATAACGATGTAACCGCTCGCCACATCTGGACTTGCGGCGATGGACCGGAAAAGACGAGATTAAGTCATGTAATGTGCACTCTCCATAATGTACCCGATAGAACACAGATAGTCAAGCGACTCGATGCAGTGTTCCATGCTGTGTAAGTTAGATTCAACTGCCGACTCATCCTCGAAAAGCCTACGAGCACGGCGCTCTACCGAACCCAAACCCGCTATATCTGATACTTGGCGGAAGCGTCCCAAAGGTGACAGCCCAATAATTTGAGGTGGCAGCATTACTCCATGCACGGCCGAACCTGTGTTTGGTACAAGGAAAGAAGCGGCTGTTTCTGTGTGAAATATCGCCTCACCTTATTACAGGCCTGCAAGTTTTTTAGCTGCAGTTTTTGCCTTAAAGCTTACGTTGGAATTGAGACTTTAACCATGAAGCTCAAGGTGATCCGTCAGTGCTAGGGATATATTCTGGAAAGTAGGAGTCAAGCTGAAAGGACTCCATTTTGCAGTGACAATGAATACCGGTAGCGCCTAAACGCCAAATTGGATACGGCCCTCAAGGTCGAATTCGTTCGCTCCAGGATCACACCGCAAACAGTCTGCGAATCCGACAAATATCACTCCGTGACTGTGCTATCGTCGGCATACCCAAAGATGGGCTTAAGCAGATCATTAACGTGGGCAGAGAGAGAGTGAGTCGCGGAAAGAAGTGAACCTTGAGGCACCACGGCAGTAATTGCCAAAAGATCAGACGAGCACCCGTCAATGACAACACAACTAGATCGCTTTTTAGAAAATCAGTACCTAATCCAAGAGCGTAGACCAGAAGGGATCCCATATGTAGAAAGCTTGCTCTGAGGCTGTCATGCCAAACCCCTGGGCCCTGGAAATAACAAGAGACACAGATAAGGCTTCGCCATGGTTCTTGATGGGCACGCCCCAACGGGGTTTAGGTTTATTCTTATAATAGTAAATCGTAATAACGTCTCGACGGGTGAAACCTCTGTTAAGAGGCCTTCTAGTAGACAAATGTGTAATATTAATAGTCGTGTTAACACCACTATTGTCCTATATCGCTAGCGTATTTTTCAACCTAGGTAGCCTAATTTTGCGGTAGTCAGTACGAGCGGTACTTAGTGTCTTTTATTTTCGATTTCCACCGAATTTTTATTAGCTTGGCCTGGAGAGATGTGGCGTCAAGACCCTACCTATAATCACATACCTATGGCTTAGGCCCTCTAAGCAATAAATAAAATATCATTGCCTCTAAGGAGAAGCAACAACACAACACAACAAGGGTTCATTACACTCATATTACTAAGATTTAGGTGCCTACAAAGTACGGGCGATTTAGGTACGTTCCTAACCTACCTATGTTTTACATTTGTATGAAATTGCATAATTAACCTAATATAATTGAGTAGGTTTTTATATGATTCGTACCTAATATAGATAATTTCATTTGCATATTCACCAACAGGACGGCACGCACCCTCTAATCATATCGTCAAGCTTGCTCTAACTCAAGCGCTAGTTAAATAGTCAATTTTATTTTTAAATTAACAAAATGCATTCCCACCGTAGTCAAATTACGACACTGATCAAGCACGGTCCACTTTGCGAATCCGACCATGAGCAAAAGTTATAAATGAAGCAACCATTTCTTAACTAACCATTGCTTCTTGCCAACGCTGAGCTCATAGCGCTAACGTGCAAATACAGCAATGCAAGCTAACTTTGTTGTTAATTTCAATTTTGTAGATAGTAAATTGGTGATAGTAGTGGGTGGTTGTCTAATTCCCATGTTGGCTGCGCGTGCCCAACGCGTCTGCTGTCAAGCAACGCCGCGAGCAAAAACCCGATTACTTCTAATTAGGGCGAATATTCGAGACGATTAGACAAATTCGATCGGCTTTCAGAGAATCCAATTGGCTGATTTTAGTGGAATTTGAATAATTGTGACTGAAATTGTGGCCTGCAGGTTAAACTGTGTGATACCTATGTAATAAAATCATCCAAGAGCATGCTCGGTGTGGGGTTCCGTAGTTGCCCAATGAACTTACTCACTAAAAACATCAATAACAAGCAAAAGGGAATACTTTCGCAGCGTTTCATATGGCTTTTACTAAGAAGGGAAGACTTTTTAGGATACTTAACTCAAAAACGGCTTAACTGATCATACCTGCTATAGTTTTCCTTAATAGTCTTTGTTAAGCTCTACTTTCATGATTATTAACCGACTTCAAAATTTCAAAAGAGGAGGTTATCAATTCGGTTGTATGTTTTTTTTTTTTTTTTTTTTTTAATGTTTGTTACTCCATAACTCCGTCATTTCTTAACCGATTTGAAAAATTTTTTTTTTGATTGTATGTATATATATCCAAGTTGGTCCCGTTTTTGTCAAAAGGCAGTTCTGATGATGGGATCCATGAGGAATTGAGCAAACTCCTCAAATCTTTAAGGGAAACATATAGTGATTTTTATGTTTTTTATCAACAAGTCAAGCATTTGCATCCAAAAATGTGACATTGGATGAAGTGGAACTGCTGATGATGATCAGAACAGAACTCTTCAACGACGAAAAGTTCACGTTTGGCGATTTGTTTTCTTAGCTGTGTTTGTTAAGCAAGTTCTATTTTCACGATTAATTTTTGTCATGCTCGAGTTCTGATGATGGGATCCATGAGAAGTTGAGGGAACTCCTCAAATCTTAAAGGCAAACATATAGTGATTTTTGTGTTTTTATCAACAAATCGAGCATTATCATACAAAAATGTGACATTTGATGAAGTGGAACTGCTGATGATGATCAGAACAGAACTCTTCAACGACGAAAAGTTCACGTTTGGCGATTTGTCCTTCTAGCGGTGTTTGTTAAGCAAGTTCTATTTTCACGATTGATTTTTGTCATGCTCGAGTTCTGATGATGGGATCCATTAGGAATCGAGGAAACTCCTCAAATGTGAAAGGCACACAAATAGTGATTTTAGTATTTTCATGAACTAATCAAGCATTTTCATTCATAAAAGTGACATTTGATGAAGTGGAACTGCTGATGATGATCAGAACGGAACTCTTCAACGACGCGTAGTTCACGTTTGGCGATTTGTTCTCTTCGTTTTGTTTGTCAAGCAAGCAAGGTTTTCCATGATTTCATGAGGAATTGAGGGTACTTAGTCTTCTACCATTATAAACATACTTATAGCCATTTTCGTATTTTATTGTATGGAATCTAAGAGTGCACCATCTAAGATTAATAATCTTACACCGGACTACCCCATTGAAGTCGGTTTTTTTTTCTTAAAAATTATTTTCATAATATTTGGACCCATAGTTTTTTTTGGAGTGAATATTTCCGAAAATATTCACTTTATAAAAAAAATTTTTGATGAAGACCTATATTCATTTTGAAAGACCTATCCAACAACACCCCACACCATAGGGCTGAAGGTAAAAAAAATCAATCCTACTTTACGTGTAAGCAGGGGGGTACCCAAAAAAAATGTATAAGTTTTTATTTTACGACTGTCAGTTTTATTGATTTATATAATTATACCAAATTGCAGCTTTCTAGCACTAACAATCACAGAGGAAAGCCTCGGACAGACAAACGGACGGCCAGACAGACAGACAGTACCATAAGAGTTCCTAGTTGACTACGGAACCCTAAAAAGGTTAAATGCTGAGTACGGGGATACCTCTCCGTCATTTTCCTCCATTAAAGAATGGAGTAGGCAGTTTCGTTTAAAGTGGGAGTCCATTGTCGACGAACCTCGCTCCGGCCGGCCTGTGGAGGCACTCACCGTGGACTGCGTCAAATTAGTGGAAGAGGAAGTTCTGAGTGATCGAAGACTGAGGACCAAAGAAATAGCGGCAAGGACAGGGCTAACTTCAGTTTTTAGGATTCTTCATGAACATCTTCACATGAATAAAGTTAGTGCGTGATGGGTGCCAAAACTTCTTTCGAGCTTGCAGCGAAGTGAGCGAAAAGACGTGTTCTAAAAGTTTTAGGCACGTATAGACGACACGGAGAGTTTTTTGGAGTCAATTGTTACGGAGTACGAAACCATGGTTGTGTACTATCATCCTCTCTCCAAAAGGGAATCGATGGAGTGGCGTCGTCCTGGTGAAAAGCCGCCTAGGCTAGGGAGGCCAAGGTAACACAATCCACAAAAAAAGAAAAAAATAATGGCTACAGTACAGGGATTGGCACGGAATACTGCTGATTGACATAAAAGAGAGGAATACCACGGTAAATACGGCACGAGTGAATAGGCATCTTCTGGGTGAGCTCGCTTCATCGTCGGCCTCATCTTTGCTCCCTGGCTAGATGCTGGCCAAGAGCAATCCGATTTTTAATTTAAAAAAATACTAGCTACTACGCCACCCTTATTGAGCAATTACGAGAGGCGATCAAGCAGAAGCGTCGTGGAAAACTTAGCAGAGGTTTTCGTCTTCTCCATGTCCACGACAATGCACCCGTCCACACTGCTTCAATTGCCAAGGCTGTTTTTGCAAAATGTGGCTTCGAGGAAATTCGTCACCCACCTTATAGGTACTTAGTCCCGACTTGGCTCTGAGTGACTATTATTTGTTCTCAAAACTTAAGGCAGACGTAAGGGGAAGAATTTTCTTCAGATGATGAAGTAAAAATAATAATCTTATGGCATTTATTTGCGGTTTACGCCCATTTTGAGGATAAAGCTTCTGAGTACTTTTATAAGGGGATAGAAATGCTTATTTGAAAAGTGCATTGTAAAAGAGGGCAGAGACTATCGAAAATAAAAATAAATGTTTTGTAAATAAGTACCTATATATGTATACATTTCTTTGAGGCCGGAAACTTGGACCACACCTAATAGATGGACTTCGTTTCTTTGGCTATACTGTGCACAACAGAAGTGCCTTAGCGTTTTTAAATTCCTTGGAAATGTGAAATAATGACCTACGAATATTTTAATTCCCACCACACCACCACATCAGCCCTAGGACGTCCACTGCTGGACATAGGCCTCCCCCAATTTCATGGGGGGTAAATGCCATAATCGCCACGCTTGGCATGCGGGTTGGCGATCGCAGTATTTCCACCGCACTCTAGGAATGCTGCTGCCCATTCCCCGGTGGTCTTGGTCGTAGTTTTAGGACATACCCGGGTCCAAATATTTTAATTCATTTTTTAAAAAAAAAGATTAAAGGAAAGCGTGAAAGAATATTTAAATCACCGCTAGAGAGGCCACTGGCTTATAATAAAGATTTTGTGTATTCTGTATTATCTTTTTTATCACTCAAATAGTACCTACATCTGAACGTCTGTCAACTAAGACCAGCTTGACAGAACTGGTTTCCCACAACTGGGCCTGACCTCAGCTTTGAAAGCACATACAACAACACACAATACAATTCCGAAAGCTTCATCCTTATTAATTAGATTTATTTAATTTTCTTTTGACAGGTCAAAAATAACGTAACTAGAGATGTAGCGAATTAAAATCGATTGTAATAGGTAATACCCAAAAATTACGATTGACGATGTCTAACTAGATACGTCGATTGTTCTTTTTGTTTTCGTCAACCGTGGATCTTAACCCTTCTTAACCGTGGTACGGTAATACAGATTTGAATAAGATGACATATTTCAAACGACAGAATTGACCCAACAGTCCCAACACTAAACATAATACTACTTAGTACATTACGATACAAGGGTTGTAAAACAATTAAAGAAAGGCCGATATTGCAGATGTCTGAGGCCCGAGCCGCAGGCGAGGGTCATAAATATGCGAGAGAGGGCTTTCTGTTTTACGACCCGTGTTTTGTACACAATTTTACGTCACCACTTGGCTAAAAAGTGGGTGGATGCGAAATTCTGCAATTAAATGAATACGGGGTGGGCCCTGTAACAGGAGCAAATATTTAAAAGGGCGCTTTCTTAGAGCATCTAGAGTAGCTCCGCGTCAATTTTTTATTTTTTTTTCAATTCGGAGGAATTTTAATCGAGTTAATAGTTATGTTATGACCTCCACGTACCTAATGGATCTTAACATCACGAGATTATAGCGCGCCCGTCAATGCAGTTTTTGAGCCTAAGTACTTAGTATCAGGATTCAGGATAGTTTTTGATTTTACAAGGGTATTTTCGGTACTTTTTATATGACGCGTATGTTTTATAGCTCCACACTATCGCAGCTGGATGTTACTTATGCCCAGTATATGTAATGAGCGGCCACACTTTTTAATTTGGGACCCATTTCGCAAAAAATATCATTGAATTCCACTACAATTTGACAGGACTGTCCTCAGGACTCCAAATTTAGATCATGAGTGTATTGTAGATAGGTACTTACCTACACGCTCCGGATCCGGAAACGAGTTTTTGTCTGAGATCAACACACACGTCATTGTGACAGAGGAAAGGGTACCTAAATTAAAAAATATAAAATATTTTATACAACGTTTATTAAATCGGTTAACAAAAAGAATACATCTGATACATACAAAATAAATCTGTACCTACTTAAATATCTGATACCCGCTACTTCGCCTATGGTACCAAAGTCTAGCTGCTGCTAGTAATTGTAGGTAATGACTAACGTCTCCAACTTAAAACATTTCATTAAACCGGTTTAAATACCGGTAACCGCAACCAAAAACGCTTTTCAATTCGGTTTGGGGTCGATGGCCAAATAGCGGTTAACCCGTTGAACGCCTAGGACCTATAGTGGTCGTGTGTCGTCGTGCCCACCACGCCAACAACCACTAAAAAGGTCAGAGTGAAGGTGTACTTTGATCATGACAAAATCTATTATGAATTGTTTTTATTGGGTTAAACGTCTGAGTGATCGCTTCATTCAAATATGAAAGCGTTTAAAGGGTTAAAACTATACCAACATACCGGTATAGTTTTAACCCTTTTATGAATGATACAAGATCAACCTTACGAACGCTTGAAAACGTTACGTAATAGTCCTTATGGTTTCATTTTCATGTCACTGAAGTGTCGCATGCTAATGTCTATCTTAATTTAATGTCATACCCATTGATAGTTGTCAAATAGAGCGGAGGTGGATAGGGAGAATTCATACAAATTCCCAACGAACACTAAATAGTGATTTACACTGGGAAACACAAAATAACATTTAACATGCTGTTTAAAGGCGAAGAAGTCGTTCTTGGGAAATTGTATTACATTCTACAGGATTTATCGTATGGCACTTTATTTTCGAACCGTGAGATCTTCGAAAGACAGTACGGTTGCCAGTTTGTTGCACTTTTAGCGCCACCACCATGTCACGTATAGGGTAACCGGGGGTACCGGTGGGTGTCCCTACGGACTTATTACGTACTGTTATAAGTTCTCAAGCCGGTACCCCAAGTAAATAAATGGAAAAGGGCACGCGAATGATGATGACAAGTTCTCAAGCCGCCAGCGGCAGAGATGTTAACGTGCCTCTCAAAGCGGTCACCCATACTGACCCTTTTTTTTTTTATCGCAGAGGAAATGCGTTTATGCATCCCCCGTGGGACTGTGGGGACGGCCCGTTGGGGGGTATGTGGAACTCACCCTATCCGAGGAAGGGAATACCCACTAAAACCTCTGCGGCGTTATCCCGCTCTGCCGTGTAGGGGGGCACCATGGGATCGCTAGCATTCTACCACGACCCATACTGACCCTACCGATTATAAAATCAAAACTGTAGTAAAACAAATACTTATTTCATAAGCATATATGGTAACCGATTACGTCAAGGGTAATCTATCACAAAATAGGTTTTCTACTCTAGCGTTGTAATTTTGTAGTATTGTGATATTGAAATTTCATATACAATGTAGTTTTGAAAAAAATATACCTCGCAGACCTTTTTGCGCCGGTTCTTCACGTGGCAGAGGTTTAGTTTTGCGAACCGGTGATTGTTAATCTATACTTAATATTATAAAGCTGAAGAGTTTGTTTGTTTGAACGCGCTAATCATAGGAGCTACAGGTTCGAATAGAAAAATTATTTTCGTGTTGGATAGTCCATTTATTGAGGAAGGCTTTATTTTGGCTATATAACATCACGCTGCGAGCAATAGGAGCGAAGACGCGGACGAAGTCACAGGCCACACCTAGTGTCATCTAAGGGTTTTTAACATTAAAATTCATTAATATTTTCCACATTGAAGTACCCTTGAAGTTGCAGGCGTTCATAGGCTGGGGAGCCGTACGCTTGTTTGCCACCGACGTGGTGTTAAAAAAAACTTAAGTGGTCGCGGATGATGTAGACTTACGACCTTATGTCAAATAATTTCATACATCTTATGCTGCAGACTCTAGGGACATAGGCAAAGTGTGGACGGTAGGCACACAAACATTCTAGAGGTTGATTGTTCTTAAATAGAGCTTGTGCAAAAGCTTGATAACTGAGCAGAGCGCTATGTGCTACATTTATGAGGATAGTGAATTAGGATACAAGGTTACGAAATAAAAATAAAATCTTAGGAGATTCTTTAGTTTGAAGCCAATAATATGTTTTACAAAATAATCTGAATGGAAGACATTACAAAATAACAACTAGTTGTACAGTGTAGTAGTCAACAGCAGAATTAAGTTAAGCAGTTTTTCACCTTATCACAATGGAATAGGGGCAAAAGTAAAAAATACATTCGGCGTTTACTGTACACCCGTGCTACTACTATAATTCAAACTATTCACATTTTACGTCACATAATACCTTTCCTTGCAGGCCAATAAAAATATTTGGAATGTAAAATAAGAAAGCAATGACATCATATCAAGTCGATGTAAAGGCAACCTACGTGCTTACATTCGGCGTTTACTGTACACCCGTGCTACTACTATAATTCAAACTATTCACATTTTACGTCACAAAATACCTTTTCTTGCAGGCCAATAAAAATATTTGGAATGTAAAATAAGAAAGCAATGACTTCATATCAAGTCGATTAAAGGCAACCTACGTGCTATCTAGTGAGGTTCATTTTCAGTCTTTTGGAACAAAGACTACACAACCAAGGGCATTTATACAGGAGAAGCCATCAGCGCATTTTACCGAACAAAATATATTACCATTTTTTGAGGGGGCGAGGTAACACTTATGTAAGAAACTAAGCACACTTACAAACTATTTCCTGACTACGCACCCACACCAATAAAATCAACGTACGCACATTCAAAATACTAAAGTTGAGCAATAAAAGTCGACCTTACTCCCATTTATATTAATTAGGTACATTATTGGGTTTTACGGATGGCCAATTTTTTTTAACAGTATTCCTATTTTTATTGAAATACGGTTGACGTTTATAATCTTCATTTTGACAGCTTGCCCCAATGATAAAGTACGAATGTTTTAAATCGACTTTGTAATCGATGTTCGAAATAAGATATGGATTAAAACTTTAATTGCGTATAAAATTATAAATAAAGCAAAAATAATCTGACAGTAGAAATTATTGTTAATCTTTTTTTTAAATTTGACAAAGTACAACGTTATATGACCCAAAAACAGCACATAAAGGGATTAGTAATGGCGTCTCCCGTGTTAAATGTTCTAAGGACACGACTTACGGATTCTACTGTGGCGGCGAAAAGGTTAATAGAATAATTAAACACATAAACAGCACCTTAATTAGATTTGTACTTGAGGGTTTACCGTATTGGCAATAATTTGTTCATCGTTTCAATTGTAGCAAGTCCTCGGTGCTACCAAATATTTTGTATAGTTTTATATACCATGAAATGCCTTATTTTGTCCGTAACGTGACTTACTTCGCTTCTGGGCTCATAACCCAAGATATTACAAAGGAAGGTTTTATTCTATTACAACACTAGATATGTTTGCACCTCGTATCAAGGCGTGTGCATGAACTAGATGCATTTATCACCCGGGTTATACAGCACTTGCGTATGCCCTAAAACTACGACCAAGACCACCGGGGGATGGGCAGAAGCATCCCTGGAGTGCGGTGGGAGATACCGCGATCGCCATCCCGCATGCCAAGCGTGGCTATTATGCCATTTACCCCCCATGAAATTGGGGGAGGCCTATGTCCAGCAGTGGACGTCCTTCGGCTTATATGGAGGTGGTAGTGGATATTGCCACTCATTATTCTGTCACGCGCAACTATAACATTATTTTCCTATTGTTGACATTATCAATATTTATAAACTTGATGGTGGTGCAATGTGCAAGAATTTACTTTGTAGCGGCGGAGGACAGAAGTAGTTTATAATATTGTAACTTACATTAAGAGTTTCATCAGATGGTACGCAAATGGTGACAATATTAGTGTATTATTATTAATTGACGACCTGTTTAGCCTATTTGGTAGTGACACTGCCTCCGAAGCTAGAGGTCCCGGGTTCGAATCCCGGCCAGGACATTATTTGTGCATTTAGCACGGATTTTGTTCTTGGGTCTTGGATGTTCTCATGTATTTAAGTATGTATTTATATAATGTATATAAGTATGTATATCGTCGCCTAGTACCCATAGTACAAGCTTTGCTTAGTTTGGGACTAGGTCGATTTGTGTAAGATTGTCCCCCAATATTTATTTAATTATTTTATATTATTGACTAGCTAATAAAGAGGTAGGTATCTCGGATGAAGTTAAGTGACAAAAAACATAAAACCAAATTGCAGCTCATTGCGCAGTCTGTGCACAGCACACAGCAGCTGCAGCTCTGGAGTTGACATTACTGTCAGATAGAGTTACCGGACCCGATATCCAAATTTTCGGGACGACAGCATTAAAATTACGGGGCATAACCTTAAAATTGGGGACATGTCATTCATTAATGTTTTTTTGTCTTAAAATTATCGTTTATTAACTCTCTGTATAAAAATATGGAACAATACTATAGTAACATACCAAAGAAATATCATAAATTGAACACTTGCGTACAAAACATACTTTCTCATTCAATACAATAACAATCAACAATAACAACCAGATTTTTTCATTAAAGTATTTTTACATATTTTTCGAGAGCGCAAGAGGCAATTTCGTCCATTTTCGGTACTGATTGCTAAAAATTCGGGACAATGTTCTATCCCGTATTGACTTCACCGACTTGCGGGACATGGCCAAATATCAACGCTGATAATAGAGACGCCCAAAAATGCGGGACAACTGGTAACCCTACCAAAGTAGTTAGCTAATTTCATCTTGACGATGCCCTAACACTGCTGGCTAGTATTCGCAAAAACCGTTAGCAAGATGAGTACAATCTGAAATAATGTCTCTCCAGGGCAGTCTCAAATGTGTCAGATTGTTTCAGGTTGGTCAGAAAAGTTATTTAGGGTTCTGTAGTAAACAAGGAACCCTTATAGTTTTTAATATTACTTTTCTAGCGAAAATGATTGCTGATGGGCTGATGCCAATCCATGATTGTGTCTCACTTCTAACCCAATCTAGACACACAATTTACTGAAGTACATTCAAACACCTGCACCGATGACAGAATTACTCTTCTTAATCTATTACTACGAAAAACAGTCTTGGTCATTCATTATCCTGGGTAGGACGACCTTCCGTACAGCCTCCGGTCTATTATCAAGACATTTGTCTAGGGACTAATCGGTTAGGATTATCGTCCTGACTAAAAATCGGCAAATCAGTGTGTGATGACATTGAGACCACCCTGACTCAAGATATCTTAGGAAAATTCGAAAGCACCAGGAAATATCTAAACCTAGGACTGATCTCGATAATAATAACAGCCTCATTTAATTAATCGAAACTTTCGAAACCTATATTAGGTATATGTCAGTATTCGTTCTTAGTAAGTAGTTAAGTACAACTAAACTTATTGATAAAACAAAATTATTGATCAACATCTTTCATTAAAACTAGCAATTAATTTCTAACAAAAAAAACCATACCGGTTTGTCAAAATTATAAATTAAAATACCTTCTGATAAAATGATTCGGTAACGTCTATTCTATTCAATAGCTAAATCAACAAATGTATTAGTCACAAATAGGTGGGAAAATGGCATTTAATAAGACTGCTTGCACACGCTTTACCGCTCGGGGACGAGTTCAAGCGGAAGCGGTGCGCCACCGCTTAAAGTTGTAGCATCGTCCTTAGAAAACATCTGTTTTACATTTTTCTTGAAAGATAAATTTTATACAAAAAAGGTAAAGGATATTCGTGCACGCATTTTAGTCCTATTCATTAAATTTCTCAACTCGTACAAAACTTATTATCTTATTAACTTTCTCAATACTCTTTAGTATTCCTTAACTAAATATAAATATCAAAAGCAGTATATTGACATTGAGCAATCACATTGATGGGATAACTTGTGCAGGCCGTTTTCAAGACATGCGACGCTTAATGACATAATCTACCGCTCTTCTTAAACCGACTGGCATGGTCTGAGACGATGGTGAGAGACCTGATAGGGTGTCCTTAGTGCCTTGGAGCTTGGGACGGATGTTGGTGTGGGACGCGACCTGTGTAGGTGCGGTAAAAGCGGGTGCAGCGGCGGATAACGCCGAAATTATAAAACGTAATAAATACAAGGGCCTCGGCAGAGAGTACAATTCTGTACCTTTTGACGTCGAAACTCTAGGTCCATGGGGGTCCCAGCGCGCGCAAGTTATGTGCAGAAATTGCGAAGCGTCTCAGTCTGGTTGATGTAACTGGTGACCTATGAGCTGGTGACTTCCTAGCACAACGTATCAGCATTGCGATACAACGAGCAAATGCCGCTAGCATCCTCGGTACAATATAATACGCTTAAGTATTCTTGTATATATTTTCATGGTACATAAATAAATATCTTACCTAGTTAAAGGCTAACTAACACACGCTTTTCCCATCGTGTCTATCAAATGAAGTCACATTTATTATTAGACAAAGATGATTTTATTCAATTCTGATATCGATTGCTCTTGACACATGTCAAGAGCAGACCTGAACCTTTAGCCCTATTCATAATCTTGACATTATATTGCTCTTGATACTTGTATTATACAATCAACAACTTACAATGAAACATGTAACCCTAGACACTAGGACACCGAGATAAGTAAGCCTTCGTAAATCGAAATCCACAAATATTACATCTTACATCCATTTAACACACTTGTTATAGTTTGTTCCATGGATGCAAGGTGTCATTTGTGTAATATCTGACGATTTCGATAGTTTTAATGAAAGACGCACAATTATATCGCTAAAACGGTTAAAACTCAGGTTTAGTCCCTCCAGGCGACTTGTTTCGAACTCTTCGGGAGTTCTTCCTCAATATTGAGTTTTAACAGTTTTAGTAGTATAGTTTTAAACAAGACTCAGGATAGTTTAAATTTAACGCAATACACGCTTATCCCGGTGACGCTAATGCGACTGACCCTATCTCAACCACATTTATAGGAAAAACAGCTTATCTGACAGAACATCGGAAGGCTGCTCATGAATATTCTGGCCCACTAAATAAGCCAGTTTGTGTGCGTATTGGCACGGCGCCGGCACTCGGACCGTGCCAGGCCAGTTGTAATAAAGGTGGCACATTTTGTACGTGATTTTTTGGCACTGATCGGGGGTCAGGCCGCTGTCGTCGTGCACCACTACGTAGTGTGTCGGCGTCACGGTTCCCTGGTTCACTTTTTGGGAGACGATCAGGAAATCATACCTGAAATGAACGAGTATAATATATAATTCTCTACCATGTACCACGACAAACGATAATAGCTAATTAATCGACACATTCAACTGATCGAGAAACACAAACGATCCTTCAGCCGGCGATGAAATAGCAAGCCAAACTCCGATTTATCGGTGATCCACCCTTATGGCGATAATCGTTTAAACGTCTCGCGTGAATTTGTAGGAAGGGGCAGAGTATATCCTTGACAGTCTGGACCTAGCTTCCAAACTACTTGTAGCATACAACTCACTAGTCGCGGAATGAAAAGGTTCGTCACTTTTCAACCTTAATGGCAATAAAATAGAGTTGAAAGTGACCAACCTTTTCATTCTGCGACTATACGTCCCGCCCATAATCCCGAATAACCTCAACCACCCTTGTAAGTCTGGACCTAGCTTCCAAACTACTCGTTATAAACAACTCACTAGTCCCTCCTAGTGACAGTGTGGTCCAGCACTGGGCCGGGGCGCGGATTCGACAGTCCCTCACGCCCGCGCGCGAATATCCTCCTGTTTATTTTATTTGGACGACCACGTACGTCAGCGTCGCTTTGTGCCGTCGGGGAATGAAAAGGTTCGTAATTTTTCAACTTTATTTTAATGCTTACACACGCGAAAAGTGACGAACCTTTTCATTTCGCTACTATATGTTCCGCCCACAATCCCGAATAACCTCAACCATCCTTGATAGTCTGGACCCTAGGTTCCAAACTTCTTGTAGTATACAACTCACCAGTCCCTCCTAGTGATAGTGTGGTCCAGCACTGTGCCGGGGCGCGGATTCGACAGTCCCTCATGGCCGCGCGCGAATATCCGCGTGTTTATCCTCTTTTGGACGACCACGTACGTCAGCGTCGGTTTGTACATCTCGCCCACGAAGTCGAAGCAGATCTTCATTTGCGGGATCTCGTAGTCTTGGACTACCTTCAGTTGCCCGTCGCCAACTCCGTCTCTGTGCATACAAATTGGTATTTTAACTAATTACCTTGGTATATTTATTATGGGTATAAATAATAATAATTATTATTATTATGGGTCGTGGTGATTCTATAGAGATCTCATCTTGTCATGACGTTGCTGTTACATGTCGACTGAACTGGTTAGTTAAGGGGATGCCTTGATTCTTTAAGCCACGCCCCCTGTGCAAGGATCTCCCCACATCTATCGATGAAATGGAATCGGGAAAGCCGATAGAAAAAAGCTTTATGTCCACGCAATTAGAGCTAAAAAGGCATGGTTCGGCTCGGATCGGCTCGGCCGACGCCGGCCGACGTATCGACGTCGTTTACATAAAGCTTCTTTCTATCGGCTATTGCCGACTCCGCGTCGATAGATTGGGGGATTCGCTTATGTCTTCCTAGCCACAACGTACACATATATAGACTAAGATAGAGAAATCAATGAAACACTCCACATAGATCGTAGCGCCGCTGTGGTATTTAGTAAGAACTAAACGCACGACCGCTGCCTCTCTGTCACTCGAATATGCAAGTGCGATAGAGAGGCTGATGAAACAGTACAGTGTCATTGCAAATAAATTAAACTAACATTCCCTTAGAAAAGCTCCTACTTCGAGTTGAAAGGCCCCTGTTCCTAGCATGAGAATACGGGAAGCGCCACTCCTAGGAACACTTTTCTGGACAAATTTCATCTTGTGAGAAGGAAAAATACTATCATTTTAAGTTGATTGTGTCGTTTAATAATGAAGGTATTGTTTTAGTAGGCCGAGGAAAAAAGTAACAGTCTCAACTTTACTTTTTTTTCTATAAAGAAAATTCTAAGCAATCATGTTTAGGCTATTGTCATAGAAACAGTCATACTGATTTTCAAGTATGACTCATCCTTATAGCTTCCTCGTCTGCTCAGAATGGTGTCTAAAAGGACGTGAATTTTTTTAATCTACCTATTGAACCTTAACTATTGAATCACTGTTGAATTTCTCAACACGTCGCAGACCCATGACAAATTCTAAATTAACCATGGAATAAAATATCAAATGTGCGATTCGCTTCTAGACCATTTAGAAGACCTGTCTCCATCTATTAAAACGCTGTAACGCCTGTAACTGACCTGTACATAATGATCCTGTCGGGCAAGCGGCCGTTGACCCGCAGGTAGTGTCTTAGAGCATCCACCAAACACGACTTCAGTCCGTCCACGATCTCCTGTCCTCGCTCTTGGAACACCGCCTTCGAGTACCAGTGCGTCATCGACTGGTTATACGACGCGACGAAAGCTGGACGATACAAAATTATTACGTTCACAGGTGTACGTTTAGCCAGGGTTCGAAAGGATAATTATCCTGATGATTATCGTGATTTTCATAGTTTGATAATTATAGATTTAATAATAACCTAAAATTTGATGCGTTTCCGACCGCGCTCGCTAAACGTCAACGTCAAGGTCATTTTCTGGAGGGAGCTCCAGGGATAATTATCCGATAGTTATCGGATAATTATCAGAGATAATTTCGAACCCTGCGTTTCATCTTGGCGGCGCATTACATTATTATCACGACATCCATGTAGATTAAAAATATTTTTTGTCAATTTGTATGGCTTTGGGCCAGAAAAATGCTCAAACCGTTTGGCTGTAAAACTTGTGATAGACGACGGACGGCCGCGTGAGTGACAGCAATGGGCTCCGTTGGGACCCTTTGGGTACGGAACCCTAAAAAAGATCTAACATTTTTGGCACAGGTGTAACTGTGTAAAGCCAATGGGACGAGATAAATTTAATCCTTGTATGATTTGTTATTATTATCCCACCAAAAACATTTTCATGTAAAAGAGACCATATGGCTTGCACTGGCAAAAAGTTCTCAGATCTCTAGAGCCAAGCTTCTAACTCTGCACGCACTAACTCTACCAGCCCTAACTTCACAAACTCAACCCCTCAGTCAAATTATGTAGATAATTTATTCACTGTTCATTGCTTTTAACGATAGTTCTTTTAGTAACGAAACGGCCAAGCCATGATCTTGACGTTTGTGAAGTCAGGGCGTGTAGAATAGCTTCTAACGAAGCTTGGCTATACATTCGATCTGGGAACTTTTTGAATTAGTATTTGTTAGAAAAGCAATGTAGAATTTCGATGACCATCAGCGAGTCAGTGATTAGTAACAATGTGCGTTCAACTCACCACAAACGCTACGCTTCTTCCGCCCGACGTCATGGTAAGAGTCGATGCCAACCACCATTGCCGTCTTAAATGGAATGGAGATGTTCCAAAGCGTCCCACCGAGCTTACAATTAATCTGTAAGAGGATTTTTTGAGTAACAGGTCGGACCTTCTTCTCATTCATGACTGTCCTCGCATTGATAACCTGAAATTGATAATCAGGCATTACTTTGCGGAATTCGCTGAAAAGTTCTAGAACAATAAATAATAATAATAATAAAATACTTTATTGTACACTACACGGAAAATTTATTATATTTTTTAAAATATTACTATATATTTTTGTCTTTTCCGCTCACGGGACAATGGTGTCCCGGACCTTTGGAAGGCGTGCGCGGAGCCGAAGTACCGAGGTACCGAAGTACCAAACGAGTACCACATAGCCAACACGTAGAGGCCCTTTTGTCAATTTAATGAAATGCAAGGGGTACACCAAGCGGATACTGTTCCTGCCCGTGTCATGGGACGAACACAGAGACAGCACCCGCCAAGGTGCACAGGGACTATTGTTGGTTGATGGAATCTAAATGAACCGGGTTATTTGGTGAGGATGATGGACTAATGGCTGGGCTATTGGGTGAGACATCGGAGGCCTGCCTAATAAAACAGTCTCACATTTTATTTCCGGCAGACGGTGACTCGCTCCCTGCTAAGATGGGCCCCTATTAATAGCGACATATGACAATGGCCTAGAGGCAACACCGGTCAGAGAGCTGGAGGGGTAGAGGTGCAGGCGCACCCCCAGGAGCACTCAGGTACGTAGGGTCGCTGCTCCCTAACAGCCCGCCACAAGCTGCCTTACGTTGACTGATTGCACTGGAAATCCAGTGGGCGATGGAGTCGACACATCCCTATGCCTTATATATTTATTAATATGAAATGTGTGTTGCGAGTGTCCATGAACGGCGCTAATCGCTTACCATCAGGCGATTCGTCTGCTCGTTTGCCTCATATGTCATTAAAAAAAAAAACAATTTCGACCTCTGCTTAGTAGTAACTACCATTAAACTTGACTTAATACCTCGTAAGCTTAATACATAGGCACTAGGTTTTCACCCTTCGGCCGCCGACGAAACCAATGTTACGTAACCGGTTACGTGTGAAGGATTGTTCTTCTTCCTACGAAACTAGTTACGTACGACCACCTACGAAACCATTGCCACGTAACCAGAAAATAATTCTACACAACTGCTAGGTAGGTACGACGAAGAGCGAAGCGAGGAGTGTTAGTAAAACTGCGACCCTAGAGCGCGCGAGCCGAGCGAGCGAAGCGAGCGTGCTGCAGCAGTGTCCGGCGAAGCGCCAGAATGGAACATATTCAAACTACCCAGAAATACGAGCCCCGGACAGCGGGGCTCCGTCAAAACTTCGTAGGAAATATTCGGTTCTGGCGCTTCACTGCCGCGGCACGCTCGCTCGGCTCGCGCACTGTAGAGTCGCAGTTCTCCCAAACACTCCTCCTCGCTTCGGTCGTCGTCGTACCTACCTAGCTGTTGTGTGGAATTATTTTTTCTCTGTTTTGTGCATAGACCACTTAACCCTATAGACCCCGCTTACTAGGGCGCCCGCGTAAGCCAAGCTTAAGCTCAAAAATCGTCAAGTTGTTAAACTTACGTACTTAACCAATACTCGTGAAGCAATATTATTATAAATTATGGTGGAATATATAGAGCGTACAGAACAAACTTATATTATTAAAGTAAATTATATAATTTTATGTTACCTACATAATATGTATAATTATAAAAACATAAATGTGTGTAGGTAGTAATACAATTTTAGAGTCAATAGCCTATGATATTTTCATTTAATTCGTTTATTTTTTTAGGGTTCCGTAGCCAAAATGGTGAAATCGGAATCCTTATAGTTTCGTAATGTCTGTCCGTCCGCCAATCCGCCCGTCCGTACGTCTGTCCGTCCGTATGTCATATCCGATTTACTTGGAGGCTATAAACACTAAAATTATTGTTCTTATACTTTTATTCCTATTTCCATACCATAGGTTAGATATTAAAAACATGGATTGTCTCAAAAGTCGCCTTACTGTACACTCTACCGACTATAGGTATTTGATTGCTAGGCCACTTCCTACTTTGTCACAGTGAAAATCAATGTGAAAGCTGCTAGAAATCTCATATTCTTGACACTGTGACAAGGTACGAAGTGGCCCAGAAATCTAATCCCTAGACTGTGGGTACGTACAATAATTAATAAACAATAAGCATTTATAATATTTAGTATCTTTAAATTAAAAGCAATTTTAATTGGTTTTCGTAGTTTTTTTTTATTCCAATTAATACATTTACACTTATATTCTGTAGTAACCATTTCGAGTGTGTCCCATCACTACACAAAATGGCGCGCGTCACGCACCGCACACGTGATTGCTCGTTGACCTTGTACTAGCCAATCACAGTGCACTTGTCGCCCCCCGCGCCCCGCCAATTTGGCAGCTTGAGATTAAGACAAAGTTCTATGAAGCGGTGTCTATAGGGTTAAGTGGTCAGTGGTTGTGTGGAATAATTTTTCTTTCTACGAAACTAATTTCGTTGGAAAAAAAAAACTTCTTTGTGCGGAACTACTCTCGTAGCAAGAAATACAATTCTTCACACGTAACTGTTACCGTAGCATTGGTTTCGTCAGCGGCCGAAGGGGAATTTCAGCATAGTGGTCGTCTCTGGACGTGCAGCAGCTAAGCTATCGAGTTGATAGTCGTCTTATGGGTTAACTGCAAATAGAATTTACCTGAGAAGGCACAGGGTTTTCTGCACAGCAGATTCTTTTGATTGCAGCGTATCTGTCGTCTCTGGACGTAGGACATATGCAAACCACGAGCTGAATCGATGAGTTGATGGTCTTTTTCAATGCCTGAACGTAGGTTTCGGTTCTGTCATTGGGCAGGACGACCATTTCAGGCTTTTGGACTACGACGCCCATGGGGCCGCAGCAGCGAGTTAGTGTGCCGAGGAAATTCTGTAAAATGAGGATAGGTAACTCGAATATCAAATACGCCAACTTAGTTCATGTATCTCTATCTCTGTCGCACCTTGGTACTTGGCACATTTGAACCTTCGCTTGTAGCTTGGTTCGTTAAATTAGTCTCACGACACATTCTTCATCACATTCACATACGTACACACACTTTCTTCTCCTTAGGGAAACTGAATTACGTAACTTTATACCCCTTTTTTGGGTTGCGTGCCTCAAAAGGAAAAACGGAACCCCTTTGGAATCACTCATTTGTCTGTCCGTCCGTCTGTCACTGCCAAATGACTCGAATTTCGTACAAATATGTATATGTAAGTCAGAACATTAAGTTTTGCAAACTGTAGTTTAGTTTATTTATCTCTTTAGCTTATACAGGTGTTTGGTAACAGGATGCAAAGACTTTCATGGAATAGTAGTAGGTACACCTTCATTGCGTGTGGCTCGACACATTTCAATTTTATTTCACAGTGCAATCACCTTTTCTTATCCTACACTCGATACATATAAAAACGATTTTTGAGGGTCTTAGCTCCTATTTTCAGATTGAGGTACACAGTCTGCATCACAGTATTCCCTGTGGCACTGTTGCTCCAGTCAAAATCAAGTTTGCCTCCACGGTCCGATCGTTGGCGAAATACAGTCTCTGGGGCAACAGACCAGGCCAGCATTATTGTAAATAAATAAAAATAAATAAATATTAGGGGACATTTTTACACAAATCGAACTAGTCCCACAGTAAGCTCAACAAGGCTTGTGTTATGGGTACTAGACGACGATATATTTAATAGATATATACTTAAATACATAGAAAACATCCTAGTCTCAGGAACAAATGTCTCTGCTCACCACAGAAACAAATGCCCTTACCGGGAATCGAACCCGGGACCTCTAGCTTCATAGGCAATGGCACTACCAACTAGCCTAAACAGGCCGACACATATTGTGTCTGAGTATATGCTGAATTTTTTTATTAATACGTTTAGAGCGTACAGAAGTAGCTGGAAAACTTACCTGTGTGACTTGGTCATCTCTCTTTGTAAACAAAATCGCCCATCTTATGATATCCACCGCCTGCATCACACTATTCCTCGTGGCATCGTTGTTCCAGTCAGCATCAGGTTTTCCTTCGACAGTCCGATTGTTGCCGAAGTACAATGTCTCTGGGGCAAGAGTCCGGGCAGCAAGCCTCACTGTGTCCGGGTGTATGCTGAGACCCCAGCCTTTTAGACGATTACGAGCGTTTTCGTTTTCCAGCACGTTTTGAATATACTGAAAACAAATTGGAAATTAGTTGTGTTTTGGAAAACTGATGATACGGCGATTTGTCACCTTATTGCATTGTAATAAATAAGGCCCAAAATGTTTCATGCTCTCTCTCTAGTATTCTAAAATCTGTGCCCTCTCTATAAAGTTGAAGATGGCTGTGGATCACTAGTGGGACTCCCTGACCTGCGGGCGTATGATGGTTGCCATATCACTTATCGTCGTGGATAAGACGCCCGTCACTCTCGCACTCGCATACTTGTCAGAACGTGATGGGTGTCTTTTCCACGACGATAAGTGATAAAATGGCAACCATCATAGGGCCGCTGAGAGCAGAATGTCCGTGTTTGAAGGCAAATACTTATGAAGCACTGACCTTCTTGAATGCAGCGTGTCGTTGGTTGGGGTCGATGCGCGTGTATGTGGCGACGTCCTTCATTAGACGGAAGTTGGAGCGCTGGTCATCTGACAGCCCGGTCAGCTGACAAAACTCTGGTATCAGACAGATCATGTGATCCATCGGGAATTCAGACCCGGGCATCCGTTTCGTGTCCCTGATAAACGTATTAGTTTATGAGCTTTTTTTTCTCTATTCTAGTGTACACTGCAATTCCCCTTCAAGGGTCAAGCACAAAGAAAACAAGGTACGGTACGGAGGTAGAAGCCAGCGAAACTCAGCCTTGAATGTAATTAATGACCTAGGTTTAAGTCTGAATCCATTAAAATGAATGGTTTGGGGCGTTTTCACTCCTCGGTTTTTGGCATGTCCCTCCACTTGAATGTGATGTAATAATGTTTTTTCTTACATGTAAAATATTGGTTGGTGAAATATTTTTCTATTAATAAAAAAATACAGAATACAATCTTCACTTCCACCACCACCATATCAGCCGGACGTCCACTGCTGGACATAGGCCTCCCCCAGATCTTCACTTCGTATTAATAAACTAGGCAAAGAACGCACATAAAAAAAAACAAATTGGGTACAAAGTTTAAGTTAAAACGATACGGTTACGATTTTAAGTGTCAAAACAGTTAAAATCGTAATTTTAATTATAGATGGAGTAAACTGACGTTTTCGGCCGCACATCAGATGTGATCATTACTGATAATCCCATTTTTTTTTAATGGGATAAATTATTTATTAAATAGAAAATAAAGATACATAATATAGTATTAATAAATAACTAAGAACACAAAACTAAAACTAACTACAATTAAAATAATTAAAGCTATAAATTAAAAATACCTATCAAAATTTAATGCCCTGGGTAGGGTGCCCATCACGCAGGCAGCGTTCCCGCGCTGGATTGCGATTGCAATTCTCTGCGCGAGAAAGCTGCCCGCGCGAGGTTCGCCCGTTGCCTCCCTCAGCCGCTTGCCAAGCACCTTGTGGAGCATCTGTGCGCCCCTGCCCCACAAGCCAAGTGTCTCGACGCCAAACGCTACGAACTCATATTGGGCGCCGAGACAGAAAAATAGTTAAATACAGTTATTTAACTATTTTTTGGCGCTCCCGAGTGTCCGCCGCCGCGCCCGCATGCCTGCTGGTCAATGGGAGGTAGGACGCCGCTAGCGTGCCAGCGCAAGTGGCGTCCCACACCAATGCACGCCCCATCTTCCAGAGAATTAACGACATCCCGTCGGGGCGCTTGCCATCGTTCCGCACTATTTGGGGTTCCAAGGCAGCGGGAACGCCGGCACTGACGAGCGCCCTTCTCAGAATGTCGTTAATGGCAGCATGACGAGACAGGCGGCCGGCACCCGAAGAGCAGGCGAGCCCGTGGTGGCCGAGGCGGTCTACACAGGAACCACAACAAGCACAGCTGTGGTCGGCACAGAGATTAACCCCAAGCCGGAGACCGGCGGCTATGCGGAGCGTCTCAGGGTCGATAAAGGTGCCGATGTTAGGCGACGGAATGTAATTCCATCCCATAATGATTACTTTCATGAATTAAAGTTACCCTTATATCACCGCTTTAGCCGACGAGTGAAAACGCCCCAAACCATTCATTTTGATGGATTCAGACTTAAACCTAGGTCATTATTTACATTCAAAGCCGAGTTTTGCTGGTTTCTACCCATGTATCGTACCTTGTTTTCTTTGTGCTTGACTCTTGAAGAGGAATTGCAGTGTACACTAGATTATTATGTATAAAATAACTATAAAATAATGCCTAAATAATGAAATATTAATCAATCAGTCAATTTACTCCGTGTAGTTTAAAATAGCCCCGTGTGGTGCCGGGTTAGAATAGCACCACCCCCTTTCTTCCCTTGGGGGTTTCGTAAGAGTCGACTATGGGAACCAAGTTGAAGTGTGTTGTGGGCTAGCAACCTGTCACTGCAATGTCTCATTTTCTCCATCTATAAACCTACTATTGCTAAAAGTGGCACGGAAATTCATGTTCGTGTGCTCTGCCTACCCCTTTTGGGAATATAGCTAAAAATCCGAGTTTAAGTCGTTTTAGGTTTAAAACCAACTAAACCAGTTAAAATATAAGTCACAAGACCCTAAGTCGGTGTGTTGTGTGTATGTACAAAGGCCAACACAGTTTGACCATTGGCGACCCTTATTACAATGCGCATAAAGTGCACGAATGGTCAGTTGTTAAGTGTTGGCGATGGTACCATGATATTAGTGAACCTACCTTGATATAAGCAAAGGTTGATCCCAATCCATAATATCGAGGCCGTAAGCCTTCTTGTAATACTCGATGTAAGTTATCGACACCGTTTCTCCACGCTCCTTCCGTTCAAAGGTGGATCTGGGTGTTAACGTTTCGTCTATGCTGTCGACCCTAAAAAACGTATTACAATTTGTGAGATGTTTTTAACAAACTTATATATTAACAAATTTCTCGTTCTAAAAAATGGGAATTTAGTTTATATTAAATTCCCATTTTTTAGAACGAGAAATTTGTTAAATAACTTAAGAAAATAAAACAAAAGCTACATGTCACTGTTTTGTTTCTGCTTGTAACTGTTTCATTTGTGTGAGGTGTGCAATAAAGAGTCGTTGTATAATGTTGAAAAGTGATCATTATACAAAAATATAAAAATCCAATAAACATAGTAGCAGATCCACTTTTTGGCTTTACTAATGTAAGAAAGAGATAGATTTAGGCAGTCTAAAAACTACCCTAGAAGGAGAATAACACAAATATTCATCATTTATCGTCATCATGTCAGCTGAAGGACGTCCAACTGCTGGACATAGGCTTCCCCCAAAGACTTCCACAATGACCGGTCCTGCGCCACCCGCATCAATTATCATATGGCACGCGCGCATATTTATTGACTAAGCGAACGAAGCGTTTCCATTTCAGCTGATCACAAAAATTCTTTCGTATGTCTGTCTGTCTGTCCGGATGTTTTCCTCTACAGGCCGCATTTCTCAACCGATTCACGTAAAATTTTGTGAGCAGGTTCGATAACTATATAGACATTTTTGGTTTTTTTTTGCGAGGTGTAAAGCTCATAGAGCCACAAGTCATAAAATTTTCCTAATTTAGTATTTCGCATGTAGTAAAGTAAGCGTGCCGCGGCAGCGGCCGGCGAACCGCCAGGACCGAAACAGCTAAGCGGGAGCCGCCAAATTGTAGAATGTATTGCAATGACAAACCTGACCCGCCGTATTACAAAACGGGTAGCTAATTATGAAATATGCCTGCCACATATATACATGTACTAAAAATAAGCAATATGTACGCAGCAATATACGCACCGGAACAACTTTTTGTTGTTAGTCGTCATGACTGGACTTCCGATGAGTAGTTCGGTCATAGCCTGGTTCCAGCTGGAGCCCTTAGTTTACAGTCTTTTTATGAAGCTGAGCACAAATTGTGTGCGCATGACCCGGCTAGTCATAGTACATAAGACCTTCGAGTAAATTACGATTCGGCGTAAATTATTCTCTAGAAATAACCAATGTAAATGGCAAGTGTACATACCGGAACAACTTTTTGTTGTAAGTCGTCATGACTGAGCATCCGATGAGTAGTTCCGTCATAGCCTGCTTCCAGCCAGAGCCTTTGGTCTGCACAGTCTCTTTTATGAAGCTGAGCACAGATTGTGTGCGCAAGACCCGACTAGTTGAGTCGAGAGACAACATGAGGCCGTCTTCGAATTCATTCACTGTGGTCACATATCTGAAAAACATCAAGAAAACAACGACGCTATGATGCCTATGTAATCTTTTTTACAGTTATTATAGTTAGAATGTATGTTGTTAGTTTCTTCATGTAATAACCAAATATATATATATTTTATGCAACCAGCTTTTAAAGGCGTAAACAAGCCTGTATAACGTAACTTTATAAGCTATGTAAATATATTAAGGCAAATTTTTTGACTGAATGTACAAGAGGCGGACTTAATGCAAATTAGAAAAAAAAACTTCTATGTACAGTCAACCAATTTGATTTCTGGGCCACTTCGTACCTTGTCACAGTGACAGTAATATCAGATCTCAGCTTTCATATTGTTTTTCACTGTGACAAGGTATGAAGTGGCCCAGAAATCAAATTGGTTGACCATAGACAAAGCATACATAAAGCTATGCATAAATATACTATTCAGTAAGCAGTTTCCTTCTTCCTTGATTCTGTAGCGTGCAAACACTTCACACAGTGCCTCAAAGATATACTATCTACAATCTAGACAATCTTCGTCCACAGGTTTCTGGGATTGCTGACGTCTGGGTATAATATCTCAGTGCTGCCGCCACCAAGTGCTTGACATGCCAGTATAGTATTTAATGCATAGCGTGTGATCCTGGCAAATTTTGACCATGGTACAGTCAGCTTCGTGTACATAGTAGAAGCTGAAGTAGTTAAATATTTCATCATTAATACTATAGGAGTAAAGTTGTGTCAGGTACAATATATTTGTCAAATTTGTCTGTTTGGCCATGGTACCAGCTACTTTGGCTATTTGACTGCTACTATCTATTATGATTATGATGTATAGTGTACAGTCAAGCCTATAAGTATACATTTTTGGGGAATATTTCAATGGAATAAGTAAAAAAAGGATACATATTGGTGCTCTTGACTGTACGGCAAGTTTTCAGGTGGCTAACATTTGCTGTAGGTACAGTGAAAATAGGCTATGTCAGCCACCTTAAGTCTAGTCAGTACCATTTACTTTTTGACATGTCTATTTTAATCTCGTCGGTAAAATCCAAGCACGGATATGCACTACTAGATGCAAATCTACGATCTTTCATATTATTCATATATATAATTTATAGAGCTTCTGTACTTACCCCGGCCATACTTCCAGCTTGTGTTGTGGGATCTGAACCTTCAAGTGTTCATTGAAATGTTGCCGGCCAAACTGGACCATATTCAGATCTCGCATGATCTGCTTAAACAGCACGTTATACAGATGTACCATCTCGCTGAGTCGGCGTTTACGCCGGAATATTATCTATGGAACAAGGAAATTTATTACTAGACTATATGGCTACTATACATAATTATGAGTGGTGAATTTATCAAGATTATTCAAATTCCACCGGGCTTTTAGAAACATCATAAACATACTATAATAATGAAACAATAATAATCAAACATCATAATGAAAAACAATCATATCATAATGAAACATCACTAGTGGCTCTGTGAGCTGTAGAAATCGCAAAAAAAATGTTTTTTTTTTTTCAAATTTCAAAATTTCCATGAACTGACTCTACAAAAAAAATCTATATAATTATCAAACCTGCTCACAAAATTTCACGAGAATCGGTTCAGAAATGCGACCTGTAGAGGAGACCATCCGGACAGGCATACGAAAGAGTTTTTGTCAAAAGCTGAAACGGAGACGCTTGGCTCGCTCGGTCAATTACGATTGACGTACTATTGATATAAAAATTGAAGCTTAAACAAAAATTGAAACACAAGCATATACTGTGATGCTGACGCATATACTCAAGTGCTTCTTACATATATATGTCGATGTTTGCAGTAACTGGCTAAACAAAGGCTTTGAGACCTACCTTAATGTTGACCTTCGACTGGTCATATGGATTGGTGGAGAGGAGATTCAATGCCTCTTCTGGGAGCATATGTGGCACATACAGTGTAGTGCCGTCGAACGTCTTGATTTTAAAGTATTGACTGTGCTCTACAATTTAAAATTACGTAACCTTTAAACACGTATTTATCAACTATTATAGATAGACCATATACCATTACATTTAAGCCATCCCAGGTAGTTTTGCAGGCAGTATCAAACATCTTGACTGAATATTTTAGACAAACAAACCTTAACACCTCGAGTTGATATGAATAACTAAGTAAAACAACTAGCATTGTGCAAAAAAAAATTACAGAGTAAATCTTTCTATGCTATCTCAATGAATAAAATGGTATATATGTATTTTAATGGAGTGGACACAACCAATTCTAGTATAACAAATCATTAACTTCATGATCGCAATGGTTTAACATACCCATTAAGAGCTTAAACCGCAACGCCCTATAATCCTGGTCCGGATCATACGTCACCTCGTATTCAAACACACTGTTCTCTTCGAACTTGAGGCGTACATAGTTGGCAGTGACTTCACATGGCTCTCCAGACTGCCCCTTCATTACCACTGGAGGGGTGTCTTTTATTTCGCTCTGAAATTGTTAACAAGTTTGCGTGAATCGGTGTACTATTTCTCAGGAGGATTAAATTACATTTTCATTCGTTTTTGTTTCCAGGACCAAGTTTTTTGGACTAGTCCGCCAACCGAGATCCATGGCGGTGTGAAAAGACCTATGGAGAAAGACCAACGATAGCATAGGAGCAATAGGAAAGAGTTAGGAAATTTCTATTTATTGTTGTTTGCCTGCTCCACTCATCTCACTTCAGAAGAAAAGTAACCTTAGTAAGGTATCATCAGCCAAGAAGTTGTGTATGTACCACTTTTGGGATATGCTTGTACGTCGGAACAATGCGCCTTCTATTCGGCCGATTTAGGAGCTACTTGTACCATTCACTCCTTTACCGACGTAACTTAAGCGTTATTTTTGGTAGACATGGCAGCCGACCGGAGCCGGAGATATTAAGATCCATGATTTCATTTACCATAACACTAGTGTTTGTCATAAGTGATTTTATCTGAAACTGTAAAACTTTGAAGATTATTTAAATTAACTTTGTATAGAGCTCTGTAGGATGGGTTACTTTTGTTTTATAATAACTTGAGAAGTTAGTATTTGAGAAATATCCACACCACACCACATCAGCCCTAGGACGTCCACTGCTGGACATAGGCCTCCCCCAATTTCATGGGGGGTAAATGCCATAATCGCCACGCTTGGCATGCGGGTTGGCGATCGCAGTATCTCCACCGCACTCTAGGAATGCTGCTGCCCATTCCCCGGTGGTCTTGGTCGTAGTATAAGGACGTACCCGGGTCCGGGTATTTGAGAAATATAATTTAAGACAAATGATGATTGCATATAGCAAATGTTACATTTAAGGCAAATAAAATCATGGATTTCATTTTGCCCCATGTGGTGCGGGTTAGAATAGCACCACCCCCTCTCTTGGTTGTCGTAAGAGTCGACTAAGGGAACCAGGTTGAAGTGTGTTGTGGGCGATGGGCTAGCAACCTGTCACTGCAATATCACATTTTTCCATTTATAAAAAAAAAATGCAAATACTGGCACTGGAAATTTATTTACATGTGGTCTGCCTACCCCTTTTGGTAATATAGGCATGGTTTATGTGTGTATGTGTATGTATTTCATTAGTATACTGGCAGCCGATATTGTGCTCTCGGCCATCTTCTGCGCATCGCTAGCGACGTCATATTAGCAATACGCGTTCTGTTAGGCCGGCTTACGGGCTGCTTGTAGATATTGATACACTTAAAGTTCCAAAAATATGTATCAGTGTCTTTATTGACTTAATATTAACTTCAGCGCGTTGTCAAATACAAAACGCTGTCACTTACACGCCATGAGAATTTCAAACGCGAAATTGAACACTAAATGCATATATGTAGGTTGATATCTCATTGGACGCCACGACTGATATATGCATCGTTGGCATCGAACCGGTAGTGCGCATATATACGTCGTCGGCGTCGAACCGGTGTTGCGTATATAGACGTCGTTAGCGTCGAAAAGGTTAAGGTCGTGGATACATATTTTTGTAGCGTTTGGGTGGTTCGATATATTTGTAGTCGACTGTGCCATTCACTCCTACAAGTTACTTACGTAAGCCTTGTTTTTGGCCACGGACGTGGCTGCAGATATCGTGCTCTCGGCCAACTTCTGCGTCACGCTTGCGACGTCAGAGGCGCCCTGCACATTCCGTTCGGCTGGCTTAGTCATGCGTGCTTGCCTATAAAAACATTATAATAAGTTAAAATTGGCTCAATAGTAATACACAATTTATTATAATTTACGCATACTAGAAAACCGTAGATATCGTCCATATCAAAATCAATTGTCCACGTTATTCTGAACAGACAAATCCTAAAATCTCCAAATACAGAGAACAAAAGTAAAATGTACACTGTTGAGTGAAAACACTAATCAGTGCCTTTGCATTGTTTACCGCTTCGAGTAACGTGTTTGAAGACTGCAGATGTATTCTTCTGTATGCTTCCATCTGTCTGTCTACAATTCAGAAGAATGTGTCTAGACGTTTCTTTCTTCGCCATGCACGCTCAGCATGTAAAGTAAGTTAGGTGTTAATGTTATTTTTCTTATACTCACAATTGCATGAGCATCTTTCCGCGTCCAGTGCTCGCACTAGCGGCTGCGGGCGTTGGAGCCGAAGGACTGACATCCGAAGCCGGACTGAATACTGGTCCTGCAATATTTTTATTTTATGTACATAGCTACTTTGAAAATGTTAGAATGCCTATAGGGTGATAAAGAAGACGTGATCTGAAATTATTTGACTCGATGAAGTATTGAAGACAAACTGAATACAGAAGATAGCATAGTTTCTACTTGCAATAATTACAGTAATATTGTATAATTCCTTGACGATCTCCGTATGTGTATGTTCTGTTTTCTGTATTTTGAAACCATGCCATATGACTATTGAGAAATAAATAATCTGAATCTGAATCTAAAGTACAAACCTCCAGGTTGCTGTTGCCGTTTGGCGAGCATTGCCAGAAGGTTGCCGCGACCTCCCCCTCCCACTGTAGATGGCGCAATTGTGGTGGCACTCACCTGGAAATACACAGGAAACATTAAGAGCACTTTACTAAAATGTAACAGGTCCACTAGCGCCACTCGTAAATAATTTTGATTATTTAAATTTAACGATAGATATTGAAAAGGAGGCCACTATGTAAAGTATTTTGTATTTAGAAAGTTCATATGGATAGTGTTTGCAATTTTGTTTTGTTTGCAATCAAACAGACAACTGCAAGCTCTTAATTGAAAAAGAATTTGTGAAATAAAGATGTCTAGGTGATCATGATCAGTATGATCACCCATTGTATGTATACTAAATATTGTTGTGAACCCTTATGATCACTGTTGAACCCCTGGTAGTGCGCATACTCCAATGACTCCACTTTAAGAACCCCTGGTGTAAGAATTTGATAGGCTAGCTATTTTAGTACTCACTACACTTGCACCAGGTGTAGCATCCGGGGATCCATCAGACCCCGAGTCCATGTTTTGACTCTTCTTGAGAGCCATCAACATGGCGAGGCCACGTCCCCTGCCTTTGTTCGGCTCCATTTTAGCTGAAAATTAAAAAAAAATGCTTATGAGGCCACCAATCTGCATGTTTAAAACACAATTTATGCCATTATCAGGCACGGCAGGCAATACAACTTTGTCAAGTCCACAAGGATTAATTTGAATTGCATAATTAATCATGTCCGGCAGGCAATACAACTTTGTCAAGTCCACAAGGATTAATTTGAATTGCATATTTAATCATGTCAAATTAATGTTATCATATTGAGATTTATTTATTTCATGACTTACATCACATTTTTAAAGGGCCAAATCAAGAACAAAGACAAAATTAGCCTAAACAAAATAAGAAAAAGACCAGCGTAATGTATCATACCTATATGATAAATAAACTAAAGTGAAAGTGGACAAGGTCATATATCCATATCCTAAGAGACCCAAAGGGCAAGCAGGAGAAAGTGATCATAGTTACCAAACTATGATCACTTCCAATAACCTTTCTTTCTTTTGCCTTCTCTGGGGTACCAACCCCAGAGAAGGCAAAAGAAAGAAAGGTAGACCCCATAAAACCGGAAGATGGGTTTAGGGCCATGGCAGGGATTAGTCCCGAGGGATAAGAGAGTGTAGAGTATGACAGAAGAGGCCTATGCCGCTAGGCAAACACAAGATTATATAAAATTTAATACTATCATAAACAATGTAAAAGGTGGAATATATGTACGGCTATGTTTTTACTTTATATTATACCTTCTTTCTTATTGACTATGGCTAAGAGGAGGATGTCTTTATTTAAACTTTAGACTTTTTGAGTAAAATAACAAATTAAGTTATTATTGATGCTTTTTGCTGTAACTTCGCTTCTTCTCTATCAACTTCCAACAATTTCATCCCGGTCATAAATCAAACTTGCCACTTTTCATCCAAATCCATTATTCTTCTGGGTGAGCTCGCTTCATCGTCAGCCTCATCTTTGCCCTCCCGGCTAGATGTTGGCAAAAAGAATCCCATTTTTAATTTAAAAAGAAAGCCATTCTTGCATAATTAAAAAAAAAGTAAAAGTAGTTTATTCTTCAAATTAGGCATATTACATGCACCTATGAACGTCAATAAACTACCACCGTTCGAAAAAATAAACCTGTCACGAGAAGAACCGGCGTAAGAAAGTCGGCGACCAATTGAGTAACAAACATAAACTTTTAACATTTATATTACATATTAAATAGTATGGAATAGGAATACATGAGCTCCAGCAACCTATCACCGGAAATATCTACACTCTACAGACTGGAAGTGCTATATATCATATATAGCATATATAATATATGTATCCCAATTCTATCATATTAGAATAAGAACTTAGATTGGATTCAACCAAACTGGAATAAGGACTTAATGCATTGATGGACAGTAGACGCCTATAGGCGTAATTCTATTATTTCTATTGTGTCTGGAATAGTGTCCATCAAAGTGTTAATCTGAGAATTAAACTCAGTTCCAGTTTGGTTGAATTAGCACTTAGTGATTGCTGTAGTGTATAGCTTGAAATTATAGCCTGTCTCAAGTGCCCAAGTGTCAGGGCCCAAGTGTGAGGCAGCAGTTGCTGTTAGACTACCAGACTTAAGTGCAAGGGTGGATGTGTTGCTGAGCCAGTGTTTGCAGTGTTAATAGTGAGATTAGATAGTAAAACAGAAAGATATTACAATTGCTATCCCCCGTTTAGATGAGGAAGAAAACAATCCTGTATTTGCATACTCATCGCTAAAGCCAAATTCATTCACTATTACATTACTACTACTTGATACTTAAACAAAACAAATATGGATAAAAAAATGACTCTCAGTTAAAGTTCTCAAGCAGTACTTGCGGTATTTTGGATTCATAGTACATACGCCTGTTTATAATATTGAGAAATTGATACTGCAAAGGCAAGGAAAAAGACCATAAGGCTGTAGACCAACACAATTGACTGCTTGGTAATCCCTTACCCTTTGATGTTTGCAAGTATTTGTTTAAATTTGAACCTTGACCAGATATAATCAGGTCAAAAATGATATCTGCCATATGGCCTTGTATGCGGTAAAGGGTTAAAACAGCTGGAATGCCTTTCCACAAGCCTTTTGGCTGGCTCAAGACTGAGATTGACAGCAACAGCTTGTTGCCTGAAAACCCTTGCATAGGGTCAAGTTCCTCAACATATGAGGGACCAACTGAGGCAGAGAATGTGTTGCGACATGAGAGACCCAAATATCATATACATTTATTATAGTTAGATTAAAATATATCTGATACATACCGAAAATATCTGGCATTTACCCCCCATGAAATTGGGGGATGCCTATGTCCAGCAGTGGACGTCCTAGGGCTGATATGGATGGATATCTGATACATAGCTCATACTGTGTCGGGCAAGAAAATATAATCCTAGGCTTAGTTTAGAGATAACAATTGGGCAAAAGAGTACATAATTAGTCAGCATCAATTGAACAGTCAGCATCAAAAGTAGCTACACATTTGCAAAGTTCAAAAGTCCTTATTGTAAGGGATTAAGAGCTTTTGTCCCCTTCATATGCATAGCTACTTTTGATGCTGACTGAACTACCTATTTAGATATTGTAGTGCTATAGATTGCATTTGGTTATCATGATTAAGCAGATCTGCAGTATCCCGTTTATAGAACCGAACTACAGCTGTACTTACAATGAAAATGTTTGTCGCATTTGAACCTTCACAGCATGCTTTGAAATCATGTTGGAAAATGGCAAAACTCTTCATTCCTCAACAATACCAAATTGTACTTAGTGTTACTAAATAAAATGCCTTACTTTTCTAGGCATGCCAAAATTACAAATGACAATTCTGCAGTGGCCTGCATGTTTCACTGTTGAATTAATACATAGATAGCATTGTATATACTTTAGTAAGCAATTGTTACTCAATGGCAACGTACAATGTAGTCTTGTGACTACGTAAAAGGTCGAATTGTTGTTGTGTCTTGACCTGACCTATAGCCAACAGTTGCCTGGGGGGCTCCTAATATCGTACAACGGCTAGAAATGCCAATAAAACCGTAATTACAAATAGTAAAACTTTTTGATCAACATGTGAATGTAGAAAACAAATTAATAAGTGTACCTGCTTTCTCAGACACGTTGATTCAAGAAAATAAAGGATTGGCTTTTCAACTTAAGGTCATTAGATACCCCAGTATCTAAAACTAATGAATGAGTAATAAAATGTTCAACTACCTACATACTACAGACACAAGAACGAGTTGTATATCGTGGTACCTAACTTGCTTGCAAGTACGCGATGAAACAGTATATATATATAAATATAATTTTAATCAATATCAGTTTGAGTTTATATTCGTTATTTCGCTCCAAAAATGTGCATAGGTACCTAAACGATAAAAAATGTCTGCCCTTACAAAAAATAACAATATTAGTATAAAATCGGACTATTCACTTTTGTAGACATACAATTTAATCATTATGTGAAATACTCACGCTAAATCCAAAGTCCCCTCAAAATTTGGGTGATCAAGATATCAATGTTAGAATTTGCTATCCAATGTGTCCATGCACTTCACACAATAAACATAAATCATAATCATAAACTATACCATCGACAAACAAAACATCTTTTGTTTTAATGGGTTTGGTGTTACCACCATAAATATAAATCTAACGCCTACTACACATTGTCAGACGTAACCGATTTTTTTTAATATGCTGACCACAGATTAATACTTAGTTACACCCACGGCTGTTTATCTACCACAGACTAGTAAGGGTTCGACCGCCAACTCACGAAGAAAATATATAGACCGTAAGCAACTATATTTAATCGGTACCCGCTGGTTGTTTTTTGACGTTTATTTTTTTTATTTATTTAATGGCACTGTGGCAATGGAACTTACTGTGAACATCCAACAATAAATATATATAGCTCATTTAAATTTAACTTTGTGTAGAAGCTCACGGCATTTCCAATTGAACACCACTGCCCTGCTAGTATGATAGCTTATACCGTCACGTTATATGGCCAAAATGTACTGAAACGTCACATATAACGTGACGGTATAAGCTATCATACTAGCCGGGCTGGTGTTCAATTGAAATACCGTGAACTATGTTGAGCCATATCTTAGTTAAATGAAATTATACAAACATTTTACTTATCAGCAGATTTATTTTTTAATGTATCTCATCTCATATCCGGGAAAACGATATATCTTCGTCCTTTCACAGAGTTCTACGTTTTACAACCACAACACTCTTGCATGCCTTGCCGCATACGATGCACTTCACTATCTTCCATTTGTTGTCCAAACAATGGTTAATACGCGCTTCCAGATGAATTTTCGTTTAGCTACACACTGTTTTGTTTGATTAATGCATAGTAAACTATCAATACTACTTCCTAAATTCCGAGGAGACGCCATTTTATTTTTATTTGTCACTTTATTTTGACGTTTGACGTAGGCAGTAGCCAATCAAAGCTCAGTATGTCGTCAAAATCTTTTGACACAATATGGACGCTATCATACACGTTTCGTTCTACGTAGATAAACAGCCGTGTTATCTACGTAGAACGAAACGTGTATGATAGCGGCCATATTTTGTCAAAAAGATTATGACGACATACTTAGCTCTCATTAGTTACTGCCTTGTCAACCGATGGACGTCAAACGTCAAAATAAAGTGACAAATAACAATAAAATGGCGTCTCCTCGGAATTTTGTCCAAACCAACCAAACCATTGTTTGGACACCAAATGGAAGATAGTGAAGTGCGTCGTATGTGGCTTGCCATGCAAGTTCTCATTTAGCAAAATGTACGAGTGTTGTGGTTGTAAAACGTAGAACTCTGTGAAAGGACGAAGATATATCGTTTTCCCGGATATGAAATGAGATACATTAAAAAATAAATCTTTTGATAAGTAAATTGTTTGTTTAATTTCATATAATACGGCACAACATAGTTCACGGTATTTCAATTGAACACCAGTTTCATTTTACATCGGATGTTGGTGTTCAATTGGAAATACCGTGAGCTTCTAAACAAACCTAAATTAAATGAGCTATATATATATATATATTTATCGTTGGATGTTCAGTAAGTTCCATTGCCACAGTGTCAATAAATAATTAAAAAAAATACACGTCAAAAATCTACCAGTGGGTACAGATTTAATATGGTTGCTTACGGTCTATATTTTTGGTTCGTGAGTTGGCGGTCTGAACCCTTACTAGTTGTGGTTACACCGTAAATGACCCTCTCTCTGTCTAACATTAATAAAACGTTAATTTGAGTAAAATAAAAATCTAATCAAATTATTGAAACATAGTGATTATTTTCCATTCCCGATGCAACGTGTGGTAGAGGCAAATATTTAGATGTCGGATCGCGGTAGCGCCTCATCTGTTTCCAAGATATTCTCATTGGAACTATTGACAGATTTACATCGTACCTACGACCTATCGTGCATGTGAACACGATCTTAAAGTTAAAGTTGCATTGCAGAACTCGCAAATTAAGTTTTACGACTTGTTTTGGGATGTCGGGGCAAGTCTGTTCCCCGGATCCGGATCATTCCGGATATCTGACATATGCGTTGTGCCTTATGTTATGATGGTAGCACATATGTAGAATAGAATGTGGTATAACGTAGTGTTTATATTCTCTTTTGAAATGTGGTAGCAGAGGCACCACACCATTCATATAATAATTACGTCAGTACAAATTACGTCATCATTGACGTTTATTGTACCGGGATGACAGCTGTGTCAAAATGTTTATACCACACCGCAAACGAAAAAAGGAGGCGAACACGCAACCCGAAGTGTGGTTCCACCATAATAATCCGCATACTCGTCCGTAGCGTGCTTTTTAATTTGAACATATAATGGTAGGTATATAATTGTTTAAAGTAGAAACCGGTCTTTGAAAATAGAATTACCATAGTTGTTAAATACGACTTTATTTCTCATATGTACAAGTACAACATATTCATACATGTATATTGACAACTAATAAACGAAATTAATTATTATTCCTTTTTTTCTTGTTTCTTTGCTTGCTCAAATTCTCTAAATAGTTTTTCACTTAATTTTTCGCCCTCGTCATCTATTTGTTCTACTGAGAGAACTTCCGGGATATAAAACTGCATCATATTTTGCACCTGAATAAAAATATAGTGAATATTAGTACATAATTAGTAAAAAAAAACTATTATGTAGAAATAAATGGAATGTAAAAATAAGATAATCACTAGGAATCACTATTACAGTCCCTTAAAATAGTTTTTCTACTGCAGCATTGTAATCTGTCAGTTAAATAAAATAAAATAAATATATAAATATTGGGGAAAATGTTACACAAATTGACCTAGTCCCAAACTAAGCAAAACTTGAACTATGGGTACTAGAAAATGATATACATACTTATAGTATACATAAATAAATACTTAAATACATAGAAAACATCCAAGACCTAACCGGGATTCGAACCCAGGACCTATAGCTTCGAAAGCAGTGTAACTATCAACTAGGCTAAACAGGCCATGACTGACAGCAGCATTAAAACAATGAACTTTTTATACAAATGCAAGTCTATCTATACCACAGGTAGGTGTCTGGTCGGAGAATCAAAATGGATTGAAATGGAATAGAATAGATTCGACGACCTGTTTAGCCTAGCTGGTAGTGACTCTGCCTCCGAAGCTAGAGGTCCCGGGTTCGAATCCCGGCCAGGGCATTTATTTGTGTTTTCTATGTATTTAAGTATGTATTTATGTATATAAGTATGTGTATCGTCGTCTAGTACCCATAGTTCAAGCTTTGCTTAGTTTGGGACTAGGTCGATTTGTGTAAGATTGTCCCTCAATATTTATTATTATTATATAGATTATTTATTTGCTTGAATGGATGGAAACTGTCTAGTGGAAAATCCTTTGTATTTAACAACTAAAGTACTTAAATGAAGCCGACATCACAATATTAATATTATTAATTGTTTTTAAGTGACTTTGTTTTCATTAAATTTTATTGATGATCACAAATGAGATTCTCGTAAATTGACATGTGAAATTTATAATGTAATCGTAAATTGTGAATAAATAGGCTGCGGTGACCGCTTACCATCAGGCGGGCCGTACGCTTGTTTGCCACCGACGTGGAATATTTTTTTTTAAATTAAATCTGAATCTGATTTCCATACATTATTATACCTACATCTGTATTTTTTTTAATTAAAAGATGCACACGTTAATGCAAATATTCTGCCACCATATCGATTTTTTATTAAAATCAATTTCTTTTGCTTTCATAGAAAGAATACTGTATGCAACTTACATAATTAGGTAACCCTTATTATGTAAGTGCTACATAAAATAATATTATATAACCACATAATAAATAATAGTACTGACACTCAAGCGTACAGTCAAGAAAGTGGAAAAACACTTTTGAACCGTAATGTACAAATAATCGAATCAAATGGGAAACTCCTTTTTTGCCTTACTGTACATACAATTATTTACTAAACTTGTGCTTTCCATGATAAGAAATTACATGTAATCGCATAATATATTACTTACGCCATTTTTCAAGGTGACAATAGAGCTTGGGCATGATGAACAAGAACCTTGCATTTTGAGCCTTAACACCCCATCTTTAAAGTCGACAAATAAGACATCTCCACCATCCTCCTGAACTGTTGGCCTGATCCGTGTATCGAGAAGCTCTTTTATCATTTGTACAATTTCGTCGTCATCTTCATTGATTTCTGTAAATTAATATTGCTTTTTTCATGATAATGTTGACTGAATGTGATTTTGTATTACGAGTATTGAGAACTTGTTTTTATCATTTGTACAATTTTGCCATCATCTTCATTGATTTCTATAAATCAATATTGTTATTTCTGATGAATAATGAAAACAAGAATTCAGATGATATAATGTAAAATTTGCATTGATAATTCACTTTCCATTTTCCCCATTTAAAAAAAATATTGTAACTTTGTAAGTGTCAGAAATAAGAAAGAATTACAGATCTGATCTGTTACAAAGTTACAATATATATTTTTAAATGGGGAAGACATTGACATAAGATATACAAATAGACACACAATGCCGAACATAAATAACTAAAAATGTGGGACAAGATGACACTGACAGTTACATTCCAATAGCTGATAATAACGCTTCTTTATAGTCCGAGTCGAGATAAAAACTTGATACAAAAAAGAACTTACAGACATTAGCGTCAAGTGTCAAATTTGCAAACATAAGAACCTACATGGTAAAAACTTTTTAATAAAATGCCATTGTCGTATACTGGATACCAATGTTTACTTTATAAATGTCAAAAGTTAACAGTGAAAGTACCTAATGGAGTCGCTTTGGTTATTTAAATTATTTTTATATTATTAATATTTTTGAACAAAAAAATATATGAATAAAACATTCCATTACAACATTCACACACATTCTGTGATTGTTCTTTTTCTGTGTTAGACATTAAGATGTTTACCTTCATGAAACTCTTGAGCAAGACTATAGGTAGTTATTTCAAAAGTACTGACTTCTGCCATTGGAGCAGCATTTGTAGTTTTACAACTTTTGCAAGTCATCGTCATCTATCTCTGACATCTATAAAACAAAGATACCGACTATGAACTTGAAAGATAAATTATTTAAATATATTAACGTTAAATTGATTTTTATTTTATCAATTCATATAACTTTTTGAAAATGTTCCTCTGCATGATTTTTCACGCTAAAATTATATGTTAAAACAGAATTTAAATAATGTATTTTGAGTCGGGAAGAACGGACTTACGTTCAAGACAGGTTTAGCAGTTTCAGTTAGTCGATTTAAGCCTTTATTGGTCCTGTATATGTCGGAAATAGGGAAATAGGCCGAACACACAACACTCGTGTGGCTTGGTTTATAGAGTGCATCACGTTTATTTTACGCTAAAATAGCGGTCCATTCTGAACGTCGCTGAGGATGTTGTGGAAATCTTGAATTAAAACATAAAAAACACAAATATATTCATTATAAATTTAATTTAAAAAAATATTGGCCCAATAGCGACTCCTTACATTTTGTTTCTTGATAACCTTTCATTTGAACTAACAAAATTATTTACTCAAAACCATGAATTTACCATTTTACATAAATTTTGTAACGTTATCAAAATATCTAACCTAAAGAAGTATATTCCGTCTTTTCCCTTGTTTTTTTGTAGCTATTAAAGCAGTTTTTCACAGCAGATTTCGTCTTTGTTGGACAACTGTCACTGTCTGCGGTCCAAACACGACTAAACAGGAAAGTACCGCCCGAGTCGTGTGGGCGGTACTTTCACGGGGGCCATTTTTGTGGGCTGAATGTGAATCTAGTTCCATAATAGTACATCAATGGGGAAGATGGAAAGTGTTAGTGTCAGAAATAAGAAAGAATTACAGATATCAGAATCTGTAATAGGGAATGACTGAAATTTTTAAAAGTCCTTGATTATTTTTCTAATGGTAGGAAGTTTCAGATTTTTCGGTTGCGCCATATCTATATTAATAATTTCGTGCAGGGGTACGGTAGACCCGAACGAGACCCGTCTCAAATTGAAGAACGAATAAAAATAACGATTTCGAGTTGAACAAATGTATCCGCAAAATTCGGATTGTCGCGTATTTTGCATTTAAAAGTGTTTATTTGATGACAAAACGTCGGCCATATTGCCCACAGACTATATTGCCATATTAAATTTGTTAGTTGACAGTGTCGGCTACGTTCGAAAATCGTGAATTATTTTTGCGTCCGGTATGTTGGCCAGGTTGCTGGGCTGCGTTCTGGGTGGTGGGCCATCGTCGCCCATTGTGTGGATCCGGCAAGTCGCTTCTGCAGGGTTTTGTTTTAGTCGTTTTCAAGCGTTCTATAAACCTATCAGCCCGGCTAGTATGATAGCTTATACCGTCACGTTATATGGCCGAAATGTACTGAAACGTCACATAAAACGTGACGGTATAAGCTATCATACTAGCCGGGCAGATTGTCACAATAACCGCCTTCAAAGCGAATGTATGGGGCCTGTTACATGGTTATTAGTATCACGTGATACGTTCATATCACGATACGTATCACGTGAATATTGAAGCAGAAACTATACAAATTTGAAAACTGTGATAATATTGACTCCCCAGTATTGTGATATAATTAATATAATCGTGTAAAGGACACCACTAGAATGTTTGCTGAGTCTGTCCGCCATTTTAAAGCTGCATCTCTATTTTGATGTGACAAACTACTAGGTGACTTATGACCTTTAAACGTCTAGCAAAATTCTATCTCTATCTCGCTCTATCTCATAACTTAGTAGTACTGCTCATGCCATTCGCCGCGCTCGGACGTTAGAGGCGGTATCGCGAACCGAAAATGAAGTATCTGCCTCTCCATCGCACATGCATATTCGAACGATAGAGAGGGAGATAATTCGTTTTTGGTTCGCGGTAGGCCCTCAGGCGTCAATTTTGAAACGAATAGGGTATTTTATTATATGAGAAATAAAATTCAAAAAGTGAGAAAAACCGGCCAAGTGCGTCGGAATCGCGCACCGAGGGTTCCATACAACTAAAAAAACATGTGATTTATCAATATATTGGTATTTTTGGTAAAATATACCACATACTAAACATAATCACCTAATTTCAAGTTCAGTTAAATATTTTTATGTGTGACAGACGACACACGGAATGTTCTTTGACTTTCTTCGACCGACCGCCGCGCTCGGACTGAAGTGCTACTGGGAACCGAAAACTAAATACATGCCTCTCTGTCGCACTTGCATATTCGAGCGCGGAGACGGAAATACTTCGTTTTCAGATCGCGGTAGGCCCTCTGGTCTGACGGCTCCTATTCCTGGATGGTGCGCGTATCGGAATGCAAAATACCTTTGGCGAAATTAACGGAACGAGTTGCTAAATAAGTTCCATTAATTGAAGAAAATATTACCAGCTGTTATTATTATCACGCGAAATACTCATATTACGATCCGTATCACGTGAATATTGATGAATATTCATCAACATCCCTACAATTTTGAAAACCGCGATAATATTGACACATAATCTTGAGTGTAAAGGGCCCCGCTGAATAGAATTTGGCGGAGAATAGAGAGCTGTTACCGCGAAACGAAAACGAACGAACATCGTGTATTTATTTCCCTCTGTGTCGCTCGACTTTGCAAGTGCGACAGAGGGAGATACACGAACTTCATACGTTTTCGTTCGCGGTAGCAGCTCTGACTACTGACTGGCACATCAATATTTAACAATTGCACATCTGAACCGAATTTTAATGAACGATTAGTATTTTAGCTATACAAATCAGTACTGATTACGGTGTCAATTTTTTTATGTGCCTTTAAATACTAGCCTTATAAAAATACTTAGGATTGACTTATAAAGATACTAGCCTTTGCCCGTGACTTCGTCAGCGTAATCTTTCGTCGTTTGCATATCTGTCACGAATAAATGTTTTCTTTATTTCTTTCTTATTTATTTCACCCGAGCGAAGCCGGGCTTTCATCTAGTATTTTATAAAAATACATACATTTTATATCACCTCGCGTCTGCCCCGTATCAGACTGGTGAGATGAATCTGTGGTACGCAATGACATTGACAGTTCAAGGCGCGGGCGTTTATCTCTAAGGACCGAAACGTAGCCGTAGAGATAGAACGGCCGCCTCGACGTTGACGTTAAAAGCCAGTGCTATTGGTTCTCGCCGCCGCTACGTTTTTGTTACGAAATTCAAATCACTGTCAAATTCTGTTGCTCTAAAATTATAGTGACATTTCATTTCAGTTAATTCAGTTTTGCTTTGCGGCTTTTGCGTCGAGGAAGTGAAGTGGTGAAGTGTTTGCATTAACTTAGTGTATTTTTAATATATTCTAAATGCATCGCAAGCGCTGTATACCTGCTTGTAATAGCAGCAGTAAACGAAATACGTTATGTACAAAATGTCGACGGCCAGTGAGAAAGCTATGTTGTTGGCAACAACTTGTTGCAAACTATTTTGGCAGGTCCGGTTAATATCTTCGAAAATTCATATGGGTTGAAATATGAAAACTACACTTTTGCATCACTTTGTGGCAAAATACGTCTCCCCGAAGGGAATATTAAAGCCGAATGCGTGTCCGACATAGTTTACCTCCCAAAGATGCCAATGGAACGCCAGCTAACTAACACAAGTGGTGAAACAGGTATGTGATCATATAGTTTATGTTTTGATTAATATATTTACTGGTGTTTACAGTAGTTTTTCATTATTGAAGTAGGGCTTAAGTTAAACACAGTATTTCGCAACGTATAACGTATTAAGTAAGTACACTATCAGAAAAATATGACTATTCTTTTTTGTTTAATAGTAAGTTTACGGCATGTAACTGTGTGTGTGTGTGCATTTCTATTGTGTGATTACGTTATTCGTCGCCATGAGACAGATTTACACCATATAAAAAGGACATACTAACTATTATAAACTTGTTGTTATGTTGAGGCTCTTTAATAATCAAGACAAACATTTCTCAGCATACCTACATGTCTTATATGACTAATATGTAGGGTACATTGCAGTATTCATTTTTGGTTCAAAATGTAAGTTTAACATGGCATTTATTACTATTGTGGAATAATCCCAAATGTTTACTTATTCTAGTAAGATCTATGGAGCTGAGAAGTCTGGGAAAATCAGAGCAGTCATGTACTAGGATGTGTCATTATGAGTATTCCTATGCTATGAGTAAATCAGTGGATTGTGCTGTTGCTATCATCCCGCATAGTCAATTCAGGTAATTTCATCACTTATTTTATGTTGATATCTAATGTCTCATAAGAGTCATATTAGTTCTTGGTCTATTTTGCAGCTGGTGCTCCACTGGAATCCATGCATTTTATTTACTGATCAGGAGAGCAATGTTGTTAGGTTTACAAGACCATCAATTGAAACCAAATGTAGATACCTACCAATACTAACAACATCTGGTTTAAATGAGAAATAGACCTTTAGTATATTCACCCCTAATTGATTCAAAAGTTATTCACAAAAGCTCTGTTGGCTCCTCCTGTCAAAGACTAACAAAATAATAGTCTTCTTGTTGTTTTTCATCAAAGTCATATTCATACTATTATTTATAAATATTTCCAGTGGGTGCTTCTTGCTGATCAAGTTAGCATCTCTGTGGCAGAGCCATCAATTGAGACATCTCCTGCAAAGCCAGGTAACAACAACATAATTTATAAGTTTTATAGTATCCACAACCGCTTAATGTTCGAAGCAAACATATTTTTTGCAATTTTTAGGGTTCCCAACCGGAAGGGTCCGAACAGAGCCCTATTGCTGTCACACACATGTTCATCTGTCCATCTGTCACTCTATCACACAGGTTTTACAACCAAACGGTTGGAGCTACAGCCTTCTAATTTTCACAGTATAAGCACCATGTTGACCCGAAGCTAACCATATTGTCAAAAATATTTATAAATATTGTAAGTGGGTTCCCATAAGTTAAAGTTATTAAAAAAAATTGACCTACACCATCGAGTAGGGTATTGTTGCTTATAGTTCATTAAGTAGATAAATATAAACTATTGTTTAAAAAAAAAATTTAAAACAGGAATGAGTAGCCACTTAACTCAGTTTTATTTACAAAATTTTGTTCCGAAGAATTCTTAAATTTGTCATTGACCTATGAACTTGAAATGTGGTGATATTGTTTATTGTTGTTTATTTTACTAACAAATTTCAATATATTAATAAATCAGATTTTTTTCTTTAAAATTCACTTCACTAAAGGATGTAAATGCCGTGAGTTTCCTATGTAAATACGACCTTTTTTTAATTGACAATATATGATAGTGATAGACCGCCGTGGGATGGGCAGCAGCATCCCTGGATTGGAGATGGAGGTGGAGATACTGCGATCGCGAACCCGCATGCCAAGCGTGGCGATTATGGTATTTGCCCCCCATTAAATTGGGGGAGGCCTATGTCCAGCAGTGGAAGTCCTTGGGCTGATATGGTGGTGGTTGTGGGATAGTGATAGCAGTTTTAAATTAGGACTAGTAGTTGTAGGTAAGGAACCCTTAATTAAATAATAAATAAATAATAATAATAAATAAATATTAGGGGACAATTATTTACACACATCGAACTAGTCCCACAGAACCTAAGCTCAATAAAGCTTGTGTTATGGGTACTAGACGACGATATATTTAATAGATATATACTTAAATACATAGAATACATCCAATTCTCAGGAACAAATGTCTTTGCTCACCAGAAACAAATGCCCTTACCGGGATTCGAACCCGGGCAGGGCTCGGAAACCGGTATTCTGTCCATACAAAAATACCGGTATTGTTTTAGTTCTTATCGTTCTGTCGTCTACTATTTCATGTTTAATCAGGCAATCTAACAATATGAAGTAATAACCCAAATACTTTATTGAGTCCTACATAAAGAGCATAAACTAATTAAAAATATTTGGCTATTTCAGGATTTTGAGATTAACCGGTTCCGAGCCCTGAACCCGGGACCTCTAGCTTCGGAGGCAGCTTTAATTGTGCGTGCTCCGACACGAACTCGGCCTGTTTTTATTTTATTTTGTAAAGGTAGGTACAATAACATTCATATGGAACATTTCTTTAAACACACTACCTATATTCAGTTTGGCGGAAGAAATGTATATGAATACAGTAAGTTTCTATTTTTAAACATACAAATAAAAATTACTACTAGGCGAAAAATGGACAGACCCAAAGAACTTCTGATTTAATTTTAATTTAATAAAATGTGATTTAAAATGATTTAACTTTAATTTATATAATGTGTAATTTTGATTATGGTTACTTACTTATTTTATTTGATGTATCTAATGAATATACTATTCATAGCTTATAACAATTAATTTACTTTTAGAATTTTTTTATTTTTTCGATTTAATAAGTATGCAATTTAATTAATTTTGGCATGCTTAACTTAGATGAATGGAAAGATAATTAACTAGGTAGAACATGTAAATAATTTGAAATGCATTGATATTATTTAATTTATTATTATTTTATTACTGTCAATTTAAATGTATTATTTTTTCATTATATTTACGAATGTTTTTGTTTGCTTGATATTGTTAAGTAAATCAATTAGTATTAAGACTAGTAACCAAACCATGTATTCAATTTCTATTTTGGGTTAGTAAATGGCTTATTATTATTATTACTATTGATACTAGCCTCACTAGGCGACGATATTTTTAATAGATTAGGTTCAAGATATTTTAGTATCATAAGAATTTTACAATAAACACTATTAATATGAGATTTTTTTTTATACCACGTCGGTAGCAAACAAGCTTACGGCCCGCCTGAGATACTTGATTGAAAAATAAAATCCTACTAATATTATAAACGCGAAAATTTGTACCTATGGATGGATGTTTGTTACTCTTTCACGTAAAAACTAATGAATGGTTTTTAATGAAACTTTACAATAATATAGCTTATACATCAGAATAACACATAGGCTACAATTTATAAAGATATTGTGTGAATTGTCCAAATACTAATCCTGCTGAGACGAAGTCGCTGGCACCAGCTAGTAATAGATATGAAATATAAATACCTAAATACATAGAAAAAATCCAAGACTCATCATCATCATCTTATCGTTATTCCCATTATAGTTGAATCCTGAAGGATGCCCGGGGTCGTCCACCTAATCCCAGGAATTCGCGTAGGCACTAGTTTTTACGAAAGCGACTGCCATCTGAACTTCCGACCCAAGGGGGAAACTAGAACTTATTGGGATTAGGCTTGTCAAGTGAGTGGGCAACTTGACTAGTAGAAGTTCTCCAGCCGCCTCCCGAAGGCCTTTAACTTAGCTTAACGACTGCTATCATAGACAGCAGCCGAGATCACCGGCTTAACGTGCTTTCCAAAGCACGGGAGCGCTCAGTCAGTAACCACTCCAAGCGGTCACCCATCCGAGGACTGACCCCGCCCGACATTGCTTAACCTCGCACACCGCACGCGGTACGCGGGCGCCGCTAGGCCTCGATCGCTCTATCCAAGACTCCGAAACAAAGAATCATGCTCATCACAGATATATTTGCCCTAACGGGGATTGGAACCCAGGACCGTCACTTTTGTAGGCAAGGTTACTAACCACTAGGCTAAGCCACTCGTCGTTTCTTTATCACGAAACATAAACATATTGACACCTCATATCATAGAAAGAAATAGATGTGAAACTTGGTAGTCTTCTTTGCCTATTTTAAAGGGTGCGTGAAGCCAATCGCAGCGCTTGTTTGCACGATGTCGTAAACTCGGCGACACCGCCCGTGGTTTTATTTTTACACGTTGAATGTGTATGTGTGGACTCGGTGGGGGAAAAGTGGAGACATGGAGTGGGGCACTTCTCCCTTTTTTGGAGTTTCGTAGTCAACCAGGGACCCTTATAGTTTCACCATGTCCGTCTGTCTGTCCGAGGCTTTGCTCTGGGATTGTTAGTGCTAGAAAGCTACAATTTGATATGGATATATAAATAAATAAAACTGACAAAGTCGTAAATTAAACACGTAAAGTGGGGATGAAATGTTTCTTGCTTCAACCCAATGGTGTGGGGTATTGTTGGATAGATTTTTCAAAATGAATACAGGTCTGCAACAAATAAAAAATAATAGAGTTTTTTTTTCCGACCCGGGACCCGGGTATGTCCTAAAACTACGACCAGGACCAACGGGGGATGAGCAGCAGCATCCCTGGAGTGCGGTGGAGATACTGCGATCGCCAACCCGCATGCAAAGCGTGGTGATTATGGCATATACCCCCCTGGAATTGGGGGAGGCCTATGTCCGGCTGTGGACGTCCTTTGGCTGATATGGTGATGGTGGTTTTATTTTCGGAAATATTCATGAACTCTAAATTTTAAACTATGGGTCCAAAACACATGAAAAAATTCATGAAAGTAAAGCTTAATAAAGACTTTCAACGAAAACTATAGCGGACATGATCAGTTAAGCCGTTTTTGAGTTATCGTAAAAAGACTTTCCTTCTTAGTAAATGTTCTAAAATTGACACTGTGTTCTATTAATATTTTCAGCGGGTGCTCCCTCTGTGCTTCCTACGGATTAGGCTAGCGTCTCCGTTGCAAAGCCGTCAATTGAGCCGACTTGTACAAACCAGGTAACAACAACATAATTTATAATACCCACAGCACCTTAATGTTCCAAGCAAAAAGCTTCTTTATTTTTAGGGTTCCGTAGCCAAAACGGCAAAAACGGAACCCTTATAGATTCGTCATGTCTGTCCGTACGTTCGTCCGTCCGTCCGTCCATATGTCACAGCCAATTTACTCGCGAGACTATGAGCACTACGCCACCAGCGGCAATCAGCTACAACGACAGGAATGGTGTGCTCACGTGCCCGCTGTGTACAGGGGTCTTTGTTAATAAGATCGGCAACGTAAGCCACATAAAACCAAACGAACGCAACCAAGTATGAAATTTAAAATTCTGAATAAAATGAAGGTGGTGCATAATAAGAAATATTTTTTGCCTGTAAATTCAAAAACACAGTAGGTTTATTATTTATTAGGGAATTATCACGCTATCGCCTGACCGCATTCACTCGGTTACAGCTCCATCTGAGTGGAAAGAATAGTATGCAGTACGGCCCTTTCTTTTAACCATTAACCAACGTATTCCATGTGACGTGTTGAGAGCTAGCTTTTCAGTTTTCCGTAGCCAAATCGTTTCGTCATGTCTGTCTGTTTATCTGTCTGTATGTCTGTCAGTCTGTCACAGGCATTTTAGTCAAAAACTATAATTTTACACAAATCGACCTATTCCCAAACTAAGCAAAGCTTGTTTGTACTATGGGTAATAGACGACGATATACATACTTATATAGATAGTAAATACATACTTTAATACATAGAAAATATCCAAGACCCCGGAACAAATATCCGTGCTAAATGCACAAATAATGCCCTGGCCGGGATTCGAACCTGGGACCTCTAGCTTCGGAGGCAGCGTCACTACCAACTAGGCTAAACAGGCCGACCCGAGGCCGATATAAAGTGTATTGCACTTTATATCAGGGTTATTATGAAAAATATTTTTTCACTTTTAGTTACATGAGTGGAGTGCCTATGAATATTTTTTTGGTGGAGTGGACGTGTACTGCACCGATAGCCGCCACGCGCAGGCGCGGCTGCTCCACACGCTCAACGATGAGTACATACTCTATAAATAAAGCAATTTATTTATGTAATATTGCAGTCGAAATGTTTGATTTTTAACCGACTTCAATAGAAGGAAGGAGGTTCTCAGTTCGTCTGCATGGTTGCTTGTATTTAGGGTTCCGTAGCCACAATGGCGAAAACGGAACCGTTATAGATTCGTCATGTCTGTCCGTCCGTCCGTTCGTTGAGCATGACTACCGCGAGGCAAGACTAGCGGTCACCGCGCCCCCACGCAGAGTCGTGTGCCGCGAGCGGGGCGCGGTCACTTTGAACAGCAGGTGGTTCTAAATTTCATGTGTTGATAATTGTGTTGCTACGCAGTTTGCTAATGATCCATAACAATTCCCAGCGCACAACGCGGACGGGAGGCCGGTGAGCGCGACGCTGGCCAACTCGGCGGAGCTGGTGACGTTCCTCTACGACCTGTTCGGAAGAGTCAACGGCGCTAGCATAGCACCCACCATAAAGCGTGTCACACACTGGAGCGGCCTGCGGTGGCGGCCAGTTGTACACTAAGACAATCCTAACAATCATTCAGACACAAGCGGCCTTGATTGTCATAGTTTACAACTGGCCGCCACCACAGGCCGCGCCTGTGTGTGACACGCTTTATAAGCACACGAGAGGAAAGAAACTGTGAACTAACTGCATTCACCGAAAGTTCCGAACATCACCAGTTCTGGACTAAGGCCATATCTATATACGTTTGGCAACTATTTGTCGCCTTTTGAGAGAAGAGTCAGATTGCTCCGACTTCGTCACAAGAACATGTTGTATGTTTGTTCCTGACAAGTACCTTCGCGGTCGCAGCCATCGCCTCCTGGCTAAGGAAGCGGCTCGCACGTTGGCGCATTGAGCAATCACCATTTGCTACTTGTTAACCTTATATGCAGCGGATTGCGATCTGTTTGCCTACAAGTGGAGCAAACTTCTACTTATCTTTAAGCAATTTAGTGAAAGTATTTTTTAGTTATTATTTGCTGTGTTGTATTGTATATGTTTCTTTAGATAGTTTTATTTTAAGTTTATCAGCACCTTGCCAGTATGCTCTAATGCTGTTAAATGATATTATTAAATAATTAAATATCCGTCATGAATTCAATTCAATTCGTTTATTGCATACATGTTGTTAAGATGCATCAGATCAAAAATATTCAATTTATCTTTTGCTTTTGGTGATATTGTTGAACAGTTTAATGAATTTATCGCAGTGCGCACAAGCTATTTGCAGAAATTGCGAAACATCTGATTGACTTACCTGTGGTGACCGAAGAGCAGGCGTTTTCCTTGCACAACGTATCAGCATTGCGATACAGCGAGGAAATACCGCCAGCATCCTCGGTACAATGCCTCACGGGCCTGTTTTAGATTTACGTTTCAATTTAATTTAGGTTATTTTGGTAAAGTATTTTTCTATACAGGGTGTTTTTTTACCGACTTCAATAGAAGGAGAAGGTACTCAGTTCGTGTGCATGTTTGTTTGTCCTTCTTTTATGTATATATGTTTCTTGATAACTCTTGATCACGTTGGCCGATTTTGATATTTTTTTTGTTTTAAAGCAGGTACCCCAATATTGGTCCTATATAAATTTGCTGAAGGTCTGATGATGGGATCTAGGAGGAATCGAGGGAACTCCTCTAATTTGATAGGCACGCACATGCCGATTTCGGTATTTTCTGTAGGTAACCAAGCATTAGCTCACGGAAACCACAAATTGTGGCATAGCAAGTACAAAATTGAAGTCGGTTTTTTTTGGTATAAATTATATTGATTTCCGTTCCTTCAAGCATATAGCCTTGTATAGCCATAGAAATACCGTAGCATATTTAGTTTTTCAAAATTAAAGAAAAAAAAATTTTTTTCGTTTTTATACAAAACAATTAATTTTCTCATTATCACCAAGGGTAAATTAAAAATGGCCTTATGAGTTAATGTTGAGTTAAGCAAAAGTTAATGTCAAGAATGATAATTCGGAATTCCAATGACACACATCAACATTGTTTAATTGTTAAGGATCTTGTAAACTATAATAGGGGTCTTATATAACAAAAAGGAATTCTTGAATATCTTCGAAATGGTACAAATTGGGGTACTAGTGTCTTAGAGAAGATTACTATATTTCATCTCAGGATTGTGCCCTCGCAATTAACGGAATTCAATAAAAACACCCTGTATATTTTCATGGTACGTAAATAAATGTATTCCATTGTGAAAAAAATCTAACGAATATTTGGAACAACATCACCACAAAAAAATTTAAATGAAGAAATATCCTAAATATATTCATTTGATTTTTTGAGTTTCAAAATGATGTGAAATGTGGCCAGGCAGTATTTAATTTCGGTGTCTATTATATGTATTATGTATCTTTAACTGGTGCAATACAATTAACAAAATATTAAAGGGCACTGATGTATCTAGACTGGATATTAAAAATTTGCGGCTTATGCAAGCGTCTATAGAAAAAAAAATCCTATAGAAATGCGAGGTAATTCCTCAAAATATCCAGTGTGGCATCCCCAGCGTTTCTGGCATCCACCCATAGCACGTCTGGTCTCTTAGGAAATATCTTAGGGCTTTCTCCACATACTGTGAGATTGTGGGCTTGGAGGATGCCAAAAATTCTGGGGATGCCACAGTGGAAATTTTGAGAAATTACCTCGCATTTATATAGGTTTTTTTTTCTATAGGCGCTGGCATAAGACGCAAATTTTTAATATACAGTCTAGATACATCAGTGCCCTTTAGTATTTTGTTAATTATATTGCATAATCCGCCGGTGTCTTGCCACCATGTGCCTGCTCTTGAGCCGACTAGCATGGCCAGAGACGATGGTAAGAGACCTGATGGGGTTTCCTTAGTTCCTTGGAGCTTGGGACGGATTTTAGTGTGCGATGCTACCCGTGTAGACACACTGGTACCGTCTCGCCTCCAACGGACCACAGTAAAAGCGGATGCAGTGGCGGAAAAGCGTAACAAATACAAGGGCCTCGGTAGAGAGTACAATTTTGTACCTTTTAGTGTCGAAACTTATAAATTTGTGAAATTCCGAAGCGTCTGGTTGACGCAACTGTAGACCGAAGAACTGGCGACTTCCTTGCTCAACGTATTAGCATTGCGATACAGCGAGGAAATGCCGCCAGCATTCTCGGCCAATGACAATGCCTCAAAAACCTGTTTATTTTTATAAAAATAATTAAAAATGTTTTATTGCCACAAGTTAAAAATCAACACAATAGCGATTATGTATGTTAATTTGGTTACGTATAAGTATGTTTGTATATATTTTCTTTGTACATAAATAAATGTTTTTCCATTTAGTCAGGTAATTTTATTTCAACGTTATTTCAGTTTATCGGGTAATATTACTGGATAACCTGAAATAACTATTAAAAGTAGAATAATAGAATATTTATTGAAATAAGCAATTTTAAATATTCCCGCGCATTCAGAACAGTGAAATTTAAATTTTTCTATTATTCCCGCCATTTGCGTAGCTTATTTGGGCTGATTAGATGTTGTGCCATGAACAATCCTCAACTTGAAAATTAAAAATAAACAATCGTCAGTGGCGTGGCGGCCATGCCACAGACTCATAACGTCTAAACCTCTAGTAGGGCAGATGGTCGTCTGATACGTAGTATCTTCTTAGTAGTTTGTGGTTCAAGGCATACGACCAACCTATGATGAACTGTCAATGTCAATGCGTACCACAGATCCAAGCAGGAGTTTTTTTTAATATTTGACGGACTTAGAAATGTCTTAGTAGTCTGATACGGGGCAGACGACGCGAGGTCGTATAAAATGTTTGGATTCTTATAAAATATATGGCGCAACAGATAAATCTGAAACTTTTTTCTGTTAATCGCGACGGTTATTTCTACCATTACAAAAATAATCAAGAACTTCTAAAATTTTCAGACATTCCCCATTCTTTCTTATTTATGACACTTACAAAGTTACAATATTTTTTAAAATAGGGAAAATGGAAAGTGAATTATCTGAATTCTTATTTTTAAGTGTCAGAAATAAGAAAGAATTACAGATCTGATCTGTAATTCTTTTTTATTACTGACACTTACAAAGTTACAATATTTTTTTTAATGGGGAAAATGGAAAGTGAAATTATTTTATTCTGTATAAAGGCACATATCCCCAATACATCAGGGTGACAATATACAGGTGTTTGGTTTTAGTAGCTAGTTGTAAAGACTTCTAGGAATCAGTTTTTAGGGTACCGTAGGTTAGTTCCAAAATGGCTAAAACGGAACCCTTATAGATTCGTTGTGTCTGTCCGTCCGTCCGTCCGTATGTCACAGCCGATTTATTCGGAGACTATACAATTATGAAATTTGGTAGGAAGATGTATGCTATGAACCGCTGTAGAAATATGATATGAAATTACGAAAAAAATATGAAACTGGGGGGTGGCACTTCTTTGTATGGTAGTATGGGAAAAGTAAAATTTTCAAAATTAAATGGCGCATATCTTAGATCAATCCAAATATTCATATCATTCAAATATTAATCGAATAAAGTAGTAATCTTTACTCCAAATTTTATTCATTTCTAAACCTTCTTACATTCTTTTTTGTTCTCTATCATACCTGAAAGTCTAACGTGTATCTGCCTAAAACCATGTATATAATAAAAATTGAACAGAATATGATACCAAGATGTTCAGATAAAGAGTGTGGCTACCTTTATTAAATTTAAACTGCAACTATATAGAAACTGACATATGGGATTTACATGTTATTGCTTAATCTACCTTATGAGAGAACTTCCAAATATCCTCTTAGAGGAGTTTTTCTCAAGCAAACCAAACTTTTTTAGGAAAAAAATTGTGTTGATCCTGTTGCTGAGTTTCTTACGCTGGTCTTCTCGAGGCAGTTTTTCCGAACCGGTGGTAGCTTATTGACATTCATACGAGGGGCGTTCAATAAATTCTCGGTATTAGAATAAAAACAAAAGAATATTATAGGTATTTTATTTTTTATTTTTCAATATACTCCTCATCTATGCGTATGCACTTATAAGACCGGTCAATTAGTTTTTTAACCCCTCATAAAACTATTTTTTGTCTTTGGTGTCAAAATGCTCCTAAACTACTGTCTTCGATGCTTTATCGTTAGAAAATTAATTTTCACATAGATCCTTTTTTGAGATTGGTAAACAAATAGAAGTCACTTGGGGTCAAGTCTCGACTATACGGTGGGTATGTAATAGTTTCGAGTCCAGATTCAAGAGCAGCAGCCTTGGAAATATGAGCAGTATGCACAGGGGCGTTGTTGTGAAGAAGCAGAACAAATTTGGCTAATTTTCCCCTTCTGTTTTGTTTGATTGCTTCCCTTATTTGGCATAGAAAATTAGCGTAGTGCTCTCCTTTAATACTTACACCCTTTTTTTATAATCGATCAGCAATATTCCATCACAATCCCAGAATATTGTGACCATGACCTTTCCAGCTGAAGGCAACACCTTGAACTTCTTGGGATGAGGAGTTCCTTTAATGTGCCACTGCACGGACTCTTGTTTGCTCTCAGGGTCATAATGATGAACGCACGTGTCATCTTTACTAACAAAATTTTGCAGTATCTTATCAGGAATTTCAACGCAAACCTCAAGAAATTCGGAACAACAAGCAACACGCGTATTCTTCTGAAGCGGTGTCAGCATTCGCGGTACCCATCTCGCACTGACTTTTGGCATATTAAGATGGTCATCAATTATATCGTGTCTAGTACCAATAGAAAGGTTGGTTCTTTGAGCTATATCTTTCACCTTTACTCAACCATCTTCAGACATAATTTTCTCCACTTTTTTAAATTTTCTGATGAAGTAGCTTCGACTGGCCGATCAGCTCTATAGTCGTCTTCGATACTCTCTCCCCCATGCTTAAATTGTCTTGACCACTTCTGAATTGTTGATAAAGAAGAAGCAGACTCACGGTAAACATAATCCATTTCTTTTTTATAGCATATTGATTTTTTACCTGTTTGGTCAAGAATTTTATTACCGCTCGGTGCTCTAATTAAACCAACATTAAAAAATCGCTCATAGTGATCACGTTTGTTCGGTACTTGCAAAAAAACAAAAGAACATCGCCGTTTGAATTTTACTTTTTTTTAATATTAATGAATGACTTTTGCCGGCCAGTATTCAAAAGTTTACCAAATAGGTTGAAAAGATGTCAATACCGAGAATTTATTGAACGCCCCTCGTAGGTGCATTTAATATGCCTAAATGAAAGAATAAAGTTTTTACTTTTGTTTTACAATAAAAATACTTACGAGTATCACCAGAAGGTTTAGCATCGGTAATAACAGGCAAGCCACTGGCAAAGAAGTCCATAATGGTTGCAAAGATCTCGGGCCTCAGCAGTTTCCATTCCACATCATCATCCTGCTTGGTGACCGTAACAAAGTCAGATCCGAAGAATACTGCTTTTACACCCTCTATACGGAAGAGCATTTTAGCTGAAATGTTATATATATTTAACTCTTTGGTATAGCATTACCCGCTTCTTACTATTATCAACTGTTCTAATATTGGACAATTAATTGTCAATAATTAAGAGACATGCGGTATTGCATCCTAGGAAATTTATGAAAAAATGTTGAAAAGTCAAAATTTTAAAGTAATTTCTCTGGATATTGTAGTTATAAAATTTAGTATTCTCTTTCAGAAAACTTAATGTCAAGAAAAACTTGGCTGTTTCTGAATTCACCATACTAAGAGAATAGAAGCACTGTTACGTCTGTAGTCTCTAACACCTCTGAATGATTTATTTACCAAATCTAATACTTTTTCTCATGGGTACAAGCTGTGTCTAAGCAATATTCAGGTCTATACTTCTCTCTCCTACATGTTCTTATGTGAAAATAAATTATTTCACCTGCACCTCAAAACTCTTCTAAGAGCTTAGAGACTATAAGATTTATTGTTTACCTAATGGACTGCAATAAGCTGCTGCAATGTTAGGAAAGTCCATGGTTTGACCCGGCTCCAAGACTTTAACTCCCGGTAGAAACTTCACACTGTTAGGATTTGGTGTATCTTGAGTCTGAATGAACATGTTGCGGCACTGGCATGTTCCGAATACTTTTCTTTTATCATTTTTTAAATCCAAAGTTGACGCCCCAATACCGCTGAATTGCCTACTATCAGCACATCTATAAAGAACTCACAAAATAAATAATGGCAGAGACCAAAAATAGCGGCGTAGTAAAGATCACTGGATTTTTATTCAACTTTCGTAGTCTTTGAACAAGTATTACCTATTTAAAGCGACAGCGCAAATTCGTCCGCATTGATTTCCTGCTCGGAAAAATCTTAGAGAGTTCCGCAACATATTTACAAATTAATTATTACGATATTGACTAGTCTTTTCTCAACTCAATCCAATATTTATCGAGTTGACCTAGTTGACGTTTGAAATGTCACTAGCTGCTGTCAGTTTCAAAATGTTGCCAAGCAAACTAGAAAAAAATGGCGATAAATGTAAAGCGGGCCATCCATTGGTGAGCACATCCGTCATATCTCTTCATCATTTCCAATCATCACCAACGGGATACCCAAAGCCGTGAGGACTTAGGCCATGTTCACAGTATCCAATAAAATCTGTGAATAAAATATTGGGGTCCGAGCTGACACCGATATCTTACGTTTATGCTGTTCATACTGTCCGATAATATCGGTCGCTACTGCCATTTGGTTGCAGTTGCGGTCACAATCCCGGCGCGCAACAGAAAACTTTACCTTTTATATTTATTAGGTACACATATGAAGAAACCACAATAAGTCGTGTCTCACACTTGCGTAGTCTGCGGTGGCGGTCCAAGCCCATAGTAATTAATGACAGTTGATATCAGATGCGTCTATGCCGCGGCCGCAGGCCACGCCAGTTTGAGTCAAGCCGTAATTGAAAAATGTTTGGTCCACCTAGACATAGACGTCCGATTATGACGAAGGGGAATTTTGCACCTTCTTTGTTAAATTATAAAACTCCCTTAAAAAATTCAATAGCTATTTTGGTGTGAGTTTTATAATTTGGCATCATTTTCAATTAATTTTATGTATAGAGATAAAATTACGTTGCAACATAAGCATGTTAGCTAATTGATATCAAATTTCTTCTGGACGTAAAATTATATCGTTTTACATGTTTGGGAAAATAAAATTCGGGGCAGCACACAATAAACGCCACCGATATCACTCGCCGACAAGGCTCGTGGCGGAGGCGGAGACGACACCGATATTGCATCGGATAATGTCAGGAGTGACCGGTTTTCCATAGAATTTTATTCGGTATTGGATGCTACACTGAAGTCGATCGGATAATGTGAACACAGCCTTAAAGCCACGCTTGAAATATATCGGGTTGAGTAAAGTCCGCTAATGGATCATCGACGTGAGCCGGCGAATCAACGAGCCAAGTTCGTTAGATCGTTGACTTGCTCGTAAACCCACTTTATTCATAGGGAATTTGAATACCAAGAGGTACGTATATGCCGGACTATTATTTGTTATTTGATTGTAGCTATAATTTTACGCTCACTGTAGTGGGTAGAAAAACTACAAATGCGTAATAAAACGAAATAAAATAAGTAAGTTTCATTGCACTTTATTAACCAAATCACTAACACTTTCTTAAGGACGTCGCATTGGTATACTTAATAATATTTCATTAAACTTAAAATATCTATTTGATCGACAGTAATGAAAATAAGTACCATATTTTATTTATATTAAAAGATTCTTCTAGGCTATACCTACACGATAAGTCAAAATATAAGCGGTCTACATAATATTATATTGTTGCTGCTAGTGACGGACGAATGCTTATAATTAAATGCTATTAACAATCATGCTACTAGCTATTCAGAAGTAACATTTTGATAACTTGTGATATATTATATGCATACCACAAATCAATACGCTTGTAGACCCCTACACATTTTGTGACGTATTTGTGTTACCGCGTGAGGGAATTAACTCTGTGTAGTACTATATATCTAATGTGATAGTAGCCAGATTTTAAAATGAATAGACGATTAAAGCCTGTCACAAACTGGCGCGGCCTAGGCCGCGCGGTCAATAGTAGACTTGTCATTAGCTGTCAAATTTACTATTCGCTCCAGCGTGTGACACGCTTAAGGCGCCAAAACTCTGTTTTTTTTTTTTAATTTCTGAGACAAATGTATTTGTCTCTGAAATAAAATAAAAACGAGTGTTTAATGTACCTACCTTGCATACGATAACTTGTATTTCTAAGACGCGAAGTATCGTTTAGGTATGAATCATGTCGAAACTCAAAAACTAGTTAAAAGTATTCTGAGTATGTGTACAAAACCATCAGTAGGTATGCATCAGTGGGTACCTAAATTAATCTAAAAGGTATTAGAAACATTACAAATATAGCTTTTACACGTAAATAATTATGCTACGTAAAGGATTTTGTATTGCATGGAGTTGTCGTGAATTAATGAATTTTACAGAATTATTCTAATAAATAAATCGAAATGTACAGTACAAATGGCAGTGTTTCTCTTTATAACTAAGAAATGTTAATTTATGTGTATGGAGATAATTAATATAAAAAGTAAGCCCACATTAACGAATCAATTTTAAATATAAGTATACATTATTTATCATGTTTTATTTACATTTATAAATATTTACTTTGACTTTGTAAATTAATGTTTATAGCGGCTAGCACGAAGTTGATATTAATTAAGTACCTAATTTAACTTCTTGTGTCAATACGAGTATTTCATGTTTTCATCAAATGACACAAGAAAATATGGACGATGTAGGCAGTCAGCTTAATACTTTGTGATACCTCACTTATAAGTGTGTTAGTAAGTACAGGCCCTTACACGATTAATATTAATTGAAATGCACATTTCAATGTAATCGCGATTTTCAAAATTATTAAGAATTTTCGTCAGTAGTCGTCAATATTCACGTGATACTACCTAATCGTGATGAGAGTGCATCGCGTGATAATAATCACCGAGTAAAAGGCCCATATAGATTTTACCTCATTGCTCACACCTTGCAATTTGTTATTTATTACGACAACCGACAGAGACGCAGTATCTAACTGTACTTATAGTTGCGTCTCAGTCAGTTGTTGCGATAAATTTCTACGTTTGCAAAGGCCTCTAAACTTGGAATGATATAAACGTGTACCATGTAAAAATGCGTTTCGAAATAAAATTTTCATAGGTTAGAGGCTAGGGTCAAACGCAATCCCAATTTCAATTAAAATAAGCTAGAAAAGATTTGATTTGCTTGGAGTTTTTCTGCTTGAGTTTTATTTCCCTATTCGATACGCACTCTTTCAATACACGACATAGCTCTCCACTCTTTCTGCGAACTAGCTTGTGTATTGTTCATAAACGTACGCAATAGTGCCGCTTCGTGGACATAATGATCCATAGCTTCTGCTTTTTTAATGGGGTTAAGGGTTACACCGACACACACAGCAAGAGGGAAATAGGAACCAATCCATGAAGATCCCAGCACAGTCGTCGTTAGGATCGTAAGCTAGGAGCCTGTGCCATTTGTACTTCTGCTCGCAGCCACAGTCGCCCGAACACCGCGCCGTTGACTTTTTACTGGAACAGAGTAACAAAATTGTGATTTAAACAAGTTAGGGACGTGAGAAAACCGCAAAAGATATTTGCGAAGAAATGGAAATGATGGGCAATTACATCAATACATGTCCGCACTGATGGACACATTTTTTGAGGGTATCGAAATGGATTAGATATTAGTAGCGCCTGTCTGTGCACACAACGCAGACTTTTTGTGTTATCATTATCCTCTTTATTTAAGCATCTATCTGTCTTTATTTATTTATCTCATCTCGGCAGATATAATTATCTGCTCACTCTCGGGTCAGATATGTGTTGCTAATGTGTCATTTTTGTTATGGCCAAATAGGTAATAACCTATTCTCTTTTGTTAATCCCCGCTGCACACGTCAGACTGTTGTGCCTGAAGGCCTACTCCGAACTTCAAAAATCGAACTTCGTGTCGTGTCGACCTTTCACTCTCGTGTTGTACTATATGACGGAAAGGGAAGGCACGATACGAAGTTCGATTTTCAAAGTTCGGAGTAGGCCCTCTGTTGCCCGGATTCGAATCGAGTAAGTACAATATTTATCGATTTAATGCAATCGTATCACGAAACCGGTTGGGATAACCTAACGTGGCACACTGTCACTTAACATAATAAGTCATGTTTTTTATTCTAAAAATTAGGTTAAGGTATACCTGCAAACTTCCTGATGTATGGCTTGCTCGAAGTGCATGGTATTGACAATGGCTCGTAGCTTCCTTGCAGAATTGAGGGCCCAGTATGGCGTCATAATCTCCGTTTTACTCTGACAGGAGTCTACTCTGAAAATACGAAGAAAAACGATTAAGATTTTGCGTGAACATAAACAAGATACTTATAGTCTTGCTTTCGTCTATCAATTCTCCTACCACAACTCCAGAACGCCAAAATCAGGCGTAGCCCGCCGTGGACGGTAATAAAGAAGAATAGAGATTATTGGTGATCTAATATCGAACCTGCCAGTATCATCTTTGAGGGACGGCGGACCAGGCAGTTGCCTGATGGACGATAGCCGTAAGTGGCGGAAGAAGTAGTCGCCGAGTCCACCCGTGCACCATGGTTCGGTGCAAGAGAAAACTAGGAGTAGTGCTTGCATTGTTTCATCATTGCTGATCTAGTATAGTCACTACCTGCCAGTCCAGATTAGGTAGGTGCAGGTGCTGGCAGGTTAGTACCTGCCAGTATTATTGACGGACTATGCTTTAGGCAGCGTGGCGGAAGTCGGAGTCGCCGGCGTACATGTCGGGAAATCCCGGTAGTTGACCTGATTTGATTTGATTGACCCGTTTACATCTTCTATAGGAGTGACCTGTCTTCTTTGTAGAGTTTTCTCGTCCCACCTCCAAAAGGAGACGAACCAAGGGTGGGTCCTATAGAAGAATGTCAGTACAGTCAGCATTATTTCATCATTGGTGGTGGTTGTCTGGTGAAACTAACCTGCCAGTGTTATTGACGGACTGCGCAGCAGGCAGCTGGTTGTTGGACTCCCGCACGTGGCGGATCTAGGAGTCGTTGCTGGCGTGCATGTCAGGTCCCACTCTTCTTTATTAGTGGTTTTTACTCTTTTAAGACCTCTTCCATTTACTTTATAACTGTTGATCTAGTAACGAACCTGCCAGTGTTATTGACGGACTGCGCATCAGGCAGCTGCGTGTTGGACGCCTGCCGCACGTGGCGGAAGTAAGAGTCGCCGGCGTGCATATCGGGCACCCCCGGCGCGCGGCGCACGCGACTGCCGCCGGGGGTCGCGAACGACCCGTACATCCTCTTTATCAGGGCCTTGTTCTCGTCTATAAACTCTTCGATTTTGTCACTGCAATGATGAGAATTTGGCTATTAGTGAATATGTTCGTGTGTGTCTTACCTATCTATGGACAAGAACCCTTGGCCAGGGGCTTGCAATGGGTGGAGCGCGCCGCTTTAATAACCTAACGCTCGAAAACCCTGACTCTAGCTGTCAGTCGCGGGCCGCCGCCGTCCGAGCATGTACGTGCGTGTTGTTTTGTGATCCGCTGCCGCGCGCCGCCGACTTGATCGCGACGTGTATCTTTTTTTCAGTTGCCTATAAATTTTGAACGGTAAGTTTTTTATTTTAGATTGGTATATGTAATAATAAGTAGTTATTTAGTGTTGGTTGGTGTTTAAAATTATTGGTTGATGTTTAAAATTATCAAGTTGTAAGTTACAATACAAATAAATACGATACGAACCACCTGGCTACTTGTTAGGTACTTATAGCTTAAACTCACCATTTCCGACGATTTACTTATTAAGTAACTAACTGTAATTTTATTCAAAATGAAACGCGTTATTAAATTTATTTTACTTGATTAGCTACATAATAGTTGTCCTATTTAGGTAGTTGTACTTTATTGTGGCCATAGCATTTGGAACACGGACAAAGTGTAGGTATAAATAGCTGAAAAACATAAGAAAATGACCTGTCCTGTTGTATGCAGTGGTGACGTGTTTGTTGTTGATTTGTATGTCCGACAAAACCTGTTGGTTGATGATTTAAAATGTATTTTTTTTTATATTTTAGACCCAGTAGTTTCGGAGATGAAGGGGGAATGGTAATTTTTTGGCTATTATCTTAAATAATTTCTAAAATAATTATTTTAAAATTACAAAAAATATATGTTAAGATGCACACAAGGAGGTCTTTCATTTTAAATGTAACACGATATATGTAGTTTGAAGGTACTTCCCCTACACGTAAAATGGGGATGCCTAACGATACCCTACACCGTGTAGGGTATCGTTAGATGGTTCGTTAAAAAAATATGAGATTTATTATTCTTGTGAAGTAACATGTACTTAATTAATATCGGTTCACTGTACTTAAGCGACATCTGGTGAGGTAAAACATTTTTTTGCATCATTGAAGTATTTTTGGCGTGACAACCCTAGGGCTACACGTGCCACTCGTGAATGAATACAAGTTATGCGATAGACAGAGATGCAGAGAGTAGGCACGTTTCTTATGCCTAAACGCCGTTTTTGTTAGGAAGTGAAATTTCTGTACTTGTACTATTCCTTATTCTGTGCCCTTGGACAAATAGTTTTTAATATTTAAGTTCTGGAGATGCGTTCATTGACATCAGGACATCCCAGAAAGAACTAAAGTCAATAAGTGTTTTTGGTTATTAGCGAGAGTTGCCATACATACTTAGTTGTAATATACTTATTGTCCTAGTTAATTCTCGGAGTACCTGTCCTTTGATCCGTGTTCTCGGGAAGAACTTTTATTACAATGTTCAAGGCTTTGCATAGTATATAGACACTTAGTTGCCTTGACACTGCTGCAATAGTTTGGCATCTCCAATCTTAAATTATACCAATAAAGGTGACAATTGGAAGTCCTGCTTAACGTGGCCTGACTCAAGGCAATTCTGTAATAATCTGAAGCTCTCCCAAGAGACAGAAGAAAGAGGTGTAGGCAAATGTTAAAACTGAACAATCCTCAGAAGACACGTCACACAATCAAAACCACAGAACTATTATCATGACTTACAGGGGATAGGTGTTACCGGCCGTCGGACAATACAGTTGGAAGTTTCGTTTAACGCATGGCACGCCTCTGATGATCTGGCCCTGGAGCTCGTACCCCAGTGCCACGGAGAGTGCTGTCCATAGGATCTGAAAAAATAGGACACGGATATATTATTAGAAGTGCTTGCAACGGACGGACAGGGGATATATTTGTATGGATGTGATCGAAGCGAAGGAAGTTAAGGATCATTGTTATCATCTCATTTAAGACTAACTAGATGAGATATCTAGATACCTAAATATTATCGTGTAACTTCGTCCACGCCGTTTATATGGCATTCGGGTCAGGGAATAGATGATACTGAGAAAAATATGATTAGGATAAAAGCGAAGGTGAAAATAAACGAAATGCAACAAAAATAACAAGAAAAATATGAGATTGGGAAAATCATCATCATCATCATATCAGCCGATGGACGTCCACTGCTCGACATATTAGGCCTCCCCTAAAGAGTGCTACAATGACTGGTACTGCGCCATCCGCATCCAGCGAACTCCCGCAATTGGGAAAATATGCGACAAAAAGATGTGCTTCGAATAAAAAAGGATTTCGGTAAGAAGATCTCACATTATCGTCTTGTTTGACGAGTAAAGAACTGTATTCGCACTAAGTAGGTACCTTAGTGCGAATATTATTACTCTATGTTTATTACTTTTTTTTTTATGACATAGGTGGCAAACAAGCAGACGAATCGCCTGATGGTAAGCGATTAGCGCCGCCCATGGACACTCGCAACACCAGAGGGGTTGTAAGTGCGTTGCCGGCCTTTAAGATGGGAGTACGCTCTTTTCTTGAAGGTTTGAAGGTCGAATCGGTCCGGAAATACCGCAGGCGACAGTTCACTCCACAGTTTAGCTGTGCGAGGCAAGAAATTTCTGGAGAACCGCACAGTTGAGGACTGCCAACCATCTGAGTGGTGAGGATGGAAATTTTGTCGCGTTGGGCGATGGCGGAAGGAAGCGGCAGGGATTAATCCGAACAATTCCTCGGAGCACTCCCCGTAATACATGCGGTTGAAAATGCAGAGCGAGGCTACTGTATGGCAATAACAACAACATACATAGTAAGCCCACAGGGCTCGGCCATATGTAATTTTAAACATAATTAACACTTAAAATAGGCGAAAAAAAAAACTGACGACCCGTACGTACCACCTAGTTGGTTAGTGACCCTGCCTACGAGTTACTACGATGGTGATGGTATGTAATACTATTATACTATTCTGTGGTGATGGTCCCGGGCTCGAATCACGGTCTGGGCATTTATTTGTGTTATGAGCATGAATAAATTGTACCTGAGTCTTAGATGTCTTTCTATGTAGTTAAGTATATATCTATCTATGTAAGTATACATTGTACCATATTTTCAACACATGACTGTTATTATAGGTAATTAGTGGCTCTGTGAGCTATAACACCGCGTTTTTGACATTGAAAATGTCTTTTCGTTCGCTCCAGCTCCAGTATAGGGTCCCATTTCACGAAATAGTGCGATCCCTTTATATTTCAGAGAGTTGTGAAGGTATGATATTCAAACTAGGCTCAAAAGACGCGTATTTACGAGATGTGTAAGATGCAAAGAGAATTATTTGAGAAAGTCCAGAACGAAAAAAGTTTTGGTCGAAATAGTGAAAAAAAAAATCAATTTCCTCCGATTTTTTTATTTTGGCACTTGATATTTTGGAAACGAAGAATTATATCAAAATTTTGATCAAAATTCCTCTGGACAATTTAGTCGGCTACAATTTGAGCCTAAAACAAAGACGATCGGGTCAAGGGTTTGCGCTGTAGCCTAACCTTTTTGAAAGAAGTCAAAAAGTCAGAACGACTATTAGTAGGTAATATATATTTTTTTAAATCAACACAATTGTACAATTGTAGTTAGTTTTAGTTTTATATTTCAAATTGTTTAAATTAAACATGTATTGTTTCTATAATAAATTATTATTAATTATAGTTCGAGACAACAATAGCACATTATTGCAGTGCCCGGGAAATAGCAATTCGTGGATAAGTCAATAATGTTTTGGAAGACCAATATCTTCCCAAACCTTGGCAAATAAAATAGTTGATTGAGATTTCATAAAACAAGCCATTTTATCCGAGACAATTTATCGACCCGAGCCGCAGGCAAGGGTCGATATAAAGTAGAGGATAAAATGAGTTTTATACATGAGTTATACATCTGCTTTTCACTTCGATTGCGAGAAAATTAAACAAATATAGGTAATCAAGGTTATGATATCATATAATGTATCCTTCTCCTGGGGCCTAGGGTGTGATGTTGAATTCGACTTTAAAAATTCTTGTTATAGTTATAGTCGGAGTTTGGAGGTCGAGTTAATTTGAAGTCGCCGTTATCTTGCGTGAATATTAGTAAAGTGGCAAATGCCTTTTTATGTGGTTACCGTAACTTGTCTGCGCTTTAAAAAATTGCCAATTTAATAGGAATTTTGTATGTGAGCTATGTTTATATATTATATATCAACCAAATTGGCATAACGTTAGCAAATGTAATGCATTTTTTTTATTTTGTTGAGTTCATTTTCAATGTACCTTGATGGTCGTGTAGTGCACGAGATCTGTGTTTTTTTTTTAATTTCAACGTTTCTAAAACCTATATCCAAAAAAATCTAGGAAACCTATAAAAGATCAACCTGCTCACAAAATTTCAAGAAAATCTGTTAATAAATATAAGCTGTAGAGGAGAACAGCCGGAAATCCGGACATACGAAACCATTTTTGCCCAACCTGAAACGGAGACGCTTAGCTCGCTCGGTCAATAATTGTACGTGGGTATTTTTATAGTCAATTAGTCACACACAACAATATCTTGTATAGACGAATGTCGTTACTATACATCGCCAATAATTCTCATTACATTAAAGTCTTATAAGCTGGGTATATATTATTTAATATTTTTATAATGGGCATAAAATCTCATCTAGGGCACGTAAATTTCCCGGGAATTCCCGGGAAATTTCATACAAATCGGGACCGGGTCTGCAAACCCTTCATCGCTTCTTAATTTGGAAAAAGTCTTATAACCTTACGAGGTTAAGACGTATTTTTTTTAATACTTACATGCGGAATTTATACTTACCATACAAAAGGAAGGTAGGGTAGAAGGATCATTACGTTGGTTAGTGACCAGCTAATCTAGTGTGCCGGTTTTATTTGCTCTTGAGTGTACACATGTATTTTTTTTGCCTATAAGATAGGTACAAAGTACGGGAAAATGATCCTAATTTAGGTGCATGTTACAATTATGTAATATTAATGTAGAATTACAAACACAATGTCTCATGCACAGCTACTTATATAAATAAGGATGAAACAAAAAAATATTCTAAGGAAATGTTCTAAAGATAAGTTTGTACCTACATTGACACAACAGACGTACATAATTTATTCTGCGTACATTTAAAAGTACCCATGTAACAACAATACTCTAACAAAAGACGACACAATCCAAATTAAATGACAAACGAAACTTGAATAAGAATGAACTACTCACGTAACAGCGGCTCGGGCGGAACAAATCCATATCCGCTGACGAATTACTTAATTACCGCCTTTATTAACACGTCCTGCTTGCCAAGAGTCCACTAATTATCTGAACGAATTCGACTAGAGCCAGGTAACGCAAGAAGCCAACCTAGGTTCTGTTTGTCACACGTAATGTAACATCAGCTTGAGATAAATCCCGCGATAAAGCTTGTGTAACAAGAATTACTCTGACATGAACTTGTATGTCAGAATGATGTAACAGAAAACATTAGACTAATTGATTGCATGAGAAATCATCTAATTTTAAACTTATAGAAGTGAGTCAACTTAAAAAACTAGTCCGAATAAAATGTCAGGCTAATCACTGGTCATAAACATTTATTTAAATTAAAAGTGTGATTTATTGATTTATAGCATTGAGATTAATTATAAGAATATAAACATGATTTGTGACTTTTCGTTACGAAACGCGTAACACAAAAAAGTAAAAAAAAACCATTGAGGCATAGGAGGTGCCTCAAGTTTTGTAATTTCAAAGTAGTCCTGTCTCTTAGACGCAACTGTGTCAATAACCTTGCATGATACGAAATAAATTAACATATATTTTGTAAGTAAAAAACGCGAATGGGCATCTTCTGGCGCCTGAACTGATTTGAAAATGATTTATTACGATATTTTATATGTCTTTAGTTGTTGCCGGTTCTGTTTTTGCGATCGTAATTGTAAAGTTCATCCGGGGACCGCTTGAGATAATCATTATTTGAAGGTTTATGACGCTATCTTTACTATCTGCCAACGACCGGTCTAAGGTCATGATAAATATTAGCGAGCTTTAATAACTGGATTCAGCATGGCATATTTTTAATCATTGCGTAGCCAATTAGGCATCACCAGAAATCATTAGTTAGAATAAAATATGAAATGAACAAAGTCACGAACATTATATCGTATCTCAAGAAATATTGCGACAACGTACAGCCCTGTGTGTTCGTTTTTCGCACATCAATGAATTGTGTTTAAACTTGTAACGTACATCCCAAACAATTTATAATGTACTCTCACGATACGTAGATGTTTATTTTTATACCTAAACAATGGACTCAAGCACAATGACAAGCTTTAGAATAATTCAAAAGACTACTAATTTAACAACATCTTTTAACTTCCATTTTACGGCCGTTTTTTTAACAAATGACAATAATTTATTCCCCTGCACACAGCCACAGAAATAACGGTATTGTTTTATAAAATACGATGCTTATTATGGAAACAACACTACTGTTTTATCCCAACCTTCCGATCACGGAAAAGAAACAACAATACGTAATTTGAAAATAATCTCTTTTTCACATCAAACATGTTACAAAGGATTAGACATACATGCTATATCAACATATATTTCCTGGCCTGTCTCTGAACCCGCAGTCATAATAGTCTAGTTTCTGGTACCGCGCAGTCTTATCCGCTCCACATTCTCGACAAAACTACACGAGAGTTGCGAAATGCGAGACTGTCGAGTGGAGTGAGTATTCGTCTATGTTGGTATTGTCTCGCATATGTTCGTGTTGTCTCCATTTCGTGTCGGTAAATGGGCAAACATCAAAAAGCTGACGTAAAGTTTCGTGTTATCCTTTATCCCATCCCAAAGGCCCATCCCATCTTAAAGGCCGACAACGCACTAACATTATAACCCCTCTGGTGTTGCGGGTGTCCATGGGCGGAGCTGATCTCTTACCAACAGGCGATTTGTCTGCTCGTTTGCCTCCTATATCATAAAAAAAAACCCTCCACGCTCCTGCTATTCCGGCGAAACAGTCTCGTGTAGTTTTGTCTAGAAAGTGGAGCGGACGGCAGAAAGAAATAGGAAACTATCGACATGAGAAGAAAAAGAAGAGAGCCGTTTTACACACATCAAAGGTAGGTACGAAAACGTATAAGTAGTAATCAAGCTGCCGTAGGCAGAGCACCTACCGTGAACCGAAAACCACGTTCGGTCGAGTATTTCCCTCTCTATTTTATTTACTTTGCTTTACATTGCTAGCAAATCAAAATCAATTCATGATTTTCATGAAGTCGAAATTTTTGTTTTATAATAAAATTAAGCTCATGGTTAGATTAATAAGGGACTAAGTTTCCATACATTACTAATCAGCGGCGGCCTTACCCATCGCGAGGCTCCGGGCGGCAGGTCTTTGCGAGGCCGTTTGTCCTACGGAAAAGTACCTATGTGACGCGAAAGTAGGTCTGGTTGTTTGGTATTCGTTATGTTTGACGAGAAATGCTATAGTTATAGAAATAAATAAAATTTATGTTTTAGAATGTTTTACTTACATTGAAAGATTTATAAAATTAACAAATACAGACATGATAAAGATAAAAAATTTGATGTTTGCGGCTTTTACTAAGACTAAAATCTTTAATTAAAGCACAATAATCTAAGGAATGAGCTACGTCATTTTCGATAACTACTCTACGTCATTTTCGGTAGCTCATACTGCAAGAAAAATAACTCCAAGGTGACAAAAGTTGACGAACGAAATGAAACAAGAGAATTCCTCTAGCGACGGGATTCCCCGAGCGATAGACGCGTTTTTACGGTAGCGACTGCAGTAACGTAATGTAAGGTTTCGATAGCACCTCATGGTAGCGGTACTGTACCGCTACCATGAGATGCTATCGAAAACTTACATTACGTTACTGCAGTCGCTACCGTAAAAACGCGTTTCGAGGTGATTTCGATTGTGCTCGTACCATGAGTCAACCGCGCGTTCACTGCGCCCGCCGGACGCTAGCGTAATATTCGCTAGCGACTAACGTTTTGTAGCGGTTGCCGTAGATCGGTACCATGAGTCACCAATTTGACAGTCGCTATCGAAAAATACCGTATCGACTGTAGTATACTATTTCACTAGCAAATTGGAGCGTGAAAGCTTATTAGAGATCTTGTTTGATAAATTATTTTTAATAATATCGGCAAGGCGTTATTTAGCGTGGAATATGTTAGCGACGGCTGCGTAAGAAGATGAACGACAAATAACATGGATAAATTCAGGCTTATATGAGAAATAAATAAAAAAAATCCACTTCTACATATTATATAATGAGATTAGGTTTATTATTTATATATAATCTATGTACATCTAATCACATGAAACAAAAAAGTTATATTTCATCAGAAAAACAGAGAAGACTGCATCACTCAGTTTATAAGTATGGCAATAATAACCAAAAATAACCAAAGCAAATACAAGATTCACTAACATTTGACCTTGTGCTACTGTTCTACGACACTTTAAATTAGCAGATTTATTTCTATACTTTTGAAAGGAAGCCTTGGGTACTTAGCCTTTTGTCCAATTCGTCCTTGCTCTGTCTTTTCAGTATAGTTAGAAAGAGAGCTTTGTATGCTGTGAAGTTAGGCACGTCACTCCGTATCGTAACGTAAACTACTCGATGAATGGAGTTAACGTTAGCGAGTATAGTAAACGTGTAATTGACTCATGGTACGAGTAACAATCTGTAGTTCTATGAGTGACCACCAGAGGCGCTGTACTTATTCTCCATACTGATTGTTTACGCAGTCGCTAGCGAATACGGTCACTGCAAACTCATGGTAATGTTACAGAACATTATGTCCCGACTCCCGAGTCACCAACTATATAATACTATACTAGTCCCGAGTGCTATGCGTTTAAAAACCGATCTTAAAGTGTTTCGAGGCGCGATATTCATGTACTACAAAATGATTTTATATAGAAAACTCCCGTGAGTTTGAGACATATTAAATATAATGAAACGGGTCACCGCCTCCACCCGCGCCGAGCAACCGAGCGGACAGGGCACGGGCACGCAGTGCTAAGAAAACCGCCGCCGCGATAGGTGCTCATGATTAAGGACCGCGAACCGGTCTGAAACATGTCGAGCGATATTCGACCTTTAAGACGTGAGTGACCCGTTTCATTATATTTAATATACTACAAAATGAATTTATCAATTATACTACCTATCTTTATTTTAATTTACCGTTATGTTATAACCTTAATAAATAATTAAGAATCAAAATCAGGGTTTAAATAAAAAAAAATAGCAAAAAAATTATATATTTTTTTAATTTGATTGACGCGAGGCCCCTGCACGAGCGAGGCCCCGGGCGATTGCCTTGTTCGCCACCCCCTAAGGCCGCCGCTGCATTACTTAAAGAAAAACCCGCATGGCGTAACACACTGTGAAAGTGAATTAAGGTATAAAGAAGAAGTGTTTATGCCTCGCAAAATTTTTCGACATTAGCTACCACACCAATAGCGTATACATTGCACAATCCATCATCGATACAGCAAAACATTTAATAGTTCACCTCGCCTCAATCCCCACTTACCTTTAACTCGGCGCGTTTCAATTGTTATTGGATTAAACTCAAGTCAACATGACCATTATGCGGTTGACGGCAGAGTTTTATGCTAAAACATTTAGGCATTAAATCTAAATGCAAACCATGGCATTTGCAATACTGTGGTACCAGTATTTGCGCCTCTTTGCCGCGATTCAGAACACGTTCTTGAACGTGACATTTAGCATGAGTCACTAGAACAATGATTTTGGTAGCTGGAAATACATAGTTCGCCAGACATAGTTCATTGTCGTGTCTACACAATGCCTATTTTTGTTTGCCACTAGACGAGTTTCGTTTTCCTGAATTCAACTAGTGACAATTTGAATTAGTTAGACCGTTTTAAATGTTGTGATCTGAGTAGGATTCGTACCTACAATATCTGGCATACGCGGCTAATCGCTCTAGCCACTTGAGCTACCGGAACAATCAAGCTAAGGCACGAAATCTTTCACTAGTTCCCTCTTACAACGCCTTAGGGAGATGTATAGTGATGTAGAAGACCATTACCTACCGACGATTTCTCAATGTAATTTGAGTCAATGGTGCCGTTAAAAGAAACCCTCTACTAAGTAGATGTAGCTGTAAGCCTCCCTAAGGCGTAAAAGTAGTGAAAAATTTCGTGCCTGAACTTTATTGCTCCGATAGCTCAGTGGTTAGAGCGATTGGCCGCGTACGCCAGATGTCGCAGTTTAGAATCTCATAACACTATTTTTTTCCCTTTAATTTGAAATTTAAAATCGGATATATCTCGAATCCATATTTTATTTAGTTATTTTAAAGGAGCCCAGTGCTGACTTTTAGAACATTGATAAAACCTGCAGAAGGAATGAAGAATCTTTAGCCGCTTAAATATAGTTGGAGGTGGTCGCATTTGTCTCCTTCCTTGAAAATATTCTCTAATCCTTTAAAATAAGACCTCGAACTATAAATAAACAGTCTGCATTCCAAACACCCCACGCACGTCACTTTTTCTTTAGATATCTATAAAATCGAAATCAGCTGATACTGAGATGGAATCAATTACGGAATTTTATTGAGCATTTGTCAAGATTTGATTCATTTATTGAGGGCAATTGTGTTCAGTCACGATCCTGAAATTAGAAGAATCGACTTAGGAGACCAAAATGTGTCATAGAAATGCAACACTAGAAAGACAACACAAAAACTCAGCGATACGATTCCATAGATACGACTAGTCTGCTGAGTGTAGAATCAGGTAGTAACCGGCCAGCAATGGGATTAACCTAAATTGGTACATGTAAGTCATTAGCATCTGTTGTAGTAAGTACAGAGTTACTTAGCAGTCTTAACATAGAGGCTGACCACGACCACGCACCGCAATCCGCACAGATGACGTATGATCTTGTAATGTAGGTGTGCAAAATACACGCCTTTATCATGCTTCCAACTTAAGTTCAATCTAATTGAAATGCAAAGGAAAACTGCATTGCACGTGTGAAAGATAATAGATACTGCAGCAAGGTGAATGCTCTCCCAGCATACAGGCGCGGTAATATAAATCGCTCACGTACTTTATCCGTGGTTTGCCCACGCGCACTGACTCAGTTGAGCGGACATTTCCTGCGGTCCTACGCTGCTGTCATTTCAATGACGTATAGATTTTGAGCTTTGGTAATTTGGGAAGACATGCAGCTACCAAATATACCAAAGCTTGCAAATGGGAATAGGTGCTGCCGAGAACCTGCTTCAAATATCGGTAAAAAATGTTTATTGGTATTGGTACCTATATTTTATTAATACGAGTAAGGTAATACACAAAAATATTGTAAGAAAATTATTGGTGTTTGTGTGCCCCTATAAATTTATCTAAGTTGTAACGACGACGATACGAGTTCTCTGAATATTTTCGTCGACAAATAGAAAATAGTGGGTACAATGTCCTATCCTCGAAGTATTTAGTCTCAAAGAGATAGTTTAAATCTACTTTACTAAAATAAAAACTACATTTCTAAATTAACTCGAAATAAATCAAACTTAAGTTTTTCTCCATATTTGTAAAATGAATTATATCAATCAACTCTCACCGCTTGCTTCTTCTTACTTGGCATTCCAAATAAGGTTAAGGCGGCTGGCTAAGCGTTTGATTTATGTTAACTAGACTTAGCTTTTAAATCTAGTTTTGGAGACACTTATTCAACGTGTATTGCTTCGTAGTAAACTAAAACCATTAGATCCATCTCAATTTAGTCTTTACTGTTGCAATATTTACACAATTTAGATTTCTAATAGAATTAACTAGAATAATATCAGTAATAAGGTTCCTCATAAAGATCAGGGTAGGTATAGGTAACCTCGGGGCTACAAGAGAAACTAAATCAACTAGTTCTTTACTTTTGAGATTTTCATTTTTGTGCAACTGGGGCAACATCTCGACAGTTATAAAAGCTTGACATGTGATGACAAGTGACACTGACTATTTGTCATTAATTGCGGAGTCAACAATATTTTTTTGAACTACAGAACCTAGTTTATCTTTATATTACATTATTTATAACACTCATACGTCGGAGATAAAAGTTTCCAAAATTTACATTTCATCCATTCACATCATCCTACCACCACCATCATAAATTATTAGGTAGCCTATACGTTTCATTGCTGGGCAACTGTTATTATCACTATCATGAACCGAAATGTCGAAAATGTGTGGGCAGTTTATTAAGTAATAAATAACCCAGCTTGCCGGTACTGCAGCTTGTAGTTTGTTTTGTAAATACTGAGTGTTAGTGACAATGTAACTATGGCCCGGTTTTAGACCATTATCCTTAACTGAATTTCGAGTTTAAAGAAAAAATACCACTTGATTTAAATTCACCCTAATGGCTTCAGTTATGGATCCGTTACACTGTTATTCACATGCTGTATAGAAATTTAATCAGCGATTGCAAACAATATTACCTATGCCAAACAATATACCCGTCAGTTACTAAGAAAATACAGGAAAAAGTTAGAAACAAATATTGGGGGACAATGTTACACAAATCGACCTAGTCCCTAACTAAGCAAAGCTTGTACTATGGGTACTAGATGACGATATACATACTTACTTATATATAGGTAAATACATAGAAAACATCCAAGACCCAAGAACAAATATCCGTGATAAGTGATAAATGCACAAATTCGAACCCGGGACCTCTAGCTTCGGAGGCTGAGTCACTACCAACTAGGCTAAACAGGCAGGTTCGAATACTAAGAATCATTCTGTATTGCCTTTGCTCCTAAGAACTAAACCGAAATTTTCCAAGTCGCTAGTTCGGTTGGTATTCGCAGGGCTTACCAACAACTCGCATTCGAAAAACCAGTATAAGCCTGAAATCTTACTTTGTAGGTACGCACTTGTTATGCGTCTCAGGACCCAGCTACTAGTATGTACAATTGTTATACTACGTAGTAAGTGAAGACAGGTTAGGACTAGACTGTTTGTTGACTTGCGAGACTGTGAGCGGTTTCTTCACGCAAATTAACACCTCTGTTATTTGTTGTTGACTAAGATATAATGTTCCCCAATTGAAGAAGGTAGTAACTTTATATTAAAATTATAGATTGTTATGCCATTATTCCTTAGGACGGTCGTACGTGACGCCCGAAAGAGGGAAATTTGTCAAATGGATATCATGCTATTCTTAGTTCTAAATACATATACATACTTACAAGTATTGCAGCTCTATCTCTAATATAAAAAAAAATATCTATTCGCCATTTTTGTACCAAATTATGGTACGAACACAACGAAGCTTCATGTTCACGGAGCGTATTTTGTTACGTACGCGACTCACAAGTCAACAGATAAGTGACGCTACACGTACCTTACACGTCCCAATTTCGTCGACACCATTATAATAGTAATTATAAGATTGCTGAAAATTATTTTCCTGCCGAACCTAAGTTTTTTTACCATTATGAGTCGCGCGAAAAAAGCCTACATACTCATAACCTTGTGTGGACTGCACAAAACGGCGTTAAACATGCTTAAGAAATGAGCTCACTCTAGTCACACATAATGATTAAGATATAAAAATACCTAACATTTACTATATATCAAGTAAATTCCTCGAATTCTGCACGCAATAGGTGCAGTATGTACATATTTATAAAGCATTGAGTAATGTTTTAACATGGGCAACACGACATACAATTATTTGCTTTGATTTGTTTACTATGGTTAGTGTGTTTGACCCGTATTTGACATGAAACTGTTAATTTTTGACATCATTTAAAGCTATATGTTATAACCCTTCGATTTTACTATATATTTACCATTTAAACAAAAATAATAATATATAACGGTACCCCGGCTATCCTTCCGCTTCGTCGTAGGTCTGGGTCGTAGACCTAAGTGTAACATTGTTGCACCTACTCGTATCTATCATTATTATAAACTTGAAAAAAACGGATACCGAACCGAACTTGCTAAAACGGTTCCGTATAACTAACGGGAACAACCACAGGATCACGTGTAGTCGACATTGTCTTTCTGTATCTCTTTATACCTCCCCAGCTCCCCACGACTACGGTAGCGCATGGATTTTTAAAGTTTTAAACCACGACGATGTGTCCCACTCCACATTGACCTTGCGAGGCACGGGAGAATAGCGGGCGGTAGAGAACCGCCGCCCTGGGCTTGGAACCGATATCAAAAAACCGTTTTAATATTACCCGTAAACAGTTATTATTCTCTTCTTTCAAATACCGGTTAATAGAATGAAGGAATAATTTCAGTTAATCAGTATACAAGAGGAACGAAATTCAAACGTTTCGCTAAACCTTATTAAACCGGTAACCGCGGCAGATGGTGCGTAACCTAAATATCAGCCTGCCAGTGCCACGCAGTCATATTCGAGTATAACTATGTTTTTGTCGAATTAAGAAAGAACCAGTTAATATCGTTTTACAGGACTGAATGCCGCTATAAATCGGTTTTTCCTATATACAGACTAAATACCGGTAACCGAAACCACATCATTGCGCTATTCATTTCGGTTTAGGCTCAATGGACAAAACCGGTTTAAAAAATACCGGTATCCGACCCCTGCCGCCGCCCGATAGGTACCTGTCCTTCTAGCCTTTGACGTCACCCCTCTTGCCCCAGACCAGACACATCACAGGTGCCATCTCAGTTAAAAGGTAGCCCAAACTATATTTTGTTCCAAATGGATGGCGTTGGGTGCATCTTCGTGGATTGAACGAAGTCATAATAAGACAACTTACTGGTATTTGGTAGAATGATCCATTATTCACAGTCTGGTAGGAGGTGAGAGGAACAACAGGAACTGATCCGTTTCTGAGCAGAATCGGCCCTTGCACCGGCGTCACTGCAGGCTGGCCCGAATCTGAAAACAACCCAAAATTAATATTATACCCAACGAATATTTCGCGTTTCTTCAAAAAAGTTAACGAATATTCAGAGCCTATTTTTTAGGGACTGCAGAAGCACTATCGCAAAAGGCTGCGAAACCCACGACAACACGTGGTTATAAGATCTGGCTTTGCAAGCGCGCTAACAGGCATAATTGTCAAGAGGTTACCGATTGCCGATGATGGCGATATACGATCCCTTGCTCAAATTTGGGTGCAAATGTCGATCCCGGATTAGATTGATAGGCGTTGTGCCTCACGTATATCAGACGCTGTTTAAATCATCTGCCAAGCCAAGACAAATGACGCATAGGCCCAGACAAATGAGGCATAGGCATAGACTCATATTAGCCATAGGTCTCATTTGTCTTAAAAAATCATCATCATGATAGGATGATGATGATTTTTTAGTAGGCGTGGGAAGAGATTTCTACCCATCTGACCATTCATCCATCATCACATAGGTAGGTCCTTAGTTCATTGCCCCATTTACACATGTGCAAGAATTTCATGCAGGTTTCAAAACATTGCGGGTTAATGAACTATCTAAATCGACCTATATCTATACGTCGCTTCAAACGTGCGGTGACTGTACAGTAAAGTTTTAAAAAAAGTACAATTCAATGATCTGATTCAAAAACGTGTTAGTCTTTTTCAAGTAAATGTGTTTCTGTTTATCTATAGATTATACATATGCGTTTGTTAGAAAAAGGAAAAGGTTTTGTAAATTTAGCAGACGCTTTGATAGCTTCTTATTTTTCACGTACGTGTAGGTTCATAGATGAATAAAATTATTATGAAATTTAAGTAGTAAAATTGACTAAACACAAAAGTTCTAATTACTTACAAACAGAACAACTGCAGTTCATTGACACGTCATTTGCAAGCAAAACTTTAATTAAAACTACTTCACCGATATTCTCACACTCGACGTAACGTGCATCGTAGTCCGATGCTTTTGCAAACTGAAGAAGTGTATTACGTCGGACTTCCTTGCCCCTCTTAAAATTCGAGGGTCAATCTACACTTCACACGTATTTCAATATTTGTTATAAAACGTACTCTACAAAATCAAACAATGGCACAGATAGGTTACACACCTATCCATTTTCTTTACTTGTTCAACCTATAGAGAATCTTAGAGTTTCAGTTATGTACCTATTTGAATATTATTTAGTTTATCGCATGGACAATTTTAATTATACCGTGAGCAATAGATTTTAAATTTCTGCTAGACATTATTGTACACCATTGCATATATAGCTAGTTTATTTGTCCCCTTTCTCAGGTTCCTCGTGTGTACACAGTCTCTCGGGGCCCGCGGCATTTTAGCCATTTTGCCACCCCATAGTTACGCCGATACATGGCCACGTGTTGTTGTACCACGTGGCAATGGTATGTGGTCACGCTCTCAATAATATCGTAATTCCCCCATTATGATGAATTTTTAGTAGTAGTATAAGTGACGTATAAAACAACTGAATATAATTAATTAATTACTCGTATATCGAGTGTTAGTCATTTGTTACGCATGGTTACGCTAAGTTCTTGTCATAGTGGGTAGAAGGTTAAAGACATTGCACCACCTTCTCAGAAGTAGCTCAGTGAGTAAAAACACATCCCCGAGTCTCATGGTGATCACAATCTAATGGAAGTTTTTGGCACAATGAGAAATACGAGGATGAGAATTATTGAGCAACAGCGTTTGGTCACTAAACTTAGAATATATGTAATAGTAGGTACATACAGAAGAAACTCTGTGACATAACTAGACATCGAATATTTTGTAGCATTTTCGTTTAGCCTTGTAGTGTTAACGACTTAGTATAGATAATTAAATGATAGTACGGTCAAGTGCAAAAATACGTATCGATTTAATCATCTCATAAAGACGTACCGCAATCTTAATCCACCGACATAAGAGCTACGGGACATATTTTTAAGCAAGTTGTATGCACCCATATTTTTGCACTTGACAGTACTCGTCATCTTATTTTAACCTTGATTCTGTATTTATGTTTAAATTTTCTACACCAACTCGGTAAGAATTTTTCTACTCAAATTCCATTACCGTTAAAAGGCTTTATAAGTTAATTTTTAAGTCTAAACTGACAATTCTTGGTGTTTGACATATGCTTGACTAATATGATCTGGATATTTGACAAATAGGTCTGAAATAAAAACGGATTCTTTCATCTTTGGTACGGATGTCATTTTGTAAACTGTATCATAATAATTTTTAAGAAAAAAAACCGACTTCAATGGGGGAGGCCGGTGAAAGATTATTATACTTAGATGGTGCACTCTTAGATTCCATACAATAAAATAAAAATGGCTCATGGAATCCTCCATCAGAACTCAAGCTTGATAAGAGTGTGTCTTGAAAACCTAGCTTGCTTGACAAACAAAACGAAGAGAACAAATCGCCAAACGTGAACTACGCGTCGTTGAAGTTCTGATCATCATCCGCAGTTCCACTTCATCAAATGTCACTTTTTTGAATGAAAATACTTGGTTAGTTCATGAAAATACTAAAATATTAAATTTGAGGAGTTCCCTTGATTCCTAATGGATCCCATCATCAGAAATCGAGCATGACCAAAAATTAATCGTGAAAATAGAACTTGCTTAACAAACACAGCTAAGAGGACAAATCGCCAAACGTGAACTTTTCGTCGTTGAAGAGTTCTGTTCTGATCATCATCAGCAGTTTCACTTCATCAAATGTCACATTTTTGGATGAAAATGCTCGATTTTTTTATAAAAACCCAAAATCACTATATGTTTGCCTTTAAGATTTGAGGAGTTCCCTCAATTCCTCATGGATCCCATCATCAAAACGGGACCAACTTGGATATATATACTTACAATCAAAAAAATAATTTTCCAAATCGGTTAAGAAATGACGGAGTTATGGAGTAACAAACATTAAAAAAAAAAAACATACAACCGAATTGATAACCTCCTCTTTTCAAATCTTGAAGTCGGTTAAAAATATGACGAAGTGACAGTACACATGTCATCAAAATTAGTTGAGGCTATACTAACCCTAAAATTAAACAGGTCGGAAGTAATTGTAGATTTGCACCGAAAACGGAGGGTGCCAAGCGACCTCGTCTGAAGAGATATGTCATACAATTGAAGAGCTAAAGAGCTAAGCCAATGTTAAGAGGGTCACACTGGTGTGCCTATTAAATAATACTTGTTTATTCTAATCTAATAGTGATTTATGTCCTTAGACTGATATTAGAATTGGCGGCTGTGATCCAGAAACCTTAGGTGGCGATGATACGAAGTTATTTTAGTCTCTGACCGGAACGTCAGAGCAAAATAATTCACTTCTTCGCGCCTTTAAAAAAAGAAAAGGTAGATGTTCTATCGCATGTTCGAATTTACAATTTTGACTAAACGACCTAATTTGCTGCAGTATTTGTTCCTGTACTATCTCTCTCACAGTTTGATTGGTAGCAACTAACCAGGTACTACTCGTTATTATAACTGCGAGCCTGTTATATAGGTACCTATACTTAAGCTTCGCAAAGCGTGTTTGCCTCAAATATAAACCGTCTACTCAATGGATCGTGTCATAGGCATTACAAGAAAAACAAGGTAATTTCATCACAACTCTAGGCGAGTCACCTTATCCAGGTCAAATGTTACAAAACTACTAATCTCTTCACATGTTTCCAGTTAAGGGGCATATCAGGCTTTCATCGAGATCGTTTTTTTTTACAATTTAATTTTTGTTATCTATACAAACAATGAACCTGCCTATGGAAGCCGTCATGGGATTCATGGATGAGTTCAGGTATGGAGTAGTATTTTTAAGATGAGCACAAATAATTTATTGTGGATGTTTGCCATAGTCACCGCAATCTTAGTTTATCTTGGGGTTAAAATACTTGATTGGTTTGTATAAAATTGTCCCCATATTAATATATACTAAACAAAATTCTAAACAACTTTAAAAATTTTGGATTACTATCACGGAGTCTAATTAAAAACTTGTCTATGGAGCTGCTCGTCTTAGTCGCAGATAGTCTAGTTTATTGAAATGAAATGAAATGTTTATTTTGCAAAAACATACACAGATGTTATAAATTTACATGTCAGTAGAATTAAATTATAAAGTGTGGACACGAAAAAATCTGGTCATGCATGATATGGTAAATCTTTAAAATTAATGTGGATTAACAAGCAGCACTTTTATAAAATAATTTGTGGTTATCAAACTACATAATAAAAATACAATCATAATATAACGTTAAGTTGTCTGTGACTTTCAGCATTATATATTCCACCATACCTATATTTTGTTGAACAGCGCCTTCGGACAGTACGAGTATGTACCAAGTTTTCCTGTTAATATTTTTATTTTATTTTTATCTGGATCTTTCAAATTTTACCTTTTTACATCATCCTTTTACAATAGCTAACATTTTTCTAGTTGACTTCAGATTGACGTAGTTCGAATTGTTTTTCATTTTGGTTTATTTGCCTTTTTTACAGAAAAATGCCTCCCATATAAAACAACTTTCGATGCTTGGAGTAGAAAGTCTTCCTGACTGCCTCAAGTAGAAAAGTGTTCAAACAAGTATGTTTTTGGAATGATGAAATTCTAATGAGCTTAAAACAACTCTTAAAAATATAGATACAATTGTAGCTTAGTAGCAGGAAGCGAGTGAAAATTATCAGAAACCGCTGTTCAACAAAATATCGGTACGGTGAAATATATAATGCTGAAAGACACAGAAAACTTAACGTTATATTATGATTGTATTTTTATTATGTAGTTTGATATCTACAAATTATTTTTAAAAAGCGGTGCCTGAAAATCCACATTGATTTCAAAGATTTACCATATCATGCATGACCAGATTTTTTCGTATCCACACTTTATGTTTATGCATGTTCCGCCATAATTTGACATGCAAAATCTAAAATCTAATTTAAAACGTCATAATGCTATTATCTATTTATACAATTTATATTCATTTAAGTTATAAAATTGTCGAGTAATCAAGTAAAATTTTAATTTTCTAGAAAATTCACTTATCTTATCGCATTGCTTCATGTCGTCGTTTAAATTATTATAATTTTTTATACCAATATATAATAATAATAATATATTCAATACTTCTTTTGAAATGCACATAATTATAACATTTAGGGAACAGAATGTAAAAATTGTCTCTGCATAATCTACGTGGTCTACTGTAACTATTATAAGCAAAACTGGACTTATTTTTGTAAACAAAAATGCAGACTAAATGTATGTAAAGCGATATCACGGTTAGTATTCTGTGTTTTACAAAAAGTGGACGGCAATGTTCAAGAGGCTTTGCTTTTTCGACATACCTAAGAGCATTTTTTTTGTAGTATGAGAACACGGTTCACGTGAACACCATTACTCCAAACCTCAAGACCATACCTTAGTTTATTACATTTACAAACAACAAAAACAAAATGGGGGCCCCTTGAACTTAACTCGAAGTGGTAAATAAGTCGAGTTTACTACTGCAACTAGTCGTGAAATAGACGACTTGTTACTTAGAAGAGTTGCAACTCAAAAAAAATTATAGACCAGTTGCTTTTTAGACGAGCTGCTATTAATTTAGACGAGTGATATAAGTAGACTATGTATAAGTATATGCGACTTAGACGAGCAGCTTCATAGACGAGTTGCTACTATCGACTAAGAAGGATTTCACCCTGCATTCCCTGTACTGGGTAGACTTCAAAGCTTAAGTCGACGAACTTTTTTACTACCTATTGCCCGCGACTTCGTTTGCGTCGAACTCGTTGCCTTAGAGAAATAATTTTGCCATTTAATTGTTTTAAGTTAGGTACCATACAAAATTCCACTTTTTAGGTTTTTTTTTGTCTGTGGCCTGTTTAGTTTAGCTTAGTGTTTATTCAGAAAAACGTGATATAACAAAAAAGAAATTACTCTAACTTAAAAATAATTAAAAATCTAAATATATAAAAGAAGAAACTGACTGACTGACTGACTGACTGACTGACATATCAACGCACAGCCCAAACCGCTGGTCCTAGAGATTCCAAATTTGGCACGTAGGTTCCTTATAAGGTCTAGGGGTGCACTAAGAAAGGATTTTTCAAAATTCAACCCCTAAGGGGGTGAAATGGGGGTCCGAAGTTTGTATGGGGAAAAACGATTAGTTAAACTATTTTATTCGAAACTTCACAGGAGTATTATTAACGATAAATGAGTAAATACGTGTTTCAGGTTTTTAGAGAAATCAACCCCTAAAAGGGGGAAAGGTGGTGACAAATTCTGAAAATCGACATGGGTATTGTTTTTATGATATACCGGGTCGCTGATAACGAAAACAACAATGATTTTAAAATCTCACGTGGAGGACGTGAAATACCATCCCCCCTGTTGGGATGCGAGGGGGATGAAATGTCTAAATATTAATATGGGTGTCGTTTTTATGGTTTTTTGGGACGTTAATTACGAAAATGGCATCGGTTTTGTAATTTAATATTGTGGACATGAAAACTTTTGAAAAATTGTGCCAAATTTTAAGAAATACTTACTGACTGAGATACTGACATATCACCGCACAGCGCAAACTGGTGGTTCTAGTGATTCCAAATTAAGTATGTAGGTTCCATATAAGGTCTTGAGGTGCATTAAGAAAGGATTTTTCAAAATTCAACCCCTAAGGGGGTGAAATGGGGGTCCGAAGTTTGTATCGGGAATCAAGATTAGTTGGATTATTTTATTCGAAACTTCACAGGAGTATTTCTAACGATAAATTAATAAACATATGTTTCAGGTTTTTTAAGGAATCAACCCCTAAAAGGGGGAAATCTGGTGACAAATTCTAAAAATCGATATGGGTGTTGTTTCCATGGTTTATTAGGTCGCTGATTACGAAAACAACAATGATTTTAAAATCCCACGTGGAGGACGTGAAATACCATACCCTCTGTTGGGGTCCGAGGGGGATGAAATGTCTAAATATTAATATGGGTGTCGTTTTTATGGTTTTTGGGGACGTTAATTACGAAAAAGGCATCGGTTTTGAAATTTAATATTGTGGACATGAAAACTTTTGAAAAATTGTGCCAAATATCAAGAAATAACTGACTGACTGAGAGACTGACATATCACCGCACAGCGCAAACTGGTGGTTCGAGAGATACCAAATTTGGCATGTAAGTTCCTTATAAGGTCTAAAGGTGCATGAAGTGCCGTGAGTTCCCTATGAAGATTCGGCCTTTTTTAATTCAATGTATTGTAAATGGTTTTATTAATCAGTGCCGTCCGATACGATTTCGACAAAAATCGATATTTGAGCGTCCGAGAGGACTCTTAATAGGAATCCGAGGTACCTTAACTTTGAATAAAGTAACGGCCATATTGATTTGCTTCATTTCCGTCCCGATTTCATTCAAAATCGATATCTGAGCGTCCGAGAGGTCCTCTAATACGACGCCGAGGTAAAATTTAGAAAAAGTGGCGGCCATGTTGCATTTCTTCATTTCCGTCCCGATTTCGTTCAAAATCGATATCTGAGCGTCCGAGAGCTCCCCTAATACTACTCCGAGGTAAAATTTGGAAAATGTCGTAGTCATATTGATTTTCTTTTTTTTCGCCCCGATTTCGTTCAAAATCGATATCTGAGCATCCGAGAGGTCCCTAATACGACTCCTTGTAAAATTTGGAAAAACTGGCGGCTATATTGCTTTTCTTCATTTCCGTCCCAATTTCGTTCAAAATCGATATCTGAGCGTCCGAGAGCTCCCCTAATACGACTCCGAAGTAAAATTTGGAAAAAGTCGCAGTTATATTGATTTTCTTTTTATTCGTCCCGATTTCGTTCAAAATCGATATCTGAGCGTCCGAGAGGGGTCGTACTAGGAATCCAAGGTATAATTTTGAAAAATTGGCGGCCCTATTCATTTTTATCATTTCCGTCCCGATTTCGTTCAAAATCGATATCTGAGCGTCCGAGAGGTCTCTTAATATGAATCCGAGGTAAAAGTTGGAAAAAGTGGCAGCCATATTGATTTTCTTCATTTCCAACTCGATTTCGTTCAAAATCTATATCTGAGCGTCCGACAGGTCCCCTAATACAAATTTGAGGTAAAATTTGAAAAAAGTGGCGGCCATATTAATTTTCCTCATTTTCGTCCCGATTTCGTTCAAAATCGATATCTGAGTGTCCGAGAGGTCTCTTAATACGAATCCGAGATAAAATTTGTGAAAGCGGCGGCCATATTGATTTGCTTTTTTTTCGTCCCGATTTCGTTCAAAATCGATATCTGAGCACCCGAGAGGTCTCTTAATACGAATATGAGGTAAAGTTCGCAAGCTGCTCGAAGGCCTCTAACTTGGCTTAACGATTGCAGCCGGGATCAACGGCTTAGCGTGCCTTTCAAAGCTCGAGAGTCAGTTAGTAACCACTCAAAGCGGTCACCCATCCAAGAACTGACCTGCGCCCAGGGCGGGTGCCGTTGGGCCACGAGCGCTCTATAATCTTGATAGTTTGTGCCAAATTGCAATTCAATAGGTCCAGTAAAAGCAACTTGGTTATAACAGACGGACTGACAGTAAGGAGTGCGAATGGAAGTGAGGCCAAATTTTCTTTTTGGATGCCCCAATGGTAACTGGAAAAACCTACCTAATAAATTTAATTGTAGGAAAAATAAATGTTACACATAATATTGAATTAGCCGTATTTCTGTACTTCAAAGGACCAGAGTTTATGACCGCTGCGCGCTGCTTGGTCGTTTACAGACCTATTGGTGTTACTGTAGTACACAGATACTTTTACTAAGGGCCATTTAAGACACGCTTTTATTTCATCGGCCCTTTCCCCTACGGCCTCTCGGAAATGTATGATAATAGTTTTCGATCGTTATTTTTGCCAAAATCAAATGAAATTCGACAGTTTGCCGGTTCTCAGAATTTATACTGACTTTTCATCTGTTCATCTGTTAATGAATCACAATCACCAAACTTCGTATAGCGAAACCCCAGAATGTAACATCTACTTTTCTGGAGACCGCATCTAAATCGGTTCAGCCAAACGCGAGATAATCGTGGACAAACATACGAACCTGTTTTTTGTAGACGGTTAAAAATTTCGCTTAGTACGCGGGCGAAGCCGCGGGCAAGTGCTAGTAACGTATAAAAAATTCTTTGTGCGAGAAAGCTGCCCGCACGAGGATCGCCTGTTGCCTCCCGCAAACGTTTGCTGAGCATCCTGTGAAGTCCACGCGCGCCTTTGCTTCCTATATCCGTCCGTAATCTCATATTATATGTTTTTTTTGCTGTCTCCACGTCAAATTTCATCAAATTCTTTAAGTGGTTTCTGCGTGAAAAGGTAACAGACAGTTACTTTTGTAATTATAATATTAGTCAAATTAGGACGGTGATAAACAAGCAACAAGCTGACTGCCTGAAGCCCGACTCCATAACAGTCCCAAGTACGCTGCGACCCTTTTTCGATAAGGATTCTTTTTATTTTCGATAATTACGTGTTACACCCCTTTTTAAAATATATTTGATCTTACCTATATAATTTCCATATAAGCATAGCAATGACATAAGTGACTGTCTTCCTCTTAAACGAGTGGCGGTATCGTTAAAGAAGACATTATGAGATTGACGCGTTCATACATAAACATTACTTACGGTAATTGGTATTGCCTCGCTCAGCCTCCATTGATTCATTCAAACAATCTTGTATGCATATTACACTATAGCAATAGTAGTTTTGATAGGTAGAGAAATTCGGTTACTTTCTAGTTGCTGAAATAGATAGGCGTCACTATGCAGTTACGAAACATCATCAGCCCACTGCAGTCCACTGCTGAACATTGGCCCTGAGCTACATTCAGTTTGTGGACTAGCCCCACAGTCAGTAACCACGTCTCGGCTCCGTAGGTCATAACGGGAAGTACGCACTGGTTGAAGACTTTCGTCTTTAAGCTTTGCGGTATGGCTTTGCAGTTACGAATAAATGCCGAAAATTCTTAAAGTCGCTGAAAATCATGACGTCAGTAGCATTATACATATTTGAAACTATAAATATTGTAAACTAGCTTTTGCCCGCGACTTGGTCCGCGTAGAACGAACGACGAACTCGTTCTCGCCTTAGAATTATCTGTTTTCCCATATTTTTTTTCTCAAAGCTCAGATGGTTGGACGGCGTTGAAATGGACACCAGGACAGGACCAGGACCAGGTGTATTCTCTAGAAATCCTATTGTCAAAACGAATGATTAAGTGCTTATTTCGGAAAATCAAATTGTACCGATTCTAGACGAATGAATCCCGTCAAAAAAATAACAATTATAATATAATGATAGAAATCTCGCTACGCACTTCTGCCGTAAAACGTAGTCCCAACAGAGCGAGTTCTTCATGTAAGTATTATGGCCAAAGGCCCTAAGCAGACCGGCAAGACATGCGGGCCTATCATTCCAACAGAGCAGGCTCCTTATGCAAGGCTGAGGGCCGAAGGCCCAAAGTAGAGTGGCAAGGCACTCGAGACCGAAGGCCGAGCGTCCCAACAGAGCGGGTTCTTTACGTAATGATGATGGCCGAAAATGCGAAGCAGAACGGCAACAAATGCGCGACCGAAAGCCGATCATTCACACACAGCGACCCCCCTATGTATGGCTGAGGGCCGAAGGCCCGAGGCTCTGTTAGGCCTTATATAAAAGGCCCAACAGAGCGGATTTTTCATATAAGGCTGAGGGCCGACGGCCCGATGGGCGTGCCAAGTCAAGCCAAGACTGTTATACGCGATAATGAAGGCGTGGTGCAGGGCGGCAAGGCACGCGAGGCTGACACCAGAGCGTAGTTATACATACTATGTATAGGTTATTTAAGACAACATCATGTGTCTTATAAGCGACCATAAGGGCCGAAGGCCCCAAGGAAAGCGGCAAGGCACGCGAGGCCGAAGGCTGAGCGTACCAACAGAACGGGCTCTTTGCTTAACTCTGATGTCCGAAGGCCCTAAACCGAGTAGTAAGGCACGCAAGGCCGTAGTTTGAGCATCCCAACAGAGCGGGCTCTTTAATAAGGCTGAGGGCCGAAAGCCCGAAGCTGAGTGTTAAGGCACTCGAGGCGGAGGATTGAACATTACAACAGCGGACTCTATAAGGCTGAGGGCCGAACGCGAGGTCGAAGGTCAAGCATCCCAACGGAGCGGGCTTTTCATATAAGGCTGAGGGCCGAAGGTCCGATGGGCGTGCCAAGTCAGCCAAGAGTGTTATATGCGATAATGAAGACGTTGTAGTGGGCGGCAAGGCACGCGAGGCTGACGCCAGAGCGTGGTTATACACACTATGTATAGGTTATTTAGAACGACATCATGTGTCTATCTTTCTTTCCTTATCTTTCTATTTATGTGGTATAAGTGACTGAATATTAAGTAATCGGCAAAAGTAATAGGATCACAAAGTTACACATGTAGATTTTATATCTAGGAAACGGGACCGAAATTTGGGTTCAGAGTCACAGTTAAACACTTAAAGTGCTAAACGCTAATAGCTTTCAAATTTTGAAGAGACCGTGGTGGCTGGCGCGCACACTGGGCAGCGCCGCGGCGCAGCATTTGCGTTTACTTTTTTTTCAGTTTCTATCTTAAGATGTCACAAATTTTGAATGAGGACATTTTTTCTTTGTCGTCAAGTATATGCTTACCAATTTTCATACCTGTAACTCATAGATTATAGGAGTTCCCATACAAAGTTCAACCCCTCTTTTTACCCCCTTTTAACCCAAATCTGCACAATTTTTGTAGCCTAAAACCTGATATTAACCTGGTATTTACTCGACAATCTTACACAAATCAACCTAGTCCCAAACTAAGCAAAACTTGTACTATGGGTACTAGACGACGATATACATACTTATATACATAGATAAATACATAGAAAATATCCAAGACCCAGAAACAAATATCCGAGCTAAATGCACAAATAAATGCCCTGGCCTAGAATCGAACCCGGGACCTGTAGCTTCGGAGGTAGTGTCACTGTCACTACCAACTAGGCTAAACAAGCCGAGACCCCGCAAACTTGCTATGTCAACAAAAAGGCCGAGTCATTGGTCCAAACTAGCCATGTACAAGAATAGTCTGTATGTAAGGTCCATAAAAATATTTAACAAACTACCATATGAAATATCTACCGAGGCAAAAGATAGCATATGTAAGAGAAAACTTATTAACCTGCTTATCAAAAAATGTTACAATATAGATGAATTCCTAATTGATATGGATCTTAACTAACCCGACTTTGACGTCAATATGCAATGACATAAATATTCTCAAATCAAAACTAGCGTTATTATTAATTTAAAATTTATGTTGATATGATATTCCGAAATAATCCAATCCAAATAACCACTGTTTCATATAAGTTGACATTCTAAATGTAAGCATCTCTCATTTAATGTGTAATAAACTTAGTTATTAAGGAGACATTTGTAATGCCCTTACAGGGTGACATGTACACTTCCTAACCACAATGTACCTAACACCATGTATCTCTATGCATTAAAATTGTACATGTACACCATAAATTAATAAAAAAATAACATTATACAACATGGGCCCTAATAACCCGAAAAATTCAAACCAACGCCCATAATTTAAGAGATATTAATTATTCAAAACAAATGAATGAATGAAATGAATGATGAGGACTAAAGGCGATGAAATGAAATTACGTCTGACAATCTCTTTAAACTGTTCTGTCTTTATTTTTTTAACTTAGGTGATCATAATTTAATAACACAATTACATCACGATTATACTATGAAGTTATGGGGCTTTTTTAGCTCATGACGACCCCACACGAAATGGGCAGATGAAATACATAGGTATTAAATATAGCTACTCCCCACTGGCCACAAGTAGTTCAAGACAGAGAAAATGGAATTGTTTGGAAGAGGCCTTCACCTTCACTTGAGGAGACAGGTTCTTGCATTAAGAAAATAAACTCATTGTAAATATGAGAACAAAATAAAATAAAGAAACAAAGGAGTTACTTATAGCTATATTTTATTTAGTTCTCTCTTTCCACTTAAACGAATTAAAGTCTTTTTGAAAGAAAGAAAAATATGTAATTTTAAGGGGTACCTACGATTATTTAAGCAGACAAACAGATAAACAGACAAAAATTCTAAAAACTGTTGGAACGTGTTCTGTTATCGATTCTAAGTATCCCCGGCCAACTTCTTTTCGAATATCTTCCATGTACAGACTTTCGGCCCTCTTCAGCTTTATTATATTGGGGGACAATCTTACACAAATCAACCTAGTCCCAAACTAAGCAAAACTTGTACTATGGGTACTAGACGACGATATACATACTTATATACATAGATAAATACATAGAAAATATCCAAGACCCAGAAACAAATATCCGAGCTAAATGCAAAAATAAATGCCCTGGCCTAGAATCGAACCCGGGACCTGTAGCTTCGGAGGTAGTGTCACTGTCACTACCAACTAGGCTAAACAAGCCGAGACCCCGCAAACTTGCTATGTCAACAAAAAGGCCGAGTCATTGGTCCAAACTAGCCATGTACAAGAATAGTCCGTATGTAAGGTCCATAAAAATATTTAACAAACTACCATATGAAATATCTACCGAGGCAAAAGATAGCATATGTAAGAGAAAACTTATTAACCTGCTTATCAAAAAATGTTACAATATAGATGAATTCCTAATTGATATGGATCTTAACTAACCCGACTTTGACGTCAATATGCAATGACATAAATATTCTCAAATCAAAACTAGCGTTATTATTAATTTAAAATTTATGTTGATATGATATTCCGAAATAATCCAATCCAAAAAACCACTGTTTCATATAAGTTGACATTCTAAATGTAAGCATCTCTCATTTAATGTGTAATATACTTAGTTATTAAGGAGACATTTGTAATGCCCTTACAGGGTGGCATGTACACTTCCTAACCACAATGTACCTAACACCATGTATCTCTATGCATTAAAATTGTACATGTACACAATAAATTAATAAAAAAAAATAACATTATATAACATGGGCCCTAATAACCCGAAAAATTTAAACCAACGCCCATAACTTAAGAGATATTAATTATTCAAAACAAACGAATGAATGAAATGAATGATGAGGACTAAAGGCGATGAAATGAAATTACGTCTGACAATCCTCTTTAAACTGTTCTGTCTTTATTTTTTTTAACTTAGGTGATCATAATTTAATAACACAATTACATCACGATTATACTATGAAGTTATGGGGCTTTTTTAGCTCAAATGACGACCCCACACGAAATGGGCAGATGAAATACATAGGTAATAAATATAGCTACTCCCCACTGGCCACAAGTAGTTCAAGACAGAGAAAATGGAATTGTTTGGAAGAGGCCTTCACCTTCACTTGAGGAGACAGGTTCTTGCATTAAGAAAATAAATTCATTGTAAATATGAGAACAAAATAAAATAAAGAAACAAAGGAGTTACTTATAGTTATATTTTATTTAGTTCTCTCTTTCCACTTAAACGAATTAAAGTCTTTTTGAAAGAAAGAAAAATATGTAATTTTAAGGGGTACCTACGATTATCGTGTTAGTGAATTATTAATAGCTAAGTTAGTTAGGTAGGTTCCTAGCTGCTTTCTAAGAGTTAAATTATCGAGTCATTTTATGTACAATGTAAGACACATTAATACAAAATTTGTTTAAATATCACCATCAATATGCAGCTACTGAATCTCCTAAGATCTTATTAGGATTATGCAGGATTATGATGTTTATAATGCGTTTAATCGCGGCGTCTTTAAGGTCGTAGACGTTACATTCCTACACATTTAATTAAATGAGTTTACAAGTGGGCACTCATTACATTACGTAGTATCTACAGATGTCAATGCGATGCACTTAAGAGTTCAAATACATGCCAATAACCGTATATTTATATTTATTGGCTTCAATTTTAATATATTGATTTAAAAATGCACAATTTTTACAAATTATTATTGGTAAACGGGACCTAATCGCGTACAACTGAAATTTAAACCACCATGTCCTTCCACAGTGTATTCCTTTCTACAGAACGTCATTTTTACAGTAGCAAAGTACGTGAAGCCGTTGAAATAAAAAAACATCGCAATTTCAACCGGGATGAGGGTTTTTAGGGCGTGCTTAAGAGTCCTCAGTACGCTCGGCTGAACTTGATTCTCCATAAAAATATAGTTTCATTCTCATTTTAAAACGTCTTGCTGAAATAACACGAAACTTTGTTTGTTGTGTGTGTTGTGAAAAAAAATACAGCGAGTTTTGATTTTTTTACGTCTTGTATGAAAACCGAATCAAAATCACTCGCTGTATTCTTTCTCCATTATAATATCAAGCCACAGAAACTAATTTCCGACCTAGATATGCCGGATCCCATTGTGTATACAAAGTTTCATGTTATTCTAGCATGGCGTTTTAAAATAAATATTGGTGGACAATCTTACACAAATCGACCTAGTCCCAAACTAAGCAAAGCTTGTACTATGGGTACTAGACGACGATATACATACTTATATAGATAAATACATAGAAAACATCCAAGACCCAAGAACAAATATCCGTGACAAATGCACAAATAAATGCCCTGGCCGGGATTCGAACCCGGGACCCCTAACTTCGGAGGCAGAGTCACTACCAACTAGGCTAAGCAGGCCATCATGAGAAATGAGAGCGAAACTACGTTTATATGGAGAACCGAGCTTACTGCGGACTCTTAACATTTTTAGATTTAATCTTCGTAGAATCCAGTTATCAGTATAAGTGCAAGCGTCAAAATACATTATCCATTACATACATGTTAGTGTTGTGTCGGGCGAGTGAAAACCCTAAATGTAAAAACCAATTGTGAATAGTTCGAAAAACCTGTGCGGCTAGATGTTGATACCCGCTGAAGCCAGTCAGCTCGTGACCACGGATGTTGTGATACATTCGAAACGTCAGGCAAACCTTAAAAAAGGTGAATAAATTTCAGTTGTACGCGACTAAGTCCCGTTTACCAATAATCGTGATCTATTTTAATACTTTTATATAATAGTTTTAAGTTGTAACTATTTAAATTGGTTGCAGCACAAGCAACGAACATTTCAATTTGGTTAAATAATTTCAGAAATCAAATGAGGAATTTCGGAAGTTATCGCTGTAAGCGACGATCTTATTTTAAAAGAAAAGATGAAAAACCTCTTTAGTACTGGCAGTATACGGCCGCTAGTTGTTAAAAAAAAGCTAAAACAGAAGAATTCGGCCGGCTGTCTAAAATGGAAAAATAGGTACCCACCAGTACATGTAGTATCAATTTATCACCGCCTGGAATTTAATAGGTACCTACTACCTAATTATTTTATTCATGTACGACTGCACAGTAGTAGCAGTATAACATGTTTACAATTATCTACATAGAGCCTTATTCTCTTGACATTAGTGTCAAGTGTGTAGCTCATTTTGAAAACTATGTCTGAGTAGCTACTTCTGCTGCTGAGTATACTAAAGAGATTTGTGGTTTTAATACTTATAGTTTAGTGTTTTAGTGATTCGATATCTCTTCCTGCACCGTTAACGTACAAACATACTTTACCTCTTTATTAAATTAAGATATACATAGGAATTTAATGTCTCTTAATGATTACGGTTTCTTGACCGTTTCCAAGTATCTCAGCTGTGATTCCAAGCGACCTTGCTTCCGATAACGACTCGAATTGGCCAATGCCGCATCCTCAAATCGCGTTTGCCAATAAATTAACATAACCAACTATAAATAATGCTGAGGTCGCAATCAACGGACCACGAGAATATGATACTCAATTAATACAACATAATAAATGACTGAGAATTTTGACCTTTGGGTTCTTTAGCTAATCAGAAAATTTCCAGCAATTGCTATGCTTTATCAGTCTTATCGAAAACTTGTTCTGAAAGTATAGCCTATTGGTGCCTCTGACTATGGGAATGTATATCCGCTACTAACCTACGGAGTTATTTTTTGGGGAGATTCTGTGGATGTAAATAAAACGTTTGTGCTCCAGAAAATATGCCTCAGAACGTATGAAAGCCAGGGGTTCCTATGTTAAAAAACAAACAACTTACGTTCGAGCACAATACAAATATGTTATTAGATTTCAAAAGGTCTATATTTACATATATAATAAAAGTACAATTATAACGGCAATCCGATATATGCAATATATAATAATAAGTAGCGTCAAATATAATCATTTCTAATTTAACAATTGGAATTCCGAAAGTTTATTTTATACAATCACTATTCATATTCTTGGTTAGTAATTATCGTAACATAATCAGAACAGGACTTTATTAAAATTTGAACAAAATATGTTCTGCTCTATTTTATTCCGTAAAACATGCATTACCATTCTATCGCCATTTGATAGAAAGATACGAATTCATCGTCTTGTGATAAACGCGAGAATAATTCGCCGTTCTGTCAGATTCGATTGTACCGAGTAAGGTCGGCATTTGAAAGAGCTGTCCGGAATATTTATGTGAACCACTTGGAGTTATTGCTGTGAAATATTACCGCCGTTATAAGAACACTGGATTTCTGTAATGTACCTAAACGTACTTAAATTTACAAATTTCCAGTTTTGTAATACATACTTATTATAATGAACTCTCGTAAATACGCTTAAAGTAAGCGAGTATTTACTACATATACTTTATCTGTACTTGCAAGTGTCATACAGGTACCTATGTACATATATGAGCAAACGCTCATACATATGATGACCCTTTGATATACATATACAAGGTGCCACGGAAGGAATTTATTTCAAAAGCAAATTATTTCACAAGTGTATTCCTGACTGTTTGATAACTAAATATATTTTATTATTTATTTATTGTTTGTTTCTATTTTTTGTTTTCTCTTCTAGTAAAAATAGCTTGTCATCGTTACCACCTTGCTAGCTCATCCTAAGGCATATTTTTATTAAACAAGTAAATGTAATTCTTATGTAAGACAAAAAAACAAGAACGAGTAATTGGTGCTGGTAAAGCCTTTGCACTCGACTTGCATTTAGTAGTTCCCTAGTTGTCAACATAAACTCTAACAACATATTCTCTCATCGCATACGCATCATCTCCTTTGTGGTTAAATAATGGCCATGACTACCGCCAAGAGTGTACTAAAACGGTGTCCTTTATGACGTAAAGATGTCAGTAAGGCACGTTTTAATGTTACACGACAAAAAGCTCCTTTCACGTGCGTCTTGTTTCGACATTATGAACCTGCGCCGTTACATAAACAACGATGCAACTCGAATATTGTCCGATGTTAAACTTGTTCAAAAACCTGAATTGAGATTTTTTAAGGTCTATTTGGGTTAAACCTGGATTGTCAGAATAAACTGTATTTAATAAATCTGGAACATTAGAAACTATTTGTTTATTGTTTACACGTACTAAGGTTTGTTGTCTTGTTTTGAGTTCATGCTTAAAGTACTTATTTCATCAGTGGTACAAGAACAACAATATACTTAATTTTTATAGTTACCTACGCAAAACGTCTTTGTCACAATTTTAAGGCACTGTCGATGTTATCGTATCGTCATTATCATCATCATCATTATCATTTAACGCATTATCATTATTAAGACCTCCTCTCATTAAAATATTTTTTCTCAAACATGCAATGAAATATTGATGTTATGTTCCTTATAATGGCTGCGAAGTATGACGTTTCAGGTGCGGCTAGGACAAGAGGTCGTTAATGGAATTTCATACAAATCTTGCAGGCCTAGGCCGGCAAAGTCCTCTTTTTTAATTTCCATTCCACATAAATTTGTGGCAAAGGCATCATGTCATTCTGCCATAATGCGTATTAAAAATAAAACTTTGTTTTTTTTGTTGTTTATTTCATTGCATGTTTGAGAAAAGCACTATACATACCTCGGCGGGAAATATGGGGTTGCCCGCCTCAGACCTATCCAGTCTATATGTCTTCGGCCGGCAACCCCTTTCGTCCCGGCCTCTGTAGTAATGTTTCCTTTTAATAGTAATTTTTCCTTTCGCCTCTGTGTTAGGGTGGTATTCCACTCGTCCAATATCTTTGTCCAATTTCTTTGTCAAATCTTTGATCAAAGTTCTTTGACGTAAGCCCATTCTACTAATCCAATATCTTTGTCCAAGTTTTATTTTATTTCATGCGTAGCCATATTGATTTAACTGTCATGAACTTTGATCAAAGATTTGACAAAGATATTGGATGAGTTTAATACGGGGTGGTATACCACTCATCCAATATCTTTGTCAAATCTTTGATCAAAGTTCTTTGACGGAGGCCCATTCCACTCATCCAATATCTTTGTCCAAGTTTTTTTTCATGCGTAGCCATATTGCTTTAACTGTCATCAGAATCTTTGATCAAATGTCGGGGTCCCATCCAAGTTGGATGAAATCATCCAATTTCTTTGATCAAATGTATATTGGACAAAGATATTGGATGGGTGGAATACCTCCGTTATGTTGTAGTCGCGTGGCTTAATTCCCTGATTGTTGACATATACCTAATCATCATTTAAATTTATTATTGCAACTGACATTTGTTTAATTCGACATGCATTCTTATAATTATTGTATATTTGCCTATTGTAAAAGTAAATGCCATACGATTAAATAAATAAATAATTAAAGTAATATAATGAAAGGGTTTGCTTGTGGTCTACACGCTAGCTGCTTAAACATTTCTCATACACTAATTTTTAAATTGCGGATAGATTCATGACGAATCATTGCAGATTTCACTTAACCTGTACTTCACTGATAAGTCAATGATAAAATCGGCCAAGTGGGTGTCGGGCTACACGCAATGTAGACTGTCGACCCGTGTCATAACCAACAGCATATCTAATAAGTAATCAATGAAAATTGTACGAAAGTTTGCTTTTCCAAGTACATTTCATAAGTTTGGCTAATACTCGTTAACTAGTAATGTTTACTTAGCTGTGATAGTTTTCCTTTTAAATTACCTATACCTACTACTACCATGTTTTTTTTTCACATACCCAGTAGTAACCGTTTAGCTGGTAGAGGGGGAACGATGATACTTGACTCCAACAAAATTTAGCACTTTAAACATTAATATCTCTATTTATCCCACAGACCACTTAGTGGTTTAGCCCAATGGTTGGCTGGTAGAGAATGCCATTTGACATTAAGCTCACGATTTGTACAATTACATTTTGTGCAATAAAGTTTAAATAAATAAATAATATCACGCAAACGAATAGCTTAATCAAAAGATAGTTTTCAAAAGCTCATATTATTTTTGAACGAGCTATATAATAAACAATACGTAGGGTTTCGCAAGAAAAAAAAATCATTCCCACTTTACGTGTAGAGGGGGTAAACTATTTTTATTTTCAAAATGTTATTATACCGTGTGTTGTAATTGTTTTTTATTCCTACCCACACCAAATTACAGCTTTCTAGTAGTAACGGTTACTGAGCTAAGCTGCGGACAGACGGACGGACGGATGGACATAGTGAAATTATAAGGGTTCCTTGTTTTACTACGGAACCCTAAAAATTATAATATCGAAAGATGATCCACTCAAATTTTCGGACAATTTACCAGGATTTGAACCCAAATATCATAGCTTTAAAAAAACACTGTAGCTATAACACTATTTCGCTGACTTCGGTATAGACAAATAGTAAATGATTTTGTCAACGATTGATTGTTGGGAATAGTATGTTATTGAGATTTAACTGCATCACTTGATACTTTCTCTCAACAGGTTACATCAGGCGACCCAATTCGAATGCCCGACCTGCGCGCGAGCATGTTTGAAAGCGAAACCAAGGTCAGGCGTGTATGATCATGCGCGATTGAATTGAGATGTGCCTTTCGGCATTTCGACCGCTTCTTCTTACCGCATCCGTAGCAACCTTAATTTTTTGATGTTTTCGAATTTGATACTAAATAAATCAAAGTCAAAGTTATTATTATTCAATTTAGGCATGAAATGGAAATGCCGCCAGCATCCTCGGTACAATGCCTCAAGCAGTCTCAAGAAACTTAGAACTTTATTTTTTTTGTATGGATTTTGATATCGACATTGTCCAACATTAAAACAACTTCCGTTCACTTCCGTCAACGTTGCCTACATTGATTACGAATTATTGCCACATATAACCGACCTCCCATTAGGTAGAAACATCTCTATGTTATTTGCTACAAATAATAATTATTTACAAGATTTTTTTGGACATAAACAGAGATTTGATTTAAGCAATCAAATTTTATAACAATTATTTTATATTTAGGGATTATTGCCATTAATAGACGCACTTACCAAAAAGTTACCAAAAGTAATCGCTACGTGTAGTAATAAATCTGTTTTTCATTACGGCAACACCATACCATAAGTGTCATGTCCACTGTCCACCGTCCCTTGTTTTTTTATTCGGAATTTATTTGTGGGAAATAATTTGTTTGTTTTTGATTGAAAAATTGCGATAATTGACGCTTAGAGTGATATTTCCGAGACAGTGACTGTAACTTTGTGATTTTGTGCTAATTGTGCGTTGTTGCGCCATGGGTAAAGGCCATAGAACTTGTGACGTTTGCGGCATTAAAGAGTTGCATTCTAGTAATAAATCTCTTATGTTTTCGAAGTTTCCGCTGGATACAGGCCGGTGAGTGTACGACAAGTCAAGAGAAATAACAATACATTTTATTTACCGATATTTTTATTACAATCAAATGTATACTTCCTCATCTTTTACTTTTACATTCTCTTTTCCAGCTGTCGAGAAGAAACCATCAACTCTGACAGCCAGTCTGCTCTGCTGGCATTAGAATCCTTAGAGTCCGACTCTAAGCTAGTCCAGAACTGTAAAAATAATTTAAACGTCCTTGCCAAATCCAACAAAGTAATGCGCAAAAGAAGTACCTAGGGAGAGTAGGGAGGCACATCATGTAACCAGAGGAGATAAAACAAATTGCAGCACAAAGAGTCTGGAAATTCTTGGAAGCAGTGGGTATAAGCAACGAACTATAAGGGCTGTCACAACTACTGGTCAAAGTGGCATAAAATGGCCCACAACCAATCAATAATAATAATAAACTCTAGCGAAAAATCCCTGATGCTGTCGCTTAGCATAGCCGCACAGCGGATGGCTGAGCAATCTGAGCATCTGCCGCTGTTTGCTAACAGTATCTGTTTTACTTATTGAGTGAGCGAGTGAAGCGTCTCCATTTTATTTTTTGACAAAAAATCTTTCATGTCTGTCCGGATGTGCTCTTTTACAGGTCGCATTTCTCAACTGATTTTTGTGAAATTTTGTGAGCAGGTTCGATAATTATATCGAATTTTACTGTCGAGTCAGTTTTTAGAAAAAAAAAGAATGCGAGGCCTACAGCTCACAGAGCCACTAAAACTCTATTTGATTGGGATAAGGTATGGATACCCCTTAGATTGTCCGTCCTTAAACCCTGCTTAACAAAACATAAGTGTAAATAGCACCTGTATGCCGGCCATGTTTGATGACAATTGTGCTTTTACAAATATATCATGGTTAACCACAATTTACGAATGTGATTATTCCTTACACATCAACTTAAATAAAGGTTTTTGTCATGATATTAGAAATTACAAGTTATCGTGGCTCGAAAAATGCTTTGAATTAAATTTTTTGGGTATAAAAATCGAAATGAAGACAGAGATCAGAGATCTTTTAAGACTAAGGGTCATTTAAAATATGTAACTATTGAAATAATAATAATATTCAGATGTTGTTTTAATCTATAGACATAATCTGTAGTCTTAAGTTAACTATCCTAATAATGTATACTTTGTTTAATGCCTCTGTCGAATGTACGCTAATACATCGTCATAATAACGCCTAATTTATAATGAACGATACTACTTTGCTACTAATAAAAATGTAATAATATCTGTATGTGTCGCAGTAAGATACTTGTAGCAGTAATATGTATTACACTTTACCTAATCTACTTAGTGAAATAATCATGTATAAACAGTGGGCCCACTCCGAGCTTCGAGGGTCGAGCTTCGTGTCGCTCCGTCCCTTTCCGTCATATAGTGTATAACACGAGAGTGAAGGTACGGCGCGGCGCGGGGCTCTACCCTCGGGGCTCGGAGCAGAGGGCCTACTCCGAACTTCAAAAATCGAGCTTCGTGTCGTGCCGTCCCTTTCCGTCATATAGTGTATAACACGAAAGTGAGGGGGACGGCGCGACGTGAAGTTCGAAGTTCAGAGTGGGCCCTCAGGCCTTCAGTCTTTAGCCCGCCAACGCACTATGCGGCTAGCCGTGATGTACACTACGCGGTACACGGTTAGTATTAATAATTAGTTAAATAAATTATTCCTGCCAACGTCATTGGTTTTATTTTCCTCGTCTAGAATTAGATTATTTTTATAATTACGCATTGTACATACAGGATGGATATCCTGTAAAGTATCGATATCGATAAAAAAAGTATCGATATCGATGAAATAAAAAATATCTATATGACGTCCTTCCCTATAGTTGTCATTTTTAGATTGAATGTCAAACTTGACATTTGACACTGTTATGTTGGTCGTATTGTTGTTTTTACGTGAAAGTTGATACTAAATTATTAAAAATCGCTCAAAAAGTGATGTATGGAGTTCCGTCTCTTAAAACGTAGTGATTATATGCTCAGTGGCCTCAAGGGCCCGTTTTAGATTTAAGTTAGTTTTAATTGTATTTATATTATTTTCATAAATAAATGATATATTTAGGCATATCATATGCAAATGCACCTATGTATGTCAACAAACTACCACGGCATGGAAAAATAAACCTCTGGCACGAGAAGAACCAGCGTAAAAAACTCTGCGAGGTATCATTTCTTCAAAACAATATACTTACATGGTATATAAAACTACGGTAGTGATACCGTCTGTCATGAGACAGTACTAAAAAAATTACAATGCTATAGAAGAAAACTATTTTTTGCGATAGATTACCCGTGCGGGACACTATCGCACGCGTGGACACGCACAACGTAAAATGAATGAAATTTAAAAACTTGTCGTTTTAGCACTTGTTACATTAAGAATTAATTTCTGATGGTGTTGTTTGAATCTTAATAAATACAATCATTAGCTCCATTAAAGACAAAGCAAATTACACGTCCAAAAATGGGTCGTAACTATAACCATGAAAATTTCAATTAAATGTTCATGTTTGCATGTGATTGCATCTTTATGGCGATTCTTGTCACGACGTTTCCGCTTTATCTGGCAGTATCGTCCTTTTAATTACTCTAAAATCTAGATTCATCTGATCTAATAGTTTTGGCATTCGTGTAAGAGGATACGGAAGTTGTATAAGGTTTTTACCGAGGCCGTTACTAGGAGAGCCATCTCATTTTTCTACAAATACCTAGTGTAGGAATCAGAGTATAGTGAAGGAAGGAGTAAAAGTAAAAAGGAAATCGCCGCTCTTAATACGCAGTTGCATATGGCTTACAATGATAATCCTCGGGAATATCTCATTATTTAAAATTATGACGAAATAAATGAAAAAACATAGGATTTTGTTAGGACTTTTTAAAACTATTCACCATTATCAGTTCACTACATATTAATTAAATATACATTTTACTCAATCAGTGGGGCTAGTATGATCGCTTATATGTCGGACATATAGCATTCGTCCCTCTCGCACTTACATACTTGACAGTACGGGACGAATGCTATATGTCCGACATATAAGCGATCATACTAGCCCTTCAGTTGCAGTTTAAATAGCAGCTCACGTTACTAAAATAATTCAGCTGTGTGCCAAGTCAAATTAATCACGATTAAAATAAGACAAGTGTAAGATAACTGACATGCATTAGTCGGTTTAGTTTAGTATAAGAGTATAACGCTCTCCTTTTGTTCGGCGCGCCGCCGCTGAAGGCCACGTCTACCATCGACTGATAGTGGAAGTAATTGGACCGATCGTGGCACTACTTCACTGTCTACTAGACGTTTAAATAGACTATTCGTAGATCACGATCACCATCGTGTACTAACAGTTATCTAGATCAATATAAAGAACCCAAGTTGGGCATAGAATCGTAAACGCGTATAAATTAAGTGAACTGACCACTTTATGTTTATTCAAGATTAAGATTATTAATTAATTTAATTTACCTGATCCAGTATCGTCGTCATAGTATTCATCGTCATAGTCGAGGACGGCGTGCAGCTGTGTTTTGCCACCAGACCCCCCAGTTTCCACCTTCGTGAAACCGGGAGGACGGTCGGCGGGTGTCTGCCCACTGCTGCTACCACTACCATCTTTTGTTCCACCGTTATTGTGCTGCCGAGGCGGCAACGGCGCTGGAGTCGAAACAGGTCCATTCACAAAGTTGAAATTATTCACATTCTGATTCGAGGGGCCCTCGAACCTTCGACTAGAAGTTGGGCTGGGCGTTGTCGCCGGCGGGTATGGGGCATCCGAGTATCCTGGACTATACAGTGGTCTCTGACCACCTTTCTGGTTTATTTTTCTTTGCTCGTAATCATAATCCCCAGTCGGATCGTGTACATATTGCCCTGTGTTATCGTACTGAGGATTCACTTCGTGGACTCGTTGGTTTTCTATCTGTATGTCTAGCCTACTATTCTGCTGATATATTTGGGTATGAAGTTGTCCTGTATAGGGATTTTGTGGGACATCCTCATGACGTGGATAATGTGTAAACTGGTTAGGTGGAGGGAGGTAGGCGGTGCCAGCACGTTTCCGGATCTTAGATCTTCGTTGCTGGTTTACTGGTGGAGCGAAAGGCTCATTGCCAGATGGTATAGGACCGCTGTCGGGTTGGTGACCCTCTGGAGAATACAGGAGATCATCTAGACCGAGTCTCAAGGGGCCGGGCACTGGGGACGTGTCAGCGAGGGCCGGAGTGCCCGCCGCGACCGACGCCAGCGTGAAATTCGCCAACGCCATTCTCAGTAATTTGGCATTGGCGTGAAATGTCAACTCACTAAGTCAATATAATGTACGTTCGAGGCGCTATTACGGTCGCGGTTGCATAATGTCGTGAGAGGTTCGGAGGCGTCTAGGCGCGCGGCCGTCTTCGCATTGTCGGAGCACAGACTGACGTTGTCGGAGCACGATGCCACATGTACCTATCACATACCCCGAAGTCTGCGAGTTATCTGAAACAATCGAGATCATGATTAGTTCATAAGTTACTAGGCAATTCCAAAACATTTTATAGACAAAACAAAATTTACGATCCAATCGCTTTTGAGCGACGTTTGTATCAGTTTCTACACTGTCAAGCGTTTTATGGCCGGATTTCCCCTCATTTTGTTGTATCCTTGCCACTTTACAAATGGCATTTGGTTCGAAATGCGAGAATCGTGATGCCATTCGATGGTCGTCGACGATGCTTTTGGTACCGAATCTAGGGAAAACCCCACTCCAAATATGTTGAGCGATCTAAGATGTGTAGACAAAAGATATCAGATTACTTAAGACTGTTCGATTATACAATAGCATGAATACAAAATAGGAATTTTACTGTTAGTGAATAACAATGTTGCTATTACAGTCGATCAATAACTATATATATTTATATTTTATTTATGTGCTTGTCTCTTGTACCACCTATTGAATTATTATTATGTTTCCATGCTTATAGTATCGTAATTTAAATATATTTATGGTACATTGTAAGCGCCACGGGAAATAGTAAATTACAGACAGTTGCAACACAAAGATTGAACGTTACACAGATTGTGATCGTTTGTGTAAAGTGGGTGCTGACTATGGTGCAATTAAAGTGGAATAATATCATTAATAATTTTATTGAGTCTATTACATAGGAACTAGGCGTTGGGCCCAGTATTTATTTATTTAAATTTTATAATATACAAATGGCAGGCTCAATGTCAAATGGTTCTCTACCAGCCAACCAATGGGCTTAACAGAAATTTCAGTGCATCCTGATGTCAGGGGTCTGCACGTAATCCTAAGAATTGGAGTAATAGACTTAACTGTTAGAAGTTCTTAAGTCGCCCGAACGACTCTAACTTGGATTAACGACTGGTGTCATAGACAGCAGCCGGGATTAACGGCTTAACGTGCCGTCTAAAGCACGAGAGCACCCAAAACCACTCAAAGCGGTCACCCATCCAAGAAAGACCACGCCGACGTTGCTTAACCTAGCATAACGCACGCGTTACGCAGCAGCCGCTGAGCCACGAGCGCTTCTAAAAAACTGAGGGTAGTAAAGTAACAAAGCGATAATGTAACAGAATTTTGAACAAGTTTTTATGTGCCCCAAATATTGCAGGAATGTTGTTTTAAGTGTTTTCATGACTCATTCGTAATAAGGAATTAGATTAACTCATAATTAAGTTATATATGACGTTTCATATCCTTTTAAACAAGTCTGTAGAGTAGTTTATTCCTAAATTTGCATTCGAAGACGTGCGAACGACTCCATTAGTTTGAACACCAATAACTTTGATTACACTAGTTCTATATTGTAAATATTATTACAGTTCCGGCACGATTGGTGTATCAAGAACGATCCAAAATAGTTAATATATAATAGGATGACCGATGATGTGATGCCATTGCTGAAATGACTAAAGCTTCCGTATGACCACGCATGACGAAGCCGGATAGGAGCACGAAATAAAACCTATATTTTTGGCCAATTAGTGCGACTAAAAGTTGTTTATTACTAAATAAAATATAATTGAATGTGTTGAATCATTATAATGTGATAGATGTTCATTTCGTCCAATGACAGTGGAAGTGGATACATGATTCGAATATCTGGAGCAATCAGAATAGACACATTTTATTTTTTAAGCGGGCTTTTTTCCGATTTAATCAAATAGAGGATGAAAAAAATTAAGTATAACATTTTATATTCCCGAAAATATCCCAATTTCATATCAAAAAATAAATTTCAAAAGTTCCACATTCTAAAAGAGAGTGACAAGTTAGGCATGCGTCGCAGCATAAAAACATTCTGAAGCACTATTATTCAGGCGGATTTAGTAAAGAAAGTGTACTGCTGTTCTTTTTGTGCGTTGTGACTGTCACAATTCAGCCCTGTGACGTCACACATGGTAGGCTATCTTCACATTATCGTCAATATTTTGAAAACTCTAAGAAATATAAAAAATAATATTTTTGTAGCTATTACCTAGTTTCAAGATATACATTTTGGGTTTCTTTCGTTAACTAATTAACGAAATGAGTTAAGATTTCATACTACTTGGAAATTTGAAATGTTGTCAATTGGATAAGCACAACTGGAGAAATACCTCCATTGTATCACCACCACCATATCAGCCGAAGAACGTCCACTGCTGGACATAGGCCTCCCCCAATTTCATGGTGGGTAAATGCCATAATCGCCAAGCTTGGCATGCGGATTGGCGATCGCAGTATCTCCACGGCACTCCAGGGATGCTGCTGCCCATCCCCCGGTGGTCTTGGTCGTAGTTTTAGGACATACTCTGGGTCCATTGTACAGTAGGCAGCAATCATAATAACTCCGGTGTTGTGTTTCTGTTGTTGAGTGGTCGCCAGAGCTCAAAATGACGTGCTGATTTGAAAGTGAAAGGTCTATATTTGTCTAAATATGTTGAATCCTCAATAAAGCGTCGGTAATGCTTTCTTATCTCCTTTGTAGTCGCAAGCTTATACATATACGGTACGGTTTCATAAAACCAAGTTCAATTTTTAAGAAAATTAATGCGCCATTTTTTGGTTCTGCGAGTCCTCACAATGACTATCGCCGAAAATCCACCGTTTCCTCACACCGTGGGAAACCCAGCAAAGGTGCAGCTGCAATGCAATCGATACTGATGCCTCGCTTTTTAGTTTCTGCCGCATAATACGCGCTCATCATCATTAAGTTTACGTACATCTCACTGCTGGGCTAGGCTTCGTCTCATAGATGCCCTCTGAAAAGGGCAGTAGTCCCCACGCGGGTACAGTGTGGGTTGGGGATTTTACATACCTACATCTTTAAATTTCTTCACCGAAAATCTCACTAAGTCTCACGCTAACTACGAATACACTAACACACAACACAACAAGTCATCGTTGTAGCACAATGCCGGCCACGTGACAATGAATGCTTTGACCACTTTTAACCTCGATCGCTTCGATCAGACAATATGTTCTCAGCAGTACGCGAACGCGAGTACCGATTTTAATCTAAGCGTTGAGCCTGGTAAAATGGTTTTTAAATATCTTTTCTTCTCACAACCTTTATATGTGAAAAAGCTAAAATGAAACAAAGTAGTTTCTCGCTCTAGTGCAGCTGTATGGGAATCGATTGTTAATTTCTATGGAAAGAAGCGACAGTTATGAAACTATCGTCTGTTCCACTTGCAATGTGTAGGGAGTTGTGATTTATCCGCGTATTAGGCAACAATTGCGATTTCTCACATGTTCATATTACGGTTATAAACAATTGTTTTTTCGTTAACGTCATTACGTACATATGAAGCTCCATTTTTATTCAGTGTCAAATGCCGGACACAACTATTTCAGTAAATGACTTTAGACACGCGTCACAGATTTTCACACTATTACAGTAAATTCTAACACAAACAATACACTGTTATTAAGTAAGCTCTTAAGGTGTGTGATTTATCGTTAGCCAATTTTGGGTGTGTGAATTTTTGCCGGTCAGTATTGCCAGGCAGATCAGTTAAATAAAAGTAAACAATGTATAAACTTGGAAATACCGAGTAGAGTGTTGTAATAAATGATTAACGGAACTAGACAACAGTGAGTGAATACTAGTTCGACCGAAACACGATTTTCACCGAAACCGAGACTGAATTTTGGCTTTTGCTTCAGTTTCGGCCGAAACTTCGGTCACAGACGAATACCTACGGGTTGACTATATGGATAGATCAAAGTTGATTTCTCTATCTGTCCAACTCGTGATCACCAAGTCTTCTTGCCGATCAAGAAAAGCTTTACATACTGAGCCGGTTTCAAACCCTAATCTATCATTTTACATCGGTTTTAAATGTCAGTGTTAACATATATAAATAAGTATATGTGTCAATGGATCGTATATGATTTTAATACATTACGCCTTACAGCTACACCTTTAACGTGTTGACATAAACAGGTAGGTACTCAACATTTACTTAAACAAACTTTAGATGGACTCGCCTACGACTGTATTAGTCGCCACAATCGTCTTAAGCCGTGTTCAGATGTTTGTGAGCGTCGTGTTTGCTCCGATGTATGTGTCCCTTTTGATGATGATGATGAATCTTTATATTATTATCGTCCTAGCGTTATCCTGATACAGTTGCATCCAGAAGGATGCCCGGGATCCGCTACCTGATCCCAATAATTGGCGTACCTACGTTCACCCAGAGTGAATCGAGACCTTATTGAGATTAGGCTTATCAAGTGAGTGGTCTAGTCTTTTATCTTTATGCTAATATGTATAATTAATATAATAGGATTAAGTAGGTATATTCAGATAAAATCGATAAACAAAAACATAACTTACAACAAAATATAAATGGCTTAAACAAAAACGCTTTCTACCATCGCACGCTGGCGGTCGGCAGGGCATTAAACGTCACACCTTAGAACCTAAATTTAATGGTCACGTACGGTACGGTTTCAGAGGAAGATCCTCCCTCGGACGTTCCGGTTGTGGAATGAGCTCCCTGTCGAGGTTTTCCCGAGGAACTGCACACACACTACACTACAGTATGGGATTCTTCAAGAAAGGAGTGTATACATTTTTAAAGGGCTAGACTTACAGACGTCCATAGGCTGTGGTGACCGCTTACCATCAGTAGGACCGTACGCTTGTTTGCAACCGACTTGGTGTAAAAAAAACTAAGAGTACAATAATTATAAATGTAAGAAATTATTATACAGGGTGTCCCAAGAAGTAGTGATATACTGAAGCTGGGAGGTAGAGGACCTAGAGGGCTATCTGAATCACCCCCATGTATGTTCCGCGATTTTTAGTATTTTCGGAGTTATGATTTTTTTTTAATTTTTCACCTATCGCCGCGTACGATGAGATTTTTATTTATGGTGACGTGAATTATTGCGGTAGATGCTTGATTTTTTTGTGTGCTAAGCTGATAGATAGGCCAATTCAGTATTGTAACATTGACTATCGTTAGATCTTTGAATGGCATAAAAAAAATTAAATGCCAAGAAAGATAAAATTACCCAGTATGTTCACAACTTCAAGGGCCCTTAAAAAAATAAAATCAAATAAAAAATAATTACCGATTGGCTTTTAAAAACTTGCTCTATCTATCAGGTAGCTACCCTAAAAATTTCATTTTACTATTAATAAGGCTTCAATCAAAAAATTGAAATCTAAATGTGGTAAGTGCACAATTTTAATTTACATAATGATTAATGCAAGCAAAGCAAAACCTTTATAAATGAATTTCGTTCTAAATCACGCACTGGCCATCAATAGAAAAAGAACAAAAAACAAAAGACGGTTGACGCATGAGAAAATTTTCACGTTGTTTGGTCATCGTTGTTATTTTTCAATAATTTAAAAATTGTGTTTTAATACTGCTAATTGTTCGTTTCTCTAATCATTTTGGCTATTATTATTACCTGGAATCCTATTCCGTAGCCAAAATGGCTAAAACGGAACCCTAACAGATTTGTCGTGTCTGTCCGTCCGTCCGTCCGTATGTCACAGCCGATTTACTCGGAGACTATGAGCACTACAATTATGAAAATTGGTAGAAAGGTGTATGCTATGAACCACTACAGAAATATGATATGAAATTACGAAAAAAAAAATTAAACTGGGTTGGCACACATGTAACAGGGGGTCAAAAATTTTTTTTCATTGCACATAGGCGTGTGGGGTATCAATGGATAGGCCTTCAAAATTGGCATAGTCCATTTAAGTCAACCGTTGGTGCGATATTAGCTGTCTAAATTGTAAAAAGTGTGTCCCCCCCCCCCCTCTAATTTCCAAACTATGAAGCTTGAAATTCTGAAAAACATCAAGATGATGTAAAATTATAAATACTTTCAACGATTTTTAGTTTGAATAAGATAGGTTTCAAGGTTTTTGAGTTCTTGCTGAAAAACTGTCTTGCCCAAACAAAAGGGCGTAAGTGCCGCGGCTTCCCTATAAAGATACGACTTTTTTGATTTACTGTATTGTATAGTGGTTTTAAATGTAGATTATGAGGTGTCGATACGGAACCCTTCTCTGTATTTACTTTTCGGCCAGCCGCACATAATAATTACATTCCATCCAGTCTCCAGCCATCGTCTCTGAGAATAGGTATTTTATGCAACAGTTACATGATAATGATAAGGGTTCTTATACAGGGTGTTGCCTGTAATAGGAGCAATAAATTTAAAGGACGCTTCCTTAGAGCATCTGCAGTAACCTCTTGTGTCCAAAAAAAAATCTTTTTTCAATTGGGAGAAATTTTGATCTAAAGTTATGACCTCCAAGTAATGGATCTTGGCACCCTGAGATTATAGCGCGGCAGTCAATGCTGATTTTGAGGTTGCTTCAAGTTATGACTCATAATCGTTGTCGCATTTTTGGTTTAAAAGTATATTTTTGGGATTTCATTTTTTTTTATAATTGTTTAGTGTTTTTTTGAATAAATAGTTATTAATATCACTCCAGTAGTGTAAAAAAGTACATATAAGCTACATTCGCGAAAAAAAGATCCAAAAAAAATTTTTTCAATTAAAATCATTTAGAAATAATCGCTGGAGAGCTCAATAGTGTACCGTTTAATTTATTGCTCCTATTACAGGCAACATTCTGTATGTAATTCGAGAGTCGCTGTAATAAAACGACTGTACTTACCTACGTAGCAAGGGAAGCATGAGAGTCTTTGGTGTCGGAGCCATATAAGTAGTAAGTAAGTTCTTAGGTCGGCCGGTCGGTCGGTCGGTTCGGTTGTAGGCCTGTTTAGCCTATTTGGTAGTGTCACTGCCTCCGAAGCTAGAGGTCCCGGGTTCGATTCCAGGTAAGGGCATTTGTTTCTGTGGTGAGCAGAGACATTTGTTCCTGAGACTTGGATGTTTTGTATGTATTTAAGTATATATCTATTAAATATATCGTCGTCTATAGTAGGCGGCGGTTAAGAAGTCAATCCTGACACCTGTCATTTCCATACATTTTATAACCTCAAAGTGACTTTTAGATTATAAACTATGGAAATGACAGATGTCAGGATTGACTTCTTAACCGCCGACCGCTATAGTACCCATAACACAAGCCTTATTGAGCTTACTATGGGACTAGTTCGATTTGTGTTAAAGTTGCCCCTAATATTTATTTATTTTATTTTATTTATTTAGGTATATTATAAAATGCATATAAGCATACCCGAAAGGCGTGCTCATTTATAATACACTCGTATATCTACTTCAAAGGATAACGCACTATTGTCAAATACGAGTACCTATTACAATTACCGCAAAAAACGACTTGCAAAATAATAATATAATTAAAGTACCAAGATTCGGAGCACACGGTCAAACCTGTGCGTCCACAATTCGACCTTGTTACAACAATTCGAGCAGTTCGCTGGAATGTAACCGTGACCGTGGTTGTGTAATAATTGGAAGATTTGGATTGGGTTCCGTTGGAAAAGTACTGTACTGTACTGTACTGTCCATCGTTGAGGACGGTAAATTTTAAATGCGTAAAATACAGGGTGTGGCCTGTAATAGGGGCTGTAAATTAAACGGCACACTATTGAGCTCTCCAGCAATTACTTCCAAGTGGTCTCAATTGAAAAAAAAAAAAATTTTTAATGAGAATATAGCTTACGTGTACTTTTTTACTCTACTGGAGTGATATTAATAACTATTTAATTAAAAAACACAAAAAATTCGTAAAAAAGAATTAAAAAAATCCCAAAAATATCCTCTTAAACCAAAAATGCTACAACGATTATGAGTCATAACTAGATACGACCTCAATATTTGCATTAACTGCCGCGCTATAATCTCTGGGCGCCAAGATCCATTACTTGGAGGTCATAACTTTAGATCAAAATTTCTCCCAATTGAAAAAAGATGTATTTTTTTGGAAAGAAGAGGTTAGTGCAGATGCTCTAAGGAAGCGTCCTTTAAATTTATTGCTCCTATTACAGGCCACACCCTATGTAATGGATAATAGGTAAGCGCGGTAAATATTTCGTAGCCTGTCGATCGCCTTACTTCACCGTACAGGCTTATATTATAATCCTATATCCTATAAGTTCGTAAAAAATAAGAAGTAACAAAATACTTTCCCTGTTCATTGTTTTAGAAAAATGCCTGCAACAGATTAGTTTTCTAAGAGAGTTTTTCATTTGTTATCTTCTAGAAGAAACAACAAAATGCAGTTTGCTCAGTGGGGAAATGAAACCAAAATTAAATTTACGACCATAATTAAACAAAGTTGCTTTCGGGAAGAACAATCGTAGATCGTTTCGGATGTATAAATCACGATTAGACTATCACTTCATATTCAATAAAAATCATTTTTTAAGCACCCACGCACTGAATAGTATTAAATGAGTATAGAAATGTCACTAGTCGGCTTAGGAATATAAATCAGTATTTCTTTGTTACCATTTGTCCAGAAATAGATACTTAGTCAAATGTCAAGATAACAACAAGCCACTTCTAACAAGTAGTAAGGTAAAAATTGAAGTTTTGTTACACAATCTCGTAACTGGCAATTACAAGCTAATAGAATCTTGATAAATAGTAACTACCATATACCTCTCATTGCTAGTGATTACCACTGTTAATCAGATCGTTTTATACCATCCATTTTAAACAACTGCACGTACAGTCAAAGATACAATAACTCATGTGCTGTTGGGTTAGTTGGTTGTGGCCTGTAACAGAAGCAAATATGCAAAAGGATGCTTCATTAGAGCATCTGCATCTCCCTTGGTTCCAAATAATTTATTTATATTCAATGTCAATATCAATTCCGAGAAATTTTGATCTAAGTTGTGACCTCCAAGTACGATCATGACACCAAGAGGTTATAGTGCGTCACTCAATGCAGATTTTGAGGTTTGTTTTTGGTTTTAAGGGATATTTTTTAGGATGTTTTATTGTTACCTCTTGGAAATAATTTCTGGCTAGCTCAATATTGTACCGTTTAAGTTTTTGCTCCTGTTACAAGCCACAACCCGTATATCCTTTCTTCCCGTGGGTGTCACCGTAAAGTGTCAACTGAAGAAATAGGATTGAGTGTATTATCATATCAATGAACGCTTATCACATTTTCTCCATCTTTCCCAGGTACAGTAGCTAGAAAAGGCACTGAGCAATAAAGTCGGGTTTTATACCATCCGTTAGACAAAAATGTCAGATGTTTTGACGTAATTTACCGACATCAGGTTTAAGAACATTTTTATTCTCAAAAAGAAGTTATTTACATCTTCACTTATATGAGTTTTTTTTAAAGTATTACTATATATTACTAATTTAACTTGCACTGCCAATGCACGCCAACTATTGCAGAAATACAAAATGTAAGAGTAGGAACATAAAGATGATTACATGATGGCGTGCACCTTGGTGCGTGCGCTGCGCCCACGGGAGGGTAGATTTCGATTACCTACGCGCCGTGCTGCGGCGCGGCGCATCGGCGAGTATTAGCAGCTGGTTATGATAAAGAAATAACTTAAATGTTACATGGCATTTGTAAGTACTTAGTTCAATAGATTATATTTCTTCTAATTATTGTAACGGACCCAAGGTGTGAAAAAATAGAAGAAACGCATTTCGGTGGAACCGTACATCATGGAAGTGATATCTAGCATATATATGATGGCATTGGCATGTACTCACGTACTCGTACCACTGCATGTTTCAGTTGTTTAACGGTGGAAAAATAAGTACTATGTAGATGTACGGTTCCATCCCCAGAATTTTAATTAGATTTTCTTATAACTACCTACTTAATAAATTTAAGAAAAAAACACCGACTTCAATGGGGGAGGCCGGTGAAAGATTATTATACTTAGATGGTGCACTCTTAGATTCCATACAATAAAATAAAAATGGCTATAAGTATGTTTATAATGAAAGAAGAAGTATGTTTATAATGGTAGAAGACTAAGTACCCTTAATTCCTCATGGAATCATGGAAAAACCTTGCTTGCTTGACAAACAAAACGAAGAGAACAAATCGCCAAACGTGAACTACGCGTCGTTGAAGAGTTCCGTTCTGATCGTCATCAGCAGTTCCACTTCAGCACATGTCACTTTTATGAATGAAAATGCTTGATTAGTTCATGAAAATACTAAAATCACTATTTGTGTGCCGTTCACATTTGAGGAGTACCCTCGATTCCTAATGGATCCCATCATCAGAACTCGAGCATGACAAAAATCAATCGTGAAAATAGAACTTGCTTAACAAACACAGCTAGAAGGACAAATCGCCAAACGTGAACTTTTCGTCGTTGAAGAGTTCTGTTCTGATCATCATCAGCAGTTCCACTTCATCAAATGTCACATTTTTGTATGATAATGCTCGATTTGTTGATAAAAACACAAAAATCACTATATGTTTGCCTTTAAGATTTGAGAAGTTCACTCAATTCCTCATGGATCCCATCATCAGAAATCAAGCATGACAAAAATTAATCGTAAAAATAGAACTTGCTTAACAAACACAGCTAGGAGGACAAATCGTCAAAAGTGAACTTTTCGTCGTTGTAGAGTTCTGTTCTGATCATCATCAACAGTTCCACTTCATCCAATGTCACATTTTTGGATGAAAATGCTTGACTTGATAAAAACACAAAAATCACTATAATATGTTTGCCTTAAAGATTGGAGGAGTTCCCTCAATCCCTCATGGATCCCATCATCAGAATTGCGTTTTGACAAAAACGGGACCAACTTGGATATATATACTTACATTCAAAAAAAGAATTTTCCAAATCGGTTACGAAATGACGGAGTTATGGAGTAACAAACATTTAAAAAATAACAACCGAATTGATAACCTCCTCTTTTGAAATCTTGAAGTCGGTTAAAAAGAAGTGAAAGGTTAGCAAAACAAAATAGTATTGCATTTGAAAGGTTGTACTTTCCTGAAAGTATGTTGTAATTGAAATGATGTACAATCAAATTGTAATCAATGTAATCATTAGAAACTTGTGTTAGAAAGAAAAAAAGTATACCTAATATAATTCTTGCTCATGGAGACAAGCGACAGCAGCAGTGGAGATACTGCGATCGCCAACCCGCAGGCATAGTATTAAAATATAAACTGTGCCGCAGGGCAAGCGTGCCGATACTGCCGATTATGGCAGTATATACCTGCCGTGAAATTTGGAAAGGCTTATGTCCAGCAGTGCACGTCCTACGACTGATATGGTGATGGTGGTCAGAAATTGCTCATAATGTTCATTACGGCGATTAGATCGAAAGTTAAACAATTTTACAAATTTTCTTTGGACTCGTTCGATACGACCGATATGATGTTTGTAAAATGGACTCCAGATTACACATCCGAAGTCAAGAATAGATCTAACAAAAGCGAAATACAAGATTATAAGACTAATAATTTTCTTGAATGGTTTAGTAATTCTTTTGATAAATCCCAGACTTCTAAATGCACGCTTTTATATACCTTCTATCAATATGTAATGTAAAGGACAAGTGTCTTATAATATGAATATCACTATGTACATCATTTTATAAAACAAATCCCCGTGGATAGGTCTGTATGTATGTATGTTGGTAAAAATGTAAATAACAAAACATACAGAACTAGCAGATTTTTATAAAACCTAGCCTAAATATAAACGTCATGTGCTCTGCCTACCCGTTTTGTGAATAAGTATAGGTGCGAGTCAACGTATGTAACATGCAGCTAACTTATAAATCTTAATTGCTAATTATTTAGAAGGACCTAATTCTGTCAATCACGCGTATCGTTGCGTCATTGATCGTAATGGTGGTTTTATAGTGTTTGTTTATGTGAATTGAATCCATCAAAATTTATGGCATCTTGATATACTTAACTTGGTACTTGTGGATTAATAAAGAGTTACAGTTCAAGGTTAGCGATATCTTTAGCTTTGTAATTTGTAAAAAGTTGCGGAGGCTTAATATAAACGTAGAATACTATTAATGACGAGTCCTTTTCATAAAGTGGTTGATAAATATAAGTATTATCTAAAGGTCTCTCATCTGAGCTTATATTTGCTAGTTTTATTCGTTACTATTTTAATATTTAGTATTAATTCACATTAAAAATGCAAAAAACAACACAAAATTAAAAATGTTAACATTGTTGTTGATGACCTGTAAGTAACGAATGTTATTAATAAATTTTTAATTTTTTTTTCATTTTCAAAACAACAAAGCTGGCATTGTTACCGTGATACGATTTGTTAAATGATACTACTATACGTATACCTTAAACTGTTCGGCTTGAATGAAAAGTCCTAGTAATCCCGGGACTTTTGAGCCTTTCCATACAAGCCAAAATGCAAATCCTAATTTAATTCCCTTCAATTTCAAAGGAAAGAATTCATCATCGCACATAAATAAATAAATAAATAAATATTAGGGGACTTTTTTTTACACAAATAGATATAGTAGACATAATAGATATAATAGATATATACTTAAATACATAGAAAACATCCAAGTCTCAGGAACAAATGTCTCTGCTCACCATAGAAACAAATGCCCTTACCGGGAATCGAACCCGGGACCTCTAGCTTCGGAGGCAATGACACTACCAACTAGGCTAAACAAGCCGACAAAATTACACATAGACACATTATAGGGATACTTATCATATTAATCTTATTTTTAGGAAAGATTTCTAAATAAAATTAGTTTCTCTAAGTATTCATGTAAAATGTTGAACTAAAGATTTAACGTATAATATTTTTCAGATAAAAATCGATTACTTGCATGATTTCTAAAAATTAAAAGGTTTAATAATTATAAAAAAAAAAATCTTTCTTATGAATGTACAAAGCAACATGTCGAATTTATCACAAATAAAGGAATGTTACACGGTCGACTAGAGTCAATGATATTGATAACCGGACTTAAAACACGAAGTACATTGGCATTTAAACTAACATGCTCTCCAATTAATGTCCCGTACGTGACTTTCCTTATATTATATCAGATATTAAGATCAACATTTCACAAAATGGCAATACGCAGATGTCAACGACTTGACAAGGTTACCCGGAAAAGCGTAGTGTACACCCGCCGGCAATTTGGTATGAGACTTATAGCCTCTACTATCGAGGCAATAAGGTCGAAAGCTATGTTGGCCAATGTACGGAGTTCCACTAGCGTATGTACCGAAACTGGTATTAATTGCCGGATTTAAGGACAGGGTAGAGAAAAAATGTGGCATTATGTGACACAAGCAGTGTCCGTGCCTGGAGGGTATAAAAATATTTTACATATTCACACATTTACGCCCTTGTGTCAGGTCAATCGTTGACGTTAATGGCATTAACGCACGTGGGTTTAATTAAGCATGAGTTATTAGGCTACCAGTATAGGTAACAATAATTTCAAGATATTTCTGTTCTAAAGTTGCTAATCACCAGTGCCATGGACATTTTTAATACTATGATGGTAGCAAACAATAATGGAGGCCGTAACCTATAGAAGTTTGTGAGTCCATAAGAGACCTTTTATTGATTTGACAGCAAGTCAAATGAGGATCCCTCACTCTAACACAATCCCGGGAGATTTAGCGCCCTCACCAGAGGTTCAGAGGAACGACTCCACATACGTACCTACAGAACGCAATCGGTGGTGTTATTACGACAATGTTATGTATTAGCGAAATAAGATCGAGATGTCATTCCGCTATACCCTTTCCCTGTCTCAGAAGATCCCAAGACGCATAAAAATAAAATTGCTTTCAAAATACCCGTCACGATGCAATAAAAAAATCTCTATTACCCTCAAAACCACTCTTTAAAATATGATAATAAGCCTTTATGTACCAAATGTCAGCTTTCTATATACATACAGCATTGGGAATAAATTTCCTGTGACAGTCGGACAGACACCGCCTAGTGATTGCACAAGTGTTTTATTCCAACAATTTTTCAACAACAAATTTAACAACAACATTAATACCCATACAAGATTTTTTACTCTTAGGGCCTTATAAACACACCTTCTGGGATGTTGCATCCACCGATCCTAGCTGTCAACAAGTCTTCGCAATGTCGTCAAAGAGCACAATAGAATTACCCACAGAATCTTGAATTCAATTCATACATTATTAATCTTAATTGCTACGTGTTGATACCGTGATTATGTCGTCTCTAACTGGACTTGTAACTGGTATTTTACAACACAAGTCCAATGAAAAATTAAGTAATCGAGCGCCATCTTTTTATATTCATAATTAATGCTATCATAATTATAGACAAGCAGGGGCGATGCTTTACTACATAGTTGTTTCGGTTGTGATAGCTGTATCTTGCTGGTTAGATGTGGATGTTTTGACAGGTCAATTTTTAAAAAAGTGGTTGAAAGGACTGATTTTCTAATATTCTGTAATATAAATCTAGAAAATAATTACGATTGCCTGACATTTGTGTGGACATGATCTTTCAACGGTTGATGATAAACAGTATATACAGATGGAAGAAATTAGAATCATTGGAAAGCACACAATTCCTAAAGTACCACGTGATTGATTTCAAGTTGTCTCACTTTCTGCTACAAAACATCAGAATCAGAAATAATTTAAGACATATATAAGATAAACATCTCAATTTTGCCAGCTTAATTCCCAATTAGGCTAGCGAAATTGAGCTTAACTCGCGCTTAACTCCTATCGTTCGCGTCTATTGTTAAGAATAAGATTGACAAGTGTCCAGTACTGGGTCAGGTACAACCACAATCCTTACCTACTTCTTTCTTTTTCGCCTTAATTCTTACACTCACGTTATCAAATCCCAGATTCTTATAGATTAATCTTTTCTTAGTATGTAGAAGACTGGTTTATGTAGTTGCGTTATATCATTGAATAAGTCTGACCATAACTAAGAGCCTTTGCGTAAATATTGGCGACACTGCCTCAAGGTTGTTCTAATTCGTCCGTAGCCTGAATAAATCTCAATATAAATGTATTCAGACAGACAAAAAACATTTCGGCGACACCACATACAGTGAAAATACTTTAGTTTTGCTGTAGTTTCACTGACTACTGAAGTTATGTTAAACAACAAAAAATGTGTGAATATCTCTAAAACATATAAGTTAGTAGACAAGGTATTATAATCATAATAAAATCATACAAATATTATATCTTACCATTATTTTAGTGATATAGATTAATTATAATCAATAATGTATTTACCTTTATTGTCCTCGTTTTCGCCTTCACGCAATAAAATCTTTAATTGTGCATCTACTTATAAACTGAACAATGTACGTTAAACATCAATTCCATCGAGTCACATTTGAATATTATCACGTTCCGTTTACGAAATGTTCGTTTACTTTTAGCGGGCTTATTATTTTTAAATACACGGTCCAAACGCGTGCAGCAACGTAGCGGTCCTCGCGAGTACTGAGTCCGAAATGTACCTTTTACTCGGCGGACCTTAGCTGGTCGTGTCACTTTATGTCACTGGCTGGTCAGAGTATTGAGCACTTTTTAATATGCTTCCGATGATGTATGCGTTCCGGCTCGTATTTATGATTTTCAATGGTTCACTGGTATAGTACACGGAAACTGTGGCGGATGAAATTGAATCTGTGTGTCATTCGCACAATCCGCGACGGATGTTGCTGGCTCCTAATGCTTCTAAAACTATTTTGCAGTAGGTAAAACTGTAGCGTCAACCGACCTAACTAAACAATAAGTACTAATAATATCAGATTTGACATGAATATGCGCTTTTATAAATAGGGTTAAACTTTCGCAAAATGACCAAATAAGACTACACAAATTAATGATAATCGCGTCAGCATAGACTCAGTATTGTCTGAAATTATCGCAGAAATACCTACAACGCATTTTAATTTATAATATAAGTAAGTTTTTTTTAAATCATCAGGGGGCAAAGATCAGGCCGATGATGAAGCGAGCTCACCCAGAAGATGCCTATTCACTCGTGCCTTAAAAAGGTCCAGGTTATATCGTACAAATTTGCTTCTAGATTACAAAGTATTGATTCAACCTTTCGGTTCTAAGTTAGGACGTGGGTTGGTCTACGTCCGTTCACAGATTGCTAATAGTATTTTTTATTTTCTCCGGCATTTCAAATTACAATTCGACAATTATAAACTAATTAAATTCAAAATAACTGATGATAGGTGTTTCAATATTGCATCATGATTAATTAAGTACGAGTAATGGTTCAATTAATTAACTTTCTTTGACATTCATTAGCACATTTGATTTTAACACACCTTGCGTTACAGAAATGTGGTTGTTATATAAAAACATAAGTAACATAACAGCCGACAGTTGGCCTGTTTAGCCTAGTTGGTAGTGACACTGCCTTCGAAGCTGGAGGTCCCGGGTTCGAATTCCGGTAAGGGCATTTGTTTATGTGGTGATCAGAAACATTAGTGTCCGAGACTTGGATGTTTTCTATGTACTTATTTAAGTATTTATCTATTAAACTAGCGACCCGCCCCGGCTTCGCACGGTTGTAATGCTGATATAAAAATATACTACAGGATGTCTGTTTAAATACAACCCGACCGGACCGCCGCAACCGCTATGACCCAGCATATTTAATCTGTAATATCTTCGAAAATATTCATTTAAATTAAATTTTGTAAAGGGCCATATTGATCTGTATTAAATGCACAATGTATTTAGGGTAGTTAATTGGATAAGGATTAATGCTGTATTGCTTAAAGTCGCTTTGTAAATATGCCATTATTTCTCGTAAAAAGTAAAGGACAAAAAATGGTTATTGTGGGTTATCCCCAAGATATAGACATATACAATTGCAGATTTTTTTGTAGACCTTTTTAAGGTGTACAATACTGTAGTACATTATTTTGATCTATCTCGTAAGGTTCAGCCAGCGTTTGCAATGAAAGCGCAAAAGATTGTGTTTATATACAACATCACATTAAACCTCTAAAATTATCAGAGTTTCTGTACGATATTATGCATGTATTATACATATTAATCTTCCTCTTGAATCATTCTATCTATTAAAAAAACCGAATCAAGATCCGTTGCGTAGTTTTAAAGATTTAAGCATACATAGGGACAGACAGCGGGAAGCAACTTTGTTTTATACAATGTATGTATGTAATGTAGTGATATATCGTCGTCTAGTACCCATAACACAAGCCTTATTGAACTTACTGTGGGACTAGTTCGATTTGTATAAAAAATGTCCTATAATATTTATATTATTTATTTATAACAAAATTGGCTCATTTACAATTAAAAGCTGGGATAAGGCTATGTTAGAGAAGATATCTGTAAGTGTGTATGTAGTACATAGCTGTGGTAGAAAAATAATTATAGTGTGGTCAATTGGCCATTCGAACGTTGAATAGGATTTATATGATATCGTCGTCACGAGATTAGTGTCTTACATAACACAGGGCGCTAATGACTTATCTGAAATCTAAATAAGCTACCGCTTACTTCAGCTCGATAAAGAAGATGACCTTTTGTATGTAGTTGTGAAGTGTTCGAATGGACATTACATATTTAAAATGTGCAAGACAAACAAAACAAACGCCTATTCGAACACGCTACAACTAAATATTACAGGTCATCTTCTTAAGTTTTTTCCTATACAGTATACCTTCACACGGACCATACGCTTGTTTGCAACAGTCCTAGAAAATCTGTAGGTAAAGCTATACCGAAAAACACCCATTGTAAGAAAAAATGTCATAAACAAACTGCTACATTCTGCAAAAAAACTGTACCTATAATTTTAAGTATTTAATAATAGCCACGAATACCGCCAATAGCACTTGCACGTCTAAACCTATTGTTGCGTTCTTTTGTATTGCAAATTACCCAAATTGATTCTGGATAGAAACATAATGGATATTAACAGTAATGCAATGACAATACGATTTGCTTCATGCAAAAATTATATTAAATAATGTATACCTAAACCAGGACCCGTAATATGTCCTAAAACTACGACCAAGACCACCGGGGGATGGGCTGCAATGGAGCTGGAGTGCAATGGAGATGCTGCGATCGACAACTCGCATGCCAAGCGTGGCGTTTATCTCCCCCTTAAAATTGGGGGAGGCCTATGTCCAGCCGTGGCCGTCCTTGGGCTTATACCAAACCGACTCCAGTTGTACTTCGCCATACCACACATATGGACTTTTTCACATATAATTTCCACATCACCGAAGAATGATTACTACTAAGTATGTATATTTGATTACTATCTATTGTCGGCCTGTTGAGCCTAGTTGGTAGTGACACTGCCTAGAGGTCCCGGGTTCGAATCCCGGTAAGGGCATTTCTTTCTGTGGTGAGCAGAAACATTTGTTCCTGAGACTTGGATGTTTTCTATGTATTTAAGTATATATCTATTAAATATATGGTCGTCTAGTACCCATAACACAAGCCTTTGAGCTTACTATGGGACTAGTTCAATTTGTGTAAAAAATTGTCCCCTAATATGATATGTATAGAAAATAGCCAAGCAAGTCGCTACATATGTACCTATACTATAGGCCGGTGATTTTTTAAAACTCCCACCGTTCCTCAAGGATCATAGACTTACCTTCGGTACCTCATCATTAGTTCCACATCAAAATTAGTATTTTGACGAGCATTACTTGCTATGCCAACGAAACATCGCTGGAACCTATGAAGTACCTACATCGTTGAGGAGTTTCATGTCATCTGCAGGCATCGTCATCAGCTCTTTTTCACTATATTGATGGTTTCCGAAAGCAAATGCTCACACTAGCGAAGAAGTTACAAAGACAGACAAGAAAATAAGATGTAGGCAGAGGTAGACAAGAGGCTTTGATCCCCAAAGAGCGATATCTTCCAGTAAACTTTAAGTAGCGGAGAAAAAAGCTATAATGCAGTAGGTAGAACTATATTATGAACCTAAATGGTCAGGTACGGTACTGTACGGTTTCAGAGGAATTTTCTCCCTCGGACGCTCCGGTTGTGGAATAAGCATTCTGGCGAGGTTTTCTCGGGGGACTACAGTATGAGATTTTTCAAGAAAGGAGTGTATAATTTTTTTTCAAGGGTTTGCGCCTTTGACCCCCCTGGAGTTGCAGGCGTCCATAGGCTGCGGTGACTTTATAATCAGGCGGACCGTACGCTTGTTTGCCACTGACGTGAGTTAAAGGTAGTGCACTGGTACCGACTTACTCGTATTATCCGAAAACTAAAATAATTTATATTATATAATAATAATAATAATAATACAACTTGGCTTACTCATTCCAAACTAAGATCCCGACTTTCCTATCTCTCTTCTTCTTCCTTGTTAGAGTAAGTAAGTAATGTAAATATATGCAGTTGAGATCAAGAAGTTTACGTTCAGGGCCGCTGCCCGAGGGTAATCGTCGGGGCGCATCTGGAGCCGTTGCTGGATGCCACAGCATGCGAACCAACGGCGATGCGGAGTTGAGCAGGCGGACTCCCATCGTACAATGTGTTACAGCCGCAGTCGGGCCGCTGCCCGAGGGCGATCGTCGGGGCGCACCTGGAGCCGCTGCTGGGTGCCACAGCAAGCGATCCAGCGGCGATGCGAAGCTGAGCAGGCGGGCTTCCATCGAAGAATATATTACAGCCGAATACAATCCGACTCGTGAATCTGCCCCTACACCATTGTGTCCCTCATCTCCATCGTCGTTAGCTTCCTTATTCTCTTCAGTCCCATCGTCGCCAGCATCTTACCTGAACAACTTTGATTCAGAGAATACGTCAGCGTGTACGTCACCTTCTCCCTCTATTAATACGGCCGAGGACGTTGTGCAGGAGGCAAGCATTGCCAACAAACCTGCACCCGCCATGGCTCGTCAAAATGTGCGTAAGAAATGGTCTCGCGAAATGAACATCTTCATCTTGCGCACATATTTTAGAATCACTGCTCTAGAATCCGAAACAAGAAAATATTTACCACAGCTGCACGAGGAATTCAGTCAAAAGTTCCCTTTATTTAAAGTTAGCAGGCAACGTCTAGGGGACCAACGCAGGGCCATAGTAGGAAATAAACTATTGTCGGATGTAGATATTGCAGAAATCAGGAAATTAGCAGAAAACGATCTAAAACATTCACCTCCACCATCCCATCAGTCACAAGTAGGAACACAGAACAGTAATCAACGAATGTGCTGGACCCAGGAGATAAATGAATCAATAATAAGAGAATATTACAGGATAACGCGGTTAGAAACAATCACAACAGCATATAGAAAACCACTTTTATTAACCATAATTGCAAAACACCCTCAATTGTCTCACGTATCCGAGCAGAGAATAGCTGACCAGCGACGAGCTATTATCAGTAACAAATACCTGAGTGAACAAAGGCTCCAGGAGATTAGACATGAAATTACGCATGAACTAATACTAGATGATGACATAAGCGGTCAAAATACAGATGACTTACCCCATAACAATACCATTACAGAAACCCCACAGTCTGACACATTTAACAAACTACCTGTAACTGTCAACCACCAAGAAATTCGACATGAAAATCCTAACCCTGGAGAAGTTGAAACACTTCAGAGTCAAAATAATAGTATCCAAACGCTGCCATTAACTGTACAAGAGGAGATTGAACAAGTATTCCTAACGGCTAAAGAAAGATTTATTAATTCTGACCCCACCTGTAGACCTAGCATACCTAAACAAAAGCAATTAAGAAAACTGGCCTCTATTGTTCACTTTATAAACAACGCTATACTACCAAAATACATAGCCGATGACTCAAATTTTGAAATCACTGAATCTACTCTTTACTGTGCAGCATTTACAGCAGCAACTCAAAATGGTTCCAAGATTACAGATTCACATCACAGCCTCCACTACAATAATGAACTCCCCAACTGGCAAAAGAGATTACAGGACAGGATTACAGACTTCAGAGCGAAGATTGGCAGGCTGACAGAATTTATTAATGGTAACATCAGTTCAAGACTGACAAGACACGTAAATGCAATCAAGCGTCAGTATAAACTCCACTCCCGACAAGAAAACGAAAACACACAACTTACACATTTCCTTGATACTCTGAAACAAAAACTTAGCGCACTTACAAATAGACTACGCAGATATAAACTCACGACCCTTCGCAAAACACAGAACAAACTATTTTTGAATAATGAGAAAGTATTTTACAGGTCATTACTAAATCCCCACGAAGCAGAACGAAACCCCCACGTTGAATCCGAAGCCCCTTCCGCAGAAGGCCTTCATCAGTTTTGGTCCGCGATATGGTCTAATCCGGTTGAACACCGATGTGCCGAATGGATTGAGGCTGACAATGAAACTCTTGACTCCTTACCAAACATGACCTTTGACCAGATTAGTCTCGATCTACTGCAATCAGTCATAGGTAAAACCCACAACTGGAAAGCATCTGGCTCGGATAAAATTCATAATTATTGGCTAAAGAAATTTACTTATTTTCACCCAATCCTACTTAGACAAATCAATGAATTCATTCACGCTCCTGAAACATTACCGCAATACATTACGCGAGGCACTACATACATGTTGCCTAAAGATACAACTGATAGAAAAAACCCTGCCAAATATAGACCTATTACCTGTTTACAAAATATTTACAAAATTATGACCTCATGTATTAGCAAACTTATATACAGACATATTGACACTCATAACATACTAGCTGAGCAACAGAAAGGATGTCGCCAGAATAGTCAAGGTTGTAAAGAACAGCTTACAATAGATGCTGTTATTTCTAAACAAGCACTTTAAAATAAAGAAGATATTTACACAATGTACATTGATTACCAAAAGGCATTTGACTCGGTACCACACTCCTGGCTTATCCATGTATTAAAGCATTACAAAATTCACCATACAATTATACAATTCCTACAAACTACAATGTTACACTGGTCAACTGTTCTTAAAATTTGCAGCAACACCACAAACATTGAAACAGATCCAATAACCATCCGCAGAGGTATTTTCCAAGGAGACGCCCTTAGCCCATTATGGTTCTGTCTTGCACTTAACCCGCTTTCTAATTTACTGAATAATACCACGTCCGGATTCAACTTGAAATATGGCATTTCCTCACACACAATATCCCACTTATTGTACATGGATGATATTAAACTATATAGTAATAACTTAACTGGCATCCACAAACTCGCAGACATCACACAAACATTTTCAACTGACATAAACATGGAATTCGGCATCGACAAGTGTAAAATCCAGTCGATCCGAGGTGGTAAAGTAGAGCACAATACTTATACTCTTACCAACGGAGAGCAAATAGAGCCTGTTAATGATGAACTTGGTTACAAATATCTAGGCTATCAACAGTCGCAACAGATCCATCATAAAACAACTAAATAAATAAAAATAAAATAAAAATAAATATTGGGGGACAATCTTACACAAATCGACCTAGTCCCAAACTAAGCAAAGCTTGTACTATGGATACTAGACGACGATATACATACTTATATAGATAAATGCATACTTAAATACATAGAGAACATCCAAGACCCAAGAACAAAACACTAAGACAACACTCAAACAGAAATTCTCAGGTAGACTACACAAAATCTTAAATACTCACCTCAACGCGCGTAACACAATTAAAGCAATAAATACATATGCCATTCCTATCCTCACATACTCTTTTGGTATCATACAATGGTCACAAACAGACCTGTGTAACCTTCAAAGGATTATCAACACCTTAATGACCAAGTACCGTAAACATCACCCGAGAAGTTGCATCCAGAGGCTGACTTTACCGAAAGCAGAAGGCGGAAGGGGGTTAATAGATATCAAGAATCTTCATAATGGGCAGGTAAGCACTCTCAGGAAGTTCTTCATTGAAAAGTCTTCCCATTCTCAAATCCACCAGACCATAGTGAAAGCGGACAAAAAAAATACTCCACTGAACCTGAATGACAACACGAAGCAAAAAAGTGAAGAAATAACAGAACCCAAACAAAAGCTACAAACATGGATACAAAAAACACTTCACGGCAGACACCGATTAGACTTGATCAACCCTCACGTCGACAAGCTGGCGTCCAATATGTGGCTCAAAAGAGGTGAGTAGTTCCCTGAGACTGAAGGGTTTATGATAGCCATCCAAGATCAAGTAATAGATACCAGGAACTACAGGAAACATATCATCCGCGACCCCAATTTTTCCACAGATTTATGCCGACGTTGTCATGCTGCTTCAGAGACCATACAGCACATAACAGGAGCTTGCCGATCTATTACACAGTCTGACTACAAACACCGACATGACCAAGTTGCAGCCATCATTCATCAATATCTTGCGTTTAAATATCACCTCATAGAAACCAGAACACCCTATTATAAATATACACCGCAGATTGTTTTAGAGTCGACCGAATACAAAATTTACTGGGACAGAACTATCATCACCGACAAAACAGTACATTACAATAGACCAGACATTACACTCCATGACAAAGCAGCAAAAACAGTGTATCTCATTGATATAGCCATCCCCAATACTCATAATCTTGCAACCACCCACACCGAAAAGATTAGCAAATACACCGACTTGTCAGTAGAAATCAAAGCCCAATGGAAGGTGAATAACGTAAAGACAATCCCGATCATAATCTCATCCACAGGCGTTATCCCCCGCACTCTGCACTCCGGCCTGAAAACCTTGGATATTCACTCACTCACATACATTCTTTTACAAAAAGCTATCATCATGAACACATGTAGAATAGTCCGCAAATTCTTAGCTTTAGAACAGTAAAATCTATCATTCCATAGTCGTTTTGGCCAAAAGCCCGCGATTATGGAATTAAAGCTACCTCCTCTTGGAGAGCAAAACTAAATAGACTTATAAATAATAATAATAATGTTCTTTATTCACGCCAATAACACAAATTTTAGTAATCACACACTTCTGCCAAACCACAATGCGGTTTGTTGGCAGTCGAGGCTCCAATTAATAACAAATACGAATCACAATTAGGTACATTGGTATTCTACTATCAAAAAAAAGAAAACAAATTAAAAGATAGGCTAAGATTCTGTGTAGGTACAACAATACAGCGGAACTAATACAGTAAAAACCCACAATACTAAAGGGTTTTTTGAAGAATTTATGAATTATACCTTATACAAGTACGTCGCAGAACATAGAATGGAGGCAGTGTTCTTTCGCCCCACAGAGAAAATTTGCTCGTGAGTACGTAGCAAGCTGTATCATTGTTAATTAAGCGGTAGTAATTATCGACCGAGCACTGAATGTCCGCACAGCTGTCTGCAAACAATGAATTTTTATACAGACTCGGTTTTTCCAGAGACGCGCGAACGCACTAGCTCGCGGATGTTACTACTCGCACAGTTTTATAGGGTTGTTGATAATTTTTCTTTTTAACCAACTTCAAAAAAGGAGGAGGTTCTCAATTCGTCGCATTATTTTTTTGTTATGTATGTGAGTCTAGTGGACCGATTTAGAAAAAATATTTTTTTTGTTTGAAAATGTATGTTTTCTTATTGGTCCCATTGCCACCAAGTCTGGATCTAATGACGGGATCTTGGAAAAATCGAGGGAACTCCTCAAATTATATAGCAGGAAGAAAAAGTTTGGTGTCTGTGTTTTTTTGTTAAAAATTTACTTGTCATAGTTTACTTTCTGTAATATAGTATAGGTAGTAACTACCTATTTTGTGTTGGAAACCGCTCTCTCTGCCTCAAGGGCCAGGACAAAGGACGAAAGCTATCTATGCTGGGAAAATTGAAACCGTTATAATATTGTGCGAAATAATCGGAAAAATGATATTAAGTGTAAACACGATGGCAAGTACATTACTATAATAATACCTACATTTAATATTTAATTCTTCCTCCAAATATTTATATTGAATAGGTAGGACCAGATACAGATTTAAGTTACTCAATAAGATATTTTACCTAATACCTACATATTTAATAAGTTTACAAAACTTATATACATTACATATATTTGGATCATGAGAGTCACCTCGTTAACTAGTCCGGAGTAGTTAAATCTTATCTATGTGTGACTTTCAATTATATAGTTTGTATCAGTCATGTTCTTTTTCCTTGGTACAATACATACAAAAAAGAATTAGCATCATCATATCATATTGATAAAAGAGTTTCTCAACTTCATTTTCTGTGGTCAAAATGTGACATTACTGTCTGTATTGTGGTAACCCTACCAAATATGACCATATTGTGCATATTTAAATGAGTTGTATTAGCGTGTCTAAAGTTGTTACATGGTCTTCTTTTCTAAGCCGAGTTGTCTACTTGTCATTGTAGACCCTAATTTTATTGGTGTTTGTAAAGCAAGAAACAATTTATAGACGATTCACACCAAACGGCTGGAGTAGGCGCGCACGCCACCAGATTCAAAGGAATTCGAACCTTCCATATAGAAGCTAGACTTCGTATCCAAACGGCAGTGGCAGAGACGGCGGCAGCCGACCGGCTGCTCGCAACCCATTCAAATATGAAATGTAACTTCTATATGGAGGGTTCGAATTCCTTTGAGACTCTAAGGGGTGCGCGCCGACTCCAGCCGTTCAGCAGAATGAAGGCAAATTAGATTTTTACGAAAGAACTGTTTTTTATATTTTATAATAAGTCTAGTCTATAAGCAATGCGCACAATTTTTGTAGTGTGGTATGTAAGAAAGGAATTTGGAAGAGACGTCAGATGGCTGACGCATTCAAAAAATGGAACAAAAAAAACAGACAAAAAAATGGAATTGTGGGCTCGTTTACGATATCTCGCGTGACGTCTTGTCTCTAGTCTTGCCAACAACCTTTACGTATGCGACAAATAGCGACAATTGTATTAAAACTTTAGGTATGTAGTACGTTTATAATAGGCACAGACTTGTATTGTGGTTACGTACTTACCTTTAATTGGATCTCACCACGGCTATTATGTCGTGATTAATTTCCTTTACGTTTCAGTTATGGCGGGATTTCCTCACTTCCGTCTTGGGGTTTTCGTGGCGTTATGGTTTTTGCTGGTCTCCAGCCGGACGTATTTTTTTCTGGACCATTTAGCGGTCATCGGTAAGAGCTATGTCATCGATGTGGTCGGTGGTTAAGTCCCGTTTGGAATATTTTTTTAGGGTTACGTAGGCGAACTTATAAATAAATATTTCGGGAAACAATCTTACACAAATTGACCTAGTCCTAAAATAAGCAAAGATTGACCTTCTATGGGTGCTTGGCGACGATATATATACATACTTATATAGATAAATATGTACTTAAATACATTATTTACTGTCATTACAAGTAAAAGAAGTTACACAATATATTGATATAATTATAAAAATTAAAATTGAGGCCAGTCAGTAGGGGATGGGGAGCGGGCCACGGGGAGTGTACCCTGACGGGGGTCAAGGGTAGTGGATGGGGAACAGGCCAAGGCGGCCAACGGCAGTGGGTGGTGAACGGGCGACGGGGGCCAAGGGCAGTGAATAGGAAAGTGGCGACGGGGCCAAAGGGTAGTGGATGATAAACAGAAAAATTGTCCGTATTCTTTAAAAATAATTTCTTATTTTGACATGTCTACAACAATATAAATCATATATCAAAATAATCTGTCGGCCTGTTTAGCTTAGTTGGTAGTGACACTGCCTCCGAAGCTAGAGGTCCTGGGTTCGAATCCTGGTAAGGGCATTTGTTTCTCTGGTGAGCAGAAACATTTGTTCCTGAGACTTGGATGTTTTCTATGTATTTAAGTATATATCTATTAAATATATCGTCGTCTAGTACCCATAACACAAGCCTTATTGAGCTTACTATGGGACTAGTTCGACTTGTGTAAAAATTGTCCTCTAACATTTATTTATTTATAATACAATATTTATTTTAAAGAATAATAATAGCATCAATAAATTGCTATTAATTAATAATTTATATATATATTAATACATGTTATAAGTGACGATTCGAAAGTGCTTGTTGCTAGGCCTATTTGAACAAAGAATATTTTGACTTTGACTTTGAATAATAATAATCGTATATTGTAATTTTTTTATTAGGTTGACACTCCCCTGTGACCAACTTTTACGGACATATCCCAGTAAGTCACTCAGCATTTTGTAATAATGTCCCCATACTACTTATGTAGTAGTAGCCAGCTCAATTGTAAAAACGACTCCACAATTAATAATATTTAAGCGATTTGTCATTTTAAAGCACACCGTATGTAATTGCTCAGTTTTACAATGATTAATAGCTTAGTTACCGCCGACATATAAGGAATACCAAAGCGACATACATAAAATATGATAAAGCTCGCAATGTTCACAATATTAAAAACATGCATTACAAATGTCACTACTAACATGAGTAATATGCCTTTGTGGTGAAAACCTTAACTACTTACAAATAATAATTGTCAGGTAATTACAACGAAGTATCTTACTAAGTGACTTGTAAATACCTGGGCAAGCGTAGCGAATTGATTTTATTACCTATTTATAAAATAGGCCAATGCTGTAAATAACTGATCGCATTGCTAAGACGTAGCAACTCAGTCACGCTTTAATAAAATTGGCAAATAAAATTAAGACTATTTTTGCGAGTATGAACTTGAAGTATAAGATAGCCGTCAGCAAATTGATGATTATATCAATCTTGTTTCTCCGACGACCAGGGCCCTATCTCCCAAACTCGTACCTACATATAACTAGTGGCTCTGTGCGCTGTGGACCTCGCGATTTTTTTTCCCAAAATTCTAAAATTTCCAAAAATTGATTCGACTAAAAATATCTCTAAAATTATCGACCTTGCTCACAAAAAACACGTGAATCTGCTGAGAAATGCGACAAGTAGAGGAGAACAACCGGAAATCCGGACATCTGAACATCTGTTGAAGCTGTTACGGAGACTTTGTTTCACTCGGTCGACTAGCTGTCCCGGCGAACTTCGTTCCGCCCCGGCAAATCCAAAAAAAAAGTTCATTAAAATCGACTCAGCCGTTTTTGACTAGATATAGAATTAATAACCGAAAGATTTGACAGACATGATTTTGTATTAAGCAGTAATGCTGCTGACAAAAATTCAAAATTTCAAATTAAAGGGAAAAATTGAAGAATTTGGTGCTCCGAGCAGGATTCGAACCTGCGACATCTTATTTATTTACAATAGAAAATTTATACATTTGTTTGACAGAAAAGTGTCGTTAAACCCTTTCGGATTTGTAGCGATACCGAAATCGTGGACAATATAGTTAATAAACTTACTTAAGAGCTAATTGTATGACATACGCCAATCCAATCACTCTAGCTATGGCAAAACCTACACATGATGAAACCTCCTATTACTAAGCTTAAAGGTACAGTCAGCGTCATATAGCTAAGGGCATTTGTTTATGTGGTGATCAGAAACATTAGTGTCCGAGACTTGGATGTTTTCTATGTACTTATTTAGTAGCCTTAGCAGCCAAAGTGGCCAAATAGTTCGGTATACACCATATATTTTGTAGAGTCTTAAGAGTTAATACCAATAAAACAATAGACAGTTCAGTCAGGACAGTCTATGCTTTCGACATACTTATAAATTCCATTTCCCTAAGTTACCAGCCGCTACACACGTTCTTTATTTTTAGCACGAAACCTATACACTTAGTTCAGAAACATATTACGTACCTAATATTTAGACACGATGATTTTATCGTATCCTGTTGTCCGCGTTATAGTAATTAACATAATGATTATTGTCTTATAATGTAGATAAAACTTCGCGACAGTAATATGTAACGGCAATCTCAAGCATATTGGCAATCGAATTTAAGGCTTCGTTCATTATTAACTCTATTAAATTAAATTTATAATCGACCTTTATAGTGTTATTCGGTGTCTTTCACAGGTAAGTTATTTCTTAAAATATCATTAAATAGGTTTCAAACGCATTTTCTATCGATCAAACTTTATGTACTTAATCGTGTGACTTGGAAGGTAGTTTCACGAATTTATAAACTTTAACCAGTTTTCTCGTTACAGAAGTTTGCTCAGTGGAAAATGAAACTGAAGATTTCACTAAACGGCCCGGTCCTACCTCGCTTTAATTAACTAGGCACGAAATTATCTACAGGTATATTTACATAAAATGGTGACAGAAGGAGTGGACAAATCCCTGCCCTGCTATAATGTATTGTTCTGTCTTGCTATTATGATTTCGAAATCTGGGGAATGTGGGGGAAAAAATGTGAGAATGCGATATGTTGAGAAAGAGAATACTCAAGTCCACAATCCAAAAATTTAAAAGAGGAATTATATGTGTAGATAATCGCATCAATGTTTATTTATTTATTCCTTAGGCTAACACTTACATGTTAGCAGGAGAGACATTTATTACAAAGATAGTTACATAACACAAAACTAAAAAAATTATGGAGCGAAGCTTCTTACGTGGACCCAGTTTGGTACGGAACACTAATAACATGGTATTTTGGGTACGATTGGACAACAATTTCAATTAAATCTTATCCATATTTTGACCAAACAATTTCTTGAACATAGCCTTAACAATAGTAGCCAAGGCGGGGCTATACGTTCACTACCACTGGTCAAGCGCGCCTAATATCTATTCAGGAATTTATTGCTACCTAAATTAAACCTGTACCACGATAACATGACATTCATCGTAGACTTTATGGTGTCGATATAAGAATTAAGTTACCATGATTTAATATCATGATTCTCGTGGTTATTCTATATAACCGGCGAGTCGTATGCGGTAGTGTCGCATTGATGTAATGCTAGGGTTTAAGGCTATCATTGTTAGCCTAGTTCCTTATAAGTATTAATGTTTTGTTTTATATTTATTTTAAAAAAATGGGATTGCTCTTGGCCAGCATCTAGCCAGGGGGCAAAGATGAGATTGTTTTTACACTTATCCGTTGATGGTAATAATAATAATCGTATGGCATTTATTTTCGAACCGTGAGATCTTCGAGAAGACAGTATTGGTATTATTGCGACTACGCCAGTTTCGTATATTAAAGATTCTGTCAAAAAAATATTTTTTGGTACAAGCTTTTACATATTTCCCACCGTACCTTTTTTTTATACAGTCTTCAACTACTCTACTACGTCAACAATACTGAGACAGTTGGGATGCGTCAAAGTACTGAAAGTGACAATGTACTAAAATGATCATCTAATTTTGCTGTAGCTTTGGTATAGTCAATACCAAAAATAAAAGTTTGACCGAAACTTATAATTTTAGCTTACGTTTCTACTCGTATAGCTCACTCCCGCCAAAGTTTGCTTATACTGGGTGGCATAAATAAAATAATTTCTTTGTTATCGACACACAATACGACTCTGTTATAAAAGGGCTTAAGAACATAAGTGACGCAAAGAGATTTAATGTCTTTGTCACTTGAACTCAACCTCAAGCAAGTTCAAAAATTCAACCTCAAGTTGTTTTTACAAGCGGTAGTTGCCTATTGCATGTAAGTCATTACTTTAATGTCCTTTTACGCTCGAACTGACAATATATTACACCGAACACGAATGTAAGATTTCATAAGTATAATATGTGTATATACGCCTTTGTTCGTTTAAGTCATATGCCGGTATTTATTTAATTAGATTCATAAATATAACCGGACCCTTCGACGAATGGCGACAGGCACGATCGTGTTTCGGGGTTTAGGAAAGTCGATACATTATTATTGACACTAGTTTTAGATCCTTAATGAGATAGTAACGACTGATTGATCAATTGTTGTAACTGTTCTTATTAGTAAATTACTAAAGCGGTTGATTCAATAAAATCAAATATGTAGAATATTAACATTTTCGAAAACGCACGGAAACTTTTAGGATTATTGAGGGCATTTGTATGAGTATTCAATTATGAATGAAATTTTCACTCCCATGAAATTAATAGCAAATCCGGTTATTTTTATTAAATTGATTGCTCCAAATACCCAAATTTGGTTGAAACAATCGAAAGGTATCACCAGTCATATTAAAAGTTTAATTTAGTCAAAAGCATTTGTCTCACGACTGACGTGGTATAATTACTTTCACAAAATCTTCCATATCGACTTTCTGTTCGTAAAGTTGTTACACGTACAGTAGAATCCACTTATTACGACTTCGCATATTACTGTAGTTAAATTTATGGCTAAATAAATGAAATTAACACGCCTCTTTACTTCAATATATATGCCATAAAAAAATATAGATAAATGGAGAAATTACACTGATTAACGCGCGGTTTACTGGTGTTTTTTTTTGCTGAATGTTCTTAATCGCCTCGATGTAAATAGTATGATGCTATAAGGATAGTTATCCTCCAAAGTAGCTACTTTTAAAAACTTAACGCAGCGGCAACAATTTGTTTTAAGTAATAGGTTTTAGTACACTCATAGCAGTACCTAAGTAAGTTTTTTTTTGGGTGGATTAAAATTTGGGAATTCGCGTTTTCGTTTTTCAAACCAAATGCGGTCGTTTCTGAGCATGTTAGAGAAATACGTTTTTTCTCTATCTATGGTACCTAAATATCCTAATGCTCGACACTGGCCCAATACTTGACACTTTAAATCTTGTGTCATAATAATAAAGCTGAATAATGCCTGTCAACCATTGGGTATGAAAGTATCAAATATTATACGAGTGCTACGATATAGCTAACGCATCTGCGCGTTGAAATACTTCTCACAGTTCTCACGTCAATTTAATTGCCAACAAGGTGCTGGAAATTTTCGCTATATATCTTTCTTTTCGAGTACCTACCCGGGAAAATGAGAAATGATTAAGTAGGTACTTAAGTAGTAAAGACGTCATAACTGCCTACCATACCACATAATTTAATATTTTAATTGGCAATATACTACATAATTGAACATCCTTTAATCCGGCGGTAATTTATTGACGTTCATAGGTGCATGTAATATGCCTAATTTGAAGATAAAACTACTTTTACTTAACTTTTTTACTTTTACTTTTACTTTAACTCAAAATATCATGAAACTAGCTTTTGCCCTCGACTCTGTCCGCGTGCAACTCGTTATTTGTTATATTATAGAAATAATTTCTATAAAATTGTTGTACGCACAGGCTTAAATATCGCTCGCCCATACAAACTAATATCCCCCTTTTCTTTCATCCCCTAAGGAATGATTTCCGGAATAAAAACTATCCTGTCCTATTCCAGGACTCTATCTCTAAGTTTACCAAATTTCACCTTAATCGGTTTAGCGGTTTAAGCGTGAAGAGGTAACAGACAGATAGACATTTACTTTCGCATTTATAATATTAGTATGGATGTTCTTATAATTTGTCAATTTTGTTTGTCTCCATTAATATGTATATTCATACTCATACTGATACTCATTTATTCATAATATTACAAATATTACATGTCAAAGCTATTAATTACGTCCAGTGATCATATTGAATGCAAATTAGGTACAAATGTCAGTGTTTACAAGCTATTATTGTTATAATATACCTATTAATATGTATTTTTAATTATTTATTTAATGTCATATAATTCAATTAAATTACATAACTTCATGGTAAATAGTTCATCTCGTTTCGAACATCCATAGATGTTCTTATAATTTGACAATTTTGTTTGTCTCCATTAATATGTATACTCATACTCATACTCATACTCATTTATTCATAATATTACAAATATTACATGTCAAAGCTATTAATTACGTCCAGTGATCATATTGAATGCAAATTAGGTACAAATGTCAGTGTTTACAAGCTATTATTGTTATAATATACCTATTAATATGTATTTTTAATTATTTATTTAATGTCATATAATTCAATTAAATTACATAACTTCATGGTAAATAGTTCATCTCGTTTGTTGTCATAGTAAATTTTCCTTCGTTCTTACCAACTGCCTCCAAACGGGGCACTTTGCCACATGCTCTAGTAGATCAGTCACCACTGTAGTGACCGATCCTCTACTGCCAGTTGTCCATTATATACTATCTTGTACCTACAAGGAGTTCTTACGTGCAATCCACGTGGATTGCAGACAGAAATTGGTAACTGCTACGGGCACATGACCTGGCGGAGCAGCTTCGTTTCCAGCGTTGATAACTATAAGCATTCGTTGAAACTGAAATGGGCTAGGAGGAAAGTTTGTATATTTATTTATAACACCGTATACAAACATTGTACGTATTTGAGATTTGTACCGCATTGTTACCTCTACAGACAAAGCAGAAAACCCCCACCCTAAAACCTACCAACTTAAAAGCGTTATATCGATCTCTCGAAGAAACACAAACTCCCAAAATCATTACCTCCGTTAGATGAAACACAGTTCTTACTCAAACCTTCGGGTCTATACTTTTCTCTTTATCTTTTACACGATCTTATGCCAAAATCAAATGCTTATTTAGTTACCTAACCCGAAGTTCTAAGAGCTTACTAACTGTACAGTTCTCGTTGGTATTTCACCCATTCTCTACGTTATGACCGTCTCGCTAGACAAAACATGGGCGCTTTTGATAACGATCACGCATTTGGAATATTAAATGAATTAATTGAGGGTATTTGTCATAATTACTGTCAGTGTTTGTGCACCGTCGTTTGGGACGTGAGCTACATTAATTGGACAACGATTGAGATAAGGCAGTGCTTGTACTGCTTGTAAATATAAGAGTTGAGCAGCAGCTATTAGCATTTGTTAGAAGTAGAGGAACGCTATATATTCAAACGTGTATAGCTCTACTTTTTCGGTGTAATGATTTGAAATTTGCTTAGACCATATAATTTACGCGTCAGACTAGGCTTTATTCTTGTACCTACAAAAGCGTTTCTTCATATACGCAAGTTTTCACCAAAGCATTACCATAATCGTTATTTTTCACAGTCCATATTTTCACATTAATGCTTTTCTTCCTAATTCGCAATGGTACGCAAACGATCTAAGATCTCATCACCGTCATAGGTGGGTAGGTACCCGTATTATCATATTAATGAGATTGTGTGAAGGGTACACGGAAAACACAAGTAGCAATAAAGGATTTGACAACTTTTCTTTTCGCATACTTTCACAATCGCGATTTTACCTAGCAGTATTGATAAGACTAGCGGAATGTTATAGCATTACGTTTTAAGTTTTGTAAAGGATGACCGTTGTATAGTCTCGGAATGAAAAGTTCCGTCACTTTTCAATTCCATTTTACTGACGACAAGTCGACAAGTGACGAATCTTTTCATTTCGCGGTTATACGTATATTACGTATAGTGGAAGGTGTACGCAACAAAAACCGCAAATCGATGTACATTGTACAGTTTAGCCATTTGGCACACGCATACTAGAGGTCAAAATTATATGAAAGAGCTTTTTGAGGCAATTCCAAAAATATACCACATCATTACAATTTAGCCATTTAAAAAAAAAACCACACCTACCAAGTTTGGGTTCTTTAAGATACGATATGGTTTGTTTTTAATTTTTTACAATATATCACAAATGATACGTGATATTTTCATATCTAACCCCAAGAAAATAATTTCATGTAGTTTTTTTTTGCAATATTACAAGGTGACACACAGTTCTACTTCAGTACCTATTTTACAGACTTATGGAACTTACACACGATAGTTTTCTGAAATAATTTTCTTTCCCATACAAAAAATAATCATGACTCGGCGCTCTAAGGGTTTTTTTTTAAGAACTGCGGGTCAAAAAATTTGTTTTTACTTCTAGTATGCGTGTGCCAAATGGCTAAACTTTACATCTATTAGCGATTTTTCTTTGGAATTGGGCTCGTACGTCGTCCACTAATATGGAAATTGCATCTCCTAAAAATTTTTATGGGTTTGTATATGTTTTATGGCGGTAAAAAATACTGTTAGGTAAACGATCATTCATGCATATCATGGATTTGTGGTATCTATAGAAAATTCGTCGCCGATGGGCCGGCGCACAACGGTCGATGAGCACATTAGCATAAATTTGATGATATAACTTTAATTATTTTAATTATTAGTAAAAAAGTAGATCGTATATCTCTGTTCTAAAAGCCATATATCGAACTATTTTTCCGAACGAAGTGAGGTGATTTTTGACCCTAGTTATACAATCTACTATATACCCTTAAATTAATTAATTTAAAAATAAATTATGTTAGTTTCTTTTCTCAGCAACGTTTCAACTGTTTAAAATCATATTTAGAACAAGGCAGCTATTCAGGAGCTACTCCGCCGGCTCTTTTATTTATTTATTTTTTACTTTCCTCGGTACAATGCCTCAAGGGCCCGTTTTAGATTTAAGTTAGTTTTAATTTTCTTTACATTATTTTGGTTAAGTATTCTTGTATATATTTTCGTTGTACATAAATAGATGATTAAAAGCATATTCTTTTTTACTTTTTATATTAAGCATGTTTAAGAATTTTCTTTTTGCATCATAATTGGATAAGATAATTGGTAACACCATTATGTGCTACATTTACACCACTGACCAAATTAAAATATTTCTATTTCTATCTTATGGCTGCTCACAAAATTATCTAAACCTTGTATTATTATAATTATTCGCGTGGTGTACATTTTCTCGGCCGTACCAACATAGGTTCTGACTAATGACATACCTACCCAAACAAAAATACGGACATTTGTAATATAAGTAGAACTCTTTAAAACCAAAGTTACTAGATCAATTTAAATCCTCGTAAATTGATAATTATATTTGCAACGCACTAGGCTCGTGGCTATTTAAATGCTGCTACCGGATCAAAATAGTTTCAATTGCGTGTTGATATAAATATTAGATTACATTTGTAATTCATAAGGTGAGGCGGAACAGCCTAACCTACTCGTAAGCATATCGCCATTGTCCAGAGGGTAATAATACTAAACAACATGTTTTATGATCTGAACCATTTCCTGCGTAGTTTTTGATACGTTTCTTGACCCTCCTAAAATCTTATTTATAATAATAATAATATTATAATAATAATAACTTTATTTCCATTTAACCTTAGGTGGTAAATACAATATGGTCGAGTCCTCCTATTGGGTATTATGTACCTGTGTCAGGAGGCCTCGCTCTTCCAAATTAAAAACATTAAAAATTATTTGCCAGTTTAGATGTGTCTCCAACCTAATACTAATATATAAAAAAATGTATAGGTATTTAGAAAACTTTGTTAGTTTTGTCGCATAGACTTTGAAAAGTGATGAACTGATGAAATCTTGATTATTGGTTACATTACTTAAATTTATTTGTGGTTAGGTATTCTGCTTTGAAACACAGAGGCATGAAGTGGAGTGGCACTCTTTGTCCGAGCTGAGTTTCCGGGATAGGTTTAGTCATCATAAAATATTTATTTATTTATTTAATCTTTATTGCCCAAAAAGATTTATTTTTGTGTCTTGTGCGCTCCGATATGTTTGATGGGCAACTGTACGATATAGGGGGACTACTTCAAGTCGCGATTGAGCAGGTATCGCATCTTCTACGCATGCGTGTTATACACCCTAGGTCGCCTCGTCTACCATTAAGCACAGAATAATTAACAGTACTTACTCCCCATTCGATGAAATATTATAGAGTGCATGGACGGGGCAGAATGTTTGATGGGTCTGAGGTCCTTCATCCTAAAAGTACGCGACCCTGAGAGGTGAGCATAAGATGGGGTCACTTTAAAGTCCTTACAAGTAGTATTTTTTTGGTTGTTTGCTGAAAACATCAATATTATAATTGACTTGTAAAACTGCCCTTGTGGCCTATTTGCAGAATAAATTTTTGTATTTGATTTTTGGAGAAAAAATAATTAAAAACTTTTTGTAAGCTGATAAAATGTTTATGTACATAAGGCCCACTGCCTAGCTCGCAGGGCATAACATGTGCCTTTACGTTCCTAATGCGATTGGGTATATAGACACATCGGAGGAGTGCTAGAGACGAGGACGAGTTTAGCCGAAGCGGCAAGAGGAACAGGATCTATCATAAAAGATGGCGGTCAAACGATAGTCTAGCTCCAATAAAAAAGCAGGGATGTTCGAGCGAGTAGGATACACCACGAGCATGACATGAAATTGGCCTTCTGTTTGCAATTTAACTGAATCATCGTATCTATATAAAAAAATTACCTATATCATAATTTCATAATAGTATTTTATGCAACAGTTACACAATACGGGATCTTAAAGTTTGAGAGTCGCAGTAACAAAACGAGCGTGGCGAGAATTATAAGACCTAATTATGTTACGTTGCATACAAAAAAATCTACCACAGCAAAATGATTTGATTTACATTTAAAATCGAAATGGTGGCGGTATACGGGCATAGACGCGTGCCTCTTTAAAAAAAACAGTTGTTTAATAATGCATGGTGATTCATTAGGATTGTCCCACTAGTCCCATAATACCACTCCACTTTAATACTGCTGTCAGTCATTTAACTGACAGATTACAATGCTGGGGTAGAAAAAATGGTAACGCATACTTACTTACCTACTGTTTAGCTTCGTAAACATGAAAAACCCCATTAACTTTCAGTAATCAGGCTCTTATAATAATTATCATCACATCGTTGAGTCATTGGAAACCCTTTAATTATAAAGGATAATCATAATACCGGTACACTGACACAATGAATTTTGCAGAATCCGACCGGTTCGACCGCTTTCCTGTACCAGGAAATAGTTTCCTTGGCAATTAGTACTCATTTTGCTGTCTTGCGAACACGCACTGAAATTATTGGAGACTGAAATAACGCTTAATGAAGATTTATTTAAACGATGGCTTGCTATCTTGCATGTAGTTTAACGGAGACAAAAAAATTAAGTTCTTATACGTGTCACTTCGTGAAAATATGGGCATCCTGCCAAATTTATTCATATAAAAACACCTTTTATATGATATTGTGATTGGAAATGCCGTGGAACGTGAACCTAAAAGGATACGTAAGCTACAGCTAGTCTTGACAGTTTTAACGAGTACGTCTGTACTATGGTATTAAATCATCAAGGTGTGTGGAGGAGGATCGGGGCCGCAATATTTCACTGATAGACTGATAGTCAAATCAGCAACTTTATAGGTAACGTCAAAAACCTTACGGTTAGTATGAAGTTTGTAGAGAAATGACGTCACAATTTTCTATGGTCAAATTGCGTCCTTATTTTCATGTTTATGTATTTAAAAATCTTTGAAACTGCATAACTAAGCTGAAGATTGATTTTTGCCGAGTATTTTCATATGATTTGTTTATTGGTAATGTAATTTTTTTTTGTGTTTTAAAGTACCCTTTTCCTCTTATTGTGAAAGAAAATCGGAATTCGATTCGTCCATAGAAGTTCTAAACCCAATTTCACTCAAATTTTGAAAGACAGTTATGGAATCGTGATATCCCTGCGACATGCCAGAGACTACACTTTTTGACTCTCGAATCGGGCTCAAGGATATGTGTACAGTGAGGTTTTTCTAAAATGATTATTTTCTAAGAAATAGCGCATTAGGTAACCTATATCCTTCTGTCGGCATTATTCGGTCGGCGCAAAGAATGCGGTGTGCCCTTGTGCCAACTACACTCACGACTTCAACTTTACGACTCAAATATTTGTCTGTCTGTATTGTTTGCCGGTATGTCTGTTATTTCCTCTGGCCTACGGCTGTCGAATGACCAGAGTGCCACTGTATGAATAGGTGGAATTGATGTGAATGTTGACGGTCGTTTCAGTTTTTCACCTTTATGTATCTGTAGTTATTTGGAGCAATTGTTCTATTAAGGTAAGCACGCACTCGACTGACCCTAATTTATGTTAAATTCGACCTGTGTTTTACAACTAAAATTTTCATTTCAATCCCATTTGATTAGTTGCGCGGCGCGCCTGCTCTTTTTTGGAGATGCGCTAACGCAAGATAATGAATGAACGTACGAATTATTCGAACTCATATCTTTTTTTACGTTGAATCGCGTTCCGTAGTTGATCCGCGACAGGCAAGTTTGTAGTTTAAGTACATCACGACGGTGGCACTGCCCCCTGTTTGATAAATAGCAGAAGCCGTTGCCTATGGACGCAATTCCAGAGAAGCCGACCATTTATAGACTTGAGTATTAATTGTGTCGACACTTAGAGACAAATACAGGTGATACGTGTTAGGATGCCAAAAAACGTAAATATAACATTAGGTTCAACTTTATATCGCCACATCCAAGCAACTCTAGCGAGGCGATGTTAGTATCGTAGGTAATATCCACTACCAAATATAGTTTTAACCACGATACTCTAACTAACATTCCATCGAACAAACGTACAAATCCTTTCACTCCACGACATTTTGTATTTGCCGAACTGATTCTAAGAACTGGTCCAAGGTATTATTGTACTTAGATATTGTTTGTGTAGGATTACAGGAAATATCAAAGTTAATTCAATACAAAATTGGCTAACTGTGCACTGCTTGCTGAATAATTAACAATGAGACATTATCATTTATTTATCTACAAAGAAAATATATACAAGAATACTTAACCAAAATAATATAAATAAAATTAAACTTAAATCTATAACGGGCCCTTGCGGCATTGTACCGAGGATGCTGGCGGCATTTCCTCACTGTATTGCAATGCTGATACGTTGATCGAGAAAGCCGCCAGCTCAAATAACTTATGCGCGCTGCGGGACCCCATGGACCTAGAGTTTCGATGCCAAAAGGTACAAACATGTACTCTCTGCCAAGGCCCTTGTATTTATTACGCTTTAGAATTTCGGCCGCTGCACCAGCTTTTACTGTAGTCCGTTGGAGGTGAGATGGTGCCAGTGTGTCTACACAGGTAGCACCCCACACCAACATCCATCCTACGCTTCAAGGAGCTAAGGACACCCCCTCAGGTCTCTTACCATCGTCCCTGAACATGTCAGTCGCCTCAAGAAGAGCAGGCACATTGACGGTGGCAAGAGACCGGCGGGTTATATCATTAAGCGTCACATGTCTCGAAAAACAGCCTGCACTTTTTTGACAACACAATCCATGGTGTCCCAGTCATTCTGTGCCACAAGAACAGATATGTGGGGTACATACCGCGACCCCGAGTCGCATTCCAGTCGCCAATCTAAGTGAGATCGCGTCCAGGAAGGTACCGGTATTTGGCGAGGGATGGGCATGTAACCAGTAACCAGCCTTCCGGTTTCCGACCGCCCAAAGTCTCGCACGATCTGGACCTGCACTGCTGTTCAGAAGAAAATTATAATTTAAATCACAGTAAATTATCCCAGCTCCTTTGTGATTTTGGGTGGTCTGGAAAAATTTTACCTGGGCAAGCAACTTTAATAGCATTTTTGGCATGCTGGAGCCTGCAATCTCACAGGATGTGGGCAAAGCCCTTAGGATATTTCCTATGAGACCAGACGTGCTATGGGTGGATGCCAAAAAGGCTGGGGGAACACTGGAAACTTTGCGGATTCCTAAGCCACCGTATCGAATAGGAAGGGACGCTTAAGACCAGGAAGGCTCAGTTAGCTGAATATTTAGAATAATTTCTAAACTAGTTTTGATTAAGTCATCTATTCGTGACAAAAGATTTTGATGTTTCCAGAAAGGACAGTAACGGAGCACATATGTAAATTTAGGGACAAAAAGACTAAACTTAAAAATGATTAGCGCATAATGTGGGCTAATTTAAAGTAAACGATTCGCGTGGGTTTAAGTATAAGTTAATTTTGTACTAAAGCAGTAACGCTGCTAACGAAAATTTCAAATTAAAGGGAAAAATTGAAAAATTTAATGCTCCGAGCAGGATTCGAACCTGCGACATCTGGCATACGCGGCCAATCGCTCTAGCCACTGAGCTATCGGAACAACCAAGCTCGTCCACGAAATCCTTCAATAGTTCCCTCTTACAACGCCTTAGGGAGGCGTACAGCGACATCTACCGTAGAAGACTTAGGCTTCTATTAACGGCACCAACGTCTCAAATTACATTGAGAAATTGTCAGTAACGATGCGCCATCCCATACTAAATAAATTTTGTACTAAAGCAGCATTTTTTATGTATAAGTATAGATAGACTGATGCATAGACCGGTACCTACTCAAAACGCATCCAGCTCAAACCCATAAACTCATTGTGTTTTATAAAGATAGTTTTTTAGAATAACGTTTTTCCACGAAATCTTATTTTAAATACATAGTCAAAAGTTTCTTTTTTAATTGGTAAAAGGTATTGCTTGTCACAGTCATCGGCAAATGTAGCAGTCAAAGTCGAACGAGCGGGTCGCTAAATGTTAGGATATGCTGTGCTTGGTGGTGGTGGGGGAAACTTGCGAGAACATGCTTAATTATTGTTTTAAGAAGACATCGTTGATGATTTGTTTGCAGTTTCAGAGCCCTCAAAAATCACCTTGAAGGATTCCTACGCCTTAAAACCCTTAAAGTACGTACCGGTAGATATTAACATCAAAGCGAAATGCATTTTTAAAGCGAATACAAATGAAGTGTCAACACAATGTAATATTTATTGTGCACTTTGCTCCTAAAGGGCAAATAACTTTAATACTGATTCACTTCACACCCGCCATTGGGCCGCCACTTACCTATTGAATAAAATGAATCAGATTAAGGAAAATTAAAAAAAAAATTAAAAGAATGACTTTTGCAAATACCAATTGGTTTCCAAGAATTTTTATAGCTCTTCAACAATGAGATATCTAAGCAAAGTATATTCCTTACTAATATTAAGTAACATAAGGTACCTGGGTATGTCCTGGATCCGGGTATGTCCTAAAACTACGACCAAGACCACCGGGGGATGGGTCGCAGCATCCCTGGAGTACGGTGGAGATACTGCGATCGCCAACCCGCATGCCAAGCGTGGCGATTATGGCATATCCCCCCTGTGAATTTGGGGGAGGCCTATTTCCAGCAGTGGGCGTCCTATGGCTGATATGGTGGTGGTGGTGGTGGATAAGGTACCTATATTTGTCACGTCATGACTCTTTCGTAAAATGTTTAAAGAGTGATATCCCCGCTGGATACGGGGTATCACCACTTTCATAAGCTCTGTCACATGAAAGCAAAGCGATTGATGTCGAGCGAGATATATCTCCTGCTCTTATATAGACAACTGGAATCACGGCCAAGTTCTAATGTGTTAGTGCTTCTAATAAAAATAAACTAGTTAGCCCCCTTATTCATAATCATAAAACTTAACGAACTTCATTTAAATACATAGTTTAGAGCATCAGTCTAGTTTTATATAAGAAAAATTATGTATGGTGTATTAATGATTGATACTTGTTTTGTGTGCCTATTTGATAAAATAAAAATAAAAATACTTATAGTTAAAATAGGTTTGTAAAGTTTCCCTTTTCCGCAAGTCCAAATGCCAAAGAGACAAATAAAGATAGGCAAACAAATTTTTAACGGTATTTTAGCTAAAACAGGATTGATAATTTGGTAGGAACAAAACAATACAAATACACTTTATTACTAAATTAATGCGCCTTCCTGATTTGTCGATGCGGAGGCGGTACGATATAAGAAAACTGTCAGCTGTCATTGTCAATGTCAACCGATACGAATGCAGTACTGCCCCGCTTCTGCGCATGGTATTACTACTGCGCAAACGGCAAACGTAATACTGACAGTATTTCGTCAAGTGAGGAAATTTCGCATCAATAAACTCACGTCAAAGAAAAAAAAATACCTATCACATATCGCTCCTACCCTGCCAAATCAAGAAGTCGCCTTGAAAAGAACAAACCGTCTTTAAAAAAAAAGTTCAATTTACTTAGCTATGTGCTGCGGCTGTGCTGTGCTATGTTTAGCTGGCTGTCCGTTCTTTTGAGATTTTATACTAAGTATTATAATACTTTGGTTGTAGATACCCATTCCAGAATGTAAAATGTTAGTGTCATACATACTGTAATTGCCTAGTCTCAAGAAAATTATAAGCTTTAAATCTCAAAAGTGCCAAGAAATATATTTATTAATATTCGCAATAGAATCAGAACTGCCTACGTTTTGGACAAACGTTACCAAAATGTAGGCAGAAAAACTGTTCCACCTGTTGGTGATATGCACTAGGACCTCAAATCTCTTAGCGCAAGTGCTTAAATGCACAGCCGATCTTGAGACAGCTGGTTCAAAAGAAGTATATATCATAACAAACTTTATGTAATTGTCAGAAAAATATAACTTATATGACACGAGAGGCATGCATTATTGGGGGATTTTATTTCAGTGAGAGCTGTCAAGTGCAACTTTGTACTTAAACACTTTTTGTCAGTTTTGTAACAAACTGTCAAGTGAAACTTTGTACTTAAACACTTTGTCAGTTTTATAACAAACTGTCAAGTGAAACTTTGTACTTAAACACTTTGTCAGTTTTATAACAAAGTGTCAAGTGCAACTTTGTACTTAAACACTTTTTGTCAGTTTTGTAACAAACTGTCAAGTGAAACTTTGTACTTAAACACTTTGTCAGTTTTATAACAAACTGCCAAGTGAAACTTTGTACTTAAACACTTTGGCAGTTTTATAACAAACTGTCAAGTGAAACTTTGTACTTAAACACTTTGTCAGTTTTATAACAAACTGTCAAGTGCAACTTTGTACTTAAACACTTTTTGTCAGTTTTGTAACAAACTGTAGGTGCGCATCTAACAGTCATCGTCGATTTTGTTAGGACCATTAGGTAACCATCATTAAATAATTAACGATTCACAGAATCTTCCCAATTGGGAAGGAGTTTAAAAAGAATACCTTTTACGTTTGTATTTCACAAGACAAATTTTGTACTGGTGATACCAACTAGGTATGAATTCATGTTACCTTGTATGACAAGAAGACCGTTATCAGTGTCTGTATCTTTCAAAATGTACGTAACCTAGGAGGTCTCCTAGTAGTTTTTTGCACCACCGCCAGCATCGGTATAGGCCTACCGTTAGGGGAGCGAGGGCATCGGCAGGGACCTGACCTGCCTGTTTGTTATTTTTTTCTTCGCTACCCGAAAGTATATTTGGCTCATGCTCCGCTACGCTCTATAGTGAGTCAAACCGATTCTCCAACTTAGGTAGTCTATAACGCCACTGCTTATATTCGAATGCGTTTATAACCATTTTGTTGTTGTGGCGTGGAATACAGAGTACCTATATGTATTGTACAGTCAGCAGCAGGAGTAACTAAGCACTATACCACGTGTAGGTGACGGAGCAAATAAAACACGTAATTATATAAATTCAAGGCAAAACGATAGTGCGAGCGAGTAGCCAACGCGGTGAATATGGTTTTTTGGAAAATCACTGACTGGCCGGTATACTATACAAATGCGCATGACTTGCGCTCGCTACCCAGTAGTGTTTTTATATATCTTTAATAACGATATGTGACACGAGATGGCGTTACAAGTTCCAAAATACAATATTTTAGAAAACTATGACTACTATAAATTAAAAACTACTATATATAAATTTGCGTCGCCTACAATCCCACCCCCTAGTGATGACTAGTCATCACGAGACATCTCTGGTGCAAGTAGGGCGACGCGTGTGACCGGTCGTCGCAGGGTGCCAGTGCGAGTGCGCACGTCAACCACGCGGATGCGCCCGTCACCCCCGGGGAGTGTCGCACTCACTACACCGTGCCGCCATGAGCCTCGCTCTAAGTTAGGCTCCACTAAAAGAACGAAATCTCCTACCCGTAAGGAACGATTGTCGCGCGTCCATTTCTGTCGCGGAATAAGTGTTGGCAAATATTCTTTAAGCCAACGTGACCAAAACATGTCTGTGAGACGTTGAGCTATCCTCCACTGACGTTTTAGCTGGAGATCTTCGTTGTTATACCTTCCAAAAGCTTGTCCATTAGATGACGTCCCGAGCAGAAAATGATTGGGCGTCAGAGCTTCCGGGAAGTTTGGGTCTGTTGATACGTATGTGATTGGACGACTGTTTACCAGGGCTTCTACCTCAGCCAACAAGGTTGAGAGCGTTTCAGGGCGTGGTGCGCGTTCCTTCAATACAACCCTCAGGGCTGATTTCACCGTGCGCACCATGCGTTCCCACGCTCCACCCATTTCTGGAGCACCGGGAGGAATAAATCGCCACTCAATTCCTCTCAAAAGTCCATCTTGGCGTAGTGATTCGGTGTCTAATTCAGCAATGCTGCGCTTCAGCTCCATGTCTGACCCTCTCAGGTTAGTCCCGTTATCTGAGTAGATAACCGCAGGGGCACCTCTACGTGCAATCATCCGTCTTAATCCCATGATGGCGGAATCGGTAGTAAGGCTTTCCGTTATTTCTATATGAATGGCACGAACTGTCAAACAAGTGAATAACATGCCATAACGTTTTTGCCTTCCACGACCTACTGTCACCTCCATTGGCCCGAAAAAATCCGTTCCTGTAAAATAAAACGGACGACGGTTGTGTTGCAGCCTAGCGGGAGGCAAATCTGCCATGCGCTGCGGCTGCGGCGTAGCTCGTCGATATCGACATAACAGGCAATGTGCTGCAACTGCGCGCACGGTAGGGCGTAATTTCAAAATCCAGTAGCGTTGCCTTAACTCGTTCACTACCAGTTCTTGAGCACCGTGCAGTGCTTGTCTATGGTAGTGCTCTACAAGCAGCCTGGTGGTCCTGTGTTTACCATCGAGAATCACTGGCCTCTTAGTAGACACTTCGACACCGACAGCCTTGTCGATACGGCCTCCTACGCGTAGCAGGCCCGCATCGTCGAGGTACGGTGTTAATTGCAGTAGCCGGCTATCTTTTGGTAATGGCTTATTTTCTTTCAGACATTCGATCTCTGTGAGAAATGAATCATGTTGACATTTCTTAATCAACAATTCCTCTGCTGACTGCAATAACGTGCTGTCGAGTCGATTGCATTGCCGACGGCATTTTTTAACAAATAATAAAACCCGTGATGTAGCCATAAGCAATCGAATCCACGATGAAAAATTATTTTCGTTAGGTACCGGCAACACGCTAGTACAGTCAGCTGACGATAAAACGTTAATAACCTTACGCTCACAGAGAGTTTCATCGAGCTGTTTTGAGCGCTTCAGATCCTTAGGCCACTCACTTTCACGCTCGCGTAAAAAGTCAGGTCCCTGAAACCATATACTGTGGTATTGCAGCGGTGGAGCGTCGTCACGAGTTGCAACATCCGCTGCATTTAGAGAGGAAGGCACGTGCCGCCACTCTGACGCAGTGGTCAACTCATCAATCTCACCAAGCCTGTGAGCGACGTACGGCTTGTAATCCCTGGGATCGCTACGTATCCACTGAAGTACAGTGTTGGAATCCGTCCAGAAATACCTTTTATTTGCCTTAATATCCTTGTGTTCGCGCTGTATAGTAGCGACGAGACGTGCAGAAAGTAAGGCACCTTGAAGTTCAAGTCTCGGTATCGAAACTGGACGAAGTGGGGTGACTCGACTTTTACTGGCCACAAAACACACATTGACCGTTCCATCCGAACGGGTGAAACGCCAATAGATGACCGCTGCAAAAGCTTTACTACTCGAGTCACAAAAGGCGTGCAATTCCGTATTTATAATTATAGGGTCGCTTACCGCAACATCCGTCGCGTCATCATAACAACGCGTCCATGATCCGGCGTCAGCATAGTGTCGTGGTATCCGTAGCGATGCTAGAAGCTTAAGCTCGTCAAGCCACCTTACCCAGCTTACATGTTCGTCCGGCTGGATACGGCAGTTCCAGTCCACTCCACTACGATGCACGTTCTGGAATATTAATTTACTCTTTATAATAAAAGGCGACAAAAAACCATGAATGTCATAAACGGACATAATAAGACTCAACATTTTCGCTTTAGTAGGAGCCTCAGTTCCATTTAATATCTCTTGTGGGACTCGATGAAAAGAGATTTTGAATCCAAAAGTATCATCGGAAGGATGAAACATTAACCCTAATGTGCGCTCAGTTGTATTTAAGGCCCCGTCCTTAAACTGTACAGCTGTTTGCGCGAGCGCAGCGATAGGTATATTCTTTAATACCTCCTTACTGTTACTCGACCACCCTCGAATTTCAAATCCACCGCTTTTGTGGATTTGCGTTATTTGGTTAATCAGCGTAACTGCATTTTCTACGCTGCTAGTTGAATATAAACAATCATCCATATAATGATTGTTGACAATGGCGTGTACAGCCTCCGGATACAAATCATCAAATTTAGATGCATTTCTATTCTTAATGTATTGCGCTATAAAAGGCGAACAAGTCCCACCAAACGGTAAACTTTGCATAACACATGTTTTTATGGGTGCGCCAGGCGATTCCTGCCATAAAAAACGAAATACATGTTGATCTTGCGGCCTTATTTTCACCCTTAAAAACATGTCTTTAATATCCCCTATTATAACTACCTTATTTTCACGGAACCTGAGCATAATCCCTAAAAGCGAATTATATAGGTCCGGTCCCGTTAATAAATAGTTATTAAGACATGTTCCTTGTACCTTTGCAGAACAATCAAATACAAGTCTCAACTTACCCGGTTTGTTCGGATTTTGTACCCCAAAATGAGGAATATACCATATGTGGTCCGCCGAGAGTTCATTTTCCTTTAGTTCACGTGCATAGCCAGAAGCAAACAGTTTGTTTACCTCATTTCGGTAACGATCTGCGTACGCGTCATCTTTAACGAATTTTCGCATTAAAGACTGGAGTCGCGTAAGGGCAGCCTCGCGTGTGTCTGGCATGGTGAATACGTCCTTCTTGAACGGCAGGCCAACCTCCCATTGATTTCCGATAATGTGCGCTGTATCGTCTAATATTTGCAACGCCCTTAAATGATCACTATTTTCTCGGCGTAAGGTTGAAATTCCTATAGAATCTAGGGAAAAAGAATGTTTAATTAAATCATTCAACTCGGTAATATTGTTGTCATCATTGTGACCAAGATGAAATATACCGGCAGCATTAGAGTGAGTGCGACCACAATAACCATGAATAGACCAACCCAACTTACACCGAGACGCATAAGGTTCATGTTTATTACCGTTAATCATTTCGCTCGGAGCAATTAAGAAATAGTTATCTTCCCCAATAAGAACCCGTGGTTTTACACAACTTTTACAAACATAATCCTTAATATGAGATAAATGTTGACATTGCAAACTGTTAATTACAGATAAATCCTGTGCTGGCAAATTTAACTTAGACACTTTACGCAACTTAATGTCATAAATGGTGTTGTTATTGTTATTATTTTGTCCACTTATCTGAGCGGTGACAGTCGGCGCATCCGATTGATAGACTTCGAGTCCAAATGCGTCGATGAACTTTATAGCACTCGATTGTTCACATTTAAGACCTAACTCGGTTGCTAGGTCAGCGTCTATGATTGAGACCGAAGCCGCATCGTCCAAAAGGGCGTAGGTACTCACCACACCTTTAGGTCCACGTAACTGCACTGACACTACCTTTAACATGACGTGGTCCTTAGAGAAACATTTGCCACGATCTGATGCTACGTGTGCCACGGTGTCGGAAGCCGAGAGTTCGGCTGCCGTGACCGGCTCGGGCGCCGGGCCGGTAGCCGCGTCAGCTGATTGTGATGACATAGGCTTCTTCCAGTGTAGCATTTTGTGGTGTGCGAGACCACAACCATCTATGTCGCACATAGGCTCCGGACATGTATTTCTGTCGTGTCGTGACGTCAGACAACAGTAGCAAAGTCCTTGCGATTTTATGAACTTCCATTTATCACGGCGCATTGCTCGTTTGAAAACACGACACTCGGGTAGTGAGTGAACTCCTTTAGAGCAAAATTTACACGCCTTGTTTTCTTCGTTAACACTACTAGTTGTAAATATAGGTCGATTAGGTCGGTATTTGTTATCACTCGCATATTTCGTTGTCATTCTTGTTTCACTTGACTTATTTTGTTCTCGTACCTGCGTTACTCCAACTAATGATAACATTTTTGTGCTTCGTGCTCGAGAAATTCTGCAATTAGGGTTAACTTAGGGTGGTTTTCGGCTAACCTTTGGTATGCAAAATCGGTCCATTTACCAATCAGTGTGCTCGGTAACTTGCTTAAAACAGCTGATGCGAGCTCGGGACTGCGTAGGTAATCCTGCTGATTCAGGGCGCGTATTGTTGCTACGCAGTTGTTTACCTTCAGTGAAAAGTCAATTAGTTCATGCTGGTACGAAGTAGGTAACGAAGGAAGCCTCTTCAGCTGCGTTGTAAGGTTCATAATGATGACGTCTGATCGGCCAAACCCTAATTCGAGGGCTTTCATCACATCTGCGGGCGGGGTGTTACCGATCAGAAGAGCGGTGACTGTGTCCTTGGCGTCGCCTCGCAATGCCTTTCGTAGACGTTCCAGGTTCTCAGCATCAGTGAAATCACATAATCTGGTTGATTCGATATATGACCTCTTAAATTGTAACCATTCAACACAGTCACCGCTGAAAATCGGTAACTCCCGTGGTGTAGCCAGGCGACTGAGTAGGCGGTCCTCGCGATGACCTGACGAGGTCGTCATGATGTCCTTCAAGGTCAGTGCCAGTTGTTGAATGCTGTCACTGGGAATGTTGGGGTGCTTAACTACGTCGACGGATGCATTGTTGACTGGTGGTGCTTCAAACTGGGGTTTAAGCGGAGCTTTCGGCTGAGGAATGTAAGTAGTTTCGTCGTGACCTTGACTTAACCATTTTTCGACGTTACTAGTAGATCGCGCTCGGTTACTAAGCGCACCATCACTAACTTCGTTTTCGCGCTCACTCTGCGACTCCTCGGCGTCAACTTGTGCTAGTTCAGCTTCCAACTTTTTATCAATAAGCGCCAGCTCAATCTGCGCTTTGGCTTGAGCGGCTTCGAATTCCAGTTGCTTACGTCGAGCGATGGATGACGAAGTAGACCGCTTCGATTTTCCTGACGTAATTGAGCCACGTATAGATTTTGGTGATTCCATTTTTATTTGTTCCAAATCTTTCGGCTGTGTATCACGGTTCGTGCCGAGATCGGACAATTTAACTATAGGTGCGTTGCTAGAAGTGCTCGCCATTTGCAATCTCGTGCGCTCGAATTCCCGATGTTGTTTACGCGTTTTAGGCTGCGCCGGAGTTCTGTGCATCACTTCTGTTAAAGATTCGGTTCGAAGACCACTTTTATTGTAGGTGACGGAGCAAATAAAACACGTAATTATATAAATTCAAGGCAAAACGATAGTGCGAGCGAGTAGCCAACGCGGTGAATATGGTTTTTTGGAAAATCACTGACTGGCCGGTATACTATACAAATGCGCATGACTTGCGCTCGCTACCCACTAGTGTTTTTATATATCTTTAATAACGATATGTGACACGAGATGGCGTTACAAGTTCCAAAATACAATATTTTAGAAAACTATGACTACTATAAATTAAAAACTACTATATACAAATTTGCGTCGCCTACACCACGTTCACAATCATCTACACAGAGCCTTATTGTCTTAACTTTAGAGTCTGTGTGTAGGTATCTCATTTTGAGCACTAGGTCCGCGTAGCTATTACTGCTGCTAATTGTACTGTATTGTTTATTGACAAATAAAAAAACCGGTCACTTAATTAATGTAGCTGTGCTTGTGGCTGCGCACGGGCAGCACTAACTCCGATTTCGTAACGCTGTCTCGTGGAAAGGTCGCAGTCTGATGGTAACCGTGAACTTTTACGATTCCACCATTACGTATGCACTTATAACGTCTTGCTGCTTTACGAGTAATTAACCGCTGTGGACATTATAACGCGTGTTAAGCTGTGAATCAGTTAGTTTTATGTTCGTAAACAAGACAAATTAATAAGAAAAAACTAAAAACCCGACGATTTGGAATTTGGCGCCAAAAATCGGCCATGATATATTTTTTTATATTTTGATATACCCAGGGTCACTCTCACAGTAAATACGAATCTAACGACAACACTCAAGCTAAAATCCATGGAGCCGTTTCGACTGCAGAGTCAGTACATGCATACCTGTCGAAAAACATAACCCTCCTTCTGGTGCAGTCGGGTAAAAAATTAACGACAACAACTGTATTCAACTATAAAAGGTACTATAGGGTCGGCTGGCCTGCGGAGGTAATGATTGGGGGGGGGGGGATGATTGGGAAAATCCTTTACGCAGAGAATGAATGAGAGAACAATATTTCTTACTTTAGCCGCAATATAAGTACAGGATTACTTGAATAAGACGTGTGACTCCCACCGAGTCAGGACATAATAATCACTCATCAACATCTTCAGTTTATTTCGTTATTGATTTGGGCATCAGTGTATAGACAGCAAGTGTCAAATGTAGATCCCTGAATTTCAACACAAAGCATCCTCGGGAGCTCTGGCGGCCTTACTCACCACCAGCAGGTATCTTATCTTATCTTATCTAGATGAGGGCCTTTGCGGATGCCAAGTGCCCCCTCCTTTATACCTACTTTACCAGCAGGTATACTTCACCGTGAACGTTAACAGCACGTTAACGGGACGGTAATTTTTTTTTATTCAGAAATCTGTATTACATTTCAAACATTTTAGGTCCCCTGTTTTATCGTGATGGACGATGGTATATCGTGCCGTGGACGTGGACACTTGGACAGTATAAAAGCTCCCAACCCAATGTAAATTTTAAACTTTACGTGATCAACTAAATAGCTGAAGTGCTACCGCGAACCGAAAACAAGTCTGTCTCTTTGTCGCACTTGCGGATTCGAGTGACAGAGAGGGAAATACCAAGATATACTTGTTAACATACAAATAGATAAAACTGTCTAGATGCTTCTAACTTCTAAAGTGCGCCCATTTCCCCGACAAGAAAATGTGTACCTTTATTTAAAAAATATTCCGGCTAATTGAGAACCTGCTCCATTTTTTGAAGTCGGTTAAAAATAGCGAGGATGGCGAATTTATCCCCCTTTTGTAAAGTTGCTCAAAATGCTCCTCATTACACTTAATGCTCCAAGTGTAGGCAATTTACGAATATTGATTTTAAACCGTGGATATAGTTTTGTCAAATTGTTATTGATAAGCAACAGCTGCTGGGCGTGGCTGATCAGTTCCCGTTCTGAAGTAGGTTACTTGCCTTTGTGGCGTCTAAGATATCATCCGAAACCAAAACGACGTATAAAATGGTCATTGTTACAAAGTTTACAGGCTTATATCACCTTTTGATTTAGAGCAGTATGGCGGACACGTAGCGATATGTTGCAGAGGGTACACTGTAGAGTTGCAACTGTTGCAAGTAACTAGCGGCCCATTTACATCATACCAGAACTTGCATGCAAATTTCTTCACATTGCGGGGCTGAGTTTGCTCAAACCCTGCATTGTAATGAAAATTGTTAAATGTAAAAAGGTAATTTACTTACATTTAAAGTTTACAGTAATTATTATTTAAAAAAATAATAAACTAAATTAAATGTCAGTAAATGAGAAAAATATTACAAGATTAGGAATTGTACATTACAAATTTAGGTAACTTGGAGATGTAGGTATAAGTCTCTGTACAAGTTACCAAAGAGTGCATTACATTTTTTTAGTATCCCAGAGATGACTACATATTTTACAGTACATATGGTGTTACTTTACCGCACGAGTGCGGTAATCAGCAGACACAGACCACTTAACCCTTCTAACTTAGGGTTAGGTGGTCAGTGTCAGCAGATTACGTGCATATGTCGAAACTTTAAAGAGCCATATGTACTGTAAAACGTTGTACGATACACGTGCGAATAGGTAATTCGCAACTCGTGTCGATTTAAAACACTCCCTTCGGTCGTGTTTTAATTTACCACCACTCGTTGCGAATTTCCTGTTCTCTGCACTTGTATCGTAATGTACTATAACGCCTGCATCATCCTGGCCTGCAAGTCTACGAGGAGTTTCTACGAAATGAACAGAAAAATATTGTTAGACATATGGAAGGTAAGCTTTAAAAAATCAACGAGCTTTAAAAAGCTATTTACAGTACAGACGTACAAAAATCGCATGCAAGCGTATGTTAAACTTACATGCAATTCTGGCACGCGTGTAAATACCGTAAATAGAGCTAGTCCGAGATTTGCGTTTTGAAAAACGAAAATAAATCTGTACATGGTGTAAAGCAAAGTGCTATGTAGTGTGCCAAATCTTTTGTGTGCTACGCAGTAAACTCGACCTATGGTTCAATTTTGCCACGGCAGTCTCTATGTTACACGGGTAAGGACTAAAAGGAGTTCGAATTTTCGTGGTGATTTTGGTTATTGTCCTAATTTGCTCTCAAAGCAAAAAGAGAGGTAAATGCCTATATGGACAACAAGCAGTCATAGGTTAAGGTATTATTTTACGATTATTCACTTTCTTTGCCAAGATATAGTGTTATTTAAAAATAAACAAAGGGTATTCAAGTAGTATAGCTGTTATTTAAGCTATGGCAACAATGACTGGTAAGTTATTTTAATATTGTTCCGTTTTTTATAGTCGTTGTCAACTGTTGTGTGATATAATTATAACAATGTAGTTAATTTAAATTCACGGTCTTGTAGTTGTAATTGTTCTTTTGTGTATTGATTTAAAAATATAAATACACTTATATACATTAGTAAAGGTTAAAGGGTTATTTTAAATAGCTGTATATTTCCGTTATTTAGCCAGATATTTAAAGACAAAAACTTTGTTAACTGAAAATTGTTTTAACCCTCCACGCGGAACGCAACAGAAAGGTACTAAAGGTTTAACGTGTGTATCTGTGTATGTGTGTGTCTGTCTGTGGCATCGTAGCTTTTAAACGGGTGAACCAATTTGAATGAGTTTTTTATATTTGAAAGCAGGTATTCTGTCGATGGTGCTTACACATGTTTTATCTAAATCGATTCAGCCAATTTTGAGATATTGAGGTTTGAAATGATAATGTTGAGGGTTTTCCACTTTTTTAAGTTATCAATGTTCCTCTCCCACACAAACAAACGTCTGTTTCAATAAGAACAAACTAATTTGATCGTATTAAATTAAAATAGGTAGGTAAATAAAAACGGGCCAAAGGCTCGAACTACGTACGAGTATACAGGACAAAAGAATGTCTGGAAGTTATCGGTTACTAGCGATTAAGATTGCGTGTTGTCTACCATTGTCTATGATTAATATTGGGGAGCAATGAACAATATTTGTATTGAACTGTATCGTTCTTTGCCATCGTAGATTCCTCCCCTGCCAGCCTGGACTCCAGGCAGAGACGCAAGAGGAAGGAGCAGGCTTATCGGATGCTTGTAATCTGAGCCAATAACAGATTTTTATTAACCACGTCGGTGGCAAACAAGCGTACGGCTCGCCTGATGTTAAGCGGTCACCGCAGCCTATGGACGCCTGCAAATCCAGGGGTGTCACATGCGCGTTGCCGACCCTTTAAAAATGTATACACTCCTTTCTTGAAGAACCCCATACTGTAGTCCCCTCGGGAAAACCTCGGCAGCTCATTCCACAACCGGAGCGTCCGAGGGAGGAAATTCCTCTGAACGTTAAAGTAAATCATAATTTTAACGTGTTTCTGTGTATTTCGCATATATGCGGACGACATTTCGAAGTGTAAACACACTGGGGGTGCGTTCAGTTTAATATTGGTTGAAATCGATGTCGATTGCCTAATAAAAACTCATATAAAATAATCTTAATATGATAATATTAAAAGCCACATGAATGTATTTTTTTACGAGAATTCTTTTATTTTTTATCAAAAATAAACGAAATTTCCCTACGACAACACTTTAATTAACTCAAATTGGTCTCAACACAAGCCTTATAATTAGTTCAAGAGCTTTCGGCTTTCCACAATGGCGGACGGCCTCGCCGGAGCAGGAAGCTGGAAAATGATCAATCAGGCCTGTGGCCTTGCTCGGCTTCGGTACGTCCGCACTTCCGGTTCCAGATAACGTGGCGGTGTAGATGCGACATTCAAGTTTTTACTGTCAAGTTCCGTTCAATCATTCTTTGGGCATTCACTGTTGGTATTAAGTTACAATTCAACACCACCAATTTATCACCAGGTACACCTGGAGGTGTATGTTGATTGCCATTTTTAACCGACTTCAAAATTTCAAAAGAGGAGGTTATCAATTCGGTTGTATGTTTTTTTTTTTTTTTAATGTTTGTTACTCCATAACTCCGTCATTTCTTAACCGATTTGGAAAATTCTTTTTTTGATTGTAAGTATATATATCCAAGTTGGTCCCGTTTTTGTCAAAACGCAGTTCTGATGATGGTATCCATGAGGAATTGAGGGAACTCCTCAAATCTTTAAGGCAAACATATAGTGATTTTTGTGTTTTTATCAAGTCAACCATTTTCATCCAAAAATGTGACATTGGATGAAGTGGAACTGTTGATGATGATCAGAACAGAACTCTACAACGACGAAAAGTTCACTTTTGACGATTTGTCCTCCTAGCTGTGTTTGTTAAGCAAGTTCTATTTTTACGATTAATTTTTGACATGCTTGATTTCTGATGATGGGATCCATGAGGAATTGAGTGAACTTCTCAAACCTTAAAGGCAAACATATAGTGATTTTTGTGTTTTTATCAACAAATCGAGCATTATCATACAAAAATGTGACATTTGATGAAGTGGAACTGCTGATGATGATCAGAACAGAACTCTTCAACGACGAAAAGTTCACGTTTGGCGATTTGTCCTTCTAGCTGTGTTTGTTAAGCAAGTTCTATTTTCACGATTGATTTTTGTCATGCTCGAGTTCTGATGACGGGATCCATTAGGAATCGAGGGAACTCCTCAAACGTGAAAGGCACACAAATAGTGATTTTAGTATTTTCATGAACTAATCAAGCATTTTCATTCATAAAAGTGACATCTGATGAAGTGGAACTGCTGATGATGATCAGAACGGAACTCTTCAACGACGCGTAGTTCACGTTTGGCGATCTGTTCTCTTCGTTTTGTTTGTCAAGCAAGCAAGGTTTTTTCATGATTCCATGAGGAATTGAGGGTACTTAGTCTTCTACCATTATAAACATACATTATAGCCATTTTTATTTTATTGTATATCTATCTAAGAGTGCACCATCTAAGTATAATAATCTTTTACCGGCCTCCCCCATTGAAGTCGGTTTTTTTTTTCTTAAAAATTATATCACTTAAATTCATCGTGGATACGATATTGCTTTGTAAATTACATGGTATTTTACAGCGATTAGGCTAATGCCTTATTATTTGTTTTAAGATTTTCAATAGCGTAGGTTTTGTCAATATTTTAATGCTTTTCATAGAAGAAAATCTTTCAGAATGGAGGTCCTTTCTTTCTTCTTAATATATTAGTTTACTCCCTTGAGACACAATCTGCTATTACTAACTGTACTCCTAGAAGCAGCGGCTAGCTGTAGAAGCGGGGTGTTACACACGAACTTATTACGCATATGTATATACCTGTCATCTGACAGGTCCTGCTGCATATATCGCGATCTGTGTAGTCTGTACCGTTGACCGTTGAAACTCGTATCTTCGCCTATGGCTCCTGTCTTAGGCTGGTTTTCCTTTTTATCCAAAGGTGCTGCTCGGTGCCTTCGAATCCGGTTATTACTTCGCCTGTACTGCCTATACAAACTGTGTTGAAATTAAAGTTGGCGCAGTGATAGTCGTTGTGGTTGTACACGAATAAGGCATCATTCGCAAGTTGCGAGTTTCAAGTTTGAACGGTAGGTGAAGGCGGCCTAAAGCCTTATTTTATTTTAAACGTATCTAACCGCCCCAATGCATCTACGGCTCGGACATTTGTGATGAAACGTCGCACGTGCTGACGTCCATTACTCAAAGGTGTCGAGGTTCGGCACTACCCGAACCACTTAAAGTCGGTACAATGTCTTTTACTTGGTATTGTTGATATGAATCGCCCTTTAACAGGGATAAGCGGTAAAACCACAGCGGCCTAATTCATAAAGTTGTAATGATTACTTTTTTAATACCACGTCGGTGGCAAACAAGCGTACTTACGGCCCGCATGAAAAAAAATATTCCTTACTTGAAGAAGAGAAGAGCCCTATACAGTACATAGTTGTAGACACTTGACAATGCTGTAAATGATGGACATGTGGATGATTTATAAAAGATTTAATACGGTACTAACAGCTACTGGACATTATTTAATGCATTTGATTAATTATGTTTTACAATATAAATTTTTAACATCTCTGCCGGGTATATCACGAGTGATCATTAAAATGTTCGAATAGAACCACTGATTGATGATATTCCAGTGAGCGTTATCTGACTAATACCTGTTATAAAATGTGAAATATTGGATAAACGACTGAAAGGATATAGATGAAAATAAACATAAAGATAGTTTTTAACCAGAATTAAAATATCCCCAAAGGCAATGAAATTGAATATGGAAGTATCTACTTCCATCTACAATCTCTTCATTCTACTTCCGTAGGTATCTATACTGTTTTTCACGTAAGAAGAGTCCTGTGACAGCTGTCAACCCAGTACAAATTATGTCATTTTTGACGTATAATGACATAATTTGTACTGGGTTGACAGCTGTCACCGGACTCTTCTTACGTGAAAAACAGTATACCTACGGGAATTCGCGCAAACGAGCTTGCAAATACATTTATGTATTTTATGAAGTGTAATCTGTATTACGTGTATGTGCTGTCCGTGCTTTCTCATTGTTGTCTTATTTCAAATTTTAAAGTAGTATGAAATCTTAACTCATTTCGCCATAACCCAAAATATTTTTTTAGTATATTTTTATAGCTATTAGTTTTCAAAATATCACTAAAATGTGAAGAAAGCCTACATCGTAATAATGACGTCATTAGTATGAAATTGTGACAGTCACAGCGCACAAAAAGAACAGCAGTTCACTTTCCTTAGTAAATTTGTCTTAGTCAGTGCTTCTGTCTGATTTGTTACGTTGTGACGCCTTACTTGTCACTTACTCTCTTTTAGAATGAGGAACTTTTGAAATTGATCTATTTATTTATTTATATGATATTGGGATATTTTCGAGAATTTAAAAATGTGGTTTTACTTCATTTTTTTTCCTCTATTTGATTTCATCGGCAAAAAGCCTGCTTAAAAAAATGAAATGTTGTCAATTATATCATTAAAATATTTTTCACAATAAATAACAAAACCAAACAACAAGTTTATTTTTATTTTACGCAGATGCATTTTTTACACACATGTATCAATATAGTTGCAAACTAAGCAAACTAGTAGATACTATTGTAGATAAATACCATACTGAAATTCAAGCCCTGGACCAGCGGCTTCTTAGGGAGGGTCGTGGTCTTTGTTTACTACTAGCAACAATGTGTCCATAGTTAGAGAAAAAAATTATATCCTTTAGTTGCGAACGTCTGATTAAAAAATATATCTCATTTGTTTCAATTAAGTGGCGTCATCTGTGTTTGTTCTTGTGAACGAACATAAAGTTTAAAGCGAGCAGACTCTTGTGAAGCAAGAGTATTCGGTTAGTTTACTGAACAGCGAGCTGTTGTAAATGTCGACGGACAGGGGTCGCTAGCAGTGCAACATCAGTCAAGTTGTTTAGGTATTATATTCTTATTTTGTTCGTCTTCACACAATTCAATATTTTTCGTAGAAATTAATGCTTTATCAGATCATTTATCTCGGTTCACATGACATTACGAGTATGCTGATCGGCATTAATTTTACAGATCTTCATAATATAATTCTCTAAAGCATTTTACATGCAGCAGTTATCATGCGAGAGGAACTTGTAGTCATTGGTTGGTCATGAAAATTTGTTGCTGGGTTGCGGGCTATATTACATCTTCTTCACTTTATTCCACTCGCGCCAGGCTAAGCAAATCTATCAGGATTGATGCGCGAAACATAATATTATTGAAATACTGAATAGTTGCATAATAGATGAATAGTATAAGTAAAAGCCCACCTACGCTGGATTCAAGCATTCTCCCATGGATCAGAGAGAAGGGAATAGTTGACTATACTGCGAACTCTAATTCAAGACCAAAAAAACTACGACATATCTGTCACTGTCAAATATGTCAAAGTCACTTCTGACATTGTCCTGTGAATCAGATTTCATATCAATAATTAAATGAATAATAATATATTTCTAGTTGTGGCTATTTTTTTAATAAAAATATAGTTATGTATATGCTTGAAGAAAAGTGAGATAAAATTTGAAAACCTTTTGAATTAGTCAGTTTGATCATTCAAACTTCAAATTAGTTATTCAAAATAAGGTATATAGTCTGCCTTTTTTTTCCATTCAAAAGATTACAAAATTATGTCGAATCTGTAATATTAACTTCGTTTATTAAGTATGTAAATTTTATTCTTAAGTTATCCACTTGGCAAGCCAATCTTTTCAATTTAAAAACCGACTAAAGAAAGTAAAGTAAGGGTTAAAATAAAGGTATTTACACCACACCTTGCCAAAAAGCGCGTTTCCCCAACCCACTTTTTGACCAAGTGGTGACGTAAAATTGTGTACAAAACACGAGTCGTAAAACAGAAGGCCTCTCTCGCATATTTATGACCCTAAAACTTCCCTCAAACTTCTGCGATATCGGCCTTTCTTTGTTTTACAACCATTGTATCGCAATGTACTATTACGAATATTTTTTATACATGACAATGTATAAAAAATGACAATCAACATAATTAGCATCATCAAGCTACAGCACATTTGATCTGCTATTTTGTCGATTTTACAAATTAAAGACCTTAATGGGATTAGCTAGCGCACCCCAGGCATCCTTCAGGAAGCAACTGTACTGGGAATAACGCTAGGAGGATGATGATGATAATGAAGTTTAAGACTACTGATAAATAAATATATTAGTCACTTTTTTCACAATTAAAAACATCATCATGTCAGCCGAAAGACGTCCACTGCTGGACATAGGCCTCCCCCAAAGACCTCCACAATGACCGGTCCTGCGCCACCCGCATCCAGCGGACACCGGCGACCCTTACCAGGTCATCGGTCCACCGTGTGGGGGGGCCTGCCCACGCTACGCCTTCCGGTACGTGGTCGCCACTCGAGAACCTTTCCGCCCAACGGCCATCGGTTCTACGTGCGATGTGCCCCGCCCACTGCCACTTAAGTTTAGCGATTCGGAGGGCTATATCGGTCACTTTGGTTCTGCTGCGGAAGGGCTCATTCCTGATGCGATCACGCAGAGAAACTCCTAACATAGCTCTCTCCATTGTTCTTTGGGTGACTTTGAGCCTTCTTATGAGGCCCATAGTAAGCGACCACGTTTCAGTGCCATATGTCATCACTGGCAACATACACTGGTCAAAGACTTTCGTCTTGAGGCACTGCAGAATATTGGACGAAAAGATGTGCCGTAGCTTCCCGAACGCTGCCCAGCCGAGTCGGATTCGACGATTAACCTCTTTCTCGAAGTTCGACTTACCTAACTAGACAGTCTGTCCTAGGTATATGTAATCGTCTACAACTTCGAGCGTAAAGTGTCCGATTGTTACGGGAGTTGGTGTGACACGGGTATTTGACATGATCTTCGTCTTGTCCATGTTCATCCTTAGACCAACTGGCTTGGAGGCTCTGCTGAGGTCATTGAGCATTGTACTCATACTCATACTCATACTCATACTTTATTAGTAATACATATTACAAGTCAATATTATTATATAAGACATTTCCATCAATTCAAAAACAATTGTACAATTGTACACATGTCATAAGCTTAGGATTAGGATACTAATTATCTGTAGGTACTTAAATCCTCCATGGTCTCAGCCAAGACTACTATATCGTCAGCAAACCGAAGGTGAGTGAGGTATTCGCCGTTTAGGTTGATGTCTTCTCCAGTCCAAAGTCTCAAAAACATCCTCCAGTGCAGCGGAGAACAGTTTAGGAGAAAAAACATCTCCTTGCCTGACTCCCCGCTGCAACGGAATAGGCTTTGAGTTCTGGTCCTGGAGTCGAACTGACATAGTGGCGTTCTCGTACAAGCACTTCAGCACTTCGATATAGCGGTAGTCCACTTGGCACCGCTGGGGAGATTGTAGTACAGCCCAGGTTTCAATCGAATCGAAGGCTTTCTCGTAGTCCACGAACTCTAAACAGAGGAGCAGGTTATACTTCTCAGTCTTCTGTATAACCTGACGGAGCGTATGGATGTGGTCTACGGTGCTAAAGCCTCTTCGGAAACCGGCTTGTTCGGGAGGCTGAAAGTCATCTAACCTGCGCGCGAGACGGTTCGTAATGACTATTGAAAACAGCTTATAGACATGGCTCAGAAGTGAGATGGCTCGGTAGTTCTTCAGTAAGGAGTTGTCACCCTTTTTGAAGAACAATACCACCACACTTCTGTTCCATGCCTTGGGAGTTTTCCCTTCCAGTAAGACCGAGTCGAACAACTCCTGAAGGGCCCTAAGGACCGGTTTTCCACCCGCCTTCAGGAGTTCGGCTGTAATTCCGTCTTCACCGGGTGCCTTGTTGTTCTTAAGCTGTTTAAGAGCCTTTCTAATCTCGTACAGGCTGATGTCCAGGATATCTTCGGTATAAACATACCACTGTAAAATTATTATTTTTGTAGTAGCAACCCACATTGGTCTTGATTTAGAGTTCAGAGTGTAGTTATTACAGATGTGTATTATAGTGTCCAGCTTTTTATTCCTTTGTCTATTTATAAAGGCTTCCTTACAATTTTTTTGGTTTTTTTTTTTGTTATCTTCTTTCAGTATTCCATGGTGTATCTGCGGGGTAGTTACGCAACGTTTCGAACGTGCGTAAGGTAGATCTACGAGTAAATGTCATAGGAAAAATGACGTTTAGATTTACCTATGGTACCGTAGGTATTTTTAAAGTGTACACTACTATCACTCGTAAATAATTGTGTTTATTTAAAATTTATGATAGATGTTTAAAAATTGGGTCTCCTATGTGCTATATTTTGTATATATTAAACGAGTTATTACGCTGCTGAATTCAGCAGCATTTGTTAAATTTAACGATAAAATTTAAATATTAAACGAGTTATTACGCTGCTGAATTCAGCAGCATTTGTTAAATTTAACGATAAAATTTAAAAATCACAATGGTTTACGAGTAGCGCCAGTGCACACGCTTAAGCCTCCATATCCTACATTATTTTGTATACGTAGGTAGCTAGCATAGCAGAAAAATAAGTGGCTGAAAATGGAAATACGTGCGCAAGGCAATCTCTTTTGCCAACGCAAATGTGCCGATCAAAATAATCTACCTGTCCTATTTATGCGCTTAAGCCTAATAAAATCCATCTCGATATCATGTTATTGGTTTTGTCGGTGAACCAGAGACAATGTTCTCGGTAATAATAATAACTTTTCGTTAGTTATAATAATAATAAGGTACCTACTTTATGGTGTTGTTATTCGATTCATCCTTTTCGGAGTAATCCATAGATGCAGTTTTCCCTTGCTTATTACAATAACAAAAACAGTATGTTTGTTGATCTATTTATATTATATATAAAAAACCGGCCAAGTGCGAGTCGGACTGGCGCACCGAGTTCAACTAAAAGAATGTGGTTTATCAATATATTGATATTTGTTGGTAAAATATACGTAATAATAAACATTATCGCCAAAGTTCAAGTTCATATATCACTGGGAAGTAAGAAAATCATTATAATAAAATTAAAAAAAAAATCTTTGGTAGCTTTTCATTCCTTTAATTGATTTCGAATATTTTTTGAAACAAAAAATACAATAATAATTATGTACATAACAAGTTCTAAACAACTATTTTTTATTGCTTTGGGTCAACAACATGCTTACCTCTATACTGTGTAAATTTGAGGACTATAGCTCCAACCGTTTGGTTGTAAAACCTATGTGACAGACGACACGCAGACGCACGAGTGACAGCAATAGGGCTCAGTTTCGACCCTTTGGGTACAGAACCCTAAAAAGCGGCAGCTACGTACACAATAAAAAAAAACTTCCTAACAAAATAAAAAATTAAAATTGACTTTGGTGGCTTTTTATTCCTTTAATTGTTTTCGAATATTTTTTGTAACAAAAAATACAATAATAATTATATAAGTTCTAAACAACGATTTTTTATGGCTTTGGGTCAATAACATGCTTACCTCTATACTGTGTAAATTTGAGGACTATAGCTCCAACCGTTTGGCTGTAAAACCTATGTGACAGACGACAACAGACGCGCGAGTGACAGCAATAGGGCTCCGTTTCGACCCTTCGGGTACAGAACCCTAAAAAGCGGCAGCTACGTACACATTAAACATTACGTTAATGATCAGCAGGACAATTGAGTAACTTTTCGAACGTACGTTGTAACATAGCAAAACCTTCTCGGTTCAAACGTTGACGCACTGGCCGGTGATAAAATTATCTATACACGACCGGCTTTTATTTTCTTTTCATTAAACAATCGGCTTTGCCATGTTTTTGTAAGCGATTTATTACAAACATATCGAATTAAATATTATTTCTTCATAAGAGCTATATTGAGTATATAGCTAAATAGCTAATTGAGTATATTGCAGTTCTTGAATATAAATAGCTTAAGTGGCGGCAGCCCTCGTTTGAAACTATGTACAGTTTCAAACGAGGGCTGCCGCCACTTAAGCAGGTATTCATAGTATCCTAGTTGTAAATGAAAGCTTTAAAAGGATCCTACCAGGCCAACAGCTACTATCTATTCAGCGGCTACCTTCATCTAGGACGGATTTACCTACCATCGTCTCGGACCGTCATCGGAGTTCAGACCAGTGACTTTTGTTTCTCACCTACCGTATTGACTGAATAAGTGTTTCCCCGATTTTAACTGTGAATAGTTTTTACTTATATTGTATTAGACACTTTTATAATTTTGTTTTACTCCTGACCCATCGGCTAGCCGGGTAGCAACGTGTCGTCAGCTACGTACGCTTTTAACCCGCTTGCTCGTTGCTTGGCCAGTTACAAACAAATCGAAAATCTCTACTGAGGG